>JACAZG010000019.1:0-1349653 GCA_014461125.1 Mycena kentingensis (nom. inval.) | reverse complement strand
CGCCGGTCCTGCCCCACTCAACCCCATTGTTCTGCTTGGCCCTGCTCCAATTCCTGGAGTGCGCACTCAGCCGTTGGTGGTGCCTCATCCCGATACTCATGCCCCGAATCCAGTGGAAATTCTGGGAACTCCTCTCCGAAACTACATTGTACCACCACTGCGACCACAAATTCCTACAGCAAGCTTCCAACTCGAACCAATAACCACGGTTTGAGGGCATCAGTACTATCCTCAGAACTCAGAGACCGACCAAATAAAGACTGCGCTCAGTATCGACCGCCACCTCTGATGTATACGACCCTTGAGATCGCCAGACTCCGAGAGCTGCTCTCCGGTCGGTGGAAACCGCGCGCGCAAAGCGGAGCTGCGCAGGATTAGAGCATGCCTGAACAGTGCACTGTCTCCCGTCCGGGCCCTCCCTGCTGAAGTCCTCCAGCCCATATTCATTGCTTGAATGGACGAGGACAGGCCAGACGCGATCCCCACCGTCGGCCAGGTCTGTCGCTTCTGGAGAAACCGTTTCCACCCGGAACCCCAGAGCTTGGTCCAACATCTCTGTTGGCGGAAGGCGGTATCCCCACCAACCATATTTCGATCTAGCCGAATTATCCCACGAGCGCTCGGGCAGCAGGCCTACTGCGGATGACTGTACGCCGTGGTCTGCGCGAAGAATATTCGAGCCATAGCGTTCGACGCACCGAGCGTTGGCGTACGCTCCGTCTGGAAACTCCCGACTTTGATTTCTACGCGTCGCTAGGCCTCCAAACGCGCGAGTTCCCTCAGAACTCAATCGCTCCGAGATCCTCCGCGCCACGCTGAACGAACGTTCCCGTACCATCCTCCAGCCCGTATTCCTCCCCCCGCGCGCCCAAACTCCGCCGGGTCATACTCAAAAAGTCCCATCCAGCTGGGGTCTTCCCTGAAACTAACTGACCCATATCCAATACGACATCTCGAGCGTCAGCGACGGCATCTTCCTCCTCTCCAAATGTCCGCCCTCATCGACTGCAGTCTCGACCGCCTCCTCATCCGGCCCGCGAGGACGACGTCCCCGTCGACCTCCCCACCAACCCCGCACCTCCGCCACCTTCAATCTCTCCCGTCCCGCAGTCGACACCACCGCCTCCTCTGGGCGCTTCCACCACCCTCGCGGCTCCCCTCCTCCAGCGCCCCAACACACCCCTCCTCTCCAACCCCACCATAATCAACAATACACCCCGACAGACCTAATCGACTTCCTGGGACGCTCTGGCGGCGGCGGTACGCACTCTCGACCTCGACATCCTCACGCTCGGGCCCAGGAGACATGAAAGATGAGGCGATAATCCAAAGTCCTCGAGGCGTCCCTCCTTCCTGCGCGCCGCTTTGATCCTCGACGCCGATATCGGAACCGCGCGCCCACCACGAGCCGCGTCACCGAACAGCTACTCAACAGGTTAACGATCTTGCCCGACTCCGACGCGCTTCTCCCAACTCTCCGGAGCATCTAACGCCTGGAGACGACAATCAACTTTCCGAACCCGACAGCGCTATTGGACGTCCTCAGCTCCCGATGGGAGGGGTATGGACCGAAGAACTGTACGGAATCCCTGTCGCCCGCCTCGGGTCGGCCGATTTGCTTTTGCGGCCAAACGTCCGACGCTCAATGTAAACAATCGACGAGTTGCGCGAGTTACGCGCAGATGGCCTCATATGTCACGTTGAGACAAGACAGACGATATTCCGCTAGTTCGATCCCGCATACGATTTCATGTAGGTTATGTATAGGAAACCAAACCAAAGTCTTTGAACCAGACGTACTGATCGTACGGCGTCACGTAGATCGATCCATGCCCGCCGAAAAACGTGCAAATAGAGGTCGTAGCTTAGAAAATAGGCAAGATTTACAGACCTGAAGAGAAGATACCAAAGGATCCGCCGGCGCGTAATGATTTCGTTTGCTTGTTTAGGTCACTTGTTGGTCTCCTCATCGTCGTGCCATGGTCCAGGGGAAGACGTCGAGCAGTTCGGGAGTCCCCTAGCAGAAGAAAGGACAACGCCGTCCGGGCCAGCAAGGAGATGAGGTCGTTCCGGGACATCGTCGGACGACTTCGAGGCGAGGAACAAACGGAACTGCGTCAGGAATCGCCACTGAGCGCCGAGCGATCCCAACGTGAGTCTCGCCGATGATAGAGCCGAGCGTCGGCAAGGATACACGCAAGACCGCCGTCGGCAGTACTTGATGAGGCAGGAGGACTTGTCTGAAGGGTTTTGCACATCCACACGAATAAATGTCTTCGCGATGACGAGCGGATTGCCATGGACGACGAGCTTGAAGACACCGTTTGCTGGCAGTCGGTGTTGAGGATTGACGAACTGTCGAACGGTGTGTCCATCTTCCCGTCGCCAGGGAAACGAGCGCGTCCGATAGAGAACCCGTAGGACGGCATTGCCGAATCCGGACTGTTTGTCTTTGCAGAGTGCCGACGACAGTTCTGTCGCGAGGCGCGTACTAGCTCGGCGTTAAAAACAAGCGTGTGGTAGGCAGCATGCTCGCTTTACCAGAGGCAGGTTCGCCTCGCCCGCCCTCGCGCCACATCAAACGGGTTACTGAAGCAACCGGAAGCCTCGTCGACACCAGAGCAGCCCGTCTTTACCCGCCATATAGACCCGGCATCTCCTCCGTGGAACCCAGTCAAAGCCGTATGGGGAAGAACGCGCTGTAAAGCTAGCGATAGGCTCGTTGGCAGGTCGGCAACAGATAGTAGGGGATGCGTAGAACTTCTGCGCCGCCGCCTTGAGGACGCGCTCTCAGAGTTCCTGGAACCGGCCGGATAGAGGAGCTTGCATGGCTACTCTTGTTGTCCCAAGTCGTGTAAGCGTCGTACTGGTCGGAAGGTGGGGCGATGGCGAAGGCGAAGCGGCGGATGCAGCCCGGAGCAGCAGGGCCGAGCCCTGGGATATTCGAGGAGACCGCCGTCGCCGCCAGAGGATCGAGTAGAAGAGGGGGAACGCGTCGCACTGGCGGGGATTCCGGTGACGAGGCGCCAGGTTTTGTTTCCAGCGGCAAAGTGGGAAATTTTGAACGAGGACCGAAATCGGACATCTAAGGCGGAGCGGTCCACGTTGCGGCGGACGGCGAGTTCGAGTAGGAACGCAAGGCCGGACTTGCAGGCGGGATTGATCTCGACGCTCGGGGATGCGGACGAAGGAAGGAAGATCGGCTGACAACGTCGGTGAGCGTAACGGGAGCTGGAACTGGGGATGGGGTTTCGAGGGAAGGTTGAGTAGCAGTGGGCTGGCGTCCGGGGACGCGGCGGGAACGAGCGAGTTGTCGATAGGGTCGTCTGCCGAAGCAGGAAGTGGGGATAGATTCGAGCGAGCGTTAGCGACCGAGGAGAACGAGTGCGATGAAGGAGCGTCGGTGGGTGCGGCGAGCGTGTAGTTTGGAGGATGGAGGTCGGAGACGCAAGAGACGGGCGGGCCGGGAACGTGATCCCCCGTATTCGCGGCTTGCTTGAGCCACATCGAGCTCAACCCAATCCGACCCAAGCCCAGCCACCCAAGTCAGAATGGAGACCGCTACGACCCTCCGAGTTACGACGAGAATGACGAGAACGACAAGGACGAACCTTCCGAGAACGATGAAGGCGACGAGGACGAAGAGGAATCGTTATGGAGGACGTTAGTCGCGCCCTCCTGACCCCCGGAACGTCTCGTGGCTACCAGCCGGATACGAGTGGACTGGTCTGTGGGCGCAGGTAAAAGGGGATTGTCGTTCGAGGTGAGAGCCGCGGCAGTTCGGCAATAAACCAATTAACACGAAATAGAGCGCACCGACGCTGCTCTTCATGACCTTGGGCTTGTTTTCGCGGGGAGATGCTGGACCACGTATACTGCTGGCAAGCAATGAGCCGGTCGACCAGCTCATGTGATCTTCCTCGTCGTGCTCAACCTCAGGAGGCAACCTCGAAATGAACCTTTCGGCGCGTCTAGGCACGGCCGCAAACGTCGGTGATCTCGACCGACAAAAAAGACGCGCCGCGCATCATCGTCGGCAACCCAACGCTGCTGCAAGTGCAAGCAACCGCCCGTTTCATTCATTGCCCGCTGGCGTTTCGCTTATTTTAGGCCGCCTTCGCCCCAGAACGACTCCGCACCTCCCGAGCTGGTTCTTCGCGCGCGGTTCGTCCCCTCCGCACCAGCGCCTTCGCTTCTGGGATGTTCCGCGCAAGTCTGGTTCGCCCGTACGTTGGCCGCATATCTCTTGTCTCCGCGCTCTCCAACATATGTCGGGTTTCTATACGTCGCGGCGTCCGCTGTCGCCGCTACATGCGCTCTGCGGGGTTGCTACTTGGGTCGTTCATGTGCACCCTCGTCATTCTCTGCCGACGCTTTTGGCCTCGACCCGGACAACATTGCGCCCGCAATCGCGTCCCTGCCTCGGCGACCTCGTCGCCCTCATTCTTTTGGCTGCAAGCGCCTCTGCACTTCTTTGATACCTCCATACGCCAAACCTCCGTCCTCCCTCCGTCCTCCCACTTTCCGCCATCTCCGCATCATATACACGCCGGAACCGCCTTGTTGCGCCACTCCTCTTCCCAGGGATGGTCTCCCTCCTCGTCGCGATGGTCATCTCATCATGTACGGGCATCATCCTCGACCTCTTTGTGAGCCGCTACGCTGGTTTTGCGCTTCTCGCCGTCGTCATCAGCGGCCCTCCCCGGCGGCGTCGGCGCCATCTTCATCTCCCGTGCCTCGACGAGCCTGCACGCAGCCAAGCTCTCTCCGCCGAGTCCGACCCGACCTCAAAACCACCCCCAGCGCAGCCCTCGGAGCGCGTCGTGATGCTCACCCTCCTCTTCATCACCATCCCGGTCGAAGTCATCTTCCTCGCGCTGCTCACCTGGTTCGGATGGCTTCAGCTCCAGATAACCTTTGCGTTTTTCGCGCTCCTCTTCTTTGGCATCGCTGTCGTCGCGTCCCTCCTCATCCGGGCGCCTCCTCGTGCGCTTCCTCTGGGCCCGCGGGCTCGACCCCACATGTACGCGCGCCCCCATCCACTCGGCGTTGATGGACCTCATTGGACAGCTGCTGCTTGTGGTGTGCTTTGAGATTGTGTCGCTGCTGGGAGGCGATGTGTGCGCGTACTTCCGCCTGAGTTGGTGCCTGCTAGGTAGCGTGAGCATTCATTTTGTATCTTATAGAGACGGCGTATGTAGTCTTAGAACATTCTTGGCCGCAGAAAAGGGTTGCCCTGGTTGAGTGTATGATCATTTCTACAGAGACCTTTTTCGATGAAGAAACCGTGTTCCAGCCGAGTGGAGGTTTATTTTTAATTCGATTAGTCCTGATCGCTACAACCGCGGTTTGGACTACAATGTATTCTTCTCGAGTTGTAGTTTGTTGTAGTAGTATGCAGTTTCGCAGCCACGTGGTCGTTTAAAACGGTGCTCCTGCAGCGCGTATCCCTATACAGAGCCGCGAAATTGGCCATGCGGATTTGAACTGCTCTCATCCGCACGAGGTGATAGTGGCGGGAACGCAGTTCGATTTGCCACATCTCTTCCGAACCACCACATGACCTCTCGATGCCCCCAGGCGCGGCGGATGAAGACGTCGACAAGCAGGTCGGATTTCTACGCGTTTTAGTCGTAACCATTCACTCACTCTGCAAAGGCCGACGTCGCCCGCCCGCGCCATCTCCCTCCACCTTCAATCGCGTCCAGAAGCAGGATATAGACGTCCGCTTGAACAACCACGTCGAGCAGGAGAAGCCATCCGACGACGTCGTTGGGCCTCCAACAGGATTCAGTATACATACCGCTTTCTTTGGAACCTCGAGTGGCTCACGTCGCGTGCAGAGCAATATACCAGAGTCGCATCGTTGAGCTGCGAAGAGACCTCTGTCCCTGGGGACGACGACCGAAGCGCATGCGGAGCGCGATATCTGCGAGCGCCGCGCCTATCCCGGACGACGAGCCCTTGACGCAGCCAGCAGTGACGTCCGCAAAGATCAAGACGCGGCACCAAATGCAGGCGACGTAATCGAGGACGCACGCAAGACGGTATTCGGACACAACGCTTTGATACCGCGCAAGCGTTTCGCGATCGACCACACCCTCAATGGGAAGGACGTGGGTAGATTCAGCCGACGGGGTATCGGAAGAAGCTCGCGTTCCAACTCCCAGCGGTGGTCGAGGGGCAAGTTGCACCCCGTGAAAGTCACCACTGTCATCTCCCCCTTCTCCCACATTCAGGACCAAGTCGCTGCTGGTACTGCGCGCGGCATCGAGGCGATTCAACGACATCGCTGTTGACGAATATGGTCAAGTCTCGGCGGACCTGCGAGCGGAGCTCGACTCGGACCGCCGTCCGGTGCTTATATACGTTACCCCCGAGCGAATCAACACTGCGAGCGGGTGGTTTACGACTTCCTCTGCGAGATGCACAGCGTGAGGAGCTAGGACGAATGAGGGAACTGATCAAGGGGCATTGCATCGTGCAGTGGGGACCACCGTTTCGTGAATCGGTAAGCATTCCGAACTTCCAGAGCTAAATTAACGAGTTTAGTACCTGGGTCTGAAATTCTGCGTTCCCAAATTCCCTACCGTAACGATTATCGTCCTAACGTCGACGCTTACTTCCACCCGCGCTGGACTCGACCGGGAACTTCCTGCGCCTTGTCGACCCCGTGGTCATCCGCGGCCCCCTCCGCCGGAACAACCGGAAAATCATCATTCAGCACAAACGCAGCGCGGGCACGCTGCGTCAACTCGTCGAGTGGATAAGGACGAACCACCGACACCACTCCGGGATCATCTTCCGTACAAAAAGTCAGGCTATGAGCGGTCGCGAAGAAGTTCAGCGAGGAGGGATTACCGCGGTGTTTTTACCACGGAGAGTGTAAGGACTGAGGCGGCGGGGAGGAGTTGGATGGAAGGAACAGCCAAGGCTCACGATCGCAACGTAAGGATCGTACTCTGTCGTTCATGTTCATGGTGCCGAAGCATTCAAAGCAGCGTTTGGTACGGGGACCGACAAGATGACGGCATGGTCACCTAACTGGATTGATGTTGAACTTCCTGTGACTTTCGGACAGTCCGTTCATCGTCCACTACGACTGCCCGAGCAGCATCGAATCGTAGTCGCTTAGTCTCACACCGCTATACGATCAACCATTTGTCAGGTATTATCAGGAAATCGGACGGGGAAGACGCGACGGAGAGGAAACCGACTGCCTTTTTGTACGCAGACCGTGTCCACCCGAAGCTGGCTCATCCGTCTCAGCCTCCTACCGCTACACCGACCTCTTCATCGCCCTCCACCCAGGCACGCTCATCCTCCGGAACGTCATAACGGCACCGTACAAAAGGGTCCGTTTTCGCCATGGCGAAATCTGCCGAAACCATCACCCTCCCGCGCCGTCCTCTCCCCTCTCCGCTACTTTGACGAGATTTCCCAGCCGCTGCGGGACCCGCAGAACCGCCTGCACATCGACGCGGCGAAACTGGTCACAAAGGATTTTGCGCGGCTGGAGAAGGACGCGGTGGCGCTGATGCGGGGCTGTTACGCGCATCCGGGCGAGCGGGTGACGGTCGGGCATCTTGTGTCGTTGCTATTGGGGCACAAGCCGAACTCTGGGGTGAATGGAAGGGAGGAAAGAGATGAGTATAAGACGCGGCGGCGCGGAGAGGTGTCCCCAGATCTGGTCGATATCCTAGTCGGGAGGCTACTTGGTTCCGGGGCGCTGGAGGTCGAGAGGTTGCAGAACGGGGCGCATCACGATAAAAACTGAAACTAAAGGTAAGTCTGGGATTTTTCTTTGTTCTTCATTATATTTTGATGTTCACAGCGCAAGATGGGGCCTAAGGCGGACAGTTTCAAGTTCCTGGCAACCGACGGCAACGCTCCATGATCTCATCCTTCCACTGATCCACACTCCGATTGGGCATCCCGGAATTCTGCCCGCAAGAGCCGGAAAGTATCGCGCGTTCCACGCAGCAGGCCTTGTAGAGAGTTCCTGCCGCCACGGCGGTTAAAGACACCGACGACGACGACGACGACGACCCGGACGTCGTTATCATCTCCTCGCATGTGCCGCCGACGCCATCGCCACCGCGCCCAAAGGGTATATGGACGCGATCCGCCGCGCCGGGCACGCTTGAGCTAAAACCCCCGGTGTTGTTTTCCTCAACTCTGACGGCAGAGGAAATTCTAACAACATCTCGCGGCGTCGGCAATACGACCTCGAATGCGTGTATCATTGAGGTCTCCGATAGTTCTGACGAGAATACCAGTCCCAATCGGGCCCGGATAAACCTGAACGAGTCGCGGCAGACCTCCGCAGAAGTCGTCATAGTTGAGGACGATATCGCAGACGGTGGGTCCTCGTCACGGAGCCTAGGGTAGGGAGCATCTCAGCGAACCGGTAAGACGTCCCGAACGCCGGCGCCCAGCAAGACAACCGGAGTCGGATTGGATGTCCTCAACGGTGGTGCGGCTCAACAACAAGCGCAGACGGCCACCGACTCCGCGATCCTCGGTCGACGAGGGCAAGTCGCAGGACGAAGAAAGCCACGCATCCGTTCCCGACGTACCTAGTACGCCGTTCGTGGACAGCACAAGAAATTCCGACCACAATTGACCGATGGTGCAGGGTCTTCGGTGGCTGGCTGCTCGGACAAGGACTCTTCCCAATCTTCAGAGGAGGAAGAGGAAGAGTTATCGACGAAACGGCGAGCACGATATAGCATCAACGCCGGCGGCCACCAAGCCCGAGTCCCATCCCCATCGCTGATCAACACACCAACCACCCGTCCAATGGACCTCATGGACGACACGCGTGACGACGAACTATATCCTCTCCTATCCCTCCGTTCAGCACTGCAGCGGACGAAAAATACGGCGACGACATGGATGTATTTCATCTATTCACCTCTGATGAAGAACAAACCCAATCACGGAGACGCCCGTGCGACGTCGTTCTAACTCTGCCCGCGACACGGCAGCAAGAGACCGGACTCTGATAGCCCCGGATTCCTTGAGACCCGCTCAGCGCCGCCGACCTGACGGACCTCGCTCAATAATGCAGGATCGCGGCGGAAACGCTACCCCCCGGCCCTCAAATTAGGCCTCAAAGCTGCCTCAGCCTCGAGGTCGGGCCCGGGTGCACAAAGTGACTAGGTACTACAATCATTGGAAGGACGGATAATTCGTAGTACTTCTGGCGTGCCTCGCCGATGCCGCCGCCGATACTCCCAAGAAATTACCGGCATCCCGTCCAACACGCAGACATACAAGAAACAGCTAGCTGGAAAGACGGCAAACAATATTATTATTCTTACAAACCGATTTTGCTAAGTGTTCACCTGCTAGGATAAAGAAGTAAATGGGCCGGGATCGGTTAGTCAAGCGGGAGAAAAAAGTACCTACATCTTCCGCTCCTCGTAACACCGGAGGCCTGTAACTTTACATGACTTGACTTTGACGCATAGAACCGAGATCATTCTACAAAGCCTGTACTTTGATAGATCAAAAATTTGTAAGTAGTGATGAGCTCAAGTCCCACGGTTCTGATTGGGAATCAAGTCCTGCGAGCGGGTAGTGTCTATGTCTGCATCAATGCAAAAATTGCAAATCCAAGGAGATTTCGGCCATTGCGAGTGCGCATGCGCTTTGGGAAAATACGCGAGTTGATAGATTGGTACAACGGGCCTGGGGCAAAGACCGTCGACGTCCGTTTGTCTTCATGGAAGTTTGTTGTACCGGGGCCGTGCGCAATATAGTAATCAAGATTTAACAGCCTAACATGCAGGAGCCCATCCATAGTATGACGTTCCAGCTTGCGAGCAAGCCACCGTGAATATTCTTCCTCGCCCAACTGGAGCTCGGTATCAACAAACCAAAGTTGGAAGCGTGCGGTTTCCCGGGAGCGAGAGCTCACGAGGTTAGGTATTGGCAACACGATGAATGCGTCCCGTTTTTGAATGGTCGCGATTCAACGCATTTGAGGCGAGATAAAATGGCTGGATAAGAAGCTCAGAGCATTTTGATCACGTAATTTTATGGGCGGATTGACGAGCTGGCGAAGTCAATGCAATGTCTTGTGAGGAGCGGAGTGATGCGGCTGTGCGTCCTCCTTCCTCCTGACCGTCATTGGACGCGTCTCGCCTCTCGCATTCTCCCCGACAGTCGGCTTGCGACTGCGGAGTACGAAGGTCGGACAAAGAAATCAGCCCGGCAGACGCATAACACTATGTACTCGCTATCACCAAAAGTATTGGCACTGGTGTTGTGCTGGATCCACAGCTGATGTGGCAGTGTTAAGATTTGCAGCATTGATAGTGATGGACAATAGTAAGCCAGACCCAAAATATCATTCATTTGTCATAGGAACCTGGCATGGTGTAGCTCAATTAGTCTGATGTTTTGTGTCACAGGAATGTTCACATTGACATTGGTGCCAAACGAGAACCCATGAGCCCGTTGGCCCATAGTTTGCTAGGGTATCTTTGCTATGTCGCAAAAGTTCCACTCTGAGTGAGAAATCATATGGGACCTTCGTTATTGTGTGACAGTGCTTTTAAACCAAACTTCCATTTTCAATCTGCAGTTCAGAAACTGGCACATCTGGAGTTCATGTCTTTGCTGGACTGTAGAAAGGATTCTGGGTTGAAACTGCTAACTGAGGATGAAGATAATTTCAATATACACCCTCCAGTTTTCACAATCAACAGCCTAAATTTGAGTGCTAGATGGCTCAGAGAGTGATTGGCAATACTTTTGGTGATACCGAGTACCAGCGGTCGTCTTCCCTTCGTATGTTGCGAGTCAAGTACAGTTGATATTTGTTACAGTAATGCGAGTATGAGTAGTAAAGATACAAGGACGCGGCAGTCCGTTTACGAGTTGATGTCCTGCTGGGCCTTGCCCTTGTCATGCTGCACGTTGCCCTTCGCCTGCTGCGCCTTGTCGCCCGTCACTGCGCCGAAGACCGCGTCCTTCTTGCCCTCAAGACGGTCGACGCCGCCGTCTGCCCAGTCCTTTGCGCGGGCGGCGTTGTACTCGGCTTCACCGGCAGCGTGCTCCTCCTGGAGGATTGTTTAAATTCTACACGAGAGAAGGAAGAGTATAAACGAACCTTGCCGGATTGTTGCCATGAAGTGGCGCCGGTCATGTTGCCGATGGTCTCGACGACGGTCCCCTTCACGGCTGCGCCAAGTCAGCAGAGAGGCATTATCGGGGGAACAAAGGAGACGAACAGTGGAATTGACCGGTGGTCTGGTTGGGAGAGGTGGTAGAGTTGGAAGACATGTTTGTTGTGTGGGTGAGTTTGCTGGTTTGATTGGGAGCGCAGACGCCTTTTATACCACTTTTTTTTCTGCGGAGCGCCTCCCTGCTGCGGTGAGCGCATCGGAGCGTCGTGGATGACGTCGGTGGGGGCAAGGAGCCACAGTGGTGCAAAGTGGTGCTCGGAGCGGCTTCGCCTCGCCGGATCCAAATCTTTAATTATATGACGTAGCCGTGACTCATCATGTGACAGTAACGTCTTCGTGACCTGTGACATCGTCTTACGTTCAAAATGAAAATTAAAAAGAAAATCCAAAGCGTAAAACCGGACGTCCAAGCCGTTTGCGTTGCGTGTAGTACTTAGTAATTGACCAAACGGCAATTTCCCACGATTTTGCGACACCAAACCACCGAGCCGTTTTAAGTTTTCAGCTCTTTACTCTAACACGTGCACATCTCCTCCTTTTGTGTATATGCCACCGGCTCTGCATGCTTATGCAGAAGTTTCGCGCAGAACTTGCACGAGCCACCAAAGTCCGCGTCGAGCTGAATGTGCCTCTAAGACTATACCGAGAGGCAAACAGATTTAGAACTAGTACTTCGTGGGGGGTCGTCCCCCAGTAAGGCATCCATACCGCCAGAGCGCTAGTTTTGAGTAAAGATCTTTCACTCATCCAAAATCTCTCCCTCGACGACCTGTTAGACGATTTCATTTCGCGTCGAGCCCCGCCTGTTGAAGCATGTGCGTTGTTTGCAACTCCGCGCGGCAGCCATCCCCGAGTTTCGCGGGCTAGATCAAGTACGTATACTGCGAGAACAGCTCGTCTTTATTGTACAGTACATAAGCAAGAATAACTGGCTAGAAACACACAAGATACTGTACATACGATATTCTCGTCCAAACCAAGAGAAACTAAACAGACAACCACCTGCGCACGAGCCCCTGCGCCAGCTTTCGCGCCCCAGTGGCCACATATATCAGCGACAAGTTGAATGCAGCCTCTTTTGCGCAAGAACCGGCGTTCTCCTGCTGCGAGAAATCAGCGTCACCCATTTGCGGGTATAAAACGATAGCACAGACCTCCGCCCCCGCATCCGCAATTGCCCGCTCATAATGCCTCGCTGCATGCGAAAACAAACCTGCATCCAAAACACTCATGAAGGCGTCAAGGTCCATACGAACAAACTAAAGGACGTACCCAAATGATGAAACGCCCGCCCCAAATTAAAACTCAATCTCACAACTCGTAGCGTGCTCGCCCGTGGCCCCACGATGCTCGCGGTACCTACTCAAAAACGCCATCGCCTGCGCGACCAAATGCTGCCGATTATCGCACTGGCGCTGCGAGGCGCGCCCGAGGGATGCGATCGCGAGGCTGAGCGCGATAGCCGGGTCCTCGGGGCACTGGTCGTGCGCCATAAGCAGGTAATCTTATCCAAGCAAGTCAGCCGAGCTTGCCAAATAGACAAGAGAACGAAACAACGCACAGATAGCACTTTGATAATTCTTTTCCGACTAGCGCTATCTGCCCGTATATCGCCGGGAGTACGGGGTTCGCCACGCGCGCAATGTCCGGCAACCGCTGCTTCTTCATCGTCTTGTCCTTATCCGGGATGACCACCTCCTCGTCCTCGTCCTCCGAACACAGCGCCACATCCACTCCCGCTGCACAGCCCGAGTTCACGCTAAATCGCCGATGGGACGTACTCCACACGACCTCCTGCGGGCGGTTCGCCGCCGCGTCCGCCAGCAGCATCTCGCGATGTAGGTATTTCTGGAACGGGGAGTTGAGGAACGCATCTGCGGCGGCTGCAGAGTTCCCCGCGCCCGAGAGCGCGGCAACAAAGATGCGCAGCGGTTCATTCTGCCATTGGTGCGCGGTATGGATTTTGCGGATTTGTTCGACGACGACGGGCATTTTGCCGACGGCGGCGGCGCATGCTA
Organism: Mycena kentingensis (nom. inval.); assembly: GCA_014461125.1. Classification (NCBI taxonomy): domain Eukaryota; kingdom Fungi; phylum Basidiomycota; class Agaricomycetes; order Agaricales; family Mycenaceae; genus Mycena; species Mycena kentingensis (nom. inval.). The sequence continues at coordinate 1,336,437 of JACAZG010000019.1, read as the reverse complement.
TGTACGAGATGGCGTCGTTTTTAGCGGGGATTGGGGAAGGTCAAGCGAGTTGCGTACCAACGAGACCAAGACGAATGCGGTTTTGGTACACGGGTTGTTGGTATGCAGAGGACACGAGCAGGTGCCGAAGAACCTCCTCTCCCTCGTCGTACTCTCCCCGTTGTGTCAAGAGAGCGGCGTACTTGAAAAAGGTCTAGTCGACGTCAACCGAAAGAACAGAGGCTGACCTGGAGGAAAAGCTGGAGCCACTCGTCGGTCTTGATCCCACGAAACACGTCGGATGCCTCATACAAACCCTTGTTCTTCTGACGCGAATTGACCTCGTGCGCTAACAGAACGTTAGCCCTCTTCAAGTCAAAACAACTCAAACGGACCAATATCCAACTGCAGTCGGTTCACTATTCGATTCTGCTCCTCCTCCTCTTCTTCCTCCCTCACGCGTTTCTTCGTTCTCCGAACCGGGAACATCCCGCGGTACACCCTCGACGTCGAAAAACAACCTCCTCGTCTCGCGGAACGCCTCAATAAGCTTTTCTTCGCCGCCACCAACCACTCAATCACCGCCGCCTCCTCGCCCGCCTTCATCCCTGCCCAAAGCTCGCGCACGCGCGCATACGCCGCAACCGCCTCTTCCTCCTTCTTCGTCTCCAGCGCGCGGAGCTCGGCATGCGAGAGACGCGGCGGCTTGCAGAGGCGTTTCATTTGCGACATCGTCTTTGGCGGCGGCGGCTTCTGCTTCTCGCCGATGAGGGGCGGTACGCGGTCGGCGTCGGCGTCGTCTTGGGTCGGGTTTTCGCGCGGGCGACGACGGCGCGAGTCCATAACTACGACTATTAGTTTTGTCCAAGAACGGGCAAACGCGTGACATACCCTCATAAACCAAATCAAGCGCCTTCCGCGGTTCCTCAAGTATTTCGTAGATTTCTGCGAGATCCATCTTAAGCTGGTTATTCGTAGGGTCGTACTTGCGTACTGCCAACATCAATTAGCATCAGAATCCCGAGGAGGGGTAAATGGACCAACCAGCTTCGAAAACCTCTGCCGCGGCAGCCAGGTCGCCCATAGCTCGCATACACAACGCCGTCTTGCGCAAAACGTCCTCACTCGTTGTCGCCTCACAACTCCCCAACCGCTCATAAATCGTCCGCGCCTCCGGCATCCTGTCAACCTCGAAATACGCGTCCGCGATCTCGGTGAACAGCGGCGCGTAGTCGAGCATCTCCTCCGCGAGGATCATATCCGCATGCACCTTGCCCTCCGCCACATCCCCCATCTTTATACGCGCTACGGCGAGCCGATGCCGCGCGTTGATGTCGAGCGGGCAGAACCCCAGCCTCGATATCGTTCACCTCGTCCAAAAGGCGTACGATCGCCGGTTCTTTAGGATCGTATTCGCGGTCGTCCGTGCATAGGTCCCACCAATTTTCCTCGGCGCGCCCCTGCAGCCAGCGGATTCCGGTCCGCACAACCTCGATTGCGCGTTCGTGCTCGCCAAGCGCGGTGTACAGATCCGCGAGCACGAGAACCTCCATCTCGCCGAACCCACCGCCGGGGACGTCACGGAGCTCCTGCAGATGCGGCTTGATGTCCTCTTCCGAGGGACTCGTTGACGGGCCGCATCCGAGCGGGAAGAGTTTCTTGTGGTGCTCGAACGTCGCCTTGAAGAGGTTGGTGCACGTCTGGAGATCGCCGAGCGTGACGAGGATGGGGCGGACGAGGGAGAGGATCGTGAGGTCGTGCGGGTAGCGCGCGAGGATGCCGAGGAATGCGAAACGCGCCTGTTGCCATCGCTTGAGCTCGAAGAAGCAACGGAAGGGAAGAGGACGCACCGTTCGGAGGTCGTTGATTTCCTGCGCGAGCATCGCACAGTCCCACAGACCCGCGATGTTGTTTGGGTTGACTTGGTGTCCTTTTTTGCCAACAGTACAGCGCTTGCTGAGGGTATCCGAATGCTCTGTAGACCATGAGTACCAACTGAGATTGAGGAAGGAGAGCATACTTGGACTGCCGCGCCAGACGATCCCATTCCTCCGCGTCCATCCGCAAGTGCGCGCCCATGATGCGCAACTGGAGCCCCTTGGTCAACTCCTTCTGCTCGTCGTAGCACTGCGCGAGGACAGCCCATGCGGACGGCGAGCGCGGCTCGATGCGGATGACCTCGAGCATAATGCGAATCGCGCGCGGCAGGTCACCGTCGACGTACGCCTGGTTGCCTTCCCCGATGAGAGACTTGGTATGTGCCGACAACACGGGCCCGGAGCCGGGCGGTGGACGATTGTTCTGGAATGCAGTGAGGGGACGCACAACTGAGGCGACGGAGCACACGGACCTTTTTGCGTGTCGTCCCGAGAGTGTTCTCCTGCACCAGAAAGTCCCACTCCCGCGCAAGCATGCCGCCGTCCGCAGTTGCAGGACCATCGCCGCTCGCGCGGATGTTCTCGATGAGGCGCCTAGAGGTAGCTCAGCAACAGAAATCAAAGCCGGAGGAAAAGACGCACTCGAAATCCCCGTCCGAATCGTCCTGGATGTGCGAATTGCGGCTGTCTTCCTCTTCCTTGACCGCCGCAGTGTCATCCTCGGAGTCAGAAGTGTCGGAGGAGGAGGAGGACGCCGACGATGAGTCGTCCTCTGATTCCGTGTCCGAGCCGGAGGAATCGTCGCGCAAAACGACGCGTTTCGGCTTTGCGTCGATAACAGGGAACGGAGGAGGGGTGCCCTCGTCTACGTCGGACATCGCCACATCCTCATCGTACGCGTCCGGAATCGGTTCATCGATGTTGGTGGGGACATCATCGTGGGCAGCTGCAAGCCAGATGTGAGCCTGATGATGGGCGTGCTGAACGAGTCGATGGTACAGACCTCGCTCAACAGCGAAATCCTCGGGGTTCGGAATGGCATTAAGCAGGAGGGCAGCTTCGTCCTCGAGCACCTCCATCTTGAGCTGCATAATATTGTTATTGCTGCTCATGATGTCGGAAATTCGAAGAAAAGCAGCCAGTGAGTTGGAGTTGTGGGTGTGTGGGGGTAGAGGAAGTAGGAGGCCGCACTCCCATATCGTATTCATAAACAGGCTGCGCGGCTACTTCGGGCGGGTCAAAAGTCGCTGTCAGAGAACCTTTGACGAAGCGAACTAAGGCCGTCGACGGCGACCCCGGATTGCAAGCAGAAAATAGCAGGAAACTGAACGGATTGGTGTTAAACTCATAAGTTACTAGGGCTTATTAGATGCTGAAAAACATGGATTTTTTTACATTCCGATCCACTTCAAATGTCTTCCGGGAACTCCAAAGATTTTTGTTCTGCCCAAATGCAACAATTTGGGACTTCAAAGGACTGAGCATGTACTAACTGGCTTTGGCTGAATGCTCTGAAAAGAGGACCGGAGAAGGCGGGGGGATCCTTTGTGCAAAAAGAAAACACCCGAAGAACGTGTTGTGAAGCGAGTTTCTGAGCATAAAACGGTCTAATTATTTGGGAAATCCGAAATAATCAGCATCTAATAAGCCCTACTGAGATTCAAAAAATTATTCGGCGACTGAACGAGTCGTTAACGCGTACTGCCATCACAACCCTGAGAATCAATGTTGTGTATAGGAAATCGAATTTATTTAAAGAGTTGAACTACAACCTCGGCGTCTGAGACGGCGTCACAAACGTCGTCGACGCCGCCGCAGAGCTCTGCCTTCCCAACCCCAACGCCGGGGTACTATTCCGCGCTCCAACGTCACTTTCGTACTCGGACGGCGTGTCCGCACGCGGAATAACCACCTCCACATCCTCGTCCTCTTCCCTCTCAGCATCATACACCGACTTTTCATCGTCCTCTTCCTCATCCTCGTCATCATACACCGACGCAGACGACTCCGACGCCCGCCTGCTCCGCCCATGTCCATGCCCCTTCTCCATACTGTCAATCTCCGCATTCAGGTTCCTGCTCACATCCGAGGACGAGTCCGAGTCGTCTCCATCCGCACCCCGCCCGCGATTGCGATTGCGGTTGTGCAGCTCAATCCGCTTCTTAGTGATCCGAACGCGTCCGCGTCGTCCATGACCATTATTGGAACCGCGCGGGACTGCGGGGCGTTGACCGGCGGGTAAATCGACGCGAGGTGCTCGACGGGCTCCGGGCGCGAGCACAGAATAAAGAGCACAGTGCAGGAGTATACTCGTGCGACGACGAACGCGCAGGCGATCCATGCGCGCGATTCGCGCCGCACCGAAGGACGTGATGGAGCCTGCGATGGTGACCGCGGCGGTGAGGGTGCCAGTTTCGATGAGACCGGAGAAGAAGCGTTTGGGGAGGCTGTAGCGGTATTAGCTGCTGAAGGGTAAACAGCAAAATGGGATGTACCTGCTGCGGGGATACGCGAGGACGTCGGTTTTCTCCAGCTTCTTGCGCGCGAAGAGGAGAATGGCGGTAAGGCCCGTGTCAACGGAAGATGCGACAATGTCCAAGCTACGAGTGGTCAGAGAGGCAGCTTGTGATCGATGATAAAACGTACTAGAGAAAAACGGTCGCGAGTACATTCTGTCCGTCTGGAGAGATGATCATGACGGCGCCAGTTCCGAACGTCCCGGCAAGCTGCAGATACTGTGAGCCAAAATGTGCAATCACGGACGGCCACTCACAGATGTGGCCAGTACGAGAATCAGAAACGCGAAAACGACGTGATGTCTCGTCCTAACACCACGTTGAGCAAGGTGGACGACGGAGAACGGACTAAACGCACATAAGCCAGTACCGCAGTACCATGAACAGCTGCGAGATAGCAGTGACCCCGCCAGTGGTGAAGACAACAGCAATTATCGGCCACTTGAGTAGCGCAATCTCCTCCGTCTTGCCCTGTCTCAAGTGAGCCGTAGCCCTCACCCAAGACATAGTCTAAGAGCACACACCCAGTCCGCAACGGTTGTAATAATACGTCGCAGCACAGCACGCAGCGACGCCGAAGATATCCAGGACGAGGTTGGTCGCGATCCCGAGTTTGAGCAGCAAGAAGTCGGCTTTAGCCGTTTTCGAGGAGAAGTATCGGCCGGCGAGGAAGAGCTCAGAGGTGAGGAGTACGAGAGAGATCCATGTTCCGAGTGTTAACGGCCTATAGGTTTGCTGTGTGAGGCGACACTGGCAGCCGCAGAGGCGGGCGGAATACGCACAAGAGGGAGCCTGCAGTCAAGAACGGCTCGGGGCTAGTGGGTGTCGTCGAGATGGCGTCCATGGTAGTAGGGGTGCTGGTCGTTTCTGCGCTCAATTTATGCGCAATGGGATGTCTGAGACGAGTCGCTATCCGCGCCTGGTACCGCCATACATCCGCGGAATGTTTTGTTTCAATGTCTTGAAGGACAGCTAAGAGGGGCACGAAGCACGGTGAGCGCAGCGAGCGCGACGAGCTAGAGATGGTGGTGGTTAGCGGTAAGCTCGTCACGATTTACTACTTTCGATTCTTGGCCAATTGACACCATGTCGCTTAGCGCTTAACTCCATCCGTCGCGCACCTTAGCATCGCGTCCGAGTCGAGACCCACCGCGACTTTTTGGAGCCCACAAAGGGCACTAATTTACTATTATGACCGAGAGTTCAGTGACGGGTGACAAGGGGGGTTCAACTATGGAATTGACCGTTTAAGGTTGAATTTCCAAAATTCGGTGGACGCCCTCCCCCCTGTCCCGGCAGCCAGAGGCCCCCGAGGCTCCGATTTTTCATGGAATGGGTAAATATGAGTGATTCTAGCTAGCACAGCGCTTTTCCGCATCTAAATATGTGCTCTGGATCCTATTTTGTGAATGTGTCACATCGTTACCCAACTTTGATCGGACGTCCGGATTTGGATGCTCCCCGGGCTTGGGGGTTGGAAACCCGAGCATGGGTGGATTCAGAGCTTGGAATTGGTTTGAGTAGCAGCAGGGAGGCCTCTTCCATGAAAATATCTGCAAAAAAAAATTGTGCATGGGACAAAGATGAAGCCACATCATTTCTTCTGATGTCATCATCAGAGCTGGGGGAGGGGGGTCAGATCTCAACAACAGTTGCAGCTGTGACCCTAATTCTTTCAGATTTGGAATCAGGGAATTATTGGCGTTCAGACATGGGCACTACTGATAAAATTCAAGTTTGAACCCCCCTTGCTGGGTGATGTCCAACAGAAAATGATCTTTTTAAAATTCCGCTAAAATCAAAAGAAAAATTTTGGTCTCCTCGGTCTCCTCAGAGACTAAAATTTCTACAATTCATCAACACTCGGTCGTAATAGTACACTACTTTACTTCAAGTTGAATAAAGTACTCCGTTCCAGTCGAACTGTTAAACAAAGAGATAAGTACAGTCGTGAGCCACTTTACGAAAATACCAACACCTCGACCGCATCCAGTCCCCCGCCGGCAAGCCCGACCTAGTCCTGACATGTACGGACAGAACCGCCGCTTCTGCTTTTGGCGACCCCATCCAAATTGGGATGTGTGACATTTCCGTGTGAGTGGTGTTCATTGACTGTGGCCGGCAACTACCTTGAGTACTTCCATTGACAAGTACAAACAGTGCTTCAAGCTGGGCAAGTCCACCGTTCTGGAATAAGGAAAAAAAAACCCCCCTTGTGTTCTCTTCCATTTGACATAAGTTCCAAGCTGCCTACAAAGAACACTTGTTGGTTATACTCCAAAAAAAGCCCTGCCCCGCCTACCAGTCTCAACAGACCAGCCATTCGCGAGGTCCCGCATTGGCACCGCCCTGTTAAGTCTCTCGACCTAAACCAAAGGCAGCATCTGTTCTGTGTATTTGCTGCAAGCGGGCGGTGGAACCGAGTCCCTCAGGCAGACGCTGCGAATGCGAATCACCTCTGGACAGGATGACTTGGCCGCTTTGAATGGGGTTGGCGGTGGGCAGAAGCGTCAGAATGTCATGGAAGGTTTGATAGTGGGAAGTGAGTTGTGTACTGTGTTGGGCACGCCGGCAAATGCATTGTCCTCAGCGGCGATCTTGGTCTTAATGCCGATGGTACTAATGGTATTATATAGTCAGGCAAAAAAAAAGGAATCGGCTTCGGCCTTCGGGGCATATAAGTACTTATGTGCACAGTCCGAGAAACTGTATCATCTTATGATCGCGTCAACGCGCTACTAGTAGCGCCACATGTCACGAACCACCATCTCATCGCTGCCGGTCGAGCTCTTGGCCGAGATATTCGCTCAATGTCTCCTCAACCACCGTTCGACCTTTGTCTATCCAACTCGGCCTTCCATTTGGCGCGCGTCTGCCGCCTCTGGCGCGAAGTGGTGTTCTCAACGCCCAATCTCTGGACCACCTTCTGCACTAAACGCACCAACGACGAGCGGGTTGTAACACTCACCAAGAATTGGCTCTCCCTGGCACAAGATATGCCGCTTACAATCCACGTCGTGGATTCGCTGGACGACGGACTAACGCGAGTGCGGATGGCGTTCTACACCGAGATCTGCCGCCATTCAACGCGCTGGCGGAGCCTAACTCTCCTTGCGCCATACACTGTCATCTCCTGGCTACCGTTCACGCTGTCGCCTTCGGGAAAGCCGCTGCCGCTGCCTCTACTGGAGGCCCCTCGTCATCGGTGATTCGAGCGACGGGCAAGAGCCCATCAACGAAATCGCGACATTCGCAGAAACGCCGCGGCTCAAGAAGCTCGATATCATACTCGATGCTGACGAGGTCTTCTCTCCGCCCCGCTTCGTCGTCCCCTGGAGCCAATTGACCGTCTTCGTGGCGGAACTTGTGATAATCCCGGAGTGCCTCTTCGTATTGCGGGAAGCGCCGAACCTGCTCGAGTTTCGCACTCGCGAGTTGACGGGCACTGATCAGCAGCAGCAGCCAAGTGCTTGGGTCGCCGTTCCGCCACGCAAGCTTCGGGTCGTCGAGTTGGACGGCTACTACACACGCGACTTCCTGTTCCTGCTAGACCTACTGACGCTCCCCGACCCTGACCGAACTCCATCTGGGGAACCTCGCATCAACCCACAAACGGTCAAGCGTCGCTAGTCGGGTGGGCGTCCTTCGAGAGTTTCCTCTCGCGATCTGCATGCACTATCCGGGAGCTGCATATCTGCGGGTCGATGGATGCCCGCCGAGCATGTTGTTGCTGGTCTCCGCCTTCTTCCGTCAGTCGAGCACCTCGAGGTCTTGAGGTTCTCCCGATTTTCGCAGTTGTGGCCGCTGCTGCATCCAACTGCCGCGCAAGCGGTCCTTCCGCGCTTACAAACACTATTATTCCGTTCCGCGGACCCGCCCCCCACGATGAGACCTACGAGGAACTCCTCGGCATGTTGTTCGCGCGGTCCAGAACGGAGCTAAAACGCTTCGAGTTCACCTGGACGCAGCTCTCGGTTGCTTGCCCTGACCATCGTGTTTGCGCGCGATTTCGTGAGTTGAGTCGGAGAGGTGTCACTGCGTTGCTGGGGTCGGTCGAGGAGGAGCTCTGGTTTCGCCCCGGTGAGTTTCTGGGCTTAGCGCTTAGCTTTTGCTATTCTCTGAATGCATGCTAGAGTGCTAAATCTCGGACGTTTCAAATGAGCAAAATAACCAACTCAGAGATCTTCCGAGTGGTTCTTAGCCAGAATTTTGACCTTCTTTGATGGTGCAACGATTATTCCGATGGTGCTGCACGCCAAACCTGACCGCAGCCTTTTAAGTGAAAGAACAATCTTGACCAGACTACCAAGTACGAACAAGCTTGAAGCGTCGGCATATAGTTATAGGGCGATTGTTTATATTAATTTAAGAAGAGGAAACGAACTGGGCCTCTAGAGGGAGATAGCGCCTGCGGCTTGCGCAGTAAGTTCTGGAATGTTACGTCAAACTCATCCGTGAGAAGCTTGGTTGAACTCGAACCATGAGTGTCCAAACCCCAACTTCCTCGACAGCAGCAATTCAGCGAGGCATAATGGTCTGGCTGGAGGACCAAAAGGGCAACATCGTTCCGCTTTGGGATATAGTGTGGCAGCAAGACGACAATCTCGTCGACAAAGTGGTCTGTCGCGTGCCGCTAAAATCGTCACAGGCGAGTTCCTCCAGAGAAGCTGGAGATTCCCGTTACAGTAACTTGGAGGCGTAGGGAATTCATCTGAACTGGAAGAATACCAACAGTGCCCCGGTGAACTATCGATGCGAGGTCTGGCGGCCTCAGCGGACGATGGGTCAACCGACCCGCTTGATTTCCGCATCGTACATGAGCGCACAAGTGCTGTTCACCCAGGAAAAGCGAACTACAAAATGACATCTCCGTCGCCCGCTAAAAGCAGACACGTCTGGCCTTTGGCTTCACAAAACGAGAGATCCTGAGACCAAGGAAACACGTCGCGTTCCTGGTACGATTGCAGAGCCTAGGTACCGCTCGTCTCCCTCATATGACACCCAGGGTCAATTTTGTTGGCGTTTTGGAGGCTCGAAACTGCTCTCACCGAGGCTGACATTACGCATCTTGAGGATAATTGGGATAAGGTCGAGGGATGCTCGGCGTTCGGGTCGGCGCAGAATGACCCGCATGCTCCTCAGCCAGACTTTATCTTTCAGTTCAATCTCGATCCCGTGCAGTCTGCACGAAGCAGCGAGTGGAAGGGACCATCAAGCGATTTCGACTCGGACTTTGACGATGAAAATTATGGCGAACGGAGTACGCCAGCGAGCTCCGTGGCCCGGAATTGGGATATCGTCGTTTCCCGACGCAGTGCGAGTGGCGTAACGGAATCCGAGCATGCTAGCGTGCAGTCTAACACCGAACTCGGAGAACCAGGTACATACAAGGCTATTCCACTCAATTTGCTGAATTTTCTGACATCCTCCAAGCCACGCTAGAAGAGAATCGCGACAGTCTTAAACGTCCCCGCGCGGATATTGATGATCCAGAATCCAGCTCTGAATCAGGCTCTTCAGACAGCGACGAATCAGCGGCGATGATTGCGGAAGAAGTGCGTTACAATTTGTGCTCTACACGTGTAGATCTTCAGTGGTTGCGAGTGTCTGATGCTGCTGCCCCAGGCGAAGCTAGACATGGAGCTCAAAGAGATACAGCAGGTTAGACCCAGCATCGCCTTCTTCAAAATCCGCCCAATACCGATAATTTTGCACAGCAAATGCGGCGTTCGAGAGCGACTGTTAGAACCCTGAAGGCAGAGTTCAAGGCCCAACACGAGAAAAAAGTCGCCGTAAGCTTAGCATTGCAGACAAAAACCGTCATCGAATACCTCGTAGAAGAAGCAGGGCGAAATTCAGTGTTCACGGAAGAAGTTGCATAAAAGCCAGGTATGGCGGCCGCGAACAGGCCTGCAGGCGGACATTGACTCAATACTTTCCTGTTTGTTTAGATGGAAGAAGCGGAACTGCGCAAGCGTGTAGGAGCTTCTTGGATAGAGTCACGCACAGTCAGCTCTATGCATCGCGACGCGTCCCGAATGAATTCATATCACTTTGCATGACCGTGTCAACGTGCCAACACCACATGTCCCAAACAACCATCTCGTCGCTGCCGGTCGAGCTCTTGGCCGAGATATTCGCTCAATCCCTCCCTCAAGCGCCTTCGACCTGCGGCTATCCAACTCGGCCTTCCATCTGGCGCGTGTCAGTCGTCTCTGGCGCGACGTGGCGCTCTCGACGCCCAATCTCTGACCACATTCTGCACCAAAGCACCAACGACGAGCGCGTTGTAACACTCGTCAAGAAATGGATCTCTCTGGCTCGGGACATGCCGCTCACGATCCGCGTCGTGGATTCGTTGGACGACGGACTGACGCGCGAGTGCGGATGGCGTTCTACACAGAGATATGCCGCCATTCAACGCGCTGGCGGAGCCTGACTCTCCCTTGCGCCATACTCTGTCATCTCCTGGCTACCATTCGCGCTCTCTCCGACCAGGAAACCCCTGCCGCTGCCCATGCTCGAAGAGCTCGCCATCGGATACGCGAGCAGTGGCCAGGAGCGTCCAGCAACCGAAATCTCGACGTTCGCAGTAGCGCCATGTCTCCGGAAATTCGATATCGCGCTGGATTTTCATGGGTACATGTCTCCGTTCCTCCTGGTGGTGCCCTGGACCCGATTGCTCGTATTTTCGGGGTCGTTTATGGCCATTTCGGAATGCCTCTTTGTCATCCGCGAAGCATCGAACCTGCTCGAATTTCGTACACGGGATTTGGCCATAAATGCGATTCAAGAAACCGCTGCCATTGAACCTCGGGAGCTACGAGTGCTCGAATTGGACGGGTCCTACACCAACATCTTCCTGCAGCTGCTAAGCGTCCTCACGCTTCCCAACCTCACAGAACTGCATCTCGGAACTGCGCAGGAGGCAACGATTGAGGGGCTGGGCGAACTCGGGTGGATCTTGCTGGAGACGTTTCTAGCACGGTCCGCCTGCACGATCCGGAGAACTGCACATCTGCGCTCGGATGCTGTCCGCTGAGGAGCTCGTCTCCGGCCTCCAACTACTCCCATCCGTCGAGCACCTCGAGGTCTTGAGGTTCACGGAATACGGGGATCTATGGCCGCTCCTCCATCCGGAACGCAGCGCCCACGGTCCTACCGCGCCTACGGACGCTAATATTCCGCTCCCCGAGCTCTCCACACAGAAAAACATACGAGAGCCTCCTCAGCATGCTCTTCACACGGTCGACGGCGAGTTTGCGGCACTTCGAGCTTACGTGGACGCAGCTTGGTGGAATCTTTCCTGATGAAGACGTTCGTGCGCGACTTCAAGAGCTCAGTAAGAGAGGTGTTCGCGTGTTGCTGGGGTCTGTAGCGCCGGAAGAAGACCTGTTCCGATTCAGTGAGCAGCCGATCCCACCTCCGTGCGCCGTCTAACGCCTCTTCCAAGGTTCTTGACCAACAAAGGGTTAGCTGATCGAGTACCCGGAACCACGAGTCTGCATTCGGCATTGTCGGAGGCCCGGAGGCTGCACGAGGGCGTCCGGAAAGACGCTGGAGCCGATCTGAATACCCTGACCCACGAGCGCGCATTCGGGACTATTGGGCCACCGGAGACGTTTCTTGGGAATTCCAGCTGTTTCATTGTTTTCGTATTCACAACGATCCATCTGCAACTGTAAATCTTGTGCAACGTTACTGTCGCCGTGTGGTCTGTAGGCTGCAAGTACCCTCCATCTCCGAGTACGCCGGTCTAACTTTAGTCCAACTTGGTTGAAATCTCGCGGACTGGGGTAAACAAAGAAAAAAGTGATGATAGCGAATGGAAATCAGTGCAAGAATCTAGTTGAACTGTTGGTTCTGGGCAGTGTATAGTCGTCTCTCCCGACGGCCATGTCAAAATGGGCTATACAGCATCTGGTTTGGGCTACCAAGGGTAAAAATAGATACTGATTGAGAATGGATACAAAAATTTTACCTTCCTCCGTCGATGCACCGGCCATTGGCCGCGAATGAGTGTTACATTTTAATGCCGTCCATTGGGTCTGTAAATCCCTAATGTAACCACCATACATATGCATCAGATCCTTTGCAGCTTGCTATACGCCCAAACGAATGCAGCACAAACTGATACCAACTGTCGTGTAGCAGTCTAGGACTCTCGGACGGCAACTGGTTCCTTGTTTCGGCTTCAACCTCGCGACTCGGCGATTTTTCCTTTACCCGGTCCGGTCCGGGGACTGGAGTTCGTTTCCTACGGCCACACCAAAATTGTATACAGTAGAGTATGCAATCGCCTCCCGCTGGCAGTGGGATGCACAAATGTCGGAACGACCCATGCCCGCGACTGACAGCGCGGATCTCTCTAGAGAACGATTATCTCCACCGCTTCTCCAGCTCAAGTTACCCAAGTTACAAACGACGCGCAAACGCCATGTCGTCCTATCTGGCGCGGTGACCGCACCGCATATGGTTATAATTGTAATTTCGCGCCGTTCCGTGGGAGCAAAAAAACACGGCGACTTTAAATTTAATTGGAATGCCGATCTGACCGAAACGGAACTCGAAGCGGCTATGCTCTGGCTAGGGCTGTGACCAGCTTTGCAGTCGGTGAGTTGAGGTCGGGGTACGGTTCGGATTCCGAAGCAAGTAAGTTAGAAGTATCAGAGTGTCAACTGGTTACGGTTGCCTTTGCGAATGTATCTGTTTTTGCAGTGCACTCTTACTACAGTCGCCTTGATCAGTACTACAGCCACTCCGATGTTTCGGTGTGTTATCAAGTAAATTTCCGAGGATGAGACACTGCGCGGTCAAAGGAAACCTGCCAGCCAAATGGCCAACTTTCCTGAGCAGGAAGAGCTGACAACAGATTTTCGAGCTCCTGAAAGCTCTACGCTCAGTGATATTCCTCCGGCTGAAAGCTCCACTTTATCTTCGAATATCGATCCCGGGGAGCGCCAATCTTCCCTCAAAGTTGTTCGAGGTGTAACCAACATATCTGACAAAGGCAGAGCGGCCAGCAGATCACAATATTCAAGCTTAGCACTCTCCCGAGGGTTCTACTGACCACCCACTGTAGCCTGAATCTGAATTTTAGAATGCCGGATTACCGCCGTGCATGCGTCGTTGGTCGGAGAACAAAGGCGTAGTTGTGACAATGCGTCGCTGGCGATCGCGAGTTGTGTACTCGTATTTGTCCGAGTGTTCTCGGTCCCACGGCGGAGGGCCGCACAAACTGTTCAACTTGATCCCGCGGGACGGCACTCGGCATCGGTGTTTGTGCAATAATATATTTGGATTGAGTGGAAGGAAGCAGATTCGCGCATTCAAAACCAGCACAGGCAGCAGCTGTCAAACAGTAAGTATCCCCGGGACCCGAACGAACCACCGGCCATCTTTCAATCTATTTTCACACTGCGGATTCAGAAATAAAAAGGAGGATTTTTTAAAATTTTTATAGCTAGTATAATGGCACATAAATCGGCTGCATTTTTATAAACCACAAAGAAGAGATTTAATGGAGCTCTATTCTTGCCAAGGTATGGAAGGGAAGATAGCTAGAAAAAAGTGCCAATATATCCCATATATCTTGGTTACAATAAAGGCCCATTTTTGGAACTGACATTTATGAAGAATAAAACCATGTAATACTGTCCAGGATAGAAGCGGTATAAAGCCCCATTTTCTGCCATTTTTTGGCCAAAAAATGGCATGAAAAAATGGGCGCATTAAAGAGTCAATATAAGGCACAAAAAATTGTGCCAACATATATCTAGTATAAAGCCCCGCGGCCGATCAGCGGCCGACGAGCGGCCGAGGGTCGGCCGAGAATGGACACCAAGTTGCAAAAATGAAAGTCGTCGGAGTCGAACTCAGGGCCGCAGGGTACCACGTGAATCTCTGAGGTGAACTCGGAGGCGTTACCACTGTACAAGATGATCATAATAGGCATTGTAGGTAGCGCATCATAGGCCGCAGGGAGCTGTTAACGAAAATAAGTCAAAAGAGTTCACTTATGCCATCGCCCAGCTGGGTGTCCACGAAAGGAATTCTCACAACACTCTCTACGCTATCACGACCCGCGCCAAGTAAGTCAAATTGTAAGCGTTAAGGAAAGAAACTCAAACAAGGTGCATTTCAAGATCGACTTAGGTTAAGAACTACACAACGGGATTCTGAGAACTTGTATCTGGCAAAGTGGCATAGAACATCATCTACAGGCACAGTGTCTACAATGTCCATCATTCTCGAAGAATATGTTTGAGCAGGAAATGTCGGATAGTACGGACGAAACGGGTCTCGGCAGCCTGGGGGTAATGTCGCTTGTCGGCGTATACGGAAGTTGATGGTGTTCCCCTTCTGAATTATATCTTCAATGCTCCTGGAATTGACTCCGCTGAACCCGGCGGATAGTAGAGAACGAGGCTATTGCCGATATGGACATCGGCTCGAGAGAAGTTGATTCCGTCTCGTGTAATGTGCTCGAGACCCGTTCTTTGCATTTGGTAAAGAGTCCTCTGGAAGGTTGTAGGACGGAAAGGTCTTGTCGAACAGCCTCTTCAACTCCTTCAGTGCCTGAGGGCAGTCAGGTCGACGAAGCCAGCGTCGCAGATGGGCACCTCGGAAGAAGGATTTGGTGAGTGTGGACTCAAGCTCCCTCCGATATGGTGATTGGTCTTGATTTTCTGGAGGAATCCAATGATCCGCTCAAATGGGAAAGACCACCAAGATCGAATGGGGCCGAAAGCAAGTAAGAAATCGTAGATGTGAAAGGCGACGTGGACGTTGGGTCGCATGGCATGTCGTCTTGTGTGCGGATGTACCTGTGCAGACCCAGTACCCATTGTTTGAGGAGCTCGCGATATCTTATTCGCCGCTCCCTGGTCACGGTGTGTCGAGAGAGCACCGTAACGGCGGAAAAGAGGGCCATCGAATGATCCAACAACAGCGCGGAATTGTGGATTTGGAGAGTCGAAATCACCCCACAGCAGCACAAGGGCAATTGGGATGTATATTGTGGCAAGAATGTACCACTCTGCGGCCTTGATTGTCCCGGCATTCGCTTCTCCGTAATTTGGGGGCACAGAGTCGATGAATGCCGGGGTCTCCGTGTTGGCGATGACCTTTTGGATGAACTTGACCTCGGCTGTCTTGATTGGCCGCTGAATGAAGTACGGGTCGACTAGCGGCCGCGTATATCGCTGCGGAAAGATCAGAAGAGTGCTGTTAACGAATAATATAGATATACCCAATCGATTAGCAAGTAACAAAATCCTGCTTCTGGTAGGACGTCTTGGAAAGATCGAGATGTAGGGACCAAGCGACAAAGCGCAGGGCAGGGACATTATTGGGGAAGAGCGCCTTTGCTAGCTTAGCGGCTGTCAACACTGGCGCGGGAGTGTCGGCAGTTGGGATCTTGGGGACTTGGGCTGCACCGTCAACGTCGGGCATTGGTATGTCGGCGTCAGGTATGGGGTGCGTCGGGCATAGGTACGTCGTCGTCGGGAGTGGGAAGGACAGGTGTGGGTGCGTCGGGCATAAGTATGTCGCCGTCGGTAGCGAAGGAGGATGCTGCGGTCGAAGTGGGATGGAACATGAGCGGCTGCTGCAGCCTGTTCTGGATATCCTCAATTTGTCCGAGCTCCTTGTCCAGTTTCTTGAGGACATAGGCGGACGGGCATTCCGAAGGGTCGTATTTTTCCAGGTCGGAACGAATCCCGCGCTGGTACTGTGCAACATCAGTAATCTGCGGTCCAGGTGGAGAAAGAGAATACGTACCCATTGAATCAGCAGGTCGACCCACTCAGCTTTCTTCATCTTGGTATTGCCATCGACGAAGCTTCAGAGTGAACGCCACCCATCTCAGAGCTGGGATGGTGATGGTGCTCCTTGTGAGCGCCGTTCTGAGCTTCTCGACCTTGACGGTGTCGACGGCGATGGTCGTGGCAGGAATGGTCGCAGAGGAGGTAGCAGAGGAGGCAGAAGTGAGCATCGTAGATGCGGGGACGGTAACGGTAGTGCCTATGGCTGTAGGAGGAATGATAGTATTTTTATCGTTAACTGGTTTTTCAGGCCTAGGTTGTATCGGCTCCATCAGCTTCTGCTGGATTCGTCCCGATCTGGGCGAGTTCCTTGTCGGCGTTTGCGAGAAGATAGTCAACGGGGCAGGTCGCTGGGTCATAGGATGTCCAATCATGCGTGAAAGCGATGCCAGCGTCATCCTTTCGCTTTTGCTTGCTGCGCGTCAATACGAAGAACACGGGCGGCAATGGTAGTGGACCAGACCCTCGAAGATACAATGCATCGAGTCGACCACGGCCATGCGCGTTGGGTCCCAGTAGGCGAGACGCCAGAGTTCGGACCAGCGAACACCGTACTCGGCGAAAATGGCATCGCGCACAGTTTGGGAGTCTGCGTCACGCCATTCATGAGCCTTCTGCCGCAGAAGTGTGATATCATGTCTCTGCCAGCGTCAAGTCAGTGCAGTACATGTTTTTAACGCCGAAAAGGTCGCAGATTGAGCAGAAGTGGTGGGAGTTCGGGGAAGCCATTCCTAGCACTTTTCGGGTGGCCGGAAGGTCGTTGACGCTGACAGCGAGGAGGATGTCGACCCTCCGTCCTTCCGGGGCATAAGGCCGTTCACGAGAGACGGAAACCGCGGTCCCATCCGGTTACGAAGTCGTCGACGATAGGTCGTAGGTAATGGTTGAGTTGGTCATGGTTTGGCTCGTGAGGACCAAGGATGATGCTGAGCCACATGAATTCTGGTCGATAACGGATGTCCTCGGAAAGATTGAGGTTGACGATGGCAATAAGGCCGATGGAATCGTGGTTGCCTCGCTTGCGCGTTCCGCTGGGGTTGAAGAAATCGACCATGAGCTCAAACGCAATTCTGAGGTTCCCGTCCCGCTCGATGAAGAGCTTGTCGGGACCGGTCCCTTAAAACTCCGTAAGAACTCCGCTTGAAAGATACTGTCGATCTTCTCCGCCGAAGCAGAACCGCCGCTTGCCAAAGAGTCTTGAACGGCAGCCAAAGCTTCGTCGCAAGCTTGCTCGCAAGAGGTCTCGATCTCGGGGTCCGAGAGCATGCCCGAGAGGTAGTCGAGGAAGGACGCGTACACATATGGCTTGATTGGACGGTCCTTACCGCTTCGAGATATGAGCAGAGGCCTCGGCAGGAAACAGCGGGCCCTTTCTTTGGGTAGATTCGGCCTTGACATTTTGTAGGATATACAAGTTCACCGGTCAGACGATCCTCCCGTGGACAGTGCGTGTGGTGGCAGGATGGGCACGCTGCGTAGATGACAGTTTTAGCATCGATTTTGAATCGATTGAGCGCCATTTCAAGGCTCGTCGGCAGCTGCTTAAGGACGTCCTCTTGCTTCGGCGACGGATTCTCGCTGGGAGAGCCGATGCTCATTGCGAGCCGGATGATCAAGGCAACGAGGTCGAGAATGAAATCGCAAGGACGCTCGGGCGACTCCAATGATCACATGGCATATGACAGCAAGGACGATAGTAACTTGAGCTATTGTATCAAAGCGGCCAATTGGATTGTCGAAATGGTGCTCTGGAAGGTGTAAATTTGAGTTGTTAACGAAATAAAAGACGTCAGCTTACCCGTGTCATACGGAACCTCACCCGTTGGAACACCCGATGGAAGCCGGTCGGAGCCCAGGGCGCCAATAACATCAATGAGCTTGTCGAGCGTCCGAGCTTCAGAACGAACGTTCGCAGCGAGCTGGCGGAGCGCACTGTCCTCTCGCGCATTGGATCTTCGCCTCGAGGGCTGGTTTGCTTTGGATAGGTTCAGCCCCGAAAGCAGCTTCCCCGCCTCGCACGGTTACCGAGGCAGTTTCCAGAGCGCCGGAAAGCTGCGCTGGTTCGATGGTGCGCGCGGAAGCAATGTTCGGCGGGAGAGAGACGTTGGCCGAGCGTATGCGGCCCAACATTTGGCGGAGGAGTGTCTTTTCGTCTTCGCGGGCCATTGTCGCTGCGGGCCGTCTAGCAGCCTCCAATCGAGATGCGGAGAGACTGGTGATTGAAGAAGGGGAGGAGTTTGGCGGTCGGGCCGTTGTCAGGGAGAAGACGGAGTACACGCTCTCAGTTGCATCGCCCCGCGAGAGAGGGCCGAACGCCGTGGGCACGCCAGGAATGGTTTCCTGGAACGTCGTCGCGAGCTGAATAGTCTAGAATGCTCGTTCTGGTGTGAAGTTGGGGTTTCATCAATGACCATAAGGCCAGTGAAGACATTCCCGACATCGACGAGACTCATGGCGTTGAGCTGATCCGCGATTTGGTCAAGTTCGTCCCGGTGGGCTCGGACGCGTGCCAGATGGCTGTATTTCTTGGCTTTGGGAGGGCGATGGTTGCGGCCGTCATTTAGAGGACATGCCTTGCAGAGAAAGGTGTCTGAGGGCGCCATGGGCTGGAAACGGTGTAGAGTCCAAGTTCACCAACGAGCAGCGTGTGGAGAAGAGGGAGCAAGGCGAGGCTGGCCAAGAGCCCGATCTTATACAGAGAGCGATGCCTTGTATTAAAAACAAGGCCATGTACAAAACAACGCCGTTGTACTGAAGGACGGCGTTGTACTAGAACGAACATGGTCATGAGCATATCCCCAAGGTAGGACGACAAGATTGGACAGAAACTTACTGCCTGGCCGAGTAAAAAACTCAAAGTCATAAAATCGCTGCAACGGTCGCCCGGCGACAGAGGAGCGACATCGAGAAAGCGATGGAATGGCGGTCTGTCGAGCCCAGCCCCAACGCAGCAACGTGTGGGGTGAGAGGGTCAAAGTCGAGTCGGGCTGTTTGCAAAATCGCCGGCGATTAGTCGCCCGGCGACGAGAGGAGCGACATCAAGAAAGCGATGGAATGGCGGTCTGTCGAGCCCACGCCCAACGCAGCAGCGTGTGGGGTGAGCGGGTCGATGTCGAGGCGGATTGTGGTGTTGTGGTGTTGTGGTGGGAGAGTTGATTTGGCTGGCCCTAAAGAGCCTCACCTTCTCCCAAACCACATTGCTCGACACCAACACCGGCCGCGGATTCGAACGCCTCACCCCACACGCTGCTGCGTTGGGGTCGAAAGATCACCAAGCCGACGCCCCAGTCGTCCGCCACCGCGCTTAAACCATGTTAAATCGATGTCGCCGCCGGCCTCGCCCGACCCAGCAACTCTGTGCTCTCCTGCCTCGACTGGGTTCTGCTATGTCCATTCGACGCTCTAATGGATGTACTCGGGCTCCGCCTCTTCCCAGTACCGCTATCGTACGTCAAGCGTCCCAAAAGATCGTTGTTAACGATACTTATTTAACCCAGCCGCCCGGCCTCATTCCCTTCATCGGACTCGACCGTCTCACCCACACGCTGCTGCGTTGGGGTCGAAATATCACCAAGCCGACGCCCCAGTCGTCCGCCACCGCCCCATATTCAATCGCTGTCGTCGCCGGGCGTCGCCCAGCCCAGCAACTCTGCGCTCCCCTTCCTGGATTGGACGTTGCTACGCCAATACACCGCTCTATTCACGCCTTGAGTATAACCGCTGACAATATAATTTCTGGTGCTCAAAACACTACAACAACTACATTCTAAACGTCCTCGAACATACGCTCAGTCGCCGCGGTGAACAATGCAAATACCTCCTTGGAGACCTGAAGCTTCTCCTTCACGAGCTTGGGCTGCGAAGCAAGCCATATAGGATGATAAAGGCACTCGGGAAGGCCGATTGGCGCAGCTTGCTTTCCGTGCTTTTTGACACGCACGCCGAGGGGCTCGACTCGATGCCACCGTGAAGCTCCGCAAATCGCTCATGCTGGTTGTCCACCATGCGCATGTAGTTCGCGATGTCCGTCGCACGCCACACGCAGAGGAAAATCGTAAAGGTCTTGATGCGTTGACCTTGAACCAAGGTGGACCCGCTCTCTTCCTCGGACATACCACTCGGCCCCAGATGCTCGAGGAGCTCGAGCATGCGTTTCCACGCCTCGAGATCGCTCACGCCATCAACTTCCTTGATGTAAATAATCGCCTGGACGGTCGCGACGCGCCGATTGTACTTCTGTACACCAAGTCAATAACCAACAACCCCACAACTTGGAATCAACATACCTTGTGCTGGCCGTTGATCTTTCTCCGACTGGTTGCGTCGCTCGGCGATGATCAACTCGCCTCGGCGATAGCCTCTCGCTTGGTTCGAAGCGGTTCTTTGTAGGGATGAACCGGGGTTGGAACATCTTCCATTCACCACGAATTCGCTCTAGCTGCTCCGGAAGAATGAGCTCGAGAAATCTGCGTTGGATCGCGCCTTTTCCAATGAGATTGAGGCGGTCCTTGTCGTTCTGGATGGCCTTGTCGATGATGGCTCTCATGTATGCCTGGTTCCACAACGACGAGGTGTATCCATCGTTGAAGTCAAAGCGCGGAGGATTCGCAGGAAGGGGAAGAGCCGGAAGTTCCGAACCGTCCTCGTCGTCGTCCTCCATATCGTCCATCTCTTGTATCTTTGCATCATACTTGGCAACCTCCTCGGGCGTCGGCGACTTGTGCTCGGTAAAATCGAGTGTCTGGCCGACTCCAAAGATTTCCCGCATCGCTTCGCGGGTCATGCTCTGTAGGGTCAGTCAGTCCTAATTACACTTCTTTTGGAATATAGATACTAACGAACGCCTCGTTCCGCAGATCCTTGCTCTCCGGCTGACAATCGAGCTTCTGCTGCACCTTGGACTTGACCGCTCGTTTGACGACAACACTTTTGCCGCCTTTGGCGATCCCCAAGATCTGGTGGATCGCTCCCTCGAGTCCGTCAGCGTCCAAGTCATGCATTGCCGCCAACGCGGCAATATCGAGGCTCTTCTCGCCCGCCTCCGCTTTCTTCTGGCCGCGAGCAGGAATTGGGACGGGGTTGAGCGGAAGCATCGGTGCATTGGTGGTGGCGTTCTTAACAAGCGCCATGGACAAGCGCCCGCGGGCTTTGAAGGGGCTGGGTTCAGACACTCCGGACTTGCGCTTCGCAATTTTGGCTTGACTGCGAAGCTCAAAAGCCTCTTCGTCGCGTTTTGCCTGCGCCGGGGTCGATTGGGAGGCGGTTTGTATCGGAGTACACTCACTATGGTACGCTGGAGCTCAGAGGCCATGTCGACGCTCTCTTGGAGCTGGCGTTGCGTCTTGAGCATGTTGTCCGTCTGTGGAAATAAATTTCGTTAACACGCCACAACGACTGCTCAGCAAACGCACCAATATCGAGAAGTTCTTACGCTCTTCGCCAATCGCGACCTCGAGATGTTTGCCCTCGATCTGCATCGCCTCCATCTTCTGGGTGGTCTCAGCAATGTGCATTTGCATGTCGAGCATTTGCTTCTCCATCGCCATCCTGACCGCTCTCGCTTCTTCAAGCGCTTTCTTATGGAGCTCCACCTCGTTGGCGAGTCGGCGCTTTTCATGATTGGCGCTTCTTGCAGCATCGGCCGAGCGATGCGCTTTCTCGCGAGCCTGATGTTTGTCAATGAACGCCTCCCAGGAAATCACTGCTACAAACCCCATCGACCTCACTCCCGCTTGGGTGCAGGGCCCACAACACGCTTGTTGGCTGGCGTAAGTCGGGTCGTCGCGTGCCCGCTGGCGAGATCCGCCGTTCATGTCGTCGTCTTCATTCATGGTTTGAAGGTCAGAGGCTCGAATGTCGGTGCTTGAGGGTCTTAAGCGTAGCAACGCGTTAGGAACAACTGGGTCGGTGAAGCAAGGGCTGATCTTATATACCTTCAGCAGTGACATTGTACTACAATAAGGACAATAGTGCACAATTGTACTCCATTAGGACAATGACTACGACGCTAATTGTCCACCAAAGAATTGTTATCGTTAACTTGTCTGTGAAGAGTGGTTAGCGATCAGTAGTCCTCCGAGAAATTGTTTTCGTTAACTTGGCGATTCATTGGTTACATGTACAAGAAGGCTACAAGACAGGTAACATAACGCAGGACAAGAAAGAGCCAGTTGCTATGGAGGTGCGCTCGACGAGGAGGAGGAGGATAACAAATGTCATGGGGGACGGACTGGGAGATCCCGGATCTGTTTGCGGGAGCTCAAAAGCCTCTTCGTCGCGTCTGGCCTGCGTCCGCCTTAAATTGGAGGCAGCAAGTGAGCGGAACAAGCTTACAACGGTACTCTGCAGGTCGCAAGCCATGTTGACGCTCTCCTGAAGCTCGTGTTTGAGTTTGAGCATATTCTCCGTCTACCCGAAAATAAATTTCGTTAACACGGAGCAACAAACTGCACAGTCAACGCACCAGTATCGAGTATTTCTTCTGCTCTTCGGCAAGCATCCCCACGAGTCGATTCCCCTCGATCCCCATGACTTTCATCTGCTCCGTTGTCGCCTCGATGTAGAACTGCAGTTCCAAAATTTGCTGCTCCATCGCAAATATGACCGATTTCGCTTCCTCATTCGTCTTCTTGAGGAGTTCCACCTCGCTTGCAAGTTCGCCTGACCGCTCGTCATGTCCTCGCCGTCTTCATGCATGGCTTGCATTTCGAGGATGCTCGGATGTTGCTGATTCGTTGGGGTTGACTGGTAGAGCAGCACGGAAGGGGTTGGATGGACGGACTTTCGAATCGAGCCAACCTGGGTTTATGTACCAGCACGGGCATTGTACTACAATAAGAACAAAACAATAAGAACAAGCGCACTTTCTGTCGTTAACATGATCCATTCTTTGGCAATTACATGAACCGAAACACGACGTAGCAGACTACATAACGCAGGGCGAGGAAGATCCAGTTGCTGTCGACGTGCGCCTCCAGAAGGAGGAGGGTGAATATAAAGGCTGTGGGGAGACGGGGAAATACTGCGGGACCTAGATGAATTTGAATGGATGAAGGTGTAGATGAGAGGAACGCACCGGCCTGGGCACCAGGATTGACGTGGACATCCGCAGGAGGAGCTTGGAGGTTGGCGCCGTCGGTTCTCGCCGAGACCGACGGCGCAGACATCCAGGTATCGTTTTCCGGAGCCCTGCCGCAGGTTGGGCAGGTATCGCACTTGTCGCAAAAGTCTCCATCTGTAAACTGGATGAGCGCTCCAGAAGGAGGACAGTTGCGGACGAACATGTGTGTGCGGAATGGGCAGTTTGGTTGGAGGAGCGGGTGCTCGGATATGAGGGTGGGTAGGTTGGGCAAGGGGCGGGCACGACAAGCGCAGTCGAGCGGATGGTAGTCCATTTTCAGTTGGAAAGGGAAGAGTGTTTGTCCGAAGCTCTCAAAGCTTTCAAGTTTTCAATCCTAGAAGACAATTAGCATGGATGGACAAATAATAGAGACAAAAAGAACAATTACTGGGCTAAACGGCATTCGCATCCGACGTTTGGAGCCAACGTAACAACGTGCGGCAGAGGGGGAGGAAATCTGCGTTTTGGGGCAAGCTTAAGGGTGGTTGGGCGTAGCGACGACCGCAACAACATCCCAAGCTGTTCTTGGGCTGACCCGTGCAGTGATATAGGAGGTTGGTTAGCCCAACGCAACAGCGTGTGGGGTGAGGAGGTTGATGCTGAGGTCGGCGTCGGCGTCGTGCGACGGGGCTGGGAAGAAGAGTGAGTCTTTAGGGCCAGATCACGCGTTTCAAATCCCGACTCTAGATCTTGACTCCCACTATCACGACGAGGACGCTTGAACGACAACCACGACACTCCGCCGACCTCGACTTATACCTGCTCACCCCACACGCTGCTGCGTTGCGGTTGGCCGACCTCCAAATCATCGAGCGATCTTGGCGATTTGTGTCGCCCGCACATAACGACCTGCTCTTTCGACTCAACGTTCGATGCGACTCGGCCGCCACATGTTGCTACGTTGGCACGCCGTGGTCCCCGATCTCTGCGAGCTCCGCAAGGACGATGCCGCTCATCATTATTGGCGTTTGGCGGGCTTTTTGTTTCGGATTTACGAGCGCCACCCCAATTGTGCGCGATTTTCCTTAAAATCCCGCCAAATTGCCCCACTAATCTCATGAAGAGTCCCTACGTCTACGACTACCACCTTCAGAAAAGTGTTCTCCGCAACGCGAATGGAGAACGTGTCGACTCCGTCCTCCAGAGTCCGATCTCGATTCAAGACCGCCGCTGGGTTCCCGAGCCTCTGGACGCGGTAAGCAAGCAATCTTCCTTCGAACCTGTCTGATAATCTGTCTTTAGAGAGCTAAAGCCAGAGCTGCCGAAAGCTAGAGCTCTGTTTAGCATGAAAGCCGCTACCCGCCGCCTCCAGCTCCAGAACTCAAGCGTCGCGGTCCGTATCCTTGCCCTTCTGCTTTCATCCTATCCTAAGCCTTTTTATCACGAACAGGCACGTACATTGTCCTCCGATGAGGACATCACCAGCCCTTCATCCCCGTCTGTTAACGAACTTATATCTCGCACCAACACTTTGGAGGTGACTTTCTTCTGCTTACTGTATCGCCATCTCAAGACTATTTCCAGCTCTCCCCCGTCGCGTCGATTGCCAGCCTCAGCTCTGTTGTCTCCCTCACCAGTGAACTTCGACGGCAACATCGACATGCAAGGCCAGGTTTACTATGTATGTGCCGATGTCCAATATAATCTTATCGTTCTTGCTGACGACTGTGGCAGCACCTCGCGTCTCGCTATCCCGACAAACCGCCCAAGGAGTCCTCACAAAAGGCTGATACAATGGCCAGCGACTCCTTCAAAATGGCCAGCGACTCCGCCAAGACGGCGGCTAGCGACTCCTTCAAGACGGCGAGTGCCTCTTTCAAGAGCTCCAGCAACAACAAGTTCTCCAAGAGCACCAGGTCGGAGCGAAAGAGCAGTCACCGCCGCCGTCCCATCCATCCCGCGAAGAAGAACCCGACAGTCGCAAACTACTTCAATCGGGCGGCCGTTTGTCCTCACGGCCTCCGTCGCGGCCATCAAGTTTGTGAGCATGGAGCTCGGCGGGCTCAAGTCTGCGAGCATGGAGCTCGGCGGGCTCAAGGCTGCCAGCATGGGCCGCATGAAGAGCAGGAATTCAAGGTCAAATTCGGCTTGAGCGAGAAGCAGAAGCCATTCGAAAGAAAGCAACAGCTCCCAAAGGTCCGTTGGCTTGAAGTACACAGATTGCAGCTGCTGACTGACTCCAGGCAAAGTTTTCAGTCGGCAGACTCGAAGGAGCAAAGGAGTTTCCGGGAATGTGGTCGGAACAGGTTGAAGTTCAGCGGTGGCGGATATTCAGCCGTCTCTTTGGCTAAAGGTGTCATTTAAATAGACTCGGATTGTCGATAGAAACACGATTTCGACCACAGTCAAATAAAATCTGTAAATCCAAGTCGATTGTTAACAAACAAAAGTTTGCCTTCTAACCGTTGCCATGAGTTCAGCCACACAGAAGGCACCTCGGAGGCACTGCTCCAATACCTTCAGGTGGATATGAGTCTTGATGTTCAAGGCCGCGAGCCGACATCACTCTGTTAACGACCAAAATTATCATCTGGGGTTTTAGGGTGTAAATATGGCCTTCTGAATCTACTTGAATCATTGTTTACTGTGTTAGACCTCGGAATTCATCCTTCAATTTGTTAAACTCCCTATTCAACTCTAGATAATCACCCCAGTTAACGATTAAAAATCATTCTGTTGATCGCACAGAGTTTCCTTTACTCTCTAAACTTGCATGGTAGTAGGCCTTTATTGCATATATCCAGAGCGCACGAGAGAAGTTTATCTGGCATGTCTCAAAAGTGCGGGGAGGTCACGTGACCCCCGCACTTTTGAGACATCTCCCTTCATGCCCCATGAATAACCTCCCCATTCAAGTCTGGATAATGTAAATTAGCCCGGTTAACGACTAAAAATCATTGTCTTGATCGCACAGAGTTTCCTCTACTTGAATAGGTCATCTATGTTGCTAAAATGAGCAATTCCATCATCCCAGCGAGTCTCAGCCCTCCTCCGCGCCTCCGCCTTTCTCTCATCCGTTGCCGTCCGCTCGAACTCCTGCTGCGTCATGAAATCCTGGTCGATCCATCTAAACAGGCCACCCGCGGTATATTGCACAAATGAGCTCCTTGATTCGCCTGGTTGTATCGATGTATTGGAGTGAACAAGCAGGGCTGAGGGAAGAAAGATGCTTGCGCCGGGCGGAAAACGGATTATGAGCCCGAGATCCCAGAGGATAAGGTGCCCTCCTCGATCGGGGTTGAATCTGCCCAGAGCTGTGACAACGCACCAGCCCCAGACAAGGTTCGCAAAGTCTACATGGGCGGCGCAGACGGTCGAGAGGAAATTCCAAGTGCAAGCGGCGAAGACGCTGAAGACGCCCGAACGGGGAATCGGAGATGAGGCATACGCTCCCTGTAGGTGTCCTGCGCCGCAGCGCACGCCAGATAGAGGCAGGGCGCCCAAACGGAAAACAGATCTGGGCGTTGTTAACGAACTATATTCATCTTGGACTTTGTTGCCGCCTACATGTTGTATATCGAACTATGTCGATAAAAGCTTGGTGGCCAAGAAGCTCGTCGGTGACCCTCTTGTTTTCACCGGTAACCACCAGCTCGCCCGGTTGCTAATGGGATTTGTGAGATTGCTTTCCTGTTCGAAGAAGAGGAACATCACCGCTTGCCCTCCGCCATGAGAGACGCCCACGAGACACTGCGGGGAAGCCGCTG
Source organism: Mycena kentingensis (nom. inval.) (assembly GCA_014461125.1). Taxonomy (NCBI): domain Eukaryota; kingdom Fungi; phylum Basidiomycota; class Agaricomycetes; order Agaricales; family Mycenaceae; genus Mycena; species Mycena kentingensis (nom. inval.). Next base: position 1,309,413 of record JACAZG010000019.1, on the reverse strand, counting down.
GAGCGCGTCGGTGCTGGACTTGCTCTGCGCTCAAGCAGAGGCGAGAAACGGGCTCCTCGAGAGCCACGGTGGCCGATTCGATGACACCGGGCCAATTAGCCCCCGCGCGGCTGGCCACCGAGAAGGACGAGAAGTCGGCGGCGCTGGTCAACGACGGGGATCTCATCTCTCGGGCGGTCATTAGCCTGTGAGTCGAAAGATGCACCGCAACAGAACCTACCGTCCATTCCAGCGGAGCAGTCGCAGTCCGTATGCGCCTGCAGGTCGTCGACCTCGGATTGTGTATACTCGACACCCTCCAGCGCACTCAGAACCGACCCCAGAGACGGCGTCCCTGGAGGCGAAAGGTTCCGCGGCTGGCTGCGGCCAATCCACGCTGGAATTGTGTGATCGAGGTTGGCAGCGTCAACCCCGACACATGCTTCCCTTGCAATGGCGGCACGAGCGGACTTGATGGAGACGGCTTTCATGAAAGGGTTGCTGGAGGACGCCTGCGCCTTCGCGCTTCTCTCTGCGTTTCTTCTTGAACTTGAGCTTGGAGTTTTCTTTGGCGGAGCTCGGCTCCAAGCTAGGGTTAACGAATTTTACACCCGTGGACGGTACAAGAAAGGCGGGTGGCGAATGGGTGGGTTCGGGACGGATACGGCAAGCAGGAACGCCGAGTACTAGTGGTGCCGCGGGGTCATCGGGTAAAGCCTGCCCGGGAAGAACGTGGACGCCAGGGTCTAGCACGCCCTGGCGCTCATTACTTTCGTGGAGCCGTCGAGTGAAAAGGTCGTCGAGGTCAAAATCCTCGAGAACGACGGGGAAAAGGAAGCTCCAGAGCGGGTTGAACGCGCGGGGAGCCTGAGTCGTTCCTGTACCGGGTTAGCACGGGTACGAGGGAAACGAGAGCAGAGAGGAGGCAGGCAAGCACTTCGCGTTCCAAATGCGGATCGCGTTGTGGGTACAGATATGTATGTAGGGGGGCGAGTGGAAAATGTACCAAATTGACGCTGTTGGTCCAAAGTGGGTCGTTTCAGGGGAGGTGGGTGGATGCGGGAAGAGACGAATGTTGGGGAAGTGCGAGGCATGGCGGAGCAGCAACGTAGCAACGTATGCTGTGGTGGTAGTCGCGGTTTGTGCACGAAAAACCACTGTTACTGATCGGGTAGCCAAGAATCGCCGAGTGACTAAAAATCGCCGAGTGAATCGACCTTGAGCATTTTGGTTCTACCCAGCTAGAAGGAACCACTAGGCTCCTCTGATGTTAGTTCAAGGCTACCAGTACCAGTTTCTTCACTTGGGGTCAATTCACGGGCGCAGGTGCCTCTCGTTAACGACAGAAAATGGCCATGCGTCTCGAAATCACAGAGTCTTGAGGCAAACGGTTTAGGAAGTAAGAGATCAATGAATTTGCATTCATATCATAGCTATAGTACTTGTTATCACGGTCTCTGCTTGTTTGTTAGTTTATAGAAGAGGAAATGAAGAAGAACCAACCGAGCGGAGCTTGTGGACAGCCTCACTGACGCCCCGTTCGCCAGCTCTCTTCCCAGCCGCCCTCCGAGCCTTGCAGATCCCAATAAGAACCGTTTCGGCCGGCCAGAAACTCTCGAAGTCGTTGAGTACGGGATAGGCAGTCACAACCTAGCAGGTACGTTTATTTCGCAACTGAACCGCCGGGATGACCGAATCCGTACCTCCTTCATAATGGACTTCCGAAGACCGGCATCCTGCTTGGACCATGCAAGGTCCTCGTCTGCTTTCCGACGTTCCAAAACCTCAGAGGCAAAATCCTGCAGAGTGTTAACGACGTTTAATGTTAACGAACTCAAAACTACCTTGAATCTGTTGAAGAAATCGACATTCCATCCGGCGAGCGCCATGAGCTGAGTGTTGGTGACATGGGGACGAGCCAATGGGCGGAACGGCGATTTTTGCTCCCGACGCGGACCCGCTCGAGGAGCTCAATTCGGCGGATTCGGCCAAGTGAAGGAGGCTTTGAAGTTGGGGGCAGCGGTGCCTGCCTGCGGCGGAGGGGGAGGGGTGGGGTTGGAGGGTCGAACTCGAATTCCACCCGCTTTGGAACGGAGGAAGGTCTTGGTGCATGAGAAGCGGCGGGAATACGCGTTTGGCAATGTTAGTGTGTGAGATGAGCAGGACAACCGGCGCAGGGGGCGCCTCCACGTCTGCGATGAAGGACATGGTGGTCGGAGGTTGAGCCTTGTTCTTCGGTTGATGCGAATCACGCCGAGTGTCGAAACAATAAGCTGGAACAACAGAGTCGCCCATTGGGAACAATAGAGGCGCCCAACTGGAAACAATTAAGCCACTGGTATAAAGGCGCACTCTTGAGTGCGTCTCCAACCAAACGAATGGAAGTCAACTACCTTTTGGAGTACAAACTGGACGGCCACGTCGGCGCGGTCGTATGCCTCGTGTGTCGGGGAGATGGGAAGCTTCTGGCTAGCGGAGGTGCGAAATTTCTGCTTTTCTTGACCGCGTTCTGAAAATATTCCAGCTTCCGACGGGACCAGAGTCTGGGACCTCGTTTCGAAACGCGAGCTGCAGGTTCCCGCCTCTTCCGAGGTCCGCGGCGCCGTCACCTCCATGCTGTGGGTCAAACAAGCCGACGACATGGCGGAAGGGCTTGTCATAGGCACGCAAAATGGATATTTGGCCGGATGGCGCGAGGACTTTGACAAGGAGACGGTATGTGTCCCCTTCCCAGCCAAATCGTCGCTGATTGCCAGGGAAATCGCTCGTTCGTCGAGGTTTGGTGCCGCCAAATGCGGGAACCCGCCGAGGTAACCGGACTCGCGTTCGACGCTCCGACGAACAGGCTCGCTGCTTGCCATGCAGGCGGTGTTCTGCAAATGTTCACGCTTGAGAGCGGAATGCGCGAGCGCGAGTGTTTCGATTTCAAGATCCCAAAGTGCGTCCCTCGGGCGCTAGTCTTTGGCGCGGTCAAAGGGAACGAGCGCGAAGTTGATGGTTTTTGGCCTTCACTGCGGACTCGTGTAAGTGCTCTGGACTCTGAAGTATGAGCAACGGCTTACAGGTTCAAAGATACATCGTTCACGGAAACAGCGTACCAACTGCTGCTAAGGCATGGAATCTGGGATGTGCCATGTACGTGCTGGCGTCTTCGAGTTCTTTGCGCCTGACGCGATCGTGCCAGCGGCGGAGTAGACGTGGACCTTGCGACCGGCGCCATCTGCGTTAACGATCCTTCGGGAGGCGTTAATCTTTACAAACCGCGCGACCGCGAATATGTGAAGAGCTTCCCGTCCCAATCAAAAAGACCCGCCGGACGCGTCAAGTCTGTTTCGGAGACGGGGGCGAGAGTATCGTCAGCGGTAGCGACCACGGAACCGTCTATGTTTTCGATCGGCGGAGCCAGCAGGTTGTCACCAAGGTGTGCATCGACTCGAGTGAGTGGGTGCAAACGGTTGCGGTGAGTTTCTCCTGCTTTCTCGCTCTCGCTGAAGAATGCCCAGACAGGGAACGTTGGGGGTATCCCTCACATCTTTGCAGCCAAGTCGCAAGAGATTTCGGGCGTAAACTCCATCTTCGTCTACGGGAAGAAGACCAAGACGGGCCGTTTCCTGACGCGCGTCATCTCGATGTTCGGGATGTTGGTGCAGGCAATTGTCCTCATTGCAGCGCTCGCCTTTGTGTACCAAAACACCAAGTTCTTACAGTAGTTTTCGTAGTTGGTGTTTGTAGTTAACGAACAAATTGATTTGCGGGCGACAAATCGCCGGCAATTAGTCGCCCGGCGACGAGAGGAGCGACATCGAGAAAGCGATGGAATGGAGGTCTGTCGAGCCCAGCCCCAACGCAGCAACGTGTGGGGTGAGGTCGAGGTCGATTTTTGCGGAGCGAACCAATCGCCCGGCGATTCGTCGCCCGGCGATTCGTCGCTCGGCAACCACGAAAGCGCCGCCCGGGAAGCCGACGTAGTGGCGGTTTGTCGAGCCCAGCCCCAACGCAGCAGCGTGTGGGTGAGAGGGTCAACGTCGAGTCGGGCTGTTGTGTTGTGGTTGTGGCTTATGGGAGAGGTGATCTGACTGGCCCTAAAGTCCCCCAGCTTTCTCAAAACCACATCGCTCGACACCAACACCGGCCTCGGATTCGAACGCCTCCCCCCACACGCTGTGCGTTGGGGCTGAAATATCACCAAGCCGACGCCCCAGTCGTCCGCCACCGCGCCGAAACCATGTCAAATCGATGGCATCGCCGGTATCGCCCAGCCCAGCAACTCTGCGCTCCCCTTCCTGGACCGGACATTGCTACTTCAATACACCGCTCTAATGGACGTAATCAGCCTCCGCTTATTTGGTTTCACCATCGTACGTCCAGCGTCCCAAACGATCGTTGTTAACGATATTTATTTAACCTAGCCGCCCGGCCTCATTTCCTTCATCGGACTCGACCGTCTCACCCACACGCTGCTGCGTTGGGCTTGAAATATTACCAAGCCGACGCCCCAGTCGTCCGCCACTGCCCGAAACTATATTCAATCGCTGTCGTCGCCGGCATCGCCCAACCCGTCACCTCTGGACTCCCCTGCCTGTACCGCCCCGTCGGTCTGCTCCTTAAATGGTTCTACCCTCCTTTCCTCGCTACCACTACTATACGTCAAGCCTTCATATAGTCCCACGAATCCCGTTGTTAACGAACTTTATTCCGCCCAGTCGCCTTCCTCGGCTTCCTTCTCGGACCTTGATCCCGTACAAAACCCAATGTATTAGACACCTGAATGAACAACGTCCATACCTGAAAGTTTCCGAGCCAGTTGGTCGCTGATGTTAACGATAGAAATTGCACCGACCACCTGTGGGTAGCTTTCTCAGGTATTCCGTCCGGTGAATGGTGAATGTAAGTAGCAAGTGTCTATGTATACATGTATCTACAGGTAAAATACAGAAGTTTACATGTTGCCAAGACGCTCGCATTCAAGCCTCCATTTCTCAGCCTCCCGTGCTGCTCGCTTTGCCTTTTTGAACAACTCCCTATATTCGTCCCGGTCGAATTTCGCCCTTTCCATCGATACAAGCCTGAGCAACGTCTTACAATCCTCGTAATCGTTGAGCAATTCTCTCAAGCGTTGCTGGGCCGAAAAAAAGCATCTGCCTGCGTTTCATGACCTCAGGCGGCTCTTCCGGCTCTACGTCGTCCTCTTCATCCCGGTCCTCCCCGTCGGAAAGTTCGGACTCTTGAGCATTCGGCTCTCCCGGCTCTATATCGATATCCATGTCCTGCTGCTCCTCTTCGCCGGGGTCATCAGAGTCCGAATCAATGTCTATGGGCTCGGTAAGACTCCCTAGGCCGGTGGAAGGGCCAGAAAGTTGGACATCCAGCTCTTCTTCCTTGAAAGCCCAAATGGCGTCCCGCGACATCGTGTCGGGCACATCGTCCGGGTCCTCCAAAAAAAGCGGGCTGGCAGTGGGAGCAGGCGCTGGTTCAGGAGACGATGCGGGAGACGTTTCGGGAGAGGGTGTGGGAGGCGAGTATGCCCGGGCCTTCTCCTTGCCCTTGCGAGTTGATAACTGCTGCTTGCTTAAGGCAAGGACTGGTGGCGGCAGTGAGCGAGGCGGGGAAGCTGGTCGGCGTGGGGTGAGGTTGGGAACATCGGTGAATGGTGGCGGCGGCAGCGAGCGACGCGGGGACACGCTTAGGGAAGCTGGTCCGGGACTGAAATAGCGTGGGGTGAGATTGGGGATATCGGAGAATGGTGGCGGCGGCAGCGAGCGAGGCAGGGTCCCGCTTGGGGAAGCTGGTCCGGGACGGCGTGGGGTGAGGTCGTGAACAACGAGCCTCTGTTTCTTCTGCTGCGGTTGTTCCTCCTCGTCCTCCTCGTCCTCCTGCGCCTCGGGCGCATACACCCGTATGACCTTGTGCTTCCGCTTCTCCGCCTCCTTGCCCGCGCCCTTTTCGTTTCGTGCCGCCGAGACCATGAATGAGCTGAAAGCGCTGTTGTCGGGAGCCCGAATGTCGTCTTCATCTTCAGACGAATCGTTGATCTGCCGAAGCGATCGTGGTGGCGGCGCGGGAGGCAGGGACGGAACAGCACGACGTGTTGGTGCACGCGACGTTGTTGGTTTGGGCGAAGGGGATCGCGACGCTGTGAGATCCGAAAGCTCTGATAAGAGTTCGGGATGGTGGTCTCTCGAGCTGTACGTATGTTAACGATATGAAATCGAATTTAGCCCGAAGACTTGCCTGTTGCGCTGTTTCTTTGCCTTGCTGAAGTTGGGAATTATCTCCCGGGATGTCGGTACAGCGGGCGCCGGCTCTCTGGTAGGCTCACGTTCGGCGCTGGAAAGTGTTAACGATTTTTTTTTCTTTTTTCAAGAACGCATACCTGTCGCTTTCGTCCTCTTCTTCGTTCTTTGCCGCTTCCTCAGCCGCTTTCTTCGCTTTAGCTGCTCGCTTCCTAAGGTACTGTCAGCCTTTGCTGTAAAATCACAGATGACCCACTTTGCCATAGCTTTACGGGAGCGCTCGTTGCATTCGTCATGGTGACTAGCGTAACGCGTTAGTAGTATTAGTGAGAGAGAAAGGCGGACGTTACGTTGCCCGATAGTTATTTTTCGATGTTCGTTTGTTCTTGTCGCGAACGTCGGGGGCGAGCGGAGGTCGGCCGCGGCCGCGCTTTGCAGGAGCGTTGGCCGGAGTTGAATCGTTCTTTGAGGTAGACCCGCGCGTTGACGGGCTTTTTGCTGCCTGCGATTTTCTCGAAGCTCGCTTGGTTGAGGTCTTGGGCTGGTCGGCATCAGACGCCTCGCGTTCGTGCTCCTCCCACTCATCCGCGTCTTTCCCAAGTGTGTCCCCCGGACGTCCTTTCCGTGTACGTGATTTTACCGCAATGTTTTTGCCGCCAGAAGTGCCCGCCCCCGATGCGACTGCCTGCTCCTTACGCGGCTGCCGGGATCGTGTCGTGGGCTGGACGCGAGCTTCCCGTTCGACCCCCCTCTTCGAGCGAGTATCCCCTGGACCCTCGAGCGGGTCCCCCACGCTAATGGCGAGCTCGATCCACGGTCTGGGATCATTGAGCCTGAGCTCTTCCGCTTTCAAAACCTCTGGCGGCTTCTCGTAGAAGGCGGTAACGTACGCAGAGCGCTCCTCCGCGCCGAGATTGGGGTTAACGATCCAGCCGCGCATCAAGGGGCCAATTGGGCTCTCGAATACGGTGATAGAGTAGGCGGGAGTGTCGTCCTCCCCATCCTCCAGTGAATGGCGCGGATAGCGCAGATGTGGCTCGAGGCGGAGAAGCGACTGGTTCACAGCCGCGAGAGCGTGCATGGCTGTCGCGCGAGAATCGTCGTCGAGGACGATGGGATTGGTGTAAGGGGGTAGGTCTTGGGGATCCCCAGGGAAGTGGGCTCGCCGCTCGTCATTTACGCGGTCGACGATATCGCGGATGCGCGGGTTTTCGCAGTCGTCCGCGGTGAGTATGGGCGTCGACTGTCGATTTGACATCGGGTTTTGCTGGATAAGTTTCGTTAACAGGGTCGTGCGGGCTTTTGTACTCTGACTTACAGGATAGGAGCCGGAGGCAGAGCTTGAGTTCAGCCGGGAGAGCGGCGCAACGAGAGATTTTGCGGGTTGGGGCGACGACAGCGACCCAGCAGAATCTCGGGCGGTGGCGGTCGATTGGTTGGCGGTCGGTCCTCCCCAACGCAGCAGCGTGTGGGGTGAGGGAGTCGAAGGCGGTCGGCTAGTTCCAACGCAGCAACGTGTGGGGTGAGGGTCGAGGTTGGCAGCGTTGGAGGTCGAGGTCGACGTTGTGGCTTGGAAGAAACTGCGCAGTCACATCCCAGTCACACCAAGACTTTTTACTCTGACTCCCAAGTACGCTTCAGCGACCAGGCAACCTCGACACTCGACAATCGGCTTCCAACTCACTCCACACGTTGCTGCGTTGGAGTTGAGACCGCCAACCAACCGTCTTCCGCCGCCGGAGAACTGCGTCGCCGTCCTCGCCCAAACCTCTCAGCTCTCGACTCCCACTACAACGCCAGCAGACGATAATCTTGTCACCGAATCCGACTTTGCTACTCCACACACTGCTGCGTTGGAGCCGAGGCACCGCACTCCACCCCGCCCTACGCGTCCTGTCGTCCCAATATCAACCCCACCATGGTCTTCAAAGCCCCAGAGTTCTACAAGGTCGTGCCCTTGAGGCTTTTGGATCCTAGGGAATCGCCTTTTGTAAGTCAGACGGCGCAGCCAGACTCAATGAATTGATGTTAACGATATTTATTCAGCCCACAACAAACTTTACTGGCCTCGTTCGCAACGCAGACCATATAGCCTTCGTCTTCCACGGTGACCCCCATCAGCTCTCACATCTTCGCCCCATCCCCGCCAACCAACCCCTCCGGTCGGACGGTCCCAACGAAATAACGTCCGCAGTCGCCCCCATGCCATGCTCTTCCCCGGACCCGACATTTTCCGTGGGCACCTGCTTGAATGCTTGGACGTTTCGACCCGCTATTTGCCAACGGAGCGCCGCGACCGCCTGTATTTTCTAGCGCCGGCATTTCGAATTGATTGGGTTCGTCTGGAGGCCTTCCTCCGAAAACTAGTCATTTGGGTTTCCTTCTTGGTCGAAAAGGAATACCCGGGCATGGAACACGGTACCAACAATTTCCTACCGGCATCATACGGATACGCGGTAGGGTACAAGTCCAAGGACGAGCTCCGGCGGGCGGTTGAGAGTGCCCACATCGCGTTTCGCTCCCTGTTGGCATATCTTGCTTTCCAGATGGCTATCCTCGACACGAAGGGCGAACGGTGGCGGGACGATGTCCCTCGTACACTGAAAATCGAAGACGTTCTCTGGGACCTCGCTCGAGCGCTGTGAGCGTCATCCTCCGCTCGCCGCCCGGCGGCTGCCTTGACCTTTCCGCCCTCGACGACTTCTGCTTCTTGCACGTCGACCGCGTTGTTGCCATGATGGTGCGGCACCAACCCCAAGTCCCCATCTACATCTTCATCTCTCCGGCAACACTTCTGGCGTTTGCTCGCCTATCGATCTGCGAGCAGGTTCATTTGCGGCTCTTCGATGATGACCTCCAGCGCCTCGAGCCCAACGATTCCGAGGAGTGGGTTTTCATTGACCCGCGCATTCGTCGCCACGGGGTATTTCCAAACTATGCGTTTTTGAACGAACCCGGTCATCGCCAGATCATTCTCAACGAACGCCAACGGAAGAACGAGTCCTTCCAGCAGTTTTTTTGCACGGCGGGATCTCGAAAACGCGGTTCGGGAGGAGGACGGAGTCGTGAAGCCAAACAGAAGCGGATGAACCGATTGCGGGAAGTGGAGCGGAGTTCCCTGCCCTCTCGTTCTTCCCGTGTATATCTCTGGGAAGATACCGAGAAAGACGGGCTGTACCTGCGCCGCAAACTTCGTCAAGGCCGAAGTTCCCGATTATTGGCACGACCATGCGCCGGAACAGCGCCGTTACGACTCGTTCCATAATGAATGGGACCTGTGCTCCCAGCTCAAGCCCGACGCCGTCGTCCCGGACCCAGCCACCTCGGACGGACGACGACGACGACGACGACGACGACGGCAACCTGTATCCAGCCGGGCGCGATGTACGGCAATGTTAACGACCAAAATTTGGACGATGTATTTCCCGCTCAAGAGGCACCTCTGCAATCCTCTGCGCAACTCGACCGTGTTGCTGCTGACATGATCAAGACGGTCGAGCGCATAGCGAGTTGATCGGCGAGGAGGAGGACATTTATGGTGGGGCTGGGGACACTTCTTGGATGACCGAAACCCTCCAGATCTGTTTCGGCTACACAAGCAAGCAGTCAGACAATGATTTCGCAGAGGACTCTCTGATGCCCGAAAAACGCTTCCGCTCTGCGCTCGGCGACGATGACGACAAGCGAAGTCAACCTCCCGCCGCCCGCTTCCTACTCAAGCTCCTCATCAGCAAGCCGGCGCCGAAAATCGAAGACATAAGGGACTTATGCGATCTCGGCTCCAGAGATATTTGGGACAACCGCAATATCGATGTCGAGGTTATACGGCGAAACACGACGCTGCCGGACAACAAGTACCTCTTCATCATCGGGCTTCGGGGCTCCAACCATACGGGTCGGCGGATTCTGCTCAATCGAGCCGCCTCAGTCCTCTACTTTCTTCGTCAACACCTGGGGACTTATGAGAAGCTCATTTATGAGCTGATCCACCATGGTATTGCTTTCCGGCTCGTAACCGAGGTGGACGCGACGTCATGGCGCCCTCCGCCACCTTATGTTCTTCCCTTCGGGTCACGATGGCCAGACTTTCGGCCAACGGCCAAAGACTACAACGTATACGTCGGCGCGCCGGGAGTTCTTGCTCTCTGATCGTGGGCATCTCGCCCTCCAAGCAGGAGGAATCATCGCTCGGCTGGCGGTCTCCGTCATCTCCAACCCCGTTGACGAGGTTCAGCGAGCGACTCACCCCGCTCGGCTCAAGGTTTTCTGGAGCTCACCGGCACGAAGGCGCTCCTCTTCGATTGCCTCACAGAAGATGAGGAGGACCTAATCTTGGGTGTCTACAAAATGCCGACGAGTGAGTGTTTTTGTTAACTGATTTCCTATAGCTCACAACACGCAGGCGCGAACCCTGGGCCCGCCCAGCAAGAACATCGAGTCTCGTGGTGGCCACGTCCGGCGGTTTGGGCCCAGAGTGGCCATAACATCGGCTGGTGGTCACCCAATTGCGAGAGCTGGTTTTTGGCACATCGCAGAAAGCTGGAGTCATCGGAACCGCCAGCGTGGACACAGCAAGCTTGGCGTCGGAAGACGAGCTTCATGCGCTCCTCTTTGGGGGCTTACAAGGCAGAAAACGAGGTCGGCGTCGATTATCTTTGGCATCATGCGGACAATGTGTATAAATTGCAGTAGAAAAGAAAAAAATAATCGCTTGTACATTAGTTTTGAATGCATAGTAAATATTCATAAGATTACCCTAAAAACTTGAGCAATGATTAATATTGTCGGATGGTTTCACTTTTTTTCGTTAACAGGCTTCATACGTGGAGTCATAGAGTATACTGAATCTGTTCTTGAACACTCAAGTTGGCTAAAAGAAGGTTGGAGGTACCCTGTATTGTCCTAGAGTGCATTTGAATCTCTTGCGTTAACAGACATTTGAATTTCCTTCCCTAAGATGTAAACAGGGCGAACATATAGGGACACCGCGTCGCTAGAGGGTATTCACCCAGTCGCTGAACGGTATTCCCCGTTGCACCTAGGCGAGTCATTTGATATATATCATGTGATCTGCTCACCGTCCGTTCGATTCTCGCTCCGGCGTCTTTTTTTGTAAGTCGATTCTCCACCGACTGTCGGCCGCCCATCGACCGACTGTCGGCCGCCCATCGGCCGCTTGTCGGCCGACGGGCTTTATACCAGAGGTATGTTGACACCAGTTTTCTATACCTTATATTGGTGCTTTGAAGGGCCCCTTTCTTTGGCATTTTTTCGGCAAAAAATGGTGCATGAAATGGGGCTTTATACCGGTGTTATCTTGGCCGTTATTGGATGCCTATATTCTTTGGATATGTTAAATGCAAAAACAGGCCTTTATTATAGCCAAGATATGACAAATATATTGGCACTGTTTTTGGCCACATTTCTTTCTGTATCTTGGCAAAAAAAAGAGCTCCATTATACCGCTTCTCTGTGGTTTGAAAAAATGTTGCCATTTTATGTGCCATTATACTAGTTATAAAAAATTTAAAAAATCCCCCATTTTATTTCCGAATCCGCAGTGTGTTTGTTCAACTTGTTTCTGTTGTTGTTCTGTTCTGTTGGTTGGAATCGCTTTTGTGCGCCATGCCCACGGCCAGCAAGGAACGCGTTTCGTGGCTACATGGAAGCAGATGGGCTTGGGTGCACACTTGGACGCGCTCGGGTCTCGGCCGACGCGCCACGTTGGTAGAGCAACAACACCTCTTTGAATCTGTTCGGCGCATGCGAGGTGAATGGTCGATTTGGCTGGTTTAGAGCAAATGGCGGGGAGGCGCGGGGATCATGAAGAGCGCCGCGTCGCTTGGAACGGCGACGACGCGATGCGGCAAACAGCGTGTTTTCGTCAGTGGCAAGTGCACGCACGAAATCCCGCAGCGTCCGCGGCGCTCAAGTTTCGGCGCCTTGTACCATATGGCGCTCTTGGCTGCTTCACGTTAGCTCGCCGACATACGTGCGCATTTCTGGCGTTGGGTTAGAATTGTTGTGCGCTCGGATCGACGGCCAAAACGTCCTAGAATTGCTGTAGGTCGGCGAGCCGAACACGGGCTCTCCAAACGTAGTACTGGTATTTCCAGAATGCTGCCGATCCTGTCGCGTTCCCCAGAGAGATACAGAAGAGACGGCTAACAGCCCCGCGTGCCCCGACCTATATTCGTTTCACGCGCCTGTTTCGATAAGAACACAAATAGTGTAGGTACGAACCGGCGAGGAGAAGGGTAGGGTGAGCACTTCGGCTAGTGTGTGTCCCGAGCGAAGCGCTGCCCTGGGCCGACTCGGACATGATGCGGTGCGTGCAGACCTGAGTACGGAGGATTGGCAGCAAAACACCGAACAGGAGACGGAAGAGATGTCCGAGACTGAGGTCGAGTGTCCCCAGCGTGTCCCCATTCGTATTGCTTCGCGAACGAGGCCGGGGTGCCGTGTTTAATACCATTCGGAAGGCGGGATCGACGGGTTCCTGCACGGAGAGTTGGTATCGCGGGCTGCTGGGATTCTAGTGTACATGTCCTGCGGGATAGCGGCGGTGTTTCAAGCCGAAGGCGTCGGTAGAAGGCGGGCGTCGGCTTTAGGGCAGGCGGGGCTGTCGCCGCTGTCAAGGCGCTGACCCGGCCGTTTGGTCACAACGTGTCCCGTTTTCAGCCGCCCACCGTCAACGCCAACCCCACCACCCTAGACACCGTTCTCGCTGCTGTAATGGGCGTCGCCGAGGAGCTAGAGCATCTCAAGTCCCTGGTCTCCCAGCTCACCGACAAAATAAAGCAGCTCGAGGCTGCCACGAAAGCGCCTGCAAAACGCTCGCCCGCCGAGCAGCTTCGTACAATCCTCATTGGTCCTCCCGGCGCCGGTACGTCGCAGTCCTGCCGCCTCAGGACGCCCTCTGAGCGCGTTTTCGTCCAGGCAAGGGCACCCAGGCACCTAGAATACGCGACGAGTTCTGCGTTTGCCACCTCGCGACTGGCGACATGCTGCGCGACCAGGTTGCGGCCAAGACGCCTCTCGGGCTCGCGGCAAAGAAGATAATGGACGCGGGTGGCCTCGTGTCGGACGAAATCGTCGTCGGGATGATTAAGGACCAGCTCGACAACAACAAGGCTTGCAAGAACGGGTATGTCAGCCTGGTGTCGCGCGCAATGCTTGCTCCCTCACACCTCTGCCCTTCTCTAGCTTCGTACTGGACGGCTTCCCGCGCACCGTGCCGCAGGCGCAGAAGCTCGACGGCATGCTCGAGGCTCGCAAGGAAAAGCTCAACTCGGTGGTGCAGCTCCAAATCGACGACAAGCTGCTCATTTCGCGCATCACCGGACGCCTTATCCACCCCGCCAGCGGCCGGACATACCACCGCGAATTCCAGTCAGTGCATCGCGTGGTATGAGGGTTTCCTGGCCTGATGATACGTGTAGCCCGCCCAAGAAGCCCATGACGGACGATGTCACCGGCGAACCACTTATACAGCGGTCGGACGATAATGTGGAAACCTTGACGAAGCGGCTGGGAACGTTCAACTCGCAGACTGGGCCCGTTGTGGACTACTACAAGGCCAAAGGGATCTGGCACGGTATCGACGCATCGCAGTCGCCTACGGTCGTCTGGGACAACCTCCGTAAAATCTTCGTAGGGAAGCAATAGACACAGAGGCTATACTAGCCACCACATAATTGTTCGTGAGATACGAGTGAGATATGTTCTGGGCACATCGTGTTTCGCAAATCTCAGATCTGCGCCAGAACCAGCTCCCGTCTGTATATAACCCACCCATTGAGTGTCGCTATTCCCTCCCGATTCCTTCCATGCCATCCCGCAAGCCCGCCGCCGCCGCGCCTCTCCAGCGCGGTTCCGCGTGTCTCTGTTGTCGGTGCGTTGTCCTGCCTACCGCCATACGCCGCCGCTAACGTCAACGCAGACGCCGCAAACTCGTAAGATTTGCGCCTGTGGACCGCGACGCTGCTCACCTCCGCCCAGAAATGCGACGGGACGCGTCCGAATTGCACCCAATGTATCAAGATGAACCGCGAAGCAGAATGCGAGTACGACGACAAGAAGCAAAAGAGCCGCACCCAGAAACTGAAGGAGAAGCTATCCATGCTCGAGCACCGTTTGCGCGAGCTCGAATCCGAGAACGGCGCCAATTCCATGTCCCCCGACTCCGGCTCCGACTCGAGCTCGCTCTTTGGTCTGCCCAACACGCAGAATTCGTCCCCAGAAATGCTATCGTTGTCGCCGACGATGTTCCCAGTATTGGACTCGGACGTCCTTGGGACCGGCTTCGATAGTCTCTTCGATAGCTACAACAACGCGTGGTCCGGCTCGTCGGGCTCGTCACTGTACGGGAGCAACGGGTCGGGGATGGGTACCCCCGCTCACGAGCTCGATCCGAACGCGTTCCTGCTCGACGACGACGGCGACCAAGTCATCCACCCGTTCCTCGAAATGTCACCATTCTCGAACATTCCCAACGCCGCCGAGTTTCCCTACATGCCCCGGTGGAATCCGCAGGACCCACTGCCATACGAAAACAAGAAGATCCTGTGCGTTATAGTGCGCTCGCTGCGTTTCCGAAGTTGCTCACGCCTCATCCGCAGCCTCGACATATTCCTCGCGCACCGACACCAGTGCTGGTTTGACGGCTCGGTCGAGCGCTTCTCCCTCTCCAACGCTGCCCACCAATTCGGCTTTGAACCACATCCGGCTCTCATGAACGCCATCTACCTCCTCGCGTGTCACTTTGCGCGCTCGCCCTACTGCACAGAGATGGAACCCGTGTTCTTCTCGCGCGCGCTGCACGAAATCACCGTCGCGCTCGACAACTCCGACCGACTAGTCGACGTCGTGCAGGCATCGTGCCTGCTAGCCGTGTACCTCTACTTCAACTGCCGCTCGCTCGAGGGATACTGCCACTCGTTCTCCGCCGCGCGGCTCGCAGTCGGCCTCGGGATGCACCAGATCAAGCGTTTCTTGCCGCTGGACGACATGACGGGCACCGAAGAGATAACGCCTATCCCGATCCCGCCCCCACGCGACCGCGCCGAGGTCGCCGACCGCGTGTCGGCGTTCTGGCAGGTGTTCATGGTCGATCGGTGCTGGAGCGTCGCAAGCGGGCTGCCCGTCGCCCTGCCCGATGGCGACTGTCCGCAGGTGAAGATCACGACCCCGTGGCCGTCGCAGGCCGACGACGAGATGAGCGTCCTGCTCGGGGCCGGGAGCCCCAGCAGCCACACGATTAGCGAGCTATTCGAGCACCGGCCGATGATCTCGCTAGAGTCGGATGCGCTGTACATGCCCGCGCTTCGCGCAAAGGCTGCCGCGTTGTATGAGCGGACGTACCGGCTCGCATCAGGTTCGTCATCTGGTGTTCTTCCGTTCTCGTACTGACCTGACTGTTGCCAGCATCGAAGAAGACCGATGCGTATTGGGCTGATCACCACTCGGCTGAGCTGGCGCTGCAGCGCTTCGCGATGAACCTGCCTACGTTCGTGGGGTACGAGGCGTGGCGGACGACCGCGCCGCTGATCGACGTCGACCTGTTCGCGGTGCACACGATGGTGCACGTATCGACGCTGCACCTGTACAAGGACTCGCCCGGCCCGGAGACGTTCCAAGCGGGAAACTCAGTACTCGCGTACATACGGCAGCTCAACGACGGCGACTACGAGTACCTCGATCCTCTTCTCAGCGTATGTCTGAGCCGTATTGGTTTCCCTGTCTGGTGTCTGACGAGTTTGGCAGTCGTGCTGGGCGACGACCGCGCGGACGTATTTGCGCATGATGGGCGTTGCGGGGCAGCGGATCGAGTCCGCGACGATGTACTCGGTCGGCGTGATTGAGCAGGAGCTTGAGGTCATCCTCAATGCCATGAAGACGCTGAGCGCGTTCTTCCCACTTGCGGGTGCGTGTCGGCGCCGTTTCTAGGTACTCGCATTGCTAACTGCATCTGCAGGCGACCTTGCGATGAAGATCGAGCACGACGCGGCACACATGCGAAGTAACTTGAGCCGATGAGCCAGCGATTTCGAGTCAATTCCCTACTCTCGTTTGGGCTTCGAATCCTTGTATCACTACTATTGCTTCCTTCTCGCTCCTGGGTTCTAATATACCACCAAATCCGCAATGTATTTCTACCGCAATAAACACCCAATCCAGCCTGTTGTCTCTGTATTATCGTGAGCTTGTACGCGGATTCCGTTATTTCAATTTGCGCCGACGTCTTGAGCAGGTCACCGGAGGACACATGCGTACCGGCCCGGAGACGGGAGCATTTGCACCATGTTGGTGCCTGTCCTGCAATTGCGGGGGTTCCGATTTTTTATGTGCAGTGGCGGTGGCAGTCCGACGAGCAGAGACTTTTAGTCGGCAAGTCGGGTATACAAAGGATAGACACGCCTTCAATGGTCGACCCATGCGCGAAAGGCAACGAGACCAACCATGTCGACAGCTAATGTGCTCCGTACGCGCACGGACAATGTGGAGGCCTATCCCCGATTCCCGAACGCCCCGGCCGTCCCGCGATTGGCGGCGGACGCGTGACGGTCGACGGGTCCCAGCCGGTAATTAAACGTGCTGCTGTGGCGCAGAAGGAACCCGCATTCCGTCAATGAAGGCGGCGTAGGACGGTAGACTGGCGAGTTGCACCCGCCTGGAACTGGACCTAGAACGTACGTTGAACCTCGTCGAGGAACAACTCGGAAGTTCCGAAAACCCTTGGAAGGCGGTAGAACTCGACGTATGTAGCTTCGAATTCGCGGCCGGCGACTTGAGTAGCATGGCCTTGGTCGGTGTTCTGCTGAACTTTGTGCAAGTCGCTTCCTGATAGCATGAAGATTTTCTTTTTGAATCCCGTCGGTGTCTCATACGCAGTGGTCGTGTCGACGATGGTTCGAGCTAAGGCCTAAGCTGAGTAGCGTTTTATTCATCGGAAATATACTCAGGTTAACAGCGAGTTGCTGGCGGGTTGAATGAAAGCTGTGACTCGGAGCTGCGTGACCATCCCGTCGCAGCTTGAGACAGAACCACCACTACCCCCTTCTTCCAACTTGCCTCACTGATGAACCCACCACCAAAGCCAGAAAACTCAGACGATCTGCTCCTTCGTATCGCGTCCCTAGAGGATGAACGCGCAGAACTCGTTTCGCGACTCGAAGCCGTCAATCTTTCCATAGCTTCCCTGCGTGCAGAGTACAGCGCCCAGAAGAACAACGCCGCACTCGTGTGCAGTCTGCCCCACGAGCTGATAGCCAAAATCATCGAGTTTGCGCGGGACTTGAACGTTCCCGGCGATGTTCCCCTAGAGATCACAGCCAGCCATGTAATCTCGCGCTGGAGGACCATCGTGCTCGATACACCCACCCTGTGGAACTTCATCATGCTCTCAAAGAGTACCAACTCTCCTGCCATGCTGCAGGAGTACGTTTCTCGAGCCAAAGTACGTCTTTCTGCTCAAGGACGCTGTCTGGCTCATGTTGCCATAGGCATGCCCTCTTGACATCCAGTTCAACTTTGAATTCAATATGTGGATGCCACAGCAATCGGTATGGGACCTTCTAGTCGCTACAGTCGACAGGTGGCGTTTCCCTGGCCATCTTCACCGGCAACGACGTTTCCATTCGCTATACAACGCTTGCTCATCTGGAGTCGCTCCATGCTCCTGCTATTCAGAGCTTTCGCGTACAAGCCAATGATCTTCGCGAGTTCAGCATAATGGGAAAGTCGCGACATTGCTTCAGCGGCGGGACACCGCGCCTCACGACTTTATCCATGCATGGCGCGTTTCTGCATACGAATCCACCGCCACTAACCGCCCTAACGACTATCTGCCTGCACAAGCTCCGCAGGTCGATGCGTCCGAGCTGGGACACGTTCCGCGACCTCGTCACCGCTCCAACCAGTCTGCAAAGCCTCTCGATCTACGGTGATGTCGTACGGGGCAGACCGTCGGAAACCTTCGAGGTTGCTCTACTTCACCTACGGTCTTTCCGCATTCGCGGGACAGGCCTCTTGGGCGACCGCGCATCCGATTTTCTGCTCTGTCTCTCTGCGCCGCTGTTGGAGTCGTTGACGCTTTATGACCTCGTCGACGCGGACCTTGTCCGGCTCTTCGCCGGCTCCGCGCTTTTCGACCGAGTAACGCAGCTTACGGTCTACTATCCCAACTTCATCGGTGGCGACGCGTACATTCACCTTTCGAGCATCCTGCCTGCCGTCACCCAGCTGACTGTTCTCGATCGGTGGCCCCGATCCCTCCTGCTCCGACTCGGTCTGCCGCTAGATGGCGGACGCTTCCTGTGGCCACAAATCCGGGACTTTTCGCTCTTCGCTGGAGACTCGGAAGCGGCCGCAGAGCAGCTGGAGGACGTGATAGCAAGTCGGGCACGGCAGTGTCCCCTCCGGCGCGTCCGGTTCAGCAAGGGAGGCTTTGGGATTGCGGGGCTGGAAACAGAGGTCCTCCCTTTCCATTTGCCTCCACCATGGCCAGAGTGGCCAGAGTGTCTCTGATTGTTTTGATTTACTGTCCCAAACTGAAGAGGTGAAACATAACGCATAATGCTGGGGGTGATTCGTTTCCAAAAGTAATGCGTAACGGGCCATTTTGGGTCGCTTTTGGACCGGATTCTTGCAAATTCTGACATTAATTTCCATTTTTGTCCGTGACCGTCACACTGTTTCAGTGTTTCAACCGAAAGTCAAACCGTAACGCTCTGGTGAGCGTTTCACCTCTTCAGATTGGGACAGTATCTTGATTTCCGTTTATGGATAATATCCGGCCGATCCCCGAGAGACGCGTTTCCCAACACACAACTAATTGTACCGCTGACGACGCATCAGGGCAGCGTACTACGCCTGTATCCCTCTAAATACCACAGCATTTTCCCCTGATATCGCGATGTCCTCTCCAAGTGAAATTGGAATGTCGTCCGAGCATGATTCGGACACCAAAACCATTACGCCGCCAGCCGCGGAGGACATGATCCTAACCGGGACGCGACTGGCGTTGGTTTTCGGCGCCATGTACGCTTCCTCGCTGGCTTTTACAGAAGCTAATCGATCTCCAGGATGCTGTCCCTCTTCCTCCTCGCGCTGGACCAAACGATCCTCGCAACCGCACTCCCCCGTATCGCGTCAGAGTTCAACGCATTTACGCTCCAGGGCTGGGTCGCCACCTCATTCATCATCGCACAAACCGTCTTCCTCCTCTTCTACGGCCAGCTCCTGTCGATCTTCCCCGCAGAATGGGTCCTCATCGCGACGGTGGCGATTTTCGAAGCGGGGAGTTTGGTGTGCGGGCTTGCCCAGGATGTGAACCAGCTTATTGCGGGGAGAACCCTTTCCGGCGTCGGCGCGGGCGGCATGTGTATGTTCATTCGCGAATTTTCTTTGTTTGCGCACTTTCTGATGCGGGATTATGATAGACGTTGCGATGATTCAAGTTCTGGGACAGGGAACGCGTCTGGAGGATAGACCGCGCCTATTCGGGCTGTTTGGAGCCGTCTTTGGCGTCGCAAGTATTGTGGGACCGTTACTCGGCGGAGCGTTGACTGACCATGTACGCTTGTTTCTTCGAATTAGCGCTCGTGCTGACGATTTCGCTGGTTTCTTGGCGCTGGTGTTTCTTCATCAACCTCCCTTTTGGCGCTGTGTCCGTCGTAGTAATCTTCCTTATCCTTCAAGTCGCGCCTCCGCTTGGTTCGAATCCAAACGAAGGGACTCCGGTGCATATCCGGCGGGCGGTGTTGAGCATGGATTACGGCGGGGCAATCCTGGTGGCAGGATTTGTTTGTTGTCTCGTAATTGCGCTTCAATGGGTACGAACCAGACTTTCCCCTGAGTCGACCGCTAACGCGTCTTGTAGGGCGGCAACACCAAACCCTGGAACTCAGTGGGCGTCATCGTCTGCTTCGTCCTAGCCGCCGTCCTCGCCATCGCGACCGTCCTCTGGGAAATCCATCTCGGCTCTGCCGCCATGTGTCCTCCAAAGATATTCAAGTCGCGCTCCATCTACGCCATCGCCTTTTTCTGCTTCTTCACGCGATTCCTGCAACTCCAGCTCACCTACTACATCCCGCTCTGGTTCCAAGCAGCAAAGAACCACTCTGCAACCCGCTCGGGACTCGACCTGCTCGCGTTCATGCTCAGCACCATGCTCACGCTCATCATCCTCGGCATCGTCATCGGGCGCGTGGGGCGGTACCAACCCTTTCTCGTCGTCGCGCCCTGCTTTCTCGCCCTCGCCTGTGGGCTGCTCTACTACCACACCTCGCGCGACGTCGACTCCGCGCCCATAGCCCGCATGACAGGCTTCCAGATCCTCGCGGGGCTCGGGATCGGCGCCGTCCTCCAAAACGGCGTCCTCGCGATCCAGGTCGAGTTCAAGGACGCAGGCGACCTTAAACTCCTCGCGCAGGCCGCGTCTATGGTGACGTTTGCGCAGTTTCTCGGCGGCGCGCTGGGGCTCGCGACCGCCGAACCGGTCTTTGCGACGATGCTGGCGCGCAATTTGCGGCGCTACGCGCCTGAGGTTCCGCCTGATTTAGTGGAGGTTATCAAGCAGAGTCCAACGTCGATACATTCGGTGCTACCGCAGGAGATGGTTGCTCACGTCGTGACGGCGTATTCGAAGTCGATCAGCATCGTGTTCTTGGTGGGGGTTCCGGTTGCGGGAATTGCGCTTGTGCTAGCACTCTTCATCAACGACCTCAGGATTGAGAAAGCAGCGCCGACGCAGGTAGAAGATTCAGAGAAGAAAGAATCGATCAAGGAGACGGTGTAGTAGTTTTACAAATAATGAACTTTGAAGAGATTCTTGGTACTTATACGTATAACGAACAGATTTGGTCAACTCCGCATGACCGAGACCGATAGAGCAAAAAAGCTAAACACAAAGAACAGAACCGCGTCGCGTCGCGTCGTTTTCATGACCAGATAATGTAACGTGACCGTTTGCATCTTGTTCTGAACCCCCATCATCCATTTACAACCCGTCCGTACAAGCTCAGTTTTGACCATTGCTAGTCCCTGGGTTTCAGTCCGACGCTACTTCAAGTATATATCAGTGCCGTCCACTCGTCAAGCCAAGCCTGCCAGTGCTGTCGCTGGCAGCCTGGCACTAACCGCAGACTACGTCCTCCGGACACGGGTCAGTGATCCTCTTCAAGACCGCCCCGCCTCTCTTTTCGGCCTAGAAAATGTTAGTGGATAACACGCAGCAAAGGAACCAACAGCCACAGCAACAACAGCGCCGACATAAAACGCAACAACAAGCAATGGGCGAAGAAGATTCATCTGCGTTGACTGAGAGTCGCTCGCAGCAGGACCGCGTTATAACGTCTTCGAGGTGGCATGATACCCTGCTCTACGTCTGCCAGGGTGGCTTACAGTTGGCTTACAGCGACACCTCGACTTCAACGACAGCTATCGTATCAAGTCAACTTGAACACCCCGCCCTTGCCTATCCCGCGGATACATCTCGAAGTACAATGGCAAAATTCGCGCACTCCCATACCCTATACTGCTCCGACGCTCGGACGCTGCTGTTCCACTAGAAGAAGAATCTTCAATTCGCCGCTACTCGCCAACACTCGAACCCGCGAAACACGATTCAGATAAGCCAGCCCGGCACGTACCACAGATAAGGTGCGGCGGACATGGATCGACGATGCGTTTCTCGGCTGAAACTACTTTTTTCAGTTGACGAATTCTCGAAGAGTATAACGCGGCTTACCACAAATAAGGTGCGGCGGGCACGGTCCGTCGATTGGCTCGCGCATCTAGTTTAGCAATTATTTCGTCTAATGTACCGCCGCTAAAAAGCAGGAAGCACGCACGATGACCGACGGCGTAGGCGCTGCACCGACGCAAATAACACCAACAAATGCAACGATGGTAGAGATGAGAGTAATCTTCATGGCGGAAAGGATGGGAGGATCCTAGGAGCATATTCGACTTGTAGTGGGCTTTTTAATCCAGAGCAGGCACAGGCACGGACCGACGCCATGAAGCAGACTTGTACGAGACGATGTCTACGGGCGGCTGTCGCTGCCCCATCTATGTACGTCCACTGTCCGGCGGCGCGGTGACCGAATCTCATGATCCAGGGCATTTAGGTCCCAGTCCATATGGTTGCCGAGCTCACTTTTTCATCTATCGTGTCGTGTGTAGGTTTGGCCATGGCCCGGGGGACGCGGTAACGCTAGCACTGTCTGTCTGCTGCAGCTCTCAGGCTCGGTTTCCTGTCTACAAGCCATACCACTGCCAGCCGCTGCCAGCGTAGTACAGCGTCGAGCTCCCGCTGCCACCGGGGAGCTCATTGCGGGTTCGCTCATCGGGCATGCGGAGGCCACGCGTGGCCATGGGGGTTGCGTTCTCGCCCAACGGGAGCGTCGTTGGTGTCGGCAGTGCAAGTATCCATAAAACTCAATAGATTGCACACGCAGCAAACTCCCAAATCCTTTGTCCGACTAGTATTCCGCGGTACCCAATTCAAATCACAAACCCTCCGCACTATCCGGCTTCGTACACCAATTTGCAGGCGGGCACGGGTTCGTCGTCGGTCCGTCTGCTCCCATTATAAGCCTACTTCACTGGCAGCTGCACAAAGAAGAAGAGGTACATCCTCGCGTACAGCCATACCCGCAACACCAAGCGCCAGCATAAGGAGAGTCGCTGCAGTTAGGAAGAACTTCATGGTGGGTGCCTGGACCCGCGACTGGTGTTCATCTGGCTATTTACATAGCCGCTGAAGCGACGGTTCGCGCGGGGAATCGACATAAAGTGCCTCGGTTACAGCGACAGGCTGGGGCCGCGGGGATACCCGGTACCCCGACCAGACCCCGACCCTGCTCCTCAACCAGCCTAGACCTCAATTCCAACTCCGCTCTCTTCCAAGTGTTTTTTATTGTTGTACACAATCTGCTTTTACGCTGTTGCTACATTTTTCTATTGGATAATAATATGTATATGTAGAGGGGAGGAGAAGGACGCAAGACGAGACAAGAAGATGTAAACTGCGACGAGAGAGATTAGCTGTAGCCGTAAACCGAAGCTGTAAGGCGAAACCAAAAAAAAAAAAAAAAGATCCAAAAAAGCCCACCCCCCCGGCGCCAGGGCCTACTCAACAACCTCAAACCGACTCCTCTTCCCCTGCGGTCCCTCAACATCCCCATCGCCCAAATCCAGCGCGCGCTTCTCCCCCGTAACCCCAAACGACAGCCCCTCGCCGTTGACGATCCCCGCCAACATAATATTGTACTGGTCGTCCGAGAGACCCATCCCCGCGAGGACGTTTATCCGCCCGTCATTGACGTCCGGGCTCCCCAGGCCAAAGTTGTAGCTCCCCAAAGACGGCGATACCGAGGAATTGGAGGACCCGGACCCAGATGCGAGAGATGCGGCACCCGCTTGCAACGCGCCCTCGAACCCCGCGTCGTTGAGCGGCGGAATTCCAGAGGGTTGCCGCGGAATACGCGTCGTCGTCGACATCTTCTCTTTGATGACCGTTAGATGCGTGAGGTGTTTCTGCCAACGGGGGTTAGTTTGCGCCTGCGTCTTCGGGAAGAGAAGCGCCAAGTACGAACCTCGAGCATCTCAAACAGTCCCTCCTTCGTAAACGGCTTCGGCAGAATGTCGTTCATGCCCGACGAGTAGTAGGTCATGATCTCGTTTGGTCGCGAGTTGCTGGTCATGGAGATAATAGGTGTTTGCGGGTCGAATTTGCGAATCATCGACGTCGCAGAGACACCATCCAGCTTTGGCATGATGATATCCTACACCAGCACGTCAGCTCGCGAACGCGTACAGACGGAGAAACGCGTTTACCATAAGCACTAAGTCGTACTTTTCCAGATTCATCTTGTTCACAGCTCCAACCCCGTCGACCGCAACATCGATCGTACACCCAAACACCTGCAGGAACTTGCTGCTCAGCTTCCGGCTGACAGCGTCGTCGTCCACGAGCAGCACCCGCGGCGGGACCGCCCATCCTGGAACAAACGTCGACCGCCGCACGCGCAGCGTCCGCTGTTGCGGCTGCTGCTGTATCGGGCTCTGGAAGGTCGTCTCCTGCTTCCCAACAAGCTCCGGCGTTGGCGGCGTCTGCACCTGCGTGGGGGAATCGAACGTCCAATTACCCTGCGCGTCGAATCCGGTGCTTCCGCGGGGCATGAGGTGGCCCACGGTATACACCTCCAGCCCCGCATGCTGGTCGCCTGGAGGTACGGACCAAGGATCTGGCGGTGCGGGCGGCGATAGTGACAAATCGAGACTCGGCGGATTTGTCGGCGTCGGCTGTACTACCTCGTCCTCGTAGTCGTCCGAGTCTGGCGACGGCGTTGGGTCTTGGCTGGGGACTATTGGCGGGTTGTTGAGACGGCGCCCACGTTGCGCCTGCAGCTCCTCTATTCGCGCCAGCATATCCATCCGGCTCATCGCCGCACCAATCCCGCTCGCCCCAACGCCGTTCCGACTGCTTGAGCCGGCGCTTGTACTCGAGCCTTGCCCGCCAAACGACATCCCCGCCACCTCTGCGCGTCTTGAGATCTCGCTCATTTGCACCAGCGACGCCCGCGCCACGTCCGTTTCTGGGAACGTCTTGTCGAGCATTCGTTGGGCTTCGGGTGCTTGCATGAATAAGAAGGGGTTGCCGGGACCGTCCAATCCGTCTGTACCGTTCTCGAGCTGCTTCATTTTTCCTTTATTTACAACAACATTAATGAGACGCGGGGACTGGCGGACGGAGAGTAGCTGGGGCGGACCTGTTACTCACCGGCGCCATTCCCGTTGTTCTCGCGTAGAAAGTATTGTATCAGGTTCTGCATGAGTCCGTCCTGTTGTGCCATACTGCGCTGGAAGCCGACCATCTCGACCAGTACCTCCTGGTAACTCCGCTCGAGGTTGCGGACGTGCGAGAGTACCTCCTCGTGGGCGGCGCTGAGAGAGGAGAGTTGCGCTTGGAGTCCCGCAACCTGGGCTTGCATCGCGTCGAACTTGGCGCCCTGCTCGTATGGGTTACCGGAGAACGAGCCCGAGGATGCAGATTGCGGGTAGCCCGGGGCTTGTTGGTATGAGGACGCGGAAGGTAGCGGCATTTGAGAGGCGGCAGCCGACGTTGTCGACTTGCGCTGAGCGGGGACCTTGCGCTTGATATTTTCGAGCGCATCCCGGCGATCTGCACGGAAGTCTGGATGGCGGAACGTCCAGCTCTAACCGGAGGGTCAGTACGCTATCATAGGAGTTGGTCCGACGACGCACATGCTCGCCAAACTGGTTGTCGTCCGTATTCTTGACCTTGTGAAAGTCGTACTTGTTCAGCTGGCGGACAAAGCTCGCAAAGTTGGAGTGCTTGAACATGCGCGGGAGGATGGACTTTGTGAACTCGTTCATGTCCTGCTGGCGCGTTAGCCGAACTCCGGACTAGCTCGTACGACGGGCGCACCTTGACCACAAAGCAGTCGCCCTGGGGGCCCCAAGACACCACGCTGGCGAAAGTTTGGTCTTCAAGCATCCTAGAGCTCGGTCAGTGAACGATCTAGGCGAGAAATCGCCACAGACTTGTAGAGCTTCTTGACGAAATCGCTCGTGGAGGACATCGAGTCTTCATGGGATTCTTTGCGGTCGGCCATTTGGTCTGGAGAGCCGCCTTCGCGCTTGACACCGAGTTGCGAGAGTTGGGCTTGCTGGGGAAGGGGGCATCAACGAACGGACATGGACGCGTGAAGCAAGCCGCGAAACTGAGACGCGTTCAAAATGGAGATAACTTACGCTGGTGCTCGCCCACTGCGACGGAGGAGGGTGCTGCTGCGTCGGCGAGTATTGGGCGCGCGAGGCTGCTATGGAGAGAAGGGGTAGTAGAGGTTGTTGTGCGCGGTATCGTTCGTCCATACGCGGGTTTGCCCCAAGGCCCAGCCCCCGCGCTTTCTTATATGCGCACGCAGTTGTCCGACCCTGATCTCGGAGTAGGTTCCTCGCTTCCGTCCAACTCGCACAAATTAGCTGAATTTTGGCAGTGTAAATCTTTACTAGGCCTGCGTCGTATGAAGTTTTTTCTGTAGGATTTTCTGGCCCATCCTAGGCTAGCAAACCGCAACATGAGGAGGTAGGGGTTGACCGGAAGGAGGTCTAGAGCGTCGCCGTATCCATCCGAAGGCCTAGACTGGGCCATCACTGCCTGAGCTGGATCGCTCCCGAACACGAGCCCAGTCGCTCGAGACAAACTTGAACCGCCGAACATTCAGTTCTCATCTCACGTCCTCCTCGTCTGTCCGACCGTTCCTTGCGAGCACGACATTTCTGCCAAGTATCCCCGCACCGTTCGCACCGTTCCTTCAATTTCGGCGCAAAAATCCAAGCCAAGAGGTCGAATTTCGACTCGCTGCGGCCTCTGTTTAATTTTTTCCTAGCAGCAATCTCCGTCTCTCTCGCTCACGAAAATACTCTCCTTGGATTACTACCGGAAGCCTTGCAACGGAACGAACGGCCAAGCCTGTGATATGTGTTGTTTCAACGCAACGCGGAGCTCAAGAAGACGCTCGCAGAGTGGTACGATGCCTCGCTATTCCTCTCTCTGACCGACCGGCTCAGGCTGGAGCCCTTTGTACAGCCGACAATTGGTCAAATTATGTGTTCAACACTCGCGCTGGCACGAACTTGCTCACCGTGCACCAAAAATTCCCAAAAGCATTTCCGAGGACGTATAAGACCACTGTACGTTTAATACCCCGCCTTCTTCCCCGAGCGATCCCCGCAAAGCTAAATTTTCTTTGTACTCCGGCCCGTACCTTCTTCGGCGATCCAACTCCTCCGCGCGCACTACCAGTCTGTGCCTTCATCTTCAGACGCAGCTAGGCGTGCCTATGCGCTGTTTATCGGCGGTGAGCTGGATATACGAATCGACCATTCGCCTGTGCCATCGCTGCAAACATTGTCCTTCGGTTGGTTTCGTTGCTTCTACTGCCCCAAAAATTATATCCTTGAACGATGTAATGGATAGCTTCAGAGCAATCTCTGCGCTCACTGCAGGCAAACTTCACCACAAACAAAGTTGCCGTCAGATCATTCATCAACAACGTTCTCTCAACGGCGATGTCGCAATTCTACGCCGGCCAAACGCAGCTCTTCAAATACTAGTAATCTTCCGTACCCAGCGGCGAACGACTGAATTGGCTTTCGTGGAACCTCCGTACGCATCTTTTCAGATGTCAGGACTCATAAATGAATATGGTCTTGTAAGCCGATGCTCGGCGTACAGTAATGGGAGCTTGCTCAATCCGAATAGTAGAAATGCAGTCTAAATATATACTGAGTCCAGTTTGTACACATTAGTCTAGAAATTTGTCTGTAAATTCCGACAAGTCCATGCCATAAGTATTCAGATTGAAACCGAGATTTTCACGGCGAAGGTTATCTTCGGCCAGCATTTTCATTGAGTCTGTAACCGTGGTTCGCTGAAGTCGACTCCATGCAAAGGGGGAACGGAAAGCCAATCCTTGCAAAGTCTTGACGCGGGAGATTGCGACAAAGGAGAGGCCGGAGGAAAAGTCCTTTGGACCAAGATCCAGAACAGCCCGCAGGAGAGTAAGACCTTGTGACTTGTGGATGGTAATGGCCCAGGCAGTGGTGAGAGGTAACTGGGTGCGTGTCAAAGAAGTTCCCGACTTGTTCTCCCACCGAGCGGTAACTGGGACAATCGGGACCCAGGTCGGGTCAATTCCATCCCAGGCGGGAATGTCGGGACCTAAAACGGCTTGAATACACCTCACAATACCGCCATTGGAACACACACCAGAGTATGTGCCGTCATCACACTGAACAAAGACAACAGCAGGAAGTTGGGTCTGTGGACTTGCGCCCGGATGAAACCAGATTTTTTTCACCACACCCTGGGTCCCATTGACAAGACCTTTGAGCCAAGATCAGTCTTGAGCTCAAGCTAGCCGTGCACAAAAACTATACCTTTGGAAGTCCAGATATTCCGAGTTATCATAACTCGAGCTCCCTCTGCAAGCAAGACCTCGTTCTGGAGGCCATCTGCATCATTGTCCGAGGCCCGCTGAGCCTCTTTGAGATTGTTCTTTGCTTTACAACATAGAACTGGCTTCCCAAGCTCCCGCAGACGTTGGTGATTCAGCGTGTCCACCATCTCCCGTGTTGGCAAGAGATGCAGCGTGTTTGAGAATACCTCGCGCTCAGCTACAGTAAGACGATCCCAGAAGCGAGTTGCAAGCAGATTGTAGTCTTGCTCTTCGGTCTTGTACTCCCGAAGCCGGAGAAGGGCATCTCTGAACTGCGACTGAACAGGATCATTGCCACTCTGGCGGAAGATATGCTTCAGTGTCACGGACTGACTGAAGGACTCGAACACTGCTCGACCTTCAGCAGTAAGCCCTGCGTTACGACCTTTGCCTGGTTGGGTTGAGTACAGGGGAGTATCGCCTATGGGCGGGAGCTGGCAGAAGTCGCCAAACAGCAATGCTGCAACTCCGCCCAGAGATTCGCCAATGAGTGCATAGGCCTGGCGTAGCCGTCGGTCAATCCGGCCCATTTTGGTGCGACCAATCATTGACTTTTCATCAACAATGAGCAGCTTCACTTCCCGCCATCGTGTTTGTATGCGGTTGAGGCCGGTTGCTTTGAGTTGTGCAAATTCACCCTTGACTGGGATGTTAAGACCAAAGTTGATTGTCCAGCCTCGAATGCCATAGGCAGATATTCCAGTTGGTGCAATACGCACTGTCGGGTCTTTTGTACCCTCGACGTCAGGATCCACATGGTACATCTCTCGAAGTGCGGCAGTTATGCACCATATTAGGAATGACTTCCCAGTCCCAGCAGTACCATCTATGTTGATGCGCAGCGGCGGAGGATTTTGCTCTTCGGACTCCAGAACCTTGAAGTAGGCCATGACTTGCAGAAACACGTCACGCTGCTCGCCCTTCAACAGACGCCAATCAACGCCCTCAGGCAAAGGCTGGATCTCATCGTTCGGTGCCTCCTTTACTTGTGCCGCAAGCCAGGCTTGTGCCTCTCGGATGGATTCATGGCCCGGGGAGTTCCCAACCCAATCATATTGCAAATCAAAGTCACGCTGGCCCAGGTCTGAGACATGGTGAGCAGACTCGTTAGGTGCACGTGCGGCCTCCCGCATCCAATCTGCAATGTAGTTGCCTGCTGCAGGATCTTCCTCTTCATCATGAATAGACTCGTCATCGGACTCCTCCGGATCTGGCTCCACACCAATGGATAAAGTGTCGGGAGGATGTGAGTGGCCAGCATCCAAACATTCAGCGCGGTATGCCTCTGCATAGCTGGGATACCGGCCTGGCTCCTCCTCAGAGATTGGGGGTAGGTTGGCACTCTCAAGTAACTGTTGTCGGGATGTGAAGGGATGGTGGAGCAACAGCCGAGCATAGCAGTATTTCTCGTACAGCTCCTCGTTCTCCCTGTCAGGTTGATAGCGGGGCCAGACATTGACGATGTAGGGTTTAGCACCATGTGTGCCTCTACGGCGTGGACGGTTGCCGACCCAGTCCCAGTGAGTTGCGAACTCAAGCAGGCTAACATCCTGGAACTTCTCGGGGTCCGCCGAAGAAAAGTGCTCATAACGTTCGACCAGAGATAGACGTTGAATGATTGAATTCTCAAAATCCACCAACCCCGAGGATGCCTCCGGGTCAACACAGACGCTGCGGTTGGCTGGGCGAGGGCTGCGGATCAACTTGCATCCAAAGAGGATGTGGCAGGTCTCCTGCGCATACAAATCCCTCTCTGCAGCAAACGCAGAGAGCAACTTCTGGTAGGCAACCCCAGCAGCATCCGTATCCTTCAGCCGCGATATCGCTGTTTGCAGCATCTGAGCGTATCCGGTTGCCTCTGTCTCCGGCTTACTTGCATATTTGGCCACATATGCAATCACAGCTTCCCGGTTGACAACTGGGCGGAAGTCGATATTGGCCCGCCAAGTAAGAATACAGCCCACATGATGGGAATTGAGCAACTCGTCATTGCGCCGGGTCAAAAACTCCCAGATCTGCTTCCCCTCCATACGGGAGAACTTCGAGTCATCCAAGCATTCCTTTGGAAAGCCAAAGTGGCAGAAAACTTCGTTTGAGCCCTTCTTTTTTTGTTGGCAGTAGCTGGGTGTGCATTTTGTATGGCGCTCCAGCCAATTGAGCAGTTCTGCCAACTCGCGCTTGGTATCCTCCAGAGTATCAAACAGCGCGGCAGATGGATGAATGGGAGCAGGAGGGATATGTTGCGCAGGGTTCCATGTAGAGATGTGCTGGTCCCAGAAGCTGATAAATTCATGTCTCTGTCAAAGAAAGTCTCAGATTTGGCCAAAGCTGAAGTCTGAAAGAAGGAAAACGTACAATTTCAGGGTCCGCAAGGTTGATTGCGTCCACAGATGGTGCGTCTTCAAGCCATAGAAATCCGCGGACGTGGCTGCTGCCACGGTGCTGCCACTCGTAACGCCACCAGTAGTCCTTGACTTTGAACTTTTTACAGATATACTCCTTGAAGTACACCTCAAAGCGCTTCTGGAAGTAGTATCCTGCAATGGCTGGGTTCTCGTTCAAGTCCTTGTTGCGCACACGATAGGAATGAGCGTCCTCTGGTGCACCCGGAACATGACTGGGCATGTGCTGGTGCATATCCGGCCATTGGATGTCCGCAGATGAGAAAGTCACAAAGAGATGTGGAGTCCCGCATTCCGGAGAGCGAATCATAGCAATGAGGTCTCATTGGGCCTTTGACCAGAATGGCCGCGAGCCGGGTAATTGAGCACCAGCGTTGGCAACGCGATCTGCAAGACCCTGCGCATCGTTGTTCTCCAGCATCTCTCGGATGTCTTGAACAGTGAGGTTTTTATCATTGCGATGTGTTGTGGTGTACCACTTGGAGTTCTTCTTTGCATCATACCGCATTATTGTGTTGAGCGCCCAATAACGAAATCGCGGATGGCGAGCAAAACGACCATCTTTGTAGCGCATAAGATGACCGGCCCACTCAGTCATTGTCACTGGAATTTGGCGAGTAGGATCTCGGAAGTCTGCGACACCATTTGGAAACAGTGATGGGAAGGCATCCATTGCAATAGTCCGGTCTGAATGCTCGTTGAGAGGAGTACCACCAACCGGCGGTACAGTGAGGATGATCGGCCCATCTCCAAATCCAGCTGCAGCGCGGAGCTGGTCTAGTTCAGACTGGTTTGAGCCCACATTTGGAACAAATCCCGAAGTCATTGTAGGGTCCTGGTCACTGGGTGCATTTTGCTCCATGTCACCATCACTTGGGGGCCCCTCATTGCCCCCAAACTCAGGCATATCCTGGGCATCAACAGAACGCAACCGGTTTCGAACAGATTCACCCTCAGGTAAGTGGTTGACACGATCCCAGTCTATCTGCACTTGCTGGTCACGGTACGTGGGATGATGGACCTCGAGGTATCGAAGCCAAGCCTCAATCACATGACGGCGGACGTGGAAATCCTGGTGTACCTCCTCGTTGGCTGCATTGGCACCTGTCCGTCGCATGACAATCACATCACACTCCTCTGGCAGCAGCGGAACTTTGGTATGCAATTTGGTAGTATTGCGCACAAAGTTGCAGCAATGTCCAGAATATTTCATCTGGCCACCACGCACTTGGTACAGAGAGACCAACGCATGCACGGGCGCAATCATGATCTCCTCAATCTGGTGGAGTGGAGGTAGGTCTGCGGGGAACTCTCCAGGATCCATATTGTTCCACGCTTGGAATTTCCGGTTTCGCGAGCATGGTTTGCAGAGGCCGTCAACGACTCCAAGGTCAAACCATCCCTCGTGGCATGCAGAGCATTCCTCGAATGTAATATCCATCAACTTCTGACGAACATTATCCATCAACTGCTTTGTCCTCTGGGGAGACGGCTGGCTCTGACAGAGGCTCTGGTGGCAGCTGCTGTCCATTATCTGCTGGCTGATGGGGCTGTTGCTGCTGCTGTTGCTCAAGCTCTCCCTCTGCCTGAGCTTCACGGCGACGCTCCCTGGCGCGTTCACGAGTTACACGTTGCTTTTCTCTGCAACCGTCACATGTTCGGAACGTGCCAGTGAAGTCTCGCTCATGAGCCCAGTGACGTGCACCGGTGCACCAGCGATAGGGCAGCGAGGTGTGATGATATCCTCCGGCTCGACCAGCTCCCTCTTCAACTGGCGGGGGATCGGGTGTCGCAGCACGTGCCTGGGATGGTGAACGTTCAGGTGACTGCATCGGGCGATCAGGAGAACCATGGGGGAGTACTTATTGTGCACTGATCCCATTTGCTGAGTGGGTGTTCCGGGTGGAGTATCAATCGGCATATCCTCGAACGGATCCTCGCCTGCCTGCCTTTGTTGTAATCCAGTTAACTGGCTACCAAAGAGGCGACGTGGTGGGATGTCGGGCTCGTCGTCGTCCCCTTCAGAAGCAGTAGGACTAGCCCCACCAACGCGGGTACGTTTACCACGATGATCGCGAGAGGAAGGAGTGTTTGGAGATAGTCCAGCATTGGAGCGAATAATACCACCTAGCAAACGGCATGAGCAACCTGATATTGAAGAGATCCCAGATACGTACGCTGAAGATGAGGGGACTGTTGACGAATAGCAGCATGCAGATTTGCAAGCATCAGAGTGGAAGGATGTGGCGGGGGGGAGACGGTGTCTGCCGTTGATTGGAAGGACCGGCGACTGGTGAGTGTGATCCAGCTGCAAAATTAGTCAAAATATCACCAAGAAAGCAACCAGCTAGCGTACGGTCAGCACCCCGCATCTTGGGGAAAGAGATGGAAGATTGGTTGGAAGAGGAGGCCGTCTGCTCGGGGCGGCTCTCAAGCTGCTGACGCCGTCGGCGAGCATGAGCCTGCCAAGGCGCAGCGAACGGAGATTCGTTGGGATTTTGCATGGTGGATAGGTTGCCTAGGCACTTGTATCGGCAGGGCAATCTCTTGCGGGCAAAGGACTCGGGTCAATAACCACCCCGACGTTCCCCAGAGCAAGCTACGACACGAGCGCAACCCGCACCGTAAAGCCTCGAGTGGACGTCCCTGGGACAGCAAGTGTTGTTGTCAGTCGACCCCCTGGACGACTGTGGTGAAGGTGCAGAGATTTGACGAGAGCTAACCGAATTCTCAACCCGGTCACCCAACGAGATTCGGCCTCGAGACAGTGTTCAGGGGATCTCTCCCAAAGCGACAAAGACACCAAGAGGTGTAGGCTACTGACACCGCACAACGAGAGGTCCAGCAACCAAAGTTGCTTGGTTGGCAGCAGCAGACTAAGGCCGCGCAGGCAGACTTCACAAAGATTAGGCTATTCTCAGGAGGGGTATTCCGGACTGAGAGATTGCAGAAGCTATTAACGCCGCTCGAACGGCGCCGTCGTAATGACGGGAAGGAGGAGGGGGTACAGAATCCGTGTACGAAAATTGCGCGAGGTCCCGATTCCCCACGGACGCGGATCCCTGCTCCACCGGAGGAAATCCACCGCCGACACGCCGATCTCCCCAAATCACACACGACTGGCGTCGTGTGCGAATAATTGGATCGGAAAACCGGATAATACTATTCACCTCACCAAGTGTGACACCTCACCGGTGAGGTGGGAAGTAGATTACTATTTACCTCACCGCTAATGATTAATAACATGGGTCACACCTCCGGCTGCTAGGGTGTGACAGCTCAATCCATCACATCTTCGAGGTGCGTCTTGCAGAAATTTGGGTGATGGAACCATGATGGAAATTGATGGAAATTCAGAATATTCTGTCTACTACTAGTAGGATAATTTGGCCAACAGACCATGACCTACCCACCGCGCTGGCGCCGGTCACAGCTAGTCCGATTACTGTACTATTACAAAGTCAGTTTTGTCAATTTTGAATTTTTTCATGCCCGGGAAGCCCGAAAATTTGTCTTTTAATTTTAGCTGATTTTTAATAGTGAGTTTTTCTCGGGCTCTTACACATTGGACCACCTCTGCATGGATGGCCCTCTGTGACACCAGTAAAATGTTGGTCTAATGGGTGTCCTTTGTTTTGAATAACGCGAGGTGTGACATATGTTACTATGCACCAGTTATGGGAGGAACCTGGAGAAACCCTTTGATATGTGATGCTTCACTCGTCACACATCAGCGACTAAAGGTGTGATCTACGTTACCAACCATTGGCGGTGAGGTAAATAGTAATCTACTCCACATCTCACCGGTGAGGTGTCACATTTGGTGAGGTGAATAGTATTATCCCGGACTCCGCGTTCAGCAACTAATCGCATTCGCAGGCTACCCCATCGCAGTCGGCCCGCGCGACCCCTCCCTCCCCGAATTTTACGTCGTCCTCAACGGATTCTTCCCCAACGGCACGAAGTTCGCCGGCACGATCCCCGCCTCCTCCGGTACCGTCACCGCCGCGGGTGAGAAGGTAACAGGAACGTGGGGCGGCGCCGGCGGGTTTAAGGGCGCGCCGGACCTCTCCACGTTCACCATCACGCTCGACGCGCCGCAGTTTGGCTTTGTGGGCACCGTCAAGCTGCGATCGCGCCTGCCGCACCACTTTGCTTGCAACACCACCGAAGGACCGTACTTCAACTCCATCGTGGACGACGACCTCGAGAGCTTTTCCGAGACGGAGAAGATCTTGTTCACGCAGTTGGGCTGGGCTGTCGCGGTTCCCGGTACGTCTCCACCCTACAGATTCGTTGTACTATAGCTCCTAACGCGCTTCGCTTTCTAGGCGCCATCGCAGAAGTCGACATGACCATCCTCGGCACCAAACTCCAATTCACGGGGCAAGGCTACCACGACGCGAACTGGGCACCCGTCCCGCTCAACGAAATAGTCAGCACCTGGTTCTTCGGCACCGCAACCGTCGGCGAGTATGACCTTTCCTTTGTCTCCGCCACGCCCCTCGGCTCGGACAAGATCCTCAATACGGGGTACCTCGCGCACAAAGGCGTCGTGCTGCAGAACCAATGCAGCCTACAGGGCGCCGCAAGCGCGGACCACAGCGCGATTACGCTTTACGGGCTCGAGCATGACCCCATCTCTAGGCTCGTGTACCAGCCTGTCGTAGACAGGCTGGTAGATCAGCGCCATCACTCGGATGTGCCCTGTTCGTCCCGATTTGGCTGACTTCCCAAAACGGCCGTTTCGCGACTGAGGCCTCCTCGTGCTAGCAAAAAGGACTGAAAAGGTGTAGATAGATACAAAGGACCTGTCTATCGAGAATCGTAGCGCCAGCTGCTGTATTCGCGCTGCAAAAGTCCTTTTACTGATCAATCGAGCACCCAACGACGCGGGCTGCGAGCTTACACCTCCTCCCCTGACGCCTCTGATACCCGTTCTGCACATTCTCTGCCCACATGGCACCAAAGAACACGGGAAGAGCGTGTACGAGGTTGGTATGAGGAAGAGGATGGTCATCGGGGTCAGTGCAGGCAGCAGGGAGCTCTCCCAGCAAGTCTTCCACGGACCGCTAGTCGCCCGCCTCCACGATCGCTCCACCAGCACTCTCCGCCCCTGCTGTGCGTGAGCTTGAGCAGGCATCCGCCATCGCCGATGCTGGGTATCCCACTGCGAGACCACCTCCCAGCAACGGCCGACGTCGCGACGGCCAAGCCAGGCACGTCCCTCTACACTCTCTTGCCCCTCCGCATACCCATACCCATCTCTCCGGTGACGGTACTGTGGACCCGGTTAGTGCTACGTTGAAGCGATGGCTTATTGTCGCGCACCTGCAAGTGGACGCGGCGCTGCGCCCGTTGTGGGGCCGTTGGTCAAGTAAACGGGACGGATGGCGCGAGGATGTGGTCCCAGCAGCCGGCCAGACGGGGCAAAGGGTGCTTGAGATGGAGTGGAGGGTGCAGGATGGTGGGCGGGTGGACGATGTAATGATACCGCATCTACATATGCTTCTTTTCTCGGCTACGACTAATCCGTTTCCTCCACAACTCCGGGAGCACCTTCCGGTAGCGTCGGCGGAGGTCTTGAATGGTGAGCGCCGGCTCGGGGGTGGCACAATTCCCGAACGACCCTTTTGGGAAACGGTCCAAAACGGGACGAGCAGGGCACATCCGGCTGATGGCGGAAATCGACCGGCCTGTCTACGACGTAGACAGGCCGGGTTCGGGCCTACCCCATCTCGGGCGTGGACGTGCCGACGGGCTTCATCGTAGAGTACGTCCTCGCCGACGGGGCGCGGTACGAGTTTAATTTGAGCTCTGCTGGATCGGTGGCGCAGAATCCCGACCAGAGCATCTACCATCGCTGGGTTGGGTTGGCGGAGGGCGGCAAGGTTGGCGGGCATGAGCCGAAATGTACGGGGCAGACCATCTTTGAGTGGTTGAACCCCGGTCTTGTACTGTATGTAGAGACACAAATTAAACCAGGCTCTCGTCGATTTGACGGAGCCTATTCTCATATTACATAGCTGAAATGGCCCATCCTCGAAGGATATTAGTGTGGGTACATTGGCTAGCAGCAAAAAGCCCTTGCGTCCGCAGTTTCATCGGCCTTATTGGCATTAGATGAGCACAGAATGGTGAGAGAACGGCTGGGTACTGACTTGAGCGACAGGCACGACAGAAACAGTATGTCCCGTCTCGGCGGCTCTTCTCGTGTACCCGCCTGTTCTGTGCCAGGATTTTGCAGGCCACCGAAACGCGGTCGTAAACTAGACAGGGCAGCGCAATGGGCACGATCACCGGCACGACGACTACCTGGAGCCTTCTCTAGTTGAGCGGGGAAGTGTACTTACTTGTCGATTTTGTGGATTTGGAGGCACGCTTGGGGGTGAATTGTGACCGGCGGCAGGAGAATTCGACACCCAAGCCGCCTGCCCGGGATCCGCAACTGGGTTGGTTCCCATGGCCGCCTCCGGGACAAGCAGACCGGACTCCATAGCAGCTACCTCGCTGTTGAATAGCGCTACAAGGACCTCGCACGCAGCAAGTTTGAGTCGCCTGTTTTTTCGAGCGCATGAAGCCGTCTAGAATCCCAGTCGTAGGCCCGAGCGCGGCTAGAACTGGTCCTGCGGATGATTCACGGTGCCTAGTAATCGAAGCTGCGATGCTCCGTAGAATTTCGGTCTTGGTCGCGGTCCCGGCGTATGGGTATCTACACGACCAAGTTGTTGTGAGCCTCAGGCTAATTTTCCTCAAGCCCACATACGCGAGGTAGCTTACCAACACCTCCATTGCCTCTGTTGTAATGTCGTTGTCCTCGAGCTGGACCTGTCGGATGTATTTAATCGCCTCACGGCCATGGAGGTACGCCATAAGTGGTTTGGCGACAGTGTGCAGCGGAAACGTGGCTCCGACCGAGTTTGCGTCCGACCACCGGCTATGGATGGTGCTGTGGATGGAGGGGGCGCGATGCCCTGGGCCGTTCATCGAGGATGGAATTAGAGCTGTGACTTTGGGGAACATGTACAGATCGTTACTCCAAATACAGCTTCAAGCTTCAAGTCGCGTACAGTTCAAGATACCAAGAAACCACGCACATACACGCTACCTCCTCTCCCTCACTCTCCACCAAACAACCCCAATCACACCCACCCCAAAGCCCGCCACAAACGCAAACAACACCAACACATCCCGATAATAGTTGTTCGCCCCAAACCCAAACAACAAATTCATAATCAGCGCCGCGCTAACGTTCACCGGCACGCCCTGCAGTGAGTCCTCGATCATCAGGCCCGAGCCGACCTCGTTCACCGCGAGCGCTTCGAGGGTGTATTTGAGCGGGCAGAGCCATTGAAGCCAGCGCAGGACAGGCGGGATCGAGTCAAGGTGTACGAAGAAGCCCGCGAACGTCATTTGATAGAGCGCCGAGAGCGCCGAGAGGAGGATGGCGATGCCGCCGTTGTGGAATAGCGTGCCGAGGAGGAAGTTCTGCGTATGTTTAAGTAAAAGAAGGCAGAAAGAGAGAGAGGCGAACAAAGAGCGTCATCGCGAGCGTGAACAACACCAAGATGAACAGGAACTTGAAGTAGTTCGCGGCTTCATGAGAAAGCCCCGCCATCCAGTACGTTCTGTGCTTGTATCAGCGCTGCGAGATGATGGAAAAAGTCGTCTCACATCGTGGACACAATAATCGTCGGTATAATCCTTAGCGGCAGTACGTCGAAGAAAACGCGCGACAACAACCACGCGGTCGGGCTATAATACGAACCGGACCGTTCGCGCAGAAACAGCGGGCGGTTAAGGACGACATTGTACAACGCGCTGAGCGAAGAAAACGCAATCAACGCTCCCTGCAACTCGTTTAGGCAACGGAGATCAAATGTGGACGAGACAAACCAAGAAGAACAAACAACCAACGCGCGACTGGAATCCCGCAATCGAGACGCCGGTTTGGTAGTACAATCCTCCGCAGAACACGCCCAATACCGCCGCAACAGCGACATGCGTAATAAACAACGACTTGTCTCTGTGCAAAAGTCAGCTCTGCACCATTCGGAACAACGAACACGGACCTCCGAAGGATCTTCCACTCTCTCCCTGAAAGGTACTGCAACTGCGTCAAGAACGTCGTCGCATAGCTCGTCTCGCCCGCGGGCGAGACGAATGCCGGCGCGGGTGCCTCGGGCCTACCGCTACTCGCCGCCGATCGCTTCTCGAGTTCAGTTCCCGCCACCGAAGACGACTGGCTGCTGGGGAACAGCGCAACCGGCGGATCGCTGGCGACTTCCAAAAGGTAATCGGCGACGTTGTAGCCTTGCGGGTATGCAGGCGCAATGCCCGCGGCTTCACGCGCAAAATGCTCTGCCGGAGCGAACCCGCCGGGACCGCAGTAGAGAGAGCGCCCGTGGGACATGAGCAGGATCGAGTCGAACGTTTGGTAGAGTTGAGATCTGGGCAAGATCAGATTGGGCTTTACTAACCAAGGAAGACAACTTACGAGGGCTGGTGGATCGAAGCAATAACAGGGATCGGGTTCTCCGCATCATGTGCGATGCTATGGAGGACGCTAGCTACTCTGGACGCGGAAACCGAGTCCAGACCTGCCCAAATTCAGCTCGCAGTTCCTGTCAACGCGAAGAATGCGTACCAGATGTTGGCTCGTCGAGGATGAGGACGTCTGGGCTGGCAATGAGCTCCAGCCCAATGCTGACTCTCCGCATTTCTCCCCCACTGATACCCCTTGCCTTTCCGCCGCCAACATCCCCGCCCCATCCTATCCGTGTATCCCGTAACGCGGCAATGCCCAATGTCTCCATGATCCCTTCAACCCGCGTCCGCTTTTCCGCATCCGAAACGTTCTCGGGTAGTCTTAGGCGGGCCGCAAACAGCAGCGCCTCATACACGGTGAGCATTGGCGGCAAGACATCCGATTGCGGCACGAATCCGACCCGTGGCGAGCCCGAGCCGCCAGCGCCAGACAGGAACGAAACGCGCCCGGTCGTCGAGCCCGACTTTTCCTTGCCTGCGAGCAGCTCGATTATCGTCGTCTTGCCCGCCCCGCTGGGCCCCAGAACGGCCATCATCTGCCCTGGCGCGACCGACCCGCTGACCGAATCGAGCACGACCTTTTCGCGGTTGGCGCGGCGGAAGAGCGAGCCGCCGCCGCTGCCGAGGTCGGGTACCGAGTAGGACAGGTCAGACCATTCGACAGTCGTTCGGTTCCCTTCGGTGACTTCGACTCGCGCGCGACGCGCCGAACGCTGTTTGACGAGGCCAATGGCGAGGAACACGAGTGCAGCGAGCACGAGCGCGCCGACGGCGGCGAGACCACCGATAACGCCGCCGCTGAGCTCCTTGTGGTCACTGTCTGCGGTAGTCGAGTTTCCATTAGCGGCCGTGTCGATAACGCTCTGGGCTACACATTCGCCAAACGTGCACCCGTTTAGGCCAATCCCGCCCGAGCCGAATACGTTATCTAGGTCCTTTTGCTTGAAGGCGCAGCTGGAGCCGGTGCATTCGATGCGAAGTTCGCCCGAGAGGCCGTTAACCGCGACTATGAACGCGTTAGCGCGTTTCAGAGCAAGGGGTCGAGCACGTACAGCTGATATCGGTCGTTCCTCCGGGTCCGCCGCAGAACGTGGTGTTTTTGAAACAAGTGCAACCGAGATTTTGACAAACCCAGACGGACGAGTCGTCGCCCAGGGTTTGGACGCAATTGTCGGCAGAACACCCGAACTGCTCGACTCCGGCGTAGAGTAATTGCGCATACACGGATCCGTTCGATCCTAGCAAAGTGCTTAGTTTCACCCGACGCGCAGTACGGACACGACGCACCGAACGATGTTGTGTTCGGGATTGGAGATAGCTCAGGGTGTAACGTCCGGAGAATGTTGAGATGGGAGTCGAGGGGGAATAGTGCCTGCAAGGTAGGGTTCTGTGGCCATGAGAGACAGATGTAGAAGGCGCAAAAGGCGACTCACCACAACGTCGCAGCTCATCTCGCTTGCAGCATAGACCCGGGCGTTTGTGTTGCATGTTAGGGTTCCGTTCTGGGCCGAGACGCTTCCCGCAACGGAAGAGTCGGCAGTAGGCGCGCTCCCCGAGGCGGAGAAAGCCGCCTGGCAGGCGCTCGCGGTCGAACAAACGTTGCAGCCTGACCCCGCCCATCCCGCCTCACACGCGCATCCGGTGATGTTGGGGAATCCGTTCGATAGGGACTGCGCCGCTGCCCTCTTCGATCCCTGGAATATGTCGCCGCCGCAAGAGGGCGTCGCGCAGGTCGCGCCGCCGAATCCCGGCGGGCAGAGGCAGTTATCGCCGCTTTTGACGCCGCCGTTGACGCAGGAGTCTTGTGCGCTGGCAAGGCCGATGCCGAGGAGGAGAAGCGCGAGCCAGGGCATGGCGCTAGGCGACGGGGATGGAAGGAGCTCGTAGAGAGTCGTACGAGTTTTTGAAGCTTGTGGTCTTCGGTTGAGAGGTGTCGATCTCCACCTGACACCCCAGATTAGGAAGCGAATCTGTTCCGTTGCACGCTACTTACTGCTTGGCTACTACTGCTTTGGGCTCAAGGAAATGGCAGGAAAAAACACATAAAGGCTTAGAGATATTTGAGTTTTTGGAGAGCAGCAGGGTGCGCAAGAGTTGGCCAAGATGTTGGGTAGACATAAAAATGAACGTTTTTTGCCCAACAAGCTGGTTAATCGTGGTCTGGGCAAGAAATACGAGAGAAACTTGAGAGAACCAAGCTCTTTTTTCATTCCCGGCAATATTCGGGATGGAAAACCTTAAACATGAAATGCATGAAAGTGGATGTTTTATGTGATAGGTCCGAGGTCAGGTTGGCCCGTGGTATCTGCAAAAT
Organism: Mycena kentingensis (nom. inval.); assembly: GCA_014461125.1. Taxonomy (NCBI): domain Eukaryota; kingdom Fungi; phylum Basidiomycota; class Agaricomycetes; order Agaricales; family Mycenaceae; genus Mycena; species Mycena kentingensis (nom. inval.). The sequence goes on along the minus strand of JACAZG010000019.1, from coordinate 1,267,904 downwards.
TAAGAGAGTATTTCTCAGAACTTGGCTAAAACCAAAGTGAACAGTATATACTTACCCAGCACAAAGAAATGATGGGTTGATTATACATTCCTAGTAAATCGCGCTCATCGCTGTGCATCCAATGTGCCTACTTCGCGACTTTCAGGTATCCAGGCCGGGCATCTTCGCTGACGATGTGGTTGGACTGCAAGTGACGTGAAAGCTGTGGCGCCAACGATGATATCAGCGCCGCTTGGACCCAACCCTCATCCTCCCCTTATGCACTCTGAAGCAAACGCGTTCCTCCTCCTCGAAATCGACAACTCGACCCTCGTCTCTAATGGCGTCTCACAAACAGGCGCGCTCGGCCTCGAAATCGTTACCCTCGGCGCCGACGAGCAGAATGTCTACCTCGTCTTGCGTATGAAGGACACCGAAATCCCAGTGGTCCCCAATACCGTCGTGCGGACAGTGTTCACCGAAGTCGCCGCACGGAAATACGTGTTCGAGCCCACCGACGCCGACCCGCTGCAGCGCGAGCTAGCTGTTTCCATCCCCCTGCCCAGCCAGCCCGATGCACACATCCTCGAGAACATCGACACGTTCGAGAGCATCCTCGCGCAGTACGCCGACCTTCAGGGTGCGTTCGAGCAGGCCACACCCGCCGTCCTGCCAAACATAAACGACAAGGCGGACGCGGACCAGCTGCGTGGCCACCTAGTCCTCGTCGACCAAGACAACGGCGAGGTGGTCGGGGAGTTTGACAAGCAGTTCACTGTGAAGGAGGATCCGGAGCTGGGCAAGAAAGGCCGGGAGAACGACGCGGTGGTTATCGAGCTGCAGGAGGGCCCGGGCTACACGAACGACGAGGGCATAATGCAGCTATTCGCGCGCGCCATCCCACCCGAGCAGCAGAACGTCATCACCAAGAGCGCGACACTCATCAGCCACGCCATCTCCGGGTCCACAACGCTGCTGCTCTCCGCCATCTCCGCCGGATCGCGGTACTACACCAGCAACTCCAAGTCGGCGACGGAACGCGCCGCAACAATGTCACCCCCGCCTCCAGGCACCCCACCCCCGCTCCCCGCACGCGCAGTGTCCTTTATCTCCTCCGCGCGCACGCGCAAAGGCCTCGGCGCGATGCACACCGTCAGCGGGCAGGCCGTCAAGGTCAGCGCCAAGACCGTCGAGACCATCGACAAGATGATCAAGCGCGCAATGGGCAACACCAAACCTGGGCGCGTCAAGTTGGCGGATATGGCTGCGGGGCAGCGGGGCGGCTCCACGCTCGAGCCGCCACCGTATTCAGCCGGTCCACCACTTCCCCCGCGTCGAACACCATCTCCATCGCCCGTCCGAGGACCCGCGTCCGCGCCGCCCCTTCCTCCCCGCGCCGAGCCCTCCACCCCCGCGCCGAAACTCTCCAAGACAGCCCGCATCCTTCTCTCCGCCGACCTCATCCTCTCCACCATAGACACGTCCGTCAAGCGCCTCCTCGACGGCGGGCAGCAAAACGTCAACTCCGTCGTCACGCACCGCTACGGCGCCGACGCAGGCGAGAGCTCGGTGCTCATGTCCGGGACCGCGCGCAACGTCGCGTTGGTGTATATTGATTTGTCGGGGATTGGAAGGAGGGCGCTGTTGCGTCGGGCAGGGAAGGAGTTCGTCAAGGGTAGGATGGGATGATGTTGGGCTGTTTGTTGGCGCGATATCGAAATGGACGCGTTCTACAAAATCGAGCTGAATTCGTGCATGCCTGCGGGGTCGTAGGTACATATGGTGTATAATAAGTACGAGGATGTAAGAGTATCGCTGGACTGTAGTGGAGATGCTGCAATGCGATGCAAATTCGGACGCGCAAGAAATGGGAATCGAGCACGAGATTATGACGCAAAGAAGCGGGCCCATGGGTTGGGGTTGGGGGCGACCACCTTCTTCGGGCTCGTCTCGCGCATGCTCTTAGCCACGAGCTCGACGACGTGCTTGACAACAAAGTTCTGAATGGGCTTGGAGCGAACAGCAGCTCGGCATTTCGGGCATGTGTACTACACGAGTGGCATTGAGGACAAGGAAGTATGGGATCCAAGTTGGAGAACGCACGGAGGGCTGGGGCATTTGGAATGCAGCGGCAACGCCGAATCCGAGGAGGTTGTGCGGAATGGCGGGTTGGGCGTTGAGGTTGTAGTGGGGGTACTGCGTGCGGTGTCGATTCAAGGCACCCTGGAACCAGTCCTCCAAATCGGTTCTGCAGAATGAATGCCCGCACTCGAGACTAGGTGTTGGGGTTGGTGAGTGGCACAGGGACGTGGCGACGACGCAACGCACATGTAAGGGGACCACATCTTGGACGAGCAGATTTCGCAGCAGACGGCGTCCTCGAGATCGGTGGCCTGCTCGCTGCGTTGGAAGGAACCTTGTAGAAAGACTGAGACACGCACCGACTGCTTGCTTGCCTGGCTCTCCTTGCGCTCCTTCTGCAGTTTCGCCACCTCCTTCTTGAGCGCATCCCGGTCCCGCTCAAGCTCCTTTATCCGTGCCTGCATGAGCTTCATCTTAGCTGGGCCGGCGCCGGATGCGCGTTTGGCGACGGGCTCATCATCCTCGTCAGAGCTGATTTCGATGACCTCGGTGGAAGGGCATTTATTTTCCTTGCGGGTAGCTTTTGACGAGGTGCGCTTGGCTGGGATAGTGGGAAGATCGTCGATAACGACGAGGTCCGAGTGTTGCCGTCGCCGGGACATGGTGGGAGGAGGAAGAGGTTCAAATCAGGTCACGTTTCCGCGTCCTGGCTTGCTCCGGATGTAATAACCGGTTTACTTTCCTTCATAATAAGTATTGACTGGCCCCGCCCGGCGGAACAGCCGCCTGCTTCGGCTACTCCTTGGTCCCTAACCACCACAATGTCCTCTCTGCCTACATTCACTGAAGAATCGACCGGATTCGAGGTTTCTGCAGCTTTGAAGGACCAGCTCGCTGGCAAGAACGGCGCGCAGCATTTCGCACGACGACTCCGCGCTCACTTCTATAGTTCTCCTCACCGGAACGTCCATCGGCGGCCTTGGCTTCGAAACCGCGCGTGCGATGGCGCCCTATGTCCGTACACTGTACATTACTGGACACAACGCGGAAAGGTAGGGCTCATAGCTTACAGAACGCGTTGTTAATTCCATCGCGACAAGATCCAAGCTCGCGCAAGACGCGCTCGTGAAGGAATTCCCCACCGCGAACATCCGCCCACTTCTCCTTGACCTCGGATCGCTCGTGTCTGTGCGACAAGTCGCTGCAGAGCTGAACGCGGACCCCGAACCGCTTCACGTTCGCTAGCTTTTTGTCTCACCGGGGTCAAAGCCAATGGCGGATGGGAGATGGTGGTCTAGGGTACCCAACGGCGGACCCAACAGCGGTTGGCTCGCGGAGCTCTGTACTCTTTGTTTTGCTTTTTCAGCCTTTCAAAGGTGCACTAAGGGGTTCCTGACCGCTATTGGGTACCCACTGGACCCGCCATTCCCCATCCGCCGTTTCACTTGCCCCCGGTGTCTGTATTCGCGTCTAATGCCTTCGTCCAGGTGATCATCCACAACGCGGCCAGCATCGGGGTCTACTACCACACGCCGGAAGGCTTCGACATTCAGGCCGCCGCCGCGCTCTTTGGCCCGTTCCTGCTCACCAAGCTGCTCACGCCGAAACTCCTCGCGTCTAGTACTATTCCGCGCGTCGTGTTTGTCTCCAGTCGCCGGCACACATTCATCAACTCTCTCGACTGGGACCAGGTCCGCGCCGGCGACGTCGCCGAGGTGGCGAACACCGGCCCCGGGATACTACAGCGCTACTCGGAGGTCAAGACGATGGTCATCGCATTGGCCGCGGAGCTCGCGCGGAGGGCGGAGGGGAAGATGCGCGTGTATAGTCTGCATCCTGGAAGTGTGTTGCTCTGTCGAACTCGGAGAGGCGCGTCTGACTGCGAGAAGTTATCCCGACGAACGGGTACCTCGACAAGGATTTCCTGCGTCCTACCTACATTGCGACGGGTAGGGCTTGTCTTCTCGATGGACGCGGCTTATTCTGGGCAGGCTTGCTAACGGAGGACGGCCAACCGAACTTCGCCAGCGCCCTCAAGTGGAAAACCCTCTCGCAAGGCGCTGCAACGTGAGCTTCCTTGAAATACACACGAGTCCACTGAACAACGCGAACACAGGCCTATTGCAGCGGCGTTTGACCCGCGACTAGACGGTGAGCGCTTTCCGTTCTGTTCAGACCCAAGGGTAAACTAACATCGGTAGGCGACTCCGGCTCGTACATCGTCGACTGCGTCGTCAAGAACGAAGCGGCTACTACATTTGCGTTAAGCCCAGTAGGTCTTTTTTTGATGTCTTCGAGTCCCGAGGAGACTTTTTTTGCAGGACACTGGTAGACGGTTGTGGGATCTCACCGAAGATGCGTTGGGAGAGAAGTTCGAGCTATAGAGGGCACTAACAGCACAAACTTTTAGAGTGCTGAGATGCAAACACAACAAAGAATTTTGAATGACATCGCGCAGGGGTGAACTGGCGACCGCTGTCTGAAGTGTCGCAAAAAACGTATAGTCGGTATAGATAGGTGTAAGATAAACCTCGAGCTCGGCTCGTATGAGGAAGTCGAAATTTTATCGGCATTTTTTGCCATCAACCGCTATAAAAGGCCCGGATCTGCGAAAACCGTTCTCTCAAGTGTCCCTCAACCATCTCGGAGCGTACGGTCGTTCACGCGGCCCAGGACGTCGCCCACGGTTAGGGAGCGAGGTGTCCTCTGCTTCAGAGGACGCTCACCAGAGCTAGAGTTTTCCATCCGCTCGTCGTCCGCTCCGGCGTCGACACGGGCGGCCAGTCAACACGACGTTCATATTCCTGAACCCGGCCGCAGCCACTATGTGGCCTTGACGGCTCGGACAGACCATGCGCCGACATCTCTTCGAGTACTGTAGTAGACGGCCTTGAATGCATTTTTTTCTGCTGTTCTTCCTTGTCGCTGTACCACCACCATCCCGACGCGCCGCGTCCACCCATGTCCGAAACCGCGCTCTACGTCGCCAGCGCCGAGGTCCTCTCAATATGCCAGGGCATGAACGACGACCTCGAGGCGATACTCAATCCTGAGACGGGCTTTGCGCCGCGGTTGCGCCAGATTTGCCATGACCAGTGAGGAGCACGGAACCAAACCCCCGACGCAGCTGTAACCGTAGCATAGACTCGTCGACCTCGAAGAGAACCGCGACGCGCGGACGACGCAAGAGGACTTGGAGCTGTTGAGGCTGGAGCGGGATACCTGGGGGTTGCTGCAGGCAGTCATGCCGTGCGTCGTCCATTCCATCCCCTCCTTTTAGAATGCATCCTAATATCCCGTAGCGCGCGGAAAACCGAGCCCCCGGCCATGCCCACCATCCGCGACCTCCTCGCCGAAAATCCATACACCCCGACCTCCACTCTCGCACAAGCGATCCTCCACGCGTCCCCGCTGCTCTCCGAGCTTGTCGCCGTCCGCGAGTGGCTCCAGGACAGCGCGCCGCTGCCACAGCACCCCGAGGCGACGACGGGCTACTGGAAGTTCACGAAACACGGCGTCATGCAGGCGCGCAGGATGGGTGGCACGGGCGGACGCGACGGCCTCGTCAAGGAGATGGACCCGGACGCGGTTAATCGCGGCGACGGGCGGACGCTGGCTGCAGACGATACGGTGCGTGCAGAAGGATCCCTAAAGTGTCGGTATCTCACTCTACGCTAGAACTACGAAAAAGGGCTCAGCCAGGCGCTGTACGCGTATGTGCGCGCGGGGCGGCTGGAGGAGGCTGTCGAGCTGTGTCGGAATGCCCACCAGCCGTGGCGCGCGGCGAGCATCCGCGGGTCGCTGCTGTTCCAATGGCGCTCAATAAGTGCGTGCTGACGCGTTTCTTCGGTGGCTGAACTAACGCCTGCCTTTTGCAGCGAACGAGCAATACGAGGACGAGGCGATGGAGGAGGACCTCACGGACGTTTGGGAGGGCAACCGCCGCCGGCAGCTTTGGAAAACGACTTGTACGACGGCGGCCAGCAGCGCGAATGTGCCTGAACACGACCGTGTGCTCTATGCGGCGCTTGCACCGACGCCGCAGACGTCCAATGTCTTGAAAGCTGCCTGTAGGACGTGGGAGGATCATTTGTGGGCGCAGGTCAGCGTCGTTTGCGAGGAGAAGCAGAGTATGGAGATGTTCCGCGTCGGCGGGAGTTTCTGGGAAGGCGGCTTGCAGGCCGTCGAGAAGGGCGTGCGGTTCATCTCTGCCGATGCGGAGGAGGCCGAGATTGACGAATGGGAGAGGGAGGTAAGAGGATCTTTAGAGGTTCTGAAGAGCGTCGCTGTTTCGGAAGGGTGCGTCGACTTTATTCGCAGTTCTCTTTCGTTTGACGAATGTGTAGCGCCGGCGCAAACCATCCCTTCCACTACTCCCAGCTCCAAATTATTCTCGACCAAACCACCGCGTTAATGGACAACTTTGCCAATGGGCTGCAAGACGGCACGTATTCACGGGAATCCTATGAGTACGTTTTCTTTTATTTCCTGGTCGTTTGCTAATTCTAGCAGGTACACGACGATGACCCGCTTCCTCGCTCACCTTACCCTCTTCCTCCAAATGATCGATATCCCTGTCCCACCACTCGCGACTCAAATCATCCTCGAATCATATCTTCAGGTTCTGGAAGCCGCAGGTCAACGGGATCTCATCGCGTTGTACGCTGGCGCCCTCGGGGACAACGCCGTCGAGCGATACGCGCTCTTCCTCGTCTCTCTTGAGCTATCGGCGGATGTCGACGAACGACGACTAGCATTAACGCGTGCGCGCGAGCACGGTCTGGACGTCGAACGCGTCGCGGTAGTCACGGCTGAGCGGACGATTGACAAGGCGCTGCAGATGCTGCCGCCGCTCAAGGGACGGCTACCGAACATCATCGCGCTACAGCCGCCGCCGACGGACGAGGAGATGTTTTTGTTGCGCTCGATTGAGTGGACGATTTTCTACGAGGCGACATACGCTACGGCCTTGGAGCAAACAAATGTCATTCTGCGATATTTCCTTGGTCGGCTCTCTTGTCTCTACGATACAGCACCAACTAACCGTCAATAGCTTCTGGCCGTGTCCAACTTGCGCAAAAGCTCCTCGTCATGCTCCCCATCGAGCTCGCCTCAATCAGCGAACCAGAAGAACGCGCAACTGAATATCTCCACTACCGCCAATTCTTCGTTATCTGGGAAACCCTCGAGCGCGTCGTCGAGTGTCAGGCGCTCGAAACGCCGCAAATGAACCGCAACACGCGCGCGGCCTGGTTGCAAGATTACGGGGCGCTGCTCGACCAGGCGCACGAGCAGATTACGAAGCTGTTGATGTCCGAGTGGTTGGTCGGGGACGTCGATTTGGCGATGGCGGGGAGGAGGGAGCGCGACCTTGTCCGCATACGGCAGATCTTCGTGCCTGAGCTGATTATAAGGCTGCATTTCGTGTTGTATGCGTCGAGAGTGCAGTTTCCTGGGTACGTCCTTCTCTTTAGTGTTGCTATCTAGTTTTAACGCGTCACGTTTTGTAGCAACCTCAAACGCGCGCTCGAGTTTGCAAACGTTGTGGCGGACTCGCGATACAGGTTGTATGACGACTTTGTCAACGAGGATGGTCGCGGGAGGAAGTTGGGCGACTATCTTGGCGCCGTTCGGCAGGCGATCTTAGGAGGGTTGGAAGGTGGCGGGTCGGACCCGTTTAGGGTGTTGTCTGTGTAAACGCTATCTATACGCTATCTTGTTTGCCTTCATTGTGACCCATCCAACGCTTTCAAAACTAGAAACGGCAGGATCGTTGAGAAATAGATGCAATTCCATGCCGCAAATGCTGCTATGTGATAAAGTCCCAAATGCCAAATGAGAGTAAGTTAGGTGCCCCGCAGGACCGAAAATTACGAGTAGATGATACCGTGCGGCGTTCAAACCCAGTTCCAAACCTGGTTAATATACGGCGTGCTCGTCCCCGAGCACTCCCAAGTCTGCTGCACCGTCCCCGCCGTCGTACTCCCACCCGCCAGATCCAAACACCGGTTCTTCCCCGTCCACTGGATCGTCTTCTGCGCCGTGACGGTGAACTTTTGCGCCGCGCCGCCCTGGCCGGGCGTGCAGCTCCAGATCTGGAACTTGGCGCCGTTGGCGGTGTTGCCGTCCTTGACGTCGAGGCATTTGTTCCCGTGTACGATGATGGTAGGCCCATTTTGCGTCCACTGTTGGGCGGCGTTGTTGCTGGTGCAGGGCTGTACGACGACGGGGGCGCCGTCGGTGTTGGAGGAGGCGGTGAGGCAGGTGGTGCTGCTCTTGTTCGGGCGGATGGTTTTGCCTGTTGAGGGGGTGGGTGGGGTGGTGCCGGTGTCGCCGCCGCCGCCGCCGGTTCCGCCGCCGCCGGTGGTTCCGGGACCGGTGGTGCGAGTCCATTGTTTGTTGATCGTGCCGTCGCATGTCCAGATTTGCATCTGTTTGTTTGTTTGTTTGTTTGGTCAAAGGAGGTACATTAGGTCAAAGAAAACGTACGCGGTTGCCATTGACAGTTGAGCCACCCGCAAGGTCGAGGCAGAGCGATTTACCGGTCCACTGGACAGCGCTGCCAGACAAAGTCCACTTCTGGTTGGCGTTGGGGCTGGACGGGGAACAATCCCAGATCTTTGCGGCGCTTATCAGCATTTCGAACGCGTCGGAGCGAGACGGACGTACCTGGAGTTTGGTGCCCTTGACGTTTGCGCCGTCGACAACGTCCAGGCACTTGTTACCAAATACGGAGATGGCGCCGCTGGTGGAGACGGTCCAAGCTTGCAAGGTAGAATCCTGCGTGCAAAATTGGAGCTCGGAAGCATAGAAAGGGACTTGGACGTACGGCGCAATCCTGGATGGTCACAGCAGCACCGTTGTTGTTGGACGTGACGGCAAGACACTTCTTGGAGTCGACCTGGGGATGGAAATACGTCCCCGCGGGTGCCGGTGCAGGGGTAACGGGGACGAGACCAGACTTGCATGGGATGCTGCCGCCGCAGCCTTGTCCGGGCGCGGGCTGGTTCGAGCAGGTCCACTCAGCCTGCGAAAAATTGCATTAGATGTCGACTCGGGACGCGCAGGAGACATACAGTCGGCGTCTGAGGCAGACCGATGATCTGGTAGGGATCGACGCCTAGGCATTCCGCGAGGGTGACGAGCTGAGAGGGCGCGGCCGTCAGATGGGCGTCCCGGTGAAAGTTGGGATGCATACCTTGTACCCCTTGCTCTGCAGCAGGTTGATAGCGTATGGGACGAGATCGCCGTGGGTCGTCGCTGGCTCCTTATTTAGACAGGAAAGGATGAGAAGAAGAAGTGAGCACCCACCGACAGTCTCGTGCTGCAGCGTCAACGCGTTGGATGGTTTGGAGGTCGCAATCGTGTCGTAGGTGTTTTTGGATTGCGCGAGGGTCGCACCAGCGGCGTCATTTGTGTCGGTATCCCAGATGGCAAGCGATTCGCCGCGAGCAAAAGCCACCGATTCGACGTCGTCCGTGTAGGCCCCGTATGGTGGGCGTACGAATGCGGTCTAGTGCACAGGTTAGGCTCTGAGTCGTCTAGATAAAATCTACACACCCTGACACCAAGGATGCGGCTCAAACCCTCATCGAGACGATACATATTATCCTCGATTTGCTCCTTGGTCAAGGTAGAAAGGTTGGGATGGGACCAAGTGTGGCTGGCGACTTGGTGGCCGGCAGCGTACACATACTTCATGTCGGCCATGCGGTCCGTGTCGTACATGCACGCAAAGTTGAGGCCATTCCAGAAAAACGTCGCTTTAGCGCCGGCGTCGGTGAAGTGGTCGGAGATTTCGCGCAGCCAGAGGTACGGGCCGTCGTCAAAAGTTATTGCGACGTTGTTTGCTTTCGTGCATTTTTTGTACACTTGCGGCGTAGCGCGGGCGTGCTGGAGGAGGAGGATGACCCATGAGCTAGTGGAGGGAAAAAATAGTTCCGGATTTGCGCACCAAATGAGAGTGGGAACCCGAGTGGGGGTGGGCGCTGACCGCAGCCAGAGTCAAAAGAGTGGACAATACGAGGCGTATCGGCGTCGAAGGAGAGGAAGGCATCGGAATTAGGAGCGCAGCGAGCAGACAGACGGATGTCACCCTTTATATAGGGCCGAGAACAAGAACTGAAGCGCCGAATCGGCGGTGTTCCTGGCGCAGACTGGCAGCGGGTTTAGGGGTGATATATAAGCGAGCTATGGAGGAAAGGACCACAGGAAACATCGCAACGAGAGGTGGACAGTCCAGATAAGCGCCGGGGTCCGAGTCGAATGGGCTTGCGCGTTGGATGAGAGAGAGAGGCGCCTGCAGATAGAATCTGTTGCTCCTGGCCGGGAGAGTTTCGTCCGTGGCGTTTGACGTGTTGGTCGAGCGAAAGGAGAGTAATCGCTGCAGAATTGAGCCCAGGTGATTCGACGGAGAGGTTGAAAGAGTCGTGGTAAAACATAGTGCCTAGTAGTCACGAGCAGATGGACGCCACATCAGGCATCCCTTATGTTCACCAAGCAGAAGCGGGAGGTCAAGAGAGCGTACTAGCGCTCCCTAAAGCTGCGGCGCATTGCTTGAGTCCGCGCAAGCTTCAAGATGTTTCATCCGGACTGCTGCAGATGGCGAAGTTCGAACTCCGCGTACAGTACATTATCGTTTATCGTTGAAGATATGTAGTGATTTATGCTCCCATTTTAGCCATTGAAGGTGTGGTTTCCGTGCTCACGCGAGCCTAAGATCAACTATTTTTCTTTGTTATACCATCTCGAGGGGTTCAGTCGAGAACTTCAAGGACGCGGCATGACAGCTCTCGTTCAAGCTCGCGCGGGCTGTGCCGCCAGCAACGGTGGCGGATAAGAAAACGGCGCCACACACACTCACATGCGCATAAAAAGCCGCGACCAAATCCCGGAGCTATATGCAGCCTTCAAGCCCGAGTCACATAACCGTCCCCAACGCAGGGACGCTTGTCAGATCACAGAAATTCTGGCCAATGGAATGGAAGGAATGGTGTCTGGCTCATCGGTGGGAGGAAGCAGTCCCGGCCCCCCGTGTTGCTACTATGGACCCGGAATCGGACGACGACAAGTGGATTTGCAAAACCTCAGGTAACGCGAGTCGTCTTGCTCTGGTTGAACGAGCTCAAGGATTCTCTAGTCGAGAAATACTACGGCTTGAAGGAGCCGGAATGGGCCACACTCGCTCACTACGCGCTGCATCGCAGACGGTGGATTGTGTTCAGACACTCCGACGTCAAGGAATTGGTGCACCGCAAAGCCACGTTCTTAGAAACCGGCCCGTTGCCACAAGGTTGGAAATCGCGGGCTGGAGAGGATTGGTTTGTCGAGTAAGAAAACCTCAGCAGCCGGCCGCCACCTCGATACTCACACTCCACAGACGGTTTTCCAGAGGGAAGACCGTTGTGACCCCTTCACTCCATCCCTTCGACGACATCGCTGCGGAATTGCCTAACAGCGTTGTGCTATCTGAGGGCAAGGACGACAGTGATATCGACAATTTGGCTTCGGAGTCGCAATCAGAGTCGCACTCACAATGGGCGCAATCGCAGTCGCAGTCGTCGCAGGCGGAGCGTGACCCAGCAAAGGACGAGGTTATCGCGGAACAATTATTCGACAATCCAATCATCTACGCGGATAGCAAAGGCAAACCACTATCCAGCTTTGGAAGTCTGGAGTTTGAAAGCGCTTTGGCCCGCTACAACGGGGAAGAAACAGAACTATCGTGGTCCCAGTGGACGTGCGCACAGTCGACCGTTTCTTGACAAGTAGCCGACTATAAGTTTTAGTGTTCTGAAGCTCAGAAATTAGTGTGGTTGATAGAATAGGAATGGCGTGGGCAGGCCCACTGACCGAATCGGAAATGCAGCTCCTTCTCCTTCAATGACTTCAAGACCACACTGACGCCTCTTTTACTTAACTCCCTAAACCGCGCACAAGCGTCCTTTTCAGGGACAGGATCTCCGAGCTGCGTCCAGCTGAACTCAAACAGCGTCAGTCCCATCCTCGAGCGAGCGAAGAGCATGCTGATAAGGTCGTCATATGTTTCATTGCGCGGCGAGTTCACCGAGTAGAATATGAGTGCTCGGAGGCGAGGAAGAACGCCAGCCGAGTTTAGAGCTCGGCGCAGCAGCGGCCATAGATCCGAGTATTCCGCGAACCTCAAGACCTCGAGGTGCTCGACGGATGGGAGTAGTTGGAGGCCGGAGACGAGCTCCTCAGCGGACAGCATCCGAGCGCAGATGTGCAGTTCTCGGATCGTGCAGGCGGACCGTGCTAGAAACGTCTCCAGCAAGATCCACCCGAGTTCGCCGAGCCCCTCCATCGTTTCCTCCTGCGCAGTTCCGAGATGCAGCTCAGCGAGGTTGGGGAGCGTGAGGAAGCTTATCTTTTTTTTTTTTTTTTTTTTTTTTTTGGCAGTACGATAAGAACAGTGTACAGTTGATAATAGATCATCCTACATAGTTCGCGCAAAGTCCGGACGCAGGTCCGGGGCGAGGAAATAATTTCCGCCACCCAGGGAAATGTACAGATACACGCCGCACCCGCGGCAGTGTGGGGATCCGCTCACCTATTACGACCATTTGGCCGGTGTGTACGTGCGGGACCCACTAAAACCCTGGATTCCTTCAGCCAGTTACGCGGTAGGCTGTCTGCATTGTCAATGACAGGTGTCCATGTCTCGAGGACGAGCCCGGGATCGAGTCTGGCAACCTTACCATTTGCGGGTCTATTTGCGAGAGTCTTGTCTATCGATAGTCTATCATTAATAACTTTGTACCACCTGTTGCGGACCTCTTGCGTCGTGTGCGCCTCCACATCAGGGTCTAGCTTTCGTTCATTAAACAATTTCCAAGCTAAGAAGGCTCCCTCCGTAACCAGGATTCTGAAGAGTCGAGCTTTGCTGGCGCTATTGCGTCCTCTCTTACCGCGGAAGGTGGCTAAGGCACAGCCGAGCACGTCGCCGATGGATTTAACGGGCCAGGTGTTATTTTCTCGGGTCCATAGCTCTTCCGCTATCTCCCATATTTCCTTTTGTCCCGGTTCACAACAGTCAAATAAGATGTGTTGAAGAGTTTCTTCTTCCCCATTGCATGCGTCACATTTCCCGAGGTTTTCGCAGCCCGGTATGTCCTCCCAGGCTCGGCCGAGCCGGAAGGAGTCGTGACTGTGTCGCCACAAAAAGTCTCGGGCTCGCAGCGATACGTCTTTACTCCGCATCGCCATCCAATGTTCGTCTGGTTGTATTTCGCGCTCGTAGCTTTCAGAGACGTCGTTGGCGATCTTGCTGATCCGGCGGGCTGTGGTGCTCCGCTCTTTCCTCTTTGCCTCTTTCGTCTCACGAATTGCCTTGTAGATCGTCTTCTGCTTGGCCGCTGCAAGCTGAACCCCCACCGGAGCGAGTTCTTTCGGCACAGTGGTGTCTATAGCGTCGGCCGTTGGCCGGGTGCAGGCGTTCGCCGCCAATTCCCGTGCAGCCCGGGTTGGGTCTGTGGGGTCGTCCTTGACTCTAAAGTGAGTTGCGGCTGTCCTGCTCCTCAGTTCTGCAGCAAGACTGCGTAGGACTTGTCTGTTTTGGATGCCCACCCATCCATCTCGTTCCCACTGCCCGAGCTTGTTGTTCATTGCCATGAGGGATGCGCCATCCTCCACGACGAGGATAAGTTCTGTGTCTCTTGTGACTTCTCTCAGCGCTAATAGGGCGGCGGCGGCCTCTGCAGTCGGGCAATCCTGCTTCCAGTGTGCGGGGAGGCGGCCCGCCTTGTTACGTCCGTCTCCGGGGCCGAAGTAGGCAGCATATCCCGCCCGTCTAGCCTTCCGGTGCGGTGTCCTGGTCACAGCAGCCAGGTGTATGGTACACGTGGGAGCGTCGTCCCGCGCAATTCTGCGTCGCCTTTGCCGCGGAGGCGGCGTAGCGGCCCTCCGTTGCTTCGTTACCACCCGGAAGCCATGTGTAGGGTTCGTGGTCCGAGGCGGGGCGACGAAGGTGATATCGTCGTCTTGCTCTCCAGCGGGATGGTCGTCCCTCTCCGATATAAGGTCAGGGTTCCATCCCCCGTCTATCTGTCTCATTCTGTTAGCCGCGGTCGTCGCGCAAGCGTGCGGGTCCTCGCATCCGCGCTCGTCGCGGTCTCGTACGCAGTCCTTGCACTGGCAGTACCATTGTGGGATGTGGTCTTCATCGCCCAGTCGCGCGGATACTGCTATGGCATCTCGGACCGTTTGGACGAGGTGAGTTTTCCTCAGACAGTGCTGTTTGGCGCCGTTATTGATTTGCGTGCAGTTGGCCCTAGGTTTGGGGTGGTGCCATAGAGGCATGCCTTCTGCCAATTCTTTAGATGGTGCGGCGGTGTCGTACTCGACCCCATGTTTACTGACGGTCTTCAGCATCTGGCGATGGTTTTCCGGCCACTCGTTACGGCTCGGGTGCCAGTTTTGGATATACAATCGGCGCTCGGTGTTCTCGTCGAGCTTTGCGCCTGTCGGGTGCTTGCTGAGGCGGTGGCGGGCAATCGTTGCCCAGGCGGGTCGTATTTCGTCGTTCTCCTCCACAATGTGTCCGAATTTAACCAGTCGGATTGATTCGTTGCGGGCTTCCAGGTCTAGGACGTCCTTACCTCCCGCTTCCTTTGGGGCCATCATGGTCTCCATGTTCACCGGGAGGCGTGCTTTACCTCCGGCTAAGAATCTGCGTTGTAGTGCCTTCAACTCCTTCAGCACCTCGTCCGGCATGTCACTGACTTGGGTCAGGAACTGGGTTTTTGAGCCAAGTATCATCTGGTCGATATGACGTCTCTCTTCAATGGAGGGGTGTAGGTCAGTACAGTGCTCGTATGCGGCTCTTATTCCCTCGATTATTGGGGTCCAGGTGGCAAAGTTTCGGAACCCGTTGCCGATGTGTGCTCCCAATAGGCGTACACTTTCGCCTTCACGTGTGGGGTGGACGTTCTCGGGGAAATTTCCGCCCTGGGCGTTCATTTTGCGATTCTCCACCAGCCATTGCCGGTATTCGGGCGCGCCAAACGGTAAAATTTCGGTTTTGGATACGTTGAAGCGTGCGCCAGATGCTAGGCACCATTTATCAAGGATATTCTGTAGGGCGGCGAAGTCATCGGCCTCGCTAAGGTAGACAGTGGTATCGTCCGCGAAGAGCTGTACAATAAGTCTGCCTGCCGCCCCAGGCAAGCAAAATCCCTTGAGCTCGGATGTGCGTAGCATTTCCGCCAGCGGCTCTATTGCCAAATTAAAGAGGAGGCACGATAATGGGTCCCCCTGCCGTACTCCCCTACTCACGCGGAAGCTGGAACTAACTTCACCGTTGATAATTACGGATGTGTTCGCGAATTGGTATAAGGACTTGACTGTGTTGATAAACTGGGCGGGGATGTTGAACCGCTCTAGCACACGCCATAAGTACTCGTGTAGGGTTTTGTCGTAGGCTTTCTCTTGATCGAGCGCCACAATAGCCCCGTTTTGGATCTCTTCCTCGGAGAATTCAAGGACCTCAGCGGCTAGATAGATTGGGTCGGTGATTCTTCGTCCTTTGACGAAGCCTGACTGGTCCGGATGGATTAGTCTATCAGCGACCTTCGCGAGGCGGTTGTTCAAGGCCCTTGTAAAAATTTTATATTCGGAGTTTAGGACCGTGATGGGTCGGTAGTTTGCAATATCCTCTGGATCCTTTTTCTTGTAAATTGGGCACATCCACCCATCTGTGAAACCGGTACCCTCTTCGACACCGTGTGTTTCGATGTCATTGAACAGCATCAATAATATGCCTACAATATCACACTCAGTTTCTTTGTTCTCCGTGTCCGTCCGGCGCCTTTCTTTTTCGATGTTTCTCATTCGTAGCCAATACTCCGTTGGCAGTCCGTTTATTCCGGAGGCTTTGCCCTTTGCTGCTTCATTCAAGGCGTGTTCCACGTCCGCCCTTTCTAGCTGGGTGCCCAGCTCTTCACTGCAGTCCGGAAATACATAATCTCCGTAGCAGTCTAGAACTTCCTCTGTTGCTTGTCGGCGGTTTAGGTGCGGGACATTGCTCCCCTCACTCTGTAGGTCTTCATGATAGTCCCGCGCTAGGCGAGCCATGTCGTCTGATCTCCGGGCCTCTCTGTGGGGCCGGGTGTCTGTTCTTTTGAGACGTAGGATGTCGTCTCGGGGCTTCGTCTTTTTGCAAAGGTTTGCAGTGTATTTTGTCATTCTTCCTCTCTCCGTGAAGTTTCTAACTCTGCTTTCTAGTCGTCCCCTGTCGCGCATTCCCTGCGTGAGTTCCTTTATTCTTCTCTCTACCTCCGCTAGCTTGGTGCTGATATTCTCGGTCTGGGGCTCCTCCAGTTCCTCGGGGTCGGAGAAGGTGTCTATTTCCTGGGGTTCCTCGTCGTCATCGCCGGAGTTTCCGTCATCGTCAAGGTATTCGTCTGACTCACTGACTTCGTCGTCGCGGGGCAATACCTCACTTCTCTCCGGTGGCGTGGTAGTGGCGTGTGCAGCGGTGCGTGTCCCGGTTATAGTTCTTGGTGCCTCGCTCTGTGTCAGCGTCGGTGGAGCAGGCGGCCTCGGCCGCGGTGGGTCCACGGGCGGGTTGGGGTCTGCCTCCGCTTCGACAGTGGCTTCTTGCCGTTCTTTCTGCAGTTTTTTCAGCTTTTCCCTCGATGCCCCGATTGAGGTCTTGGCCCTTTCGATCCCGTATTGTAGGACGTCTTCGACGTAATTTCGGAAAGCTATCTGTGGGCTTCGGCCGTTGCTTCGCGCGTCGGTCATCTCCTTCTCGAGTTCTTGCGTTCTGCGGACTGCGTATTTTGTAAAATCCCGGTCATGCAGTATGTGCAACCGTAGCGCTGGGCGTCCCTCTCCAATAAATGGTCGACCCGGGGCAGTCAGTATGGAAGTGACCATTTTGTGGTCGGATAGGTTGCCTACCGCATCTGATATCTCCCACCCTTTGTGTTCTCGCCACTTTTCTTCGGCGACGTATATTCGGTCAATGCGAGAGTGCGTTGGTGGGTCCCTAGAGCTGGTGTATGTATATTCTTTAGCACCCTCGTTCGCTTTCCTCCAGCCATCCACCATCCCAAACATATTGAGGAATCTCTTTAGTGCGGCGCTCGCCGTCTTGTCGTCTCCTCGATGGGGGAGCCGGTCCAGAGGATCTAGTACAAGGTTAAAGTCACCGGCAATCTCGTCGGGGGCGGGTAGTTCTGTCTCAGTGGTCAGCCAGATGTTGACGAGGGTATCCCAGAAGCGGGCATTTTCTTCCATCGATTCAGTCGGTGCATATACAGCCAGGACTGTATGCGTGCGTTTTTTGTACCACGGTATTTGTACCAGCATTGCCTTGCCTGGTATCAGATTCCATTTCCGTACCCCCTCAGTGTTTGTTAATTCCCGGTTTAGAACGATGGCGACTCCTTTCGCTGCTGGGTTGTCCGGGTAGGACGAGTTGAGGAGCTTCAGCCGCTTTTTCATGTAGCTAGCGTTTATCTCCTCTGTCTGCGCGGGCGACATATGTGTCTCGCATACGACTAGCACGCCAATCTTTTCGTCGAGCAGCATTCGGTGCACCTCATGCCACTTGTTACTACTATCCCGTAGTGTTGTACCTCGTACTCCGTTTAGATTGACAGCGCAGATCCTAACATTAGCCTTAGTGCACCGGCTTATTGCGGTGTTGCCGTTCTGCTGTTGTTTTCGCAGCTTTTTGTAGAATTGCGGGGCTGATTCTTCATTTGCAGGTGCCACTGCTCTCCCGCGGCGACGCCTTGTTGTCTGCTGGGCGTGCGCGTCGTCCTCGTTGGGACTTGTGTTCGTCTCAGTGGGCGAAGGGGGTGGGGTGGGTAGCCGTTCCGTCTCGCGGGACGAGTCGACGGTTCCATCTTCTGCAGTCCCACGAGTCGGGAGACGGCGTCCATTTCCTCCACGCGTTGCGGGTGTGGGGCGAGCGGTACTGCTTACCTCGGCAGCGGGTTGGGTGCGCGCCTCGGTTCTCCATACCATCTCGCCCTCACTGGCGGGGCGTTGAGTCCTGAACTCTCCGGGACCATCCTCGGGGCCGCCTCTTCCGGTTGTGGTGGCCTCTCCGGTTCCGGAAAGGGTTGGACCAACACCGTTAGCGCCTCCGTATACAAGATCGCTCACATTCAATGTTTGGGGACGTTGCCCTTCGTGAGCGCCAGGCTGTCTCTGTTCGAGCGCGGCAGCCGAGACATTTATGCTGTCGCACGAGCGACCTACTGCAGTGGAGCCGGGGACGGGTCTCTCAACGCCCCGGGTCCCGTCTTGGGGTTCGTCCCCATTCATACTCACGGAGGACGGGCGGCCGCGAGAGGG
This sequence comes from Mycena kentingensis (nom. inval.), assembly GCA_014461125.1. Lineage (NCBI taxonomy): Eukaryota > Fungi > Basidiomycota > Agaricomycetes > Agaricales > Mycenaceae > Mycena > Mycena kentingensis (nom. inval.). Next base: position 1,249,514 of record JACAZG010000019.1, on the reverse strand, counting down.
TGGTACCACTTCCCTATGACCACCCCGTGCACCAGGATGGCCCAAGGTACCGGGAATTCGAGATCTGTTAGGTTGTGCTGTCATGAAGGGTTTTGGGTGGGTGGATGGGATTTGTATGGTTTGCAGTCGCGACGAGCAGGTATTCTCGGTGCGGGTGCAGAGGTTTTGTTTATGGTTTTGGTCGCGGTTAGGAAGTCACTTAGGTTTACGCTGGCGGATGGTTTCGAGCAAGTTCGCGACGATGTGATCCGTCTCGTGCCAACAGCAAGTAGGTAGCAGTCATGTATTGGCTACCGTTTACAGGGGAGTATGTTCCGAAGCATCTATACGTGAGCATGTATCTTGGGGTTCGTCGACCCGTTGAGAGGATCAGTTTCCGCGCCCACGACCGCCGCATCCGCCGCGTCCGCCGCGTCCTCCATTTCCTCCGCGTCCGCCGCGCCCACGTCCGCCGCGTCCGCCATGTCCATGTCCGCCACGACCGCGGGTCGAGTTAACCTCCGGAGGGAAGACCGACGCAAGTGCTTCCTCCGCCTCGCGCATTGCCGCCCTCTCCGCGTCAAGCGCCCGCGCGACTGGCGTCAATCAAGGCCTGGTATGTCTCCGCCGTCGCCCCCTGCCAGTTGGGGACGTTGGGAAACGGGCATAGCGGGGTCGGGTGGTCAGCGCCTGGGCACGCGTGGCATTGGAGCCGTTTGAAGGCGCGGCCCGTGCCATGGAAGTTGGTGGCGATAGGTTTCGCCATAATGTGGAGGATGGAGCCCGCCCACATCTCCAGGTTGTTGGTATGCGGCGTCGCGTATATCTGCCACGCGACCTGGTCTCCGTGCGCGCCGCGGGAGGAGGACCATGCGGCCCTCGATCGTCTGCAGGAAGCGCTCGAAGCACTGGTCTGGCGAGAGCCCCAGTTCGCGCGCATCCCGCTCCATCGCGTCACGGTGCTTCATAAAGTGGCGGCGGAAGGTGGCGTTGGTCTCGATGGCGTCGCGGATGTACCCGACGACAGTGTGGTAGTCGCGAGAGGTAATGCCGGTGATCGTACCGACGTAGTAGCCCACGCTAAAGTCGAATTCTTCGAAGAAGGTCGCGACGCCTCCCTCGGCTAGAACGGGATTCCCCAGCATGCTCTCCAGACCCCCGTTCTCCAACGCATCCCCAGTAACGAGCCAGTAGTTCGAGTCGTGCCCCTCCCGAGTAATCTCGGGCGGGGAAATGGTGAGTTGGTCGGGGTTGACGTTGTAGTTTTTGGCGATGCTCGTTCGCAGCTGTTGCTCCCTTGCCGCGCGGTCGCCGTTAGCGGGCATGACGTGCGCGAGGAGCTTGGGCCCGGGATGAGCTCTCCAGGCGGCTAATTGGGCGGGGTCGTGATGGGTGAAGGGGTCGACGCTCTCCCGGTAGATGTCCGGCCAGCCATCCTCGGGCATCGCGGTTGCCCCGCCCGTTGGCGGGAGGCCGTCGGCGGTATGGTAGCGAGGGATGGGGTGGTCGTTGGGCGCATAGTCGGGTTCTTGGTAGTCGCCTCGAGCGTACTCGTCGTCGAGGTAGTCGTGGTAGGCTTGTTCACGGTCCTGCGACCAACGCGTATCTGCCTCCTGACGCTCGCGCTCGCGATCCACTATGCGGCGAATACGCTCATACTCCCTTTCGCGCTCCCGCTCGATGGCGCGCTCGCGCTCCCGGTCTACGCCCGCGTTCTCGGTCGCGGTCGCGTCGGTCAGGGCGGTTGTGCTGTTCAGCTCGTCCCCGCAGAGCGTTGCTGTTGCGCTGGTTGGCACGGTCGGCGCTGGTCGATACGTTCAGCCCGGGCGGGCGAGCGATAGCGTTCGTCAATGCGCTCCTGCTCCCTCATCTGCTGCGCAATACGCTCCCGCCGTTGCGCCTGCCCTTTCTCGCTCCTCAGCCTCCTTGCGTCGTTTCTCAAGCGTGGCGGACGAGACGACGGCGGCTTTGATTATGTTCCGGAAGAGGTCGGCGGCGGGTTTGGAGATCCCGGTCGTCGGGGGGCTGCTTGCATCTCCGCGCGAGTTGCGACGTTGGCGCTTGGATGAGGAGGCGGCGTTCGCGCGTGGGGGGGAGGGGATTCTGGAGGAGGATGCGCCATTTCCGTTGTAGACGGCGCGCTCCGGGCGGAGCGAGTTGGCAAGAGCCTGGCCAAGGTCCCGCTCGTAGGTCGCGTCGTGTTCCTCGCTAGGAGGGTCGGACTCGTACTCTTCCTCCGAGTCGCTCTCGTGGCCTGTAGACGGGGACTAGTTAAGTTCCAGCTCCTGTATTCCTTTGAGGAGACGTACTAGGGGACAGTTCTCGGGCTTTGGCCTTGCCTTTGCCTTTGCCTCCCGCCTTACGCTTGGCGGGGGTGAGCTTGACGGCAACCTCGTCCTCATCCTCTTTGTCGCTGTCGTCGGCGTTGGGGGTCGACGGGTCCGGCTGGGCGTCGGCCTGTGCCTCGTTGAGCGACCGAGCGATGGCCAGGTTCGCGTTGGCGAGCTCCTCATCGTGTCCTTTGGCTAGCGAGGGCGCGTCAGTGTACATTCAGGTCTTTGAAGGTGTGGGCGCACCTTTAGCCTTGCCTTTCCCTTTGCCTTTGCCCTTGGCGGGTGCTTCGTCCTGGTCAGGGGTCGGGGACTTGGGGAGGGGAGGGAACTCTTTGTCGTAGTCGGACATAATGTCGTCCGCCGTGTTGTCGACTTCCATCGTGCCGGTGGCGACTGCTTCGGTGGCGTTGTTGGTGCTGTCCGCGCCAATGTCTGGCATCGCCACGTCAGTCTGGGCGCGGGCGTCGGCTGGCTCTGGGGTCTCGGCGATGCACTGGGGGAGGGGTGCGAGCGGTCTTTGTAGCTTCAGCCCGTTTGGTGGCCGAGCGGGTCTTGGACGTGGTCTTAGAGACGGTCATAGCTGCGATTGGGCTTGTTAGAGTGTGGGTTTGGGTTTGCAGTTTGGAGATTGGGATGGTAGGAAAGAAAGAGAGGGCTGGACGGGCTGGGTTTAAGTGCTCTGAAAGAGCTTACCTCGTCAAAGGGAGACGCCTCATGCCTGTATCTATTATTGATCCTTTTTCTTCGCCCTCGTGTGTGGGTGCGGCAGGTTACAAACGGCTTTGTCGGCCGTGGGCGGGTGCAGTGGCAGGGTGCCCCTCCCGCCGCGGTTGCGGTTTGTCGCGGCCCTGTGGGTCTCGGAGGTTGCGACGAGGGAGGGAGAGATCCATCGTTGGGGGAAGGGGAAGGGGGGGAGGCTGTGTCCCGTGACGGATGTGGGAACGGTGTCCGGTGCCGAGCTGTTGTGCAGTTCCGGCGGGAGGCAGCTATTTAAGCTACGCGTTGGGGGTTCCCCGCGGCGCGTTTCGGAGGGTCCTACTCCGCTGCAGGGGGTATCCCGTACGCGTCCCGCCCACTGGTGTGTGGGATTCCGACCATGGTGATGGTTCGGGTCAAGGAGCCTCACGCGTGAGGAAGCTTATCAGTTGCAGGAACATGCTGTTGTAGCACCCGTCTAGCTCGAGCACCCGCAAATCGCGAGGGGGAACGGCAGTGGTTTCTTGCGCCGCATTGAGGGCCAAGTCGCGTGTACGAAATTCGAGTAGGTTCGATGCCTCACGGAGGACGAAGAGGCATTCCGAAATGGCCATAAATTGCCCGGAAAATACGAGCAACTGTGTCCAGGGAACGACCAGCAACGGCGGGGAGATGTCCCCATGGAGATCCAGTGTAATATCGAATTTTCTGAGACATGGCGCTGCTGCGAACGTCGAGATTTCGGCGACCGGACTCTCCTGGCCCCTGCTCGGGTGACCGATGGTGAGCTCTTCAAGCATGGGCAGCGGCAGGGGTTTCCTGGTCGGAGAGAGCGCGAACGGTAGCCAGGAGATGACAGAGTACGGCGCAAGGAGAGTCAGGCTCCGCCAGCGCGTTGAATGGCGGCATATCTCTGTGTAGAACGCCATCCGCACTCGCGTCAGTCCGTCGTCCAACGAATCCACGACGCGGATCGTGAGCGGCATGTCTTGAGCCAGAGAGATCCATTTCTTGACGAGTGTTACAATGCGCTCGTCGTTGGTGCGCTTGGTGCAGAATGTGGTCCAGAGATTGGGCGTCGAGAGCGCCACATCGCGCCAGAGACGACTGACACGCGCCAGATGGAAGGCCGAGTTGGATAGCCGCAGGTCGAAAGGCGCTTGAGGGAGGGATTGAGCGAATATCTCGGCCAAGAGCTCGACCGGCAGCGACGAGATGGTGGTTCGGGACATGTGGCGTGCCAGTGGACACGCTGCCATCACGCTGCCATTTTGCAGTTTCTCCCCACGTGAACCGTCAGCCTTCGGTGACTCTGACCTTGCTTTGCATTAAAAGAGCACAGACAGCCAGAGGAGCAATCACAAACAAGTTGCATTCAGAAGACACTTTCTATTCTCGTGCTTAAACATGACGCGCTCGAGCCAGGCTCAGCCAGCAGGCGGAGAAAGTATCGCAGCCTGAAGCCCCGGGCCGAATGTAGGCGCTCAGCGCTCAGCGCTGAAGCGAGAGTGAAACGACCACGATCAGTATAATATCAAGCGATGAAAAGGTCAGTCCTGGACATGCCGCGCTGGGGTAGGATTTTTTGAAACCACAATTCCGCCTGAAAATGGACCCATCTTCCCCTCCCTCTGGGGTAGTCTCACTGAAAGGGATGTGTCCCTTGCAGGGTGGCATGAGAGTCTGGCACTGAGACTACTGTACAATTCTGACCGGATGTTCAGGTAACGTGTGACACAGCAAAAAAAAGAACCTCGCAAAATTTTGCCTAAAACCAAAAGAAATTTTTTTCGGCCATCTCGGAGTGGAAAAAAATCAAAATGTATCAACATCTAGTCAGAATGGTACAGCACCCCTGGGTTTATTAGCTGCTGGTAAAAATGGATTTTCAAAAGTTTACATTGTAATCCAGCTCAAAGATCTTTGGATCATCTTCCAGAAGCTCCAAAGATTTTGCCCTGCTCAAATGAAACCCCTGTTGTACAACAACACCAACCAATTGAGACCCCGCTAAACTGGCTACTGTACTATTACGACCGAGAGTTCGGAAATTTTGTTCTCCGAGCAAAGAAATTTCTTTTGATTTCAGCGGAATTTTAAAAAGATCATTTGCTGTGGGGCGTCACAGGTCACCCGTCACTGAACTCTCGGTTGTTATAGTACAGTATGTACTAACGGCTCTGCGTGAATGCTATAGCAAGAGACCGGTCAAAGCGGAGAGAGATCCTTTGTGTGAGATAACACATCCAAAGAGTGTGTCATGGAGCTGGTCGTTGAACAGAAAGTTGTCTGAGCATGTTGAGAAACCCAAAAAATCAGCATCCACCAAGCCCTTCGGTTCTGGCTCTTTCGGATGCAAACGAAAATAAGAGAACAAAAGAAATGGGGAAAAAGAAATGATCTGAATCTCGTGTCTGCCTCTCAAAAGACTATTCAAACACAATGCTTTCTGTACCCAAAAAAATGGCACCTATCAGGTCTTATTCCCCTTCAATTTTCTTCTCAAAAAACTGAACCAGAAACACAAACCTTTTTGACAAGAAGTGATGCAAAGAATTTCAGGTTCGGAGGGCCTTGTAACAAGTAACAAGACTTGAGGTCTAATGTGAGGGTTTCTGGAGACCCGGCAAGTGCCTTATAAGTACATTGACAGGTTATGTAGCAGTATGATGATATAACTTGTTCCTGACTTCCACTTGTCTCTCTCGCCTCTTCCCTCTCTCGTCTCGCCTCCTCTTCCTTCTTGCTCTGCGCCAACTTGTACCTCCTCGAGTTACCTGCCGGCGCCCTCGTACCAAACCCCGCAGCCGCAGACGGAGAACCCTCCGCCTGCCGCTGCTCACTGTCTCGTCCCCTCGCTCCCTCGACAACCGCTCGTCCTTCGCCATCCTCTCCCCGAGCACCTCCGACCTCGCCGATGCCCCAAGGCATCACATCTAATCACTACAACATTGTCCAAGGGCAGTGGCCTGTCATTGCTAAATTCCAATGGTCGCCACAACTCATGCAAACACTGTACTATTCTGAAGTCTGATGCATCAATTCTGATTTTTTTTTGTGTCTCAATAGAGCTAATTAGTTGCAGCCTTTTTCTTGCCACAAAAATTATAGGGATTTTCGATGCTCCACACATTTCTGCTGAGCAACTGAATAGAGCTTATTAGTTGCAGCCTTTTTCTTGCCACAGAAAATACCTATTTTTTCAATGCTCCATGCATCTCAGAAGAGCAACTGAATGCCCATTTTTCAACAAACTACATAACATTTTTAAATGACGAGACAACTTTCCAGACACAACTCATAAGCTCTAATGTCTATTTTTCAACAGAAGATACACCATTTTATAATACCGAGAGAGCTTTTAGAGGCGCAACTAATTAGCTCTAATAGAGCATATTAGTTGCGGCTCAAAACACGGTTTTCGATGCCCAAAATTTTGAAGTTACACACACTTTTTCCAAATGAATCAAAGGCCACTGGGGCAAGTTACTACACAATTGGTGCGATGTTGTTAGACAAAATCTCGGGCTCAAAAGCCGCAACTAATATGCTCTAATAGTCACCGTACAGCAGAATGGAGCAATGTCCTGGGAATGCACTCACAGTTAAACCACCCGAAGAATTTGCCGTCAGAGTTGAACAAATGCACAATGCTCTGACACCCGGGGTACTCATCATAAATCTAGACACCTGGGAAGACGCAAAAGACGTGGGAGAATAAATGTCGGCAAGGACAGGGACCTTTCCGATGGTAAGCTCCAGTAGCATGTAGGGCTGTCCATTGGACCAAACAAAGACAAGGCCAACACATTTTTTCAGGGTTTCAGGAATAATGTAGTAATTAGACCTTAAGTCCGGTTATGTGTTGCTTCGGACCCGGACTTATAGGCTTAGTGTTACGTGCGACAGGCCCATTCTGGCCATGATTTTGGCCGGCATATGACCCAAACATAGGCTCGAACCAGTTCTGGTCTACCCAAAAAAGCAATTTTTTTATAGCAAGTTTTGATGCCATCAGACATACAACATTTGAGAAACTACCGTTAAATGTTGCACTAGCCGGACTTGAGGTCTAATTACTACTGTACTATTTTATTCAGTTTGTCAGTCACACGTTACAGGACCTTGCCGCTACAAAATGTTTTTGTCAGTCACACAGGAGGGGACAAAATTGGCCTCCCAAAAGGGTAATTTTGCGAAATGTCCCGCGCATTTGGCACTGAATTCCCTGGCGAAATTGATAATTCATCAGTTTGTCCTCCATCAAGTATGTCACGGCCTCCAGGGCCTGACGGAATGAATGATTGAAAGCCGGCCGGCCCAGCGGCGTTGCACAAACTTCAGAATTATTCTCAGGGAGAATTGCAAATTACACAATGTTTTGAGGTGTCTGTACCAGATATCAGCGGTTGTCTGGCTTAGATATAGTTGTGGATACTGTTTATCATTTTTTTGTTCGCTGATTGCCCTTATTTATTTTATTGCAGAGAACATTGATTATTTCTTCATATGGTCAAGCAGAAAACCACAAATACTGGAACGAGTATAAGCTGAAATATGTGGTCTGCTTAGTCATCAGGTGGCTGTGCTAGTAACAAGCTACTGAACTCAGCTATGCTTATGTAATAGCTTAGTAGGCCAGCTGCAGTGCAATTTGACAAAGCAATAACCAACCCCCGTGGCTGGGTCCCATTGTACCAGGAGCATCAGCATGTGATCAGTTGAAGAGCCTTACTAATCATTGCCTTTTATGGGGGCCCATTTTTAACCACCTAGCACAAACTTGAAGTTTGTGAATAAAATACAGACTTTTTTTCTTGATGAAATGAATAAATGAATAAAATAGTACAGTATACTTTGTCATACATCGGAGAGAACCTAGCAAAGTGCAATGGCTGCAGCCGAAATTCGGCGACATGCGGAACAACGTGTGACTGGCTGGCAGAGCGGCAGGTTTGGGCTTGTGGGACATGGGTCGCTACCGGATCACGGTATATCCATAGCCGGTACGTGTGACTGGCAGAGTGGTGGGTTTGGGGTTTGGCGGGTTGGGTCGCGATGGATTGATGGATTGCTCATGGCAGATGCTTACATGATTTAAACGTTGTGGGACCTAGCAAAGCAAGGTAATGACCGCGAGCACGACCAACACCTCGACCAAAATTCTTCTCGCAGGGATACAAATCGGGCTCATTGGCGCGAAACGCTGGCCCTCTGAATCCCATCCAGTACCGCTGTACAACGTTTACAGTCGGGGGCGGGGCCGGCGGCAAGATGTGAAAGTCGAATCTACGGCAGGGATTTCTAGCGACCAGGTTAGTGGTCTTGCATATTCTAGCCTTCAAGCTGAGGAAATTAGAGCTACCATATCACCTGGAAGCGACTCGCAGTCCAGCACGACAATCGTCCTTCGATCGCGGGCTCCGCCAGTATCGGCGTATAGAGTCGAAGTGTGGCGCTGCAAGACTGTAGAAGGGCCCCAACTACTCATTTCGGAGCAATACATGCGGGCTACCGACCCCGTGGATCAGCTATATACGACCGAGGGACGTCTCCGCCACAGTCATGGACCCAAGACATCCCTCGCTATGGGGACCCCAAACGCATTACAAGCAGCACAAAGATCATGCTGCGAACGAGCAGATAGTTCCACCATCCAGTACGTTGCTTCATCAGCGAACACTGGCACTTGCCCTGATGCTCTGGTCCAACAAGATTTGGTATACGTGCTGTTCTTCCGGCTCGACTACGCTCCACCGTTGCCCGAGGACGAAAATCCAACTCCTGCAAGGGCATGGACCCAATCTGCCGCCGCAGCGGACGTCACTTTTAAATTTAAGATTGTGCAAGTGAATTCGTTGGCGTTGAAGATACCAGCGAAGAGCAATCTGCGGCCTCGGGTCCAGAGGAGTCGCAAGTCGGCGTATCCCATCGAAAGCACATCCCAGTTGGATCGCGAGTCGGACGACGACGACGTGGTCATGGTTGGTGCGTTCGACTATCCTCGAGCTTCGAATCCTTCTAAGTGTGTAGCCCCCAGCCGCGGCAATAGCCCAGTTTCCACCCCGACCACTTCGCGGAATGTGAGTGTTTGTTGAATTTCTCCCATGCAGCGGTGCTAATGATCGATATGAAAGGAACCAAACTTGAAGCGCAAGCGCCCCGCGCATTCTGAAGAATCGTCGAATCCGGAGTTGGACATCGACGCCATCTTAGCGAATCTGGACGCTGAAAATGTACAACCCCAAATGACTCGGCTCCCTCAAGCTAACCATCTTTCAGGAAGTCCTCGAGCATAAAAAGCAGCGTCTCTCGGTGGTACCTTCTGGCTCCTCTTGCATCTCCAACGCGGTTTACTCAATTATTTTGTTCTAGGAGAAAAAGTCGGTCCTGCGGGATGTCAAGAAGCTTGCGAAAGAGTACAAGGAGAAGATCGCGGTATGGCTGGGCTTCGGCCACTTCAGGTCTCGTTGAAGATGACCCCTACTTTTCAGATTAAGACAACTGAGGTATCCAAGTCAGAGGCCGAAGTCAAGCGGTGCAAGGTGAATAGATTTTGACCTTCTCAGCTAGGATACATCATTCACTCTTTTGGATAAGGCGTTAAAAGCAGATCTTGAACGGAGGCTGGCAGAATAGCCAAGTAAATATCCACCTTGTTATCCAAGGAAGAAACATCTCTTTCGGTGCCTGTACTCATTTGCACGAAATCCCAGTCCGGCCCTCATTGAAAACTACGACGGCCTACACCGACAACACGATTATGAACCGTGGGAACTTGTGTTGATTTCACCCCACCGAGTGCAAACCACGAAAAGTATATACTTAAATAGAGTACATGAATCGCTAACAGTACAATTTAGTTCAGAGATATACGCCTCAACCCCAGCGAAAACGTGTGCGAAGTAATTTGAGGTCAGCGGAAGTAGCTATAGGCTGAATCAAGTCGAAGAAAACTGAGGTATTTTGAAGCTCGTAGATATGGGTGGCAAATATCCAGTTTAAATGGTCAAATATCTGGATTTAAGTTCTCGGCGAGTCAGATACTGTCAACTATCCATGCTACTTATCTACCAGCTCCAATTAAGCTACAAGTCCTTCGCTCCACCGCGCGAGCACAAATTTCGGCCAAGTCCGTTGATGGCATTTGCATCTCTTCCCGCAACCACCACCATCTCAAGCTTTTCGCGTCCCAATACAACCGCGAGAGGGTAGCGAGCCGGATTTCTGCAGTGCAGCCATCCGGACAAAGAACCATATGCCACCCGGATCACACTCTATCGCCGCCTTTGTCAGTGTTATTCATTGCTTGAGTCGAAGCGCCCGGCGCCCGTCGTCAAGCTATTACAACGCAACTTGACTGAGACAGCTTGTATAAAAGGTGAGCAGGCAGCCGCCAGCGCGGCACCACAAACCTTGGATATCTCACAATCATGTCCTATACGGAAGGATCTGTCCCAGACAGACGCTGCACGATCTGTAAAGCCGATGGCGAGCCAAGGGTATCTTCCCCGCGCCGCTCGAGCTACCAGAAGCGCTCATTCGTTCAAGTGCGATTTGGATCCCGCACAGCAAGGGAGATGTTGCGTGCAATGTCCTCAGAAAAAGTATGGATGTGGGTGGGACTGGGATAGCGATGACGAATAGTGACCACAGTAGTCGCAGGATCTCGACATACATTGTAACCACTGCTTTTGCCTTGTCATGGTGTCGATCCTGAGCTGTCTGCACGCATCAACTCAACTTTCCCGCGGTTCAAGTTAATAAGGACTCAGGGATTCCGTAATGACCGTTACATCCATATAAAGATTCCGGTCGAGGCTATTCATGCTAACTCCCGGATACGCTGGAGGCGGGCCTTCAAATGGAGCATGACCATTCAGCGAAGGAACCGTGCCGAGCAACCGATATATACTTACATCGAGCTCCGCCGATTCCTTTTTCTTCTCTGCAAGACTTTGATCCACGGCGTCCTTTTGAGACTTGTACATCCATGAAGTTCACGAGCTTTGATTTATTGTGTCACTCACCATTGCCCTAGCCATTGCCTTCTCCTCGAGGTCTTCAATCTGCTTCGCCTTTTTCTGGTTTTCCTGTCAAGGGTGATTTGCCTTAGAATCTCATACTTAACTTCATCCCACATAAATCACATACCCGGTCGATAGCATCAAGGAGAGCCCTTTTTCGAGCCTGTATCGGGTTATTAATTTATTCCTCCAACGCGTGTGCGTGACTTTGTGCTTACGGTTTTAGCTTGGATCTGTTCGATTTGTTCAGTGCGAGATTGATGATCATGAGCCTCCGAGGCTAAAAAGGCGTGAACATTGGCAACACGAGCGCGCTGCGTCATGAGCGACGAACCTGCCCGTGGAACAACAACCGGTATCTGGTTTGTGAGCGCTAGCCTGGGCTTCCGCGGCGACACCTTCTTTGGCCGGTCCGCCGGCTTGAACTCGAAGAGAAAAGTGACAAACGCCGGCATAGCCCGGTGGGTTCGGGGATCGATCAAGTTGGGGTCGTCCGAGTCCAGATAATCGGCTTCCAAGAACCAATCTGCCACGCCAGTATGAGAGTCGATAATACTCTGCGTCTCCACCGGCGGCTCTTTCAGGCGTCGGATCTCGAGAGCGACGGAACCTGCTTCTGCATATCGCGACTCTGAGTGAGTAGCAGGACGCAGACAGGGAAATCGAACAAACCAGCAGCGGAAGGAGTCGATAGGAACGCATCTCGGTCATACGGCAGATTCATCCGTCCCACTGTTGTCCCTTTCTGTGTCTCCTCATCTTCCGTTGACATCCACTCGTCCGCGACCTTTCGCGGCTTGCCGCCCGTGGTTCCATCCGAAAGCAAGACGGTGCATACAGCATTCACGGGCTCCGAGATGCAACACCACTCGACTGCGTATTGCTGTGGTCGCGTGGTGGGATTGGTGGAGCCGGGAGACGATTGTGAACGTATACGTACGGTTTCCCTCTCGAGGCTGACTTGAATCCGAACCCGGTTTCCTTCAGCGTTAAGGGACGACTGCCCGAGTTTGAGAGCGGTGTGGTTTTCTCCCGTCAGCCAGACGTCGAAGCCACGATGACCAACCACGTAGTCGGACATTGAGAAGGAGCCAAGCTGTGACTGATCCGCTGTTGAAATCACATTCTGCTCTGCAACCGGAGGGCTGGCGCCATGTTTAATGCCTGTATCTCCCATTTTTTTTTTTTTTTTTTTTTTTTTTTTCAGAGTACATGATTTTATAATACCGCAACTTCCCTCAGCTGCTCCTTGTATTTCTGCAACTTGCTCTGCAGAATTTCGTGAGCCGCTACCGCAGATAATTTAAAGGAACGGAATCGACCTTGAGCTCCTGTGAGCGGCGCTCCGCGTTCGCTAACAACTCTTCTTCCGCCTACAAGATTTTGATCAATTATCCTCAAGGAGTACAGGTGGAGAAGGACCTTTGCTGCAGTCTCCAAATCTTTCTTCAGCTTCTCAAGCTCCCGTTCGGTGTTCTTATTCTCCTACGATTCATTAACACTCCATCATAGGATTTCGGCTTGCCGCCTAGGCACCGCACCTCTTCGATTTGTTCTCTCCTTATCTTGGCTCGTTTCTGGACGTATTGCATTGAAAGAGCTACCATAAAGAAAAGCCCGCGCACCTTGCGCTCCAGAAGCTGGTCCAAATCCGGGTCGTTGCTGGATCGTTTTCCGGTGATCGCCTGGCGGCGCATTTGCAAAGATCAGCACGTTGAGGCGAATGAGATTAAGAGGCACCAAGGTATTGTTTTGTGTGATTGGAGTGGTTGGAGGCGAGGGCATTTGCGACGCAAGCCGGGCAGCTGGGGACCGAGAGGACGATTCTCGAGCTATGTCTGCGGGCAGCGCGCGCTGCGGGGTCCCGGGAGAGTCCGCCGACGCGGCGGGACCTGCAGTTGGCGCCGTTGCGCGCGTCACACGACTCGCCCCCTCCTTCACCCGGGGCGTATTGGTGCGCTATGTCGAAAGTTGAAAAAAAAAAAAAGAAAGACGATTCAGAACGGGCGACGAACCTCTGTCTCCGCTGCCTTGGCGTGCTTGAACTGGAAAATAAACGTCACAAATGGACGCATAGGCAAGCCCGTCTCCAAGTCGGTATCCCCAGGGTCGTCCGACGAGAAATAATCGAGGTCCATCTCATATTCCTGCGCTTTGGGCTTATTCGCAATCCGACGGGTTATTTCTTTGGGTGGAGCCTTGAGGCGGCGGATCTCGAGGGTCACATAGTTTGAATTTGGTTTGAAACCTGCGACTCGGAAGATCAGCCCCACTAGTGGTAATAGGGGAGTTCACGGTAGCGGTTTAAAACTTGGTTTAATTTTTGGAGTAATCCCAGAGTAATCGAATTTATTCTTGCACCAACTTTTAAACGCCGAATTTCGGCGTGCAAGAAAGTTGCACCAGTTTAATCCAATAAATCCAAGTCAGCTGTAACCCCTCTGTGACTCTCCCCAGAAAACGGCGATGGCCGGCACCTCAAACGCTGGCAGCACTGCTCTCCGCGCTGAGGTCTGTAAGGGGAACCCGCAATTTGAGCCGTGACAGCTCAACCCGTCACATACCACCCCAAGTTGTTTCTCTTCGGATCCTCCCCCGCCAGGTGCGCCCCGTTGTACTTTGCTATATTTTATTCACTTCGTAGTATCCTCCCCACTAGTCCTCCTGGACCAGCCTCCGGGGTTGCCTTTACAACCTCGAAGATAAGATGTGGAGGGCTTGATCGGAGTTTGTCTGAGATTGATTGCCTAAATCTGGTTTAGACAGTTGATGGCTGAACAAGATCTAGGCAATCAATCTCAGACAAGCTCAGATTAGTGCATACTAACCGTGTCTGCTGTGCTGGGTCTGCAACGGACGGGGGAGAAGATAAGATGTGGCCGGATGACATGGCAATAATATGGGATTAATTAAAATAAACTAGGACTCTACCGGGAACACCCCGGTGCAAGATCTGGTTTAAGAACCAGTTTAATCTTTTTACTCAGAGTGTTGCACCAAACCTTGCACCAAATCTTAAACCGCTACCGTGAACTCCCCTAATGGTATAAGACCACGAGTTCCTACCGTCGCCCGCGCCATATCCAGTCGACAGCCGAGCATCCCGATTCTGAATAGGCAGCTCCAGCCGCCCGACGGACGTCCGCGACTGCGTAGCCGCCTCATCCGCCGCCATGCGCTCGTTCGCGATCCGCACCAAATTGCCGTCTTTGTCTGGTCGGAAGATCTCGCAGCGCGCGTTAACGGGCGATGCGTCCTCGGTCTTGCACCACTCCACAGAGTAGCCCTGCCGGGAAGGGTGAGCATCGGTCGTCGCGAGACGCGGAGTAAGTACTATATGCATGCGCACTGGCACGCGCTGTTTTTCGAGCTCGACGACAGTAGTAACCTCATCTCGAGCGGTGTTCAAGGTCGGGATTCCGAGAGGTAGGCGGGTTTCGCCGCTTTGCAGCCATACGCAGAAGCCGCGGTGGGATACAGAGTCGGGCATGGCCAGCCCAGATGAAGGTGAGAGGAGATCCCGCACGTCACCCCCTCCCCTGACATCGGTGGCGATGCATCTAAGGCCGTCGGATCGAAACCCGATGCAGCCTTATTCCCTTTCCCCATTCCTACCCAGTAGACCACATTCCATTGTACTAGATATTAACAATATATATATATATATATATATATTGACTATAATAAGTATATTCTGCATGTTTTCATCTATTCCTGTTCATGAGAGCGATAAATCACCGTATAATATAATCCCTCCCCCCGTAAGTGGGGTACTTTTGTCCCAGCTCAACCTGTGTCCAGCGGTCTCGGCGACTTTAGCGGGAGTGGAGGCTGCCTGCGCAGCCTTGCGTTTACGCGACTGACATTTGTCCAGTCGGGTGCGCTCGCGGCAATCTGCGCAGGTTTTGGGTCCAGTGTCGGGGAGAGGATTTTTGCACTTGGATTGGGAGCAAACACGACGTTGCCGCGCGGTCTTCTCGTCGACAGGCATCGCAGATGGTGTTTGTTGACCTGAGGAGCGGGAGGCGCGTCGTGGAATCGCCGATGGGTGCGGCAAACCAAAACAAAAAAAAAAAAGACACAGAGGAGAATCGAACTCTGAGAGAGTATTTGACTTTAACGCCAGATCTGCTACCGCTAGACCAGAAGAGTACGGTGGCGCGCAGTTGCACAGCACCACATCGGAGAGTAGAGCGGACGGACCGTGTGAACGATTGCGAAAATAACCCTCAGTGACAAGTGTACCTGTCTGAACGCATTTTGTGAGCAGGGATTCTATAACATACACTCGGTCTACTAGCACACACGCATTTTTATTTACAGCATCAGTATCCAAACAAAAAAAAAAGTAATCCTCAGCGACAAGTGTACCCGAAATGTGCCCGTCTGAACGCATTTTGTGAGCAGGGATTCTATAACATACACTCGGTCCTAGCATACACGTATTTTTGTTTGACAGCATCAGTATCCCAACAAGAGCCTGCCATTAAACGGTGCCAGGCTTTTCCGCCAACGCTAAAGCGGCTCGGATTTTCTGGTTCTTTGCCTAGACGTAAAATCAATCGACTGCATACAGTGCTAAGAGAGAGACAACGTGCTCTGAGTTCCGCATTGAGCCGTTCCTTCTCCGCCAAGGCGGCCTCGTTCGCCTGCGTCCTCATCAAAAATGGTCTATGGGACGGAATTAGAGCAAAACGCACTGTTTGGAGCTGCTTGGCGAGCTGCCGGAGCTCCGTACGCTCTCGTGCATTTTCCTGCGCATGAAAGTTATATTTCTAGACGAGGTTGCGGAACAGCGTACTTCATCAAGGAGCGTCAAGCGCGCCTGCGCGCGAGCCTTCCGCACGTTGGTCAGTTTTCCGAGGGAAGAGACTGGAAACATCGCGTACATTGCTCGCCAACAGCTCTTCGATATCCTCCAGCTTATCCTCGTCCTCATCCTCGCGAGGGCGCTTCAGCGGGCTGAGCTAGTGGGCAGGGACGAAGAGTCAGCTTGGAACGCCACCGCGAGAGAGCGAGAGCTGGATACCGTCATTTTAGTGGGGGAGTCGATTCCCGGAGACGGCGTTGGCCACGGTCCAGTGGAGGTAGTTACAGTAGGACGTGTTGGAGTCGCCACCTTTGTTTTTTGTTGGTATTCCACCTGGAGATTGAAGGAGCAGCACTCACTCGCTCGGTATACCCGTTGAACTGGAAAAGAAAGCGGGCGAATGGGAGCCCGTCCAAATTCGCGTCGTCCGAGTCGAAGAGGGTCGCGTCGAGGTGGTTCATCTCGGCTTCCGTATCCGGGTCTGTGATTGTTTCGATGGGAGGAACGCTGCAGCGGCGTATTTCCAGCGCTATCGAGCCAAATCCTAGGTACTGTGTGAACGGCGCGATGCGACAATCAAAAAAAAAAAAAAAGAACCGGACCTTTGCTGTGAGACGTGCATAGCAGCGACGTTTTGGCCAACGGACGATTCAGCCGACCATGCGAAGAGCGCATCTGCGTACTCGCATCCTCCGCCGACATCCAATAGTACCCAATTTTGCTCAACTCGCCGCGCTCCCCTCCCGACCGCAGAAAGTCGCATGTGGCGTTCATATGCGGGCGCGGGCTCTCAGTGCAGAACTCGATACTGTAGAACTTTGCGTTTGCATGAGCCAGACGGCGGAGGGACACATGTGGCCTCTGGACGCACGGAGTTCTTGACCATTACTTGAACCGGGATCGTGATTTCGTTTTGCGCTTCGTCGATCGTCGGGTCGTCTAGCTGGAGTTTCCCGATGGGCTCTTTCGTGAGTTTGTCGCGCGTTGCGAGCCAGACGCGGACACCGCGAAAAGAAACCGAGTCGGGCATTGTCGGGTGAGGGAGCAGAGCAAGACGTACTAGTAAGAATCAGTGATCCCACCACGCACATAACGTGGACGAACCCTCATGAGCCGGTTACTACCAGCTTTGAAACAAGAGCTTTTGAAGGTACAGCTCGCTGCATAACAGTTTCTACAACAAAAGGAAATAACACCACTCATCGACCATATCCTGCACCTCCCGTTGCTCAATCGCATAATTGAACTCCAGACCCGGGTCGGTATGAATTGGAGGGTATGAAATTCATTGAATGTCCGTGAATTCTACAGGAATTTCCAGGTAAAACTACGGGAAAAGGGTATGAACAAAGGGTATGAAAGTCATACCCTTCTCCGACCACAGTGCCCGCGTTCTCCAAAATGAATTGGCGTACCGCGGGGATGTCCGGCTGGCGCACTGCGTCGCCACCCGCAACGGCCAAGTCGACTACCTGCAAGACAGAATCCTCCGGCGCCAAATACACCCGCACGAGGTCCAAGAAGAACCCAAACTGCCAAATTCGCGCCTGACTATCCCACAAACTCCAAGATAAGCGACGAAGATCCCGGGCTCCTGCTGGCCGCGCACAAAGCGTCTGGGCAACCGGCTCCACATTGTCCACCTGGGAGAAATTCTCGAAATGGAGGCGCAGCGTCGTGGGGTAAAAGGCGCTCAAAAGCATCGTGAGCAAGCGGTTGGTGGGTTGCCCGGAAAGGCACAGCGTCTGCAACGTGCATCCCGAGCGCTGGGCAAGCTGTAGCACTGCTTGGCCGTATAACGCGTCGTCTGAGTTGGTGCCCACGTTACCGAGAGTTATGGTGTGCAAAGCGGGGGTGGTGAGGCGGTCAAGGATCTCGAGATGCGAGATATACAGACGGCGGACACGGGGCAAGAGTATTGGCTCCTCGCCGGCGGCCCAACGGATTAGCTCATATGACCAGCCCGGTGGGAAGCTGCAGCTGATGCAAGCCGTCTCGAGGCTCGAGCCATGCCCAAGAACGGCACGATGGGAAGCCCAGGGCGCGCTGACATGGTACCAGGTCAAATGCGCCATACACGGGATCGCGTGCACAGGCAACGGGTAGCGGCCCGCCCGGGGTATGTGGAGTAGCCTGAGCGCGGGCGAAGCAGCGAGGCACCGTAACGGGACCGGCTCGCCGTCGACCAGAAGCTGGCTACTGCCGCTCTAGTACAGCGTAGCTTGACGCAGGCGCGTAAGCTGCGCCCAATCGAGCTCATTCAACGCGAGGAACAGCGGTGACGTCAGCTCAAGGTTCAGCTTCTCCCATTTGTGGACGTGCTTCATGAGGAGCTGCAGAGCGGCGAGTTGGGGCGGCGCCCCGTGCCGGCGGTCTTCAAAGCCGTAAAACGCGATGTTAAGCTTGGCGCGGTCGAGATGGAGCCGGAGGAGGTCGAGAGGGCAAGGAACATTCCGAGATTCGGGCGCGAAGATGATGTCGACGCAAGTCCACAACGAAGGTGTGGAAAGCGCGGTAGACCGCCATCGCGAGCAGACGTAGGTGAGGACCCATGGGCTGCACGAAAGCGAGAAAGCCACTCGTGCGTCGTAGCACGGAGAGAGTCTGTTGGGAGGCAGAGCCCAAAGGAAGATTTCCCCCAGGAGTTCTGGCGGCATCCTACGCAGCGGCGAGAGGATGCTTTCCAGCTTCAAGGTCCCGGTTATAGACACGTCGATGCTCTCTGGACGTAAAGCCGCCATGATGCAGCGCGCCGCCTGTAGCAGACGCGCATCGACAATTTCGTCGTCACGGTCCAGCTTCCTTGAATGGGGTCCGAGCGCGACCAAGGCCGCTTTGACGAAGAACGCCTCGATGTCAGTGGGAGGCTCGTTGGAGTGTACTAGCGTGTGGAGGCGCGTTCCAGGAAGAGGATTCCAAGGAGCTTCGAGAGGCATGGGAGCGGAAGCAAAGGCACTTTGACAACTTGAATGACAGCTTGAAGCCCAGTGTTGGCCCTTCTGAGTAAGGCCTGAGTCCTAAGACTTAGAGGTGCTCTAAGAGCTTAGACCTAACTTAGTCACCTAAGGTCTTAGACTAAGCCTTAGACTAAGCCTTAGAAATTTACTGTACTATCACAACCAAGAGTTCATGAATTTTGAAAATTTCGGCCTCCGAGGAGACCGAAAAATTTTATTTCGATTTTAGCGGAATTTTAAAAAGATCAGTTTCTGTTGGGCATCACCCGTCACTGAACTCTCGGTCGTAATAGACTGTACAGTAGATACTCGACCTGAGAGGCCTTAGAAGCTCCAATCATCACTCGGATCAGGCTGATTTGATGCTCAACAGTGTCTAGACCGGTGAGTAGGACATGTGGTTCCCTACTAACATACTTGGATGAGCTTCAGAGCAGACTGCAGTGCCCGCATTGTGGTCTACCACCAGAAATCCCCAGGTAGACAGCTGGGAAATAACTTCCTAATTAGGAAGCTAAGCCCTTGTCTTATACAAGTCCTAAGCCTAAGTCCTCAGGCCTTAGAAAAAATTATGGCCTTAGGGCCAACACTGAAATTATCCTGCCAGCTTCAGATCAAAATTCTACTTGGGCGAATTACTATGTACGATGTTTTGAGACAAAGAGAGTCACTTTGGCCAGTGAGACCTTCAAGACTTGCGGGGGAAA
Organism: Mycena kentingensis (nom. inval.); assembly: GCA_014461125.1. NCBI lineage: Eukaryota > Fungi > Basidiomycota > Agaricomycetes > Agaricales > Mycenaceae > Mycena > Mycena kentingensis (nom. inval.). Next base: position 1,230,005 of record JACAZG010000019.1, on the reverse strand, counting down.
TGCGTCATTTCGTTGTAGTATGCGGTTACAGTAGGATATTATTTGTGCATCTCAAAAAGAGCTGCCGCAAGGTGAGGGCCTGCACGGGTCCCGCAAGGTCCCGCACATGCGGCACCATGCAGGACTTTACTGTGGCCCCATATGAGGGCTTATGTAGGATGCAACGAACGATTTCCAGTACATGTTATTGCAAGTTGCGATAATAAAGTACAACAAAGGGAGTAGGACGGATGATGTGCAGGTACCGCGCTGGCCCGTGCCAAACCCACGTCTGACGTTGCTCCTTCGGGTGCGTTGGCACCCTGAGGCTGCCGCATTCACTTGTACCTTTTTCCGCCTTCTTTCCAGCGGCTTTCACCGTTGCATCACGCTGGCGCGTCCAGCCTCCCGCGGGAGCAAACGATGCCCGTTGGCTCTCTATTACAATATTGCTGGCTCCCGGATACGTATAGTATACTCGTGGCCGTTCCACGCCCTACCCCTTAAGCTCCCCGCGCGCTACCACGTCGATTTCCTTTCCCTTTCCTCCCTCCCCCCTCCCCGATCTTCCCTTCCTTTCAAAGTTTCTCGCAGGCGCGGGCGGGCAGCCGTGCTTTCAATCCTTGACTCATCCTCCTCCTCATCCACGACCACGTTGACTCGTACCCTTCTCGCAAGCGAGATCTGCCTCCACCCTTTAATCAACTCTCCCCCACACATTTACGTTTGATTTTACGATGGGAGTTGGATTGCTATTTGGGCCGTTCCTCGCTGTGAGCCTCCGTTCCCCCCCCCTCCATAAACGCACATTGCTCACTCCTCCGCGCTAGGGCCTCGGGCTGAACCTCGTCCTATACGGGATCATGGCATCTCAGGTTCGCAACACCCGCGCATCCGCTCATCGAATTCATGAATTCATTCTCCACAGATGCTGGCATATTACCGCCGCTACCACCAGTACGCCGCGCCAGCGCCAGCGAACAGGGACTAACACTAACCAACCCAAACCCAACCCCACAGCGACCTCGGGTGGATCCGCTTCTTCCTGCTCTACCTCTTCTTCGCCGAGACCGCCGCGGTGCTCATTCAGCTGGGTATCGTCTGGGAACCGCTCGTCACCCGCTTCGGTGCGTTGTTCCTCCCTGGGGAGTTCCCGCGACTGAAGGCGTATTGCAGGCACGGAGGATGCGCTGCGATTCGTTCCGAAATTGCTCCCGGGAGGTGCGTTTGTATATTCTTTCCTCCTTCGCGCGGGGTGCTCAAGAGTTCGTTTGATTAGACCCTCTCACCCTCGTACGTCTCCCTCGAATGTAACCTCTCGTTGACATGCCAACGCCGACTCCCGTTGTAGATCCTCGTCTCGACTCCGATTCAGATGTTCACTGCCTGGCGCATCAAAGGTCCGTTCGCGCCCGTGTCGTCCTCGTACGACCCCATGCTCACGCATCGCACAGAAATCTCTGGCTCGTGGCGCCTCTCCGCGGGAATTGCGTTCCTCTCCTTTGCGTCCTTCTGTGCGTTCCTCGCCATCAAAACTCCCTCTGCTGGAGCGAAGAACTTACTTTTGACACGACCAGGCGGCGGCCTCACGACGTCCATCCTCATGGTCCTCCACAAAGAATTCACGGCGCTCGAAAAGTACAACCCGCAAGTCGTGCTATCGCTTGTCTCCACCCTCCTCTGCGACTCGCTCATCGCCGTCGGGATGATGCGCGCTCTGGTTCGCGTCTTTGTTCTTTGTTCTCTGTTTACGATCATTGCTGACCTCGCTGCCCGCGCAGTATAAACGCCGCACCGGATCGCACGCGCTAGACGCCGACAAGGCCGTCAAGATCCTCCGGCTGGTCATGGAGACCGGCAGCGTCACGGCCTTTGCGGCGTTCTGGGATTTTGTGCTGTATCTAGCAAAGCCGGTGAGCCATCCGTGAGTCGGAGTCGTTGATACTGACCTACATCGAATCAAGCATACCTCGCTGTAAGCCCGTCCGCGTCGTTGCACTCTGCGCTGATCTTTCTATCCTGTAGGCACTTTGCGATTGGATTCCCGCTCTCGACCATCTCCATCTGCTCCTTGTTGACGATGTACGCCCCACATCGCCTCAAAGGCCCTCGCTAACAACCTAAAGGCTGAATTCGCGATCCACCGAGCCTCCCGTCTTCATCGACCTCGAAGCCGGACAGCCCGTCGTCAGCAAACCCAAGATGCACATGGCCGCCCCTGGCACACTCCCATTATTCCTCACCGGCGGGCTCTCGCGCGCCAACAGCAAATCTGCAAGTCACCCCCACATCCTCTTCCCAAGAACCCCAGAGCTAACTTGCCATACAGAGTGCCAGCGTTTCTGTGCGCATGACCTTCGACCGTCTCCCCTAAAAACACCCCAGCTCACGCCCCTCTGTTCCTTGCAGAGCATCGAAATCTACAAATCCACCGAAAAGCACATCGACACCTCGCCGCCCACCGACAGCCCTGGCGCCGGCGCCGGCGCCCGCATGAACATGCACGTTACGCGCTTCCTCCCCTCGCTCAACCTCAACCTCAAAAAGTTTACCGTCCCTGGTGTGGGGCCGCGTTACAGCCGGCGCACCAGTGGCGGACGGGCGGGAGGGGAATCCGACTCGGGGTCGATCCTCCCGATTCAGTACTACGTGACGTCCATGCTCTCCGCCTCCGACGTAGAAGGCAGCAGCGCGACCGCCGTGGCGCCGTCCTCCCCTGCGTCGTCGTACGCGACCCCGAGCCCGACGTTTGCAGGCTGGGCCGTCCCGGCGCCGGCGCCGACGCACCTCGCGCTCTCGCTGCCCGCCACCGGCTTGGACATCAACCTGGACGCCGCCGCGGAAAAGGAAGCCGAGGCCGACGCAGACACAGACACCCCCACCCCCGCCCCGCTGCCGCTCTACGCCACCCCCCACGGCTCACTCACCGGACCCGGCATGGCACTCCCGCTCTCCCCGCCAAGCTACACCATCTCCGCCTCCCCCCTCGCGTCACCCCTCGGCGCCAACTTCTCTTCTTCCTCCTCCGGCGCAGGCGCAGGACCAACCCGCTCCCGGTCGCGCGTAGAAAAGATGCGCCGCCAAGCACGCGCAAAGTCCATCTCCGCCATGTCGCGCGTCGCGCGGCTGCCGCCCCGTGGACAGGCCAACCTCAACGTCGGGCGCGGGATCACGTTCGAGATGGCCACGCCGGCGCCGGCGTTTGGCGCCGCTGCCGTCTGACCAAGGATCGGTTTCGAGCCGGGAGGCGGCGCAGGTGTCCGCGGACGGCGCGAGGAAGCTCGAGAGCCCCGTTGGGGGCTGCGAATTGATATCGATTCGACGGACTGGATTGTTTTTTCTTTAGCTATGTAGATGGGATAACTGTAAGACTGCCTTACCTGTCAATGTAGCTACCACCATCTACCCTACGCCACCCTCTAATCTAATCTACGCTCTCCCTCCTGTCTCATGGCTGGCCCTGACGACGCATTATCCGAGGGTCGTCATTGGATCGATTTACTTGGTGGGTGTTTCGAATCCACTGGGCGGTTCATTTCGCTCTGTAACGCGACCAAGTGTCAGTAATTGCAGCGACTATCCTACAGGTCTGGGCACCGCGGATTTTTCGTGCTCCGAGCGCCATGTGTTGGGATTCTACACGAGGAGTCAGATCAAGGCTTGAGTGTCCACTTGAACGCACCAAGCCTACTAGAAAGCGCCACAAGCTCAAGTCCTCCGGTCGATTACGAAATGTGATTGCAAGCGAAAACGCGGCAACGGCGCACGGAAAGATCCAAAATCCCCGCGTCGCAGGGTCGAATTGAATGTCGGGGAAGCCTGCGCTTGCTGTTGACCAAGTTGAAGCACAATCCGTTAAGACTCTGTGAATGACCGGCTCACCCCAGGACGAGGGGAACAGAGTGAGGAAGATCATGACATTGTAGGTCATCATCTCGTCCATTGGGTGTTGCATGAAGACCGTTAAACTGAGGCCAGCGTACTTGAGATAGCCATAGGGGTGCTTGGGAAGAGACAGCTCTGGAGAGATAGCGGATACGATGAAGAGGAGTGTGTGTAAGGCCAGTTGGAGGAGACGCCGAACTGCGGTTGGGCGGTCAGCGACGGGTAGTTCATCGGGAGGGGAGAAGTAGGAGATTATCGCGACAAGGTATCGGTGGGGGGGGTGGGACCGTGGTGGACATTTCAGAACACGAACTCGAGATGATGATGGTGGTACGGACGAGTCTTGCGCGCCAAGATCACGAACGGACACAAAGACACGCAACCCAGCAACTCATTACAGCTGCTACCAACTACTAGCACCAAGGGAACAATACGCTACATTACAAGCCACGACGTCTAGCTTCTACCCAACACAAAGAGAACAATAATGTACACGGACGTCTAAATCGTCCTCTACCACTCAACTGTGAGCCCCGACGCGCACCCGCCCTCCTCCGCGACGCGCCGCATCTCGCGTATCCCGTCCCTACAAGTCGTCGAGTTTGACTTATGAAAAGACAAAAAGGAAACTGCTCACCGATGGGCACGAATAGCGAAGACAATGAACACATGCCAAATCGCATGCGACCCCGCCCCACACCGATCCACAAGGAACCGCAACACCCTGTTCTTGCTCCCGTTTTGGGGGAGGAAGCACTCGGGGAACTGCGTCGCGTACACAACGATCCCCGCGACGTAGAACAGCAACGACGGCGCCACGGGTGCCATAAAGCTGAACATCGTTTCCCATCCTTGCAGCGCTGCGATCCCGCCTAGCGGGGCGAGAGCCGAAAAGGAGATGCCCACAAAGAACCCGAGACGCCAGAGGCGGTTCTCGACGCGGTTGAACCACTCGCAGAACGGAAGGATGTTGCCCGAGACGCCGCAGACGAAGCAGAGGAGGAGGCAGGCAGCGCCAAAGGGATGGTACTGCAGTAAGGCCTTTGCTTGGCCGATAGTAGCGTCGTACAGAGCCGAGAGGACGTCTGATAGACCTAGCAGAGCCGAGGATAGCACCGAGATGGCTATCGACAATGCGGAGGCGAATACCTCAGGTAAAACGTCCGAAGTGGTGTCGATTTGGTCTGCCCACGGAATCGCGGTCGGGGAAGGTACGGCGGCGCGGTGTAGCGGAATGTGCGTTTGGATGTGATGCAATATCTCGCTCGGATGCAGGACCTTATGCCCTAACGTTGTCGCATCGACAGCGGCCTCGGCACACGCGTAGCCATAGTGGACAACCGTCGCAATCGACGTGGCGATGAGCCACCCGATGCCAACGTAGTCGATGCGCGCGCAAGTTTCCATGGTCCCGCGATGAGCGCATCCAGCCATTACGTGCCAAAGAACGCTGCATGCGAGGCACGCAAGAGCAAAGAGCGTGAACAGGTTCTCTGCTGGATCCGGTGGGGCGTCCGGCGATAATGGAGGGTAAGGCGACGAGAAGAGGGAGTATTTTGACACGCTCAGCGGCGTGGTAAATGCTATTCAGAGACGGTGAGCACCGGGGAATACCTTTCATGAACAGGCACGTACCTGAAAACGGTGTATAGCGCGCTAAATCATTGGATAGCCATGAGGGCAAGATCCACGCTAGCGGCGCAAACGCGGTCATGAGGAACGTGCCAAACTGGTCAAGGAGCGAGTTCCACCCGGGGGCGACCCAGATGCCAGCGAATGCCAGACCCCATAGGACCAACGGGATGAAGTGGGTGTGGATATTGAGTGTCTCGTTATGCAGCCGGAACACGGATAGTACGAGCGCCGGCCAGTTGGAGAGAGGAATGAATCTGGGGAGCAATGAGATGAACGAACGTAGCTTCAGAACGAGGACCCGCTGACCTGTAGCCGCCGCGTACAAAGGCATTATTCCGCCAAGCGAGTGGCAGTTGATCATAGGTAATCAACCGAGTTCCATGTGCTGAGAGCGCGAGCGTGTGGGCAATCGCCATCTTTTCCTCGTCGGAGCTCTCAACCAGCGAAGGGGAGAGCGTGGCGGAGATAGAAGAGGACGCACGGGATAGCGTGGCGGGGAGCGAAGGGAAGGATAAAGAAGTGGGTAGCGACGGTAGTTGGGGGAGATCTGCTAGGAATGCATCTATGTCTGCTCTAAATGCGTCCAGGACGTCCGCGAGGTCGGGGAGGTCGAAGGAGAACTCGAAATCGAATGAAGGGGCACTGAATTCCCAGTCGAACGTTAGGTCCGCGTCGGAGATGTGGGCATGGAGCTTGCGGAGCCTCTCCGAGAGCTTGGGCACGTAGGAAAGTGGCTGGGAGAGCTCGAGTCCGGAGATGAGAGATTTGAGTTGCTCGATGTCGGGGAGGGTAAGACGGGATTTGAGGTCGTCGACGTGAGCACCGAGGTCAGGAATGTGTGAGCGGACCTCTTCCCGGATGGAGTGGAGTAGGTCGAGGGCTATTGTAACACGCTCGGACTGCGCCAAACGACTCTCGAGACGAGACTCGAGGTCCTCGAGGTACGAGAGAACGAGGAGCCGAATCCTGGCCAACGCATGGGACGGGGATGCTGGCGACAGATCGAGTGCGTCGAGCGACGGCGGGAGTCGACACTGTGGCAGCCTCGTTGGTGCTGGACGCGGCGGCGGGGCGGACATGCGCCGACGGTGCAGACGGGGTGGGCGCATGTCCATGGTGGTGGAGCGGGACAGAGGTGTAATTTCACGAGGACCTGTTTCGGGTCGGGCTTGTGTCCGATCATCCGTCAATATTTCAATCCTGGCTCAGCCAGAGCGCCCACCATCGCGCCTACCATCGCACGCGACGCGCTCACCGTCGACGGCCGCGACGAGCACGATGATGCTCAATAACCTTAGGAAGCTCGACGACCGTCCCCCGTCTGCGCCGCCAGCAATGGTAGCCTCAAGGTCCGAACCGCTCAACACGCGACCGTCTTCGATACCTCCCCATCCTAATCGGACGTCTACCGAAGTCCAGAGCCTACAAAAGCCACAGGCTACGTCCCTTGACCTTATGTCCCTTCTCCAACGCTCGGAGCCTTCGGTGGTAAAGTCTAGGACCGGCAGCGTCCTCAGCAGAGGATTCATCCTCAAGACTGACCACTATCCCTCCGGTACGTCGCTCACAGCGCCCACGATTCCATCCAATGCCGCACAGGACGCGCCCTCGACCTCGACCTCAACGTTCATGGCGCCCCAAACTTCCGTGCGCCTCGCGTCGGCAATCTCAACGTGTTTGGTGTCGCGCAGCCACGCACCCAAGGCCTGCGCGCAATCCTGGCTGTTCTCAGGTGTCGCCCTGGAACACAGGATCCCTCCCATGTCGTCTGGTTCTCCACCCGCGAGGAGCCCATAAGTGCGTTTTGTCTCTCATTTTATTGGGCCAACAGTCTATAGTATACATCTCGGGGCGGCCATTTGTGCTGCGCGACGTGGCTCAACCTCGTCGGACGCTGGTTTTGTCCGACAGGGCCGAAAATCTGGAGGCGATTGAGAACCGGATGAAAAACGACATTCTGCAGGAAGCTGCTCGGTGCGCTATCTAACTCTGCAAGTTAGCTCCAGCTCACGCCATCTAGGTACGGTGGTCTAATCTTGACCCATAATGAAATGGGTACATTCTCCAATAACTCTCGAAGCGTGTAGCTAACGCGCGTAGCTGCTGACTCCGGCGAAGGCGCCATCCTCCCCACCTGGACGTCCGTGGACAGCACCAATGTACGAACATCGCGCGAACTATGGGTCCACATGAAGGCGGATGGCTGGAACGTGGATTACCACCGGTTCGTCGACGCGTTCTGCACAAACGTTCGCCCTCATCGATTCCAGGATTCCGATTGCGCCCGACCGGCCTATCGAAGACAACTACCTCGACGCATATCTCCGCGTCATCCGTACAACCGACCCGCTCCGCACGTCGCTCGTGTTCTCTTGCGGCATGGGCGCCGTCCGGACGACGTTTGCAATGGTCGCAGCATGTATCGTGCGCCGGAAGCAGCTTATTGCGCGCGGTCTGCCGGACCCATACGCGATCAAAGGGACAAGTAACGGGATTGGGACCCCTCCGATTGGCGCGCCGTCTAGTCAAGAAGCCGAGTCCCGGATTCTGCAAGCTCTGGAGCAGGCTAACGCGCAACAAGATCTAAGCAAGTCGCTCCTCCGGTTAACGTATCTCCTGCAGCAGTGTTTGGAGAATCGCAACTCGCAATCTGCTATAGAACTTCTTATGCGACAACCGGCGCTGCTTGACAACCTCCGTAGGGCGCATTCGGGCAACTACGGCGTCATCTTGAGCCTCCTTGGGTGCCTTGACCACGGCTTGCAAGCGAAGCGGCTCGTTGACCGTGTTATCGATGCCAGTATGTTTGTTTACTATATACTTCTAGAGCATCCTACTGATCACTTTTAGCCGACCAAGTTACTAACCTCCGCGAGGACATCCTCTTGCATCGGCTCAAGTACTCGATGACGAGCATGGACGAGGCAAAGGGCGAAGATCATCTAAGCAAAGCCACAAAGGCGATTGAGAAATAGTGCGACAGTTCTCTGTTACCGAGCAACGTTGAATCCGTTTGCAGCTTCTTCATCATCACATTCGCCTCTTTTGTCGACGGATCGACCGACTTCTCTGAGAACTTCTCGGATTGGTTGAAGGCACGCACGGAGATTTGGAAGTATGTGACATTCTTTGTGTTGAGAGCGGTTGCTCAGACCGTTCCAGTCAAATCAAGTTCCTCCGCAAATCGTATCTCAACGTGTTCGCGCCCATCAGCGACCTCTCCTCCCTCTCCAAATCTAAATTTGAGGAACGCACCCTCGTCGCTGGGCGGAACAACGACGTCGCGATTGCTGGCGGGCAGATTCTTGGGGACGAGTACTCCACGCATGTGGTCAAGCACCGTAATGGGATCATTCTCCGAGAAGGGTATGCCGCGTCTTCGTGTTCAAGCATACTCTTGACCTATAAACGCGTACAGGACCCTCCTCAAATCGGACCAATGGCTCCGCGAATCCGCCCACGTCGACCACGACGTCCGAGGGGCGATCAACTTCCGGCGCGTTCCAGGAACGTTGCTCTATGCGCTTGGACAGCCGACGCTCGAGGCGATTAACGAAGTCGTTGCGCGCATCAAGGCGGCGCACCCATCAGCAAAACGCGTCGTCTGGATTACTCTGCGAGAGGAGCCCATTGTGTACGTAAACGGGGCGCCGTATTGTTTGCGTCGGGAAGGGTTCTCGTTGAGGAACATGAAAGGTCGCGTCTGTCATCGCTATATTTGATCTTGTTCAACGAGCGGGGCAGATTATGGCGGTATATCGGCGTCGCGGTTAGAAGTGTTGGAAGAGCGCTTGCGAGACGATGTTGTTGCCGAACTAAAGACGTTTGGCGGGCGGTTTATTGTCCCTTTCATCGTCTGTCCAAGCGCTAACGTTATCACTAGCCTGCTGCTACATACCGAATCCGAGGATGGGACCGTTATCCCGATCTGGGAAGAAATTCAAGACGACTCCGCGGACGTCGTCGTCCTCAAGGACGTAATGGCCGCACACAAAGCCATCGACGGCGTAGAGCTAGAGTACCATCGAATCCCGATGACCGCCGAGAAGCCGCCCGATTTTTCTGACCTTCAGGATCTCATCGACGTCGTCCTAGCGTCGTCGAGGAACACCCCGATTGTAGTCAACTGCCAGCTTGGACGGGGGAGAAGTACGCTCGCTTCGGTTTGTTGTTGCTTTTGACACAGACTTGGTGCTGACGCCGCGCAAGATTATTTTGCTGCTTATTCGACAATGGCTCGAGGCCAGGCGGCCGGCTACGACGCCCGAGACGCCGTTTACCATCATTCGGTCCTTCTCCAAGCTATCTGTTCCTTCGATGGACCTGGACGAGCCGAGAAAGCAGCGGCATTCCTACCAAGCTATCAACAGTAAGCCCACAGGCCTAGACTTTGCTTCCATCTAACGCGTTTCTAGACTTGTTACGCGTCCTCCGTAAGGGCCTTGCCGTCAAGAGCATTGTCGACGAGGCGATTGACCGCGCGGACGTTGTGTACAACCTTCGGGACGCGATCGAGGAGTCGCGGACACAAGCGGACCAGGCGACAGACGAGAAGGAGAAGCGTAAGCACGCGTCAAGAGGTATGTTTCCATATATATCGGATTGAAACCAACTCCCCACTGCCAGGTCTCCAAACCCTCCATCGTTACTTCACCTTGATGATTTTCCAATCATATCTGCAAAGCACCGAGCCGGACACAAGACAGTCGTTCGAAACGATTGATGAATTCGTGCAACGCCAGCCCGTTATCCAGACATTCGAGAAGGAGCTGTTTTCCGACGGATTGAACGCATTGAAGCCGCTCGAGCGTGCGATGCTGACGGACGGAGTCGCGCATCCTGACGAGGTCAACCAAATAGTGGTAAATCGGTCGGGGACGATCCTATCGGCGTCGACGATCTTGAAGAACGACATGTTCTTGAACTTACAGAAGATGACGCTGCCAGAGTACGCGTTCTCTTTTTGATTTTGACTCGACGTTGACAGTGCTGGTAGGCGGATTGAGGGCGCTCCGAACTTTAGGCGTTTGCCGCTTACGCTGCGTTCGGGTGACTCTCCGCTGATGTCGCCAACAAATAGCACCGATTCATTGACGGCCGAGAAGATGGTTTGCGGGAGTGGGATGCCCACTGTTGAAGGGTTTGTCCTCTGTCTTCTTTGTCACTTATTGCCGACCCCCATTTAGATTGCGACGAGCGCTTTTGCGTGTCGATGCGGGTCCCGAAGGCGAAAATAACGTTGTGTGGACGTCACTGCGGGAGGAGCCGGTTATCTACATCGCTGGTAGCCCACACGTTCTCCGACTCGCCTCAAACCCGCTTGAAAACGTCCAGTTCGTCGTCCTTGGCACTCGCGCTTCCAGCTGCCACTGATCCTCGGGTAGATCGACTGGTGTTACGACCGCGATGGTCGAGCGTATGGAAGAAGGCTTCAAGAAGGACGTCCTCCGCGAGCTCCGCGCCAACGGTGGACGCGTCTTACTACACGATGAGATCGAGGACCGTCCCGGCTCATTCGTAATCGACCCCGCCTGGGCGACCGTCTCGGAGGCGGACATCCTTACCCCGCGGGACGTATTCGGCCTGATGAAGCAAGAAGGGTTCAAGATTGATTATGGGCGCATCGCCATCACCGACGAGCAGGCCCCGCTCCCGGACGCGCTCTCGCAGCTGTTTGAGCGCGTACAGTCCAATCTCCCGACCGTCGGCGACTTTGTGTTCAACTGCCAGATGGGGCGGGGGCGGACGACGACAGGGATGGTCGCCGCGTGCCTTATTGCAACGATCGTCAAGTGGGACGGCAAGGAGCCGCAATTGGATGTTGAAGAAACCGCGGATAGTGAGACGATATACGACTCGATGGACGGGCCTTCGGAGGAAGAGGCGTACCTAGCGGGCGAGTATAAGATCATCCTCCAGCTCGTGGGCGTCCTTTCGCATGGAAAGCTGGCGAAGCGCCTGGCGGACCGGGCGATTGATTTGATGCAGGATGTGCAGAATCTGCGCAAGGCGATATACGAGTCCGTCTCGTTGTATTTTTTCGAGGTTGTATGTGCTAATGTTGGCCGCAGTTACAAGCTGAAAGTCGATGCATGCGAACGCGGTTCAGCCAAGGAACAAAAGTTGCGCAACGTTGGCGTCAATTACTTGTATGTTTCTTTGGTCGAGCGTAATTCGTGTTCTGACAGACGCAGGTTCCGATACGGCTCGCTCATCGTCTTCGCCAACTACCTCATTGGTCTGCAGAAAATCAAGGACAAGCCGCAGCCGACATTCACTGAGTGGTTTGCCGACCATCGCGAGGTTGCGAAACTCTTGGAGAAGCGGTCTCTCGATTAGCTTGGTCTTAGGAATCGTCTTGTATTAGTACAGTACATGGACATGTGTATGTCAAATTAGATAGTCCCGTGTAATACTATTCTACAAGCTACAAAGCATCGAAATTGATATGGTGCGACGCCCTCCTCCTCTCCAACTCATCCTCCCTTTTCTCATTCAGATGCAACACGAGCCAGATCACCGACAGCAACAACAACGTCCCCACCGCCGCCGTCAGCGTGACAAATGGCGTCCACTCCCCCGGACGCAAAAACAGCTCGCGCTTCCACGCATCGCCCTCGCGGCTCGGCGGGAGGATGACGAGCTTCGAGTTGGGGATGACGCCCTCGATGTTGATGTAGTGCTGCGGTGGTGTGCATCGTCGAGCCCACGAAGAGGTTCTCGATGTAATTGTTCGTGCGCCCGAGCCCGAAGAACGAGTACGGCGTCTGGAGGGACTGGTACGAGGTTTGCGGGAGCTGCGCGACTTGCGCCGCGTGCCGCCCGCCTTTGGTGTCGAGAACGGTGTATTTGTACGACGCGCCGGAGTAGCTTACGCCAAAGGGCTGTTGGCGGGGGTCAGCATAAGTTCGGAGAGAAATGGACAACATACATGATAGCGCTCGGTCCCGTTCGGCCCATAACACCACCCGCTCCCGCACGCCCCGTTGAGCACGATCGCCTTGAGGAAGAACGCGTCGTAGTAAAAGTTGTTTTGGACGAACTGCACGTTGCCCTGCCCGAGCGCCCCGGTCCGCTGTACAAGGATGTCCAGCGAGCCGTCCTCGTCGAGATCCAGGAACGCGACGCCCCGAGCGTCCTTGATTCCGTCGAGTACCTCCGTGCCCTTCGTGGCGACGCTCCAGCCGCGTCCGTGGCTGCACCCGACAGCGCCAGAGCCGCAAGGTGTCGACAAGACCATCTTGGGAGTGTGGTCTTGCCCCGAGGCGACAACGAAGAGCAGGTCGGGGAAGCCGTCGAGGTTGGTGTCGCCGAGCTTGAACGAAACGGGTACGGACGGCGCCTGAGTGACGTCCATCACGAGCAGCGAGGACTTGGGGAAGATCGAGTCGAACGGGATGCGGGTAAAGTAGTCGTTTTCTGGTTTATTGGAGAGATCGAAGGTGAACGCATTGTCGGCCGTACATAGCTCTTCGGGCGGGCGGCACTTGTCCGTGTCCTTGTTTGCGCCGATGCCCTTGCAGAGCGGACGCTGCTTGTTATACGCGATGTTGACGGCGCAGTCGCTTCCGACTCCGCTTGAGCTTGACACAGACGAGCAAGTCGTGAAGATCATGTCATTTGTGCCGTCGCGGTCTACGAACGAGAAGGTCAGAAAGATTACGCCGGAAGACAAAAGCACACACCGATGTCCGCAAAAGCGACAGATTGAACCCCAGCTGGCATCGACCCTCGCAAGGCAAGGGAGAACCCGGCGCCCTTGTTGTTGACCCATATTTGGTACGAGCCGTCGTCGCAGAGCAGGAAGACGTCTGCTAAACAGTCTCCATCGAAGTCGACAACGGCGTTACTGTGAGGATTTGCCGGTTTGCACTGGGTTCCTTTGAATGTCGAGTCGCCGCTGAAGTATATCATGAGCTGAATCTCCCGGAATGCAACGGCGCACGCACACTTTGAATAACGGAGAATGCGCATCCGACGCGTTCCACACATTTAGCCATACTTGGAGCCCTTGCGACGACGGGGTCATTCCGAGGAGATCTATCCTCATGTCGCCGTCGACGTCGATGGGTATTGGCTGGGAGAGTGTGGAGGCTGGGATGGAGAGTGGTTGGGACGTGTCTGCGGAGCATGAGCTACGTTGCGCACACAACAACATGGTACGCACCGAAACCGCCTCCGGGTAGTGCGGGGTAGACGGACAGGTCGAGTTGGTTGCTCGTCGAGCTCTGGGCCATTACGAGGAGGTCCAGCTTGCCGGAATGCGTAAAGTCGCCCGGGACGACGTTGTATACGGGATTTGGGTGCTTGAAAGGCGACGTAGGTTCAAATATGAAGTCCTCTGGGCGGGTATTGAGCTCAGAATTGAGGCGGACGCGTGTAGAACGCGCACCATGATTCCACAGATAGACCGTCAGTGTTTTCTGGTCGGAGTCGAGTGTTAGGGCGTCCAGACTGCAGCCAATGAGGTGAGAGAACCCAGCTCGTCGTCCTACGTACAATTGGTCGCCGTTAAAGTCGCCAAACGCGACGATTCGGCCCTGCACTGTTATACCCATTGCTCCAGCGTCCACCAGCGAATTTCCCGAAAATCTCTTGGGTGGAAAGGGCCATATTGCGACGGCGGAGTGAGTGAGGTATGTGAGGAGGAGTAGAGAGGAGCAGCAGAGCGAGAAGGCTCGCCGTCGCCCGAGACGATGGCGGTACATGAGAGAGCCGTGATTTCGCTTGGTCTCGACGATGACCGTCTAGACAACCATCTCTCTATATCTACCCCTGCAGTGCCCTATCCCATGCCTTGAGGAACACCCTGAAGATGCCCAAGGCTACCAGGTCGTCCACCGAAAAGCCCAAGCTGAATAAGGCTGCGCGACTTGCAGGTGCGCAACATTCAACGAGTGTACACCACCATCGCTGACATTCACCTCAGAAGAGCAAGATGAGAAGGAGCGCGCCCGCACCGAGGGGTCCCGCGAAGACGAGTCTGGCTCAATCTCGAAACGACCGTCCAAAGGCAAACCCAAGGCGAAACGACCGCCGAAGCCTGGCGGCGTAAAGAAGCCATTCAGAAAGCCCGTCGTGTACCTATTCTCTCCCGAGAGTATCGCCGCGTGTGTGGAAGTCGCCCTCGGCCCAGTTTGGTCGCTCTCTCATCTATACCCGCGTCCCGCGTCTGCGTCCACACAATCGGTCAAATGGAAAGTGAAAACGCATCCCGACGGGAGCCTGACGGACCTGGAGTCGGGCGTCGATGTTGCTTACTTGTTCTGGGAGGCAGAGTGCGTTTGTTGGTGCTTTTAAGCCCCGTTCCCTAACATCTGGCAGTGTTCATGAAGGACGCCCGCCGACCACTGACGCGTACGACCCCGCCAACTGCGTGTGCGACGCGACAAACTCGGTCCTCGTGCAGACTGCTGGGATCGCCTCATACCTGAACAAGGTCTTGACCTCACTTGGGCTACACACTGAAGCCAAAACGTCCTTCATCACGTATGTCTGTATATCTTTTCGTTCGGAGCGTCTAACAAGTGCAGTTACTGGATCCCCCATTTCGCGGAATACGACAACATCGCCCTCCGTTTCGTGCCTCAGAGTGACTATGAGAAGGCGGCGGCGTTGACTGTGGAACCCGCGCCCGACGTCGTCACCCGCGTATGCATGCTGTTCACGGGCGTTTCAAACGAGGACGTGGCTAGATGGAGTGGCCTCGAGACGCGGGACGGGGACTACTGGAGGGATATTGTTGGTGTAGATGCTCAGCGAGTGCACGATACTTCCCTTTTCCGAGCACTCGAATGGGGCGCAATGGAAGTATGAGTGTGACATAACGAGCTATCCTTTGCTTCTTTCACCCATGGCCGACTTCACTCGCCAGCTTCCACCTGAACTGGTGTCGCAGATATTCGTGCTCTGCTTGCCACTAGTTCCACAAGCGACCAATGCCGATCCATTCACCGGCGCTTACCCGCGAGCGCTTTACGCACCGATGCTACTAACCCAAGTCTGCGTCCGGTGGCGCGCAATCGCAATATCTACCCCGATCCTTTGGAACGTCATACGGCTCGGAGAGAACGGATCCGTCGAGCTTCTCTGTACCTGGCTAAAACGCTCTGGAAACGCCTCCCTCACGGTGCTTCTCTCCAAACGCAGCGAATGGCGCGGCAAGCTCCTCCTCACGACCATATTCGCGCACGCGGATCGCTTGGAGGACCTGCGTCTTACCAACCTCTCCCAGAAAGCGCTGTTCTACCAACTGGCGAGCCTCTTCCGCGAGAACCACTTTCCTCGACTGCGCAGACTCGATATCCTACACACGCTGCCGTTGGGAGACGTGCCCGGAGCTCTCCGCAAGTCAGTGCGTCTCCAGATTACACGGTTCAACGCCCCGCTGCTCCGTGTCGTCGGGATCGCCTACCACGACAAACTCAGCTTCTCCCTGCCATGGACAAAGCTGGCCGTGATGGAGGTATACGGCCTCTTCCCCGCCGCTCTAGACCACATTCGGCGCTGTCAAAAGCTACGCACGATCTCTTTCTACCATGACCCAGAGCGCGCCGGCGGCGGGGGCGGGGCCTCGGATAACGTCCCCCTTCTCCCGTTGGTGCACAAAGGGCTCCGCAGGCTCCGCGCGACCGAGGCGCACCTCTTGGACCACCTCACCCTCCCCCAACTAACATCCCTCGATATCGCCGCCGTGGCAAGCTCCGCACGCGTCCCCTCCCTCTGCGCATTCCTCACTCGCTCGCACTGCCGCCTGACGCGCCTCGCGTGGCCGGTAAACCACAATCCGGTCAACATAACACAGTTTCCGCGCCTCCTCCCGTTTCTCGAGGACCTCACGCAGCTCAAGCTTGCCTTTGCGTGCGAGACGGCCGGGATGGAGCAGCTTCTCGACGCGCTTGCGGCGCCGACGGTCATGCCGCGGCTGGCGGCGCTGGAGGTTGAGGACGCGCGAGAGCGTGGGGCGGAGCGGGCGTACGCTGCGCTGCGGAGGTTGGTGCAAGCCCGGTCCACTGGCGCGTTGTGCGAGTTCCGGTTGCGCATTTGCCCGTCCTCCACCGCTATTCTGCCGACCGGTCCGAGGCAGAGAGGGAGGCCGAACCGACCACCGGTGGAGACGAACCAGCGCGCACAGAGGCTAACGCGGGAAGCGATGGATGAGCTACGGGTGTTCGCGGCGAGCGGGATGCGTGTACGGGTTGTGACGATGCGGAAGCGAGGGTCCGTGGAGGAAGAGGTTGTGTTATTGCATTCAAGTAGTGTTCAAGCGTAGGTGTGTTCTAGTCTGCCTTCTCGTCGGATATGATCTCCGCTTCGAGGATGGCATCTCAGGGCGAGTAGAACTTTGTTTCTCTCTTTGTGTTGGTCAGACGCTAGAGCGCGTGGCTTGGAATGCAGATCAGTGGCTCTTTGGCGTCGATATGCATATGGTAACAGCAGCTCATGGCTCGTCGCAATTGGTCGCCTAGAATGGCCGTGTCTCTCTGTCCTCGGACCTTCTTGTGACTAGTCGTGAACCCACCACCATCTCGCGTTCATTCTCTGCTCCTTGTATAAGAAACCCATTCACGAGCACACACCATAAACCGCCGCCCGGACGCATAGGAAAGACTCTCCGGCGAAATCAAACAGAATTCGCGAGCCGAGGGAAGAACGAGGTCCTGCATAGCTTATGGTCGGTATCGGCCGGATAGATGAGGCTATACAGGCAAGTACGCCCCTTCAGAATGGGCGTAGCGGCTTTAGTGTAAATTCCAACCTTGGTTCTTTCAACGACTCGGAGGACGTCGCAAATGAGGACGCGTTTGGTGATGCCGAATTCGTCGGTACTAGCTCGGACGGGCCTGGAGGAGCAGGTAGGGGTACAGGGTCATTTGGAACGAGAACACCGAGGGAAAATGCGTCGAACTCGTTGCAGGCAGAGGTCCAACACAACGGGCCCGGGCGGCTGTGTAGGACCATTCTGTTGTTGAACGTTGAACGTTCAGCGTTGAACTTTGACCGTGACCTCGCTGAACACAAAGGCCAGTGCCGTCGGTTATACAAAGCGCTTCAATAATTTGTCGCGTGCAGACGCTACTAAGCACCCGGTCATGTCTCCGTTCAACCGACAAAGGCCACTTACAAATGCAGCATGACGAAGTGTATTGATTTTTATCCCCATCTGGCTTGTCCCATACTCCCGAGCGTCAACGGGTCCGCGTTCTGCTGACGATTTGCGCGCGGATGGACGGTAGAATGTCAGCTATAAGACATGCACCTCGGAGTACTCGTCCAGCAATCCCTCGGGCAGCGTAGCAACCAATGGCTTCCGACGAGCGCATCTCCTCTTCCTCCTCCCATGTTACCATCGCAGCGGAGCCTAGCCCACGACCAGTGCAGTTCCTCGACAAGACGCCGGAAGCAGCAGCAGCACGCACTGTGTACCTCAAGACCATCTTTGGCGGGGTCGCAGCGCTCTCCGTCGCCATCTTCGCCTTTTTCTCCATCTACTGGGGCAGCGTATGGAGCTCCCCGAGGCATTCGCTGCCAGGTTGGATCGTGGACTTTGACGGAGGGGTCGTCGGGCAGAGTGTGGCGCAGGCGTTGAGTGCCATCGAGCCGACCAGTTCGAGCGTGTCGTGGACGGTGGTGCCCGCGAGCCAGTTCCCGGGGGGTGTTGCGCAGATTGAGGACGCGGTGGTTTCTGAGAAGACTTGGTATGCATTAACCAGTGCGTTTTCTCTTTCTTTGCGACGACGCGGTGTTAACGTCCTATAGTCAACTCTGGCGCCAGCGCAAACCTCACGGCAGCCGTCGCCACCCCCGACGCGTCCTACACCCCGTCCAACGCGGTTACTTTCATCGGGTCCGAGGCACGGAACGAGAACATCTACCGCATCCACTCGCGCATCGTCTCGGCGCAGCTCGAGGCCATAACCCACCAGTTCGGCCTCGACTTCCTGCGCAACATATCCTCCGCAGACAACCTCGCGCAGCTCTTGTCTGTCGCCCCGCAGACGGTGTCAAGGCCGATCTACTTCTCGAGCGTCAACCTGCGGCCGTTCGACGTCCCTGTGGCCAGCGCGGTGACGTTTGTCGGTCTCATTTACCTGCTCATTCTTGCGGTGCGTTCGACTCGCGATTGCCGCTCCTAATTGCTCACTCACTATCCGCAGTTCTTCATTGTGAACGTGTCTGCCAGCGCGCGTCTGCTGTCTGGGCTCGAATCGCGGCTGTCGCTGCGTTCGCTCATCCTCCTGCGACTAGGCACATCCTTTGTGGCGTACTTCTTCGTCTCCGTACGTCCTCTCCTCTCCTCTCTTTCGCATTCCCACTCACCACACCCCCACAGCTCTTCTACACCCTCCTCTCGCGCGCCTTCCAACTCCCCTTCTCCCGCCACTTCGGCTCCGCCGGCTTCCCCATCTTCTGGATGCTCAACTTCATCGGCATGCTCGCCTGCGGGCTCGCCCTCGAAGCCATGCTCACCCTCCTCACCATCCGCTTCGTCCCGTTCTTCCTCATCCTCTGGATCATCGCCAACGTCGCCGCCGCCGTCTACCCCATCCAGGCGCTCCCGCATATATACCGCTACGGGTACGGGTTCCCGGTGTATAATATCTCGAGGGCGGTGAGGGCGATCGTGTTTGGGACGAAGAACGAGCTGGGGATGAATTTTGGGGTGTTGTTTGCGTGGATTGTGCTTTCGTGTGTGACGATTTCGCTGTTCCAGTGGTTTGTGAGGAGGAGGGCGCGTAGTGTGGCGGCGGAGAAGGCGTAGCTGGTTACGAGCGGACGAAAAGTAATGAATGTAATTATGATACCGTACTGCGACGACTATACATCTCGGTTTGGATGTCCTGCTGCCATTTTGGGATGGGTCGAGACGTCTTCTGTGTAGTCTACTCTTGTCTTCTCCCAAACAGTGTCCCCCCGCCAACTGCCCTCCAACGCTAAGTGCTCTCCTCGCCAAGTGCTCGGACGGGTGTGTTAGCTATATGCCACGGCAAGCGTGCACGGACCTCGTCCAACCCGTGACTTTGGCGGACTCTGGGGCCTGCTAGCCGCGCAGCGGAGATTTTTTTGGGGTTTTGGGGCAAATTTGGTCAGGTTGCAACGAGTTTGGGGGATAAATCACAGTATATTCAAGAGCTGCGACAAGGACTACATGGATTACCATATACGAAGTCATACCCGGCCACCAGCAGACGCCCGTACCCGCCCCAACTCGAGTCAAAACGGCCACAACTCACGCCTGGGACACTTGATCAGCCACCAAATACCGCTAAATAATGTCCTGGATACGCACCTGAACACGTCTCGTCGGCCGCGTTCCTTCTCCTACAAGCAGATCCATCATCCCAACGCAAATCCGGGCCGCCTGAGCATGTCTTGACGCTACTGAAACTGAAATCAGCGTAAAATCATCGGTCGCAGAAAGGCACACACCGAACGGCCAGAACGGCCAGCGGACAACAGCGACGTGTACGAACCGATACAAGCATCTCATACCTCACGCAAACAACCGCTGCGCCGTGGTTTCGTTCAAGAGTCGATTTATGGCGGCCGAGGCCGCGGAAACTGCTCTAAAAAGCAGTCAGAACGGAGTCGCTGATAAAGCAAGAGCGGGGAGATTGCAGAGCGGGACGAAACTTGCACTGTCAATGCCCGCGTCTTGTACCCTCCGAAAGAGGCCGTAACGACGCGTCGCACTACAAAGCTCGTTGCAGGAGAGGACGTTGAACATCGGAGCCTAGAATTTGATCAGCGGGAAGGTCGGCGGCGGGCAGCAATGGGGACGTACAGTGCGGACTGCGGGCGCAATAGGACAATGGCGCCGAGTCTCCCCTCCGTCTTGCAGGTTGGCGGACGTCGATTGGTGCAGTATTGGGTGAGATCTGGCGGTGGGTCCAAGAAGTGGTTTAGATCAGACGGGCAGCGGAGGATACGTACCGCGCGGACGTATCGTTTGGATACTTTTGTAACGACGCGTCTACCCTCCGTCTCAGGCTTTGAAACGCGGCGATTGAAGCGGAGAGGACGGAGATATGGCGGAATAACGAGTTCATGCTGATATTTGGTCAGCAACAGGCTCGAAGATGGGAAGCTAGGACACGTACCTTGCGGAAGAACAACTCTGGAGCATAGCGCGGTCCACCTAGGACGCGTGTTGGATCGGTAGTGACCGAGAGGTGGCGGGAGGAAGATGTGACGGCCGGCCGACGCGACTGGCCACCGCCTTCGGCGGCGCGTGCCTGGAGAAAGCAGACTGCACACCGGCCACCGCTGGGTGCTAGTAGGTGCAGCGCGGCAAACGCGCTGCCGTTGGGCTCAACGAGGGGGCGGTACGCATGCCTCCGGCGGCAAAACCCTAAAAAAAGGGCCCGTTAAAACAGCAGAAAATTGAAGGCCGCGGCGACACACCTGAGGGCGCGGGGGGAAGCAGCGCGAGGCCCGCGCTGCCGTCGATTTAATGCGTGGTGGCGGTACTTTCGCCTCCGGCGGCAGAAATCTGAAAAAAAGCCAGTCAAAAAGTCGAAAAAAGCGGCCTCCGACGACGTACCCGAAGCACGCGGAAAGGTGCTGGACAGGACGGCGGATGCGGAGGAAGCAGCGCGGAGCACGCGCTGCCGCCTGGTTCATGCGGGAAGGCGGTATGGTCGCCTCCGGCGGCAAAACCTCGAAAAAAAATGTCAGTTACAAGTAGGGAAAAATGTGTGCTGGGACAAACCTCGAGGGCGCAGAAGGTCTACGCTGGGCATAGTTTTGGGAGGCGCGGGGGTGGTGGTGGTAGGACGCAAGAGGGATGTTGACACTTTGATTGGCGAGTGTTGCGCCGCGGACCGGAATTGGAGATTATGCGACAAAATCTTGCTGGGGTTTCATTTTTCCACAGAGTTGGGTTTGAGAGCGAGGTGTTCAGGCGTCGAAAGCTCCGCAAATTTCTGTCTTGAATTCCGACTGGAAAGCTTTGGAGGCGTCCTGACGGGTCGCCGGAGAAGACTGGACAAAGATCTGCATGGGCGGGCGGCGGAGCTAACAGTCGGCTGGAGCGCTTGAACCGGAGCAAGGTGGTTGTCAGAGCCAAGATGGTGATGTGACGCCGCGTTCATAGGCCCAAGTCGAATCCCAAGAATTTTGTGGTGTCTAGGTTATTTGCAGGGAGCTGCTGTTTAGCCTGTTAAGCAGCAATAAAATACCTTTTTGCCTGCGAGGTAAGCTGCGCAGAAAGGAAATCTACGCGCAGATTCATACCCGCGAGGTACGTGACGGCGGCCTTGCCGCTCCTCCGCTAGTCCAAGGCTCCACACATACGTGATTCATCCGCGCCCGACGTCAGACACCGCATGCAACACTTGCCGCCGCGAACATCGCTTGCGACGTTACCGCCGAAATCAGCGCCCATGACGCGATGTAAGCCCACGTTTCCCAGCTCCTATTAGTCTCTTGGTGTAGTGGTATTGCGTCTCGTCTGCTATGCGGTGGTTTTGCGTTCGAATCCTATTGTTTTGGACTTTGTTGGAAACAAAAGCCGCTTTTTTGTTTAGGAAAATAGGGATGTTCTGGGCTTTACCCACCTACGCCCGTATATCCGAAGAGTGTTTTCGGCCCAGTGCAGACGCTGTGCGCGCCGACGCAGGCTGATTCGAGCAACAAACGGGCTGCAACACCCACTTCCAAATTGGGAAGGCGCGCATTTGCGACCCTTGTCCGCGCTAATTAGGGTGGTTATTTGGACTGACAGCGTGTGTAACGCTCATACGAGACCCCATGTGCAGCAAAACGCGTCTATTCGCGCGTTGAACGTCTCTAGAACGCATACAGCCAAACAAAGAAGCTGGTATATTTCCTCATTGCGGTGAGCTGGAAGGTCAAGGTCCAGTATTTTGTCTTACGTAATATCCCTTTCCCTGCTCCCTGGCCGCTCTCTTGTCCCGTATTCTGCGCTGAACACGTCCAAATCGCGAAATACTCGAAATCGATGTTCTGCGAAATGCAGCTCATGTGCGACGGGATCGGACTCAGGAACAGCCGAGTATATCCCTCAGCGTACTACCATCATTCCAGCTCCACGCGCGCGCCGCTCGCGTACCCTTCGCGTTGCAAATCTCGAAATTCGCATTCTGCACGAAATCCACTTCCGCCCGAATACCGCGTGGTGCGGCCAACTTTCGCCGTGGTATCAGCCGCTCCCATGATGTCCGACGCCACGGAGTGCCGTTTACCGCTTGGCCGGCGCTGTTTTGAGGGGGTATAAAAGCTACGCTCGAATCAGCAAACTGACAGGTCCTCCTTGCTCTCTACTTCCACCATCGCATACCCGCCCTCCTCCACCCACCTCGATCGTCTACCGCTCACGTCGAACGCGTTCCCGACTCTGTGTACACCGTCTCGCATCTCTGTTGGTACGTCTGAGCAACGTATTGGTGCTTGCGCATGCTCTAACCCTCTTCCAGCTCCAACTCTACCTCGAACTTATGTTGGTCCGTGCTTGCCTTGTATATTGTTCCCTCGCTGTTGGATCCACTGATTCGCTCCCAGAACCGCCGGCCCGACTCTGCGTACGCCGCCCCGCATCTACAAGTTGCTGCTGTTTGCGCTAACCGTCTTCCAGCTTCAACTCATCGCGCGATCTCGAATCTATGCTGGTACGTACTCGCGTGCGTCGGGACCCTCGTATCTTGCTCCCCGCCGACTGGACCGCTCCCAGAATCGCCGCGTCAAGATAATCTCGGGCTTGCGATGCTCTGCGTGCCAGATCTCACGACTCGGTGACGGCTCCTGTGACTCTGTGCTGGTATGTGCTACTCCATGACCTTATATGTCCAGATTGGCGTAATCTACGCGTTGGTATAGTGCCTGCAGAGGACTCCGCAAGTCCGTTCATGCTCCTCTGCTCGCTCGAGCGTGCAACTAACAGAACTTTGACTTTGCTCCAGGACTACTCGAAATCCCGCCCTTCTGCTGTCGGGCAACGCGCCCACCGACTTCTCAACGATCTCTGGCTGCTCTCATCGCTTTGCCCGAATTCTCGCCGCCGTCCTCAAACTTCACCTGCCGCAACATCTTCGCCCGCATCGCATTATAGCTCGAAATTCCGCCCTTCCGCCGTCAAGCAACTCACTCATCGACGTCTACGCTCTCTCTGGCTGCTCTCGGCGCTCTGTGTCGTCTACGAAATCCCGCCGCCGTCCTCAAGCTATGCCCGCCGCAGATTAAATCTTCGCCTCCATCAACCTGTAGCTTCAAGATCTCGACAACTTGTGCATAATACGACGGCGTTCGCGTGCTTTTGAGCCGTGGCTATGACCACTACTCTCGTTGGTACGTCCCCGTTCTTGTTGGAGCCGCGACTTGGTGTTCTAACGGTGTTCAAGTTGTAGCATCGGTTCTGGCGGGGCTAACCGGGCACGAGTAGTCGGCGTCTCCGGCGTACACGCGAGCTGGTATTTCTCATGAACGGTGCGTTCAACTTGCTTTGTAGTTATCTTCTGGGCTCAGTGAAAGAGCCGCAGGAGCCGCACTTGGGCCGCGCATGGGCCGCGCATGGGCCGCGTTTGATGGAGCCGCGGTTTGACAGGGCCGCGTGTGAATGCGGCCTGATGGTGAAAGGGCCGCGCGGATTAAGCCCTGGGCCGCGAAAATTTGGGTTGCGGGTTTAACTCGGTGTTCAATTCCCCCATACCTACAGATGGTTCTGCCAAGTTTTCAGGGCAAAATAAGGTGATTTTGCGGAGGTATTGTGAATCTAAGTCTGGTGGACGCAAGCGGAGGTACTACAATTTGCCAGGATCACCATTAGGCAAGTTGGCAAAAGCTATGTATTGAGGGCTTCCTACTCCTCGAGAGCTCGCGTCAGCGTACGGGGGAAAGTTAATACGGCTGAGCTGGGATGTAGAACGGTGAGAAGTGCACGTACAGCTGTGTAGATGCTTTCTTATATTGATGTAGTTGTAGAGGAAGAAGAACATGTAGCCCCGCGACTTCAAGACACCACTGACATTCCGAACCATACCTAACTATTGGCGGAGAGCCGCAGACGAGAAGTTTGCAAGCCGCAGCAAAAGTTTGGGAGCCGCGGATGGGCCGCAGATGAGCCGCACAGGGCCGCAGGAACTTTTGGCCGCGGCTCAAACTTGCATGTCGGGAGGCCGCGTTGGGCCGCGTCGAGCCGCGCAGAGCCGCGATGTCTGTGTTTATTGCTGAGATAAAATATGATTTTTTTCCATGTTACAGTGTGTTATTAGGGTAAATATATGTACATTCATGGCCGATGTGGCCGATACTATATCTGTGTGTGCTCAGAAAAAGTGTCTCGCCACGGAAAACCACTCCCATCAAACGCGGCCCAAGGTGGCTGTGCTGTGAGGGCCGCGGATGCGGCTCGCGGCCCTCCTGCGGCCTATTCACCTGGCCCTTATTTTCTGGTGCTCAGACTGATAAAATCTTGTCAGATTATCGATGTCTGCAGCTCAAGATATCCTCGGTCGGGTTAGTATCGGGCGGAAGGCTCTCCCCGTTCGCATACTGACCATACGCTGGAGTAGATTATCTGTGAGCATATATTCATTAGCAGTCCGCAAAACGCTGGTTTCGATGTTAGAATTTAGTTACCGCGGAATTTTGTCTATTACAATGGGTACATTCGTCGGATTCGTACGAAATGACGAGGAGGTAAGAGCAGCAAGCTCTAGGTAGCGTGTAATAGAAAGGACAAAGACGGTCACAGCCGTTGCGTCGAGCGACGCGTCGCGACACGTCTAGATTCCTAACCGCAGACTAGTACCTTAACTTACTATACTCCTGTAACTGGTAATTTATCTGCAACGACCTCCAGCAGCGCCTTGCAACCACAAGCCGAGCCGGGCGCACGCCTTCCACCCCGGTGTCCCGGGCCTTACCTACAACGGCCTACAACAGCGGTATATGCACTGCCCCGAGCCGCCCCGCACCCACACCCACATATTCGAATCCCCGTCCAGCGCCATCGCCAGCGCCGGCGTTCGCGAAACCCTCTTTCTTTTACAAGCGGGACCCACCTGGATCGCAGCACTCGGCCCGCAGCCTGCAGACTGCTCGCAATACAACGGGGGTGGAGCTGGAGCTGCATGGATGGATACATCAAGATTGTGGGAGGCGGCGGCAAACTCAAAGACTATCGACAAGCTTACAACACGACGAGATGCATTGATGTCCCATACTCCCGAGAGACAACAGGCCCGCTTTCTGCTGACGACTCTGGCGCGCGGATGGACGGTAGAATGTCGTCTATAAGACATGCACCTCGGAGTAGTCTTCCAGCAACCCCTGCCAGCGTAGCAGCCAATGGCCTCCGACGAGCGCATCTCCTCCTCCTCCTCCCATGTTACCATCGCAGCGGAGCCTAGCGCACGACCGGTGCAGGTGCAGTTCCTCGATAAGACGCCGGAAGCAGCAGCATCCCGCGCTGTGTACTTCAAGACCATCTTTGGCGGCGTCGCAGCACTCTCCGTCGCCATCTTCGCGTTCTTCTCCATCTACTGGGGCAGCGTATGGAGCTCGCCAAGGCACTCGCTGCCAGGCTGGATCGTGGATTTCGACGGGGGGCTCGTGGGACAGAGTGTGGCGCAGGCGTTGAGTGCCATCGAGCCGACGAGTTCGAGCGTGTCGTGGACGGTGGTGCCCGCGAGCCAGTTCCCCGGTGGTGTTGCGCAGATTGAAGACGCGGTGGTGAAGGAGAAGACCTGGTACGCGTTAATAAGTGCGTTTTTTTCCCTTTCTCTACGAGGACGCAGCGCTAATGTCCTGTAGTCAATTCCGGCGCCAGCGCAAACCTAACGGCAGCCGTCGCTACCCCCGACGCATCCTACACCCCGTCTAATGCGGTTACCTTCATCGGGTCCGAGGCGCGCAACGAGAACATCTACCGCATCCACTCGCGCGTCGTATCGGCGCAGCTCGAGGCCATAACTCACGACTTCGGCCTCAGCTTCCTGCGGAACATCTCCTCCGCAAATAACCTCGCGCAACTTTTGTCTGTCGCTCCGCAGACGGTCTCAAGACCGATCTACTTCTCGAGCGTCAACCTACGGCCGTTCGACGTCCCTGTGGCCAGCGCGGTGACGTTCGTCGGTCTCATTTACTTGCTCATTCTTGCGGTGCGTACGCCTGACGGTTGCCGCTCCCAATTGCTCAACGCCCGCAGTTCTTCATTGTGAACGTTTCTGCCAGCGCGCGCTTGCTGTCTGGCCTCGAATCGCGGCTGTCGCTGCGGTCGCTCGTCCTCCTACGTCTAGGCACCTCCTTTATCGCCTACTTCTTCGTCTCCGTACGTCCTATCCCCTCAAGTCTCCTGCCACTCACCCGCTCCCCCCACAGCTCTTCTACACCCTCCTCTCGCGCGCCTTCCAACTCCCCTTCTCCCGGCACTTCGGCTTCGCCGGCTTCCCCATCTTCTGGATGCTCAACTTCATCGGCATGCTCGCCTGCGGGCTCGCCCTCGAAGCCATGCTCACCCTCCTCACCATCCGCTTCGTCCCGTTCTTCCTCATCCTCTGGATCATCGCCAACGTCGCCGCCGCCGTCTACCCCATCCAGGCGCTCCCGCACATCTACCGCTACGGGTACGGGTTCCCGGTGTATAACATCTCGAGGGCGGTGAGGGCGATTGTGTTTGGGACGAAGAACGAGCTGGGGATGAATTTCGGGGTGTTGTTTGCGTGGATTGTGCTTTCGTGTGTGACGATTTCGTTGTTCCAGTGGTTTGTGAGGAGGAGGGCGCGTAGTGTGGCTGTGGCGGCGGAGAAGGCTTAGCCGGCGACGAGTGGACGAAAAGTAACGAATGTAATTATGATACCGTACTGCGACGACTATACATCATATACTAGCAAGTTGAACATAAATCTAATTGGGCCGAATACTTTAAATCCCAAGAAGAGCCCACATAATTCAGATGAGCGCTTCGTAGCCGAGTTGATACTAGCGAACGAGGAGCGGACATTCCGATAGCCTACGAGCTAGGTTGTCCTTCGAATTCGAATTCGCGCTTGGCATATGCATATGCAGCTCGTATCAATAAAGCACAGCAGCCCATGAAATCTGCAATTTCCGCTCACGTTCAATTCGCCGATGCATGCACACCGCAAGTTCATCCGACTCAGGCTCGCAAATTATTCGGGTCCGCGCAGTGCGCTTCTCTTGGCCGCGCGCTGGCGCAAGCGTCTTCTGATTTTCCCGGACTCGGAAAAGGTTACGGTACGCCCGAACCAAATCTTGGCGTGGCGCGCACGATGCACTCGGTTTCAAGTTGGCAATGGCATTGCTTCAAGCTTGGCTAGGTTGCTTCCGCATCGCGCCCCGGGCATCGCAGCCAAGAGCCAAGTTTAGCGTTACAGCTTCTCTCGATCGCGACGCGACGGAGTTACCCAAATTGTCTCCGTCTAACTTAAGAATTGCTTGGCGCTTGGCCGCTCGGAGTTACCGCCTCCGTTGCTGGCGCTTCGCGGGTTCTACTTCTGGGCCCTCGAGGTTCAAGCTTGCTCGTTGGTGCTTGGCATTAAAAAAGCTTCTTTGAGAAAGTGAAAGAAGCGTTAGTAGCATCCGAGTCCGGGTGCCTCGAACCTTTTTGCAGGGGCTTGGCGAATGGAATATTTCCGCCAAGGCCGCGCCCGGGATGGACTTGTGGGTCCTTGCTTGTTCGAAACTTTCTTGGGTTCCATATCTGGCGCTAGCCCCGGTGATGCCTGGACGACTCGTGCACCGTAGCACCAAAAACTGGCTATGAAATAAGCATCGGAAAGAGCTGACCTCTGGCAAGATCAATTTTATTTTCTCTCAGCGTTTTGTGGGCCCAGGCCTTTGTTCAATCGCCATCCACGCCAGCCTCCGAGATGGGAGATGGGTTCCGGGCTAATCCTTAGTTATACCTCCAACTCTTAGTGTCCGGTCTACACCTACTTCCACAAAATATCTCCCCCATTCCAGCTGCGTTAATATTGGTGCAAATTGCGTTTCAGCACCGACCTCCAAGGAGGGTCCCTGTTTGCAGGGGTACTCGAACTAAGTTGCTGATAAAGTCTTCAGTTGTATGGCTTCCTTTGTTCAAACCCCTCATCATTGCATCACAAAATACTAACTCGGCGGGACCTGATTTTAATTTTACCCCTCATAGCTGCGAGCGTCGGCGTCGCCAAGAAACGAGCGTCCCGCGTCAATACCACCGCATCGCCTTTGCAGCGTCATAGTCGTTATTTCGAACAGAGAAGAGAGGAATCTCGTGCTACAAATATCTCAGACGTGGTGAGCTGCTGGGGATAACTGTCGCAAGGCGGAGAATCACCGCTGTCGCGAGATTGCGGTTGAGCATGCGGCGGCGGCATGTTCAAACTTGAACTCAACCCCACACTTGAGCGCGTCAGAGCGCAATACGTAGTCTTCCCGTTCAATGTGAAAGCTTTGCTCAAAGTTGTTGACATTGGATGTCGCCCGGAGCACACAAAATAATTGTGTATGGGAGGCCTGAGTTGCGGGCGCGAGTCGTTTGCCGGTAGATATGCCAATGAGGAGAGGAATGCGGGGCCACGACGTTGGAGGCGCACAACGTTTCGTCGAAAGACTCATCAGGTGGCTATTTCCCTTTTATACTTCCGCTCTTGGTTTGATCGTTCTTTGTTGTTCAAACGTGCCTTTGTACTTTCCCGGAATCCGGTTAGCGGACTCTACGTTCCATGGACAAAGCCAGATTTTTCTCGCTGTTGTTTATTTCAACTAACGTTGGCATTCGTTAGTTATACCGAGTACAATCAGCGCGAACACATTGTGGATACCACCGCCTAGAAGTCTTCGACTCGCCAAACCCCGGACGGGTTCGCACAGGGCGATTCGACGACGGCGGCTGCTCATCACCGTAGACATCCTCCGCACTCAACAGCAACACGAGAACCACTCGATCGTGTCGCCGGAGCGCAGAGGCCGTGAACGGGCGTATTGCAGGTAAACACTCCGCGTTATTAATCCGGGACGCTAGTTTTTAATCTCTCATAGTAATTTTTTCGAGATCTGAAGGAGTGCGCCGCCGGGAGCGGGACCCGAAGGGTCCCGCGCGGCGCACGACTGAAGATCGAGAAAAAAGAGAGACAAACTTGCGTCGCTCAAGAAGCATGGTATGCGTCCAAAATGTTTCGGTTGTTGGTATTCAATCGGTCGCCCAAGGTTCGCGGTTTTTTGAAGGAGGCCATGAAGCGGAACTCGGGGTAGCCTATTCCGTGTTCTCTCCATGATTTCTCCAATTCGCGCCAGATGGGACTGAACTCGAAACCGTCCCATACTGGATTATGGGTGAGCTTGAGGACGTGGAGCGGGAGATCGCCGCTTGCGTCTTGCGACGCTGGCGGTTTGAGCGCGTCTTTACGCTCGATCTTGTACTCGACGCCGTCAAAAACATCTTGGAGCCAACGTGGTGGATATCCGCGTTCATGTAGCCGATTCTTGAAGTGCTTACGCACTTCCGCGAATTTCGACTCCTTTGAACAGATCCGGACGTACCGGATGAGCTCGCCTTTTACCCAAGACCGTTTAGAGTCTTCGGAGTGGCAGGAGCTCCACGGAATGTAGAGGTATGCATTTAGCGCCTTCTGGTACACGGATGTTTCGAGTCTGTACTGAGGGTTTGATGCCGGTATGCCCGGATCGACCGTCATTGTTACGAGGACGTCCAAGAAGGGGAGCTGGTGCTTTGATACAGTCCACTCAAATTTCATGTTCGGGTGAAGTGTACCAATGCGTTGCTTGAAGCGCTCGACGTCCTCCTCCGTACCGTGGACGATCGCAAACACGTCGTCGATGAACCGGTTGTAGAGGAGTATCAGATCGCCAAGTTCTTCCACTTCGGCTCCGCCGGCTTCCCCCATCTTCTGGATGCTCAACTTCATCGGCATGCTCGCCTGCGGGCTCGCCCCTCGAAGCCATGCTCACCCTCCTCACCATCCGCTTCGTCCCGTTCTTCCTCATCCTCTGGATCATCGCCAACGTCGCCGCCGCCGTCTACCCCATCCAGGCGCTCCCGCATATATACCGCTACGGGTACGGGTTCCCGGTGTATAATATCTCGAGGGCGGTGAGGGCGATCGTGTTTGGGACGAAGAACGAGCTGGGGATGAATTTTGGGGTGTTGTTTGCGTGGATTGTGCTTTCGTGTGTGACGATTTCGCTGTTCCAGTGGTTTGTGAGGAGGAGGGCGCGTAGTGTGGCGGCGGAGAAGGCGTAGCTGGTTACGAGCGGACGAAAAGTAATGAATGTAATTATGATACCGTACTGCGACGACTATACATCTCGGTTTGGATGTCCTGCTGCCATTTTGGGATGGGTCGAGACGTCTTCTGTGTAGTCTACTCTTGTCTTCTCCCAAACAGTGTCCCCCCGCCAACTGCCCTCCAACGCTAAGTGCTCTCCTCGCCAAGTGCTCGGACGGGTGTGTTAGCTATATGCCACGGCAAGCGTGCACGGACCTCGTCCAACCCGTGACTTTGGCGGACTCTGGGGCCTGCTAGCCGCGCAGCGGAGATTTTTTGGGGTTTTGGGGCAAATTTGGTCAGGTTGCAACGAGTTTGGGGGATAAATCACAGTATATTCAAGAGCTGCGACAAGGACTACATGGATTACCATATACGAAGTCATACCCGGCCACCAGCAGACGCCCGTACCCGCCCCAACTCGAGTCAAAACGGCCACAACTCACGCCTGGGACACTTGATCAGCCACCAAATACCGCTAAATAATGTCCTGGATACGCACCTGAACACGTCTCGTCGGCCGCGTTCCTTCTCCTACAAGCAGATCCATCATCCCAACGCAAATCCGGGCCGCCTGAGCATGTCTTGACGCTACTGAAACTGAAATCAGCGTAAAATCATCGGTCGCAGAAAGGCACACACCGAACGGCC
The DNA here is from genome assembly GCA_014461125.1 of Mycena kentingensis (nom. inval.). NCBI lineage: Eukaryota > Fungi > Basidiomycota > Agaricomycetes > Agaricales > Mycenaceae > Mycena > Mycena kentingensis (nom. inval.). The sequence continues at coordinate 1,198,605 of JACAZG010000019.1, read as the reverse complement.
AGAACGGCCAGCGGACAACAGCGACGTGTACGAACCGATACAAGCATCTCATACCTCACGCAAACAACCGCTGCGCCGTGGTTTCGTTCAAGAGTCGATTTATGGCGGCCGAGGCCGCGGAAACTGCTCTAAAAAGCAGTCAGAACGGAGTCGCTGATAAAGCAAGAGCGGGGAGATTGCAGAGCGGGACGAAACTTGCACTGTCAATGCCCGCGTCCGGTACCTTCCGAACGAGTCCGTAACCACGCGTGGCACTACAAAACTGGCTGCAGAAGACGAGGTTGAACATGGATGGTCAGCGGGAGAATCGGCGGCCGGCAGCAATGAAGACGTACAATGCCGACGCCCGATGGCAATATGTCGATAGCACCGAGTCTCCCCTCCGTCCTGAAGCTTGTCGGACGTCGATTGGTGAAGTGTTGAGCGAGTTCTGGCGGTAGGTCCAGGATTGGTTTGGATCAGACGGGCAGCGGGAAATGCATACGGCGCAGACGTACCGTTTGAGATACTTTTGTAACGACGCGTCTACCCTCCGTCTCAGGCTTTGAAACGCGGCGATTGAAGCGGAGAGGACGGAGATATGGCGGAATAACGAGTTCATGCTGATATTTGGTCAGCAACAGGCTCGAAGATGGGAAGCTAGGACACGTACCTTGCGGAAGAACAACTCTGGAGCATAGCGCGGTCCACCTAGGACGCGTGTTGGATCGGTAGTGACCGAGAGGTGGCGGGAGGAAGATGTGACGGCCGGCCGACGCGACTGGCCACCGCCTTCGGCGGCGCGTGCCTGGAGAAAGCAGACTGCACACCGGCCACCGCTGGGTGCTAGTAGGTGCAGCGCGGCAAACGCGCTGCCGTTGGGCTCAACGAGGGGGCGGTACGCATGCCTCCGGCGGCAAAACCCTAAAAAAAGGGCCCGTTAAAACAGCAGAAAATTGAAGGCCGGCGGCGACACACCTGAGGGCGCGGGGGGAAGCAGCGCGAGGCCCGCGCTGCCGTCGATTTAATGCGTGGTGGCGGTACTTTCGCCTCCGGCGGCAGAAATCTGAAAAAAAGCCAGTCAAAAAGTCGAAAAAAGCGGCCTCCGACGACGTACCCGAAGCACGCGGAAAGGTGCTGGACAGGACGGCGGATGCGGAGGAAGCAGCGCGGAGCACGCGCTGCCGCCTGGTTCATGCGGGAAGGCGGTATGGTCGCCTCCGGCGGCAAAACCTCGAAAAAAAATGTCAGTTACAAGTAGGGAAAAATGTGTGCTGGGACAAACCTCGAGGGCGCAGAAGGTCTACGCTGGGCATAGTTTTGGGAGGCGCGGGTGGTGGTGGTAGGACGCAAGAGGGATGTTGACACTTTGATTGGCGAGTGTTGCGCCGCAGACCGGAATTGGAGATTATGCGACAAAATCTTGCTGGGGTTTCATTTTTCCACAGAGTTGGGTGCGAGAGCGAGGTGTTCAGGCGTCGAAAGCTCCGCAAATTTCTGTCTTGAATTCCTAGAAAGCTTTCGAGGCGTCCTGACGCGTCGCCGGAGAAGACCGGACAGAGATCTGCATGGGCGGGCGGCGGAGCTAACAGTCGGCTGGAGCGCTTGAACGGGAAGGTGGTTGTCAGAGCCAAGATGCTGATGTGAGGGAATTGCCGCCGAATTGGGTCCAAAGTTGAATCCAAAGAATTTTGTTGTGTCTAGGTTATTTGCAGGGAGCTGCTGTGTAGCCTGTTAAACTGAAATAAAATCGCTTTTTGCATGCGAGGTAAGCTGCGCAGAAAGGAAATGTACGCGCAGATTCATACCCGCGAGGTACGTGACGGCGGCCTTGCCGCTCCTCCGCTAGTATCCACAGATACGTGATTCATCCGCGCCCGACGTCAGACACCGCATGCAATATTTGCCGCCCAGAACATCGCTTGCAAAGTTACCGCCGAAAACAGCGCCCATGACGAGACGTGGGCCAATGTTTCCCAGCTCTCACTGGCTCATTGGTGTAGTGGTATTGAGTCTGTTCTCCGTGTAGATGGCTTTGGGTTCGAAACCTATTGTTTTTGAATTTGTTTGAAACAAAAGCAAATTTTTTGTTTCGAAAACGTCGGGTTGTTCTGGGCTACACCCACCTTTTCTTGTCTATCCGAGCACTATTTTAGGCCCAGCGCTGACGCTGTGCCTGCGCCGACGCAGCCTGATTCGGGCAACAAACGGGCCGCAACACCCACTTCCGAATTGGGAAGGCACGCATTTGTGATACTTCTTGCCCTGATTAGGGTGGCTACTTGACATGACAGCGTGTGTAACGCTCATGCGAGACCGCATGCGCAGTGAAACGCGTAAATTCGCGCGTTGAAAGTCTCTAGACCGCGTACAGTGCAACAAAGGATCTTGTATAGTTCCTCAATGCGGTGAGCCGGCAAGTCAAAGTGCAGTATTGTGTCTACGTAATGTCTCATCTCACTGCTATCTAGCTGCTCTCCAGCCCCGTATTCCGCGCTGAACATGTCCAAAGCGCGAAATACTCGAAATACTCTAAATGGATGTTCTGCGAAATGCAGCTCTTGTGCGACGGGATCAGACTCAGGTACAGCCGAGTATCATTCCTTGGAGTACTACCATCATTCCAGTTCCGCCCGAAGCCTCCTCGCGTACCCTACGCGTTGCAGATTGCGAAGTTCGCATTCTGCATGAAACCCACTTCCGCCCGAATACCGTGTGCTGCGGCGAGATCTGCCCGCCGTATCACCTTTCCCATCATGTCCGACGCCACGGAATGCCGTTTACTGCTTGGCCGGCGCTGTTTTGAGGGGGTATAAAAGGTACGCTCGAATCAGCAAACTGACAGGTCCTTCTTGCTCTCTACTTCCACCATCGCATACTCGCCCTCCTGCCCCCACCTCGATTGTGTTCCGCTCACGCCGACCGCATCCCCGACTCTGCGTACACCGTCTCGCATCTCTGTCGGTATGTCTTAGCAACGTATTGGTGCTTGCGCTAACCCTCGACCAGCTCCAACTCTACCTCGGACCTATGCAGGTGCGTGCTTGCCTTGTAGCTTGATCCCTCGCCTCGCTGTTGGATCCACTGAACGGCTCCCAGATTCGCTGTCTCGACTCTGCGTACGCCGCCCTAGGCCTGCATCTCTTTGCGGTTTGCGCTAGCCGGATTCGAGCTTCAAGTCATCACGCTATCTCGAACCTATGCTGGTACGTACTCGCGTTCGCGTTCGTTGGCGCCTCGCCGCCGGATCGACTGAACCGTTACCAGATTCGCCGCGTCAAGATAATGTCGGGCTCGCAATGCTCTGCGTGCCAGATCTAACGACTCGGTGACGGCGCCTCTGACTCTGTGCTACTCTGTATGTCCAGATTAGCGGTATCGACGCGTCTGTGTAGCGCCTGCAGAGGACTCTGCAGGTCTGTTCATGCTCCTCTACTCGCTCGAGCGTGCTACTGACGAAATTTTGACTTTGCTCCAGGACTATTCGAAATCCCGCCCTTCTGCTGTCAGGCAACGCGCCGACCGACGTCTCAACGATCTCTGGCTGCTCTCAGCGCTCGGTACGAACTCCAGCCGCCGTCCTCAAGTTTCACCTGCCGCATCTTCCTCGCCCGCATCGCTTATCGCCTTCGCCGGCAAGCAACTCACTCACCGATGTCTACGCTTTCACTGGCTGCTCTCGGCGCTCTGTGTCGACCACGATATCCCGCCGCCGTCCTCAAGCCATGCCCGCCGCAGATTAAATCTTTGCTTGCATCACCCGTAGCTGCAAGATATCGGCGACTTGTGCACAATACGACAGCGTTCGCGTGCTTTTGAGCCGTGGCTATGACCATTGCTCTCGTTGGTACGTCCCCGTTCGCGTTGGAGCCGCGGCTTCGTGGTCTAACGGTGTTCAAGGTGTAGCATCGGTTCTGGCGGGGCACGGATAGTCGGCGTTTCCGGCGTACACGCGAGCTCGTATCTCGCACGAACGGTGCGTTCAACTTGCTTTGTAGTTATCTTCTGGGCTCAGTGAAAGAGCCGCAGGAGCCGCACTTGGGCCGCGCATGGGCCGCGCATGGGCCGCGTTTGATGGAGCCGCGGTTTGACAGGGCCGCGTGTGAATGCGGCCTGATGGTGAAAGGGCCGCGCGGATTAAGCCCTGGGCCGCGAAAATTTGGGTTGCGGGTTTAACTCGGTGTTCAATTCCCCCATACCTACAGATGGTTCTGCCAAGTTTTCAGGGCAAAATAAGGTGATTTTGCGGAGGTATTGTGAATCTAAGTCTGGTGGACGCAAGCGGAGGTACTACAATTTGCCAGGATCACCATTAGGCAAGTTGGCAAAAGCTATGTATTGAGGGCTTCCTACTCCTCGAGAGCTCGCGTCAGCGTACGGGGAAAGTTAATACGGCTGAGCTGGGATGTAGAACGGTGAGAAGTGCACGTACAGCTGTGTAGATGCTTTCTTATATTGATGTAGTTGTAGAGGAAGAAGAACATGTAGCCCCGCGACTTCAAGACACCACTGACATTCCGAACCATACCTAACTATTGGCGGAGAGCCGCAGACGAGAAGTTTGCAAGCCGCAGCAAAAGTTTGGGAGCCGCGGATGGGCCGCAGATGAGCCGCACAGGGCCGCAGGAACTTTTGGCCGCGGCTCAAACTTGCATGTCGGGAGGCCGCGTTGGGCCGCGTCGAGCCGCGCAGAGCCGCGATGTCTGTGTTTATTGCTGAGATAAAATATGATTTTTTTCCATGTTACAGTGTGTTATTAGGGTAAATATATGTACATTCATGGCCGATGTGGCCGATACTATATCTGTGTGTGCTCAGAAAAAGTGTCTCGCCACGGAAAACCACTCCCATCAAACGCGGCCCAAGGTGGCTGTGCTGTGAGGGCCGCGGATGCGGCTCGCGGCCCTCCTGCGGCCTATTCACCTGGCCCTTATCTTCTGGTGCTCAGACTGATAACCTTTGTCGTCAGATTCTCGATGTTTGAAGCTCAAGATATCCTCGGTCGGGCTAGTATCGTGCGGAAGGTTCTCCCTGTTTGCATACTGACCGCACGCTGGAGTAGACTGATCATCTGTGAGTACATATATTCATCAGCAGCGCGCAAAACGCTGGTTTCGATGTTGGGGTTTAGTTACTACGGAATTTTGTTTATTTCAATGGGTACATTCGTCGGATTCGTACGAAATGACGAGGAGGTAAGAGCAGCAAGCTCTAGGTAGCGTGTAATAGAAAGGACAAAGACGGTCACAGCCGTTGCGTCGAGCGACGCGTCGCGACACGTCTAGATTCCTAACCGCAGACTAGTACCTTAACTTACTATACTCCTGTAACTGGTAATTTATCTGCAACGACCTCCAGCAGCGCCTTGCAACCACAAGCCGAGCCGGGCGCACGCCTTCCACCCCGGTGTCCCGGGCCTTACCTACAACGGCCTACAACAGCGGTATATGCACTGCCCCGAGCCGCCCCGCACCCACACCCACATATTCGAATCCCCGTCCAGCGCCATCGCCAGCGCCGGCGTTCGCGAAACCCTCTTTCTTTTACAAGCGGGACCCACCTGGATCGCAGCACTCGGCCCGCAGCCTGCAGACTGCTCGCAATACAACGGGGGTGGAGCTGGAGCTGCATGGATGGATACATCAAGATTGTGGGAGGCGGCGGCAAACTCAAAGACTATCGACAAGCTTACAACACGACGAGATGCATTCACACTGCGGATTCGGAAATAAAATGGGGGATTTTTTAAATTTTTTATAACTAGTATAATGGCACATAAAATGGCAACATTTTTTCAAACCACAGAGAAGCGGTATAATGGAGCTCTTTTTTTGCCAAGATACAGAAAGAAATGTGGCCAAAAACAGTGCCAATATATTTGTCATATCTTGGCTATAATAAAGGCCTGTTTTTGCATTTAACATATCCAAAGAATATAGGCATCCAATAACGGCCAAGATAACACCGGTATAAAGCCCCATTTCATGCACCATTTTTTGCCGAAAAAATGCCAAAGAAAGGGGCCCTTCAAAGCACCAATATAAGGTATAGAAAACTGGTGTCAACATACCTCTGGTATAAAGCCCGTCGGCCGACAAGCGGCCGATGGGCGGCCGACAGTCGGTCGATGGGCGGCCGACAGTCGGTGGAGAATCGACTTACAAAAAAAGACGCCGGAGCGAGAATCGAACGGACGGTGAGCAGATCACATGATATATATCAAATGACTCGCCTAGGTGCAACGGGGAATACCGTTCAGCGACTGGGTGAATACCCTCTAGCGACGCGGTGTCCCTATATGTTCGCCCTGTTTACATCTTAGGGAAGGAAATTCAAATGTCTGTTAACGCAAGAGATTCAAATGCACTCTAGGACAATACAGGGTACCTCCAACCTTCTTTTAGCCAACTTGAGTGTTCAAGAACAGATTCAGTATACTCTATGACTCCACGTATGAAGCCTGTTAACGAAAAAAAGTGAAACCATCCGACAATATTAATCATTGCTCAAGTTTTTAGGGTAATCTTATGAATATTTACTATGCATTCAAAACTAATGTACAAGCGATTATTTTTTTCTTTTCTACTGCAATTTATACACATTGTCCGCATGATGCCAAAGATAATCGACGCCGACCTCGTTTTCTGCCTTGTAAGCCCCCAAAGAGGAGCGCATGAAGCTCGTCTTCCGACGCCAAGCTTGCTGTGTCCACGCTGGCGGTTCCGATGACTCCAGCTTTCTGCGATGTGCCAAAAACCAGCTCTCGCAATTGGGTGACCACCAGCCGATGTTATGGCCACTCTGGGCCCAAACCGCCGGACGTGGCCACCACGAGACTCGATGTTCTTGCTGGGCGGGCCCAGGGTTCGCGCCTGCGTGTTGTGAGCTATAGGAAATCAGTTAACAAAAACACTCACTCGTCGGCATTTTGTAGACACCCAAGATTAGGTCCTCCTCATCTTCTGTGAGGCAATCGAAGAGGAGCGCCTTCGTGCCGGTGAGCTCCAGAAAACCTTGAGCCGAGCGCGGGTGAGTCGCTCGCTGAACCTCGTCAACGGGGTTGGAGATGACGGAGACCGCCAGCCGAGCGATGATTCCTCCTGCTTGGAGGGCGAGATGCCCACGATCAGAGAGCAAGAACTCCCGGCGCGCCGCGACGGTATACGTTGTAGTCTTTGGCCGTTGGCCGAAAGTCTGGCCATCGTGACCCGAAGGGAAGAACATAAGGTGGCGGAGGGCGCCATGACGTCGCGTCCACCTCGGTTACGAGCCGGAAAGCAATACCATGGTGGATCAGCTCATAAATGAGCTTCTCATAAGTCCCCAGGTGTTGACGAAGAAAGTAGAGGACTGAGGCGGCTCGATTGAGCAGAATCCGCCGACCCGTATGGTTGGAGCCCCGAAGCCCGATGATGAAGAGGTACTTGTTGTCCGGCAGCGTCGTGTTTCGCCGTATAACCTCGACATCGATATTGCGGTTGTCCCAAATATCTCTGGAGCCGAGATCGCATAAGTCCCTTATGTCTTCGATTTTCGGCGCCGGCTTGCTGATGAGGAGCTTGAGTAGGAAGCGGGCGGCGGGAGGTTGACTTCGCTTGTCGTCATCGTCGCCGAGCGCAGAGCGGAAGCGTTTTTCGGGCATCAGAGAGTCCTCTGCGAAATCATTGTCTGACTGCTTGCTTGTGTAGCCGAAACAGATCTGGAGGGTTTCGGTCATCCAAGAAGTGTCCCCAGCCCCACCATAAATGTCCTCCTCCTCGCCGATCAACTCGCTATGCGCTTCGACCGTCTTGATCATGTCAGCAGCAACACGGTCGAGTTGCGCAGAGGATTGCAGAGGTGCCTCTTGAGCGGGAAATACATCGTCCAAATTTTGGTCGTTAACATTGCCGTACATCGCGCCGGCTGGATACAGGTTGCCGTCGTCGTCGTCGTCGTCGTCGTCGTCCGAGGTGGCTGGGTCCGGGACGACGGCGTCGGGCTTGAGCTGGGAGCACAGGTCCCATTCATTATGGAACGAGTCGTAACGGCGCTGTTCCGGCGCATGGTCGTGCCAATAATCGGGAACTTCGGCCTTGACGAGTTTGCGGCGCAGGTACAGCCCGTCTTTCTCGGTATCTTCCCAGAGATATACACGGGAAGAACGAGAGGGCAGGGAACTCCGCTCCACTTCCCGCAATCGGTTCATCCGCTTCTGTTTGGCTTCACGACTCTCGTCCTCCTCCCGAACCGCGTTTTCGAGATCCCGCCGTGCAAAAAACTGCTGGAAGGACTCGTTCTTCCGTTGGCGTTCGTTGAGAATGATCTGGCGATGACCGGGTTCGTTCAAAAACGCATAGTTTGGAAATACCCCGTGGCGACGAATGCGCGGGTCAATGAAAACCCACTCCTCGGAATCGTTGGGCTCGAGGCGCTGGAGGTCATCATCGAAGAGCCGCAAATGAACCTGCTCGCAGATCGATAGGCGAGCAAACGCCAGAAGTGTTGCCGGAGAGATGAAGATGTAGATGGGGACTTGGGGTTGGTGCCGCACCATCATGGCAACAACGCGGTCGACGTGCAAGAAGCAGAAGTCGTCGAGGGCGGAAAGGTCAAGGCAGCCGCCGGGCGGCGAGCGGAGGATGACGCTCACAGCGCTGAGCGAGGTCCCAGAGAACGTCTTCGATTTTCAGTGTACGAGGGACATCGTCCCGCCACCGTTCGCCCTTCGTGTCGAGGATAGCCATCTGGAAAGCAAGATATGCCAACAGGGAGCGAAACGCGATGTGGGCACTCTCAACCGCCCGCCGGAGCTCGTCCTTGGACTTGTACCCTACCGCGTATCCGTATGATGCCGGTAGGAAATTGTTGGTACCGTGTTCCATGCCCGGGTATTCCTTTTCGACCAAGAAGGAAACCCAAATGACTAGTTTTCGGAGGAAGGCCTCCAGACGAACCCAATCAATTCGAAATGCCGGCGCTAGAAAATACAGGCGGTCGCGGCGCTCCGTTGGCAAATAGCGGGTCGAAACGTCCAAGCATTCAAGCAGGTGCCCACGGAAAATGTCGGGTCCGGGGAAGAGCATGGCATGGGGCGATGCGGACGTTATTTCGTTGGGACCGTCCGACCGGAGGGGTTGGTTGGCGGGGATGGGGCGAAGATGTGAGAGCTGATGGGGGTCACCGTGGAAGACGAAGGCTATATGGTCTGCGTTGCGAACGAGGCCAGTAAAGTTTGTTGTGGGCTGAATAAATATCGTTAACATCAATTCATTGAGTCTGGCTGCGCCGTCTGACTTACAAAAGGCGATTCCCTAGGATCCAAAAGCCTCAAGGGCACGACCTTGTAGAACTCTGGGGCTTTGAAGACCATGGTGGGGTTGATATTGGGACGACAGGACGCGTAGGGCGGGGTGGAGTGCGGTGCCTCGGCTCCAACGCAGCAGTGTGTGGAGTAGCAAAGTCGGATTCGGTGACAAGATTATCGTCTGCTGGCGTTGTAGGGGAGTCGAGAGCTGAGAGGTTTGGGCGAGGACGGCGACGCAGTTCTCCGGCGGCGGAAGACGGTTGGTTGGCGGTCTCAACTCCAACGCAGCAACGTGTGGAGTGAGTTGGAAGCCGATTGTCGAGTGTCGAGGTTGCCTGGTCGCTGAAGCGCACTTGGGAGTCAGAGTAAAAAGTCTTGGTGTGACTGGGATGTGACTGCGCAGTTTCTTCCAAGCCACAACGTCGACCTCGACCTCCAACGCTGCCAACCTCGACCCTCACCCCACACGTTGCTGCGTTGGAACTAGCCGACCGCCTTCGACTCCCTCACCCCACACGCTGCTGCGTTGGGGAGGACCGACCGCCAACCAATCGACCGCCACCGCCCGAGATTCTGCTGGGTCGCTGTCGTCGCCCCAACCCGCAAAATCTCTCGTTGCGCCGCTCTCCCGGCTGAACTCAAGCTCTGCCTCCGGCTCCTATCCTGTAAGTCAGAGTACAAAAGCCCGCACGACCCTGTTAACGAAACTTATCCAGCAAAACCCGATGTCAAATCGACAGTCGACGCCCATACTCACCGCGGACGACTGCGAAAACCCGCGCATCCGCGATATCGTCGACCGCGTAAATGACGAGCGGCGAGCCCACTTCCCTGGGGATCCCCAAGACCTACCCCCTTACACCAATCCCATCGTCCTCGACGACGATTCTCGCGCGACAGCCATGCACGCTCTCGCGGCTGTGAACCAGTCGCTTCTCCGCCTCGAGCCACATCTGCGCTATCCGCGCCATTCACTGGAGGATGGGGAGGACGACACTCCCGCCTACTCTATCACCGTATTCGAGAGCCCAATTGGCCCCTTGATGCGCGGCTGGATCGTTAACCCCAATCTCGGCGCGGAGGAGCGCTCTGCGTACGTTACCGCCTTCTACGAGAAGCCGCCAGAGGTTTTGAAAGCGGAAGAGCTCAGGCTCAATGATCCCAGACCGTGGATCGAGCTCGCCATTAGCGTGGGGGACCCGCTCGAGGGTCCAGGGGATACTCGCTCGAAGAGGGGGGTCGAACGGGAAGCTCGCGTCCAGCCCACGACACGATCCCCGGCAGCCGCGTAAGGAGCAGGCAGTCGCATCGGGGGCGGGCACTTCTGGCGGCAAAAACATTGCGGTAAAATCACGTACACGGAAAGGACGTCCGGGGGACACACTTGGGAAAGACGCGGATGAGTGGGAGGAGCACGAACGCGAGGCGTCTGATGCCGACCAGCCCAAGACCTCAACCAAGCGAGCTTCGAGAAAATCGCAGGCAGCAAAAAGCCCGTCAACGCGCGGGTCTACCTCAAAGAACGATTCAACTCCGGCCAACGCTCCTGCAAAGCGCGGGCGGCCGCTCCGCTCGCCCCCGACGTTCGCGACAAGAACAAACGAACATCGAAAAATAACTATCGGGCAACGTACGTCCGCCTTTCTCTCTCACTAATACTACTAACGCGTTACGCTAGTCACCATGACGAATGCAACGAGCGCTCCCGTAAAGCTATGGCAAAGTGGGTCATCTGTGATTTTACAGCAAAGGCTGACAGTACCTTAGGAAGCGAGCAGCTAAAGCGAAGAAAGCGGCTGAGGAAGCGGCAAAGAACGAAGAAGAGGACGAAAGCGACAGGTATGCGTTCTTGAAAAAAGAAAAAAAAATCGTTAACACTTTCCAGCGCCGAACGTGAGCCTACCAGAGAGCCGGCGCCCGCTGTACCGACATCCCGGGAGATAATTCCCAACTTCAGCAAGGCAAAGAAACAGCGCAACAGGCAAGTCTTCGGGCTAAATTCGATTTCATATCGTTAACATACGTACAGCTCGAGAGACCACCATCCCGAACTCTTATCAGAGCTTTCGGATCTCACAGCGTCGCGATCCCCTTCGCCCAAACCAACAACGTCGCGTGCACCAACACGTCGTGCTGTTCCGTCCCTGCCTCCCGCGCCGCCACCACGATCGCTTCGGCAGATCAACGATTTGTCTGAAGATGAAGACGACATTCGGGCTCCCGACAACAGCGCTTTCAGCTCGTTCATGGTCTCGGCGGCACGAAACGAAAAGGGCGCGGGCAAGGAGGCGGAGAAGCGGAAGCACAAGGTCATACGGGTGTATGCGCCCGAGGCGCAGGAGGACGAGGAGGACGAGGAGGAACAACCGCAGCAGAAGAAACAGAGGCTCGTTGTTCACGACCTCACCCCACGCCGTTTCCGTCCCGGACCAGCTTCCCCAAGCGGGACCCTGCCTCGCTCGCTGCCGCCGCCACCATTCTCCGATATCCCCAACCTCACCCCACGCTATTTCAGTCCCGGACCAGCTTCCCTAAGCGTGTCCCCGCGTCGCTCGCTGCCGCCGCCACCATTCACCGATGTTCCCAACCTCACCCCACGCCGACCAGCTTCCCCGCCTGGCTCACTGCCGCCACCAGTCCTTGCCTTAAGCAAGCAGCAGTTATCAACTTGCAAGGGCAAGGAGAAGGCCCGGGCATACTCGCCTCCCACACCCTCTCCCGAAACGTCTCCCGCATCGTCTCCTGAACCAGCGCCTGCTCCCACTGCCAGCCCGCTTTTTTTGGAGGACCCGGACGATGTGCCCGACACGATGTCGCGGGACGCCATTTGGGCTTTCAAGGAAGAAGAGCTGGATGTCCAACTTTCTGGCCCTTCCACCGGCCTAGGGAGTCTTACCGAGCCCATAGACATTGATTCGGACTCTGATGACCCCGGCGAAGAGGAGCAGCAGGACATGGATATCGATATAGAGCCGGGAGAGCCGAATGCTCAAGAGTCCGAACTTTCCGACGGGGAGGACCGGGATGAAGAGGACGACGTAGAGCCGGAAGAGCCGCCTGAGGTCATGAAACGCAGGCAGATGCTTTTTTCGGCCCAGCAACGCTTGAGAGAATTGCTCAACGATTACGAGGATTGTAAGACGTTGCTCAGGCTTGTATCGATGGAAAGGGCGAAATTCGACCGGGACGAATATAGGGAGTTGTTCAAAAAGGCAAAGCGAGCAGCACGGGAGGCTGAGAAATGGAGGCTTGAATGCGAGCGTCTTGGCAACATGTAAACTTCTGTATTTTACCTGTAGATACATGTATACATAGACACTTGCTACTTACATTCACCATTCACCGGACGGAATACCTGAGAAAGCTACCCACAGGTGGTCGGTGCAATTTCTATCGTTAACATCAGCGACCAACTGGCTCGGAAACTTTCAGGTATGGACGTTGTTCATTCAGGTGTCTAATACATTGGGTTTTGTACGGGATCAAGGTCCGAGAAGGAAGCCGAGGAAGGCGACTGGGCGGAATAAAGTTCGTTAACAACGGGATTCGTGGGACTATATGAAGGCTTGACGTATAGTAGTGGTAGCGAGGAAAGGAGGGTAGAACCATTTAAGGAGCAGACCGACGGGCGGTACAGGCAGGGGAGTCCAGAGGTGACGGGTTGGGCGATGCCAGCGACGACAGCGATTGAATATAGTTTCGGGCGGTGGCGGACGACTGGGGCGTCGGCTTGGTAATATTTCAAGCCCAACGCAGCAGCGTGTGGGTGAGACGGTCGAGTCCGATGAAGGAAATGAGGCCGGGCGGCTAGGTTAAATAAATATCGTTAACAACGATCGTTTGGGACGCTGGACGTACGATGGTGAAACCAAATAAGCGGAGGCTGATTACGTCCATTAGAGCGGTGTATTGAAGTAGCAATGTCCGGTCCAGGAAGGGGAGCGCAGAGTTGCTGGGCTGGGCGATACCGGCGATGCCATCGATTTGACATGGTTTCGGCGCGGTGGCGGACGACTGGGGCGTCGGCTTGGTGATATTTCAGCCCCAACGCACAGCGTGTGGGGGGAGGCGTTCGAATCCGAGGCCGGTGTTGGTGTCGAGCGATGTGGTTTTGAGAAAGCTGGGGGACTTTAGGGCCAGTCAGATCACCTCTCCCATAAGCCACAACCACAACACAACAGCCCGACTCGACGTTGACCCTCTCACCCACACGCTGCTGCGTTGGGGCTGGGCTCGACAAACCGCCACTACGTCGGCTTCCCGGCGGCGCTTTCGTGGTTGCCGAGCGACGAATCGCCGGGCGACGAATCGCCCGGCGATTCGTCGCTCTCGCAAAATCTCGACCTCGACCTCACCCCACACGTTGCTGCGTTGGGGCTGGGCTCGACAGACCTCCATTCCATCGCTTTCTCGATGTCGCTCCTCTCGTCGCCGGGCGACTAATTGCCGGCGATTTGTCGCCCGCAAATCAATTTGTTCGTTAACTACAAACACCAACTACGAAAACTACTGTAAGAACTTGGTGTTTTGGTACACAAAGGCGAGCGCTGCAATGAGGACAATTGCCTGCACCAACATCCCGAACATCGAGATGACGCGCGTCAGGAAACGGCCCGTCTTGGTCTTCTTCCCGTAGACGAAGATGGAGTTTACGCCCGAAATCTCTTGCGACTTGGCTGCAAAGATGTGAGGGATACCCCCAACGTTCCCTGTCTGGGCATTCTTCAGCGAGAGCGAGAAAGCAGGAGAAACTCACCGCAACCGTTTGCACCCACTCACTCGAGTCGATGCACACCTTGGTGACAACCTGCTGGCTCCGCCGATCGAAAACATAGACGGTTCCGTGGTCGCTACCGCTGACGATACTCTCGCCCCCGTCTCCGAAACAGACTTGACGCGTCCGGCGGGTCTTTTTGATTGGGACGGGGAAGCTCTTCACATATTCGCGGTCGCGCGGTTTGTAAAGATTAACGCCTCCCGAAGGATCGTTAACGCAGATGGCGCCGGTCGCAAGGTCCACGTCTACTCCGCCGCTGGCACGATCGCGTCAGGCGCAAAGAACTTCGAAGACGCCAGCACGTACATGGCACATCCCAGATTCCATGCCTTAGCAGCAGTTGGTACGCTGTTTCCGTGAACGATGTATCTTTGAACCTGTAAGCCGTTGCTCATACTTCAGAGTCCAGAGCACTTACACGAGTCCGCAGTGAAGGCCAAAAACCATCAACTCGCGCTCGTTCCCTTTGACCGCGCCAAAGACTAGCGCCCGAGGGACGCACTTTGGGATCTTGAAATCGAAAACACTCGCTCGCGCATTCCGCTCTCAAGCGTGAACATTTGCAGAACACCGCCTGCATGGCAAGCAGCGAGCCTGTTCGTCGGAGCGTCGAACGCGAGTCCGGTTACCTCGGCGGGTTCCCGCATTTGGCGGCACCAAACCTCGACGAACGAGCGATTTCCCTGGCAATCAGCGACGATTTGGCTGGGAAGGGGACACATACCGTCTCCTTGTCAAAGTCCTCGCGCCATCCGGCCAAATATCCATTTTGCGTGCCTATGACAAGCCCTTCCGCCATGTCGTCGGCTTGTTTGACCCACAGCATGGAGGTGACGGCGCCGCGGACCTCGGAAGAGGCGGGAACCTGCAGCTGCGTTTCAAACGAGGTCCCAGACTCTGGTCCCGTCGGAAGCTGGAATATTTTCAGAACGCGGTCAAGAAAAGCAGAAATTTCGCACCTCCGCTAGCCAGAAGCTTCCCATCTCCCCGACACACGAGGCATACGACCGCGCCGACGTGGCCGTCCAGTTTGTACTCCAAAAGGTAGTTGACTTCCATTCGTTTGGTTGGAGACGCACTCAAGAGTGCGCCTTTATACCAGTGGCTTAATTGTTTCCAGTTGGGCGCCTCTATTGTTCCCAATGGGCGACTCTGTTGTTCCAGCTTATTGTTTCGACACTCGGCGTGATTCGCATCAACCGAAGAACAAGGCTCAACCTCCGACCACCATGTCCTTCATCGCAGACGTGGAGGCGCCCCCTGCGCCGGTTGTCCTGCTCATCTCACACACTAACATTGCCAAACGCGTATTCCCGCCGCTTCTCATGCACCAAGACCTTCCTCCGTTCCGAAAGCGGGTGGAATTCGAGTTCGACCCTCCAACCCCACTCCCTCCCCCTCCGCCGCAGGCAGGCACCGCTGCCCCCAACTTCAAAGCCTCCTTCACTTCGGCCGAATCCGCCGAATTGAGCTCCTCGAGCGGGTCCGCGTCGGGAGCAAAAATCGCCGTTCCGCCCATTGGCTCGTCCCATGTCACCAACACTCAGCTCATGGCGCTCGCCGGATGGAATGTCGATTTCTTCAACAGATTCAAGGTAGTTTTGAGTTCGTTAACATTAAACGTCGTTAACACTCTGCAGGATTTTGCCTCTGAGGTTTTGGAACGTCGGAAAGCAGACGAGGACCTTGCATGGTCCAAGCAGGATGCCGGTCTTCGGAAGTCCATTATGAAGGAGGTACGGATTCGGTCATCCCGGCGGTTCAGTTGCGAAATAAACGTACCTGCTAGGTTGTGACTGCCTATCCCGTACTCAACGACTTCGAGAGTTTCTGGCCGGCCGAAACGGTTCTTATTGGGATCTGCAAGGCTCGGAGGGCGGCTGGGAAGAGAGCTGGCGAACGGGGCGTCAGTGAGGCTGTCCACAAGCTCCGCTCGGTTGGTTCTTCTTCATTTCCTCTTCTATAAACTAACAAACAAGCAGAGACCGTGATAACAAGTACTATAGCTATGATATGAATGCAAATTCATTGATCTCTTACTTCCTAAACCGTTTGCCTCAAGACTCTGTGATTTCGAGACGCATGGCCATTTTCTGTCGTTAACGAGAGGCACCTGCGCCCGTGAATTGACCCCAAGTGAAGAAACTGGTACTGGTAGCCTTGAACTAACATCAGAGGAGCCTAGTGGTTCCTTCTAGCTGGGTAGAACCAAAATGCTCAAGGTCGATTCACTCGGCGATTTTTAGTCACTCGGCGATTCTTGGCTACCCGATCAGTAACAGTGGTTTTTCGTGCACAAACCGCGACTACCACCACAGCATACGTTGCTACGTTGCTGCTCCGCCATGCCTCGCACTTCCCCAACATTCGTCTCTTCCCGCATCCACCCACCTCCCCTGAAACGACCCACTTTGGACCAACAGCGTCAATTTGGTACATTTTCCACTCGCCCCCCTACATACATATCTGTACCCACAACGCGATCCGCATTTGGAACGCGAAGTGCTTGCCTGCCTCCTCTCTGCTCTCGTTTCCCTCGTACCCGTGCTAACCCGGTACAGGAACGACTCCGGAAGCTCCCCGCGCGTTCAACCCGCTCTGGAGCTTCCTTTTCCCCGTTCGTTCTCGAGGATTTTGACCTCGACGACCTTTTCACTCGACGGCTCCACGAAAGTAATGAGCGCCAGGACGTGCTAGACCCTGACGTCCACGTTCTTCCCGGGCAGGCTTTACCCGATGACCCCGCGGCACCACTAGTACTCGACGTTCCTGCTTGCCGTATCCGTCCCGAACCCACCCATTCGCCACCCGCCTTTCTTGTACCGTCCACGGGTGTAAAATTCGTTAACCCTAGCTTGGAGCCGAGCTCCGCCAAAGAAAACTCCAAGCTCAAGTTCAAGAAGAAACGCGCAGAGAAGCGCGCGAAGGCGCAGGCGTCCTCCAGCAACCCTTTCATGAAAGCCGTCTCCATCAAGTCCGCTCGTGCCGCCATTGCAAGGGAAGCATGTGTCGGGGTTGACGCTGCCAACCTCGATCACACAATTCCAGCGTGGATTGGCCGCAGCCAGCCGCGGAACCTTTCGCCTCCAGGGACGCCGTCTCTGGGGTCGGTTCTGAGTGCGCTGGAGGGTGTCGAGTATACACAATCCGAGGTCGACGAATTCGCAGGCGCATACGGACTGCGACTGCTCCGCTGGAATGGACGGTAGGTTCTGTTGCGGTGCATCTTTCGACTCACAGGCTAATGACCGCCCGAGAGATGAGATCCCCGTCGTTGACCAGCGCCGCCGACTTCTCGTCCTTCTCGGTGGCCAGCCGCGCGGGGCTAATTGGCCCGGTGTCATCGAATCGGCCACCGTGGCTCTCGAGGAGCGCGTTTCTCGCCTCTGCTTGAGCGCAGAGCAAGTCCAGCACCGACGCGCTCAAAGCGGCTTCCCCGCAGTGTCTCGTGGCGTCTCTCATGGCGGAGGGCAAACGGTGATGTTCCTCTTCTTCGAACAGGAAAGCAATCTCACAAATCCCATTAGCAACCGGGCGAGCTGGTGGTTACCGGTGAAAACAAGAGGGTCACCGACGAGCTTCTTGGCCACCAAGCTTTTATCGACATAGTTCGATATACAACATGTAGGCGGCAACAAAGTCCAAGATGAATATAGTTCGTTAACAACGCCCAGATCTGTTTTCCGTTTGGGCGCCCTGCCTCTATCTGGCGTACGCTGCGGCGCAGGACACCTACAGGGAGCGTATGCCTCATCTCCGATTCCCGTTCGGCGTCTTCAGCGTCTTCGCCGCTTGCACTTGGAATTTCCTCTCGACCGTCTGCGCCGCCCATGTAGACTTTGCGAACCTTGTCTGGGGCTGGTGCGTTGTCACAGCTCTGGGCAGATTCAACCCCGATCGAGGAGGGCACCTTATCCTCTGGGATCTCGGGCTCATAATCCGTTTTCCGCCCGGCGCAAGCATCTTTCTTCCCTCAGCCCTGCTTGTTCACTCCAATACATCGATACAACCAGGCGAATCAAGGAGCTCATTTGTGCAATATACCGCGGGTGGCCTGTTTAGATGGATCGACCAGGATTTCATGACGCAGCAGGAGTTCGAGCGGACGGCAACGGATGAGAGAAAGGCGGAGGCGCGGAGGAGGGCTGAGACTCGCTGGGATGATGGAATTGCTCATTTTAGCAACATAGATGACCTATTCAAGTAGAGGAAACTCTGTGCGATCAAGACAATGATTTTTAGTCGTTAACCGGGCTAATTTACATTATCCAGACTTGAATGGGGAGGTTATTCATGGGGCATGAAGGAGATGTCTCAAAAGTGCGGGGGTCACGTGACCTCCCCGCACTTTTGAGACATGCCAGATAAACTTCTCTCTCGTGCGCTCTGGATATATGCAATAAAGGCCTACTACCATGCAAGTTTAGAGAGTAAAGGAAACTCTGTGCGATCAACAGAATGATTTTTAATCGTTAACTGGGGTGATTATCTAGAGTTGAATAGGGAGTTTAACAAATTGAAGGATGAATTCCGAGGTCTAACACAGTAAACAATGATTCAAGTAGATTCAGAAGGCCATATTTACACCCTAAAACCCCAGATGATAATTTTGGTCGTTAACAGAGTGATGTCGGCTCGCGGCCTTGAACATCAAGACTCATATCCACCTGAAGGTATTGGAGCAGTGCCTCCGAGGTGCCTTCTGTGTGGCTGAACTCATGGCAACGGTTAGAAGGCAAACTTTTGTTTGTTAACAATCGACTTGGATTTACAGATTTTATTTGACTGTGGTCGAAATCGTGTTTCTATCGACAATCCGAGTCTATTTAAATGACACCTTTAGCCAAAGAGACGGCTGAATATCCGCCACCGCTGAACTTCAACCTGTTCCGACCACATTCCCGGAAACTCCTTTGCTCCTTCGAGTCTGCCGACTGAAAACTTTGCCTGGAGTCAGTCAGCAGCTGCAATCTGTGTACTTCAAGCCAACGGACCTTTGGGAGCTGTTGCTTTCTTTCGAATGGCTTCTGCTTCTCGCTCAAGCCGAATTTGACCTTGAATTCCTGCTCTTCATGCGGCCCATGCTGGCAGCCTTGAGCCCGCCGAGCTCCATGCTCGCAGACTTGAGCCCGCCGAGCTCCATGCTCACAAACTTGATGGCCGCGACGGAGGCCGTGAGGACAAACGGCCGCCCGATTGAAGTAGTTTGCGACTGTCGGGTTCTTCTTCGCGGGATGGATGGGACGGCGGCGGTGACTGCTCTTTCGCTCCGACCTGGTGCTCTTGGAGAACTTGTTGTTGCTGGAGCTCTTGAAAGAGGCACTCGCCGTCTTGAAGGAGTCGCTAGCCGCCGTCTTGGCGGAGTCGCTGGCCATTTTGAAGGAGTCGCTGGCCATTGTATCAGCCTTTTGTGAGGACTCCTTGGGCGGTTTGTCGGGATAGCGAGACGCGAGGTGCTGCCACAGTCGTCAGCAAGAACGATAAGATTATATTGGACATCGGCACATACATAGTAAACCTGGCCTTGCATGTCGATGTTGCCGTCGAGTTCACTGGTGAGGGAGACAACAGAGCTGAGGCTGGCAATCGACGCGACGGGGGAGAGCTGGAAATAGTCTTGAGATGGCGATACAGTAAGCAGAAGAAAGTCACCTCCAAAGTGTTGGTGCGAGATATAAGTTCGTTAACAGACGGGGATGAAGGGCTGGTGACGTCCTCATCGGAGGACAATGTACGTGCCTGTTCGTGATAAAAAGGCTTAGGATAGGATGAAAGCAGAAGGGCAAGGATACGGACCGCGACGCTTGAGTTCTGGAGCTGGAGGCGGCGGGTAGCGGCTTTCATGCTAAACAGAGCTCTAGCTTTCGGCAGCTCTGGCTTTAGCTCTCTAAAGACAGATTAGCAGACAGGTTCGAAGGAAGATTGCTTGCTTACCGCGTCCAGAGGCTCGGGAACCCAGCGGCGGTCTTGAATCGAGATCGGACTCTGGAGGACGGAGTCGACACGTTCTCCATTCGCGTTGCGGAGAACACTTTTCTGAAGGTGGTAGTCGTAGACGTAGGGACTCTTCATGAGATTAGTGGGGCAATTTGGCGGGATTTTAAGGAAAATCGCGCACAATTGGGGTGGCACTCGTAAATCCAAAACAAAAAGCCCGCCAAACGCCAATAATGATGAGCGGCATCGTCCTTGCGGAGCCCGCAGAGATCGGGGACCACGGCGTGCCAACGTAGCAACATGTGGCGGCCGAGTCGCATCGAACATTGAGTCGAAAGAGCAGGTCGTTATGTGCGGGCGACACAAATCGCCAAGATCGCTCGATGATTTGGAGGTCGGTCAACCGCAACGCAGCAGCGTGTGGGGTGAGCAGGTATAAGTCGAGGTCGGCGGAGTGTCGTGGTTGTCGTTCAAGCGTCCTCGTCGTGATAGTGGGAGTCAAAATCTAGAGTCGGGATTTGAAACGCGTGATCTGGCCCTAAAGACTCACTCTTCTTCCCAGCCCCGTTGCACGACGCCGACGCCGACCTCAGCATCAACCTCCTCACCCCACACGCTGTTGCGTTGGGCTAACCAATCTCCTATATCACTGCACGGGTCAGCCCAAGAACAGCTTGGGATGTTGTTGCGGTCGTCGCTACGCCCAACCACCCTTAAGCTTGCCCCAAAACGCAGATTTCCTCCCCTCCTCTGCCGCACGTTGTTACGTTGGCTCCAAACGTCGGATGCGAATGCCGTTTAGCCCAGTAATTGTTCTTTTTGTCTCTATTATTTGTCCATCCATGCTAATTGTCTTCTAGGATTGAAAACTTGAAAGCTTTGAGAGCTTCGGACAAACACTCTTCCCTTTCCAACTGAAAATGGACTACCATCCGCTCGACTGCGCTTGTCGTGCCCGCCCTTGCCCAACCTACCCACCCTCATATCCGAGCACCCGCTCCTCCAACCAAACTGCCCATTCCGCACACACATGTTCGTCCGCAACTGTCCTCCTTCTGGAGCGCTCATCCAGTTTACAGATGGAGACTTTTGCGACAAGTGCGATACCTGCCCAACCTGCGGCAGGGCTCCGGAAACCGATACCTGGATGTCTGCGCCGTCGGTCTCGGCGAGAACCGACGGCGCCAACCTCCAAGCTCCTCCTGCGGATGTCCACGTCAATCCTGGTGCCCAGGCCGGTACGTTCCTCTCATCTACACCTTCATCCATTCAAATTCATCTAGGTCCCGCAGTATTTCCCCGTGTCCCCACAGCCTTTATATTCACCCTCCTCCTTCTGGAGGCGCACGTCGACAGCAACTGGATCTTCCTCGCCCTGCGTTATGTAGTCTGCTACGTCGTGTTTCGGTTCATGTAATTGCCAAAGAATGGATCATGTTAACGACAGAAAGTGCGCTTGTTCTTATTGTTTTGTTCTTATTGTAGTACAATGCCCGTGCTGGTACATAAACCCAGGTTGGCTCGATTCGAAAGTCCGTCCATCCAACCCCTTCCGTGCTGCTCTACCAGTCAACCCCAACGAATCAGCAACATCCGAGCATCCTCGAAATGCAAGCCATGCATGAAGACGGCGAGGACATGACGAAGCGGTCAGGCGAACTTGCAAGCGAGGTGGAACTCCTCAAGAAGACGAATGAGGAAGCGAAATCGGTCATATTTGCGATGGAGCAGCAAATTTTGGAACTGCAGTTCTACATCGAGGCGACAACGGAGCAGATGAAAGTCATGGGGATCGAGGGGAATCGACTCGTGGGGATGCTTGCCGAAGAGCAGAAGAAATACTCGATACTGGTGCGTTGACTGTGCAGTTTGTTGCTCCGTGTTAACGAAATTTATTTTCGGGTAGACGGAGAATATGCTCAAACTCAAACACGAGCTTCAGGAGAGCGTCAACATGGCTTGCGACCTGCAGAGTACCGTTGTAAGCTTGTTCCGCTCACTTGCTGCCTCCAATTTAAGGCGGACGCAGGCCAGACGCGACGAAGAGGCTTTTGAGCTCCGCAAACAGATCCGGGATCTCCCAGTCCGTCCCCCCATGACATTTGTTATCCTCCTCCTCCTCGTCGAAGCGCACCTCCATAGCAACTGGCTCTTTCTTGTCCTGCGTTATGTTACCTGTCTTGTAGCCTTCTTGTACATGTAACCAATGAATCGCCAAGTTAACGAAAACAATTTCTCGGAGGACTACTGATCGCTAACCACTCTTCACAGACAAGTTAACGATAACAATTCTTTGGTGGACAATTAGCGTCGTAGTCATTGTCCTAATGGAGTACAATTGTGCACTATTGTCCTTATTGTAGTACAATGTCACTGCTGAAGGTATATAAGATCAGCCCTTGCTTCACCGACCCAGTTGTTCCTAACGCGTTGCTACGCTTAAGACCCTCAAGCACCGACATTCGAGCCTCTGACCTTCAAACCATGAATGAAGACGACGACATGAACGGCGGATCTCGCCAGCGGGCACGCGACGACCCGACTACGCCAGCCAACAAGCGTGTTGTGGGCCCTGCACCCAAGCGGAGTGAGGTCGATGGGGTTTGTAGCAGTGATTTCCTGGGAGGCGTTCATTGACAAACATCAGGCTCGCGAGAAAGCGCATCGCTCGGCCGATGCTGCAAGAAGCGCCAATCATGAAAAGCGCCGACTCGCCAACGAGGTGGAGCTCCATAAGAAAGCGCTTGAAGAAGCGAGAGCGGTCAGGATGGCGATGGAGAAGCAAATGCTCGACATGCAAATGCACATTGCTGAGACCACCCAGAAGATGGAGGCGATGCAGATCGAGGGCAAACATCTCGAGGTCGCGATTGGCGAAGAGCGTAAGAACTTCTCGATATTGGTGCGTTTGCTGAGCAGTCGTTGTGGCGTGTTAACGAAATTTATTTCCACAGACGGACAACATGCTCAAGACGCAACGCCAGCTCCAAGAGAGCGTCGACATGGCCTCTGAGCTCCAGCGTACCATAGTGAGTGTACTCCGATACAAACCGCCTCCCAATCGACCCCGGCGCAGGCAAAACGCGACGAAGAGGCTTTTGAGCTTCGCAGTCAAGCCAAAATTGCGAAGCGCAAGTCCGGAGTGTCTGAACCCAGCCCCTTCAAAGCCCGCGGGCGCTTGTCCATGGCGCTTGTTAAGAACGCCACCACCAATGCACCGATGCTTCCGCTCAACCCCGTCCCAATTCCTGCTCGCGGCCAGAAGAAAGCGGAGGCGGGCGAGAAGAGCCTCGATATTGCCGCGTTGGCGGCAATGCATGACTTGGACGCTGACGGACTCGAGGGAGCGATCCACCAGATCTTGGGGATCGCCAAAGGCGGCAAAAGTGTTGTCGTCAAACGAGCGGTCAAGTCCAAGGTGCAGCAGAAGCTCGATTGTCAGCCGGAGAGCAAGGATCTGCGGAACGAGGCGTTCGTTAGTATCTATATTCCAAAAGAAGTGTAATTAGGACTGACTGACCCTACAGAGCATGACCCGAAGCGATGTGGGAAATCTTTTGAGTCGGCCAGACACTCGATTTTACCGAGCACAAGTCGCCGACGCCCGAGGAGGTTGCCAAGTATGATGCAAAGATACAAGAGATGGACGATATGGAGGACGACGACGAGGACGGTTCGGAACTTCCGGCTCTTCCCCTTCCTGCGAATCCTCCACGCTTTGACTTCAACGATGGATACACCTCGTCGTTGTGGAACCAGGCATACATGAGAGCCATCATCGACAAGGCCATCCAGAACGACAAGGACCGCCTCAATCTCATTGGAAAAGGCGCGATCCAACGCAGATTTCTCGAGCTCATTCTTCCGGAGCAGCTAGAGCGAATTCGTGGTGAATGGAAGATGTTCCAACCCCGGTTCATCCCTACAAAGAACCGCTTCGAAACCAAGCGCGAGGCTATCGCTCGAGGCGAGTTGATCATCGCCGAGCGACGCAACCAGTCGAGAAAGATCAACGGCCAGCACAAGGTATGTTGATTCCAAGTTGTGGGGTTGTTGGTTATTGACTTGGTGTACAGAAGTACAATCGGCGCGTCGCGACCGTCCAGGCGATTATTTACATCAAGGAAGTTGATGGCGTGAGCGATCTCGAGGCGTGGAAACGCATGCTCGAGCTCCTCGAGCATCTGGGGCCGAGTGGTATGTCCGAGGAAGAGAGCGGGTCCACCTTGGTTCAAGGTCAACGCATCAAGACCTTTACGATTTTCCTCTGCGTGTGGCGTGCGACGGACATCGCGAACTACATGCGCATGGTGGACAACCAGCATGAGCGATTTGCGGAGCTTCACGGTGGCATCGAGTCGAGCCCTCGCGTGCGTGTCAAGAAGCACGGAAAGCAAGCTGCGCCAATCGGCCTTCCCGAGTGCCTTTATCATCCTATATGGCTTGCTTCGCAGCCCAAGCTCGTGAAGGAGAAGCTTCAGGTCTCCAAGGAGGTATTTGCATTGTTCACCGCGGCGACTGAGCGTATGTTCGAGGACGTTTAGAATGTAGTTGTTGTAGTGTTTTGAGCACCAGAAATTATATTGTCAGCGGTTATACTCAAGGCGTGAATAGAGCGGTGTATTGACGTAGCAACGTCCAATCCAGGAAGGGGAGCGCAGAGTTGCTGGGCTGGGCGACGCCGGCGACGACAGCGATTGAATATGGGGCGGTGGCGGACGACTGGGGCGTCGGCTTGGTGATATTTCGACCCCAACGCAGCAGCGTGTGGGTGAGACGGTCGAGTCCGATGAAGGGAATGAGGCCGGGCGGCTGGGTTAAATAAGTATCGTTAACAACGATCTTTTGGGACGCTTGACGTACGATAGCGGTACTGGGAAGAGGCGGAGCCCGAGTACATCCATTAGAGCGTCGAATGGACATAGCAGAACCCAGTCGAGGCAGGAGAGCACAGAGTTGCTGGGTCGGGCGAGGCCGGCGACGACATCGATTTAACATGGTTTAAGCGCGGTGGCGGACGACTGGGGCGTCGGCTTGGTGATCTTTCGACCCCAACGCAGCAGCGTGTGGGGTGAGGCGTTCGAATCCGCGGCCGGTGTTGGTGTCGAGCAATGTGGTTTGGGAGAAGGTGAGGCTCTTTAGGGCCAGCCAAATCAACTCTCCCACCACAACACCACAACACCACAATCCGCCTCGACATCGACCCGCTCACCCCACACGCTGCTGCGTTGGGCGTGGGCTCGACAGACCGCCATTCCATCGCTTTCTTGATGTCGCTCCTCTCGTCGCCGGGCGACTAATCGCCGGCGATTTTGCAAACAGCCCGACTCGACTTTGACCCTCTCACCCCACACGTTGCTGCGTTGGGGCTGGGCTCGACAGACCGCCATTCCATCGCTTTCTCGATGTCGCTCCTCTCGTCGCCGGGCGACGAATTGCCGGCGATTTTATGACTTTGAGTTTTTTACTCGGCCAGGCAGTAAGTTTCTGTCCAATCTTGTCGTCCTACCTTGGGGATATGCTCATGACCATGTTCGTTCTAGTACAACGCCGTCCTTCAGTACAACGGCGTTGTTTTCGGTACATGGCCTTGTTTTTAATACAAGGCATCGCTCTCTGTATAAGATCGGGCTCTTGGCCAGCCTCGCCTTGCTCCCTCTTCTCCACACGCTGCTACGTTGGTGAACTTGGACTCTACACCGTTTCCAGCCCATGGCGCCCTCAGACACCTTTCTCTGCAAGGCATGTCCTCTAAATGACGGCCGCAACCATCGCCCTCCCAAAGCCAAGAAATACAGCCATCTGGCACGCGTCCGAGCCCACCGGGACGAACTCGACCAAATCGCGGATCAGCTCAACGCCATGAGTCTCGTCGATGTCGGGAATGTCTTCACTGGCCTTATGGTCATTGATGAAACCCCAACTTCACACCAGAACGAGCATTCTAGACTATTCAGCTCGCGCGACGCGTTCCAGGAAACCATTCCTGACGTGCCCACGGCGTTCGGCCCTCTCTCGCGGGGCGATGCGACTGAGAGCGTGTACTCCGTCTTCTCCCTGACAACGGCCCGACCGCCAAACTCCTCCCCTTCTTCAATCACCAGTCTCTCCGCATCTCGATTGGAGGCTGCTAGACGGCCCGCAGCGACAATGGCCCGCGAAGACGAAAAGACACTCCTCCGCCAAATGTTGGGCCGCATACGCTCGGCCAACGTCTCTCTCCCGCCGAACATTGCTTCCGCGCGCACCATCGAACCAGCGCAGCTTTCCGGCGCTCTGGAAACTGCCTCGGTAACCGTGCGAGAGGCGGGGAAGCTGCTTTCGGGGCTGAACCTATCCAAAGCAAACCAGCCCTCGAGGCGAAGATCCAATGCGCGAGAGGACAGTGCGCTCCGCCAGCTCGCTGCGAACGTTCGTTCCGAAGCTCGGACGCTCGACAAGCTCATTGATGTTATTGGCGCCCTGGGCTCCGACCGGCTTCCATCGGGTGTTCCAACGGGTGAGGTTCCGTATGACACGGGTAAGCTGACGTCTTTTATTTCGTTAACAACTCAAATTTACACCTTCCAGAGCACCATTTCGACAATCCAATTGGCCGCTTTGATACAATAGCTCAAGTTACTATCGTCCTTGCTGTCATATGCCATGTGATCATTGGAGTCGCCGAACGTCCTTGCGATTTCATTCTCGACCTCGTTGCCTTGATCATCCGGCTCGCAATGAGCATCGGCTCTCCCAGCGAGAATCCGTCGCCGAAGCAAGAGGACGTCCTTAAGCAGCTGCCGACGAGCCTTGAAATGGCGCTCAATCGATTCAAAATCGATGCTAAAACTGTCATCTACGCAGCGTGCCCATCCTGCCACCACACGCACTGTCCACGGGAGGATCGTCTGACCGGTGAACTTGTATATCCTACAAAATGTCAAGGCCGAATCTACCCAAAGAAAGGGCCCGCTGTTTCCTGCCGAGAGCCTCTGCTCATATCTCGGAACGGTAAGGACCGTCCAATCAAGCCATATGTGTACGCGTCCTTCCTCGACTACCTCTCGGGCATGCTCTCGGACCCCGAGATCGAGACCTCTTGCGAGCAAGCTTGCGACGAAGCTTTGGCTGCCGTTCAAGACTCTTTGGCAAACGGCGGTTCTGCTTCGGCGGAGAAGATCGACAGTATCTTTCAAGCGGAGTTCTTACGGAGTTTTAAGGGACCGGTCCCCGACAAGCTCTTCATCGAGCGGGACGGGAACCTCAGAATTGCGTTTGAGCTCATGGTCGATTTCTTCAACCCCAACGGAACGCGCAAACGAGGCAACCACGATTCCATCGGCCTTATTGCCATCGTCAACCTCAATCTTTCCGAGGACATCCGTTATCGACCAGAATTCATGTGGCTCAGCATCATCCTTGGTCCTCACGAGCCAAACCATGACCAACTCAACCATTACCTACGACCTATCGTCGACGACTTCGTAACCGGATGGGACCGCGGTTTCCGTCTCTCGCGAACGGCCTTATGCCCCGAAGGACGGAGGGTCGACATCCTCCTCGCTGTCAGCGTCAACGACCTTCCGGCCACCCGAAAAGTGCTAGGAATGGCTTCCCCGAACTCCCACCACTTCTGCTCAATCTGCGACCTTTTCGGGCGTTAAAAACATGTACTGCACTGACTTCGAACGCTGGCAGAGACATGATATCACACTTCTGCGGCAGAAGGCTCATGAATGGCGTGACGCAGACTCCCAAACTGTGTGCGCGATGCCATTTTCGCCGAGTACGGTGTTCGCTGGTCCGAACTCTGGCGTCTCGCCTACTGGGACCCAACGCGCATGGCCGTGGTCGACTCGATGCATTGTATCTTCGAGGGTCTGGTCCACTACCATTGCCGCCGTGTTCTTCGTATTGACGCGCAGCAAGCAAAGCGAAAGGATGACGCTGGCATCGCTTTCACGCATGATTGGACATCCTATGACCCAGCAACCTGCCCCGTTGACTATCTTCTCGCAAACGCCGACAAGGAACTCGCCCAGATCGGACGAATCCAGCAGAAGCTCATGGAGCCGATACAACCTAGGCCTGAAAAACCAGTTAACGATAAAAATACTATCATTCCTCCTACAGCCATAGGCACTACCGTTACCGTCCCCGCATCTACGATGCTCACTTCTGCCTCCTCTGCTACCTCCTCTGCGACCATTCCTGCCACGACCATAGCCGTCGACACCGTCAAGGTCGAGAAGCTCAGAACGGCGCTCACAAGGAGCACCATCACCATCCCAGCTCTGAGATGGGTGGCGTTCACTCTGAAGCTCGTCGATGGCAATACCAAGATGAAGAAAGCTGAGTGGGTCGACCTGCTGATTCAATGGGTACGTATTCTCTTTCTCCACCTGGACCGCAGATTACTGATGTTGCACAGTACCAGCGCGGATTCGTTCCGACCTGGAAAAAATACGACCCTTCGGAATGCCCGTCCGCCTATGTCCTCAAGAAACTGGACAAGGAGCTCGGACAAATTGAGGATATCCAGAACAGGCTGCAGCAGCCGCTCATGTTCCATCCCACTTCGACCGCAGCATCCTCCTTCGCTACCGACGGCGACATACTTATGCCCGACGCACCCACACCTGTCCTTCCCACTCCCGACGACGACGTACCTATGCCCGACGCACCCATACCTGACGCCGACATACCAATGCCCGACGTTGACGGTGCAGCCCAAGTCCCCAAGATCCCAACTGCCGACACTCCCGCGCCAGTGTTGACAGCCGCTAAGCTAGCAAAGGCGCTCTTCCCCAATAATGTCCCTGCCCTGCGCTTTGTCGCTTGGTCCCTACATCTCGATCTTTCCAAGACGTCCTACCAGAAGCAGGATTTTGTTGACTTGCTAATCGATTGGGTATATCTATATTATTCGTTAACAGCACTCTTCTGATCTTTCCGCAGCGATATACGCGGCCGCTAGTCGACCCGTACTTCATTCAGCGGCCAATCAAGACAGCCGAGGTCAAGTTCATCCAAAAGGTCATCGCCAACACGGAGACCCCGGCATTCATCGACTCTGTGCCCCCAAATTACGGAGAAGCGAATGCCGGGACAATCAAGGCCGCAGAGTGGTACATTCTTGCCACAATATACATCCCAATTGCCCTTGTGCTGCTGTGGGGTGATTTCGACTCTCCAAATCCACAATTCCGCGCGTTGTTGGATCATTCGATGGCCCTCTTTTCCGCCGTTACGGTGCTCTCTCGACACACCGTGACCAGGGAGCGAGCGAATAGATATCGCGAGCTCCTCAAACAATGGGTACTGGGTCTGCACGAGGTACATCCGCACACAAGACGACATGCCATGCGACCCAACGTCCACGTCGCCTTTCACATCTACGATTTCTTACTTGCTTTGGCCCCATTCGATCTTGGTGGTCTTTCCCATTTGAGCGGATCATTGGATTCCTCCAGAAAATCAAGACCAATCACCATATCGGAGGGGAGCTTGAGTCCACACTCACCAAATCCTTCTTCCGAGGTGCCCATCTGCGACGCTGGCTTCGTCGACCTGACTGCCCTCAGGCACTGAAGGAGTTGAAGAGGCTGTTCGACAAGACCTTTCCGTCCTACAACCTTCCAGAGGACTCTTTACCAAATGCAAAGAACGGGTCTCGAGCACATTACACGAGAAACGGAATCAACTTCTCTCGAGCCGATGTCCATATCGGCAATAGCCTCGTTCTCTACTATCCGCCGGGTTCAGCGGAGTCAATTCCAGGGAGCATTGAAGATATAATTCAGAAGGGGAACACCATCAACTTCCGTATACGCCGACAAGCGACATTACCCCCAGGCTGCCGAGACCCGTTTCGTCCGTACTATCCGACATTTCCTGCTCAAACATATTCTTCGAGAATGATGGACATTGTAGACACTGTGCCTGTAGATGATGTTCTATGCCACTTTGCCAGATACAAGTTCTCAGAATCCCGTTGTGTAGTTCTTAACCTAAGTCGATCTTGAAATGCACCTTGTTTGAGTTTCTTTCCTTAACGCTTACAATTTGACTTACTTGGCGCGGGTCGTGATAGCGTAGAGAGTGTTGTGAGAATTCCTTTCGTGGACACCCAGCTGGGCGATGGCATAAGTGAACTCTTTTGACTTATTTTCGTTAACAGCTCCCTGCGGCCTATGATGCGCTACCTACAATGCCTATTATGATCATCTTGTACAGTGGTAACGCCTCCGAGTTCACCTCAGAGATTCACGTGGTACCCTGCGGCCCTGAGTTCGACTCCGACGACTTTCATTTTTTGCAACTTGGTGTCCATTCTCGGCCGACCCTCGGCCGCTCGTCGGCCGCTGATCGGCCGCGGGGCTTTATACTAGATATATGTTGGCACAATTTTTTTGTGCCTTATATTGACGCTTTAATGCGCCCATTTTTCATGCCATTTTTTGGCCAAAAAATGGCAGAAAAATGGGGCTTTATACCGCTTCTATCCTGGACAGTATTACATGGTTTTATTCTTCATAAATGTCAGTTCCAAAAATGGGCCTTTATTGTAACCAAGATATATGGGATATATTGGCACTTTTTTCTAGCTATCTTCCCTTCCATACCTTGGCAAGAATAGAGCTCCATTAAATCTCTTCTTTGTGGTTTATAAAAATGCAGCCGATTTATGTGCCATTATACTAGCTATAAAAATTTTAAAAAATCCTCCTTTTTATTTCTGAATCCGCAGTGTGATTGATGTCCCATACTCCCGAGAGACAACAGGCCCGCTTTCTGCTGACGATTTGCGCGCGGATGGACGGTAGAATGTCAGCTATAAGACATGCACCTCGGATTTCTAGCCAGCAATCCCTCGGGCAGCGTAGCATCCAATGGCTTCCGACGAGCGCATCGCCTCTTCCTCCTCCCATGTTACCATCGCAGCGGAGCCTAGCCCACGACCAGTGCAGTTCCTCGACAAGACGCCGGAAGCAGCAGCAGCCCGCGCTGTGTACTTCAAGACCATCTTTGGCGGCGTCGCAGCGCTCTCCGTCGCCATCTTTGCCTTCTTCTCTACCTACTGGGGCAGCGTATGGAGCTCGCCGAGGCACACGCTGCCAGGTTGGATCGTGGACTTTGACGGTGGGGTCGTCGGGCAGAGTGTGGCGCAGGCGTTGAGTGCCATCGAGCCGACGAGTTCGAGCGTGTCGTGGACGGTGGTGCCCGCGAGCCAGTTCCCTGGTCGTGTTCCGCAGATTGAGGACGCGGTGGTTTCTGAGAAGACCTGGTATGCATTAACCAGTGCGTTTCTCCTCTTCACGAGGACGCGGCGCTAATGTCCTATAGTCAACTCCGGCGCCAGCGCAAACCTAACGGCAGCCGTCGCCACCCCCGACGCGTCCTACACCCCGTCCAACGCCATTACCTTCATCGGGTCCGAGGCGCGCAACGAGAACATCTACCGCATCCACTCGCGCATCGTCTCGGCGCAGCTCGAGGCCATAACACACGATTTCGGCCTCCGTTTCCTACGGAACATTTCCTCCGCAGACAACCTCGCGCAGCTCTTGTCTGTCGCGCCGCAGACGGTGTCAAGACCGATCTACTTCTCGAGCGTCAACCTGCGGCCATTCGACGTCCCTGTTGCAAGCGCAGTCACGTTTGTCGGTCTCATTTACCTGCTCATTCTTGCGGTGCGTTCGCCTTGCGGTTGCCGCTCCGCTTTACTCACTGTCCGCAGTTCTTTATTGTGAACGTTTCTGCTAGCGCGCGCCTGCTGTCTGGGCTCGAGTCGCGGCTGTCGCTGCGGTCGCTCATCCTCCTGCGACTAGGCACATCCTTTGTGGCGTACTTCTTCGTCTCCGTGCGTCCCCTCCTCTGCAACATTGTTTATCCAACTGACACTTCGACTACAGCTCTTCTATACCCTCCTCTCGCGCGCCTTCCAACTCCCCTTCTCCCGCCACTTCGGCTCCGCCGGCTTCCCCCATCTTCTGGATGCTCAACTTCATCGGCATGCTCGCCTGCGGGCTCGCCCTCGAAGCCATGCTCACCCTCCTCACCATCCGCTTCGTCCCGTTCTTCCTCATCCTCTGGATCATCGCCAACGTCGCCGCCGCCGTCTACCCCATCCAGGCGCTCCCGCACATCTACCGCTACGGGTACGGGTTCCCGGTGTATAATATCTCGAGGGCGGTGAGGGCGATTGTGTTTGGGACGAAGAACGAGCTGGGGATGAATTTCGGGGTGTTGTTTGCGTGGATTGTGCTTTCGTGTTTGACGATTTCGCTGTTCCAGTGGTTTGTGAGGAGGAGGGCGCGTAGTGTGGCTGTGGCGGCGGAGAAGCCATAATCGGCGACGAGCGGACGAAAAGTAACGAATGTAATTATGATACCGTACTGCGACGACTATACATCATATACTAGCAAGTTGAACATAAATCTAATTGGGCCGAATACTTTAAATCCCAAGAAGAGCCCACATAATTCAGATGAGCGCTTCGTAGCCGAGTTGATACTAGCGAACGAGGAGCGGACATTCCGATAGCCTACGAGCTAGGTTGTCCTTCGAATTCGAATTCGCGCTTGGCATATGCATATGCAGCTCGTATCAATAAAGCACAGCAGCCCATGAAATCTGCAATTTCCGCTCACGTTCAATTCGCCGATGCATGCACACCGCAAGTTCATCCGACTCAGGCTCGCAAATTATTCGGGTCCGCGCAGTGCGCTTCTCTTGGCCGCGCGCTGGCGCAAGCGTCTTCTGATTTTCCCGGACTCGGAAAAGGTTACGGTACGCCCGAACCAAATCTTGGCGTGGCGCGCACGATGCACTCGGTTTCAAGTTGGCAATGGCATTGCTTCAAGCTTGGCTAGGTTGCTTCCGCATCGCGCCCCGGGCATCGCAGCCAAGAGCCAAGTTTAGCGTTACAGCTTCTCTCGATCGCGACGCAACGGAGTTACCCAAATCGTCTCCGTCTAACTAGAATTGCTTGGCGCTTGGCCACTCGGAGTTACCGCCTCCGTTGCTGCGAGGAGACGTGGCGCTTCGCGGGTTCTGGCTTCTGGGCCCTCAAGCTTGCTCGTCGGTGCTTAGCATTAAAAAAGTTTCTTTGAGAAAGTGAAAGAAGCGTTAGCAGCATCCGAGTCCGGGTGCCTCGAACCTTTTTACAAGGGCTTGGCGAATGGACTATTTCCGCCAAGGCCGCGCCCAGCATGGACTTGTGGGTCCTTGCTTGTTCGAAACTTTATTGGGTTCCATATCTGGCGAAGCCCCGGTGATGCCCGGATGACTCGTGCACCGTAGCACCAAAAACTGGCTATGAAATCAGTCCCGGAAAGAGGTGACCTCTGGCAAGACCAATATAGTTTTCTCTCGTTTTGTGGGCCCAGGTCTTTGTTCAATCGCCATCCACGCCAACCTCCGAGATAGGAAATAGATGATTCAGGGCTAATCGTTAGTTATACCTCCAACTCTTAGTGTCCAGTTTCTCCCCATTCCAGCTGCGTTAATATTGGTGAAAATTGCGTTTCAGAACCGACATCCTTCCCTGCTTGCAGGGGTGTTTGAACTAAGTTGCTGATAAAGCCTCCAGTAGTATGGTTTCCTTTGTTCAAACCCCTCATCACTGCATCACAAAATACTGACTCGGCGGTACCTGATTTTGATTTTACCCCTCCTAGCTGCGAGCGTCAGCGTCGCCAAGAAACAGGCGGCCCGCGTCAATACCACCGCATCGCCTTTGCAGCGTCATAGTCGTTATTTCGAACAGAGAAGAGAGGAATCTCGTGCTACAAATATCTCAGACGTGGTGAGCTGCTGGGGATAACTGTCGCAAGGCGGAGAATCACCGCTGTCGCGAGATTGCGGTTGAGCATGCGGCGGCGGCATGTTCAAACTTGAACTCAACCCCACACTTGAGCGCGTCAGAGCGCAATACGTAGTCTTCCCGTTCAATGTGAAAGCTTTGCTCAAAGTTGTTGACATTGGATGTCGCCCGGAGCACACAAAATAATTGTGTATGGGAGGCCTGAGTTGCGGGCGCGAGTCGTTTGCCGGTAGATATGCCAATGAGGAGAGGAATGCGGGGCCACGACGTTGGAGGCGCACAACGTTTCGTCGAAAGACTCATCAGGTGGCTATTTCCCTTTTATACTTCCGCTCTTGGTTTGATCGTTCTTTGTTGTTCAAACGTGCCTTTGTACTTTCCCGGAATCCGGTTAGCGGACTCTACGTTCCATGGACAAAGCCAGATTTTTCTCGCTGTTGTTTATTTCAACTAACGTTGGCATTCGTTAGTTATACCGAGTACAATCAGCGCGAACACATTGTGGATACCACCGCCTAGAAGTCTTCGACTCGCCAAACCCCGGACGGGTTCGCACAGGGCGATTCGACGACGGCGGCTGCTCATCACCGTAGACATCCTCCGCACTCAACAGCAACACGAGAACCACTCGATCGTGTCGCCGGAGCGCAGAGGCCGTGAACGGGCGTATTGCAGGTAAACACTCCGCGTTATTAATCCGGGACGCTAGTTTTTAATCTCTCATAGTAATTTTTTCGAGATCTGAAGGAGTGCGCCGCCGGGAGCGGGACCCGAAGGGTCCCGCGCGGCGCACGACTGAAGATCGAGAAAAAAGAGAGACAAACTTGCGTCGCTCAAGAAGCATGGTATGCGTCCAAAATGTTTCGGTTGTTGGTATTCAATCGGTCGCCCAAGGTTCGCGGTTTTTTGAAGGAGGCCATGAAGCGGAACTCGGGGTAGCCTATTCCGTGTTCTCTCCATGATTTCTCCAATTCGCGCCAGATGGGACTGAACTCGAAACCGTCCCATACTGGATTATGGGTGAGCTTGAGGACGTGGAGCGGGAGATCGCCGCTTGCGTCTTGCGACGCTGGCGGTTTGAGCGTCTTTACGCTCGATCTTGTACTCGACGCCGTCAAAAACATCTTGGAGCCAACGTGGTGGATATCCGCGTTCATGTAGCCGATTCTTGAAGTGCTTACGCACTTCCGCGAATTTCGACTCCTTTGAACAGATCCGGACGTACCGGATGAGCTCGCCTTTTACCCAAGACCGTTTAGAGTCTTCGGAGTGGCAGGAGCTCCACGGAATGTAGAGGTATGCATTTAGCGCCTTCTGGTACACGGATGTTTCGAGTCTGTACTGAGGGTTTGATGCCGGTATGCCCGGATCGACCGTCATTGTTACGAGGACGTCCAAGAAGGGGAGCTGGTGCTTTGATACAGTCCACTCAAATTTCATGTTCGGGTGAAGTGTACCAATGCGTTGCTTGAAGCGCTCGACGTCCTCCTCCGTACCGTGGACGATCGCAAACACGTCGTCGATGAACCGGTTGTAGAGGAGTATCAGATCGCCAAGTTCTTCCACTTCGGCTCCGCCGGCTTCCCCATCTTCTGGATGCTCAACTTCATCGGCATGCTCGCCTGCGGGCTCGCCCTCGAAGCCATGCTCACCCTCCTCACCATCCGCTTCGTCCCGTTCTTCCTCATCCTCTGGATCATCGCCAACGTCGCCGCCGCCGTCTACCCCATCCAGGCGCTCCCGCATATATACCGCTACGGGTACGGGTTCCCGGTGTATAATATCTCGAGGGCGGTGAGGGCGATCGTGTTTGGGACGAAGAACGAGCTGGGGATGAATTTTGGGGTGTTGTTTGCGTGGATTGTGCTTTCGTGTGTGACGATTTCGCTGTTCCAGTGGTTTGTGAGGAGGAGGGCGCGTAGTGTGGCGGCGGAGAAGGCGTAGCTGGTTACGAGCGGACGAAAAGTAATGAATGTAATTATGATACCGTACTGCGACGACTATACATCTCGGTTTGGATGTCCTGCTGCCATTTTGGGATGGGTCGAGACGTCTTCTGTGTAGTCTACTCTTGTCTTCTCCCAAACAGTGTCCCCCCGCCAACTGCCCTCCAACGCTAAGTGCTCTCCTCGCCAAGTGCTCGGACGGGTGTGTTAGCTATATGCCACGGCAAGCGTGCACGGACCTCGTCCAACCCGTGACTTTGGCGGACTCTGGGGCCTGCTAGCCGCGCAGCGGAGATTTTTTTGGGGTTTTGGGGCAAATTTGGTCAGGTTGCAACGAGTTTGGGGGATAAATCACAGTATATTCAAGAGCTGCGACAAGGACTACATGGATTACCATATACGAAGTCATACCCGGCCACCAGCAGACGCCCGTACCCGCCCCAACTCGAGTCAAAACGGCCACAACTCACGCCTGGGACACTTGATCAGCCACCAAATACCGCTAAATAATGTCCTGGATACGCACCTGAACACGTCTCGTCGGCCGCGTCCCCTCTCCTACAAACAGACCCAGCTTCCCAACGCAAATCCAGGTCGCCGGAGCATGTCTTGACGCTGCTGAAACTGAAATCAGCGTGAAATCATCGGTCGCAGAAAGGCACGCACCGAACGGCCAGAACGGCCAGCGGACGACAGCGACGTGTACGAACCGATAGAGGCGGCCCATAGCTCGCGTAGTCGACCGCTACGTCGAGGTTCCGCCCATGCGTCGATTTATGGCGGCCGAGTCCGCGGAACCTGCTCCAAAAGCAGTCAGAACCGAGTCGCGGATAGAGGGAGGGCGGGGAGATTGCCGAGCAGCTCGAGACTTGAACGGTCGATGCCTGCGTCTTGTACCTTCCGAACGAGACCGTAACCACGCGTCGCACTACAAAGCTCGCTGCAGGAGACGAGGTTGAACATGGAGCCTGGAATCTGATGAGCGGGAAAGTCGGCGGCGGGCAGCAACGGAGACGTACCATGCGGACGCCCGAGCGCAATAGGTCGATGGCGCCGCGCCTCCCCTCCGTCCTGCAGCTTGGCGGACGTCGATTGGTGCAGAATTGAGTGAGATCTGGCGGTAGGTCTAAGATTGGTTTGGATCGGACGGGCAGCGGGAGATACGTACGGCGCAGACGTACCGTTTGTATACGTTTGTAGCGCCGCGTCTACCCTCCGTCTCAGGCTTTGAAACGCGGCGATTGAAGCGGAGAGGACGGAGATATGGCGGGAACAACGAGTTCATGCTGATATTTGGTCAGCAACAGACTCGAAGATGGGAAGCTAGGACACGTACCTTGCGGAAGAACAACTCTGGAGCATAGCGCGGTCCACCTAGGACGCGTGTTGGATCGGTAGTGACCGAGAGGTGGCGGGAGGAAGATGTGACGGCCGGCCGGCCGCGACAGGCCGCCGCCTTCGGCGGCGCGCGCCTGGAGGAAGCAGACTGCACACCGGACACCGTGGGGTGCTAGTAGGTGCGGCGCGGCAAAGGCGCTGCCGTTGGGTTCAACGAGGGGGCGGTACGCATGCCTCCGGCGGCAAAACCCTGAAAAAAGGCCCGTTAAAACAGCAGAAAATTGAAGGTCGCGGCGACATACCTGAGCACACGCGGAGCGCGAGGAAGCAGCGCGAGGCCCGCGCTGCCGTCGATTTCATGCGTGTTGGCGGTACTTTTGGCCTCCGGCGGCAAAGTCCTGAAAAAAAGCCGGTCAAAAATACGAAAAAAAAGGGTGTCGGCGGCGCACCTGAAGCACGCGGAGAGGTGCTGGACAGAAGGCCAGACGCGGCGGAAGCAGCGCGGAGCACGCGCTGCCGTCTACTTCATGCGTGCTGGCGGTATGGTCGCCTCCGGCGGCAAGACCTCGAAAAAAAGTCAGTTAAAAAGTACGGAAAGCTGCGTGCTGGGACACACCTCGAGTGCGCAGACTAGGCTGGGCGCCAGCGGCGGAAAGTTTGGGGGAGGGGCGGCTGGTGGTGGTAGGACGCAAGAAGGATGTTGACAATTTGATTGGCGAGTGTTGCGCTGCAGACCGGAGTTAAATATTACACGACGAAAATCTCGTTGAAGATTGCTTTCCCGCAGAGCTGGGTTCGAGAGGGAGGTGTTCAGACGTCGAAAGCCCGGCAGATTTCTGTCTTGAATTCCTAGAAAGCTTTCGAGGCGTCCTGACGCGTTGCCGGAGAAGGCCGGACAGAGATCTGCATGGGCGGGCGGCGGAGCTAACAGTCGGCTGGAGCGCTTGAACGGGAAGGTGGTTGTCAGAGCCAAGATGCTGATGTGAGGGAATTGCCGCCGAATTGGGTCCAAAGTTGAATCCAAAGAATTTTGTTGTGTCTAGGTTATTTGCAGGGAGCTGCTGTGTAGCCTGTTAAACTGAAATAAAATCGCTTTTTGCATGCGAGGTAAGCTGCGCAGAAAGGAAATGTACGCGCAGATTCATACCCGCGAGGTACGTGACGGCGGCCTTGCCGCTCCTCCGCTAGTATCCACAGATACGTGATTCATCCGCGCCCGACGTCAGACACCGCATGCAATATTTGCCGCCCAGAACATCGCTTGCAAAGTTACCGCCGAAAACAGCGCCCATGACGAGACGTGGGCCAATGTTTCCCAGCTCTCACTGGCTCATTGGTGTAGTGGTATTGAGTCTGTTCTCCGTGTAGATGGCTTTGGGTTCGAAACCTATTGTTTTTGAATTTGTTTGAAACAAAAGCAAATTTTTTGTTTCGAAAACGTCGGGTTGTTCTGGGCTACACCCACCTTTTCTTGTCTATCCGAGCACTATTTTAGGCCCAGCGCTGACGCTGTGCCTGCGCCGACGCAGCCTGATTCGGGCAACAAACGGGCCGCAACACCCACTTCCGAATTGGGAAGGCACGCATTTGTGATACTTCTTGCCCTGATTAGGGTGGCTACTTGACATGACAGCGTGTGTAACGCTCATGCGAGACCGCATGCGCAGTGAAACGCGTAAATTCGCGCGTTGAAAGTCTCTAGACCGCGTACAGTGCAACAAAGGATCTTGTATAGTTCCTCAATGCGGTGAGCCGGCAAGTCAAAGTGCAGTATTGTGTCTACGTAATGTCTCATCTCACTGCTATCTAGCTGCTCTCCAGCCCCGTATTCCGCGCTGAACATGTCCAAAGCGCGAAATACTCGAAATACTCTAAATGGATGTTCTGCGAAATGCAGCTCTTGTGCGACGGGATCAGACTCAGGTACAGCCGAGTATCATTCCTTGGAGTACTACCATCATTCCAGTTCCGCCCGAAGCCTCCTCGCGTACCCTACGCGTTGCAGATTGCGAAGTTCGCATTCTGCATGAAACCCACTTCCGCCCGAATACCGTGTGCTGCGGCGAGATCTGCCCGCCGTATCACCTTTCCCATCATGTCCGACGCCACGGAATGCCGTTTACTGCTTGGCCGGCGCTGTTTTGAGGGGGTATAAAAGGTACGCTCGAATCAGCAAACTGACAGGTCCTTCTTGCTCTCTACTTCCACCATCGCATACTCGCCCTCCTGCCCCCACCTCGATTGTGTTCCGCTCACGCCGACCGCATCCCCGACTCTGCGTACACCGTCTCGCATCTCTGTCGGTATGTCTTAGC
Source organism: Mycena kentingensis (nom. inval.) (assembly GCA_014461125.1). Classification (NCBI taxonomy): domain Eukaryota; kingdom Fungi; phylum Basidiomycota; class Agaricomycetes; order Agaricales; family Mycenaceae; genus Mycena; species Mycena kentingensis (nom. inval.). The sequence goes on along the minus strand of JACAZG010000019.1, from coordinate 1,159,217 downwards.
AACGTATTGGTGCTTGCGCTAACCCTCGACCAGCTCCAACTCTACCTCGGACCTATGCAGGTGCGTGCTTGCCTTGTAGCTTGATCCCTCGCCTCGCTGTTGGATCCACTGAACGGCTCCCAGATTCGCTGTCTCGACTCTGCGTACGCCGCCCTAGGCCTGCATCTCTTTGCGGTTTGCGCTAGCCGGATTCGAGCTTCAAGTCATCACGCTATCTCGAACCTATGCTGGTACGTACTCGCGTTCGCGTTCGTTGGCGCCTCGCCGCCGGATCGACTGAACCGTTACCAGATTCGCCGCGTCAAGATAATGTCGGGCTCGCAATGCTCTGCGTGCCAGATCTAACGACTCGGTGACGGCGCCTCTGACTCTGTGCTACTCTGTATGTCCAGATTAGCGGTATCGACGCGTCTGTGTAGCGCCTGCAGAGGACTCTGCAGGTCTGTTCATGCTCCTCTACTCGCTCGAGCGTGCTACTGACGAAATTTTGACTTTGCTCCAGGACTATTCGAAATCCCGCCCTTCTGCTGTCAGGCAACGCGCCGACCGACGTCTCAACGATCTCTGGCTGCTCTCAGCGCTCGGTACGAACTCCAGCCGCCGTCCTCAAGTTTCACCTGCCGCATCTTCCTCGCCCGCATCGCTTATCGCCTTCGCCGGCAAGCAACTCACTCACCGATGTCTACGCTTTCACTGGCTGCTCTCGGCGCTCTGTGTCGACCACGATATCCCGCCGCCGTCCTCAAGCCATGCCCGCCGCAGATTAAATCTTTGCTTGCATCACCCGTAGCTGCAAGATATCGGCGACTTGTGCACAATACGACAGCGTTCGCGTGCTTTTGAGCCGTGGCTATGACCATTGCTCTCGTTGGTACGTCCCCGTTCGCGTTGGAGCCGCGGCTTCGTGGTCTAACGGTGTTCAAGGTGTAGCATCGGTTCTGGCGGGGCACGGATAGTCGGCGTTTCCGGCGTACACGCGAGCTCGTATCTCGCACGAACGGTGCGTTCAACTTGCTTTGTAGTTATCTTCTGGGCTCAGTGAAAGAGCCGCAGGAGCCGCACTTGGGCCGCGCATGGGCCGCGCATGGGCCGCGTTTGATGGAGCCGCGGTTTGACAGGGCCGCGTGTGAATGCGGCCTGATGGTGAAAGGGCCGCGCGGATTAAGCCCTGGGCCGCGAAAATTTGGGTTGCGGGTTTAACTCGGTGTTCAATTCCCCCATACCTACAGATGGTTCTGCCAAGTTTTCAGGGCAAAATAAGGTGATTTTGCGGAGGTATTGTGAATCTAAGTCTGGTGGACGCAAGCGGAGGTACTACAATTTGCCAGGATCACCATTAGGCAAGTTGGCAAAAGCTATGTATTGAGGGCTTCCTACTCCTCGAGAGCTCGCGTCAGCGTACGGGGGAAAGTTAATACGGCTGAGCTGGGATGTAGAACGGTGAGAAGTGCACGTACAGCTGTGTAGATGCTTTCTTATATTGATGTAGTTGTAGAGGAAGAAGAACATGTAGCCCCGCGACTTCAAGACACCACTGACATTCCGAACCATACCTAACTATTGGCGGAGAGCCGCAGACGAGAAGTTTGCAAGCCGCAGCAAAAGTTTGGGAGCCGCGGATGGGCCGCAGATGAGCCGCACAGGGCCGCAGGAACTTTTGGCCGCGGCTCAAACTTGCATGTCGGGAGGCCGCGTTGGGCCGCGTCGAGCCGCGCAGAGCCGCGATGTCTGTGTTTATTGCTGAGATAAAATATGATTTTTTTCCATGTTACAGTGTGTTATTAGGGTAAATATATGTACATTCATGGCCGATGTGGCCGATACTATATCTGTGTGTGCTCAGAAAAAGTGTCTCGCCACGGAAAACCACTCCCATCAAACGCGGCCCAAGGTGGCTGTGCTGTGAGGGCCGCGGATGCGGCTCGCGGCCCTCCTGCGGCCTATTCACCTGGCCCTTATCTTCTGGTGCTCAGACTGATAACCTTTGTCGTCAGATTCTCGATGTTTGAAGCTCAAGATATCCTCGGTCGGGCTAGTATCGTGCGGAAGGTTCTCCCTGTTTGCATACTGACCGCACGCTGGAGTAGACTGATCATCTGTGAGTACATATATTCATCAGCAGCGCGCAAAACGCTGGTTTCGATGTTGGGGTTTAGTTACTACGGAATTTTGTTTATTTCAATGGGTACATTCGTCGGATTCGTACGAAATGACGAGGAGGTAAGAGCAGCAAGCTCTAGGTAGCGTGTAATAGAAAGGACAAAGACGGTCACAGCCGTTGCGTCGAGCGACGCGTCGCGACACGTCTAGATTCCTAACCGCAGACTAGTACCTTAACTTACTATACTCCTGTAACTGGTAATTTATCTGCAACGACCTCCAGCAGCGCCTTGCAACCACAAGCCGAGCCGGGCGCACGCCTTCCACCCCGGTGTCCCGGGCCTTACCTACAACGGCCTACAACAGCGGTATATGCACTGCCCCGAGCCGCCCCGCACCCACACCCACATATTCGAATCCCCGTCCAGCGCCATCGCCAGCGCCGGCGTTCGCGAAACCCTCTTTCTTTTACAAGCGGGACCCACCTGGATCGCAGCACTCGGCCCGCAGCCTGCAGACTGCTCGCAATACAACGGGGGTGGAGCTGGAGCTGCATGGATGGATACATCAAGATTGTGGGAGGCGGCGGCAAACTCAAAGACTATCGACAAGCTTACAACACGACGAGATGCATTGATGTCCCATACTCCCGAGAGACAACAGGCCCGCTTTCTGCTGACGATTTGCGCGCGGATGGACGGTAGAATGTCAGCTATAAGACATGCACCTCGGATTTCTAGCCAGCAATCCCTCGGGCAGCGTAGCATCCAATGGCTTCCGACGAGCGCATCGCCTCTTCCTCCTCCCATGTTACCATCGCAGCGGAGCCTAGCCCACGACCAGTGCAGTTCCTCGACAAGACGCCGGAAGCAGCAGCAGCCCGCGCTGTGTACTTCAAGACCATCTTTGGCGGCGTCGCAGCGCTCTCCGTCGCCATCTTTGCCTTCTTCTCTACCTACTGGGGCAGCGTATGGAGCTCGCCGAGGCACACGCTGCCAGGTTGGATCGTGGACTTTGACGGTGGGGTCGTCGGGCAGAGTGTGGCGCAGGCGTTGAGTGCCATCGAGCCGACGAGTTCGAGCGTGTCGTGGACGGTGGTGCCCGCGAGCCAGTTCCCTGGTCGTGTTCCGCAGATTGAGGACGCGGTGGTTTCTGAGAAGACCTGGTATGCATTAACCAGTGCGTTTCTCCTCTTCACGAGGACGCGGCGCTAATGTCCTATAGTCAACTCCGGCGCCAGCGCAAACCTAACGGCAGCCGTCGCCACCCCCGACGCGTCCTACACCCCCGTCCAACGCCATTACCTTCATCGGGTCCGAGGCGCGCAACGAGAACATCTACCGCATCCACTCGCGCATCGTCTCGGCGCAGCTCGAGGCCATAACACACGATTTCGGCCTCCGTTTCCTACGGAACATTTCCTCCGCAGACAACCTCGCGCAGCTCTTGTCTGTCGCGCCGCAGACGGTGTCAAGACCGATCTACTTCTCGAGCGTCAACCTGCGGCCATTCGACGTCCCTGTTGCAAGCGCAGTCACGTTTGTCGGTCTCATTTACCTGCTCATTCTTGCGGTGCGTTCGCCTTGCGGTTGCCGCTCCGCTTTACTCACTGTCCGCAGTTCTTTATTGTGAACGTTTCTGCTAGCGCGCGCCTGCTGTCTGGGCTCGAGTCGCGGCTGTCGCTGCGGTCGCTCATCCTCCTGCGACTAGGCACATCCTTTGTGGCGTACTTCTTCGTCTCCGTGCGTCCCCTCCTCTGCAACATTGTTTATCCAACTGACACTTCGACTACAGCTCTTCTATACCCTCCTCTCGCGCGCCTTCCAACTCCCCTTCTCCCGCCACTTCGGCTCCGCCGGCTTCCCCATCTTCTGGATGCTCAACTTCATCGGCATGCTCGCCTGCGGGCTCGCCCTCGAAGCCATGCTCACCCTCCTCACCATCCGCTTCGTCCCGTTCTTCCTCATCCTCTGGATCATCGCCAACGTCGCCGCCGCCGTCTACCCCATCCAGGCGCTCCCGCACATCTACCGCTACGGGTACGGGTTCCCGGTGTATAATATCTCGAGGGCGGTGAGGGCGATTGTGTTTGGGACGAAGAACGAGCTGGGGATGAATTTCGGGGTGTTGTTTGCGTGGATTGTGCTTTCGTGTTTGACGATTTCGCTGTTCCAGTGGTTTGTGAGGAGGAGGGCGCGTAGTGTGGCTGTGGCGGCGGAGAAGCCATAATCGGCGACGAGCGGACGAAAAGTAACGAATGTAATTATGATACCGTACTGCGACGACTATACATCATATACTAGCAAGTTGAACATAAATCTAATTGGGCCGAATACTTTAAATCCCAAGAAGAGCCCACATAATTCAGATGAGCGCTTCGTAGCCGAGTTGATACTAGCGAACGAGGAGCGGACATTCCGATAGCCTACGAGCTAGGTTGTCCTTCGAATTCGAATTCGCGCTTGGCATATGCATATGCAGCTCGTATCAATAAAGCACAGCAGCCCATGAAATCTGCAATTTCCGCTCACGTTCAATTCGCCGATGCATGCACACCGCAAGTTCATCCGACTCAGGCTCGCAAATTATTCGGGTCCGCGCAGTGCGCTTCTCTTGGCCGCGCGCTGGCGCAAGCGTCTTCTGATTTTCCCGGACTCGGAAAAGGTTACGGTACGCCCGAACCAAATCTTGGCGTGGCGCGCACGATGCACTCGGTTTCAAGTTGGCAATGGCATTGCTTCAAGCTTGGCTAGGTTGCTTCCGCATCGCGCCCCGGGCATCGCAGCCAAGAGCCAAGTTTAGCGTTACAGCTTCTCTCGATCGCGACGCGACGGAGTTACCCAAATTGTCTCCGTCTAACTTAAGAATTGCTTGGCGCTTGGCCGCTCGGAGTTACCGCCTCCGTTGCTGGCGCTTCGCGGGTTCTACTTCTGGGCCCTCGAGGTTCAAGCTTGCTCGTTGGTGCTTGGCATTAAAAAAGCTTCTTTGAGAAAGTGAAAGAAGCGTTAGTAGCATCCGAGTCCGGGTGCCTCGAACCTTTTTGCAGGGGCTTGGCGAATGGAATATTTCCGCCAAGGCCGCGCCCGGGATGGACTTGTGGGTCCTTGCTTGTTCGAAACTTTCTTGGGTTCCATATCTGGCGCTAGCCCCGGTGATGCCTGGACGACTCGTGCACCGTAGCACCAAAAACTGGCTATGAAATCAGTCCCGGAAAGAGGTGACCTCTGGCAAGACCAATATAGTTTTCTCTCGTTTTGTGGGCCCAGGTCTTTGTTCAATCGCCATCCACGCCAACCTCCGAGATAGGAAATAGATGATTCAGGGCTAATCGTTAGTTATACCTCCAACTCTTAGTGTCCAGTTTCTCCCCATTCCAGCTGCGTTAATATTGGTGAAAATTGCGTTTCAGAACCGACATCCTTCCCTGCTTGCAGGGGTGTTTGAACTAAGTTGCTGATAAAGCCTCCAGTAGTATGGTTTCCTTTGTTCAAACCCCTCATCACTGCATCACAAAATACTGACTCGGCGGTACCTGATTTTGATTTTACCCCTCCTAGCTGCGAGCGTCAGCGTCGCCAAGAAACAGGCGGCCCGCGTCAATACCACCGCATCGCCTTTGCAGCGTCATAGTCGTTATTTCGAACAGAGAAGAGAGGAATCTCGTGCTACAAATATCTCAGACGTGGTGAGCTGCTGGGGATAACTGTCGCAAGGCGGAGAATCACCGCTGTCGCGAGATTGCGGTTGAGCATGCGGCGGCGGCATGTTCAAACTTGAACTCAACCCCACACTTGAGCGCGTCAGAGCGCAATACGTAGTCTTCCCGTTCAATGTGAAAGCTTTGCTCAAAGTTGTTGACATTGGATGTCGCCCGGAGCACACAAAATAATTGTGTATGGGAGGCCTGAGTTGCGGGCGCGAGTCGTTTGCCGGTAGATATGCCAATGAGGAGAGGAATGCGGGGCCACGACGTTGGAGGCGCACAACGTTTCGTCGAAAGACTCATCAGGTGGCTATTTCCCTTTTATACTTCCGCTCTTGGTTTGATCGTTCTTTGTTGTTCAAACGTGCCTTTGTACTTTCCCGGAATCCGGTTAGCGGACTACGTTCCATGGACAAAGCCAGATTTTTCTCGCTGTTGTTTATTTCAACTAACGTTGGCATTCGTTAGTTATACCGAGTACAATCAGCGCGAACACATTGTGGATACCACCGCCTAGAAGTCTTCGACTCGCCAAACCCCGGACGGGTTCGCACAGGGCGATTCGACGACGGCGGCTGCTCATCACCGTAGACATCCTCCGCACTCAACAGCAACACGAGAACCACTCGATCGTGTCGCCGGAGCGCAGAGGCCGTGAACGGGCGTATTGCAGGTAAACACTCCGCGTTATTAATCCGGGACGCTAGTTTTTAATCTCTCATAGTAATTTTTCGAGATCTGAAGGAGTGCGCCGCCGGGAGCGGGACCCGAAGGGTCCCGCGCGGCGCACGACTGAAGATCGAGAAAAAAAGAGAGACAAACTTGCGTCGCTCAAGAAGCATGGTATGCGTCCAAAATGTTTCGGTTGTTGGTATTCAATCGGTCGCCCAAGGTTCGCGGTTTTTTGAAGGAGGCCATGAAGCGGAACTCGGGGTAGCCTATTCCGTGTTCTCTCCATGATTTCTCCAATTCGCGCCAGATGGGACTGAACTTCGAAACCGTCCCATACTGGATTATGGGTGAGCTTGAGGACGTGGAGCGGGAGATCGCCGCTTGCGTCTTGCGACGCTGGCGGTTTGAGCGCGTCTTTACGCTCGATCTTGTACTCGACGCCGTCAAAAACATCTTGGAGCCAACGTGGTGGATATCCGCGTTCATGTAGCCGATTCTTGAAGTGCTTACGCACTTCCGCGAATTTCGACTCCTTTGAACAGATCCGGACGTACCGGATGAGCTCGCCTTTTACCCAAGACCGTTTAGAGTCTTCGGAGTGGCAGGAGCTCCACGGAATGTAGAGGTATGCATTTAGCGCCTTCTGGTACACGGATGTTTCGAGTCTGTACTGAGGGTTTGATGCCGGTATGCCCGGATCGACCGTCATTGTTACGAGGACGTCCAAGAAGGGGAGCTGGTGCTTTGATACAGTCCACTCAAATTTCATGTTCGGGTGAAGTGTACCAATGCGTTGCTTGAAGCGCTCGGACGTCCTCCTCCGTACCGTGGACGATCGCAAACACGTCGTCGATGAACCGGTTGTAGAGGAGTATCAGATCGCCAAGTTCTTCAAGTGCATTTGCCTCAGCAAGGGCGAGGAAGAGGTTTGCATAAGTAGGCGCGCATGCTGTTCCCATCGCAGTGCCAATAATTTGGCGGAAAGTTTTGTTTGCGAATGCAACATAGTTATATTTCAGTATTATACGCAGGAGGAGAATAATGAGCTCCTTCCGCGATCTGAAGGGTAGCCGCGACGCTTCGCGCAGGGTTGAAAAATCCATGCGTGACGTCTGAAGCATTTCCGCGATCTGAGCAATCCCGTCGCTAGTACTAACAGCTCCCCATCCGCACCCGGCACTGCACCGGTTCAGAAAGATAAACCAGGGTTTTTCTTTTTTTTTTTTTGGAATTTTACTTTTGTTTAAAAAAGGATAAGGTGTAAAGCAAATAATCTTTTTATTGCAAAAAGCCGCTCGTTGCCTTTTTCCTGGATACTTTCGGCCGGCAAAATGCCTTCAAACTGGGGATCATTTCCAGCCAAAAAGCCGTCTGTGGACTTTTCCCTCCTTTGCCATTGAGTCCGGGAAAAATTCAGTAGCTTCATGATCTATAATAGTTCCTAGATATAGTTTGCCCCTTTTTTGAGGAATTATTCCCCCGCAAAAAGACACTGAAAAATTCCAGGTTTTTAGGGCTTATTAGATGCTGGAAAATATCGATTTTTAAATACATGACAATTCAACTCAAACATCTACCGGGAACTCCAAAGATTTTGCCCTGCGCCAATGAACCCACATTGTACCTCAACAGCAGCAATTTGGGACGTCAAAGAATTGGCCCTTCACTGCCTCTGTGAGAGGCCCGGAGAAGGTGTAGGGATCTTTGTGCGAGACAACACTTGCAAAAAAATGTGTTGTTGAGCGAGTCGCTGAACGGGAAAAACTGGCTAATTATTTTGGAAAATCAAAAATAATCAGCATCTGATAAGCCCTTTTGCGGACAAAAAATAAAATAAAAATCTCCCCTTATCTTTCTGACCCTAACCTAACTGAACCGGTGTAGTGTGGATCGCAGGACGCAACCCAAACATACACTCAACTCAACCCTGGAACGGTGAGCCGGGAGACGGAACAAAGCTGTATGTGCCGCACGGACTCTCAGTTTTTTTTTTTTTTTTTTTTTTTTTTTTTTCACTCGGAGCCCGGACACTCGCGCCACTCGGACACTCGGACCTCGGGCTCGGAGCACGCCACACCCCGCACCGCACGGACTCGGAGCTCGGATCCCTTTAAACTTTGTTTTCTTCGCTCCATCTCTATGCCGAGCTCCATGGCGAGAATCAAAAGCTCTGCTACATATCGATCGCAACGTGCCCCCGAGTCCGGAGCCTGGAGTCTAGCTATACACACGCACGTTGGAGTTGCTGCGCTGCCGCCTACCGTGAAATCGGGCGAGAAAGACCTGGGGGAGGCCTGATAGGATCCGGGGTTCCTCGCTCGTGCTGCAGAGCAAGAAAAAAGAGCTTCTAACGATAAGTAAGAGGTACAAAAAAAAATTGCTTGTTTACGGATTTGCTTGGTATCAAAGAATCATCGAAGGGTCGTGAGGAGGTTCAAAGAGAAGAAAAAATGCAGCGTCGACGCGCTCAGAATCCACCCAAACACCCCTCGTTCTCCTCCCTAAAGTTGGCGCCGGCGAGGGAGCGGCACAACGACGCGACGCCACACTTGTCCTTGCGCGCCCGGCCGTCCTTGGGCTTCTTCGCCGAGCGGTCCCGCGGCGGCGACACCGAGACGAACGCGTAGGCGCCAGCGTGCGAGAAGGAGCCCGGGAGGTCTTCTTCCTCGTACCCGTCCTCGACGGTGGGCTGTCGCGGGGGCGACCTGCGGGAGCGGCGCTTGCGCTCCTGCGACGGCGGCGACGACGAGGGTGGGGGATACTGGTATGGATACGACGGCGGCGGTGCGGCGGGTGGATACGCTTGGTAACCGTACTTGCTGGCAGGGCCTTTGAATCGGGTAAGGACGGGGATTGGAAGAAAAAAAGGTCGGACGGGCGCACCATAGTAGCCGTTGGCAAGCTCTGGGGGCGGGCTTGCGAACCCGTCGCTCTCGTCGCTTGAGGAGCTGAGATCAAGGACGAGTGGCGGGAGGGCAGTGATGTACTGCGACGACGAGTAATTTGGCGCTGCGTTGGAGAGCGGGTATGGGGAATACGGGTGAGGGGCGGGGTAGGACGCAGGTATAGGCGGGGGGATGGGGAGCGGGATGTAAGGACTTGTACGGGTTGGGGTACGTTCCAGCTCTGCCTCGTCCTGGTCGTCCTCGACGTCCTCCTGGAGCTGGGCCGCCTCGTACGCAGCGATGGCCCGTGGGTGCAGGGCCTTGCCGGCGACGACGAGGTGTTTTCGGTTGGGGTCTGAACGGGGCTTCCCGTTGTCGTAGTAGGTGCGCCCCGGGCAGCCGCGAGCTGGGAGCTGGCAGGCGTTGGGGGCGACCTCTATCGGGGAGCGGTCGTACTGGGCGGCGCTGTGGGCGGAGAAGGTGCGGGTGAGGGAGGGGGGAGGGCGGGAAGCGGACGTTGTATGCGGGTGGGTAGGGGAGAGGCCCCGGAGCGGCGCCGTGGGCGCTGTGGGCGCGCTTGAGGATGGGATGGGGCATCCAGCGAGCCAATGTTACTGGGCTATGAACATGGTGGTCGAGAAGGAGGTGCGTTTATGTAGGAACAGCCTGTCAAGCGCTGCCCCTGCTCAGCCAAACAGTGTAGTACTACCACGTTCATTTCCCGGCTACAACAACAATGCACCTTTGAAGGCACTCGGAAAATACCTCCTGGCCGTCGTTATTGTCGATGCCGCCGTCGTCGGCGGCGGCGATGTCCCCGATCCCTTTGCCGGCCAAAATACCGCAACCCAGATGTAATCAGTCAACACCATTGGACGCCCTCAGTACGTCCGCCACGGCGCAACCGGGACGTCTAGAAGGGCAAAATCGCCAAGCGCTGGCTTCTGAGCCCGCTCTTCGTCCAATATTCGGCCGCGGCTTGGCTGCCTTTCTCAATCGACCATCCTACGGCGCCTCGCTGCTTCGCTTGGCCCGTACTATTTGGTTCCGACTCACGCCGACGCGCCTTGGACCCGCTACCGAGACCACCGGGGCCAGACTAATCAATCATCGCACTCGTGGCCATCGCCTCAAGGCGCCCTGTTGGGTCAACATCGTGGTGATATTCCCGAACATGTAGGCCCTTCCTTTCTTCTCCTTGCATTCTCTCATACCAGGACGTCAGTGCACGCTATAATCGTCCTATGTATGATGTTGTTGGAAAACCTTAAAGAAGCCTGCTAACCAAACTCAGAGCTATCACGAGAGTCTCCGGAGATTACACAGAAGCAACCATACCTTCTTTGTTGCAACCTGTCCACGTAGCTCGCCACCCTCCCGAACTCAACACCTCAGGGCGACCGCTCCAACGTTGCCATACCAAAATAGCTACAGCTCAGCAGCGCCAGGAATACCTATACGAAACCCCGGAGGAAGCATCTGTGTGTCCAGCTGTGCGAATCTCCGAATCCTGGAACCCTTCCCTGCCTATACTATACGCCAGCACGCGGCCCTCCGTGCCCGGCAACTCGACCCCAGAGCCATGGACCGACACCAGCGCCGGCGGCCTACCACTTGCCAGCCCCACGTCTACGCCCTGGATGCAGAGCCCCTACGCCGCGCGGCGCCGGCGCCGTCTTCACTGTGAAGTGACCCATGTCAGTCTGTACGGCGTCGCCGACCGCCAACCGCCGAATCCTTATGAACGCGTCCTCACCCATGGAGCTCAAGAACGGGCGTCAACGCCTAAATGCGGTTACCAGGCCCGGCGTTCCGGCCGCCACCCAGATATCGAATGATATGTCGAGCGCACGTTCATTCCCCATCGCCATCGCCATCTCTTCTTCCCCACTGCGGGGTAACAGATGCAGCTTGCATGCCTTCGCGTTCCAACTTCTCAAGTTAGTACGCGTTATCGTCGCGTCGCGTCGGAAATTAAACTCTCAGACTCGAGCTCGCTCCAGGAACGCCGGAGATTACACTACTTAAACACCAGCACAGGACGTCGACGATCGCGGTGGGTATCTGCAGCTGGTATCTGTCTGGTCCCGGCGCCGACGCCGACAACATCGCGTTCACAGCCGGGCGGGATCGCTTCCCGCTCCCCGCTTGCCACCGGAAACCGATGCAGGGATGTTTCGCATCCCGAGCTTCGCGGGCGGCTGCGCGGAACGCGGAACGTAGGATGGAATGTTCAGACGGTCGTTCTCGGAGTCCGCGTATCGCGGCTGAGCGCTGACCAGTAACAGTTGTGTGTGTCGTTTGTTCGTTCTTTGGTTGTTTGTTTGGTCCTTTATCGCAGTGACATGGGCATGGGATCTCCGAATCCGAATTCGAATTCGTTTTCTCGAACCCGTCCCAGCGTTATTTGAATCCGGACGTATTAAAAAGGCTGACAACTACTAGTCGATGGCGAATATCTGCAGCTGAACATAGGCAGAACCCTTAGACTAGCTAGCTAGCGCCCTCACGGCAACTTGACCCACAGGCGAACGTCAACTGTAATAGTTCAGCGGGGAACGGAATTCAGTCCGTCGACGGGCCTCGAGCAGCCTGAGGATCACCTGCAGGTGCAAAGGTTTCGGAAGAACTTCCTTCAATTCTCGCATAGTGCGAAGCCATTGCCTCATGCAGGCTGCGCTGATCGTGACGTTTGAACGCACCCCAAAACTTGAAGTTTCGCGCGCGCCTGCCACTGGCTGGGTTGGGTGGTCGTACGATATCGATTTTCGATGTTCACTGGCAGCGGGAGCGGCACCAGTGTAGTCGACGTCGAAGCCGAAGCCAAAGGGCAGAGGGGGTGCATCGATATCACCATGCGCGCAACCCGCTGCAGATGTCGCAGGCCTTATACCGGTACTACTCGCCGCTCTCGAGGACGATACGAACTCCGCCTCGAACAAACTGCACATTCCAGTGACGTCGACTCATCCTCGGCGAATCTCCGCTCTCCAACACAGCACCGGTGCACCGGACGCATCCACGTCCAGCAAGCTTGCATCCACGCCCACGTCTACGCTATTTCCGGCTGCCGCCAGCGAAAATCCCTCCAGCCTGCAGACGTGAACCGCCGCATCCTAATTTCTTTCTAAGGTCTAAAAAATTCTAAATCCCGCCCGAAATTCGTCCCTCGGCGACGTATGCGGACGGTCAGGAGCCAGACAATTGGAACCGCCGACGGGTAGATCGAAAAACGCACGGAGCAGGGGGGGAAAGGTCTTTCAAGGCGGCGTCTGCGGCCTTGTAACAAAGAGACAAAGCGGCGGGGATCGAATATTGATGGGCAGAATTTCCATTTTGGGAAGTCAGCGTTGAAGTGGGAATTCTGCGTGAGCCGACGCGTTTGCTGGGCTCAGACAATGGGGAGGGCGGATGGTGGTGCAATGCAGGCGATCGAGGACGCGGTCGTGGGGGGTATTGCGCTCCATCGTTCAAGTATGGTTGACTTTGAACATCCGACCGCACTCTCGGAGTATCCTTTGCACATCTAGCGTCAATCGTTACAGCGGGGATTCTCCGTCTTCAGACATTTTACGACCACTGAGATATTTGGAGCACGAGATTCTCACTAGCTCCTCTCTTCGAAATATTTCTGGATACGAGCTATGACGCTCCGAAGGCGAGGGGGTACGGGTTCTTATCTTCAGTGGGAACGCGGAACGCCCGTTTCTTGGCGACGACTGACGCTGACAGCTAGGAGGTGAAAAATTAAATCAGGTGCTACTGTATACTTGTATTTTGTGATACAGTGATGAGGGGCCTGAACAAAGGAAGTCATACAACTAAAGGCGCGATTTAGGTCCCCTGCAAACAGGGAGATTTTACCTCCTGGCATTTTGGCGCTGAAACTCAACTTGGAAGAGAAGGTAGCCCAGCTTTGTTATACCTCCACCTTCAGTTGAAGCACTGCCAGTTCATAAATTACGGTGTGCGTTCCAGCCTATCACGCGCACTCAGATTTTGTTTCTTGTTAAACGCTGAACGGGTAGCGCGCCTAAGAGTGCAATTGCAAGGTGCAAGCGAGTTCTCATCAACCTCGGACCACGTGAGTCCTCCGGGCATCACCGACGCCTACCCAGAAGTGGAACCAAAGTGGAACCAGGAAACTGCCGAACAAGCATGGACCCACAAGCCTAAGCCTAGGCGCCCTTGGCGGAAACTCCATTTCGGCGTTCGCCAAGCCCCCTTGCAAAAGGTTCGAGGCACCCGGACGCTTCGAATTCTTTCACTTTCCAGTTCTGGAAGAAGCTTTTTTGAATGCCAAGAACCGACGAGCAAGGGCCCAGAAGCCAGTTGTCGCGAGCCGCGAAGCGCCACCCAGCAACGGAGGTGGTAACTCCGAGCTGCCAAGCAATTCTAGTGAACGGAGACGATTTGGGTAACTCCGTCGCGTCGCGATCGAGAGAAGCTGTAGCGCTAACTTCGAATTGGCTGCGATGCCCGCGGCGCGATGCGGAAGCAACCTAGCCAAGCAATGCCATTGCCAACTTTAAACCGCGGCCGCTGCGCATCGTGCGCGCCACGCCAAGGTTCGGGTCGGCTCGGGCGTACCCTTTCCGAGTCCGGGAAAATCAGAAGAGGCTTGCGCCAGCGTGCGGCCAAGAGAAGCGCTCTGCGCGGACCCGAATTGCGAGTCGGACGAACGTGCGGTGTGTATGCCGCGGTATGGGGCGAATTAAACGTGGGCGGAAATTGTAGACTTTATGGACCGCTGTGCTTTATGGGTTGCTTTATGGGTTGCATATGCATATGCCAAGCGCGAACCCGAATTCGAAGGACAACCTGGCTCGTAGGCTATCGGAATGTTCGCTCCTCATTCGCTAGTATCATCCTCGGCTTCGTGGCTATTCACAACCGCTCCCTTGAATTATGTGGGCTCTTCTTGGGATGTAAAATATGGCGTAAAGTAAAGAATCTTTTTGTCCCAAAAAGGCCTTTTCCTTTTCTGGATACTTTTGGCAGGCAAAAAATCCTTCAAAAAATTGGAGATCATTTCCAGTTAAAAAGCCATCTGTTTTTGGGAACATTTTATTCTGAGTATAATTGGTGGTAAAATTGTCAGCCTTTTCCTACTCGGCCATTGAGTCAGGGCAAAAATTCAGTAGTTTTATGATAAGGTATGGGCCATCCACTCTCAGCAAACCTTTGACAGGTCTGTCCATTTTGGGTGTCTCAAGATGATTTGACCCATAACTACTTGTGTATTTACTTTAAATAAAATCCGGTCGGACAATCTCTAGAGCATCCAAAGTGGAACACCTCTGCAAAACTAGGAGCCAAACGGGAAAGAATTGGGGCCACAGTAGTCAATTCCATAGCACCTCTAACATCAAGACAGCGCCGATCAGTGGGAACAAGTTCATGATTTGTTCTCAGAATCACATATTGATTTGGTTACTCTGGCTCTAAATCACCAGCTATCGAGCCAATTTTTGGCCAAGCGCTAGATAGTCATTGTATCTCAAATCTGTCCGAGCGAAATTGGCTAAAATTTGCCGGATTTGGTGTTTCACACGGATTTACTGAGAAAGATCCAAAAATGGACAGATCTGTCAAAGGTTTGCTGAGAGTGGATGGCCCATACCTTAGTGTTTCCTAAATAGGGTCTGATTTTTGACAAGGAATAGTTTCACATTTTGGAGGAATTATTCCCCACCAAATCTTCACACCAGCAAAATTTCACATCAAAAGATTCCAGTTTTTTTTGGACAAAAAATTTCCCTTTTAGGCCCCATTATCTGCCACCAAAAAACTCCAAAAAAAAAAGAAAAGAAAAAAAACCCCCCTGGCGAAGTGAGATCAGTGAAATTGTGGAGGTGAGTGAAAGGTTCCTGGGACCGTGGATTGATTGACCGGACGTGCGAGTAGTTGAAGGTTCGAATCACGGCCTTGGAGGGTCTTATCCAGCAGCTCATCCCGTCGGGCGGTGCCAACAGGTCATCGAAGCACACCGCAAGCCATGTTTTTGGAAACATGGCTAATTATGAGAAGGCTAAGCTTGACTGGATAATGACTCGTCACCGTGTGCTAAGTAGTTGAAGCTTGCCTGGCTGGGTCGCTGCTGCAAGCAAGACTCTACCTATGTTCTTATCAGTGTTTCCAAGAAAAAGAAAAAAAAAAAAAACATTTTCCCGCAGTCCGAACCCCCAAAAACACCTGCATATTGGATTTTGATTTGTGTTGGTTTAGTTTGGTTGTTTCCAGCTTTTCCTCACTGCTCATTTTTCTACGTGCGTCATCGTAAATACGGATAGTCCATTACCACATAATCATCATAAATTCTGAGCTGTTCTAACCATTACCTGACCATGAGCATAGTCTACTTATGAGACTGTCCAGAACAGGGTTATATGAAATAAGCCGCAAAATGGGATCAAAGAAAGCATAGTCCAAAATTTTACAATCACTTTCTGATCATTGTATTTGTTGGACACAAAGGATTTAATCTGTGGAGCAGATGTCGTATACTGTTTCAATCATTTTGTATGCCGCACATCACATGAGCCAGATACAGTTTTTCTCTGTGTGCAACGGCCTCTTCTTAATTTTTGCGAGTTAAAATAAGTGTCACGGCCAAAAACCTTGTAGCAAACAATGAAAATACTACGGTATCTAAATTAACAAATCCTTAATAGAGTTAAGCCACGTATGAATGGTTCCAGTTATCTCCCCTAAATGAGTCCTGTAAGTAATAACCTGGCAAAAGTTTCACTTTTAGCTCTCTTGTCATAAGCGAGATGTTGAGGGGCATGTGAATGCCGTTCCAAAGACTAGGGGGGGTCCAAAGCAGAAGCTCATTGTGTGCGGACCTTATCCACCCATCCTCGGATATTGTATGGAAGGGGGATTGCTTCAAATTCATGAGCATATTTCAGAGTGTAATAGGATGTGTGGTTCACTTACAGCGGTTGCCCGGGAGTGAATTTGATTCTTCTCAAACATTGTCAGGTCCCAGGTTCGCACAGAGCCATCATTTGAAGCAGAGACAATCTCTGTGCCATCAGGAGAGAAAGATATAGTGGCTATCCAGCTGGTGTGCCCCGTGAGTGGAACCCTGATAGGTAGCCGACTCTCTGTATCCCAGATTTGTATTGCATTGTCATGTCCACCAGACACAAACCAGTTTCCGCTAGGAGAGAAGACAGCACATTGAATGCGGGCAGCATGCGCTTTGAGTGGGCCCCCAATTGGGTGCCCAGTTGACGCATCCCACATTCTCATTGTTTTATCATCAGAGGCCGAAAGGATCTGATGTCCATTTGGAGAGAAGCAGGCCGAGTTGACTGTCCCTGTATGCCCCACCAATGGGACACCAATTTGCGTCCCAGTGGCTACCTCCCAGATACGCACTGTTGTATCATTTGAAGCAGACACTATCTGGTTGCCATTTGCAGAGAACACAGCAGACTCAACCTTGTCAGTGTGCCCTCTGAGAGGTGGCCTAACAGGTTCCCCAGTAACAGCATCCCAGATTTGGACAGTATGGTCAAAGGAAGCGGACACAATCAATTTGCCGTCTGGAGAGAAAGAAGCAGACCGGACATGGTCAGTGTGTCCTTTGAGAGGAGCTCCAATCTGGTTCCGAGTGATAACATCCCAAAGCCGGACAGTTTTATCATCTGAGGCTGATACAATCTGTGCACCATCTGGGGAGAAACTTCGCAAAGCAGACCTGGGTATTGTGGGCTTCCAGCAAGCCTATCTGTTTGCCTGTGGATGTATTCCAGATTCGCACTGTTCCATCAAATGATGCAGACACAATTTGAGACCCATCTGGGGAAAAAGAAGCAGAGTTGAGGGGTCCAGTGTGACCATCACATGTGGCATCAATCAGCGGCCGAGGAGTTGCATCCCAAACTCGTACTGTTCTGTCATGTGAGGCGGACAAGATTCGACATCCATCAGGTGAGAAGGTGACTGAGCGGACCATAGAGGCATGACCTTCCAATGGCTGACCAGCTTGTTGCCCAGTGGCTCTGTTCCAGATACGAATTTTTTGATCATCACTTGAGACGATAAGACTTCCATCCGGTGAAAAGCAAGCAGATTGAAGCCAGTGGCTATGACCTCCTATAGGAAGCCCAACAGGTTGACCGCTAGGCACCTTCCAGATCCTGACTGTCTGGTCATTTAACCCAGGTTCACCAATCCACACAGTTTGGTCCCCTGAGGCAGAAACAACAAAATGTCCATCTTGGGAGAAGCCAGCAGATTGAACAGCATGGTCATGGCCTGTCCATGGAGATCCAACACACCGTTGGGTTCTCGTGTTCCAGATCCGGACACTTTGATCGTCTGAAGCTGACACAATAAATTTGCCATTGGTCGAGAAAGATACAGCATTGACACAGGCACTGTGGCCTTCTAGTGGAGAGCCCACGAGTTGGTAAGTTTCTGCATTCCAAACACAGATTGTTTTGTCTGCAGAGCCGGACACAATTTGGCTGCCATCTGGAGAGAAGCAGACAGACCTGACCCAGTTGCTATGTCCATTCAGTGTGGCACTTAGTTGCCCTGTGACTGCATTCCAGATCCGGACAGTATTGTCAGCACCACCAGATACAATCTTTGTGCCATCTGGTGAGAAGCAGGCAGCCTCAACCGGACCAGTGTGTCCTTCCAAAGGGATGCCAACACCCTGGCCAGTAATAGCATCCCAGACACGGACGGTGTGGTCCCATGAGGCAGTGACAATTTGACTACCATCAACAGAAAAGGATGCAGATCTGATCCAGTCACTGTGGCCATTGATTACAAGAAGTTGCTGTGGCCATTCTATCAACCGGCCTAGGGCAATTTCGACCGCCATAGGAAATTGATCTCCAAAAGCAGCCAATAGCCTGGAGTTTTCCGGTATCATTGCAAGGCAGGACAGATAAAGGTGTGGTGTGCACTCCTCTATGCACTTGCCAAAGATCCGGGCAATCTGAGTTATCTCATTTGCCCATTGCTGGATATCTTCATCCTGTTGAGGCTCAGGGTCCTATTTTAGAAATGGCTATCACTCTTACCTCATCCCAATGGGTAAGTTCATCCATCATGATCATAGCTCTAGAAACACTTTGAAGTAAGGCCAAGGACTCCACCCAGAATAAGATTTTGGACTGCAGAAATTGCTGAACAATCTCTGCCTTGTGAGGATTTCTTTTATACAAGTGTTGTGTCCAGTGTAGCGCACAATAACGGACATGTTCTGGAATGCATTCCCCAGTTGGCACACTCATATCTTGATTTTTTAAATGTGATGTCGGCAGGTCTGCCATGTTGAACTTGAGCCAACCAAGAACACACATAACTTGTCTGAACAGGGAGTCTTGAGCTTCAGAAGTATTTGAGATGAGATCATGCCGGTCATGCTGGCGCTGCAGTTGGGTTTGTTCCATGAATTCCTTGAATGATAGATGGAATATCTGCACTAGACCCGAGTCATTTCCCTGAGGAATAGATATGACTGAACTGAGAAGTCTCAGATGATGCTGAACAATGTAAGGTTGAAGGTTGACCATCCTTGCCACTCCAGGCAAGGACAATGCTCCACAGTATTCAAGACAATGTATAGAAGTTGCAACCGTTCTTGATATAATTCTGTGGCCAAGATCTCGCCCTCCGGTGGTTGTTGGATTGCAGAGGCAACAATGTGATAATACAGCTCATAGAGAGGCTTCCTCCCATCGCCTCCACTGAATGCCTTTGTTGCTCTGCCAATTCCAACACGTCCATTCTCCAGAATAAATCGGGCAACTGTTGCAGCATAGATAAATGACTGTCCCGACTGCTGGGTGAAGCTCTCAATGTCAGATGGCGGTACATGCACATCAGCCAGAGAGAAACTAAGGTCAGTCTTGATATCTGCCTGGACAGTTTCCTGATGAATGTTATCGAGGCTGAGTTCCACAGTAGTGAACTGCAGAATTGAGTTCCTGAAAGACTCAGGTACGTCTGGTCGGCCAGTCATGAGAAAATGGACATAATGTGGTAGTTGGTCCACATGTGCCTTTATCCAGTTCACGATAGTCTGTCCACGATCATCACCACACTCATCCAGGGCATCAAGACAGATGATCCAGGGAGAGCTTTGCTGGTCAATTTGATTCAAGATATCAACCACAAGCTTTTTGAATTGAACCACGGGAGCATCATGCAACACTTGTGAATTGCCAACAAGCAGTTTCCCAAGAAAAGCTTTGAACTGGGAATTATGTTGTCCTAGCTGATATGCAAGAGCAAGCGGAAGTGCTCCAGGTTCCCCGCGATGGGTATACCGAGATGAGAAGAAGAATGATGCCGCCAGTAATTTAGGCTCTTTGTCCAGTTCCGCTGCCACGGATTTTGCGATAGTTGATTTGCCAGAACCAGCAGATCCAGTGAGGAGGAGGATTCTTTTTCCAGAAAATTTCAGCTGGTGAAGAATCTCTTGAATGATTTGAACTCTGGTGCCTCCGCAGCAGGACTCCGGTGTGTTTGATGCAGTGTAGTGTGCATGAACACAACAGTATCCTAGCTCTTTGTATGCAGCTTGAACTTCATCTGTGGTACAGGATTAGTAAAAGATTCAGATTCACACAAATATTCACCTGAGCCATAGAAGTTCATCTCATGTACATCGGCGCCAGGGCCGATGACAGGCATAAAAACTGTGCCAAAGATATTATTTCCCCTGAAATTTCCAAAGTTGGCTGGAGGGTGTCCTTGTTCGGCGATTTGGATATTTGTTGCTTGATCAGGCGCTCCTCCGGCATTACGCTGTGGACCACGCAGCCAGATGTCGGTTCTTGGCAAGTGCAGTCGGTCAGAGGGATTGGTCCTGCTTCCGAGGAAAGAGGTGAATCCAACGCGGGATGCGAGGCGACCGTGTGGCATAGTGGAGGTAGGAGACAACCTGTATGGCCATCGACCTTCTCAGATATATGTCTGACTTCTGTCTGGCAGTCCGGCGAATATAACTCGTGGCGCTATTCAAAACGGACAAAGATCACCATTCCACGAAGAACAGGCATCCTGCCAACTATGACTACCTACGGGCCCTTGAAGCTGATGGCGCTGGCCTAAAAAAAGACGATGCAGATTTTGTCGAATTTCGCGTTGGCTGAGTGGATTCCATATTTGGCGTTGATTGACGAACCTTTAGGTTTGTCTCTATATACGAACTTGCCCTTCCACCACGTCAGGTGCCCATGCTTAGTCAGTTCTAGCCCTGCAGCTCGTCCTCCACCACGTTAAACCCTTCTGGGATTGACAGCTCTCTAGCCCTACAGCTCGCCCTCCACCACGTTAAGCCTTTTCCAGACTTTACTATTTATGCCGAGGTTCTTCCGGTCAGGCATCGCCATTAGATTCGCACTAAGTCACGTGCAGTTTCCCTTCTCTGCTCTTGACCACCATGTCCCCGCCTACATTTTTTGTCTGCCGTGTGTGCTCCTCCGCAGCGACGGGCGCTCTATCTCACTCACTCTCACAGCTCCCCGGCGGTTCTCCCTTCTCTTCGCCGGCCTCCATGGACGTCGACCCATCCTCGGTGCGTGGTGTGATTCTGCGTGCGCCTGTGTACCTCATGCTTTTCCAGGCCGTAGCGTCGTCCTCCTGTCGTCCGGACTCTCCGATGGACGTCGATCTGGATGGCGGGCTCGGCGATTCTGTGCAACCGGAGCTTTCTTGTCTCGACAATGCTTCGGCTCGCCCTGCCTCGTCCGTTAGCGACTATAACAATGACAATAATGACAATGACAATGACAATGTTTCTGCTCCCCTGCCCCCTCCGTCCCTGCTATACGGTCCCCGCGTCGCAGCCAGTTTCGTGGACTGTGAAGATTCCGCCAAACCCCGCGTGCTCCGTGCTCTTCTGGACCGCGGCCACTTAACTGCAGTCGGGCTACGCCGCCGTCGCCACCTTACACGAGAGCGTGTCCCTGTACAGAACTGGTCAGACCAAGAAGAGTGTCCAGCAGCTCAAGGACGACCTTCTCGCTCACGTTTGCTCGACTCATTGCCTCGTGGCTCGCGAGCACGCTGCTTTTCTGTCGCTAGTCCCTGCGTCGTTGCCTCCCAACCGCTTCAGCGCGTCTGTGAAGGCGCTCAAGATACGTATCCCGGCAGCTGTTAAGCGCTCTGCTCCAGCTGCTTTGTCCGCGCGGCCCGCCAAGCGGCGGCGCGTCGTTCCTCCTACGAATACAGGCCTTGCTGATCCCTTCCGTATCCTTTCATTCGACGAGAAATGCGTTATTCTCCGCGAATTCCGTGCCTCTACTTCTAACGAGGCTTTGCGCTCGTATGAATGTTCCTTCTGTGGAGCTCGGCGTCCTGTTGCAGATTTTTCGTATTACTCGGTCGATTCTCTCGACATCGCGCTCCTCGAAGAGGCCGTCGCGGTTGTCCGACAGCTAGAAAGCCAGCCAGCCATCCAGGTCTTTCGGCCGGACACTTTAACAGATGGCTGCTATTCTGTGTGCTCAGACTGCAAGGCTTCTATCAGCAAAAACCGCTTTAAAACCATTCCTTCCAAATCCTATGCGAACGGTATATGGACCGGCATCCGTCCCCCAGAGCTTGAAGGTCTCACTCTGATGGAGGAGCAGTGTATTGCGCGTCTTCGCGCGACGAGCTGCATTTTTAAACTTGAGGTCGGTCCTGCTGGCCAGCATGCTTCCAGAGGGAACGTTTGCGTGTTGCCTCAGCATCCCGGCCCTCTTGTAACTGCCCTCCCCCCCTCCTCTAGACGCCCTTCACGATGAAGTCTGCGTTATCCTCGTTGCCTCGCCGGACACTGTTGTTACTGAGCAGATGCTTCGCAGATCTCCTCTCCTTATTTGCCGTAACCGTGTTTTAGCTGCTCTCTTGTGGCTTATAGAGAATAACCCGCTCTATTCCGATATCGACCCCGAATCTGTGCGTCTGAACGCGTCTCGGTACCCAGAGACTGGATTTCCCCTACCAGTCGCGGGAATTCCTGCGCACTGTCCCGAATGCGGAGGGATCGTCCTACGTCGCGCAAGCAAACGACGACTACTTTGCAGCTTCGCAAGCGGGTCCCGCTATCTCTGCCTGCACGATGGCGGACCCGAATACCGTCGCTAGCACTCTCAAGGCTCGCAAAGTCGCTGCGCTAGACCTTCTGGTAGCAAACACTGCGAAGTATGTGAAGTATCCCTCTCTGGCGCGTCCCGAGAGTACAAAGAATTCTCCCCGGACGTGGGCGCTACTCTTTCCCACTCTGTTTCCGTACGGCGTTGGATGTATGGAGAATTTGCGCGTCTGGTACAACCAGGAGGCGCCCTTTCATGTTGTAGCGATGAGGATCCATGTCGCTCATTTGCTCACATCCGGCCCTCGTTATTTTCAGACCCACCTCTCGTTCCCTTTCATAGTAGGCAATATCCTCCAACGTCGCGCTTCTTCGTACGATGCGAGGCTTGCTGTTAAACGGGAATGGTTCCCGAAAGTGAACGAACTCTTCCAGCAAATCGACGACGATACAATGACGAACTACGCGGAACGTTTGAAGAAGAACCCCTTTGCTAAACCGGAGACTCCCGGCGAACGAGCGGCTGCAGCCCTTGTCCAGCATGTATCGTATGTCGGTGCAAACATACCCGGATCCACCGGTGAAATGAATCATATGCGCCACGAAATGTTTTCTGTCGTCAATTGCGAGGGCTTGCCGCACGTTTTCTTTACGCTTAACCCTGCGGATGCCCACAATCCCATTGCCCAAGTCCTTGCCGGCCGAGATATAGACCTTGACAAGATATTTCACGATCTGTGTCCCGGCGAGGAACGCGCACTCCGTGCGTCCACGCTCGCTGAGAATCCTGTCGCGGGCGCCCAATTCTTCGATCTGTCCGTGCGCGGTTTGTTGCAAATCCTCTTTGGCACTAAAAGAGCGAACGGAGTCGGGCTTTATGGAGAGGTGAACGCGTATTATGGCGTAGTGGAAGCCCAGGGCCGAGGATCCCTTCATCTGCACCTATTAGTATGGTTAAAAGGAGCGTTGTCGCCACACGCGCTGCGCGAGGCCATTACTTCCGACCCCCAGACGGCCCAAAAGATCTATGCTTGGTTTGACGATGTCTTTTCGCAGAACATGCCCGAAGGAACGGCGCCTTTTGTGCGCTCTCCGGATAGCTACACGTCTCTTCCCACCCTATCTCGTCCTCCTGATCCCGACGACGCTGAGTTTGCGGCTCGAATGAACCAGCTTGCTCTCAGATCCACGTCCACAAGGCTACGTGCTACAAACACCTGCCTAAAACCCTCAGAGCTCGCCACGACCCAGATCTCGACTGTCGATTTCGCCTCCCCCGCGAAACTGTTGCCGAAACTCATATCGACGACAAAGATCTGTTGCGCCTGCGGTGCAACGACGGACGCGTGAATGGTTATCACCCCATCGTCGTTCTTGCAGAGCGTTGCAATATTGACACCAAACCAGTGGGATCTGGCACTCAGGCAATGGTTTTCTTCCAGTATGCCGGAAATTATCTCATCAAAGGCGCTATGGATACTGTGTTTGTGTTTTCCGCTCTCTGTGCCGCCATCCGAGCCTTGACTGCGTCGCCTCCCTTGACGCCAGACGGTGTTGTTGACCCAGATATTCCCGATTCCAATGCTGTCGTCTTGACTGCCAGGAATATGCATGGACCCAACTCCGCGGAGCAGTTGGCTGACGATAATGGGCGTTCTGCTCTCTTCAACAATATCTTTTATAGGCCGCCAGAGCTGGCCGATGTTTGCGCCTGGGACCAGTTTCGACTCTATCGAAAAACGCTCATGCCACAGAGTACGAACCAACGAAAGGCGGTACTGAAATTTAATCCGCTCCATCCCCAATACCTTAGCCATTGTCTCCGAAATAACGGCGCCGACGATCCCTCCGCAGTGCCTGTCCTTATCGGGACCGCTATTCCTCGCAACGACCGAGAGGACCAAGCAGATAAGCACCATGTTGTAACTATCTGTCTTTTTTCCCCTTGGCTGCTTGATCCAGAGTCTCCGCTGAAGGCGAAATCCGAAGACTGGAATACTGTATACCAACGCGTCTTTGCTGCCCTCCCGCCCCACCACCTCCAAGTTCTTGCTAACATGCAGCTGTTATACGAGACCCGCGACGCTCGGCAAGACTACTCCGCCCTTCGACGGCAACGCCTCGCAGAGCTCATGCGCCAAGCACCGTCAGGCTCTGCCGACGACGATGACCCCACAGACGATCCTGCTTGGGACGAAGCGATGGAAGCGTCAGTTGAAGACGGGGACGAGATTTTGCCCGGGGAAGCAAACGAAAGTATGAGCATCGACTGTCTCTTGACACAACAGGCTCTCGTCGCGGCCGGGTTCTATTCGGCGCCGGCACCGGCTGCGTCCGCTGTTAACCTGGAAACATACGCGTCCGAAGAAGACTTGGTGGCAGCGAAAGATTCCCAGCTCGCCCTCGAGCTTCGCAGGCATCAGGTCATCCAGAACCGCATCGCTGAAGCTCGTTCTGAAACTTTGCGACAGCGAGAGCGTCTTGCCGACTCCGGCGGTGATTTGCCCCGGGCCGTTCTTGTATCTCTGGAAGAAGACCTTGCTGCTGTTCGCAGCCGGTACGCTGCTCGTGCCTCTCTCTTGGAATGGAATGGCTTGCGTCCGTGGCAAAAGATAACGTCGGCCCTGGTTAGAAAGCATCGACTAAACGAGGGCCAAACCCTCGCCTTTCTCTTTCTTGCCAACACTATTGGCTTGCAGTCTGAATCGACCGAGCTGCTCCCCCCGCTCCGGTTGCTGGTCACAGGGCCCGGAGGCACCGGAAAATCGCAGATTTTCAAGGCGTGGTCAGAGTTCCACCAGCATCTGGATATTCTAACGCAACTGAGGCTTACGGGACCCACTGGCGTTGTCGCAAGCGACATCGGAGGCTCGACTACTCATTCCGAGTTGTCTCTTTGTGTTTCGCGTAACGCTATGTACAATAAAAACAAAGCTGATATCCGACAAGCGCTGGAGGAGCGTCTGCCCCCCGTTCGCACACTGGTGATTGACGAGATTTTCCTCCTCGGAGCGGGCGATTTAGCTCTGGTGTCCGAATATCTGGGAGTAGCTCGGTCCAGGACTACTGAATCCTTCGGGGGCGTTAACCTAGTTGCGTGCGGGGATCCGTGTCAGCTTCCTCCTCCCGTTGCTAAGAAGCTCTTTGACCGTCATCTGGTCAATGCATTCGACGCCGCTGCGCTGAACTCATGCAACGAAGCCACCCAGTATTATCTCAAAGGCGTACAAGCCTTCCATCAGCTAACCAATGTCGTTGTGCTCTCGGAAGTAATGCGTCAGCGAGGAGATCCTGTACTGTTGGATCTGTTGTCCCGACTAAGAACGGGCACCTGCACAACAGCGGACAAGCAGCTTTTGGATCGATACATCTTGTCCAACAGCGCCTGCACTTCTGCGACAAGAGATCTACCACACATTCGCCATTGGCTAGAAGGACGCGGTTGCCCGCTCATAACATACACTAACGAGGCGCGGGATGTGCACAATGTCGCGATGGCCCGTGCCTTTTGCGGAGGCTTCTGGGCGGAGCTTTCATCTGTACCATTCGGTTGATAAACGGCATCGAGTCGAGCTGACGGGGGTTGCAGCAGAAATGGCGTGGCGTCTGCCCTTCAAAAAAGCCGGCGATCTGGGCGGCAAGCTTCCTCTCGTGCCCGGCATGCCCGTGTTCTGTACTGAAAACATCGCGACAGAACTCGGTCTGTCTAAAGGTACCATGGGCGTGCTAGTCTCGGTCAAATATACTGAGCGAAATGGTCGTCGTTATGCAGTTTCTGCTACTGTCAATTTTTCTGGTTACCAAGGCGAAGATCCCGCCTACCCCAACCCGCGTATTGTTGCGCCCCTCTTCAACGCGCGAATCTATCAAGTTCTTTGTTCCTAATACAGCAAAACCATATTATGCGACGCGTTACCAGCTCCCAATCATTCCAGCTTTCGCGTTTACCTCCCATAATGCGCAGGGGCGTACTCTAGACCGCGCATGTGTTGATCTTGCCAGCTGCGCCAGCATACAGAGCGCGTATGTTATGGTGTCTCGTTTGCGGTCGCTCGATGGACTCTGCATACTCCGTCCGTTTCGTTTGAAGCATATCCAGAGCCACATATCCCAAGAACTTCGGGATGAGCTTGCTCGTCTAGACCGCCTTGCAGAAAAGACGCTTGAGGTATCAAGGCGTACGCTGAGGTGGTACTATTCGTATGAGGGACCGCAGCCCGACCTGGACAAGGTCTGATATCCCCTCCAACGCCAGACTGGAGACACAATTTGAGCATTCGGCACTCAGTTCGAATTGGCTTGTACAAACACGATACAAACATAATGCCTAGTCAAATATAGTAACTGTTGCGGTGTTGCCCCCAAGGCAGATGTTCCGAGCGTAACAGAGGCATTCTACGTGATATCGCGCCATGGCTTGTACCGTCTGCGACCCGACCGTTGTAGGCACGAACCTAACCTGCACGATTTCCCGTGGAAACTCTGTCGATCCGGGTAGCGTCTCCGCATATTCTCCTACATGCGTTTTGTCTCCGCTGACGTCTGGTCCGATAACAACGACGCGGCATGATTCTTCTGCAATGCTCCGTGCGTCGTCTGTAGTGGTTTGCGGGTGCAGAAAGCGGTATGGAATCATCGCAGTGTGATATTCGCTCACAACACTGACTGCGTCGCGCTGGATCTGTCCTTCGACGAGCCGGAGAGGTGAGGGTCGTATCCAGCCCCGCTTCCCGGCAAAACGGAACGTCTTGTTGTTGATCTTGCTCGACATCCCCGGCAGGTTGAGCGCCTGCTCCATTTCTGATTGCGACGCGATTTGTACGTCCAAGCGCTTGTTGACGATGCCGGCGTTCGCTATCCACAAGCCCTTCTGTTCGACCACAGGAGGAATTCCATACTGTGCGTACGCGGGAGAGAAGAATGGGTCGTCCAGGAGCGTCGGCTCGGGCGGTGGCGTTTTTGCCGCGGACGGACGTTTCTTCCTTCAGATACTCGAACGTCGCGTACCGGGCCTTGCGGAGAATTGGATGGGCCGCAAGGAGATGCAGCCTCGTACTAGAAACTCTGTTGTTAGCTATACCATCACACGCAGGACTTTTTCTTACCGAGCACATACAACCTCAGAATACGGAACTTCGACGTTGCGGTTGTTGTGTTTGAACCCGACGGTCAGCAACACGTCGCCGACGTCAATGGCCAAAGTGAGGGGGTTCGTCGCTTTTGTGTGGCAATGATCTTTTACTCTCCCGCACTGGCCCTTGTACGGACATCTCGGTCCGACGAACAAGACGTACATGTCGTGGAGGAATTCGAGACCGTCGCTCAAGTCTCTTTTCTCCAGGCTATCGAGATCGTTCGGTTTTGCTGTACAGACCAGTCCCTTGTTTTTGATTCGCGTGGTTTCGAAATGCTCGAATACCAAGTCATGCGTTGGAATACAAAACTGTACATCAGAGTTGAACCGATGGAATTAGGCGTAAAACGAAGTAAGAAAACGGTACCGTTGGTTCCGTATCTGCGTCCGGGGTTCCGTCTACGTTTTCGCGGCCCACGCCAAGAGTGCGGCCGGATATGTGGGCCTGCGTTGTTAGAACAGTTTCTCGTCATTCGCCGGGCTGCGTACCGGGAGTACCTCTACGTAGCCTGCCCATTGGGTCGCTACGATGAAGGCGATGCTATCTTTTTGGCTCCCCCAGATAATACGCACGACGTCGCCGATCTGGAAGATGTGCTTGACTTTTGTAGTTGGTACCTCGACGCGCTTGTTTTCGATAGCGACCTCCACCCACCCCGGAGTCGGCGCGTTGATTACTCGACCCACTCTCGGTCGTGCGTCGTTGTAGACACTGACCCGGTCGCCAGTGCTCAGGACGACGTTGGAACATCAGGACGTGGGGGGCGAGCTCTTCTACGAGGAACCACTGCCCAGAGCTCGCCTCGCTGCTGCCATCTCTTGGATCGGGTACGATGTGCGCCCAACGCTGTCCGCGACCGTGGCGGTCCTCGCGTAGGTCAATTTCGGCGATTATCAGTGGTCCGTTGAACTTCTGAAGCGTCCCGGAGCGCCGAGGCACGACAACGCGGTCTCCAGGCTGGAGCATGGTCCGTTCTCCGGTGAAGGGCAGCTTAATGCCTCTGACTTGGCGGAAGTGTTCGAGATCTTCCTCGCTGGGCTTTGCTCGGCCTTTATCGCGACGCAGGTGCTCTGCGCTTTTGTAGACAAAACGTAGAATTTCGAGCCCCGAATGCCTGCCCCGGGCGAAGACGCGATCTCCCCACCGTACCGTTGACTTGTAGACTTTCATATTGGCCGGCCTTTCTTCGAGATGATGCTGGAGGTCGAATAAGCCTCTTCGTTGGGCAGTCGTACCGACTTGCGGGAGCCGCGGGATTACAAAGACCTGTATCTGGTCGTCGCATTCGTCTTTGATGAGCGCGACATCTCCCTTGTACGGACCGCGTGAGACCCGTATCCAGTTTGAGAACCGGCCATCCAACTCGTGTACTCCCGTGCGCGCGACGGGCGCGAGGGCGACGCGTACTTCCTCCGTTTCGAGACGCTGCGGGTTTTTGAACGGCCATTTGATGCGAAAGGCACTGTTCCAAGCCCTTAACAGTCGCTCTAGAGCGCTGCAGGGAGCAAGTGGAACGGGGGAGTCGTTGTCGAACCATGACACGGGTTCCATTTCGACGAACACCAGTGCGGTACCTAAGCCGCGATGGTATATCGCTCGAATAACGCCCGATCCGCAGCTGGCAAGATAGTCCGCCAGCTGCAGTTCGCGGTTGTGCGGCGCTCGTATGGTATAAACCTCTCTGTCGGTCTGTGGCACAACCGTGGGCTGCACTTGAAGCAGGTACACTACCTTGAGAGGAATCATCCCCTCCTCCTTCTCGTCCTCGCTGGGTTTTTTCTTCTTCTCCCCGTCCTCGCTGGAGTTTTTCTCCTCCTCCTCCTCCTCGCTGGAGTTTTCCTCCTCAGCGGCTCTTTTTTTCTGCTCTGCGGCCTTTTTCTCCTCTTCGGCGTCGTGTAAGTAGTCGCGTCGCCTTCGCCCCTTCTCAGTCATCCCGTTGAGCCACTCTTCAAACTCCGCGTTTCGTTCCGTCTCGGGGTACGCCGGGGTCAGAGGCCGTTGGGTGACCGCTGGTTGCACATCAGGGTTTTCCTCTTCTCCGTCTGCGACAATGAAGTCGGCCATGGTTTCTTGCTCGTGTGCGTCGTCTAATTCGCTATCTTCGTCTGAGTCGATGGCTTCAAGGTCGAGGTATGCGAGAGCTGCGGAATTCCGGGGCCGTTTGGTCGGAGAGGAGGTGAGCACGCTTCCTGTTGGCGACCCGGAGCGTTTCCTTCGCGCTGGCGACGCGTTCGTTGGGTCGCGGTTTTCCGGTGAGATTTGGGACGCGTCGTCTACCTCCGTGCTGCCGCTCGTATTGTTTTGCGATCCGGTTTGGACGTCGAACACTTCATATGCATTCGTATCCGCGGGTTCCATCTTAACTAGGCTTGTATATATGTATGTGCATCCCATCTTCTATCTTCATCCGCGTACCTGTTGGAATCTGCGTCGGTCTTGGTCAGAGTCAGAGAACCGTATGATTGGATCAACACGGCCACGGTCACGCGTTCCAATGGAAAGCGGAAAAACGCGTGTAATAACGCGTTTAGAAGCTTGGGTACCCTTCGCTGGCGGCCGAGATAGAGCCCACGTTTACGTGGAGTTTTTCCTAGCATCTAGACTTGAATTTACTGCCATGCTTTTATGGTGCTTCTCGAACGCCGCCAACGCAGCGCTAGATACCGCCGCCCGACAACTTTGGAGAACTCACTCTGACGTGCTTCTTGCCTGTGCGTTTTAATCGTCTGTTTCACCAAGCGTTCATTCATTTATGTACCGAACGTTCTGTCTACTGGGCTTTCACTCTCCGGTGTTCTAATCCTCATGGTCCCGCCGCCCTTGCATGCAGAAATCATTGACGAAATTGTCAGCCTCGTCAAGAACGCGTACCCGAACAAACGCACGACGCTCGCACTCGTCAATTCGCGGGTTTTACAGTCTGTAAGTTGCTTTCCTGTCCCTTTCGAGAGTGCCGCAGCTTGGCTCACCGCGTTCCAGTGTGCAGCCTTCCCTGTACGAGAACGTCTTTCTCGTGGACTCCCGAGACGCCGTACGCTTCCTGCGAGGATCGCGAGCAGCCCGCACACGGTCCGGGTTTTTGCGAGACGTCCCTCGCACCACGAAGACACTCATCCTCCGCCATGTGCCGGGGTGCTACGTCAACGACATACTCCGCACAATGCCGTCGCTGGAGAGCCTCACGATCCAGCCACGCGAAAGGTCCGAACGCGGAATCGCCGCGGCTCTCGAACACCTGGATGGGATGCACCTTCGTCATCTGGACGTTCCGCTGGGGCCCGTCATTCTTGCGCGCGAGATCTCATCCGGTCCTCTCCGCTCGGTGACACACGTCCTCTTGCACAGCATCACCATAAGCGCGACGAACCGCGTCCTTTGTCTCTTGGAGGATCTTCCTCACCTCGCGTTCATCGGCGGCTTTTGGATGCGGATGACCAACGTTATACCGCGTATCCAAGCTTTGCGCACCCTGGTCGCCTTCGTCGAGATTGTACCGTTCAGGTTCGACGGCCTCGTTGGCTCATCTCGCGCCTCCGCCCGGTCGCTCAAAGACCGCGAGTTTTCCTATATCAGCTCACTCATCGCGGACGCCCTGCGAGACGATCGATTCCTGGTCCTGCTTGAGCACTCCGAGGACGAAGAGGGAATTTGGGAACGCGCGGTGAGGGATATAGAAACGCGGCGAGTCGACGGCCCGCTGGACAGTAGCGTATTCACTCCCAAAGAGATGGCTCGTATCCAGCGCTACGTACTGGCATCGACGACGTAGCTACACTGTTAATATATTATCGTATTTCCCTTCCATTGCGCCTCTCCTACTTTGCGTCCTATAAAACGCTGAGATGAGTGTGACATCACGTTATTCCTCTCTTCTTCTCCCTCCATGGCAGCAAAACTTGTGCGACGACCTCTTCTTGCGCGAAATCGCGTTGTTTGCTGCTACTTCAAAGAACACAGCTTTGGCTTTAGTTCGCGTCGACTCCGTCTTCTATGAATGGTGCGGAGCAATTACATCTCTGCAGCACATATTCATTCTCGCTAGGGTGCAGCCGACGCTATACGAAACCGTTGTACTGCTGGATTCCCTCCAAATCCACCGCTTCATTCACTCCGGGGAGGAAATACACCGACAACGCAGCCCTCGCCTGGCGGCCGTGGGTCGAGAAGTACGATCCCTCTACGTTCCCCGCAGTTGGGTATACACGGACGAGATCCGGGCTTTGCTTTGCCTCTCGCCGAGGCTGGAGCTCCTCCAGATCCATGGACTTCAAACCCCCGACCGCGGCGTCTCCAAAGCCCTCGAAAAGATTGAGGCTGGACGTCTCACCCACCTTTGCGGGCCCTTCGGCTTTCTGATCAGCCAGCGCCTTGTTACTGCGGAACCGTTCCAGAGCGTTGTACGATTCGCCATTGGAACCATTCCGTTCCGCACCAACCGGATAGTCCTCGACTTTCTCGAGCGGATGCCCTCTTTGAAGTACTTGGCGGCTGAGTGGTGCGGTAAGGCGCATCTCATTCCATACATGCGCGCCCTCCCTCGCGTCCGCGTCTTCATAGAGTTCAGACTGCCTGGCATCCGCCGCGCGTTCCCGGCTGGGCACGAAAACGAGATCCTCCTCCTCCACAACCGCGAAGTCTCGGAGATTAGCGAGTTGATGGTGCCTGTGCTGGGCGACGATCGCTTTGTTCTCGTTGTCGAGTCCCAAACCGCCCCCGACAGCCGAACTATGTGGGATTGGGCACTCGAGGATATGGAAACAAGACGCCGCAATCGCCTAGCAGGTGTTTCCGTCCCGAGCGCTTTCACAGAGGCCGAGCGTATGTCTTTGGAAGACGGGGCACTTGTGGAGCTTGACGATATGGACGCGGAATTTCAAGGGATTGTGTAGCATTGCGAGAATTTGAAGGTACAAGCAACTTGGCGTATATAGTGGAGAAACAAAGTACTGCATCGCTGCGATAGAATACAGCTGCGATTGGCAATGAATGGTCGTTTGGATGTAGATTAGCCTTTGCCTGATTAGATTAGATTGCACAGTCACGAGTCCCGACTATACAGCTGTACAGAGTCACGTTCCGCAGTTTTTTTCATCTTCTCCGCAGCGACCATGTCTCTACCAAAGAACAGCGCAGAAGAGCACCAGAGCAGCCCAAGCGGCGGAATCAATTCGGCCGAACAAAGCCCATACATCGAGTACACACGCGCGCTTCGTAGTAAATAGACGCTAACGATATCGTGCAGAGATTCTGTCACTTACGGAGGACAGTCGCGCAAGGATCGCGCCCAGATTCGAAGCATCGCCCAGCGCCGCACCTGGCGGCAGGAGGATATGGCGCAGGCTTTTGGAACCTCAAAGACCACCATTTCGCGCATCATAAACAACAAGGGGTTCAGCGTAAAGGATACGCTCTCCAGAGACGAGATTTTCCTCAATGAGGATGAACTTGCGGGGACTAATCAAGGCGATATTGAGCCTCACGGCTCCGAGTCGAACGTGCAAGACACTGACGACGACAATCAGAAGCCGAACGAAAAGAAACTCGAGATCCCAGCGAATTGGCTCAGACTTGGACGAACCGCACCGATGCTCGTCAAGCGCCAGAAGCGCGAGCCAACGCTCATCCCACCGGGGCTTTTCCAGTTTGGAAGCCTTGCCGTTGCGTCCAACGATTCCCATTCGCCTACTTCTCCGGTCAAACACGAAGAGAACGAGCCCATGCTCGTCAAGCACGAGGAGGACGAGCCCACGCTCGCCAAGCGCGAAGAGGACGAGCCCACGCTCGTCAAGCGCGAGGAGAGCGCGTCGGCGCTCGTCAAGCGCGAGGGGAGCACCTCTGCACTCGTCAAGCGCGAGAAAAGCGCGTCGACGCTCGTCAAGCGCAAGGAGAATGAGCTCACGCTCGTCAAGCGCGAAGAGAACGAGCTCACGCGCGTCAAGCGCGAGGGGAGCACCTCTGCACTCGTCAAGCGCGAGGAAAGCGCGTCGGGCGGTCGTCAAAGGGGAGGAAAACGAGCACATGCTCTTTCAATTCGGCAGTATCTCGACCTCGTACCACGCCAACTACTCCGCGGTCCAATTCGCCCCATCCAACACGGACGAGGAGGTGGATGAGCTTGCTGAGGACATCGACGAGGAAGGAACCGTCCTGTACTTGAGCGAGTGTGAAGAAGGTAGCGCTGGCGGCATCGACCTCTTTTTCGATGACCTCCCTCGTGCACACAATGCTCCGCGATCGCTGTGGTCGCCCGAATCGGAGAGGGACGTAGCGCAAGGGCTTGTCAAAGACGAGGAACATGCTAGCGACCTTGACAGCCTTTTCGACAAACTTCCCCGCCCGCGCGTTGCTTCCAAGTCCCTGGGGTCCCACAGTTCAGCGGGGGACGTAGCACAGGCCTTTGTCAAGGACGAACACGACATTAGCGACGTCGACAGCCCCTTCGACGACCTCCCTCGCCCGCACGGCGTTGCTGGGTCTTTGTGGTCGCCCGGACCGGAGGGAGATGTAGCGCCGGTGATTGTCAAAGACGAAGAACCCGCCCCGCGCTTGCTCCTTCCCCAGGATTTAAATTCGTCTCCGTGGGCCACTGGCTCGACCAAGGTTGACGAGAACGCTCCGTCGATCCCCGTCAAGATCGAAGAGGAGCAGCCGATGCTCCCCGACCGTTGGCTTTTCCAAGTCAAGGATCTTCCCCGTCCAACGAACCCGATGAGATGGTCTGGGTTGTCAATGTCCGTGTTCCACCACGAAGATGATGCCGAGATGCTCGTCGACCAGGAAGAAAGCCCCTTCAACGACCTGGACCACTCTATGGGGACGATGTATACAAGACGCGAGAACGAGTTCGTGGGACGAATTTGAGGCTGGCGGGCACGGTTTCTTTCCGGTGTCTGCAATCCGCGCATCGAGCCATTCTCGTGTCGTCTGCAGCGGTGAGTGGGCGGGAGGGGTCGGGGACGAACCGGAGCCGAGCAAGGATCACAGCGCGGGGAAAAAGGTGGGAGGAGCAGGTTGATACGGACGTATTTCACGCACAGAGCTCAACGTTTGCGATATAACAATCTTTCTTGTACAAATGTCTACCCTGTATGTACAATATAGCAACGATCTTACGTATCCTAAGAAAGGCGCGCGCCGGAGCTAACCGTGCAATGCGACAAAGGGCAGGCGCGTGGTTGCACCCCCGCAACATCTCAAACGCGTCATTTACCGTGTCTTTGTAGGACATAGATTTGTACCGATAGGCGCGCCTGTGCGAGCAATCGATTATCTTTCTCTCCTCGGCTCATTAACCTCGCGACGCGGTTCTCTTCGACGCTAGTGTGCAAGATGTCGTTTAAGGCAGGGATTAGTACCTCAGCTTTGGCGCCAGAAACAAACCCAAAGAGAAAGACTTCTCCTCCGCGTTTGAAAGCTAATGCAGCGCTTCATACGCTTTACTACAGTAGGTTTGCATCTGGCTTCTTCCAGTCTTTCTAATGCGTTATCTAGAACTACTGCGAGTGCCGCTGCTATCGCACAACATCAGCAGTCGGCAAAGCCCGAGCGTGTATAAAACTGCGTCCCGCACTTGTCGTAGACGGACCCCGCCTGTGTTTTGCACCATGAGCACGAATTCGACCGAAACTATCACTACAGAGCCCGCCGAGGTCCTCATCAGCGCGTCGCAAGCCATTGCCATGCTCAAGTTGTATTCCGACGCCAAAGTCGAGTCACTCGCGAAGAAGGTTACCGGCCTCTTCACGAAGGATGGTCGTCGGATTCCCAAGTCTCTCGACGCCCTTGTAACTGCCGATTTCGGGGTCAAGCCCGACGAGAATTCCTCGTTCCGGATCGAGTACGGGTACGTTTCTTGCTTATTCTCTAGCCCCGTCTTGTTTCGTCCAAGCTGATGGCATTCAGTGGTCAAGAAGTCGAGTACTGCCTACTTGGAAGTCCTCGCTCCACCCTCGCATTCAACAACGGTATCGGAGGAAACTACGTGCACGCAAACTGGCGCAACCACACGCCGGCCGGTATCGAACTCATGCCCCATGGCGACGCCTTGGACGAGTACGTCAAAACGACGATGGCGCCGGAGGGGAGGCGGTGGTTGGAACGTGAGAATGTGAGACAAAGAACAATTTGCAATGCGTTCGCTTGCTGATTCCTGGCCGGACTAGTTTCCCGAGCGCATTCAAGGGCTCCCCCCCGCAAGTTCGAGTACTCGGCCTCCATTACCCCGCACCCCTCTGCACGCGACATCGCGCGAGATGCCTTCGGCGTCTTGGACAAAAAGGTTCATGTATGTTTGTCTATTCAACGCCACAATTTGCGCATTCACTTCGATTTCGTAGGCTTGGGCGAAGACGGAGAGCAAGACTGTCAAACCCTCTCACAACGGACCCGCAACCACGATGTTTCTCATGGCTCGCCGGCCGGTCTTCGTTCCCCGCGCCACCTTCTTCGTAGAGGTGCGGTTTTTCGCTTGTGCTCTTGGCTTACCCGCGTTATTGATTCTGCGCTACGTTCTAGGAAGGGCGCACAAGCGAGTATGGGGACGCATTTGGGCTTCTCAATCTCTTGTCGGGCGACGATCTTCGCCTCAACCTGATTCCGTTGGTCCACGTTATCGATAAAAACGACCCCGCGAAAGGAGACCAGCGCGTTAACAAGGAAATGTCATTCCATAACGTCCATGAACTGCCCAACGACACGCTCGTCGTGATTACTGCGGCTCCCTACGTGTGTTCTAGCCCTTCCTTCTTGCCAGAGAGGCTGACTAACTCATTAGATCTACATGACCTCCGGAAAGGTATCTTGGGATTTCCGGCTGAAGAACATCTTGGTGGTCGGCAAGGTCAGTGCGTCGCTTTCGCATCCGACAGCCAACACTAACTTGTTCAGCGTGATATTGACGTTAGTGCAAGCCCTTCCAAGGTCAACATCAAGCGCAAGGCTTTCAATCTGGACTCCGACGACGAACAAAGCGCGGGTCCTGGAAAGAGGAACGGCCCGGTTGTTGGGCGGCCCTTGCCGCCTGCCAACACTCCTCGCGGAGGCGCACCTAAAACGCGCTAGTCGGGCTAGATCTCCCACCAGCTGTATTAACTCTACGTACTCTTTTCGAGCAAATGTCCATCATGCTTTCGACGCCTGCCTATATTAGCCTTGTACAAAAGCCCAGCAGTAAATGCGCAGCTGCGCCTCTCATGCTTCCCACTTCCACCCTCACCAAGGGCAACTTTGTTTCGACGGACTTTGGTTCCGCCATCGGGCCGCGCTCGTTCTGCGCGCATTGCGGCTCAAATGCCAAGCTCCGCGCTTGCGGAGACTGTCTTTTGGTCAGGTACTGCTCCTCAACGTGCCAAACGCGAGCTTGGAAAAAGCACAAGAAACGGTGCAAATCTGCCACCGAAGTCCTGGCATCTGGTGTAGACAGCGAAATGTTCGCCCTCGTTCAATGGGACGCGACCTGGCGCCCCGCGCTCTGCGCCTACGGTCTGTGGAGCGCCTGCATCGCCGAAAAGCCCTCCAATTACCTCGAAACACACGTGTAAGTTACTGATTCTTCTTCCGCCCCGGTACATGATCGACTACTAGATTTGTGGTATTTGTGCGGCGTAACCCTTGTGCGACTGGAATTCGCGACGCTATGAAGGTAAGCTCAACGCTAGATCGCGTTAGTGTCCTAAGCCGCTGTAGATCCGTTTTTCTGGCATGCACACGGACGCCAACGCCTATGCTTTGTGCGCGAATGGAAGCAACAGCAACGAAGCTCGACGCGCCCTGCAAAACCTCTCGTGCAGCCCAGACACCCTCGTCATCGTTGTTGTCGGAGAGTTCGCACCGAAATGTCTGCATGTTCATGCGTTTCGTGCCGACATTCACAACACCTTTGGCCCGCTCGCAACGTACGACCTCCAAAATCCCGACTTGTCGCGCGCGCTCTACGAAGTTTGGCGTTGGGAGTTTCAGGACCACGTTCGCAGCGGCAACGGTGCATGCTCAGCTATGCATTCTAAAGTTTCTAATGCGCCTACAGAACGCGCCTGGATCCAAC
Source organism: Mycena kentingensis (nom. inval.) (assembly GCA_014461125.1). Classification (NCBI taxonomy): domain Eukaryota; kingdom Fungi; phylum Basidiomycota; class Agaricomycetes; order Agaricales; family Mycenaceae; genus Mycena; species Mycena kentingensis (nom. inval.). The sequence continues at coordinate 1,121,623 of JACAZG010000019.1, read as the reverse complement.
GCGTTATCGAAGTTCGTTTGAAGGTGCAGGGCTCTCTTGACGTTCGCGTGGACAAAGGCCTTCTGAAGAAGCTATCGAAGCGAGCCGGCGCGCTAGCAGAAGAAATCACGGAGGTTCCCGGACGCGACAACTTCTGGTTCTTGTACTTAGCATACCTCGGGTGTAACCCGTAAATGTAGCCATGCCTTCTCGTGTTTCTTACGCCGTTCCACCGCCTCTCCCCTCAGTAGTTTGATTTCTCGCCCATTCTTCCGCATAAGGTAAAGCCTTTGTCGCGCCAGCTAGGCGCGCAACGTCACGGCCAGAATCCGGCATTCAAACGTTAAAAGGATCGGGTCCGCGGTAGCTGCGCGCCACCGACGTAGTGCCCTCTCTTCTTACTCACCTATCCGGTCAACTGAGCCTACTTTCACGGTATTATTCTAGAACGCGCAGAAAGCGCTGTCTGACGAAACAGCCGCAATAGGACCGTTCTCGCCCTACGTTCGGTGCGCTAAAGTAGACGATTTCATCACGTCGCACCCGCGGAGTGGTGTGGCACTGTTCGGATGCATGCTTACGCAGAGCTGACTAGATCACAAAGAATCAGAGCCCTTAGCATACTTACCTCGGATGTAGTCTATGATCTGTAATGGTACCTTCCCACGCCTCGTTCTTCTTAGTCCCTTGTCTCTGAGGCAGACGGAGATCTCCGTAACTATCTTGGCCGCGCATTTCGCAACTCGCGCTTTGCCAACTCGAAACCTGCGCGTCGCAAAAGCTGCGCTTAACATACACAGCTCGTAGTTGTAGTCGTGCGCTCGCACCGCTTCCGTCGTAGGTGTGCCTTTGTTTCTAAGGCCGGCGGAGATCTCCATAAGTATCTTGGCCGCGCCTTTCGCTGCCTGCGGTTTGCCATTTTGGCTTCCCGCCATTTCTTCTGCGCTAAGGCCTTTGTTGAATTAGATAGAAAGCTTTGGTAGTATGCCCAGGGCCTGGCATTCAAACGTTAAAAGACTCGACTCTACGGCACTTGTACGCTGCCAACGTTCGACCCGTTCTTCCTAGTCGCCTCTCCAGTCCATGGAGCTTACCCTCGCGACGTCGTCTCAAACCGAATGGAAAGACCCTGGCTTGAGCGGGATGGGCGCGATAGGGCCGCTCTCGTTCTGCGCGTTGTGCAATAGAACAGACAAGCTTCGGGCTTGCAGCGCCTGCTCCCTCGTGCGATACTGCTCGGACGAATGCCAGCGCCAGGACTGGCCCGAACACAAACAAACGTGCACGTCGAAGCAAGAGATCTTGGCGTCCGGCGTACACCCCATGATGTTCTCGCTCGTCAAATGGGATGCAGCTTGGCAGCCCGGCCTCGGCGCGTATGGGCTGTGGTGCTCGCGCAAACCCGGTCAACCCGCTCTCTCTCTTGAGCAAAACATGTGCGTGCTCAGTCTTACTCCCGTTCAACGCCATAACGCGGACGCGCAGTTTCGTAGTATATCTGCGTCCGAACATTCGGGCAGTCGGCGACCGGGACTCTATGGAGGTGCGCGCTGTGCCCATTCTCATCCTTTTGCATTCCTTAAACACACCTTTCAGGTCCGCTTCTTGGGAATGTTCTCCGACGCCGACGCAGCGTCGATCTGCGCTCGATACGCGACATCCGCGGGACTGCGTCGCGCCCGGGAGCAGTTGGCGACGTTCCCGCGCAAACCCGAAAGACTCGTCGTACTCGTTGTCGGCGAAACAATGCAGTCCGTCCACGTACACGTCTTCTGTATCGAAGCAAGGGAAGTTCTCGAAGGTTTGGTCGGCTACAACTTAAGCGACCCACGATACACGGAGCCGTTGTACAATATCTGGCGGCACGAGTTCCAGAATCACGTCCGAACCGGCAAGGGTGCGTTCTGAGTTATCTTTCTAGCCAGCTCTGATTGTTTGTTCAAACAGACCAAGCCTGGCTGCACCGGCTCGTCCAGGTCCGCTTCCTTGTCGAGCGATCTATCAACGTCAACATCGACAAAAAATTGGTGCGCAAAATGAACAAGTGCGCGAAGCTGCTTGCTGCTTCTCTGACAGCGTTCCTACCGATCTATCGACTGCCTGTTCGGGCAGACCCGCGAAATCCCGGGGCAATTGGCTCCATACGTCCGTCTGGTACACGGGAATGCCGCTGAAATTGCTCCGTCTTCTACCGGTCCCCTTGTTCGGAAATTTCCGTACGCTCTCCCGAAAAAAAGCTTGCTTTGAGGATTCACGAGCTAGGATATCGCTCAGGGTAAGTCTAGTCTAAGATTGTCAGCGGCAACGAGAGGAACGGGTTAAAACTCGCAGCCCTGTAGCATATAAACGTCTAGCTCTGGGACCCTCGTTTGCGACATGCCACCGTACCTTCCTCCCGAGCTCGAACGAATCATTGTGGAGGACGCCGGCGCTCGTCATCCCAAAGCGCGGCATGCCCTCGCCGCTACAGTCCACCGTTTCCGCATTTGGTATGTCCTCTACACTGTGCTCACGTCGTCTCTAGCATATCTCTTATACGTCCATTCAGGACCTTAACTATACTATACAGCCGTGTTTCTCTCCGCGGCAGCAGGGCGATCTACAATTTTCTCGTCTCGCAACATACGGCCGGAAACCAAGTCCCTCTACACAAACTCTGCGTCCGTGGCGACGACGACGGCTACCTTCAGCTGATTCTATACAAAAACCCCACTATTCAAGTTCTTCGGCTTCACAAATTACCCTTCGACGGAGCGAACACGGTCCTGCCGCTTTTGGCGTGCTCGCAAGTGCGCCGTCTCCAACTCGACCTGGACCTCTATCATTGGGTCGACCTATACCTCCGCCTCGCGGATCCATTCTTCTTCCAGCACCTCACGCATCTCAGCATGGGGTCCATGCGAGATGGTATGCTCCCGGCGATCCAGGCGCTGCCGCGCCTAACCCATCTCGCCGCCGTTGCGTTGTCCCCATGGTCGCTTCGAGAACTCCTCCGTGGTCTACCAAGAGCAGTCGTAGTCTGTTCGTGCATTCCGCCGATTCGCATGCAAGGCCCCGCTGCGGCAGCTTACAACGACGATATCGCTGGGATTCTGGAGAAATGGCTGGGGGACGCTCGCTATTTCATATGTCCTGTCGCAAACAGGTACGAAGGTTTTGGGGCAACCTTCTGGGCTTTCGCAGAAGACGCAGTAGCTCTGCGGATCCGCGCTAATTGTAGTCGGTCTAGATCCTAGTGGTACTTGAATAAAAGCGGGTCCTTTGCATCTCCCAGTTCAAACTGCCGGACCATGTCGGTCTTGCCTTTCGAGCTCGAAAAGTACATCGGCGAACTCGCAGTGGCAGACCTCCAACCCATCCTCTTTTCTCTCGTCTTAGTCGCCCGTCGATGGCATATATGGTAGCTGCTGGACATCGTACAGCTCTTCTGTACTGACTTTAATACTACCAAGGTTTCGCCCACTCATATACGAAGAGCTGCGCCTCAGGGACGCCGGACGCGTGCGCCGCTATCTGTCTTGCACCGCCGGGCTAGATACTCCAAGCGTGAAGCGTTTACTCCTCGAGGCGTCGACGGGAGCCGACTTGACGCCCTCTTCCGCGTCGTTTCCACTGTCGAACGCGTCTCTGTGCCCTGCATTTTTGCAGAGGCGGACAGATTACTGCCCGCAATGGAGCGCCTCGTCAATCTTCGCTATCTACGGATATGCTTCCACTGCGCCTTCAAAGACCTCCCTGCACCAAGCGCAAACCAACTCGCTCCCTTCTCCCGCATTACCCACCTCCACTGGGGCGCGTCCTGGGAGGATTCAATGGCGGATATTTTGGCGGATTTGCCCCAACTAACCCATCTCGCGACCTCGCGCCGCAGAGACGAGCCGCTCCGTCTATTGCTATCGTCTGTTCCGAAGCTTCGCGTCTTGTGCGTCACTCGCTCAATGAAGGATCTCGAGGATGTCGATGCCGACGTCGTCAGCGAAGCTCTCAGCAAAAGGCTTGCAAAGACTCTCGGGGATTATCGCGCGGTCGTGATTCTTTATCGCCATAGTGCCGGGTTCGTTCAGGACGACTTTTGGCTGCGCGCGGAGGACACGACTGACAGAATGAGAGATTTCCTTACAAAGACCGCTTGAAGTACATCCGCTTTTGTATTTAGGTGTTTAATCGCTAGTCAACGCTAAGCTATAGCGGTTGTTAAACTTGAAGCTTTGTCTGAAAAACGACCCGGCCTTTGTTCTGATCATACGTATGCAAGGCGGCGAAGCATGAACGAAACCGACTATCAACGGCGTACTCCGGACAAGAACCAACTTAAGCACTCAAGTAGCGCTTCTGCTTGGCAGCGCATTAGTTAGTTAACAACAGATAGGCTGGCAAACACCAGTCTTTTAAGCATCTGTCTGAAATGATCCGCATCTTGCCCTTTGTTCTGAAGCGTGTGGGCCGAGGGCCATCCCCGGATATTGGCGGCATCTTCCGGACGTCGGGCTCCGACGCCGGGGCGCGATCTCTTAGTGCAAGCAATGCTGGGTGGCAACTGGGCGGCGCCGTAGAGTCGCAGGCAAAGACCAACGGCATTTTCCGGGCAAAGGACACACGAGGGTATTTATACGGATCCGGCGCAAGCCAAGGTTCCGTACGCTTCCCAAAAACATGAGCTCGCTTCCCTGGGATCTCGAACGGAGAATCCTCTCCTGGGCGATACGTGACCGCCAGTCATTACTGTCCATTATTTGCTCTGCTCGTCGCTTCCACGCGTGGTAAGTGCTCTAGCGACTCCTCGAGCTCCTTTTCACGTAAGCAGGTACGCGGACAACCTGTACTCCCAGGTCTCTCTGGTATATCGATATGAGCTGGCGAGGTTCTCCCAGATCTCTCCGGCTACCGCTGTACGAACGAAAATCTTGCGGCTCAGTAACTACACCGCCGCTGAGGTCGCCGCCTCCCTACCGCATGGCCTTGATCCCCACACGCTCGTCCTCGTTGACATTGACTACGACGCGCCAAACAACCTTCTTTGGACTCTGCTTCGTCTTCCAAGCCTCGTGTGTCTTAACGCCGAGGTTGGACTTCTTTTTCGCGACGAGTGCCTACGCACGGCCGCGACCTCGAACATCCTCTGGAGCACACTCACGTCCATGAACCTCGGCAAAACCCAGAATTGTTGGCGTATGGAACTCCTTCTGTCCAGCTTGCCGGCCCTCAAGTACGTCGCGGTCCGGTGGTACTCCCGGTCCATCATCAGACGCGTGTTACAACGCCTTCCCGCTCTACGCGTTCTGGCGCTTCCGGTCATAAAAGGCTCATGCGAAGGCGAAGCGCGCGCTCTTCTAGTCGCCGAGGCCGAAGAGGACCTTCTGAGCATCGTCGGCGATCCCCGATACGCGATTACGAGGGTACCGGACGAAGACGTCTTAGGCACGGACGGCTACTGGGCTTTCGCTTGCGGTTTAGTCGAACTGCACGAGAGACAGCTAGCCTCTAGATCAACGGTGGAACGTACATAGTTCGGGTATGTCATTACGTCGAATGCATGCGCGCAAAGAACACGCTTTTCTTGCTTTTGTACTTATTGCCAGCGCAAGCGGGAAAAGCTCCTTCATCGCTCCTTACAGTTTAGCCTACGGTAGGTTTTGGTAGATAAGGTCGGTCTTAAGCGTGCCTAAGAACGTCTCTTTGCCGTCGACCTGCGCCGCACCGTCCCCTCATGAATTTCCCCGTCGAGATAGAGAGAGAAATAACGGAGATAGCAGTTGCGGCGAGCCCTAGCGTTCTGCCTCTGCTACGCAGCGTATGCGGGCGGTTTCATGAGTGGTACCTTCTCCCCCTAATCCCCCGACATACGCTAACGACGAGCACAGGCACCGCGATTCTCTTTACAAGGAAGTCTGGATTACGTCGGACCATCAACTTGCCAAGTTTGCGAACGCGGCGCACAGCGATGTCATACGCACAACTTTGCTACGCGTCTTGGGCGCTAGTGCTCGGCAAATCGCGTCCTCTTTGCCCGCGGGACTTTCGCCGCGGTCCGTGGCTCTGCTCTTCGTGGACTACAACTCCGACAATGCTTTGTTCAAAACTATGGCGCGCTTCCAAAACCTTCGGGAATTCCAGGCAGACAGTTTCGAAATATTCGCTGACACGTCTTTGCGGAACATTCCCCGCGCTGGCCTCTGGGCGAACGTCGGCCATCTCAACTTCGTCGATGTTGCTCATTCGTGGAGGATCGAACTTCTCCTCGTGAAGCTGCCCGCGCTCACGCACTTTGCGTGTTCGTGGTTCTCGTCCGACGTTGTACGCCACGGTGCTACAGAAGCTTCCCGACTTACGCGTGCTCTGCCTGGTAATGTCAACCTGGCATCTCGAACTTGAGCAAGCGAGGATCTTCTGGCAGAGGGACCGAGCCGGGACATTGGTCGACGAAATCGGCGACGTCCGGTATACGGTGATGTGTCTGCCGAGACTTGGGCCCTTTTGGCGGGAACTATGGGACACCGCTGAAGCTCGTGTCGCAACTTCGCAAGATGATGCGCAGACGCGCGATGGTGCGCAAGCTTCTAGCACACGCTCAATCCATGTTAGCAGTAAAATAGCCTTCGTATTGAAATGTACACCGAACGATACATTAATAAGACCATCCTTAGCTTTGTTCTATCCTACCGCTGTCCCAGGCTGAGAAGTTAATGGCGGTCGTCCAGCGCACCCACGAGCTGGAGCTGCCGGTCGAAATTGAACGGGCCATCGGAGACATGGCGCTCGCGGCTGACCGCGCCTGCTTGCCCCTGCTCCGCGCTACGGCCAGACGGTTCCACGAGTGGTGCGTAACGTTTGCGTACCGTTGCAATGCTCAGCAAACCATAGGTATCAAATAAGCCTGTACGAGGCAGTGGTCGTCGAAGGCGAAGCCCAGCTCCAGCTATTCGCAGCGGCTTCGCTGGCGGATGTTATCCACACGCGTTACCTCCGCCTCGTGAACGTTAGCGCGGCATCGGTCGTCCGGTGCTGGCCTGCGACCCTCTTCCCGACACAACTCGTTCTAGGAGAGATCGACTATACGATGCGCAACGGTCTCTTCACGGAGCTGCGCGCATTCACGCAGCTGGAAAGACTCCAGGCGACTTTCACGGGCCTTTTGGAAGACATCAGCGTCCGCGAGTCGTGTGGTAGTGTGTGGCCTCGCCTTACACATCTACATCTATGGGATACGCCGCATTCGTGGAGGATGGAACTCTTTCTGCAGGGGCTGAGCGCCTTGACGCATTGCGCGTGCGCCTGGTACGACATGGATATTCTCGAACGCGTCCTTGCCCAAACTCGTGGTCCTGGCGCTCGTTGTCATTTTCGACGAGGGTACAGGTTTGCAAGCCATCGATACCATCCAAGTCAGCATATGGAATCGCGCGGTACGCAACATCGATGATCATCGATGCGCGGTTTTAGCAGCGCCGAACACAGACGGTGTTGATTGCGACGAATTTTGGGAGCGCGCAGAACGCGTCGTAGAGTCCCGCGACGCCGATCCTCACATTTGCATCGTCGACTTGATAGAATAAATCTTGTACACAATTTTGCTTATCGATGCTCAAAATTTGGCTTTCTTTGTCTAGACCAAGATCATGGGAAATCAAAAAAACAGCCTCGTTCGGGCGCCAGAAGTGAGCGGGCCAAAGGCAGCGCCGCGGTTGTCGGGTTCCCTCCAGCCATGTCATCGCCCCGTCTACCACTCGAACTGGAACTGAGGACAGTCCGTTTCGCGTTCTTCAGCAACAGAAGCAACGCTCTTTCGTACATGCTCGTCGCCCAGCGTTTCTACCAATGGTACGCATTAACGCTTGCCTTGGCTACGACTCACGTTTGACAGGCTCCGGCCGTTGGTGTACCGCAACATCTACATCGATGGCGCGCCGCGGTTGAAGCGGTTCATCGAATCAACCGGAGGGGTTGCTGGAGCTGCCGTTCAAATCTGCTCAAAAACCCAGAGGTCGAAGTGCTCTCTCTCGTCACGGACTTCAATGAATGGCAGTATGCATACCATGCCTTGCGGCACATGCGCCGCCTACGACAGCTCCAGTTCGACTTCTACTGGACGTATATGTTCCGTTCTGCGACCCTCGCCGACATGGTCCAGTTCCGTGGGCTCACCCATCTCCGCGTCGGCGTTCTAGACGACTGGATGATACCGCTGATGGGCAGCTTGCCGATTCTGAGCCACGTAGCCTACGAGAATCTCAGTCTCCGCAGAACCCATCGGGTTCTAACCGAGCTACCGGCATTGCAAGTCGCATGTGTCGCTATTCTCCTCGGTTCTGAACCGGGTGATCCCGCTGCGCAGCCGGTCATTACCGTCCAAGAAGCCGACTATACCGCCATTTTTTGCGACGACCGTCTAGTATTCATCGCGATCACCGATCCGCAAGACGTTTTCGGTGATAGTTTCTGGGACTTGCCGGACCTAGTTGTACAGACCCGGCGACGTAGAAGAGAACGGGTTGCCGCCAATTAGTTTATTAAGTAGTCAACGAAGCAGAATCTTGGTGCCTATTTGGTTATTGCCGCAACAGGCGCTTTGATAGGATCCTTTGTCCGAGAACAAAGCTTCCGGCGCGGGATCGTTCTTCTACGCGTTGTAATGCCCCCTCTTCCGCCCGAACTTGAACGCCGCATTGCTGCTGTTGCCATTGCAGGCAGCGAGTCGTTGCGATCTGTACTACTACTGGTCGCTTGGAGATTCTACGAATGGTGCGTTTGCGACGCCACTGTTGTGACCCTCCGATGGACATCGTCCAGGTTTTTTGGGGAAAGATATGCCCGGCTTATTGTTGGTACTGTAGCATTTCATTCAATTCGTATGTCACGCGTCACACACGTGTTTTTCTTCGAAAATTTAAGCTATGTCACATGAAAATGGGGAGAATTTGCCTCCGAAAAAGGTAAATCAAGAGATTTTGATGCAATCTGATCGTGGGAATTGCCTAATCGGGCCTGATTACGAATTGCGAATTTCGTATGCGTTGTCACACACCCAAAGTCCATCCGAATTGAACGAAATTCTACAGTACACCCGACGACACGGAGCGATTCTATTCGATGGTTCCCCTACTGCCTCGCCCAAGTCTTCGTTGCATTTGCATCGACCGGTCAGACTTCGCCGTCCTAGAAACACTCGTTGCGCTCAATCCCGGCATCGAAGAACTCCGCGTAGGGCCTTGGTCAGGTGCAGAAGAACGCGCCTGGGAGGTTCTCCCCGGCCTCCAACGTCTCACTCATGCACAATTCACGCGACAGACGTTAGAGAGCGTTCAGAAGCGACTCGACGCCTCAGTACTGACGAACCTCACTCATCTTCACCTCCGGGGGTACGACGCAGCAACATTGGGAGCAATCTTGTTTATCCCGAATCTTACCCATATCGCTCTGGTTCCCTACAACAAATGTGCAGCAAGCGGGGTACTGGCGGCTTTGCCGCGCCTTGTCGTCTTGTGCATGCCGATCCACGCGGTGGGGGAGCCCCGAACGCAGGAGGCACGCCAGGACCGGCGTCGCGCATCTTCGCGCTACTCCGCGGCCGAGGCAAAAAGTATCGGTGACAAATGTCTGTCAGTTTTGATTTGCTGCAACTCCGACGAAATCTGGGAACGCAGCATTTGGGACCGTGCTGCTGAGGACATCGCATCGCGTGGGCCGTTGGAACGTACCGTACTCGCAGCGTCAAAATCGCCTTTGTTTACTAATTATACTAATGTAACAATGAACCGCGTATCTTGCTCCAGACAGGTCCCGATCCACTACGCTGTTCGCGATGCACATGGGTTTGCGTCGAGCCGTAGAACCACGAAATAATCAACGTTTTTCAGCTCAGGCGCCGCACTAATCGCCTTTTACACGCTTTGTAGTAGGATGTCAGTTGCTATAAATTAGAATGCGTTCCAGGCTTTTGCGCATGGCTGCAAGTCCTGCTTTCCCTCCTGAAATCGAGCGTCTCATCGGCGCGCTGGCCATCGAGGACGATCCTCAGGCTACTCTGCGCCTGGTGCTCGTCGCTAGCCGCTTTTATGTTTGGTAACTCATTCATTGCCGGCGCCTACCAATACTTGCTGAATATACGCAGGTTTCAGCCCTGCGTCTACAATAAAATTACCGTTACACGCAACGTCCAAGCTCGTCGCTTCGTAGTCGCGGGTCGAGCGATTGTTGACCATTCACCCTCGCTGCGGAACATTCCAAGGACGATCAAGACACTCGTCGCCTATCGCGTATACGGTGGCCAGCTCAATGGTCTCCTCCAACGGGCTCGCAGTGTCGAATGTATGTCTATTAAAACGACCTGGGGTCAGGGAGGTTATCTGGTCCCCGCCGTCTACGCTCTAGACGGGGAGTCTTCGCCACGCCCACTTCGACCTTGCTCAGGCGGTCGCGTTCCGCCCACTGGGGATCGTTCCCGGGTTCCGCGCTCTGACCCATCTCAATATGGGACGGCTGCGTCCCGAGTTTGGTCCCCGAATCCTCGAGGCCCTGTGTTCTCTGCCGGCGCTTACGCATCTCTGCGGGGCTCTGGCAACGCACCGTTGCAGCGCCGTCTTGGAGGCTTTGCCGAAGCTGGTCGTTTTTTGTCAGCTCGTATTCTATTACGACAACTCGACGGCGCCGTCGTATTTGCCGCGAAATGCCACCTTTTTTCGGGGCGATGTGTCTGGAACGACGGATACGGGTTTCCGCGAGGACCACTTGTCGTTCTCGGCGGACGCCTTGGCCATGCTCTTCAAAGATAACCGTTTCGTTCGTTTGCACGTCGACGACCATAACGGTCTGTTGGACGACGCCGCTTGGGAACACGCAGAGAAAGAGGTGGCAAGACGCGCATTGGGCGTCGGTGCAGAAGGCGCGCGAGGTGCAGAGTTCGAAAAATGGAGGAAGGTAACCCCGTTGGAGGACGAGGAGTGGCGGGTGTGGAACCACGAAGTTTCCGGCGACTCAGATTAACGCGAGAGAGAGAGAAAGACGTCTGTATTATGCGTAGTTCAGCAGTGATATGTAAAGTCGGTGCATAGGTGGGCAGAATAAGCTGTGGGGACTGGTTAGACGAGGGAGATTCCGAGCGACCAGTGCACGCGTACCTAAAGTGTGCATACTGGCTGCGGCAGGTTCCTCCTTTGGCAGGGAGCGGCGAAACTGCTGCTTGTAAAGCGGAGGTGTAAGTCTTGGTGGTGGGAGGCAAGGGCATTATCCCCATTGGGACAGCATAGCCTTCGTATTTAGCCCTTCCTGGTCGGGATGGTGATCCGGCTGCGGACGGAACAGTGGTGGCGAGTTTCCGTGGTCAATTTGTTTATTTTGGAATTTGTACGGATAATCTACATATGGGGTCAAGTTCCGTCAAAAAATGGGAAAGGTTCGTCTCTTTAAGGGACGCCGCAAGCGGCATCCCTTAAATGATGTTCACGCACCACCTTTCTTGCTTTCGCACCACGACCACGAAAGGCGGCCACAGATCTATGCCGCGGGCGCAATGTTTCAATACTGCTCTTGAGTGAAGTCTCCGAGTTCACTCTACCTCCACAAAGTGCTTGTACGCTCGCCGCCGCTTTAAGTTCTGGCGACACGAAAACCACCGACGCGGGCAATCTAAAACTTATGGGTCTCGATCTGTCGCGTGCCACATCCCGTTCTAGAGTACCGCCCTCAGAATGGACTCTACCTCTTGCCTCCTCGTCGTCACTCAGCGCATAGGCTGAAACCGCGCCCTTAATCTCCTCTACTCGCCTCCGAATGTGTTGCGTCATTCAACAAGATACCATGCCCGCGCAAGGAAGCCGCCGTTTTTATACCCAAGCGAACAACGCACCACCCTTGCCTATGCATCTCTCGCGCCAACTCTGCGCCCTTGGCGGCGTCCTTCGCGTAGCGGGGTCGCTCCTTTCATCGCGCAACAGCAGCATCGATATCGAGCTCCCTCGAGTGGTTGGCTTCAACCCTCAGGCGCAGCTCGTCAGTACCACAGGTGCGCATGCCTATCGTGCCGCTGCGCCCAGCGACTTTCGTGGACCGTGCCCCGGGCTAAACGCCATGGCCAACCACGGGTACATCAACCGTAACGGTATGGTTGGCTACGTCGAGGCCATCCTCGTCGCGTATAACAGTACGCACGCACCTCTCTTTGAGACGTCGTTGTTTATCGAGCGGACTCAATTATAGCTTTCGGAATGGGATTGCTTGTATCCACGCTCGCGAGCACTCTCGCCCTGTATGGCGCCGACCTCCTCGATCCGAGGCTGCCGTACTCGATTGGGGAGAAACCACCGCCGGGTCTGGTAAGCGGGCTTCTCGGCGGTCTCGTCGGTTCGTGCTCGGCTCAAACTACGCTCCAACGTCCTGACGGCCGCTAGGACAACCCAAAGGGATGTCCGATACCCATAATCAGTTCGAGAGCGACTCCTCCGCAACGAGATGTGATCTGTACGAATGGCAAGCGCTTTCATTGCAAGGAGCGTCGAACCTAAATGAAGATCTTTTCGCAGTGGCGAAAGCATAAAGCTGCAACCGCAGGTCCTTCAGGACTTCCTCGACCTCTACGCTGCAGACCCTGACCCAAAGCATATAAACGCGGTCGCCTCGAAACACCACGCGAACCGCGTCCGGCACTCGATCGCGAACAACCCGTACTTCTTCTATGGCCCGATCCAGATGGTAAGCGGTCTCCTTCGTCCCCTTCTCGAGCTCAAGTACCGACTGCAGCTCGTCACCTGCATAACAACCCTCATCCCCGCCAACCTCTTCTCCAACCACTCGGCCGAGTTCCCAGACGGGTACGTGTCCCCGGACGTGCTCCTCTCGTTCTACGGCGCCCGGCGCACGCCCTCCGGCACGATAGTCTACACCCGCGGAAGCGAACGCATTCCGGATCTCTTCTATCGCCGCCCGGACGACTGGAACGAGGTCACGGTGCTCACGCCGCAGATGCTGTACATGTGGACGACGTACCCCGAGACGCTCATTGTTGGCGGGAACACCGGGACGCGCAACTCGTTCATCCCGCTGGATATGCACGCGTTCACGCGCGGCGCGTATGGGCTTGACGACCTGCTCAAGGGACACAACGCGATGTGTTTCTTGCTGCAGGCGGCGCAAACACTCTTTCTGGACACGCTGGACGGACTGGAGGCGATTTTGGAGGAGGTTTTGAGGGTTGTGGGCGGCGTCTTGGCTGAGTTGACGTGTCCCGAGCTTCGGGGGTTTGATATGCGAGTGCTGGAGCAGTATCCGGGATGGAGGATGTCGCAGCGTAAGAAGGGGCTGTAGTCAGATCTCACGTTGACTTTTTTCTCCCGAGAAATATTAGTAATGCGAGGAGACTGGCTGCAAATCTATAGGGTATCTCGAGAGACAGACGTAGCGCGAGTTTATGACCGTCCATTGTTCGAAGTTCGAGCAGCATCAAATTGCCAACCTTGCTCGCTTCCCACCTCCATCTTGCTCGACGATGCCGGACTGCATTACGCACCGCGGCTTCCGCGTCTGGCTCCGCGACAAAGACGACAAGCACCTCCCGCTCGGGCACTCGACGCTCAACGCGGCAGAGACCGAGGTATCGATCCCTGTGGACTCGGAGAAACGAACCGTACGTCTGCCCTCCTGCCTGAAACCCCTCCGACACCCCCCCGCAGCTCTACGCCATCGACTGGTGCCGCGTCGAGCATATGCCGCACATCAACGCGATTTGCACCATCCTGCGGCCAGACACGTCGCGGAAGGGCGCGGGGCGGGTGAGCAAGATCGGGGACGCGCTGATGTCGGCGGACGACGCGGCGTCGCAGAGACGCACGTCGGTGGGGCGCATGGAGATGCCGTTGGACCGGAAGGCGTGGCTTTCGACTGCTCATTGCGGAGGTGCGTCTCCGGGTCACCAGGCTTTGTGTTTGGGCAATGGTCTGGCTGAAAAAAAAATTGCGAAAACAGGATCAGTCGCGTTAGAGATCCGCCGCCTGAACGAGCCGCCGCTAGAGACGCGCTCGCTCGACCCCGACACCCAGGCGGAGGTCTTGAATATGGAGCTCGACTACTTCGACTCTGAAGACCCCAACATCGTCGATCCGGAGACGCAGGAGGCCATGCCTGCGTTCGTCACGTTCATCTTCCGGTTCCCGCTGCCCCCAGACCAGGAGGTCGCGGTGCGTGTGCTCCTTTGTTGTACTGCCTCGACGCGACGGGCTAACGCTAGTATGGACAGGACGTGAAGCCGACGGTAGCCGTTCCGCGCTCGAAAACCGTGCCGAGGACTGTCCCGCACTCCGTTGTCCGCTCTCCTGCCGCGGTGAAGCGCTTGCAGCTCCCGCGTGAACCAGCGCAGCCGTGGCCTACGCCGTCCCCAGCTCGCGAGCTCGATTCTGCGGTACGCGTCCATTGTTGACGCGGTCTCCTCAGGAGTCCGAAGCATTTGCACAGGTCATTCTTGGGAAACGTCCACGCGAGGAAGACGACGAAGACAACGAGGACAAGTACACAGAGGAGATTGACCGACTTTTGGCTGGCAACGTACGCACACTTGAATCTCGCCTATTCAAAACCAACAAACGATCAATAGGCTCGCGCAAAAGCCCGCTTGCAACAGATCGCGCAGGTACGTCCTAGACAGACGGGGTTTCGCGCGTTGCATCTCATTATCCTCTGCGGCAGGAGAAGCAGCAAAAGCTGGAGGAGATCGAGAGCCTCTCGCAGCAGCTCAAAGAAAGAGCCGAGGTCCGTCTCGCCTAGACTTGGGCGCTCAACCTAACCATACATCCGCAGGAGGACCAGATCATCATCGAGGTTGAAGAACGCCAGTCTGCGAAGCTCGACGTGTGTTGTGTGCTTTGTTGATTTTAACTCGAGGCTGAGTTCATTGTTCATACGCGTCTAGGCCCGACTCGAGCGTTTGCGTGAGGCGCTGGCATAGCGGATGTCTGGTTGCTTTACGCTGTTTCTTGCTTTCTTGTCCGCTTGCTGTCTTGCTTTGTACACCGCCTTGTTTTCTTGCTGTATCGCTATATCCACACGTATCCTGCTGTATTTATACCCACAAAAATGCACTGATAATACTTGTTTTGTATTCGCGGCGCGGGGTTTTGGGATCCGGTCCACGATAGGTGACTTCGGCTCGCTGGATGCAGCTGCCTATGAAAACGAAGCTCCTGGAAATCTCCCAGACGCGAATTACATCGCTGAGCGCACCTTAAATCATATCATATCCAATCGCTTCCGTCTTCAAATGCCGCAGGGTTCCCCAACCTGGCAAACCATACAGAGTCGGGAGCTGTCCCCAGAGCTCCTGCATCTTCGTCACCATCGCCTCATTATGTCCAGCCGCGCACGAAGCGCAGACCTCCTCGTTCACATTCTCCATATCATCCAGCACGTCGCGCATGTACAGCGCAGTGGCGAACGGGTCTCGTGCGCGCGCGATAAGCTCATTGAGGGCTCCAGGCTGTACGACCTCCCTGCGTGAGGGCGCGCAGTACTTGCGGAGTGTGCATTCCTCGGGGGATGTAGCCACCTCGAACGCGTGCAGGATGACTGCAACCGCGTCGAGGTTGATTTGGTGTCCTTTGGCGACGAGCGCTGCGTCCCCAGAGGAAAGCGCTCCCGCTTTTGTGAGTCCCGAGATTTGCTCCGGCTCGAGAGTTGCGAGGTGGTACCATACGCTGGGGAGAACCCAGGGCGCGTCGACTTGGCGCGCGAGAGCGAGGGTGGCGGCGAGCGCTTCGGGCGACGGTGCCGGCCAGGTTGCTATCCCTGTTAGCCGTTGTTCCGTCATACCCTCCCAGCATTCGTAATAGCGGCTGGTGTTGTGGTCGGCTAGCCTTGTGCGGAAGCGCGAGCTGAGATGGAGCAGTGCGCGGTAGCGGAGGCCAGCAACGTCGTATTTGTGAGCCAGGCGCAGGCATCCGTGGATGGTTGACACCGTCGTACGTGCCGGGAACGCCGGAAAAAATCTAGTGGGGTCTTGAGTTTGGGGAGTGGCATTGACAGAAATGCGAGCTGAGCGTACTCGGCATCGAACAGCGCTTGGAGGAACGGCGTCATATCGGCCTCGTCGTCGGGCATTATAACCAGCGGACATCCGTCCACGAGTTCTGCGCCACTTGGCTGCCCGATGCAGAACATGTCGCTGAAAATCGGGGATTTACGTGCCAGGGTGCCGCGATATACGCGATATTGGGCGGAGCCAGCTTGGAGAACGACGTTTCCATCGTCAAACCATATGTCTTCAATGCGGCGAAGTTGGGGTGGATTGACCATGGTGGGAGGGAGAAACAAGATGCGAGAGATCATTAATTGCGTTTGGCCAGCATGATGAACAGCAACACATGGCTGAAGAAAATAAATTCTGCCTTGAGGAGCGTTAACAAATAAAATGAAGTTTGGTCGAAGAGCAAACAGGTGGTCCTAAATACTTGGACTTGGTTACTGATGGAAGAAGAGTCCTTGCCGGATGACCGTTTCAACAATTTTCCCTTTTGGGAGGTTAGTTAGACAATGTAAAACTTTCCAAAAGTTAAAAAAAATCCCTGAAAATTGGGCTGGGAATGTCACTTTGCTTTGCAAATTTCCTGTAAACTCCCATTTGATTTGATCCTTTATTTTCCAGCTATCCTATGCCGAGTACGGCCAAAACTCGACCAGCACAAGCACAATTGTTTCGATTTGTTTCTTCTTCTTCTTCTTTTTTTTTACATTGTTCTGGCTACGTAACTATCTACAAATGCGCTGTTCAACTATTTGGGTGAATAAAACGTGGAAATTGTGTCAGATGCTTGCAAGCCATCAGAAATCAATTCTTTTCCCTCGATTAACTCGCACAGTATTTTTATCAATCCAAACTGGGCCCTGGCCACTAGCATGTCACTTTGCCTATAAAATTTGTAAATGATGATCATGATCTCTCCACATTAGGCGATTCTCACAATCAAGGCTTTCGAGGACGAACGTGAATAGAAAAGTTCATCACAGTTCATGAGTTCATGAGTTCATCATGAACTGAGTGACAGTCTGTGACATGTCCCCTCCCGGATCGCGTGCTTGTACTGTACTGAGTTGTTGTGGTACATACACTCTGCCCTTCTCTAGGCCGCGTGCCGACGTGTGCCAGCACAAATGCATCATCCTCGCACATTCCAGTCAAAAAACCAAGGTCCACACTACTGCCAGGAGCGTGTTCGGTCGTCCCCCTGTTTTATGTTCAAGTTGTGGCCGCGGCGTGGTGGTACCTGATAATTAAGGAACCGCCGAGGCGCAGAGAGCTTGCTGCGCAGTGCGAAATTCCGCCGTTGTTCTAGTTTGAGTGGCATGCCACCAAGTTTCAAACTTAGTCAGTTCTGAGGCTATAGGTCTAGAAATTTGTCAGAGAGTAGATGTTCTATGCGCTAGCCTATATACCAAATTTCAGACTAACAGACCCAGGATTGAGTCAGAAATGAACAGGTCGCGCAGCGACCTGTCCAGCTTTCGGAGAATTGATGGCTTGTTCACCCTCAACTGATCACGTGTTAGCGAATAATTGCTCGCTGCGCTCGCAATTATGTGGACCTAGCGCCCTCCGCATATTGTGTGCCCTACGCGCACCCACGGGACACGCAGCGCCGCGCCGGAACATGTAGATTGCAAGTTCAACAATATGGCCGCCATAAGCCGGCGCCACACTGTCAGCCAGTCAAGCCTAATAGTCTACTCTGTATACTCTATTACCTCGGCAGGTATCTATCGGTACTGGGCCCACAAAGAAGCAAGGCAAAAGGGAAAAAAAAAATCAAGACACAAAGCAAGGTCCGGGATGGCTAGTAATATAGGTACCAGCCTCCAACCAGAAATTCCTGATTGTACAGTACCCACAGTCACCTCTCACTTGACAGCCCTGATGTAAATTACCCGCCCGAAGACTTTCTCATTCCTGTTTGGCTAAACAATTTGAGAACTTCAGAAATGGTGTTTTTGCACCCCTAGGGGTCATAGCTACCCAGTGATAGAATATCTAAGCAATCGGACAAGGTTTTGACTTTTCTTGGCCCATAAAAGTGAAACATTGTGCCTTTTTTTGGAAGGAGTAGGGCATGGATGGCATCAGGGATGGTTGGAATGGCTCTTGACGGATGTCTTCCATGGATTCTATGCCTCAGAAGGCCTAAACTCACTGCAAAACCTCGATATTGAAGTTGTCACAAGTTGATCAAATTTGTTACATTGTCACAAGTGTCACCTGTTGCTTCATGCTGCAAGTCCTTGTGGTGGACTTGACAGAGAAATATACATGTTTCCAAACCACAGGGTCTATAACTCCCCCCTCTTGAGGCCATAGAAGGGCAAAAATAACGGAAATTTTGAACTTTCAACCCGAAAAAGTGAAACATCATGGGAAAGTGATCAATTCTTCCGTAAGATGGGGTTTTCGGACCCCAGGAATCCAGTGGTCACATTTTCAGAGCTATTAAATCTACGTATCTCTCCAAAAAGGGATGTAAGGGAAGTGGCTGGGAGCACTGTAATTGTGATAGCTCTGCGGCTGATTTATTGTTATTATTATTATTAAGAATTTTTCCTGTTTCTGTTAATGGCAATGCTTTCCCATAGATTATGGATTACAACAACAAACACCCAGCACTCAAGGGAGTTCCCACACCCTTTTCCTTTTTGGGAAAGTTACTTTTTTCAGACAAATTTTCAAAGGTATTTTCAATTTTGGGAAACCTTACATTTTCTAATGAACTTACCAAAAGGGAAATTGTCAAAACCGCGGTGTGCATAACCCCTGTCCGTGCAAGCACAGAAAACTTTCCCTGCGCCATAATGTGCACTGAAAGAGTTAGACGACCAAGGACCCCAGCAGCTCTAGCGACTGCATCATTCTTCTCCGTGCTAGACAATCCCACCTTCTCTCCATTGAAAGACTATGGATTGCACCATCATGCTTTCTCTGTAGCTCGGACACCCTAAAAAGGGAGTAACAACACATAATAAGACATGCATGGATTTCCCTATGATTGAAAATAAGCCAACTCTGCGGCACTGCACAAACTTCAAGAAAAAAAAATCTATGGCTTTTTGTGTATTTTTGTTCTCTTTTTTTCTTTTGATGCTGTGTTGTTTCCTGTGTATAAGAGGTTATTTGTGTTTATTGCACACATTTGACACTTTTCTCATGTTTATTTATTTACTTTTCAATTTTTCCGGAGTCAAGATGGCGTAATCAAGGAGAGAAATTGTTCTGCTAACCTCATCACATCACATAGACTCCCTACAAATATGTCCTTTTGGGGGCTCGTGTTTGCTCTCATCGTAAGCTTGAAGTAAACGGTGGTGGCAATTGTTCAAGTGATTGAAAAAATAGCATCAGTCTGCTTACTCAGCTTTAGATCTAGTTCCTTAGTCAGTTTGCACAGGGGAGACTTGAATAAAGCTCTGTTTTTCTTCGAATTTTACCTGGGCTTTATATACCAATCTAGTCCGATTGCAAGCAATCCTGAACCGGCGCGGAGATGTTGTTATCAATTGGTGAGCCCCGCGTCACCGCCGAGCCAATTGAGGGCTTTGGCAGCCTGGCAATCATTTAATGTCCGACAGCGCTGACGCTATCTCCGCGCCAGTAACGGGATTGCACATCGGCTGGTAATCGGGCCTGGTAGTATAAAAGGCTACGAGTAGTAAACTCCGGAGGAAAAGGTAGGTTTATTTTAGGCTCCATTGCTTATGAATGATGTAGATTATATAATTCTTATCTTATCTACTTATCTAAATTCACTCATGTGATCTGAAAAAAGAGTTTTACTAATCTTTAATTTTTTTGGGGGGCCCATTTTAGGCCACCTAACACAAACTTGAACTTGTTTGTGTATCATATGTATTACTGTACTATTTAGACCTTAAGTCCTGTTACGTGTTGCAGAGGGGGTCCGGACATGGTCTTATTTGGTTCCTGTTACAGGTTACAGAGGGTGTCGGACATGTTACAAAACATGCCCAAAAAGGAAACTTTTGGTGGAGTTTTTCTTTAAAAACAAAAGCTAACAATACGCAGAAACATGTCCAAGGTGCCTACTAGTGACCTTCCTCGACACGCTCATAGAATTGCTTGTTTGGAAACCACTTCTGAGCTCAACATGACTTCGGACTTATCCGGAGGTGGTTACGGGTTACAGGCCCCTCCGGACATGTGTGATTCCGGACATCTAGTGTTACACTGTTACATGGGCGGACATAAGGTCTAAATAGCACAGTATGTATATAAGACTTGTACCTTCTTGGCAGAGAATATACCCCCACCTATATATCCTACTAGTTTGCACATGTTCATCTACTTGAGAATGTGCTAACCAATGAGCCCTATCTTGCAGCAGGGGCAGACTCCAGATACATCTCGATTATACCGCGCACCGCTTTGTCGTCGACCGCGTCGAGGTCAGGTTTCAGCCCACCAGCAATATCGTCGTCCAGAGAGCCGTGGTTGTCGACGTCGAATGGCGCCCTGCCCACCCAGATATGCCAGATGCTCACCCCGAGAGCATAAAGGTCGTCGGCTTCACAGAGTGGGAGGTCATACTGGCGGCACCGCCAGGCGCTCTGGTATGCCGTTGTCCCCTCGGTGGGCTGCTTTGCCTCCGCCTTGAGCTGCGCGGCGGCAAAGTCGCACAGAATAAGTCTTCCATTGCGGATGAGGACATTGTCGGGTTTGATGTCGCCATGAATGATGCCCTTGTTGTGCATGCGGCGGACTAGTGACTGCAGCTGCTCGATCCACTGGCGTTTCGTCGTCTTTGGGAGCGCAAGGTCGAGCGTGGTTTCGCGCGGCATAACAAACCCCTCGAGTTCGCCGTTTACGATGAGTCGGCCCTCGACTTTGACGGAAATATCCTCGCCAGCGAGGAGCATCATGCGCAGCTCGTACGTAATTTCTGGGGCCATGTTCTTGCCTGCAAGGCTGTAGAACACCTTCAAGACGTGGCGTTCGTCCTGGCTCGTGTGGACTATGGCGCTTCCGGACACGGAGAGATGGCGACCATGCACGTCATCTCGATCCATGTCGGCGGGCCATGCTCCAAGTGGGGCATTTATGTCTGCAGACATGTTGGGAGTGGTGAAAAAAGGGGTGAGGACAGGCTCACAAGCCAGCCCTCGTTACAGAGCTAGTTTAGCGGATTGTTAGTAGATATTATTTAAAGCTTAATCCGAATCATTCCGCGCATTTCCGAATACATCCGAAGTGTTATGTAAAAAGATGGGGGGTGGGCGCTCTGTAAGAGGGCTGGAGCAGCTAGGTCGGTCCGACCGCCGAGCTGTCAAGCTATCCCCGGATGTCCGTCATGAGAACAGTGCAAAAAAGTGCAATTACAGGCAGTAGCCTACACTATGGCTGTGGCTTTATATGCATTGAAGGTAAGCTAGAGCTTAAGACATACTCCCATATTATACAAAGAATATTTTCTGGCCAGGAATGTCCCAAACCTCACTCAGTTGGTGTGATGGAAGACTTTGCAGTCTGTATACGCTAAATGCCCCCACTGTGGTTATATCCGAACGGACTCGTAGCAAGCTGAAATACAACTGTGTCCATAGCTTGTAAGTTATACATGCTGAAGCCAAGTCCCCGGCCATTAAATCTGGAAGCATAAAGCCCATGGTCTTCCGAAACTCGCTATCCTCATCCCAAGTCGACCAACTTTCAAATAGACAAGTTAATTTCGCATTCTTCAGCTCTCCGTTTTGCGGTCCTCACAGTTTCTTCAGGATGTGCCTAACCAAACAGAATGAATACAAGAACTGCAAACTGCGCGCAAACAAACACACATACTATGTGGATTGCCCATGTCCGGCCGCCGTTCTCCGCAAAGCCGCCGGTACAGCGTACCCTGCAGCAATGTGCCCTCCGGCGAATGTCAACGCACCTCACTATACCCTGGCCGGCCCTGGGTTGAAAACTACGGAAAGGCTTAACTGTCCAACTTGCACGGGGGAGACAATCAGCTAGTGAGTTTGACTTTAGATTTTAGCTGCGTACAAGTAAGCCTTGAGGCACATGATATGGACGAACAAAGCCACGATACGTACAAGAACAAACTCATACATACCCAGGGTGTAGATAAGTATGGCTGGCAAGCCGTCTTACGGTATTGGCCAAATAACACGATCCAAAAAAAAAAAAAAAAAAGCCTTGAGGCATGCGGACTGTCCATGTTATTGCCCACTACATTTAATTAATATCCTGAACTTGGGTTACCCACGGTTGTGATGTTGGTTTGCAGCTGTTATGATCAAATGTACAGCGACACCCACAAATAATTCTCCGCCATATTCGCTTGCTAAAAACTCACCGGACCCAGCGCCTGCCGTTCCGACCACGCGTTTATCGCCCACGCGTAGTTGGTCAAAACCTTGAGCAGAGCGCTGACCTGTGTCTCGACAAGGACCGCACGTGCCTTGTGTCGCAGATTCTCACTAGGATGGTCCGAGTCCAGATTGGAAGAACTGGCTACATGGGGTGGGGTGGGGGGGGGGTCCATGGCCAGGAAAAAAAAAGGTTTTGGTTGTGGACTTGTGGCACTTGTTGGAGGGTCAGTAGGGGTCTAGGGAGGACCCTCCTACTGCTAAATGATCCAATGAGCATTATCAGCCATGCATGAGATGGACTAGAACCCCTCAAGTCTCCACAAGTAGACAACCAAAGCAGGATTACCGGATTGGGTAGAGCCATCCGATCTGGGATTCTCAGACAGGCTTAGGCACACACACATCCAGCTACCCTTTCTAGACCTCTAAGTACACCTTATGCTTCTCTTATGGAGTGAAAATGCCTAAAAGTCATGTTTCTTGGCTGTGTTTTGAGGCCGGGTCCCTTTTTGGAAGCTTTAAGCTCACATGGACTGCAGAATGTGCAACAGCAAACAGAGAAAAAACAAGAACTGCAAACAACGGGCGAATCCGCATACATACTATGTGGACGTTCCTTGTCCTGATGCCGAGGCGCGCAAGGCCGCTGGGACAGATTACCCTGCGGCAATGTGCGCGCAGCAGTCTGTAGCCTCACCTCACTACGACGTGGTCGGTACTGGCCTCGTAACTACAGAAACAATCAACTGCCCAACCTGCACGGGGCAGACGGTCAGCTAGTGAGTTCGAGAGTTTATCTGAGCACAAGCCAGCCGTGAGGCATACGGACTGTCCATGTTAATCCACACTGCACTGGATTAATATACTGAACTGTGTTACCCACGGTTGTGATGATTTGTTATTGATCACCTTGCTTTGCTAGGTCCCCCTCGGTCTAAATTATGTAATCCACCATTTGACAGTGCCGATGATCGGATCATAGAGCTGTAGCCAAACAAGGACAAAGCTTCCGGGAAACCCAAGCTGTCAAACCCATAATTCATGAACAAACAAGTACATCGGACAACACAGCCACTGATTTTGTTTATATCATATGGCAAACCACTGGGTATAATCAAAATATCCTCACATTATGGAGCCAGGTTAACAGGAAGTTACAAAGCTCTCGCAGCAGGAATCAATCACGGGTATCATTCCGACTGAACTAGTTACAGGATAATGGCAGTAGATTGTGGACAAAGCCGGCGGATGTTGGCATGAGCCGGAGCGGACCATGACCCAGCGACACTATAATATTCTTTCTTGCTAAGAGGAATTACTCATCAACTCGAAACTGAATTTCTCAGCAACAAAGCCGGATCTTGCGCTGACTGGTATGCAGCTTCCTTTAAATATCCAGTTTCCCTCTCCCCTGTGTCCAATTTCAATCTGACCCGGCAACAAACTATAACGGGGATCATCCACTTTAGTTAAGTTGCAGGTAATTCGGCGCTCGACATCTTTGGATCAATTTTCACAATGTTATCCGCCGTAAGTGATATCTGGGTTCTTGCTCCTCGTTCTTGGGGGGGTTACTATTGCCATACGAATGAGTTCCACAGCCGGATTTGTGAGATCTTTTTCAAAATAATCTCTTTTCTTAACCAGAATGCCAATGAGTATTTCAGAATATATGCTAAACATTCAAACAGATATTGCATTCAGAAACCCTGGAGGAGCACAGATGGGCTTGCAACAGATAATTCCCCAAAAAGGATGACTTTTTATCACACTAATAGCAACAACCTGGAATCTAATATGGAATTTCAGGCATGAAAGGAGAAGAAAAAACCCAGACGTGATTTTCAACAAAGCAGTTGTGCACAACAAATGAGTGATAAGTATGAACTTGATCCTGAAAACAGAACAGATAACGACAGACAAAGCAAAGTTTGGTCAATTTGCGGTGGATGAAAAGAAGGTTCTGATCACATGGAGGGGATTATCACTAGACGAAGATGCTTTGCCAAACAATTGGATAAAAGAAAAGGGGGTTTTAGTGGGTATTCTGCTATTAAAGGATAAAAAAGGAATGGGATGAACCCCACAGGCAGAGAGTCCCATACTGGTATAACGTGTGTAAAGGCATTTCCTCCTGAGTGGTTGACTTCCCGGCAAAGACTGGTTTATTTTTTTCCAGTGTCTCCAGCAGCAAACTCAAGAAACTTTTGTGGTTCTTTGGAGGGAGCACATCAGCAAAACCGGAATGGCCTGGCATTGCCAGGGGATTTGCGTCGGGCCAGATATTGATTGTATAGCAATGTCTTGCCAGGTATTGGCCATACAAGGGCATCCCGCGGTAGATGTGTGATTACAAGATGAGTATAAGCAAGATGTCAGAGTCCAAGGTAGGTACTAGTGTCCAAGGGCATGTAAAGTATACATTGAGAATTCAGTACTAGGACGGCGCGAAACCGTACAAAACCTCGTCTGGGTACACCTCCCCACCCTCCCACTCATCCCGCTCGTCTGTCCTGCGCATCTTGCCAGTTGAACGACGTGTCGGCAGCTGGCGAGTAGCACAACTACCTGACAACTAAGCAGACAACACATTTTTGGTTATTATTGTTCTCGTTGACTTGGAAAAAGTCTAGAGATTCACCAAAATATTCTTGTGGGTAAGCATGCAGTGCAAATGTCCCTTTTGGCAATGAGTTGTGTTCCAATCAATTGCCTATCCACCGGCAATTCTGTTCCATTGTCTGGAGGGGTAACACATTCTGCTTGACCATATCAAGAAATAATCAATTTTCTCTGCAATGAAATAAATATGGGCAATCAGACGATAAAAGCACGGTAAATAGTATCCAGAATTATGTCTAAGCCTGGCAACTGCTGATATCTGGTACGTATACCTCAAAACATTGTGTAATCTGCAATTCTCCCCGAGAATACTTCGGAAGTTTGTGCAACGCCGCGGGGTTGGCCTACTTTTGATCATGCTTATGACATCCGAAGATGAGCACCCAAATTAGGCACTTTTTGTCACACCTCCAGTGTGACCAATGATGTAACAGATCAAGTTGTGCAGAAGTTCAATGCTCTGAGAGGCCAGTTCAGACTTCACAGGTCCGAGTCACAGGTGACAGGTGTGACACAGTCAATCACATAACCAATAGACAGTTTGCGCGGAGTCACCAGAGGCCACCAGGTGGCATTTGTGCTGTGATAGGTCAAACTCATTACATGAGCCATTGCTTACCTTGCAGTAAACTCTACATGATAATACAGCAAGGCCAGATTGTGCTGCTATTATTTATACCAGAAAAGGAAAAAACTTGACATGCTTGAGTCACTGGGTCCATGGACCTTCGACCGGTGCTTAGGACCAAGCAGTACTTGAAAATAAGGTGTGAACATATTCTTAGACAAAGTGTGGTTATTCACAAACTTCTGTTTGTGCTACTGTACTATTCCGACCAAATGTTCAAATGACGGGTGACAGCGGTAAATGAACTGAAAATTTTTGGTTGAGTGACACATGAGCAGCCTTTTTCCGATCAAATTATTGACTAAATTAATCAGACTGACATTACCGTCGCTAATCCAGATCCGAAACGCTCTGAATAAATTGGAAATATCATAGGAATCAGTTGGGGCTGCACAATAAATATGATCCAAGCAGCAAGCCAACATCTAAAATAATGTGGGCCCCAAATTTACGACATTTCCGTTGCCGCATTGGAGCTCCAGCTTCGGTTCAGTATACAGATTGAAAAATGATATTTTCCGCAGATCCAAAACGATACGCTACAAGCTCACAGCAGCTATTGTTTAGCTTGGAAATGGCACAGCATTTAGGAATGCTGATTTCAAGACCATCCCTACAGTTATGACTCGATAGGACGTCTGCTTGACTCGTAGTTGGCCTTTGAACCTTCAGCAGCAAGCAACATCCCAAAAAGAAAGAAAGGCTAATATTTATTCTTGTAGCAGAGCTTCATGCCCAGAATTTTCACATAATGCAGAGTCTCAATGTGAGATACATGTGTGCCATTGCTGTCTCATCAGCGCCATCAAAATACCACTGTTTCGCTTCTAGGTCCCGTTTTGCATCTGGATTAGCGACGGTATCTAAATTCCTCTACAATCGAAATTACCAGGAAAACTCATGAAGATTACTGAAAACATCCTACTTAGAGGGTCAGCATACCATGGGAAAAATCGATTGGCCACAACATTCCCATCTGTCCAGAATGATTTTGGTATTGTCGGAATCAGTCTATGGTAAAAAAAACATCCCGAAGTTTCTGCCATGCCGCGGAGTCGGCCTGCTCTCAATCATTTTATGCATTGTGATAAATGCCCCGCCTCACCATTATTTTGCAAGCTCTCTGTCGAGGAGAAACCTGAGCTACACTGGGGCACGTTGGTGCTCACGTGGAAGACAAACAAACCCCAGTATGTGGTTGATGTATCAATATGCAATGAGTGGCCTGACAGAAAGTCTAATTACTGCACGATGGCGCTCTGAATGCACAGTGATACCATTCCCAACCGGACTCGATCATTGCCGCTAGGATCACAAAGAGAAGGAGGAAGCGTTCAAGTACGGTGAACCCGACGGAAGGGACTCTGTATGCTCTATCATATCATTCTTTCCAAAGGATTAGCCTAGATTGGGACTGGCAAAAGCACAGAATTCCAATCTATTGAAAGCACAATAATTGTTCAGCCGTCCAGTAGCTTTAAAAAAATCTAACACTACCTCCATTGCAAGCATTTCGTTGATGCCAAAGCAAGGTCTTAGCCAGCCATCTGCTGGCATCTAGTGACCACAACGACGCCCACAAATGATTCGCCGCCATATTCGCTTGCTAAAAACTTGCTGCACCCAACGTCTGGCCTACGGAAAATTTTGCGCGCCATGACAAGCCGTTACGCATATTTGGCTACTCCGCTATCTACATGCACTCACTGCCCTTGGGACCTGCGCTCGGAATACTCAGGGCAGCCGCTGAACAGACAGCAGCGCCGGGAGGACGGCGCGCGCGTCGGCTAGCAACACCAGCCGTAAAAATAAATGCTCGATGCAGGCGCGTTCGCTCAAAGAGTGATCCAGCAAGGCGTCGCCGCACTCGATCAGGCTCAGATCAGGTCTTGTGCAGTCTGGGTCTCAGCGTAACGAGTCGCGACAACTATTGCCTCTAATAGTAAGCCCTTCGATGCGTACAAATCTTACGACGGTCTATGAGTTCCACCCGCAACCGTAGCCCTCGTCCGTGCAAGCACGGCAGAACTTTCCTTGCGCAACGATGCGCACGCACTGCGAGAGAGTCAGACCACCGAAGGCCAAATTAGCAATACGCGTACCTGACGATTCAACTGGATGCAGCGAGTGCAGCGGTCGTTTCCGGTGTAGACGATGTCGCCTTCACGAAATTGGCAAACAGGGATCATGTTTGTGATGATTGAGTGTGTGTTGGGGGAGAGTTGTTCTGTTGTAGTTTCTTCGTCCAGTCTGGTGGGCTTTTTGTACTCTGACAGACGATATTCTCGACCGATACCCAGCTCTAGCCATACGCCGAGAAGTATGCTCGCATAACCCGCTGTACATAGGCGGCGCCAACCGTCAGTTTCTTCACCCGGGCCTCGCCCATTCCGCGCCGTAACAACAACCGTTGGCCGCGGATGAGACCACAATCATATATGTGGTCTAGTCCATGCTGCCCCTCCACGGTTATTTCTGTATTGATATTGGATCAGACTTTACATTTCTTTTTAAATCGCTCGCTCAGACTGAATGAGCTCGTGTGCGGCGCCTGGACGACCCGCCGTGTTTGTGTTGAACTCAACCGTGGGACTATATGTTGACATGTCCGCACCGCGCGCGGCACGTCGAGGACGACTTAATCGATGTATGCATACGGCGCACGAGTAGGATCGTCCGAATATGCTCTCTGAATGCCCCGCGGGCTCGGGTCGGGATGAGAAGAAATGTCAGTGAGCGCCGGAGGGTGAGCCGAACAACCGCGATAGCGGCTGGCAACTTTATCAATGGCGCCTCCGCGAGTTGGTGACTCTACCGACGGCTGAGATATCGCTGTGGCTACAGTGGCCTCACCCGCCGCGCCGACTCTGTGCTGAATCAAGTAAGTACTGGCTTTCAAGTTGCATTATTTACTGTTTTAGTACATAGCATTATTCCCATTCAAGTTGTTGGCATTAACCGCCATCTGTGGTCGAACCCAACTCTGGCTCAACCAACCTACACTCAACCCAAAAGATTCCTCCGCGGTCTGTTCGTCTCTGGCGACAAGATAGATGCCTCTCATATCACTCGAGCTGAGACGTCTCCGACTGTCTGAGACATCGCCCTCGTCAAGTATGAACTTACCGTTTACGTCGCCTCTGCTGCTCGTCAACTTTCTCCACACACACAAATCACACTACAAACACTGGCATTCAACCACGCTCTCCGTTCTGGACACCTGGCGCCGTCCTCTCAAGATGCGCTCTACATGGACCCGCACCGTCGTCCCGCCCTCATGCAGCCCGACCGACGGCAAGCGCGGCTGCAAAGAGCCTCCCGTCCCGTCCGCCCTATCCACCGTCGGCTTGCAATACTACTTCCTCCGCCTCACCCGCATCCTCCACAAGCGCAGCCCCCCAGCTCACCGGGGACCACCCGTTCCACAGCCCCCGCCATCCATCGGCAACTGGAACGAGCGCGCGCTCAGACTCGAATGGGACTGGGAGAAGCTCACCTCGGAGCGCAAGACGGAGGTGCACTGGTTCTGCATCCAGGGCAAGGCGCCCCTCCGCCCGCGCTACGATCCAACGACCTCGACAGACCCGTACAAGGCGGGCTGCAACCAGGGAGGAGGCAAGGTAGTCGGCGGCTGGATAACCTACGAGTACGAGTGTTTTCCTAGGGCCCTTCCGCGTGTGTTCTCCGACCTGACTACCGCGGTACCCTCCCCAGGGATGGTACCTATGGTCCGCCTCCCGTCCGGCCCAAGCTAGCACCAATCCCGCGTCGCCGCGACACGCTGCACAAAGTAGCTCGAGAGGCAGTCCACCTCTGAACGCATTAGCCATACGTCTATACCCAATTCCGTGGCCAGCGCCGCGCGCGGCCATACCTACGCTCACATCGAGCTTGAGTACGCGCCGCGCACGACCCTCGCGCGCGATATAGGTACAGGTACCCTTGTCGCACATCTAGTCCAATCCAACGCTTTTATCGTTGCATCCGTTTGGCCGCCGAACAAGTGTCTTGTTTCTCAGCGGGAGAGAGGTACCGCGCGCCCAGGTCGATTACGAACGTCCATCGTTTCGTCGACGCGTCGCACATAGGTACCGGTTGCATAGGCCGGCTGCGAGTAGATTGAACACATATATATGCGTATGCGTAGATTCAGAGTAGCCTCTCAGATCCGTAGCGCGCGCCACGGCCAGCTCATTCATGAAGAAGCTCCGATCGCGAGCTCTACAGCTGCAGCAAGCGCTAGTAGACGGGCGGCAGTAGAGCGTATCGCGCAGAAGCAGCCTGAAATAGCCAGACACCCCCGGGTAGGGCACTGGCACGCCTCGGAGGCGAAGGCGGACTTGGACTCTTGGAGCCACTTGAGATCATGGCCGTCGCGCTCAGGCGCGGTCACAACGATGTCCTGCTTGTCAATGTGTCCTGCACTCTGTTCGAAATTGCAGCAGATGCGGGTCCTCCCTCACGGCTCCCTCACCAGCACACGTATGCGTACGGCGTACTGCGTATATACAAAAATAGATACATGCCAGCCCAGCTCTCTCAACTCTCCCAAAAACTGATAATATACCGTACTGCGCCGACGCTCACTGGAATCGCAAAGCCATGTATGTATCGTACACATCCAAGCAAAGACTCTGTAACATAAAACATAAAGCATAAAACCCAAGACCGAAGAACCGAACCCGGACTAGAAACTAGAAAAAAAACTAAAATGTGCAGGTAGACGTAGACGTAGACGGAGCAGATGTTGTGAGGATGGTTCGTGCAGTTGTATGTATGGTAGATGTAAAAAAAAATTGAGGTGAGGGTGAGGTGAGCTGAGGTGAGGAGCCTGCCAGTGGTGGGTAAAATTAAGGCGCGCGGCGCGCCACGGACGGGCGTCGGGGAATAAGGTACTTCTTGAGCGAGTTGGGCGCAGAGTATAGGATAGCGTTATTGGCGGGGCGGGGAGCGGCATCCAAAGGCAGCGCAGGCGCGCGGTTCGTGGTGGGTGGGTGTCCAGCGAAGGACGGCGGGCAAGCAAGACGACAAGACGCGCCTACTCCTTGTGCCGACTGATTTTCTCCACGCCCGCACTGAGCGCCGTCACCCTCCGCCTCGCCTCCTCCTCGTCCTCGTCCGTATCCTCCTCGTCCTCCTCTTCATCATCGTCGTCATTCTTCTTGGCATCATCCTCGTCCTCCGAATCCGACTCCGAGTCTGACGCCGAGCCCGAGCTCGACACCGACGCCGCCTGCTTCCCCTTCTTCGCGTCCCCGTTCGCGTTGGCAGTCGCGCCGTTGGGCACAATGAGCGGATTCGAGCTACTGCGATGATGCCCGTGCCCATGCGAATGCGAATGGTGGTGTCCGCGATAGCCGGCAGGCAGCGTTACCGCCCTCAGATCGTGCTCCTCCATCGGCGTTCCAACCGCAGAGGAAGATGATGCGGCTTGTGGAGTTGGCACCGCTAAAGACGGCGTCCCGAGGGGCGAAGCGACCGCTGGTGTCGATGGCGATGATGCGACCAGAGGTGTTCCCGCGGGCGACGCGGCGGGAACGGCTGACTCGACCGCGGTCGGTGTAGAGATTCCCGGGTCGCTGCCGTCGGCGTTGGCGTCATCTGGCTTGGAGGCAGGCTCGACTGCCTCGCCTCCCCCCCCCATCCCCCTCCTCCTCCCTCTCTCCCGCAGCCTTCTCTGCCGCCTCCTTCTCGGCGCGCTCCTTCGCTTCCCTCTCGCGTGCCTCCCTCCGCTTCCTCAACCAACCCATCCCACTCCCATCATCTCCGTCTTCATCTCCGTCCCCGACAACGCCCATCCCGATATGCACATTGTCGCTGGGTGAGCTACCCGTCTTTGGCGCCCCACCCGCCTGGAGGCGATTCCACGTCGAATGCCCGTTGGCATTGCGCACCGAACCCATCCCGCCGTATCCCCACTCAACAAACTCCGGGTCTTCGTCGCGCGCATTGCCAAAGGGGTTGTGCGTGCCTAGATAGAATGAATGAAAGAATGGTCAGCACGACGTAATGCAGGGGGGGCGGGGCGGGGGACGAGGCAGAGGCAGAATCGACGCACCATCGGCATTCCTCGAGCCATACACTCTGCCGTTAAGCATCCGTGTCCCGCGCTTGGTGCCCAGCGAACTGTTCGCGAACGGGTTGAGCGCGGGCGGGACGCTGCCCGTCCGGCTCTTGCTCTTGCCCTTGCCCTTGTCGCCCCCGCTCCCGATGCTGAATATAGAGCGTGTCCTGCGCTTGGCGCTGGCAGTGCTCGTTTGACTTTGTGTCCGCGCAAGTGGAGACCCGGCCGTCGAGCTGGCGCCGGAGGACCAGCGCTGCAGCGCCGCACCCCATGCGGGCTCGGTGGATGCGGACGAGGGGGTGTCGCCACCGACAGAAGGCGTGGGGGTGAGGCTGTCCGTTGAGGAGGCGGGTGTGCTGCCCTTGCGGAAGGAGCGCAGCAGGCTCTTGGGCCGTGGCCACGTCGAGGGGGTCTTCGGGAAGGAGGAGGGCGGTACGGAGGGGAGTGGGGCGGACTTGGTAGCCGGGGAGGCGTAGGGGGATGCCGCGGGGGATATGGCGGGCGAGGGTGCGGGCAGAGGGCTCGGTGGCGGAACATACGACGAGGCTGGGAGCTCGTCGGCGTCGGGGAGGGGTATCTCTGTGCCGTCCGGGGCGAGGAGGACGGAGCGGCGGGGGATGGGGAGGGGCGCAAAGTGAATTTTTGGTTTGTTCATTGCGATGGTGGTTGGTGTGTCCGCCGATGTGTGTGACGACGAGCTGGAGGCCCTGGAGGACGAGGCGGACGACGTGCTCGCTGCTGAGCTTAGGCTGTTGGTGCTTGGTTGGCTTGGTAGTAGGATGCTCGTCGGGGAGAGCAGTAACGAGCTCATGATGGAGCGAACGGAAGAAAATGTCGACAGGCGATGATGTTGTGCTTGAGTAACCGGTTTCTCCTTATCGTCTCAGTAGCCCGCTCCACTCCGTCTACTAGTCTTTATCTAACCTCATAAAAGGATGCACAGAACACGTTTATAAGGGTTCCTTCCATTTTTCTGTTCTACTGACATCTCCGTCTGCATCTTCCTTCCAGCTGCCGGCGGTATCTCCCAGCGGCATCCCGCACGTTCGCAATCTCTCGTTATTCGAAAAGAAAATTTTTAACTCCGACTACCACTCTCACAGAAATGCCGACACTCTGCCACGCCTGCGTTCGTACCCGACAAAGCCACGTTCGCTGTGCCTGGCCACTCGCTGCTCATCTTCTGTGGGTCCACTCTGATTACGGTCCTTGTCTTCTTGAAGCTCGTCGCCGTCCCCGTTGCACTCGTCCTAATTCACGGATCTCACCGGAAATTTCAACAAACACAACATCCCTTTATCTTCTGCTGGATGTCTCAGTTTAATCTACGCTGTTGAGTTGCCTTTCAACGCCCGACGCCGACTCGCGTTCCTCGGTAGATGGGTCAGTATATAGTGTCTGTATTCTTGTGTGCTGGTTGCAATCTTGTCACCAGAATGCCAAGTTTTATCGGTTCTATACCTGATATCTCTGACTCACCGCCAAGCCTCCCTCTTTCACTGTTCGCCGCAATCGCTGTTCTTTCTGTCGCCGTAGCTCGGGCTCCAGGGGGGTGTCCTACTCGCCTTGGCCAAAAATCAAAAGTAAACCTTGAGTAAACCCCTCCCAACTTTCGCCCAGTTATCTCTCAGCGTCGGCCAACTCCCTTTGGAGCCGCCGAAATCATGTTTCGCGCCACAGAATACATACAGCGCATCACGCGCCGCGCCAGCCCCTCCCGCGGTGGTTGCTTGGCGGCGTGCAAAACACCACAACCCTCCCAGTCCAGTCTTCTTTGTCTTTGTTCGACTCCGTGTCGGTCGGTAAATCAGCTAAACCAACCCTAGTACCCTGCTTTTGTTTTTGCAGTACCCTACCTCCGACAAAGACCAGGCCTATCCTTGCACGTGAAAAATCCGGTCAAGACGCCGTCGCCATCTCCGCCTCCGTCGCGTGCGTTTCATCTTGATAGCTTGATTCCCACAGCTCTGCTTCGGTTCGGGTAATTTGTATTTCCAGCGTCATTAGGATAGGGGTCTGGGGAAAAGGGGTCTCTTCTTTTTTTCTTTTTTTGGCGGTGACAAATTTCAACAAACAAACAGAAAGAAACCTTCAACTTGACTCGACTCCCTTCCCGCCTCTAACATCCAAATCGTTCACAACCCGGTTCGCGAGGACTACTGCTGACCACAATCCGAGTCGGCCCCGGGCCTGTGCCAGTTCCTTTGACGGAAACGCTCATATCCGTTGCCGCGACGCGCGCCGACCAGACACTGTTATTCCCATCCACCGTCCAGGCTACGCGTGTTTGCTCAGCCAAACAAAGGCAAACCCAAAACGGCGTAGATGCGCACCGTTGTTGTCCCCGTCAATCGTCCATCCTACCCGCACCATTATTATTGCTATTTTCTCCAATCTCGCCCTCATAGAAATACGCACCGGAATTATTCCCGTTCACGGTCCACGAGATGTTACTCGCATCGATGAGGTTAAGGTTGGACACTGCCTGCCGCAAGTAAAGGCTACGCATCAGCGCGCGGAGCTCGAGGTCAGGTAGATCTCTGCCGCACCTCGGTCAGTTTCTGCGAGGTGATATGTACGGGCATTATTAATTGCTTCATAGCTCTCGGGCGGTCCGCATATACGTACGATTGACGCTTCCTCGGGACCTGTGAGCGGTGTTGGTATCGGTATCTAGCCGGCGGGTAAGTGTTCAACGCGTAATGCGGGATGAGAGGTACAGAACTACTCACCGGCGCGCATCTAACCACATTTGCAAACAACAGCAGGAGCGGCAGCAGGACTATTACGCGGAGCCCCATCGTAGAGGAAGAAGTGCACGACGGTTGGCGCCTGTGAGGTTTAAATTCTGCTGTCTACAGTCCCCGAACGTCGCTTATCCGCTGACCGAGGACAGTAATCCCCCGGCCGACAGGGTCAACGGTACGGACTGTGATGAGGTGCAGATGATATGAATTATCATTGAGTTTTGTACGCTGTAGATCAAGGTGTGTGCAAGTCTTCTAGGCTCCGCGCGAGCTCCGCGTATATGCGCATGTTCTGCTCGGTCGATAGCCAACGGAAGCAGGCAGATGTCCGCAGGCGTACGCCTATGATAACTTGAGCTAGTCCTCTAACAAGGAACCATATTGTAATATTAATAATGGAAATGGCCTCTTCGGTAAGTACAGAGGCAACCGCGCTAGGGTGCCTTTGTGGGTCCCGAATTGAGTTCAGTCGATCCAGGGCCGAGTGATGGTGCAGGTCAGTGATGGCGCCGTTTTATCCCCATCTTCCGCAGATTCCACCTGTCTCCGAGCCTTTGTCTCGTCCACCGACTCGGAATGCGCCCTCTGCGCCCAGTAAGAAGCAATCTGCACCCGGAAATGCGCATGCACTCGACGTGGTCGTCATCAGCATCGTCAAGGAAACTAAAATAGCCCAAATTATTCCCTTGCCCTTATGCCACCACAATCCTCGGACTCGGACTCGAGCTCAGACTCAAGCGCGCCTGGATTCCAGTACGAGCCCCTCCGCGCGTCGGTCCTCGATGTCTTCGAGCAGCTCGGCGCCTTCCAGCAGGACAGCGGCCTCGTCGAGTGGATGTTCCCCGAGGTACACCAAGAACGCCAGCTCCGCCCGCGCGTAAAGCTCACGGAGATGTTCGACGATGACGAGCCCGCGCCCGAGCCGGAGGAGACGCCGCGCAAGTCGCGCCTCGCCTCGCGTCTCTTTGGGGGGATGCGGAGCCGATCCAAGTCCAAGACGCGCTCCAAGTCGCAGACGCGCCCGAAGAAGGAGAACAAGGAGCCTGCGCCGGCGCTGTCGCCTGCGAAAAAGCCGAAGAAGCCGCGTTCGTCGCCTAACCTGCGCAAGGATGCCGAGGCAGCGGCAACGGCGGGAGAGGCGCCAGCGGAATCTGAGTCGTCACCGTCGGCGGTGGGCACGCCAGAAGGCAAGCGGCGGATGTCTATCTTCCAGCGCAAGCCCCACCCACCGCAGGTCGACCCAGACCTTCCGCGGCCGTCCATATCCGACGAGGAGTGGCAGCAGATAACCATGACGGGGTCGATCGCCGACTACGACGTCGCGAACCCGTTTCGCGGGATGGAGCATCCTTCTGCGCCTGCGACGCCGCTCCGACGGAGTAACGACGTGTGTCGTCCAATTCCTTTTCTTTGAGCGTGTAGCTGATAGCAACCCTCCTAGAGCTCCCCAGCGCAGAGTCCAAAAGGCAAGCGCAACGGCACCTTTGCGCGCCTCACCAACACCTTCTCCCGCTCGACGCCTACCTCCCCGACGCGCGATCACGCCGCGCTCCCCGCGTCGCCGCCCCTGCCCAGCAGCGGCCCGGCAACGCCGACCGCCGCCTCCGCCTCCGCACCCACACCCATCTCCGCGGGGACAGAACACTCCAACGCGTCCACCGACACGATTACGCTCCAGCCCGTCTCGAACCGCGTACCTGCGTCAAATACAAACCCCGCACCTTCCTCGGGCTCGACGCGCTCCAGCCACGACCGCTACAGCTCCCCCTCCGTGGAGATCCAGCAGGTCCCGCCCGCAGACGTAAACGGGATCCCATTCCCTTCCAGTCCGCTCCGCGGGTCTGATTATGACTATGACTCCGAGGACGATGTCGATTACGGGGAAGAGGAAGCAGACGAGGACGGGGACGAGGCGCACTCGGAGATCCACTACCCCGGCAACCCTACACGGAGCCTTTCGGACATCTCGGAAGGCGGTTCCTCCACCGTCTCGGGGTCGTTGAAGACCGGCGCAAGCAAGGTCGAGAACTAAGACCTTAAATCTCCCTATTAACGATTTCACGCTTTGGACTTTTTATTCGGTTTGGTTCACGTTTCCGCTGCACGCACACTCTTTGTTTCGTGTCTTTATGGTCAGTAGCTATATATGCGTAATTTTAATGGAATCTCTCTCTTTGTTAAGTTCCGGTTCGCTTCGTTGCTTGTTTATTCGGTCTTGAGTTTTATGTTACTAGTAGTACATCTTTCCTGGATGTGTAGGATGTATACATGTTTTTTGAGATTGGTTTCTGCTCAGAGCGCAGGTCACCGTTTCTCTCTCGAGCAACGACCACCTATTCCGCGACTCAATCGGACACGACGATGAAAGCGTTAACGCGTTGGATTGAAGGAGGTATGCGACAAGGGTACTGGTACATAAATAACCCCGCACGCGGCGCGTACTCGAGCTCGATGTGACCGTAGGTATGGTCGCGGCTGGCCACGGAATTGGGTATAGACGCGCAGACACGGCGGTCAGAGATGGACTGCCTCTCGGGCTACCATGCGCAGTGTATCGCGGCGACGCGGGATGGGTGTTGGCTTGGACCGGACTGGAGGCGGGCCATAGGTACCATCCCTGAGGAGCCTGAGATGGTCAGCTCGTTGAAAGCCGCAAGCGCAAGGAGATGCACACGTACTCGTAGGTAATCCAGCCGCCGACTACCTTGCCTCCTCCCTGGTTGCAGCCCGCCTTGTACGGGTCTGTCGAGGTCGTTGGATCGTAGCGCGGGCGGAGGGGCGCCTTGCCCTGGATGCAGAGCCAGTGCACCTCCGTCTTGCGCTCCGGGGTAAGCTTCTCCCAGTCCCATTCGAGTCTGAGCTCGTTCCAGTTGCCGATGGACGGCGGGGTTTGTGGAACGGGTGGTCTTCGATGAGCTGGGGGCAGCGTTTGTGGAGGATGCGGGTGAGGCGGAGGAAGTAGTACCGCAAGCCAACGGTGGATCGGGCGGACGGGCCGGGAGGCTCTGTGCAGACGCGCTTGCCGTCGGTCGGGCTACATGAGAGCGGGACGACGGTGCGGGTCCATGTGGAGCGCGTCTTTAGTTTGAGAGGACGGCGCTAGGTGTTCATAACGGAGACCATGGCTGAATGCAAGTGTTTGTAGTGTGGTTTGAGTGTGTGGAGGGAGTTGACGAGCAGCAGAGAGGCGGCGTAAAGAGATACACCGTCTCTTCTCAGCTCGAGTGGTTTGAGAGGCATCTATCGTGTCACCAGAGATAAACAGACCACGAAGGAATCCTTTTGGGTTGGGTGTAAGTTCGGGTTCGACGACAGACGGCCGTTCATGTCAACAAATTGCATCAATAATGCAACTTGAAAGCTATAGTACTTGACCAGCACAGAGTCGGCGCGGCAGGGACAGCTACTCTAGCCACAGCGATATCTCAGCCGTCGGTAGAGTCACCAACTCGCGTAGGCGCCATTGATAAAGTTGCCGCCCGCTGTCGCGGTTGTTCGGCTCACCCTCAGGCTCCGGCGCTCACTGACATTTGTTCTCATCCCGACCCGAGCCCGCAAGCCATGACATTCAGAGAGTATATTCGGGCGATCCTACTCGTCCGCCGTATGCATACGTAGATCAAGTCTTTCTCGACGTGCCACGCGCGCGGTGCGGATGTCAACATATAGTCCCACGGTTGCGTTCAACACAAACACGGCGGGTCGTCCTGGCGCCACATTCGAGCTCATTCAGTCGGAACGAGTGAGTTTAACAATGCAAAGTCGGATCCAATATAATCAGTAGTACAGAAATAACGTGGAAACACTGGAGAGGCAGCATGGACTAGAACACATATATGATTGTGGTCTGTTCTCATCCGCGGCCAACGGTTGTTGTTACGACGCGGAACGGGCGAGAGAAGAAGCAGACGTTTGGCGCCGCCTATGTACAGCCGGGTAAGTGAGAATACCTCTCAGTGTATGGCTAGAATTTGGTTATTGGTCGAAAATATCGCCCGTCAGGGTACAAAAAGCCCTCCAGAGTGGATGAAGAAAACAAAAACTACAACAGAACAACTCTCCCCCAACACACACTCAATCATCACAAACATGATCCCGGTTTGCCAATGGAAAGAAGGCGACATCGTCTACACCGGAAACGACCGCTGTACTCGCTGCATCCAGTTGAATCGTCAGGTACGCATGTTGCCAATTTGGTTTTCGGTGGTCTGACTCTCTCGCAGTGCGT
The DNA here is from genome assembly GCA_014461125.1 of Mycena kentingensis (nom. inval.). Taxonomy (NCBI): domain Eukaryota; kingdom Fungi; phylum Basidiomycota; class Agaricomycetes; order Agaricales; family Mycenaceae; genus Mycena; species Mycena kentingensis (nom. inval.). The sequence goes on along the minus strand of JACAZG010000019.1, from coordinate 1,083,008 downwards.
GCGCATCGTTGCGCAGGTCAAGTTATGCCGTGCGTGCACGGATGAGGGCTACGGCTGCGGGTGGAATTGATACATAGACCGTCGTGAGATTTGTAGGCTTTGGGTGGCTTATTATTAGAGGCAACAATTTTCGCAATTTACTACGCTGAGGCCCAATTTGCACAACACCTGATCTGAGCCTGTTCGCGTGGAACAGTTGTATTGGCCACGCCTCGCAGGTCTATTTTTAAGCAAACTCCAGACCCTGGGTGCGGTGAATTTTCCGCAAGCAAATATGGTGGAGAATTATTTGTGGGCGTCGCTGTGATTATGGCATCAACCAACCAACATCACAACCGTGGGTAACTCAGTTCAGTATGTTAATAAAGTGCAGTGTGTATTAACATGGACAGTCCGCATGCCTCACGGCTTACTTGTACCCAGCTAAAATCTAAAATCGAACTCACTAGCTGACCGTCTGCCCCGTGCAGGTTGGGCAGTTGATTGTTTCTGTAGTTACGAGGCCCGTACCGACCACGTCGTAGTGAGGTGAGGCTGCAGACTGCTGCGGGCACATTGCCGCAGGATAAGCTGTCCCAGCGGCGTGGCGTGCCTCGGCAGCCGGACAAGGAACATCCACATAGTATGTATGGGGATTCGCCCGCTGTTTGCAGTTCTTGTACTTTCTCTGTTTGCTGTTGCACATTCTGCAGGTCATAAGAAGTTTTCAGAAAGGGAGAGATCAAGTTTGCGACCTTGGTTTGGCTGCTTGAAGACTGTGTTGCGATGATAGGTAGGCTAGCGAAGGCGCGGATTTTATACCTCTCAGTCAGACTCTTACTAGTACAACTGGGACACAGGTAGCATACAAGTGCGTGCCGTTCCAACGCAGTCTGATTTTCCCGACTTTCTGAATTACATTGGTAGCTCTGTACATACCGCTGATCCCTTGCCGCTCTCGTTCAGCGGCGAACAATTTGGAACGAAGGAGCAAGAGTACTCACGAGCGGATTCGAATCAAACCGGGAACGCGGGAACTGTTGTTATTCATTGGGGAGTTAGAGAGTCGCTACAGCATTCAAATTTACTCTACTACACCCGCCCTGCAGACACGTGTACTATCAGTGGAGAACATTCCATGGATATGACCTGAAGGAACGGGACTTATTAAACTCAAACGCGGCGGTCACTTCCGCGCAGCAGCGCTGTACAAATCGTAGAACGCCGCGCAAAGCCTCCTCCCGCTCCAATCACCGGTCTGCTGCCAAACCACCACTATGCCTGTCGACATTAACGCGCCATTCGGTGCATGGCCAGGCGACGTGGATCGAGTCGACCTGCACGGACACCGTCTCGCCGCATCTGGGAGCGCCATCGTCCGCACGAGCCAAGACGGACGCAGCGTCTTCAAGTCGTTCTACAGCCTTGTAGGCAAAGAAATGGCTCCACAAGTTGCGCAAGAGCTGCGCATGATGCTCCTCGCTGGGGAAGACATCTCCGTCAAAGTCGAGGGCCGACTCATCGTCAAGGGCAAGCTCGAGGGCTTTGTCATGCCGCGCGAAACCCCGCTCGATCTCGGCGCTGTAAAGGCAACAAAGCGCCAGTGGATCGCGCAGCTGCAGGCACTCGTCCGCCGTATGCACAACAAAGGCATCATTCATGGCGACATCAAACCCGACAACGTCCTCATCCGCAATGGAAGGCTCATTCTCTGCGACTTTGCTGCCGCGCAGCTCAAGGCGGAGGCAAAGCAGCCCACCGAGGGGACAACGGCGTACCAGAGCGCCTGGCGGTGTCGCCAGTATGACCTCCCCCTCTGTGAAGCCGACGACCTTTATGCTCTCGGGGTGAGCATCTGGCATATCTGGGTGGGCAAGGCGCCATTCGACGCCGACAAGCACGACTCTCTGGATGACGATATTGCTGATGGGCTCAAACCTGACCTTGATGCGGTCGACGACAAAGCAGTGCGCGGTATAATCGAGATGTATCTGAATTCCGCGACTGAGGCACAATAGGGTTGGTTAGCTAGTTTGAGGCCGAGTCGATGGATCAAATTGCACATGCATTTGACTTCCCGCATCAAGCCTCAAGAGAATCCCTTACAGTATCTGCACACGTAGATCACCTGGCTGAGCAATGCGACGATAGAGTCAGAGTCCAGAGAACTCGCTCCGTTATGAGAATCAATTGTTATGTTCAAGGGAGGAGAGTTACGGCGACCGCTGAACGCTGGCATCCTGGAATGTATGGAAGGCCGGACAGTCGAGCCTCGGTAATCATTGGTGCTGCCCCATTTAGGCCGGTACCCCGGACACTACCTGATGTTTCATGCTGCTGGTTCCTATTTCCATATATATTGTCTGACAGTCGTCGGGAGAATTTCCGAGGACAATTTTCGGATGCGGTGGATGACATGGGTAGTGAAGAGAATAAGAATGTCGGGCTCCAACGTTGCGGAGCTCATGACGTAGAGTCTCTGAAAGTTTCAAACTTTCAGAGACTCTACGTCATCGCTGTGGAGCTCAACTGATGGAATCAAAAGCGCATTCCGCGGAATGCCCTTTTGATTCCATCACATATGGCGTAAATGGGACTTGGTCATAGGGGCAAAATCACCCGTCGGGCATAGGCGCATACTTTCATATAGTCTCATAGGCATACAGTATTCTCAGTATAATATGGAAAGCTATTCAGCCGAGAAACGGGGACTTGGAACCACTGGCAGAACTTGTTGCAATTGTGCTGCTCAGGAAACGCCTCGAAAGCGCTCTCAAGGTTCCCTTCTCCAAACAGGCGCTGGCCATTTGGAATTTTTCTGAGGAATATGAGAGCAGTCCAAGATAAGAAAGTGTACGCACGGAGATGTCATCACCTGAGTGTCTGTCAAGAGCGAAGTAGTGCCTGGATGATGTTTAGAGCTTTGAGACACTGTAGTTCGGTGCGCGTACCTTGGAGATCAGACAAATATACGCGTCCACCCGACTTCCAGTACTGTAAATGCTGACTGAACGCGAGGAACTCGGCGACCTCCCTGAACGCTGTGTTACCCATTACAGCCTCCTGCGGCTGCGCGTTGTTATTATTGATGTATTTGACAAATTGATGAGCAGTTTCGTCGATAAACTCCTCGAGGATGTAAGAGCGTCCGATGTCGGAGCTTTCTGGGTCCTGGACAAAGGCAATGCCAGCCTGCACAAATCGGAGTTGCGGGATTTTGAAAGGTGGGGGAGGGTGGGTCGCGTTGTAGTGGTCGACATACGCCATGACAAAGAGGAACAAGGTCTCCGACCAGTACATCATGTTTGCCTCGGTCATGGTCATCTGGTATTCGGCCGAGCTCGACGGATAGCGGGTGATGTGGTAGCTGCCATTCTCGCCGCGCCGACCGTTGAGGAAGACACGTTTGACAGCAACCCGCCGGTTAGGCTTCGACGCGAGGCTGGAAGTATCCGTAGGAATTACTGTGAGGTAGCCGTCTTGCACAGTTTTGAACGATCCATGTTCGATGTAGGCAGGATGGATACCGAGTGTTCCCGTTTGAGCCTTGGTGGGGTCACAAGTAAACAGCTGGGCTGCGGGCGTATCAAGAAGCTCGTCGAATGAGGTCGCTATGATTGGAAAGAATGCGATTCGCTCCAGGGTTAAGGCGGGCAGCGAGCCTTCAGCTCAAAATCAGCTGCTGAGAACGGCGGCAACAAATTGCGAACCTTGCTTCTCCAGCTGAGCCGCCGAAGATCCGCCATATGCGAGCGCAGCTTCGAGACGTTTGCGATCCGGAGACACATACATAATCTGGCGCTTGGCCTGCGGCGGTGTTGTGGGCTCGAAACCGACACCTAGCAGCTCAAATACGTCAAAAGTGCTCATAACCAGAGGGACTTGAACGGAGCGCACCGTCCTGGAGCGTTTGGACGAAGCCTACAGCAGAGTTAGCTCCGAGACATGCCAGGCAGAGAGTACTTGCGCGCTCGGTGAACTCGGCTGCCGAGACTCTGAATTGCTTTGGACGACTTTCCGACAGCTCTGTTTGATCCTCTGCACTATCCTATTTGGAAAAACAGTTAGCCTCGACACTGGTGTAAGTGAACAAAGGGACCTCAAGCTGATCGCGATAATCCTGTGCAGCCGCATACTGGTGTGCATCGAGCACAAATGCAAGCTCTATAACCTTCTTGCGGCACACAATGGCCTTGGGATCCTTCCCTTTCCCTCTTGTGCAGTGTTTGTAGAGGTAGGGACCGCAGTTGCGCTCATCATGGCCGAGGATGTTGACGCTGTCGTTGAGATCCTCAAGCGGCATAGTATCCCATGTCATTTGAAACCCTCGGAACTCGAGATAGACCTTGGGCGTGAGTGCCCGGATACCTTTCTGACGCAGCTCTTGGACAGGTGAGCCAACACTAATGTTGGGAACCGATTCGACCACATTCTGAGAGAAACAAATGTCAGCAATGCGCATCCGCAAAAGAGACAAAGACAAACCCCAATGAGTGATGGTCGGACCTTTCCGCGTACCTGGTGCATTAATTGGAAACGCACGGTTACCCGCGGTGTCGAGTCGGATTGATAAACACGCGACTGCCACATAGAGCGTTGCTCGGCAAACCGGGGGTGACTGGCCGAGTAACCGTAGGCCGGCGCCGTATCTCCATGGCTATGCATGGCCCCGTTGTCCCAAGATGTTGGGACGCCGATCGCTGGGCGGTTTGGAACAGGCGGCGGGCCCATGTTGCCTGTGAGCCCGGGGTTCAGTCCCTGGACTGCCCCAGCCAGCTAAACACACTCACCCGGGCTAAAGACAGCTGACCCAACGGGTGTAACCTGGCGAACATCTCGGGGTGCGCCTAGACAAAATGAATGAAGCTAGACCTACAGATGCAGGTGACATACCACTTGCCCGCGCCCCAAGATTGTGCTGGCGCACATCCTCCACATATTATTGCGAGAACTGGGGCTGGATTGATGTATTCCCTGATAGAAAGTTTAGTTTGATTGTCTAAGGCAGGTGTTGGCTTACTGCGCTCGGTGCCGGGCTTCTTGGCGTAATGGCTCACACATCCAAAGCAGCACCGTTTTCCTGATACAGCTGTGTTTGTCGTTGTCCCGGGTAGCGGCGTAGTTGTATTATTAGTAGAAGGCTTCTTCCCCACCCACTGCCATTCGCCAGGACCACAAGGGTTCCCGCACCGCTCGCATTTGATGGATGGCTCTTCGGTGAACTGAGCGTCGAGATGACTATCGTTGGACATTTTTTTTGGGAGAAAATGCAGGCAAGACAGCGCGATTTAAGCGCTGGCGTTAAAAGTGAGGCTATGCAGCTTGTACTAGGAAGCGCTGTGGGAGGATGGCGCTGTGCAGGAGGGCAATGCTGTGTGCTCCGGAGCTTTGGTATGCTTCACCGGGTCAGCTACGGCTGCGGAGGTGATACTTTCATCGCTTTCTGTGAGGCTGTTATGAGTTGCACACTCACTTCTCGTTGGTACGCAAATCCGTACATGTGGAAAATAAATACTTGCTGCGCCGCCAATGTGCTGGCGGGCAGTGCAACAACACTCTGTGTACACAGGCCAAATAGAGTTACGCTTAATCCGGCTCCCAAGAATCACTGCATTGAATAGCCTCTACCGTGCATGACTGCGGAACACAAGTGTGCCAGGCCGACCGAGCAACAAGTACTCAGCCATAAAAGGCTGAACTCATGAACAGTGGCCTCAGTGCAAAAAGCAAGGTCCTCGGTGGCCTAGCATGCCTCAAACCAATCAATTCAAGCCTCTCCGTACGTTGCACAACATTAATCCCTTTGTCTCACCGTCCCATCAGCACCTCTTGAACTAATTCGGCCGCACATCCTCAACTACTGGAAACAGAAGAAAACCGACCAACAAATTGTTGACTTGCTGCGGAGCCGGCACCTTGATCTTGAAGTTTATGGTATTGCGTATGTGTTGTCTTCCTTGTATCCTGATGTCAGTATGTTTACAATGCCAACAGGCTCACTAGCTTCAAGTTGATCCGAAAGGAGATGGGATTACTTCGCGCGCGGCAGCAGGGACATTCCATCGATTCCATTCGGCCCGCAATGCAGCGTCTCCGCGTTCAGTACCCCAAAGCAGGCCGACAAGACATGCTCAATCTTTTGTTCCATGAACTAGGCATGGCGGTTCCACGGTATGTGCTCTCATTTCTTGTTACATCTGGCACTCAAGAAAGAGCAGCTCCGTTTATGAATCATATTGTGCCCTAGAAGAGCCTCACCTGGTGATTGAACGGCGGGCAAATCGTCTGAAGCGCAAGCAGTTCTACGCCGCCGGCGTCAACGACCTGTGGGCTATAGATCAGCATGATAAGTGGAAGTACAGCTTCGGTCTGGCACTTCATTGCGGTGTTGAGCCATTCTCTGGAGAGCTTCTCTGGATAAAGGTGTGGTGGACCAACAGTAATCCACGCCTCATCCTTGGCTACCATCTGGATACTGTCGAAAAGCTGGGGTGTGCGTGTTTGTTATTGCTGCATGCACTTTTTTTTTTTAATCCAACCATTTAGTCATGCCCCTGGTCACTCAGAGTGATCCGGGAGTGGAAAACTTTGGTGTTGCAAACGGTCACACCCTCCTTCGTCACTACCAGGATCCGTCGCTCATGGACACACTGCAACATCAGTGGAAGAACGAGAAGAAAAACATCAAACCTGAGATTGTTTGGTCCCAGTTTCGCCGCCGCTTCGCACCGGGCTTCCAAAATATCTTGGAGATTGGCACAAACGAAGGCTGGTACGACACTTCAAACCTTCTCGAAACGTAAGGTCTACGTGATCTCCAGTTTTGCCTCTAATCATCTCTTGAGGCTCGTTTTCCGCTTCATCTTTATCCCCTGGCTGCAGCGCGAAATTGACGCATACGTCGAGCGCCTGAACAACACGGCCAAGCGCAGGGACCGTAATAAAATCCTCCCGCATGGAGTTCCCCGCGACATCTTTGAAAACGCTGAAGCTTACGGGGCGCTTGATTTCAAGGTTTGTGACCGTTGCTTCTGAAAGCTCACTCTCATCATTCTATTACAGATTAAAGTCGACCCAAACGCCATCCAGCACGTCCGAGATATCTATGCACCTCGCGACCATGATGTCTTCAAGCTTGTTCCGGAGGATTTTTCAATAATTGCGATGGATTTCTACGCGGCACTTGGGAGTCCAACGGTGACCCGGGATAATGTCTGGGAGGTGTATCTGGGGATTTTGAAGCAGTTTGAGCAATTGGACGCCATCCATCGGATCCCGCCGGAGATGGATTCACAGTGGGGATATGCACTGACGATGGCCAGGGATGATTATCGTGTCGATGATCTAGAGCTCATTCCTAACCTCAAACTACTCGAGCAGGGAAGCGGCAGCCATGCATACTACGGCGGCGTGAATAATGGCCGCGGTCTCGGTTAGTTTTTACCTCAACTCGGGGCCCAAGCTGACACTGATAGGTCCTGACCACCATGCGCAACTGGACGCTATGCTAGAGCAAGATGAACCCCTTCCGGCAGAGACCATACAGCCCGCGCCAATCAATATCGTAGAGGATGAAATGTTGTTTGCGGAGTTCTCTTCGGATGAGGAAGATGAGGAGGAGGATGCTCTGACCGTTCAGCGCATGCTCATACCGTAGTTCATAGCACACTTTGATCCCTGCATGAGTTGCTGTGGCTTAATGTCAACTTCTCCTCCTTATGTCAAGTAATACAGCAACAGAATTGCACAGCCTCTGCAGCCTATTACATGCCAAAAAGGGCTACGACAACAATAAAAAGGCGGTGACAGGGATTGAACCGGGTGCTGCGGATGGCGCAGAGATAGGTCACAACCTCGAGACCAAGGAAGCAATATACTTTGCAGTTACGTAACAATAATAGCCTGCCGTTCGCGTGCATTGTTGACAACCACTGAGACAGTACGACCAACACAGAACCAAGCCAAGCTATCAAGACCGCGGGCCCTAACATGCCACGCGGGTTATATATAATTAATCACTACACTGTTCCCACAGAACGCGGTGTCATCAGTCCTACATCAAGATCTTACGCAACGGAGGCTCGACTGTCCGGCCTTCCATAGGAATGCAATTTGGCCGTGACCTAGTTGTTGAAATAAGTGATGAGATATCCGACTTGCCCCCGAGCGGACAGAGATGGGAGAGTGCCCGAAGGGCAACTCGGTGAAGTGCATTCACCAGAGTACCTACTTATATACTGTACTATGTAGGCTGTACACAGTAACAACTGACAGCTACAGCTATGACTACGGTGCTGTATTCCCGCTACCTAATTCCCGCTACCTAAGTAGTGGGTTTAGCCACGAAACGTGCATTTAGAACCAAAAATTCACGATTTTGCTGAGGCTGTGTGCCAGCGTTTCCGTATCCGTTGTGCGGAGCCTTTTAATTGTGTTTTTTGCTATATGCCAGCACAGTACCTCCCCCGCAGTCCACCAGCGCTGTCGCATCTTTTGCCTCATGCTTGTTTATTAGCGCCTGCCCTCTCCTTATCCGGCCGATCTAGAAATGTAAAGATGCCTTTGGTCGACTTTCAAACCCCCATACAAAATGATCAAAATAGTACAGTAGTACAAGGGTGCCTCCAGCAATGGCCGTTATTAATAATATTATTATGCTTGCAATAAGTTGACATTCAACTGAGGCTGCATCCCTCAAAAGAAGTTGAGACTTATCTAGACCCTCAAGAAGCCGCCATTGGATTTGGTATTGTGGTATTAAGGGTTTAAGTTGGCGTAATGCGTGAGAGCCCGAAAAAAAGACCTCGAAAAAAATTGCCTACATTCAAAAGAAAAAAATCGGCCTTCTCGGAGTCCCAAAAATCGGAAGATTGACCCCCTTAATACTACAGTAAGGCGAGAAGATTTTGAACCCTTATTAAAGTGCCCTTAATGCCAACACTGACACTGGCTGGCCGGGCCCATATGCGGACCAGCCTGCAATACCGTAGTACGGCCTTGCCACCCAAAAAGGGAACAGGTTTTGGTCTTTTTTCATATTCATACTTATGCTCTTTTCATTTGATTTTTTGATTCATCTATTGTATTTGTTTATATACCGGGACTGGCATGAGTCTGCTTCTGGGTGTCCCAAGGGTGAGTGTAGTAGCGGGCCCTGCCGCTCGTCGGCTCTACCTGCCTTATATGATGAGTAGACGGGCGGCAACTGGCGCGCAACAGCTTGCGCATCAACATATTCCAACCCTAGTATTATCCTTCAAAACAGTTAATCCACATTGTCTGGAGCCCATGCTTCATTTTCCCCGTCATCCGCGATGGAATTATCCATTGGGCCGCGCGTGGGGGACCTCCTACGAAGGTTCAGGCCCCCATATCTGGTCAACGAAACCATTCGCGTCGAGAGTTCCTCTGGTCCTTTCGATTCTTGACCGTCATCCTGGCGATTAATCTGTGGCTGTGACATATCTTCTTCCTCTTCCGGCTGCTGCTGCTCCTCCCTGTCGTCATCGGCATTGGTCGCGGCGGCCGCAACTTCCCCCTCGCTCTCCGAGTCGGACATCTGCAAGACATGTACACCGTCTTCGTCGAACGTCCTGGACCTGAGGCGCCGTTTTGGGGTAGCAACAAATGTTGCCCGCTCTTCCTTCTCCGCCCTCCGCCTCCGCTGAATCCGGTCAAGTGTTATGCGGAAGTCCTCGTCGGCATCATACTCGTCACCCAGAATGTAGTCGTCGACGCACAAAAGCTCGAAGGTGCACGGAAGCGACTGAGCGTCACAGCGTGCCCGCACAAGCCGTTCATTCTTGCGGATTCCGCCAAAGCGCGTATTGTCCAAGAGCCAGTCGATGCGCAACAACCCTGGGTTCATCCTGCTGCCCGGGATGTTCGCAGAGCGGGAACGTTTATCCCAGTATGCATCTATGACGAGGCGCTTCCGCGCTCGCGGCAGCCGCTCGAACTCCTCCTGCGCGACCGGCCCGTGGATGGTCCAGCCAATCGCGTCGAGCACATCGCCACAGGTCACTCCGACAGTTTGATTGGGTGCGAGCACGTTAATCGGCCACGGGAAGGCGGTGGAGACGAGCCGGAGGTAAGTCGTACGCGGAAACGTCGCGGGGGCGTTTCTGCCCTTTGACCACGGAACATATTGCGGGTCATCGGAGCGCACGCACTGCTCCGCGGGCCATAGCATGTTCCACTTTAGGTATGGAGCCATGGAGGACGCGTCGACGGGTGCGAGGAGGGGATTGAGGCAGATGTCAGCCTTGATGGCCAGGAGCTCGAACGGCACGAGGACTGGCCCGTAGTGTGGCCCCGCGGCAAAGTGGTCCCCAAGAAAATCCACGGAACGGGTCATTCGGCCGAGATTTGGTGTTCCTCGTGCAGAGCCGCGAGCGAGATTAACATCCGTCGGCGGGTTGCTGGGGCCTAGCAACCAGCATTTAGAATACGACATAGGCTTGTATAGCAAGCCGCCTCACGTATAATTCGTTGTCTAACCAGAGGCCCGATGTCAGCGAGGTCGGTGAAGAGCCAGAAGAATCGTCCAGGACATTCTTGCTCATAGATCCCTATCCAGTACAGTCTACACGAATAAGTACACTGTGTGGTGAGCAGGGAGACCTACCCAGTCACGAAAATCGAGTTGTACAGTACTTCCATGAAGGCGTCGGCGTTTGAATGCTCTGGCGCCGTATAAACAAGGGTTAACTCGATGCAGGCAAAGCCAAGGGTGGAAATGAGAAAGAGGAGACGGTAAAGTGTAATGCGAGGATGCTTTCGCGGCGCATTCGAGTGGTTGCGGTGTTCGCCATCGCCCCGGGTTGAAGGGTTAGGGCTGCGAGGTGGATAGCTGGTAGGCTCCGAAGACTGCATGGTGGTGTCCGTCAAGGAAAGCTGTTAGTGACAGGGTGAGTGAGGCGGGCATCATTCAGCCTATTTTGGTCTAGCTTGCTTGGACTTCCACATTATAAGAAAAATATCGCAGAATATCGACCCTGATAATTCGAGCCGAATTTAGACGACTCAGCGCCGCTTCGTCCTGAGAGAATTGCAGCGCACCAACGCGTCGACGCGCGATTATCTAATCGCAGCACCTGAGCGCGTTTAACTGTCATCCGCCGGGTCCGTCACTATGGAGCCCCGGAGCACCACGCTCAAATGACAGATCGGCGATGTCAACCGGGTGATGGACCCGGGACACCACCCGCAGCAGGACACCTGCTGGTGCCCCGGACTTGGGTCTCCTAGGGATCTGTTCAAGTAGCAAGCTCGGGCAGTGTGTGGCGGTCTGGACTGCGGTACTTAATAGGACTATATTTATAAACATTTTCTGCTAATCAAAAATCTTCTGTGTTCACTATTCCATGCATTAAACCCCAGCAGATTTAATTCCTTCTTTGCGCCAATGTAGGGACCTGTCGACAATAATGATGCGGAGCAAACTCCGGGTCGAATATTCTGGAAGAATATTCTTCGGGCTGACTGAGGTGTGGACTGTAAATACAGCTTGTACTTACATGGAAATGCATCCCTTTTCTTTTCAACAGGGCCCTCATCGGAAACATTCAGACCAGTAACCCAAATCTCATTTCAACAGAGGAAAATATGATCATTTGTCCAATTCAGGGAGTATTTATTCGTTGTTTGTTCAAGACTCTTTGTTCCCTGATTGGGCTATAATGCAGGGTTGGGAGGGTTTGGGGTCGCGAAATTTGGTGTATTGCAAGCGACGGAAAAGTACTATTGTCGGAGAAAGTTTCGGAATATACTGCTGGGTTTTATGATGAAAATAAATTTTCACTGCTATGCTTCCCTGTTCTTAGATTGCAGTTTGAGATGGATTCGGGGCTGTAATCTTTTTCCCACTGTAGGAGGACATACCCATAATTCTGCCCTCAATTTTTAATAATATCCTGCTGGGGGTTTTGTTATGAATTCAAAAGAAAAACCTTCTCAACTTCTTTGTTTGAATGGTCGCGCCATTGTACACAATCTACTTCCAGGTCCTCGGTGTAGACGAGTATAATAAGTAAGAGTTCTCAGTCGCACATGATGGTGGTAGACGACTCAACAGTACTCACCTGTAGACAAGTACGATAAGTAAGAGTCTATAGTACAGTATGTGTAAGTAAGAGCAACAAGGACAAATAAAGTATGTGGACGTACCCTCAGTCGCAAACAATGGTGGTAGACGACTGAGGGACATCCCTAGCTACGAAGTCTTAAATAGGACCACTGAAAATGAAATATGATCAAAAAAGAAAGCAACTCCCTTTGTTCACCACACAATCCATCCTCAACACTCGGCGCCGTCTTCGGTGCCCTATCGGCAATTGACAACACGCTAGAACGCACCATAAGAAGGTTCATAGGGTTTATAGTAAAAAAGAAGGGACAAAAGTCAGGACACTCAGTTGTACTTGGCCTAGGCTCGCTTGAAGCCAGCGTTCCCAACGGTGGATCAAAGGGCAAGCACGATGATCACCAGAGGGGCTGGAACATAATAACCGCTGATCAGTACGGTCGGCGTTTCGGCGATAGACTTTCTGGCCCCGAAAACAAAACCTGTTCATTCCGTCCAAGTAGATAGCCGATTCGGTAGCGCTTTCAAATATAAGAAACTTGTCGTTGTCCGTTTTCGAAGAGCTTCAAAATTGCGTGCGCTAGGAATGATTCTCTAGTGAGCGGCCGACTTGCGCCGACGCGCCTTTACCTCAGACATCCGCGACCGGACGGCACCCTTCCTCAACCAGGCTCTGGCGTCCTCCTCCGACGACCCAGGCTTTCAACCATCCTCCAGGCACCCTAAAAGGGCTCGATATGCATCCTCGCTGCCTCCCAGCTCGCCGCCGCCGCCGCTCAGCCCTATCTACGACGCCAATGAGGACGAACCCGATCCATTCTCCTTCGATCCCGACGCAGTACCCGACGCACCTCCACGCCTTCCGAACCTTCTCAGCACCCTCGGTGCCGCTCCAGTCGCCCCTAGCAGCACCGAAATATTAGCAGCATCGCGTGCCCTGTCACGCGCGGAATCCCTCAAGCCCCGGCGCTCCTCCGTCATGGCGACCGACTCGGACCAGGATGGCGAAGTGAAGGGCGGAGCAGATGAGAGGAAGGAGGGGTTACAGGAGGAGCAGCGGCTGGATTGGGAAGGGCTGCGGCGGAACGAGCGACTGCAGAGGAGGAGGAGGCACGAGCTCGAGTAGAGTATTCTGCCCACCTTGTTCATCAAGTGGATGAAGTCCAGGCAGCTCACAGACGTCCCAGAGAGCTCTCGCTGTCGCTGAGAGCCTCTGTGGACCCAAGGAATCGACGAGGTATCGAAAGCCTCCTAATCGGGCAACGGTCTCCATCGGCCGATGACCAAAGATCACCTTATAGCGCACGCAATTCTGAAGATATGGAGAAACGGAGCACGACAAGTTTCTTGTATTTTGAACCGCTACACACCCACATAATTATTTTTGTGAATTTTGTAACTTGGTTTTCCGGGGCCAGAAAGTCTATCGCCGAAACGCCGACCGTACTGATCAGCGGTTATTATGTTCCAGTCGTTATCAAACTCCTCAATTCCCACCCAGTTTGAAAACGACTGGTTCGAGTCTATACTTGGCCACGCAGTCAAGTGTTAGAAAACAATTAAACCAATATTAATAAGTACTTATATGGTAATTCCTCTAGTTAGTTTGTTGCAGTCACACTCTCAGCGTTGTTCCCTTACGGGTTTGCTGAGAGTGAGTCCACAGGTTCTTTTCGATTTGTTTTACTTATTTTACAGTATTTAATAATAGTGTCGTTTCCTTACGCGTTCGCTGAGAAGGACTCCTTCTTCTATCAAGATACACAGTGGCTCAACAAAACACCTGTAAATAGTTGTGCATGTCCAGACTTGAACTCGGGCCGACTTGGTGGCTGGGGTCCATCACCTGGCTGACAGTTCCCATCCATCAATTGAGCGTGGTGCTCCGGGGCTCCATACGTCACCGTCCTTGCTCCGAACCCTCACAGTCATCTTCCACCTCACCGGCTACCGCCACCCAGCTTCCAAACGACTCGCAACCCCAGCAGGATGCCCCCGAAAGGCGGAAACGCAAAGAAGGAGTCGGGGCGGGCGAAGAAGGCTGACAATGAGGTGCGCGTGGTGCCACATACACGGATATCGCGACGTGGCTCACGGGATTGGTTGTAGTTGAAGAAGCAGGCGGCGGCAGAGGCGGAGAAGGTGTGTGCTGCACTTACAGCTGCCCGAGTCCTCGATCTCAACCATCGTGCTGCTGTAGGAACGCAAAGACGCCGCAAGCTGGGCCGATGGCGCCAAAGGAAAGGGCGCCAAGGAGGACAAGGAGGCGAAGCGCGCGGCGGAGCTTGCGCGCAAGGCGGAGAATGCTAGGTTGTTGGCGGAGGAGGAGGTCGGTGCGCCAAAGAAGGAGAAGAAGGCGCCAGCGCCGAAGAAGAAGGTCCAGCCGAAGCCTGCCGGGCCGGGGGCGATTGCTGCAGGCGGTGGGCTCGGGCCTGCGGAAGAGAAGGGTAAGGACAAGCAAGAGGACGACCTCGTCGAGTCGTTCGCCGCGACGGGCATCGATAACGCACTGGATCTGCTCGAGGCGGTGAATGCAAAGACAGACAAGGCGAGTGTGGGGCAGGCTGCTGCGGGGATCGAGAAACACCCCGAGGTACGTGCTCCGCTGCGTTTACGAATGGGTTACGGTTCTAACTGGGGGCTACAGCGGCGATTCAAGGTACGCTATTGGTACGCGCGCGATCTGCGCGTGTGGCTGACGTTTGTGTGTAGGGCGCATTCGAAGCGTACGTGGAGCGCGAGATGCCGATTCTACGGGAGGAGGTGCGTGTCCCCCGCGCGTTCGTTTACCTGCGTGCCAGCTCACATCCGCGGCAGCATCCGGGCTTGCGGGACCAGCAATACAGGGTGCGTCGTCTTCAGAATGCATACATGTGCGCGATCTAAGGATGTGCTGTAGGATCGCCTCTTCAAGGCGTTCCAAAAGTCGCCCGACAATCCGTACGCCGGCGCTCTCCCCTCTGCTTCCTGCTGCTCATTACACCGTATCTGCAGCTTCAACCAAAGTACGGTCGCGTACGATGCAACGAAGGAGGAAAAGGTCGAGGCGCTGAACAAGAAGAAGGCGCAAGTCGAGCAACGCCTAAGGGAGAAGACCTCCACGGCCTAGGTGTAGATCGGGGAATCGGGGCTTTGTGGGTGTCTATCTACAGGCTGTAGTGGGCGGTACATGCTGTAGGCGCGTGTAGTCTATAAGAAGAATCGAATCGAATCGGGGTCAAGGACGGTGTCCGTCAATCACGCACCCACACACAGGCTTGGTTCCGCCCACAACAGCCTTTTAACGACCCTTACGCGCGTCCCCCCTCCCTCCCTTCTTTCCCTTCTCGACCGATGGCGGACCAGATTAACAAGTGGGCTGCGGGCTCTTTCTGTGCGTCGGCCGGGTCTGTCGACGCGCGCTCACCTATAACGGAACTACACCACAGACGGGCCCGTCCTCTCGCAGACCGACCTCTACCTCCTCAACACCGAGCTAGAGCTGCACCCGATTATGGCTGGGAAGGACGGCGGGTTCCATTTGGTGTTTAGTCTTTTGCAGGGTGCGCCTCCGTCCCCGTCCCCGTCCGCACCGTCCGCCTCTTCTCAAGCTAATCACGTCCCACAGGCACGACGGGCGGCTTCAACCCCGATGCGCGCGACCGCGACCTGCAGTTCACCGCAAAAGACGAGCCCGCGACGCTGCCGCGCGTCTCGCAGCTCATCATCATCACCGAGGCGAGCCCGTGGTGCACGATCGTGCAGAACGAGCGCGGGGTGACGATGCATGATATCTGCCAGAAGGTGTGGAAGGAGTGAGTTCTGGCGTTTTTGGGACGGGGAAGAGGGAGGGAGCGGGAGCGGACGGGTACCCGCGCCGGCGCCGAGTATCCCCATTCCCTCTCTCCTGCTTCATGCCCGCCTCCCTCCGCACGATGTGGCCCGTACGCTGACACAACCGCTAGCTACACCGACCATACGGTGACTGACACAGAGTTTGCGGCGTTGGCGCCGCGGCTGCAAGAGCAGGTCAAGCGAATGGCGCAGCACAACAACGCTGGGCCAGGTGGGTGGGGCGGGTATGGGTACGCGACGCCCGCGGCGGGCGCGATGCCGCGATTACGGCGTGTCGGTGCGTGTTTGCGGTTCCCTTTGCGTTCTCCTCTCTCCTTCCCTTCTTCCTTGATCCCCGCTAACACCACACCATAGACTGGCTCCGCGAACGCACCTTCTTCGAGGGTCTACGCAAGAACGACACGTACGCGATTAGCCGGCTGGGCTTCAAGGCGCCGAATATCTTTGTGATGGATCTCGTCGCGTAGCTTCGCGACTTTTGAGTGTTCGAGCTATCCTGTTGTTGTTTGTTGTATACTTACATTTACGCTGAACGCACGCAACTGCACGCTACGAGGAAGGCCGATACAGATAAAGCCGGATGAACCCAGGCGAACCCCGGTAAAGCTAGGATAAGCTTGTCTAGCTGACCTAGCAGAAGTCCGATTGACTTGGCTAGAATAGGTCCCTAGCTGAAGCTAGGAGAACCTAGGAGAAGCAGCACCAGGCTAGGTCAAACTAGGTATGTACTATTAGCAGAACTCCCGACCAACCCTAGTCTAGAAGTGGGTAAAATGCAGTGATAGCCGTGGAGGGGGCAGTATCGACTAGAACACATATATCATTGTGGTTTCATCCGCGGCCAACGGTTGTTGTTACGGCGCGAAACGGGCGGATGAAGAAGCTGACGGTTGGCGCCGCGGATGTAAATCGGGAAAGGCGAGAATACTTCTCGGCATATGTCTAGAACTTGGTTATTGGTCGAGAATATTGCCCGGCAGGGTATAAAAAGCCCACCAGACCGGATGTCAAAACCAACAACTACAACAGAACAACTCTTCCCCACCAAACATGAGTTACAAAGAAGGCGACATTAAATTCACCGGCGACAAGCGCTGCACTCGCTGCATCGAACTTAATCTTCCTGAGGTATGCATGTTGTTACTTTGGTTCTCGGTGGTCTGACTCTCTCGCAGTGCGTTCTCACCCTTACGCAACCAGACATAAAGATCTGCCGTGCTTGCGCGGACGCGACCCGTGGCTGCGGGTGGAATTATTAGGAATCATAGACCCTCGTAAGATTTTTAGTACGCATCAAGTGGTTTATACTATTAGAGGCAATACTGTAATTGTCGCATCTTGCTACGCTGAGACGCAGTGTGCACAAGACCTGATCTGAGCTTGTTCGAGTGGAACAATTATATCGGCCACTAAACCCGTGGTCGGGGTCAGGCGCAGCGAGTTTTCCGCAAGCGAATATGGGGGAGAATTATTTGTGGGCGTCGCTGTGATTATGACATCACCCAACCAACATCACAACCGTGGGTAACTCAGTTCAGCCCATTAGTCAAGTGTAGTGTGTATTAACATTGTAGACAGTCCGCATGCCTCACGGCTTACTTGTACCCAGCTAAAATCTAAGATCGAACTCACTAGCTGATCGTCTGCCCCGTGCAGGTTAGGCAGTTGATAGTTTCTGTGGTTACGAGGCCAGTAGTGAGGTGGGGCTACAGACTCCTGCGGGCACATTGCCGCAGGATAAGCTGTCCCAGCGGCGTTGCGTGCCTCGACCCAAAGCCATTTTAACGGCGGAAATCATCCCCTGTAAAACAAATTAGACCTTATTATTTGGGCTGAAATCCAGTTCTGAGCAGCACAAAAAAGCGTGGAAACCGGCAGCGTGGAAATGTAGATGTGGCTTTAGTTGATTTTTTTTTTTCCCTTTCCAAAAAAAAAGTCTTAAATAATGGACCATTGGAATAGACTATTATAGTAAGTACGTAAAAGAAAGGTTATGAAAGGCTCGTTTATCTAATGCAAAGAAGGTGCAAATCAAGTCCCCTCAAAGAGACATTTTTCCCCGTCAAAAATGGCCATTGTTCTCCCAAAAAATGATAGGCAAAAAAGGGCATTGTTATGTTCAATTATATCAATAAGCAAGAGGTCTTTATGTCGTTTTTTTCAAGCTTCTTTTTCATGTACCTAATGAGCCTCTTTTTGACAATATGTTGAGGCATATAAACTCCCCTTTTTTCGAACCATTTGCTCTTTCTTTGTGACTGGAAAAGATCAAATAAGTGTTCCCTTTATATTTGTATCCCGCCGGTGTGATTGAGGGAACATTTACTGTCTGTGAGGGGGCTCTTGGCCACCTAAGAATACCACACGTCTTCTGGCGCTCCTCATTATCTCCGCACGGTCCTAAGTATTTCCATCGATCGTCCTATATATTCTTCACTCTTCCTCCAAGTTATACGAATTTAGAGTGTTGATTGACCCCAGGGTGAATATTCTTCGATGACATGTTTTTGAAAGTGTCAAACCAGGAAGTTGGCCACCCCTCGTTCCTCCAGGTACAGACTACATATAGTAACGCGAGCGGGTGTTTCTGAAAGGCATCAACAATCGCAACAATTATCCGGGACCAGCGGAAGTGCACAGCCACTTTATGACTTTGTAGAATCCGCCACAAGTTGTGAAATTAACCTCAAAATGGCTATCTGTCCAGAAAGCTCTGTTTTACAACTCTGTGAAGGGACACACTGCATGGAATAGTGTATGGGCCCATTGAGAATTATTCCCAGGACCCATGAAGCCCTCTCAATTTATAAAGATGTGCCTTCCGGCCGCTCAGAAATCTCCAACTTTTGCGCGACTCAAAAGTGGTCCAAACAGCTTCTCGGGCTCTGTGAACCAAATATACATACCCCATGATTCATTATCGTTATAGGAAAGTCAGCTGAAGAATAAAAGATGCAATTGATATAACTCCTGAAGCTCACGGAGCCATCACTCGCAGCTGGGACGAGTGGTGAGGATTCGGAGGTGCAATCAGAGACGGCACAATATAAGATGAACTCAGGCCTGTGGCGGCGGTATAGCTGTCCAGGTAAATGCCGGAGAGAATCCCGATTCCAACGAGCCCAAAATCATACAGAACGGCCCACAGACGGCGGAGAACGACAGATAGCGTCCTCGGCGGCTAAGAATCCGGCCTCACACGCTGACCCCCACCAATTCGGCACGACTCCACGAGCTGCCATGTTCATCAATCACATCGGAATTTGGATGACAGGGAGCTGAGATATCACACTCGACAATTTCATCTTCAGCAGGGACGGTAAGAAGCTGGCGGATCTTAAAATTGTGGTCGGCCAACTTCCTAGGGTGGCCAAGTACCCCCTCACAGACAGTATGGAGAAATTTACATCTCACAGCTTAGGGAAACATTGAAAAATCCCAACTTGAATTATAAGGCCAATAAATGAGTTATAAGAGCTAGGAGGGTTCGACTGTAGCTCTAATTGGATATAATTCCGGTATAACAAAGGTAAAATGCAGCTATAATCCAGGAATATGTGGGTATAACTAGCTATAAGCTACGCAGAAAAATGGATTTGTTACTTACAGCCAATCATTAGACTTATCATTTAAATTGGGATTTCATGACATTTTCCTTGCTAATATGGTCTCCTCCAACCGAATGCTACACCGACGACGATATGCACCCATTGACCACCACGCGCCTCCGAGTCCAGTGTGCATGCGGTCATCCTGATAAGTTACTTGTATGTTTGTACGCGTACAGTGCCTAAAGCAGAGTGTGTATGGATGGATGTAACAGTATGATACAATGCAGGGGTCTGGAGTCTGGCGTCCAACCGGAACTGCAGTAGAGTAGAGCTGAAAAGTACAAAGCAGAGGAGAGCGAGCGATGGGACCTGGCGCCCTCAGACTGCTAGTGTTTTTGCGTCGTCCTCCGGCGCATGCCCACGCCCATGCCCGTGCTCCTCGTTCCACCGCCGTCATCGTCCCCATCCCTAATGACTTACCCGCCTCCAAATCCAAATCCAAATCCAGATTGTAGTCGCGCGTGGTCAAGACGCTAACCCTGCCCGTCCGCGAGCCCCGCCGGGCGTGTGGGTATGGGTGTGGGTTGGCCGCAAAGTTGAGTGTCGACGTGCGCGTGCCGGAGGTGCGGAATCCCGAGTCGGATCCAGAGAGCCCTATGGGCGTGGCGATGTTGCTGTCGTGCGCGCTCTTGTGCGAGATGGCGACACGCGAGTTGAAGATCTGAGGGAAGGAATCAGGTTTCGGCGCTTCAGAAGAGGGAAAGGGAGCGGATACGCACCAGGAGGATGCTATTCGAGTACACCTTGGACAGCGCGATGCAGATGATGAGGTGCCATTGCGTATTCTTGAACCGGGGGTCGACGAAGATGTAGAGGTCGATGAGCGAGCAGGCGGCGCATAAGAAGCCTGTTTTGACAGTCATCTACGGAGAGGATGATGCGTCGGAGTATCTAGACGTGAGGGATGAGTGTAGTAGATACGATGTTTCGTGGTAGCGGAGTTGGAATCGCCATCATAATTTGTTCTGCTCTTGACCTCGACTGACGATTCCAACTCGGCCACTTTCTTCACTTTCTCAAAGTCTACGAGCTCATTTTCGACTTGACAACTCCATGTCGAGTCGACAGCCAGCAAATCCCCCCCTCTTCGGAAAGCAATTCGAAAAATCGCCGTTCTCAGCTGCGAAGCAGAAAAACAAAACGATGATGGTGGAAAAACGTCTCAATGCGGTTCAGGAAGCAGCTGGCGAAGAGGAAGGGGTCGAGGAGACAGAGCCGGTCGGGGAGCGGGTCGAGCAGAAGAGCAGGACGAGGAAACAAAAGGCCAAAACGGCGCGAGAGATGGACAACGAGGAGCAGGCGGACGCTGATAATCACGAACAGGAGGACAAGGTCCAGGAGGAGGGGAGCAGCGACAAGGAGGACTGGAGTCGAGGCGAACACCGTGGAGCGAGCCCAGCGAGGTCGAGCTCAAGCAGAAGATCAAGCTCTTGCAAGCGAGGCGAGCCAGAAGAAGAAGATGTCGACGAGAGCTCCGAGCCAGCCAAGAGTAGGGGAGGCAGATACAGCTTCAGGGAGCGTAGGAAGCAGTTCAGGTTCAATTCGCCGGAGGAGGACGAAGAGGAGACCCCGCCTTGCCGTACCAGGAAGAAACTTCGTCCCACCGAGGAGTCGTCGTCCGAGACACCGACTACGGCCAAACCGAAGTCCAAGCGCACGCGTTTCGACCTGGAGTTCCTCGAGCGCGCGATAGCCAAGGCCAAGCCAGTCCAGCCATCCCCAGACCGGGTCCTCTACTCGAAAGCCCACCTCAACGGAAGCGCAAGCGCAAGACAGTCAGCACTGGGAAACGCGTTCAGGCCCAGCTTTAGCTTCAAACCAACGGGATACAAGTCAGCGGGACAGTCGGGCAGCGCCCCAAACCGCAAGTCGGGCAGTGCTCCAAGTCGTCGGTTAGGCAGCGCCCTAGCTCGACAAATGTCGTCAAGCGACGGAGAGGTCGACATCGACCAGCAGAGCGGCCGCGTTTCCATGTCGTTGAACGTGGTCAAGCGCCTCATGCACCTCAGGCAGCAGGAACATTTGAAATGTTTCAGGCCACTACCGTGGAACGATTTCAATTCGCCTAGGCAAGCCATTTAAGGAAACCGGAGGTTGTTCGGGTGGGATGGGGGCGCAGGTTATTTGGCGCGGGTGCAGATATCTAACCATATTAAGGTTGTTTGGCGCGGGTGCGGAGATCTATTGTATCTAGTACGGGTGCAGAGTCCTCTGTTACTTGTTATGGAAATTCAGAAGCAGAATTTGGAAGCAGAATTTGGAACTGTGCGCGACGCGTGGTTACAGAGCTGCTCTACTACTATTGTTAATCATCGTCATCAGCCTCACTACTACTATCTTCTTCGTCGTCGTCGTCGTCGCTTGGATCTTCTTCCCCTCCGGTCCAACTCGCATCCTCCTCGTCCTTTTTCGGGCTCGTTGTCGCCTCCATCGTCTCCATCTCTCATCCGTGCACGCTCTGCATGCTTACGGTGGCCCCTTCCCTTCCATTCCTCTTTCCCGATCTCTGCTGCTCACCAGATCAACTCGCGGTACACGGCCGCTTGTTTTCGCGCGTAAGCTTTTCTTCCTTCCCGAATTGGTGCGTCCCCGCCCCGCTCCTCCGCGACGGCAGCGCGTTGGTCCCAAAGGTGTTCCTCGTGCCGAAGAGAAAGCGGTAGCCGGCGGATCTCTTCCTGCAAGATCCGGACTTCTTCCTGCCAGCGACGCGTTCGAGCGTATGCGCGACACCACTCGACACGAACACTGTCCAGGAGCGAACTCTCTGTTCCGCTCGTCCCCGCCATGCTCCAGATCCAGGAAATAGTCCGTCTTCCCTCCCCGGAGGACTTCTTCGACTTGGACGCAGATGCTTCGTCCCCCTTCTTCCTCCTCGGCCTCGTCGTCCGTGACACCCACATCCTCTGCGGCCAGTAGACCCGCCTCCACCAACTCCACCTGTCGCTGCAGCCGCGTTGCCAGCTGGCGTCGATTGCAGGCCTCGCGTTTGGATATCTCGTCGGGGTCCTCAAGGCACCGAATGTCACTGGCCAGTAACGGCGGCCAAACGACGCCATCCTCAACCGCGCAGAGCGCTGCGCGAGCGGCCTGGTACATATCGGCATGAGATTTGATCTTCACCTCGTTGCGCGCGACCAGGGCACGCGATCGGGTGTTCATCCCTTGGTTGCGAGACTGGTGTTTTTTGTAAATGAGAAGGCGCGCCTTTATGTGAAGTTGGTGCCGTAGTTGAACGAGGGCGCGTTTGCACTGAGCATCTCGCAGGCGACGTTCGATGGATACCAAACCGGCATGACATCCTGCCCGCTCGGATTTCGAAAGCGAAGATGGGAGGAGGAGAGGGATGTCTTCTGCGTGGATGTCGTCTGCGAGCTTGAGGGAGGAAAGACGAGTGAGCGAAGTAGGAGAGTAGGTAGCCTGAAGGTCTCGGAGTTGTTTGATCGCTTTGTCGAGCTTCTTGCGCAATGGTTTGAGGCGTATAGTGTTGCCCGCTCCGCTCTCGCGTTTTTTGAGCTCGGCTTGGACCCGAACGCCGTCTATACGCAGTTCTTAGTAGGGCTTGTCCAACGATTTAATAACCACTCACTGTTCATCTTCCAACTCCAATCCCAAAACAATGAACTCCGAGGGTGTCACGGCGTGGAGGGCGGCACGACCTTTTTGCATCTCCTCGCGATCCTCCTCCTCAAGCAGCTTGCGAACGGCAGCTTCGGACATCCCCTCCGGCTCGCTCGATGCGTACGGGTTCGGCTTCTCGCCATCCTCCTCAAACTCCTTCACCATCTGGAGCCATTCCGGAACATGTTCTGCCTGCTGCGCGCTAAAGACGCGAAACGAATCCTCCTGCTTGCACAACTCCACCTTGGCGTTCTGGAGTCGCCGTCGCAGAAGCTTGGCGAGACCGAGCAACTTGGACCAATTCCAGAATGTCCAGTGGTCGTCGAGTTGGTCAGCCCGTGCGCCGTGCCCACTGAGTTTTGTGCTCCCCGCCAGCCCCGCAATCGCCGCCCACAGCCTCTCGATACCCTCGCCGTCCGTCGCGCCACTACCGGGGATGAGGCTGAGATGGAATAGAACGCGACAGAGCCAGATGTGGGCGTTAATATGCATCTTTGGTACGGCAAAGCGGCAGAGGTTGAGCGCCAAGCCAAGCGAAGGCGAACCAGCGGTGGAAGGGAGAGGAGGCGGTTCTTGAGGTCCTTGCCCCACTGGCATGCGATGTCGTACGAGAACATCTTCCGCAGAGCAGCGTGGATGTGGCGAAGAAGTGATGCGAGAATGTAGTCCATGTTAGCATATCTGCGCACATTAGACAAAGGGACAACAAAGTAAAGAAAATGCGCACCGTTCTCCACGTTGGAGGTCCCCGACGCCGTTCGCGAGCACAAACTCGTGTCGAGCACAGATACCGGCTCCAACGCCGGTTGCGCTATAGCCTCGCGCAAATTTTGTGTTTGCGTGATCGAGGGCGGCCAGGCCAGTGCAGGAGCTAATCTACGTTGACAAGAATGAGTTCACTTCTTGTGCGAGAGATAGAGAGAAATAATAAATTCACCTCTTTTTGATCCGTCACCATCAACAGATATTGCCGGTATGGTTCCCATTCGACCAAGTAAGCCCAGCCCGTGCCGAGTCCCAGATCGCGTATGTCGCTCCCGATGAGCCGCCGCTTGAGGCGAAAGCAGGCGTCCATTGCGATGAATTGAATGTAGAGGCATCTGACCATTGTTAGCACCGAGCGAAGAGTATGCGAGTGAATACGTACTGGTCCGCGGGTGATGCATCCATCCAGTTGTCGGGCAAGTTGATCCCTGGATGCGGACAGGCAGCACACCAAATAGCTAGCTCGCCGGATCGAGTGGCGACAATCGGTTTGGCTGTGTGCCCTCGGCCCCGACGTTTGAGTAGTAAAAGATGTCGATATTGTCGTGCCATGCGCATGAACGCCTTGTAGCGATCCAGCGGCTTGATGCCAGCCCCGCTTGTTCGGTACTCGAGGGCCCGATAGTAGTCATACGCCGTTGTTTTCCCATGTAGGCGAGCGCGTGAAAGTCGTTGAGGCAGGCCAACGTCGCGCAAGTCCGCGGTCGTGTCCCAGTGGCGGGGTAGTAGCTCGAGCGCAAGAGCTGTATCCCGGGATCAGAGTCGTGCAGAGCGCATCCGCAGAAGTCGACAGCGACCTCGTGAACGCCGTTGATATGGATAATGAGGAAGTCCTGGTTCCCGGGCGAGGTAGCAGGCACTTTTCTCCGGAGACGTGCCCTAGCTGTATGCGCAGGCCGGCGGACTTGAGAGATTTGCGCTGGAAGAAGAGGCCATTCCAATGCTGATCTCGAGCATCAACGACCAGAGCGACAAAACGACGAGGAACTCACCTCGATCCAATGGAGCGGATTCGCTGCGTGCTGGGCTACAATGCAGTCACGACAGAGCAACGGTGCATGGCTGCATTCGCGGCATCGGTAGGTGTTGTGTGATTCGTCGCCGCAGCCAGGACAGGACGACAATGTATTGTACCATCCACGTCCATCGAGCCAAATTAGAGCGTCTAAGAATGACTCCCGGTGGCACGACACCCATTCCTCCATACAAGGGTCCTGTGAAAAGGTTAGTAGATAGCTCTCGTCGATGTACAAACAACCTACCGAGACTTTGGACGATTTCTTGGACTTCGGCGGGTGCGGATGACTCGGGGACTCCACAGAGGAAGTCAGGTCATCTTCCCAGAGAGAGACACTGTATTCTTGAGGCTCGGTAGCGGATGAGGTAGAAGCAAGCGGAGGCAGCGAGTCCGTGGATTCAGTCCTCTCGAACTTCCAGAGTCGCTTCACCGGGGAAGACGCCTGCACGGGGAGAGGCTCTCGGACGACACGCTTGGTTCCCCTGGATGTTTCTTTTGAGGTTTCGACAAAGGTATCCATAAGGCCGTCAGAGAGCGAGGAGTTGTGGATCGCAAACGAGTGTGAGGTGGCAAGCGCGGGGCTAGGATCGTGTTCGGGCCGACGTGAGCGCGTCCTGCGCTGGATGGAAGAACGAGAACACGTTGCAGGTTCGGACATTATGGGGAGAATAAACAAGAATTTGATCTGGTCACACAAGCCTCGTTTAAATTTCTCGTAGCTACGCGCATGTATTTGGTTCGTACATAGGTACATGATAAAGCAAAGAATTTTTTGTCGGGTTCAGCCCTGCAAGAGCGGAAAGAATATCAGCTCGACACATCCATCGAAACGGTCAGCTGAGCGCACCTTCAGAGCGTCACCAGGGACCACCCCATCCACTCAACGCCTGAAACCCGCACCGAGAACACCCGCCTTGCTATCGATCCAATCAAACACCTTCGAGTTGGCGAGCTGGATGAACTCGTCGGCTTCGCGCAGCAGACCCGATGAGCATTCTAGGTCATCGTGAGTATGGGTCGAGAGTTTGGGACGCGACACGTACGCGAGAGTGTTGATATGACCGTCTTCGGCATCTGCAGGTACCAGGTCCGCGAGTGGCCGGTGGAGAACCTCCTGGATTGCAGACTCCGTGCGCCGAAGGGACCAACTTGATGAGGATGAGATTACCGCGGCGAGGACGCAGCAGCGCCTCCATTTCCGGAGGCATGATGGAGCGGATGGAGGTGTTAACAGAGCGGCCAGGTGGGCTCCTAACATGGTCGCAGCCCTCGATGAGGAAGAAGAGTCCCCGCTCAGTGAAGACGGACATTTTGGGGCACTGAGAGCATTTGACGGGGTTGGCGCCGACATGGGGGATGCTATCGACGCTGGAGAGTGTGTCGAAGGGCAGGGTGATGTATTTGGGAACGTCGTGCTTGTCGTAGAGGATCGCAAGATGAGAGTGGGGAGCAATCTATGAGAGAGTGAGCGACGTAGAACAGCGGATAGACGAGCACTGGGCCCACAAACGGCGGCATCTTGGGGAAGCTGAAGACTACCATCGTGGATCACAAGGTCGTGGTTCGGAAGAGAAACGTAGATTTGACTTTTGTTCGTAGGGACAACATTGACAGATGGAGTTTCTACAGCAGCGCAGCGGACTTTGAAAGCGGTACGAGAGCTAGGAACGAGGTACGAAACGTGCACAGACTAAAACAAGACGCGGCGAAAAGGGGTCTGGGAACAAAGAGCATATGTATGTTAGCTAGGAACGGGGTACGAAACGTGAAAAAAAGTAAACGAGACGCGGCGAGCAGGAATCCGGGAACAAAGAACATGTTTTCAAATGGAGGCGAGAGTGGGTGGGCAAGGTTCGTCCGAGTATGGGAGAGCGTGTGCCCAAGCAATCGCCTTGCGGAAGTTGAGCGTGTTGAGCATGAACAGGGCCCCCAACGGGAGCTGTTTGAACCGTAAAACGTCAAGAAGTTCGTTCCTGTCAGAGATTCAAACTCCGTGAGTACGAATAAATGAATAACGTACTGGCTCCGATAGATCTGGCCCGAGTTCCACACCGTCCAATATTGCTCCTCGAGGCGTTCATTGGCAGCGGCGACGTCAGCTTCTGCAGCTTGAGCTTGGCGCCAGTCCCTAACACGCTGGTCAAGATTGCGCGGCGTGATAGGCGCGTCGAGGGCGGGAGGCGCGCCAAGGGCGGCAAGCGCACCAAGGGCGGGAGGCGCGTTGGGCGCGCCAAGGGCGGGAGGCGCGTTGGGTGCGTCAAGGGCAGGAAGCGCGTCAGGTGCGGCGGGCACGTCCCGGACGAGGGGCGCAGGAGGTCTGGTGCATGCGCGATCCGCTGCCCCGCTGTTCTCCTGGCCCTCATTCTGGCTGTTCATACGCGGTAGACGCGTCTTCTGACGTATGGTCGTGGGGTGGACATCGGGCACCACGAGCACTGGGTTGACAGCACGGATCGGAGAAGGCTCTGCGCCGTCGAAGAGCATAGATGGTGGGGGGAGAGAGACCGCGATATTGGTCCACCGATCCTCCGGGCCAGTTATCCAAAGGACACGAGACATGAGCGCCAGACGGCGGAGCGCGTAGTGAATGTCGGTGTGGGGCGATAGCTCGGACGATGCGTGAGGCGGGGTTGGATCTGGGGGCGTGAATGCTTCGGGCGGGGGCCCCAGATCACCATATATTGAGGGCACAGGCGACTCGTATATTGGGGAGATGCCGTCGGATGTGGAGCGCAGCCATGCCTCCCAGCGGTTGCGGGGGCAGCGGCGGCGACCAGTCGCTTGGCGGTGAGGACGCGCGTTCGGCGGCAGGAGGAGCAGAAGTGGCCGCCATTCGATTGCAGGTATTGCAGTCACAAGCCCGACGTGTGCTTGGTTGGGCCGAAGAGGCGATAGGCATGGTGCACAGAGGGAGAGCGAGAGGAGGTGGTGGCTCGGCTTCTGGATTAAGGTCGTTCAACGACAACGCGGCCATGCATTACTCGAGTATTGTTGTGGTGGTCACTGGAAGAAGAGGAGACAACTTGATCTCAACACTTCTCAACACTTGTGCGGCGCACTCGACCCAAACAAAAGCAACTTTGTTCTAAAGCTGAGTATCACAATATATCAACTCTCTGCGGAGAAAAGGGGACCTTTGACGCGCCTGCATTGGTCCCGCCGCCAGTAGCTCGCCGCATCTGAGCTTGTTTAACCGCGGTGACCACCTCTGCCTCTGCTATGTCCAACCGCTTTGAATCCATTGTTGTGGGCACAACATTAACCGTGTAAGTCTCGCTAATGGCTGCGGCCAACGGCCTCTCACTATCTCTTCCAGCGCGTGGTGTCCTGTCTCATCATGAACTCCAAGTACCCTCGCCCGACGTTCTTCCAGGCGCCAGGTCGGCGCTGCTGCGGCATCCCCAGCTCCCTCCTGAACACGCAAACCTTCCATAGCCAAAACATCGTCGACTGCGCCCAGTGCCAAGTTATGGATCCATTGGTGCACCTCGATGGTGTCGATGACGCCGTCTTTGCTGTCCTTGTGGTTTGCCCTCACACTCACGGCGCTGACCGGCGCCAACTCAATATGTGCATCGAGCGTCGCCTCCGCGACGATACTGAGCCGCCGGTCATCGATGGTATCGCTTTGTCTGAGCTGCGCACGGCTCTAGGCGACGTCACTGTCGTTAAAATCGACACCAACCACACCCTCAGTCCGGCCCTTCCCATCCCCCGAGCTCGCCTTCCCCATCATATCTATGGATTCCCCACTCGACCTGGAGCAAGCCTGGCGTGCTGTCTTCGCTTGGCTCAAGCGCAGCCAGGGTAACTCTTCGTGTATGACTGCGATGGTTCCTCCTTCCCAAGCCCACCCCGACTACGCAACTCACTACGAGGTGACGCCCTTTGTTTGGTCGATGAATATGTGGCCAGATGAGGTTGGAGGAGATACGGAGGCGGAGTCTTTTGCGGAGTCGTCTTCGGAGTTGTCTTCGGACGGCGAATAGCTGGTCGGTCAATGTACACGCCACGGAGCGCACAAATTGAATACACTATCGTACGGGATACAAAGACAATAGAGGGAGTCAACGTATGACACTTAAATGGTTTTGAGGAATTCCAAATTACGAAGACGCACAAGCTGCAGAGCGGTCCAGCTGCAGTGTACAGTGACGGCGGTTTTGTAGTACTCGTCCTGCGACGGCAACCAAGTTGTGAAATTAACCTCAAAATGGCTATCTGTCCAGAAAGCTCTGTTTTACAACTCTGTGAAGGGACACACTGCATGGAATAGTGTATGGGCCCATTGAGAATTATTCCCAGGACCCATGAAGCCCTCTCAATTTATAAAGATGTGCCTTCCGGCCGCTCAGAAATCTCCAACTTTTGCGCGACTCAAAAGTGGTCCAAACAGCTTCTCGGGCTCTGTGAACCAAATATACATACCCCATGATTCATTATCGTTATAGGAAAGTCAGCTGAAGAATAAAAGATGCAATTGATATAACTCCTGAAGCTCACGGAGCCATCACTCGCAGCTGGGACGAGTGGTGAGGATTCGGAGGTGCAATCAGAGACGGCACAATATAAGATGAACTCAGGCCTGTGGCGGCGGTATAGCTGTCCAGGTAAATGCCGGAGAGAATCCCGATTCCAACGAGCCCAAAATCATACAGAACGGCCCACAGACGGCGGAGAACGACAGATAGCGTCCTCGGCGGCTAAGAATCCGGCCTCACACGCTGACCCCCACCAATTCGGCACGACTCCACGAGCTGCCATGTTCATCAATCACATCGGAATTTGGATGACAGGGAGCTGAGATATCACACTCGACAATTTCATCTTCAGCAGGGACGGTAAGAAGCTGGCGGATCTTAAAATTGTGGTCGGCCAACTTCCTAGGGTGGCCAAGTACCCCCCTCACAGACAGTATGGAGAAATTTACATCTCACAGCTTAGGGAAACATTGAAAAATCCCAACTTGAATTATAAGGCCAATAAATGAGTTATAAGAGCTAGGAGGGTTCGACTGTAGCTCTAATTGAATATAATTCCGGTATAACAAAGGTAAAATGCAGCTATAATCCAGGAATATGTGGGTATAACTAGCTATAAGCTACGCAGAAAAATGGATTTGTTACTTACAGCCAATCATTAGACTTATCATTTAAATTGGGATTTCATGACATTTTCCTTGCTAATATGGTCTCCTCCAACCGAATGCTACACCGACGACGATATGCACCCATTGACCACCACGCGCCTCCGAGTCCAGTGTGCATGCGGTCATCCTGATAAGTTACTTGTATGTTTGTACGCGTACAGTGCCTAAAGCAGAGTGTGTATGGATGGATGTAACAGTATGATACAATGCAGGGGTCTGGAGTCTGGCGTCCAACCGGAACTGCAGTAGAGTAGAGCTGAAAAGTACAAAGCAGAGGAGAGCGAGCGATGGGACCTGGCGCCCTCAGACTGCTAGTGTTTTTGCGTCGTCCTCCGGCGCATGCCCACGCCCATGCCCGTGCTCCTCGTCCACCGCCGTCATCGTCCCCATCCCTAATGACTTACCCGCCTCCAAATCCAAATCCAAATCCAGATTGTAGTCGCGTGGTCAAGACGCTAACCCTGCCCGTCCGCGAGCCCCGCCGGGCGTGTGGGTATGGGTGTGGGTTGGCCGCAAAGTTGAGTGTCGACGCGTGCGCGTGCCGGAGGTGCGCAATCCCGAGTCGGATCCAGAGAGCCCTATGGGCGTGGCGATGTTGCTGTCGTGCGCGCTCTTGTGCGAGATGGCGACGCGAGTTGAAGATCTGAGGGAAGGAATCAGGTTTCGGCGCTTCAGAAGAGGGAAAGGGAGCGGATACGCACCAGGAGGATGCTATTCGAGTACACCTTGGACAGCGCGATGCAGATGATGAGGTGCCATTGCGTATTCTTGAACCGGGGTCGACGAAGATGTAGAGGTCGATGAGCGAGCAGGCGGCGCATAAGAAGCCTGTTTTGACAGTCATCTACGGAGAGGATGATGCGTCGGAGTATCTAGACGTGAGGGATGAGTGTAGTAGATACGATGTTTCGTGGTAGCGGAGTTGGAATCGCCATCATAATTTGTTCTGCTCTTGACCTCGACTGACGATTCCAACTCGGCCACTTTCTTCACTTTCTCAAAGTCTACGAGCTCATTTTCGACTTGACAACTCCATGTCGAGTCGACAGCCAGCCAAATCCCCCTCTTCGGAAAGCAATTCGAAAAATCGCCGTTCTCAGCTGCGAAGCAGAAAAACAAAACGATGATGGTGGAAAAACGTCTCAATGCGGTTCAGGAAGCAGCTGGCGAAGAGGAAGGGGTCGAGGAGACAGAGCCGGTCGGGGAGCGGGTCGAGCAGAAGAGCAGGACGAGGAAACAAAAGGCCAAAACGGGCGAGAGATGGACAACGAGGAGCAGGCGGACGCTGATAATCACGAACAGGAGGACAAGGTCCAGGAGGAGGGGAGCAGCGACAAGGAGGACTGGAGTCGAGGCGAACACCGTGGAGCGAGCCCAGCGAGGTCGAGCTCAAGCAGAAGATCAAGCTCTTGCAAGCGAGGCGAGCCAGAAGAAGAAGATGTCGACGAGAGCTCCGAGCCAGCCAAGAGTAGGGGAGGCAGATACAGCTTCAGGGAGCGTAGGAAGCAGTTCAGGTTCGATTCGCCGGAGGAGGACGAAGAGGAGACCCCGCCTTGCCGTACCAGGAAGAAACTTCGTCCCACCGAGGAGTCGTCGTCCGAGACACCGACTACGGCCAAACCGAAGTCCAAGCGCACGCGTTTCGACCTGGAGTTCCTCGAGCGCGCGATAGCCAAGGCCAAGCCAGTCCAGCCATCCCCAGACCGGGTCCTCTACTCGAAAGCCCACCTCAACGGAAGCGCAAGCGCAAGACAGTCAGCACTGGGAAACGCGTTCAGGCCCAGCTTTAGCTTCAAACCAACGGGATACAAGTCAGCGGGACAGTCGGGCAGCGCCCCAAACCGCAAGTCGGGCAGTGCTCCAAGTCGTCGGTTAGGCAGCGCCCTAGCTCGACAAATGTCGTCAAGCGACGGAGAGGTCGACATCGACCAGCAGAGCGGCCGCGTTTCCATGTCGTTGAACGTGGTCAAGCGCCTCATGCACCTCAGGCAGCAGGAACATTTGAAATGTTTCAGGCCACTACCGTGGAACGATTTCAATTCGCCTAGGCAAGCCATTTAAGGAAACCGGAGGTTGTTCGGGTGGGATGGGGGCGCAGGTTATTTGGGCGGGTGCAGATATCTAACCATATTAAGGTTGTTTGGCGCGGGTGCGGAGATCTATTGTATCTAGTACGGGTGCAGAGTCCTCTGTTACTTGTTATGGAAATTCAGAAGCAGAATTTGGAAGCAGAATTTGGAACTGTGCGCGACGGGTGGTTACAGAGCTGCTCTACTACTATTGTTAATCATCGTCATCAGCCTCACTACTACTATCTTCTTCTTCGTCGTCGTCGTCGTCGCTTGGATCTTCTTCCCCTCCGGTCCAACTCGCATCCTCCTCGTCCTTTTTCGGGCTCGTTGTCGCCTCCATCGTCTCCATCTCTCATCCGTGCACGCTCTGCATGCTTACGGTGGCCCCTTCCCTTCCATTCCTCTTTCCCGATCTCTGCTGCTCACCAGATCAACTCGCGGTACACGGCCGCTTGTTTTCGCGCGTAAGCTTTTCTTCCTTCCCGAATTGGTGCGTCCCCGCCCCGCTCCTCCGCGACGGCAGCGCGTTGGTCCCAAAGGTGTTCCTCGTGCCGAAGAGAAAGCGGTAGCCGGCGGATCTCTTCCTGCAAGATCCGGACTTCTTCCTGCCAGCGACGCGTTCGAGCGTATGCGCGACACCACTCGACACGAACACTGTCCAGGAGCGAACTCTCTGTTCCGCTCGTCCCCGCCATGCTCCAGATCCAGGAAATAGTCCGTCTTCCCTCCCCGGAGGACTTCTTCGACTTGGACGCAGATGCTTCGTCCCCCTTCTTCCTCCTCGGCCTCGTCGTCCGTGACACCCACATCCTCTGCGGCCAGTAGACCCGCCTCCACCAACTCCACCTGTCGCTGCAGCCGCGTTGCCAGCTGGCGTCGATTGCAGGCCTCGCGTTTGGATATCTCGTCGGGGTCCTCAAGGCACCGAATGTCACTGGCCAGTAACGGCGGCCAAACGACGCCATCCTCAACCGCGCAGAGCTGCGCGAGCGGCCTGGTACATATCGGCATGAGATTTGATCTTCACCTCGTTGCGCGCGACCAGGGCACGCGATCGGGTGTTCATCCCTTGGTTGCGAGACTGGTGTTTTTTGTAAATGAGAAGGCGCGCCTTTATGTGAAGTTGGTGCCGTAGTTGAACGAGGGCGCGTTTGCACTGAGCATCTCGCAGGCGACGTTCGATGGATACCAAACCGGCATGACATCCTGCCCGCTCGGATTTTGGCGAAGATGGGAGGAGGAGAGGGATGTCTTCTGCGTGGATGTCGTCTGCGAGCTTGAGGGAGGAAAGACGAGTGAGCGAAGTAGGAGAGTAGGTAGCCTGAAGGTCTCGGAGTTGTTTGATGGTTTTGGTGAGCTTCTTGCGCAATGGCTTGAGGCGTATAGTGTTGCCCGCTCCGCTCTCGCGTTTTTTGAGCTCGGCTTGGACCCGAACCGCCGTCTATACGCAGTTCTTAGTAGGGCTCGTCCAACGATTTAATAACCACTCACTGTTCATCTTCCAACTCCAATCCCAAAACAATGAACTCCGAGGGTGTCACGGCGTGGAGGGCGGCACGACCTTTTTGCATCTCCTCGCGATCCTCCTCCTCAAGCAGCTTGCGAACGGCAGCTTCGGACATCCCCTCCGGCTCGCTCGATGCGTACGGGTTCGGCTTCTCGCCATCCTCCTCAAACTCCTTCACCATCTGGAGCCATTCCGGAACATGTTCTGCCTGCTGCGCGCTAAAGACGCGAAACGAATCCTCCTGCTTGCACAACTCCACCTTGGCGTTCTGGAGTCGCCGTCGCAGAAGCTTGGCGAGACCGAGCAACTTGGACCAATTCCAGAATGTCCAGTGGTCGTCGAGTTGGTCAGCCCGTGCGCCGTGCCCACTGAGTTTTGTGCTCCCCGCCAGCCCCCGCATCGCCGCCCACAGCCTCTCGATACCCTCGCCGTCCGTCGCGCCACTACCGGGGATGAGGCTGAGATGGAATAGAACGCGACAGAGCCAGATGTGGGCGTTAATATGCATCTTTGGTACGGCAAAGCGGCAGAGGTTGAGCGCCAAGCCAAGCGAAGGCGAACCAGCGGTGGAAGGGAGAGGAGGCGGTTCTTGAGGTCCTTGCCCCACTGGCATGCGATGTCGTACGAGAACATCTTCCGCAGAGCAGCGTGGATGTGGCGAAGAAGTGATGCGAGAATGTAGTCCATGTTAGCATATCTGCGCACATTAGACAAAGGGACAACAAAGTAAAGAAAATGCGCACCGTTCTCCACGTTGGAGGTCCCCGACGCCGTTCGCGAGCACAAACTC
Source organism: Mycena kentingensis (nom. inval.) (assembly GCA_014461125.1). Taxonomy (NCBI): domain Eukaryota; kingdom Fungi; phylum Basidiomycota; class Agaricomycetes; order Agaricales; family Mycenaceae; genus Mycena; species Mycena kentingensis (nom. inval.). The sequence goes on along the minus strand of JACAZG010000019.1, from coordinate 1,048,580 downwards.
GTGTCGAGCACAGATACCGGCTCCAACGCCGGTTGCGCTATAGCCTCGCGCAAATTTTGTGTTTGCGTGATCGAGGGCGGCCAGGCCAGTGCAGGAGCTAATCTACGTTGACAAGAATGAGTTCACTTCTTGTGCGAGAGATAGAGAGAAATAATAAATTCACCTCTTTTTGATCCGTCACCATCAACAGATATTGCCGGTATGGTTCCCATTCGACCAAGTAAGCCCAGCCCGTGCCGAGTCCCAGATCGCGTATGTCGCTCCCGATGAGCCGCCGCTTGAGGCGAAAGCAGGCGTCCATTGCGATGAATTGAATGTAGAGGCATCTGACCATTGTTAGCACCGAGCGAAGAGTATGCGAGTGAATACGTACTGGTCCGCGGGTGATGCATCCATCCAGTTGTCGGGCAAGTTGATCCCTGGATGCGGACAGGCAGCACACCAAATAGCTAGCTCGCCGGATCGAGTGGCGACAATCGGTTTGGCTGTGTGCCCTCGGCCCCGACGTTTGAGTAGTAAAAGATGTCGATATTGTCGTGCCATGCGCATGAACGCCTTGTAGCGATCCAGCGGCTTGATGCCAGCCCCGCTTGTTCGGTACTCGAGGGCCCGATAGTAGTCATACGCCGTTGTTTTCCCATGTAGCGAGAGCGCGTGAAAGTCGTTGAGGCAGGCCAACGTCGCGCAAGTCCGCGGTCGTGTCCCAGTGGCGGGGTAGTAGCTCGAGCGCAAGAGCTGTATCCCGGGATCAGAGTCGTGCAGAGCGCATCCGCAGAAGTCGACAGCGACCTCGTGAACGCCGTTGATATGGATAATGAGGAAGTCCTGGTTCCCGGGGCGAGGTAGCAGGCACTTTTCTCCGGAGACGTGCCCTAGCTGTATGCGCAGGCCGGCGGACTTGAGAGATTTGCGCTGGAAGAAGAGGCCATTCCAATGCTGATCTCGAGCATCAACGACCAGAGCGACAAAACGACGAGGAACTCACCTCGATCCAATGGAGCGGATTCGCTGCGTGCTGGGCTACAATGCAGTCACGACAGAGCAACGGTGCATGGCTGCATTCGCGGCATCGGTAGGTGTTGTGTGATTCGTCGCCGCAGCCAGGACAGGACGACAATGTATTGTACCATCCACGTCCATCGAGCCAAATTAGAGCGTCTAAGAATGACTCCCGGTGGCACGACACCCATTCCTCCATACAAGGGTCCTGTGAAAAGGTTAGTAGATAGCTCTCGTCGATGTACAAACAACCTACCGAGACTTTGGACGATTTCTTGGACTTCGGCGGGTGCGGATGACTCGGGGACTCCACAGAGGAAGTCAGGTCATCTTCCCAGAGAGAGACACTGTATTCTTGAGGCTCGGTAGCGGATGAGGTAGAAGCAAGCGGAGGCAGCGAGTCCGTGGATTCAGTCCTCTCGAACTTCCAGAGTCGCTTCACCGGGGAAGACGCCTGCACGGGGAGAGGCTCTCGGACGACACGCTTGGTTCCCCTGGATGTTTCTTTTGAGGTTTCGACAAAGGTATCCATAAGGCCGTCAGAGAGCGAGGAGTTGTGGATCGCAAACGAGTGTGAGGTGGCAAGCGCGGGGCTAGGATCGTGTTCGGGCCGACGTGAGCGCGTCCTGCGCTGGATGGAAGAACGAGAACACGTTGCAGGTTCGGACATTATGGGGAGAATAAACAAGAATTTGATCTGGTCACACAAGCCTCGTTTAAATTTCTCGTAGCTACGCGCATGTATTTGGTTCGTACATAGGTACATGATAAAGCAAAGAATTTTTTGTCGGGTTCAGCCCTGCAAGAGCGGAAAGAATATCAGCTCGACACATCCATCGAAACGCGGTCAGCTGAGCGCGCACCTTCAGAGCGTCACCAGGGACCACCCCATCCACTCAACGCCTGAAACCCGCACCGAGAACACCCGCCTTGCTATCGATCCAATCAAACACCTTCGAGTTGGCGAGCTGGATGAACTCGTCGGCTTCGCGCGCAGCAGACCCGATGAGCATTCTAGGTCATCGTGAGTATGGGTCGAGAGTTTGGGACGCGACACGTACGCGAGAGTGTTGATATGACCGTCTTCGGCATCTGCAGGTACCAGGTCCGCGAGTGGCCGGTGGAGAACCTCCTGGATTGCAGACTCCGTGCGCGAAGGGACCAACTTGATGAGGATGAGATTACCGCGGCGAGGACGCAGCAGCGCCTCCATTTCCGGAGGCATGATGGAGCGGATGGAGGTGTTAACAGAGCGGCCAGGTGGGCTCCTAACATGGTCGCAGCCCTCGATGAGGAAGAAGAGTCCCCGCTCAGTGAAGACGGACATTTTGGGGCACTGAGAGCATTTGACGGGGTTGGCGCCGACATGGGGGATGCTATCGACGCTGGAGAGTGTGTCGAAGGGCAGGGTGATGTATTTGGGAACGTCGTGCTCGTCATAGAGGATCGCAAGATGAGAGTGGGGAGCAATCTATGAGAGAGTGAGCGACGTAGAACAGCGGATAGACGACGCACTGGGCCCACAAACGGCGGCATCTTGGGGAAGCTGAAGACTACCATCGTGGATCGCAAGGTCGTGGTTCGGAAGAGAAACGTAGATTTGACTTTTGTTCGTAGGGACAACATTGACAGATGGAGTTTCTACAGCAGCGCAGCGGACTTTGAAAGCGGTACGAGAGCTAGGAACGAGGTACGAAACGTGCACAGACTAAAACAAGACGGCGAAAAGGGGTCTGGGAACAAAGAGCATATGTATGTTAGCTAGGAACGGGGTACGAAACGTGAAAAAAAAGTAAACGAGACGCGGCGAGCAGGAATCCGGGAACAAAGAACATGTTTTCAAATGGAGGCGAGAGTGGGTGGGCAAGGTTCGTCCGAGTATGGGAGAGCGTGTGCCCAAGCAATCGCCTTGCGGAAGTTGAGTGTGTTGAGCATGAACAGGGCCCCCAGCGGGAGCTGTTCGAACCGTAAAACGTCAAGAAGTTCGTTCCTGTCAGAGATTCAAACTCCGTGAGTACGAATAAATGAATAACATACTGGCTCCGATAGATCTGGCCCAAGTTCCACACCGTCCAATATTGCTCCTCGAGGCGTTCATTGGCAGCGGCAACGTCGGCTTCTGCAGCTTGAGCTTGGCGCCAGTCCCTAACACGCTGGTCAAGATCGCGCGGCGTGATAGGCGCGTCGAGGGCGGGAGGCGCGCCAAGGGCGGCAAGCGCACCAAGGGCGGGAGGCGTGTTGGGCGCGCCAAGGGCGGGAGGCGCGTTGGGTGCGTCAAGGGCGGGAAGCGTGTCAGGTGCAGCGGGCACGTCCCGGACGAGGGGCGCAGGAGGTCCGGTGCATGCGCAATCCGCTGCCCCGCTGTTCTCCTGGCCCTCATTCTGGCTGTTCATACGCGGTAGACGCGTCTTCTGACGTATGGTCGTGGGGTGGACATCGGGCACCACGAGCACTGGGTTGACAGCACGGATCGGAGAAGGCTCTGCGCCGTCGAAGAGCATAGATGGTGGGGGAGAGAGACCGCGATATTGGTCCACCGATCCTCCGGGCCAGTTATCCAAAGGACACGAGACATGACGCGCCAGACGGCGGAGCGCGTAGTGAATGTCGGTGTGGGGCGTATAGCTCGACGATGCGTGAGGCGGGGTTGGATCTGGGGGCGTGAATGCTTCGGGCGGGGGCCCCAGATCACCATATATTGAGGGCACAGGCGACTCGTATATTGGGGAGATGCCGTCGGATGTGGAGCGCAGCCATGCCTCCCAGCGGTTGCAGGGCAGCGGCGGCGACCAGTCGCTTGGCGGTGAGGACGCGTTCTCGGCGGCAGGAGGAGCAGAAGTGGCCGCCATTCGATTGCAGGTATTGCAGTCACAAGCCCGACGTGTGCTTGGTTGGGCCGAAGAGGCGATAGGCATGGTGCACAGAGGGAGAGCGAGAGGAGGTGGTGGCTCGGCTTCTGGATTAAGGTCGTTCAACGACAACGCGCGGCCATGCATTACTCGAGTATTGTTGTGGTGGTCACTGGAAGAAGAGGAGACAACTTGATCTCAACACTTCTCAACACTTGTGCGGCGCACTCGACCCAAACAAAAGCAACTTTGTTCTAAAGCTGAGTATCACAATATATCAACTCTCTGCGGAGAAAAGGGGACCTTTGACGCGCCTGCATTGGTCCCGCCGCCAGTAGCTCGCCGCATCTGAGCTTGTTTAACCGCGGTGACCACCTCTGCCTCTGCTATGTCCAACCGCTTTCGAATCCATTGTTGTGGGCACAACATTAACCGTGTAAGTCTCGCTAATGGCTGCGGCCAACGGCCTCTCACTATCTCTTCCAGCGCGTGGTGTCCTGTCTCATCATGAACTCCAAGTACCCTCGCCCGACGTTCTTCCAGGCGCCGGTCGCGGCGCGCTGCGGCATCCCCAGCTCCCTCCTGAACACGCAAACCTTCCATAGCCAAAACATCGTCGACTGCGCCCAGTGCCAAGTTATGGATCCATTGGTGCACCTCGATGGTGTCGATGACGCCGTCTTTGCTGTCCTTGTGGTTTGCCCTCACACTCACGGCGCTGACCGGCGCCAACTCAATATGTGCATCGAGCGTCGCCTCCCGCGACGATACTGAGCCGCCGGTCATCGATGGTATCGCTTTGTCTGAGCTGCGCACGGCTCTAGGCGACGTCACTGTCGTTAAAATCGACACCAACCACACCCTCAGTCCGGCCCTTCCCATCCCCGAGCTCGCCTTCCCCATCATATCTATGGATTCCCCACTCGACCTGGAGCAAGCCTGGCGTGCTGTCTTCGCTTGGCTCAAGCGCAGCCAGGGTAACTCTTCGTGTATGACTGCGATGGTTCCTCCTTCCCAAGCCCACCCCGACTACGCAACTCACTACGAGGTGACGCCCTTTGTTTGGTCGATGAATATGTGGCCAGATGAGGTTGGAGGAGATACGGAGGCGGAGTCTTTTGCGGAGTCGTCTTCGGAGTTGTCTTCGGACGGCGAATAGCTGGTCGGTCAATGTACACGCCACGGAGCGCACAAATTGAATACACTATCGTACGGGATACAAAGACAATAGAGGGAGTCAACGTATGACACTTAAACGGTTTTGAGGAATTCCAAATTACGAAGACGCACAAGCTGCAGAGCGGTCCAGCTGCAGTGTACAGTGACGGCGGTTTTGTAGTACTCGTCCTGCGACGGCAACCAAGTTGTGAAATTAACCTCAAAATGGCTATCTGTCCAGAAAGCTCTGTTTTACAACTCTGTGAAGGGACACACTGCATGGAATAGTGTATGGGCCCATTGAGAATTATTCCCAGGACCCATGAAGCCCTCTCAATTTATAAAGATGTGCCTTCCGGCCGCTCAGAAATCTCCAACTTTTGCGCGACTCAAAAGTGGTCCAAACAGCTTCTCGGGCTCTGTGAACCAAATATACATACCCCATGATTCATTATCGTTATAGGAAAGTCAGCTGAAGAATAAAAGATGCAATTGATATAACTCCTGAAGCTCACGGAGCCATCACTCGCAGCTGGGACGAGTGGTGAGGATTCGGAGGTGCAATCAGAGACGGCACAATATAAGATGAACTCAGGCCTGTGGCGGCGGTATAGCTGTCCAGGTAAATGCCGGAGAGAATCCCGATTCCAACGAGCCCAAAATCATACAGAACGGCCCACAGACGGCGGAGAACGACAGATAGCGTCCTCGGCGGCTAAGAATCCGGCCTCACACGCTGACCCCCACCATTCGGCACGACTCCACGAGCTGCCATGTTCATCAATCACATCGGAATTTGGATGACAGGGAGCTGAGATATCACACTCGACAATTTCATCTTCAGCAGGGACGGTAAGAAGCTGGCGGATCTTAAAATTGTGGTCGGCCAACTTCCTAGGGTGGCCAAGTACCCCCTCACAGACAGTATGGAGAAATTTACATCTCACAGCTTAGGGAAACATTGAAAAATCCCAACTTGAATTATAAGGCCAATAAATGAGTTATAAGAGCTAGGAGGGTTCGACTGTAGCTCTAATTGAATATAATTCCGGTATAACAAAGGTAAAATGCAGCTATAATCCAGGAATATGTGGGTATAACTAGCTATAAGCTACGCAGAAAAATGGATTTTTTACTTGCAGCCAATCATTAGACTTATCATTTAAATTGGGATTTCATGACATTTTTCTTGCTAATATGGTCTCCTCCGACCGAATGCTACACCTACGGCGATATGCTCCCATTGACAACCACGCGCCTCCGAGTCCAGTGTGCATGCGGTCATCCTGATAAGTTACTTGTATGTTTGTACGCGTACAGTGCCTAAAGCAGAGTGTGTATGGATAGATGTAACAGTATGATACAATGCAGGGGTCTGGAGTCTGGCGTCTAACCGGAACTGCAGTAAAGCTGAGAAGTACAAAGACAAGCAGAAGAGAGCGAGCGATAGGACCTGGCGCCCTCAGACTGCTAGTGTTTTTGCGTCGTCCTCCGGCCCATTGGCATGCCTAAGCCCATGTTCGTGCTCCTCATCCACCGCCGTCATCGTCCCCATCCCCAACGACTTACCCGCCTCCAAATCCGAATCCAAATCCAGATTGTAGTCGCGCGTGGTCAAGACGCTAACCCTGCCCGTCCGCGAGCCCCGCCGGGCGTGTGGGTGCGGGTTGGCAGCAAAGTTGAGCGTCGACGCGCGCGTGCCAGAGGTGCGGAATCCTGAGTCGGAGCCAGAGAGCCCTATGGGCGTGGCGATGTTGCTGTCGTGCGCGCTCTTGTGCGAGATCGCGACGCGCGAGTTGAATATCTGAGGGAAGGAATCAGGCCTCATGTTTTCGGCGTTTTGGGACTGGAACGAAAGAAGAGGGAAAGGGAGCGGATACGCACCAGAAGGATGCTATTCGAGTACACCTTGGACAGCGCGATGCAGATGACAAGGTGCCACTGCGTATTCTTGAAGCGGGGATCGACGAAGAGGTAGAGGTCGATGAGCGAACAGGCGGCGCACAGGAAGCCTGTCTCGACAGTCATCTACGGAAGGATGATGCGTCGGAGTATCTAGACGTGAGGGATGAGTGTAGTAGATACGATGTTTCGTGGTAGCGGAGTTGGAATCGCCATCATAATTTGTTCTGCTCTTGACCTCGACTGACGATTCCAACTCGGCCACTTTCTTCACTTTCTCAAAGTCTACGAGCTCATTTTCGACTTGACAACTCCATGTCGAGTCGACAGCCAGCAAATCCCCCCCTCTTCGGAAAGCAATTCGAAAAATCGCCGTTCTCAGCTGCGAAGCAGAAAAACAAAACGATGATGGTGGAAAAACGTCTCAATGCGGTTCAGGAAGCAGCTGGCGAAGAGGAAGGGGTCGAGGAGACAGAGCCGGTCGGGGAGCGGGTCGAGCAGAAGAGCAGGACGAGGAAACAAAAGGCCAAAACGGCGCGAGAGATGGACAACGAGGAGCAGGCGGACGCTGATAATCACGAACAGGAGGACAAGGTCCAGGAGGAGGGGAGCAGCGACAAGGAGGACTGGAGTCGAGGCGAACACCGTGGAGCGAGCCCAGCGAGGTCAAGCTCAAGCAGAAGATCAAGCTCTTGCAAGCGAGGCGAGCCAGAAGAAGAAGATGTCGACGAGAGCTCCGAGCCAGCCAAGAGTAGGGGAGGCAGATACAGCTTCAGGGAGCGTAGGAAGCAGTTCAGGTTCGATTCGCCGGAGGAGGACGAAGAGGAGACCCCGCCTTGCCGTACCAGGAAGAAACTTCGTCCCACCGAGGAGTCGTCGTCCGAGACACCGACTACGGCCAAACCGAAGTCCAAGCGCACGCGTTTCGACCTGGAGTTCCTCGAGCGCGCGATAGCCAAGGCCAAGCCAGTCCAGCCATCCCCAGACCGGGTCCTCTACTCGAAAGCCCACCTCAACGGAAGCGCAAGCGCAAGACAGTCAGCACTGGGAAACGCGTTCAGGCCCAGCTTTAGCTTCAAACCAACGGGATACAAGTCAGCGGGACAGTCGGGCAGCGCCCCAAACCGCAAGTCGGGCAGTGCTCCAAGTCGTCGGTTAGGCAGCGCCCTAGCTCGACAAATGTCGTCAAGCGACGGAGAGGTCGACATCGACCAGCAGAGCGGCCGCGTTTCCATGTCGTTGAACGTGGTCAAGCGCCTCATGCACCTCAGGCAGCAGGAACATTTGAAATGTTTCAGGCCACTACCGTGGAACGATTTCAATTCGCCTAGGCAAGCCATTTAAGGAAACCGGAGGTTGTTCGGGTGGGATGGGGGCGCAGGTTATTTGGCGCGGTGCAGATATCTAACCATATTAAGGTTGTTTGGCGCGGGTGCGGAGATCTATTGTATCTAGTACGGGTGCAGAGTCCTCTGTTACTTGTTATGGAAATTCAGAAGCAGAATTTGGAAGCAGAATTTGGAACTGTGCGCGACGCGTGGTTACAGAGCTGCTCTACTACTATTGTTAATCATCGTCATCAGCCTCACTACTACTATCTTCTTCGTCGTCGTCGTCGTCGCTTGGATCTTCTTCCCCTCCGGTCCAACTCGCATCCTCCTCGTCCTTTTTCGGGCTCGTTGTCGCCTCCATCGTCTCCATCTCTCATCCGTGCACGCTCTGCATGCTTACGGTGGCCCCTTCCCTTCCATTCCTCTTTCCCGATCTCTGCTGCTCACCAGATCAACTCGCGGTACACGGCCGCTTGTTTTCGCGCGTAAGCTTTTCTTCCTTCCCGAATTGGTGCGTCCCCGCCCCGCTCCTCCGCGACGGCAGCGCGTTGGTCCCAAAGGTGTTCCTCGTGCCGAAGAGAAAGCGGTAGCCGGCGGATCTCTTCCTGCAAGATCCGGACTTCTTCCTGCCAGCGACGCGTTCGAGCGTATGCGCGACACCACTCGACACGAACACTGTCCAGGAGCGAACTCTCTGTTCCGCTCGTCCCCGCCATGCTCCAGATCCAGGAAATAGTCCGTCTTCCCTCCCCGGAGGACTTCTTCGACTTGGACGCAGATGCTTCGTCCCCCTTCTTCCTCCTTGGCCTCGTCGTCCGTGACACCCACATCCTCTGCGGCCAGTAGACCCGCCTCCACCAACTCCACCTGTCGCTGCAGCCCGCGTTGCCAGCTGGCGTCGATTGCAGGCCTCGCGTTTGGATATCTCGTCGGGGTCCTCAAGGCACCGAATGTCACTGGCCAGTAACGGCGGCCAAACGACGCCATCCTCAACCGCGCAGAGCGCTGCGCGAGCGGCCTGGTACATATCGGCATGAGATTTGATCTTCACCTCGTTGCGCGCGACCAGGGCACGCGATCGGGTGTTCATCCCTTGGTTGCGAGACTGGTGTTTTTTGTAAATGAGAAGGCGCGCCTTTATGTGAAGTTGGTGCCGTAGTTGAACGAGGGCGCGTTTGCACTGAGCATCTCGCAGGCGACGTTCGATGGATACCAAACCGGCATGACATCCTGCCCGCTCGGATTTCGAAAGCGAAGATGGGAGGAGGAGAGGGATGTCTTCTGCGTGGATGTCGTCTGCGAGCTTGAGGGAGGAAAGACGAGTGAGCGAAGTAGGAGAGTAGGTAGCCTGAAGGTCTCGGAGTTGTTTGATGGTTTTGGTGAGCTTCTTGCGCAATGGCTTGAGGCGTATAGTGTTGCCCGCTCCGCTCTCGCGTTTTTTGAGCTCGGCTTGGACCCGAACGCGCCGTCTATACGCAGTTCTTAGTAGGGCTCGTCCAACGATTTAATAACCACTCACTGTTCATCTTCCAACTCCAATCCCAAAACAATGAACTCCGAGGGTGTCACGGCGTGGAGGGCGGCACGACCTTTTTGCATCTCCTCGCGATCCTCCTCCTCAAGCAGCTTGCGAACGGCAGCTTCGGACATCCCCTCCGGCTCGCTCGATGCGTACGGGTTCGGCTTCTCGCCATCCTCCTCAAACTCCTTCACCATCTGGAGCCATTCCGGAACATGTTCTGCCTGCTGCGCGCTAAAGACGCGAAACGAATCCTCCTGCTTGCACAACTCCACCTTGGCGTTCTGGAGTCGCCGTCGCAGAAGCTTGGCGAGACCGAGCAACTTGGACCAATTCCAGAATGTCCAGTGGTCGTCGAGTTGGTCAGCCCGTGCGCCGTGCCCACTGAGTTTTGTGCTCCCCGCCAGCCCCTGCATCGCCGCCCACAGCCTCTCGATACCCTCGCCGTCCGTCGCGCCACTACCGGGGATGAGGCTGAGATGGAATAGAACGCGACAGAGCCAGATGTGGGCGTTAATATGCATCTTTGGTACGGCAAAGCGGCAGAGGTTGAGCGCCAAGCCAAGCGAAGGCGAACCAGCGGTGGAAGGGAGAGGAGGCGGTTCTTGAGGTCCTTGCCCCACTGGCATGCGATGTCAGACGAGAACATCTTCCGCAGAGCAGCGTGGATGTGGCGAAGAAGTGATGCGAGAATGTAGTCCATGTTAGCATATCTGCGCACATTAGACAAAGGGACAACAAAGTAAAGAAAATGCGCACCGTTCTCCACGTTGGAGGTCCCCGACGCCCGTTCGCGAGCACAAACTCGTGTCGAGCACAGATACCGGCTCCAACGCCGGTTGCGCTATAGCCTCGCGCAAATTTTGTGTTTGCGTGATCGAGGGCGGCCAGGCCAGTGCAGGAGCTAATCTACGTTGACAATAATGAGTTCACTTCTTGTGCGAGAGATAGAGAGAAATAATAAATTCACCTCTTTTTGATCCGTCACCATCAACAGATATTGCCGGTATGGTTCCCATTCGACCAAGTAAGCCCAGCCCGTGCCGAGTCCCAGATCCGTATGTCGCTCCCGATGAGCCGCCGCTTGAGGCGAAAGCAGGCGTCCATTGCGATGAATTGAATGTAGAGGCATCTGACCATTGTTAGCACCGAGCGAAGAGTATGCGAGTGAATACGTACTGGTCCCAGGGTGATGCATCCATCCAGTTGTCGGGCAAGTTGATCCCTGGATGCGGACAGGCAGCACACCAAATAGCTAGCTCGCCGGATCGAGTGGCGACAATCGGTTTGGCTGTGTGCCCTCGGCCCCGACGTTTGAGTAGTAAAAGATGTCGATATTGTCGTGCCATGCGCATGAACGCCTTGTAGCGATCCAGCGGCTTGATGCCAGCCCCGCTTGTTCGGTACTCGAGGGCCCGATAGTAGTCATACGCCGTTGTTTTCCCATGTAGCGAGAGCGCGTGAAAGTCGTTGAGGCAGGCCAACGTCGCGCAAGTCCGCTGGTCGTGTCCCAGTGGCGGGGGTAGTAGCTCGAGCGCAAGAGCTGTATCCCGGGATCAGAGTCGTGCAGAGCGCATCCGCAGAAGTCGACAGCGACCTCGTGAACGCCCGTTGATATGGATAATGAGGAAGTCCTGGTTCCCGGGCGAGGTAGCAGGCACTTTTCTCCGGAGACGTGCCCTAGCTGTATGCGCAGGCCGGCGGACTTGAGAGATTTGCGCTGGAAGAAGAGGCCATTCCAATGCTGATCTCGAGCATCAACGACCAGAGCGACAAACGACGAGGAACTCACCTCGATCCAATGGAGCGGATTCGCTGCGTGCTGGGCTACAATGCAGTCACGACAGAGCAACGGTGCATGGCTGCATTCGCGGCATCGGTAGGTGTTGTGTGATTCGTCGCCGCAGCCAGGACAGGACGACAATGTATTGTACCATCCACGTCCATCGAGCCAAATTAGAGCGTCTAAGAATGACTCCCGGTGGCACGACACCCATTCCTCCATACAAGGGTCCTGTGAAAAGGTTAGTAGATAGCTCTCGTCGATGTACAAACAACCTACCGAGACTTTGGACGATTTCTTGGACTTCGGCGGGTGCGGATGACTCGGGGACTCCACAGAGGAAGTCAGGTCATCTTCCCAGAGAGAGACACTGTATTCTTGAGGCTCGGTAGCGGATGAGGTAGAAGCAAGCGGAGGCAGCGAGTCCGTGGATTCAGTCCTCTCGAACTTCCGGAGTCGCTTCACCGGGGAAGACGCCTGCACGGGGAGAGGCTCTCGGACGACACGCTTGGTTCCCCTGGATGTTTCTTTTGAGGTTTCGACAAAGGTATCCATAAGGCCGTCAGAGAGCGAGGAGTTGTGGATCGCAAACGAGTGTGAGGTGGCAAGCGCGGGGCTAGGATCGTGTTCGGGCCGACGTGAGCGCGTCCTGCGCTGGATGGAAGAACGAGAACACGTTGCAGGTTCGGACATTATGGGGAGAATAAACAAGAATTTGATCTGGTCACACAAGCCTCGTTTAAATTTCTCGTAGCTACGCGCATGTATTTGGTTCGTACATAGGTACATGATAAAGCAAAGAATTTTTTGTCGGGTTCAGCCCTGCAAGAGCGGAAAGAATATCAGCTCGACACATCCATCGAAACGCGGTCAGCTGAGCGCGCACCTTCAGAGCGTCACCAGGGACCACCCCATCCACTCAACGCCTGAAACCCGCACCGAGAACACCCGCCTTGCTATCGATCCAATCAAACACCTTCGAGTTGGCAAGCTGGATGAACTCGTCGTCGGCCTGGCGCAGCAGACCCGATGAGCATTCTAGGTCATCGTGAGTATGGGTCGAGAGTTTGGGACGCGACACGTACGCGAGAGTGTTGATATGACCGTCTTCGGCATCTGCAGGTACCAGGTCCGCGAGTGGCCGGTGGAGAACCTCCTGGATTGCAGACTCCGTGCGCGAAGGGACCAACTTGATGAGGATGAGATTACCGCGGCGAGGACGCAGCAGCGCCTCCATTTCCGGAGGCATGATGGAGCGGATGGAGGTGTTAACAGAGCGGCCAGGTGGGCTCCTAACATGGTCGCAGCCCTGGATGAGGAAGAAGAGTCCCCGCTCAGTGAAGACGGACATTTTGGGGCACTGAGAGCATTTGACGGGGTTGGCGCCGACATGGGGGATGCTATCGACGCTGGAGAGTGTGTCGAAGGGCAGGGTGATGTATTTGGGAACGTCGTGCTCGTCATAGAGGATCGCAAGATGAGAGTGGGGAGCAATCTATGAGAGAGTGAGCGACGTAGAACAGCGGATAGACGACGCACTGGGCCCACAAACGGCGGCATCTTGGGGAAGCTGAAGACTACCATCGTGGATCGCAAGGTCGTGGTTCGGAAGAGAAACGTAGATTTGACTTTTGTTCGTAGGGACAACATTGACAGATGGAGTTTCTACAGCAGCGCAGCGGACTTTGAAAGCGGTACGAGAGCTAGGAACGAGGTACGAAACGTGCACAGACTAAAACAAGACGCGGCGAAAAGGGGTCTGGGAACAAAGAGCATATGTATGTTAGCTAGGAACGGGGTACGAAACGTGAAAAAAAGTAAACGAGACGCGGCGAGCAGGAATCCGGGAACAAAGAACATGTTTTCAAATGGAGGCGAGAGTGGGTGGGCAAGGTTCGTCCGAGTATGGGAGAGCGTGTGCCCAAGCAATCGCCTTGCGGAAGTTGAGCGTGTTGAGCATGAACAGGGCCCCCAACGGGAGCTGTTTGAACCGTAAAACGTCAAGAAGTTCGTTCCTGTCAGAGATTCAAACTCCGTGAGTACGAATAAATGAATAACGTACTGGCTCCGATAGATCTGGCCCGAGTTCCACACCGTCCAATATTGCTCCTCGAGGCGTTCATTGGCAGCGGCGACGTCAGCTTCTGCAGCTTGAGCTTGGCGCCAGTCCCTAACACGCTGGTCAAGATTGCGCGGCGTGATAGGCGCGTCGAGGGCGGGAGGCGCGCCAAGGGCGGCAAGCGCACCAAGGGCGGGAGGCGCGTTGGGCGCGCCAAGGGCGGGAGGCGCGTTGGGTGCGTCAAGGGCAGGAAGCGCGTCAGGTGCGGCGGGCACGTCCCGGACGAGGGGCGCAGGAGGTCTGGTGCATGCGCGATCCGCTGCCCCGCTGTTCTCCTGGCCCTCATTCTGGCTGTTCATACGCGGTAGACGCGTCTTCTGACGTATGGTCGTGGGGTGGACATCGGGCACCACGAGCACTGGGTTGACAGCACGGATCGGAGAAGGCTCTGCGCCGTCGAAGAGCATAGATGGTGGGGGAGAGAGACCGCGATATTGGTCCACCGATCCTCCGGGCCAGTTATCCAAAGGACACGAGACATGACGCGCCAGACGGCGGAGCGCGTAGTGAATGTCGGTGTGGGGCGTATAGCTCGACGATGCGTGAGGCGGGGTTGGATCTGGGGGCGTGAATGCTTCGGGCGGGGGCCCCAGATCACCATATATTGAGGGCACAGGCGACTCGTATATTGGGGAGATGCCGTCGGATGTGGAGCGCAGCCATGCCTCCCAGCGGTTGCGGGGCAGCGGCGGCGACCAGTCGCTTGGCGGTGAGGACGCGTTCTCGGCGGCAGGAGGAGCAGAAGTGGCCGCCATTCGATTGCAGGTATTGCAGTCACAAGCCCGACGTGTGCTTGGTTGGGCCGAAGAGGCGATAGGCATGGTGCACAGAGGGAGAGCGAGAGGAGGTGGTGGCTCGGCTTCTGGATTAAGGTCGTTCAACGACAACGCGCGGCCATGCATTACTCGAGTATTGTTGTGGTGGTCACTGGAAGAAGAGGAGACAACTTGATCTCAACACTTCTCAACACTTGTGCGGCGCACTCGACCCAAACAAAAGCAACTTTGTTCTAAAGCTGAGTATCACAATATATCAACTCTCTGCGGAGAAAAGGGGACCTTTGACGCGCCTGCATTGGTCCCGCCGCCAGTAGCTCGCCGCATCTGAGCTTGTTTAACCGCGGTGACCACCTCTGCCTCTGCTATGTCCAACCGCTTTCGAATCCATTGTTGTGGGCACAACATTAACCGTGTAAGTCTCGCTAATGGCTGCGGCCAACGGCCTCTCACTATCTCTTCCAGCGCGTGGTGTCCTGTCTCATCATGAACTCCAAGTACCCTCGCCCGACGTTCTTCCAGGCGCCGGTCGCGGCGCGCTGCGGCATCCCCAGCTCCCTCCTGAACACGCAAACCTTCCATAGCCAAAACATCGTCGACTGCGCCCAGTGCCAAGTTATGGATCCATTGGTGCACCTCGATGGTGTCGATGACGCCGTCTTTGCTGTCCTTGTGGTTTGCCCTCACACTCACGGCGCTGACCGGCGCCAACTCAATATGTGCAT
This sequence comes from Mycena kentingensis (nom. inval.), assembly GCA_014461125.1. Classification (NCBI taxonomy): domain Eukaryota; kingdom Fungi; phylum Basidiomycota; class Agaricomycetes; order Agaricales; family Mycenaceae; genus Mycena; species Mycena kentingensis (nom. inval.). The sequence continues at coordinate 1,033,419 of JACAZG010000019.1, read as the reverse complement.
CGAGCGTCGCCTCTGCGACGATACTGAGCCGCCGGTCATCGATGGTATCGCTTTGTCTGAGCTGCGCACGGCTCTAGGCAACGTCACTGTCGTTAAAATCGACACCAACCACACCCTCAGTCCGGCCCTTCCCATCCCCGAGCTCGCCTTCCCCATCATATCTATGGATTCCCCACTCGACCTGGAGCAAGCCTGGCGTGCTGTCTTCGCTTGGCTCAAGCGCAGCCAGGGTAACTCTTCGTGTATGACTGCGATGGTTCCTCCTTCCCAAACCCACCCCGACTACGCAACTCACTACGAGGTGACGCCCTTTGTTTGGTCGATGAATATGTGGCCAGATGAGGTTGGAGGAGATACGGAGGCGGAGTCTTTTGCGGAGTCGTCTTCGGAGTTGTCTTCGGACGGCGAATAGCTGGTCGGTCAATGTACACGCCACGGAGCGCACAAATTGAATACACTATCGTACGGGATACAAAGACAATAGAGGGAGTCAACGTATGACACTTAAACGGTTTTGAGGAATTCCAAATTACAAAGACGCACAAGCTGCAGAGCGGTCCAGCTGCAGTGTACAGTGACGGCGGTTTTGTAGTACTCGTCCTGCGACGGCAACACGTCCAAAGCGAGCAGCTCCTCGAAGATCCTGAGCATCGCAAAACATTCGCTCGTCCATCTCTATAACGTCGGCGCCTTCTTCTCCACACGAAGCTGAACAATCCGGTCCTCGTCCCGCGATTTCTGCTGGCGCACCAAGACTCCAAGTATCATAGCTCTGAGCTCTTGAGCATTGGAGAACGGGTGTATCTTTGGCGCGCCGTCGAAGTAGTTGGTCCCGTAGGGCGGGGAGAAGTCGTACGGGTCTAAACCATCAACCGGGGCCTCTGCGCAGCGTAGAAAATGGGTGTCTTCGAATGGGATCTCGATGTTAGACTTGGACAAGAGGATTGGGCTGAGTTCGGGTGCATCGGGTAAAATCGAGGTCCCCAGCAGGCGCGGGTAGCGCTGAAGGCGGTATCGCTCACGAGTATCATGTCCTCTGTGCTGCATGTTAGTATTGCAGCTTGGATCTGCAGCCGTGCGTACTTTTGAGATTCCTCGTACTTCAAGCGCGACACACGCTGGGCGGCAGCCGCAGCTGCAGGGGTAGGGTATTTCTTTTTACGGCCCATAGCACTACGTGGGGCATGAGCAGAGTTGAATGGCTACGCGGACATACTTACTGAGTGGTGGCTGAGATCAAGCTTGGTGTCGCGGATGCAGACCCCAGGTTTTGGGTGGCGATTTCCATCGGAATGAGAGATTTGTTGCAGTTAGGCCAGCCCGTCGCTTTCTGAGGCTAGAAAATACACTGGAGCTCGCTGCATGGTTAATAAGCGTGTTCGTAGCGTTTTGACGCTCGCCGGAAATTTCCAATTTTTTTAGAGCAGCTTCGCAATTTGCAGAGTGAGAGCACTTGGCCTATATGCGAGCTCGTTAGCTTTTGCTCAAAGCTGAACCTCGTTCAAAAACTTGCCACACTCTGTTTTACCACCAAGTGAGATTTCCGACACGGAATGCTTCTGAGACCCGTCCCTGAAATTCCTGGAGACTGTAGTAGCCTCTGGAATTATAGGGAAACGAATCTTTCATCCCGATAGAAATTTACATCCAAACCGAGACGCTACATCAGTTTAGTCATCGGGATGACATCGAGAAACCGGGTCTTCCTGCTTCTCTCCTACGTCCATGTTCTCCCCAAATCAACTCCAGAATCAAGTTCCTCCGCCGCGTTCATCGAGCGCACCAGCCAAACCCGTCAGCAAATACGGTCGAACGCACCATTCAAAATCGTTAGTAGACACGGCCAGCGCCGGCCTCTCTCGTCCAGACTCACCGCTGTCCAGATATTGCTCTCAAGGTAGCTCGGGACAGAATTTAGGCAGCGCCAGCAGGATACATTCAAAGCAGGATAGATTGAGAGTACTTAAACTGGTGAGTGAGTCCACTCTATCGAAGTCCATCGCCATCTTAGCACAAACACAGGCGACATCCAGCCCTCGATACCTAGCCTTCCTCGGCCACCTCAGGCACCCAGTATATTGCAAATGTTCAGGCGGGTTACCGGAGAGCGATTTGAAATAGGTGAGGTAGACCGACCATATTTGGAATGTCCGGAAAGGTCGGGAATGGTCGGGAATGGGTTGGGAGCGTGCGGCAGGCCTCGGCAAGTGACCGCATTGGGAATATGGGTTTAGGAAAGTGTTTAAGCTCTCGGCAGGCATCGGCAAGTAGCCGCATTGGGAATTTGAAGTGTTTAAAGTCGGCAGCTCGGCAAGTAAATATTCAGAGTAAACTAATAACACACCGCAGCCTAGTCCTCCTCGTCCTCGTCCTCCTCGTCCTCCTCATCGTCGTCACTGTCTTGCTCATCGTCATCGTCGCTCTGCTCCGCAGCGTCCGGATGACCATCTTCCTCCACAGCCTCATCCAAACGCGCCCGCTGGGCATGCTTGCGGTGCCCTCTACCCTTCCAAATCTCAGTGCGGATCAACTCCGCCCCGCAATGCCATCTCGTGGTACATCGCGGCCTGCTTGGCAGCATATGCGACCCGTCCCTCCTTGACGCGGTCATTTCCCCCTCCCTCCGCTATTGCAAGCCCACGCTAAGGCCCAAACCCGTCCCTCGTGGTCGAGTGAAACCCGGAGACGACGCATTTCCTCTTCCAAAATACGGACCTCTTCCTGCCAACGTCGCACTCGCGCGTACGCCCGACACCATTCAACCCGCATCGCCGTCAACAGGGACGCGTCTGTTCCTGTTGTCCCCGACAGAGTCCAAATCCACGAGATCACCCTCCCGAGTCTCTCCGGAGCTCTTTTCCGGCTGCGCGTCCAGGCTATCGACATCGCCATCGCCATCGCCATTGTCTCCGCACTCGATATCCTCCGGGGTGATAATCCCTTCCCGTAGGAGCTCGACCTGCCGTTCCAGACGCGCGGCCAGCTGGCGCCGATTTTGCGCCTCTCGTTTAGAGACCGTGTCCGGATCTTCGAGGCACCGAATATCGGAGGGAAGCAGTGGCGGCCAGGCGACAGCGGGCTCCAGATGACTGAGGGCGGCTCGGGAAGCCTGGTACATGTCCGCGTGTCCCTTGATCTTCACCTCATTTCGAGTGACCAGCCCGCGCGAGCGGGTGTTCATCCGTTGGTGACGCGATTGGTGTTTTTTGTAAATCAACAAGCGTGCCTTGATGTGCAGCTGGTGCCGGAGCTGGGCGATTGCGGACTTGCATTGAGCGTGGCGCAACTGCCGGCGTTCAATGTCGACGATTCCGTCCTGGCAGCCGCTGCGTAACGAGACGGGGAGGTCGGAGGGAAGAACCAGGGGAATGTTCTCTGCGGCGACGTCCTCGCCAATGTTGAGGGAAGCGAAATGGGTGAGGGATGTGGGGGTGTAGGTTGCTTGGAGCTCGCGTAGGCGCTTAATGGACTTGACCATTTTCTTGCGCAACGGTTTGAGTCGGATGGGTGTGTTCGCCGAGTTTCCGTGTTTAAGCTTGACCTGAACACGCAAGCGACGCCTGGAGTATCATGAATGCTAAACAACAAAGACACGCGCATTGCCACGCACTGTTCCTCTTCTATCTCCAACGCAAACGACACAAACTCCGACGGCGTAACGGCGTGTACCGCGACGACGCCCTCCTCCAATCGCTTTCTATCCTCCTCATCCAAAGATTGACGAACCTGCGCCTCCGTCATCATCTCGGACTCGTCGGATGCGTATGGGTTTGGTTTCGTCCCATCCGCTTCGAACTCCTTCACCATTTGAAGCCACTGGGGTACGTGCTCCGCTTGTTGTGCGCTGAAAACACGGAAGGACTCGTCTTGCTTGCGCGCCTCCACTTTGGCATTCTCCAGACGACGGCGAAGAAGTTTTGCCAGCCCAACCAATTTGCACCAATTCGAGAACGACCAGTGGTCGTCCAGCTGGTCTGCGCGAGCACCATGGCCGCTGAGCTTCGTGCTTCCAGCGACTCCCGCGATTGCCGCCCAAAGGCGTTCGATCCCTTCGCCGTCCGTGGCGCCACTCCCCGGGATAAGACCGAGGGAGAACAAGAGGCGGCATATGAGGATATGGGCGTGAATATGCATTTTCGGCACCGCGAATCGACAGAGGTCGAGCGCGAGCCGCAGCCGGACTAGAGGTGGGAGGGCGAGAAGGCGAGACTTGAGTTCTTTGAACCATTGACAGGCGATATCGTAGGAGAAGATCTTGCGGAGAGTGGCGGGAATGTGTCGAAGGAGGGACGCCAATATATAATCCATATTAGCATAACTAGAGGTTTGTTAGCATCGCAGAGAAAGGTAATCGCAGCGGCGTACCGCTCGCCACGCTGCAAATCGCCGACCCCGTTGGGGAGTACAAACTCATGGCGCGCGCAGACGCCGGCTCCAACACCGGTGGCGCTATATCCGCGCGCAAACTTGGTGTTCGCGTGGTCAAGAGCTGCGAGTCCGGTACAGCTGCTAATCTAGAAAAAATATGAGCAGCGTCATGTAGCGGTTAGACCAAGTAGCTGACCTCTTTCTGGTCGGTCACCGTCAACAAGAAGTTGCGGTATGGTTCCCACTCAACAAAATAAGCCCATCCCGTTGTTAGACCTGGGTCTCGCAGGTCGCTCCCGATGAGCCGCCGTTTGAGCCGGAAGCATGCATCGATAGCAATGAACATGATATATAAGCACCTACGATTCGTCAGTAAACAATGCGTAAGTTAGAATCAACAACGCACTGGTCGCCCGGAGCTGCCTGTTCCCAGTCCTCCGGCAGATTTATTCCGGGTTGTGGACAAGCCGGACAACGAATGGCGAGTTCACCAGGTTGTGTTGCCGCGATTGGAGTCGACGTGTGGGCTCGGCCGCGCCGCTTCAGAAGCAGCAGGTGTCGATATTGGCGCGCGATCCGCAAAAAGGCTTTGTATCGATCTGCTGGTTTCGCTCCCGACGCATTCGTCCGATACTCCAGCGCCCGATAATAATCGTACGCCGACGTTTTTGCATGCAGTGATAGCCCGTGGAATTCGTCGAGACACGCAAACGTCGCGCACGTTCGAGGGCGAGGGCCGGTAGATGGGTAATAGCGGGAGTGGAGGAGCTGCGTAGCATGGTCGGCGCGTTCGTGAAGTTCACATCCACAGAAATCGACCGCGACATTGTGAATTCCATTGTGGTGGATGATGGTAAATTCGCTGTGGCCCGCGTGAGGAACCAGACATGGCTCGCCCTCGACGTGACCAAGTTGGATGCGGAGGCCAGCCTCCTTCAGCGAATAGCGCCGGAAATACGTGCCCGTCCATTTCTGACCCATTTTAACGCCCAGGCAAGCGAAACAAGCAGGAATCCACATACCTCGATCCAATGGAGAGGTTGACGCGCATGCTCAGACACAATGCAGCCGCGGCAGCGCAACGGTGCGTGGGCGCAGTCGCAGCACCGATAAATGGCCGCTTGGGCAGTGTCGCCACATCGTGGACATGGCATCGGCTGGTCATAGAACCCCCGTCCATCCAGCCACAGCAGCGCGTCCAAGAACTGCGCTCGATACTCCGTGACCCATTCAGCCATTGAGGGATCCTTCAAATGCGTCATCTCGCTTCTCCGAGTAAAAGAGTAAGCACATACCGCCAATTTGGACTTGGTCTTGGTCTTCGGGGGAGTCCGGGGTACGAGGTCGTCACTGCCAGAGGGTTCTGAGTCCCAGAAGGAGATGGTGTATTCATCGAGGTCGTGAATTGGAACGTCGTCAGACGGTGAGGTTGGCCTTGCGCCGAAGGTGAGGGACTCGGTTGAGTCGGTTCTCTCGAGGAGTCGTATGCGCTTTACAGGTGAAGAGGGAAGGGTTGGAGCATGCTCGCGGACAACGCGTTTGGAACGCGTCGATGTCGATGTTTCCACGGTAGTAGCCATAAGTCCGTGCGGGAGGTGAGAAGTCGGGATGGGGAAAGAGAATGTGGGAGGCAGAGCGCCGGTTGGTTTCGCAGCGGCAGGACGCGTTCTGCGATGGACGGTGGAGCGAGAACGCGTCCCGGGCTCTGACATGGTGGCTGTTGACAAGGGACAAATTGGACGCGTCTCATCACAGACCTGCGTTTGTCGGTGCTTGGTCGGCACTCTTATTTTCCGGGAGCTAATGAGTCAAGCACGAAGTATAGCATTTGGAAGACACGGATACAAAATGGATTTTATGCGCTCAGCGCCGCAATAGAAGGGACAACTTTACGCGCCCGGCGCAGGCAAGTGGACGTGTTTTCCGTTCTGGCGAAGACGGATTTCTCCCGTCTGGTCGTCGATCCACTGGAAGAGGTCAGAACGCGCAAGCTTGATGAAGTTGTCGGCGGCGCTGGCGGCAGAACCGACCAACAAACTGGAACAAGTCAGGATTGGGGAAGCCAAGATAACAAACGACGCACCCAAGGGTGTTGATATGCGCGTCGCCGGCGTCCTCGGCTCGAATATCCGTCACCTTCATGCCGAGGAGGTTCTGGTCCTCGAAGAAGCGCTGGGACTGGATCGACGGCGTGAGTTTGACGAGGATGAGATTGCCGCGACGCTCGGGGACAAGGTCCTGCATCGGGTGCGGCATAATGGCGGGAAGGGAACGATTGACCCGACGCGCAGTTGCAGTGCCGTGGTCGCAGCCCTCAAGCAGAACGTAGACTCCGAGGATAGACTGGACTGCCATGCGAGGGCACTCCGAGCACTTGAGTGGATTCTTGCCGATACCGTGGATATCGTCCGCATGGGAGAGTGTCGGGAAGGGGAGTGCGACAAAGGCAGGGCCGCCTTCTTCGCTGTATTCGATGGCCAGATGAGACCCCGCGGCCATCTAGAGGGTATTTAAGTCTCAGACGGCTCCAAAGAGTGGGCAGCAACATACAGGACCGATGAACGGAGCCACTGTTGGAAAGGAGAAATTGCTGGGGAGGGGCATTCGAATTTGTGGAGAGGGCGAGGTGGGAGTCGACAACAAAGAAGCTTTTTGATTTCACAGAACTATAGACGTGCACGTTACAACGAGATACACGGAAGGAGAAAATGTCCGATATGAGTTGCGTAACAAATTCAGGGCACAGAACGGAAGCAGAAGAAGGCAAAGTCAACGAAACGCGTGTCGATGGAGGAGTTGGAAATGTCAAGCGAGCTCAAAGTTCACGGCAGAGCGGAAGCTGACCGCTGGGGGCGTGCGTTGCCTCGACGTACTCGAGCCCGTAGGCCCAGGCGATAATCCGGCGGAAGTTCTCCGTCCCGAGAATGTATAGTGCGCCCGAGGAGAGTTTCTTGAAACGGAGGGCATCGAATAGCTCGTTCCTGACAAGGGATATCCAAAATGGTTGCACGAGAAGTGAAACGACGTACTGGGATGTAAAGATTTCCCCGGATTTCCACGTCGCCCAATAGCAGTCTTCGACGAGTAAAGTGTCGGCGGCAAACTCCTTATCCATCGTCTCCCGCCACTGGGCAACGAAGCGGCTGTTCGCACTTCTGACAGAAGAGTGCTGCCGCTGCGAACCTCCTCCCAAATCGACGCGGAGGCGTTCAAGACGATCCGCCAGCTGGACGGCGGAGATGGAGGGCCCGGGCGGCTTGTTCTCGTCGTGCGCCACGAGCTCGTTGACGCCAAAGGACTGCAGCTGGGCATGAGCCCCTGCCGTGGTAGAGCCCCCGGCATCGCGTTGAAGATGCGCCGTACGTGCATTGAGTTCCGCGGGGCCAAGAGGCACCAGAACCGGGCGAGCAGGACCGGCCAATGCTCCGCCAATGGGGAGAATCGCCGATGGCTCAGGACCGTCGACGAGGAGAGATGCAGGTGGGGTAGGATGGCTGCACGTGTAAGCCGAGAATGGAGTGGGCGCGGACGCGTTCTGATAGTGCCAAAGCAAGTCGGTGCGTTGGGTAAAGTTTGTGGTGCGGGTATGGTAAGTCGGAGTGTGCGGCGAGGGAGGCGCGTACACCTCGAGGGGATTAGTCAGGTCACCATAGATCGAGGCACCTGGGGTGTCGAACGCCGCAGGGATGCCGGCCTCGGAGCTGGAATACATGATGTAGCGGGGCAGCGGGGACCAGTCACCGGACGGAGTCAGAGAAATGAGGTCCAGCTCGTCGGGAATTTGGGTAGCTGGCGGCGGTGTCGGCGGTGCTAGCTTGCATGCCCGACAGATACGCGTGTTGTCGCCTGGGTGGAAGTCTTCGCAACGCCGGCACGGAGGTAGGACATTAACATCGGCTCCATCGAGGGGAGGAAGTACGAGCGAGCCCGTGAAGGGGCGGTTTGGGTCGAGATCCCCGAGAGAGAGCGCACGTCGGTGTACCATAGTGAGCGTCAAGAGCAAGTCAGGTCACACAACAAACAAACACCCACTGGCATCAAGCGGCTTAGTTTTGGGCAATATTTATTGCAGTCGACAGCTGCGCATGACAGCAACTCCGCCGGCGTAGCGCCCAAGGATGCAATTCGAAAGCTTGAACTCGATGCCGTGTATCTCACAGTATCCGCGCAAAGTTTGGCTGACTTCTTGTTCTTGTCCCCGACCATGGCTATACGTCGCATTCACCGCTTGGTCTACCCCAGTGTATGTCCCAATCTTGCTTGCCTTACACTTGTGTGTACTTATCACCCAACAGCGTTCGGTCGCCGTTTTGTCCATTGGAGCCACCAATTCTACGGCCAATATCCGCTCCATCTCCGTCGCCACCCAAAGCAACATCCCAGCTACCCTCATGAACGCGTATATCCATCACCTGGGTCCCGATGTTCACTGCGAGAGCTGTCAGCAAATGAACCCTGTGGTTAAAGTCGGCCAAAAGACCTACGCGATTCTGCTCAGCTGTCCCCACGACGAGCGCGCCGAGCTGCGCAAGCCCAACCTCTGCATTGAGAGACGTCTCAATGATGATAGCCGGCCGCGCGTCGCGGATGGAATCGACCTCACGGACCTGCGCACCGTCCTCGGAGATGTTAGCGTCGTTCGAGTCGATACGATGCACAACCTCACTCCTACCATCCCCGTCCCGGAGCTCGCGTTCCCCATCATATCCATGGAGTCGGAAGATGTGGAGGATGGATGGCAGGCGCTGTTCGAGTGGCTGCAGCGCAGCCAAGGAAAGCCGGAATGTATGACGGCGATGGTCCCGCCCAGCTTAGGCTCCCGGGACTACGAAGTCGAATATGACGTCTCCGCGTTCCGCTGGGTACCGACCGTGTAGGACGAAGGACGTAGGAGCCAATGAGCCGGTGTCGGAACCTTCGTCTCCCTCGCGAAGTAGGTCAACAGCACTGTACTCGCTTCGTCCAATTTGTACTTCCCGAGCTGCGTTGTTCAGTCCCTCGTCAGCGCACGGTCCGTAGGAGTATCATAAATCAATGGATTCCATTGTCAAAGGTATTTTCCGGAGTACTTTTGAGAAACGCGAGATTGTGGAGGCGCACCACCTGGCGAGCTGTCCAGGAGCAGTGTAGCTCGACCATGGCCTTCACGCGCACGTCCTCCGTGTTGGGCGCCTTCTCTAGATTCAACAGCGTCATAAAAACGCCATGAATTGCGAAGCACTCCTTCGTCCACAGGTGCAGTATCTTCTTCTTTGGGCCTAGGCGGTACTCGATGGCGCGGTCTTCCTCGCGCTCCTTTTCTTGCGCCGAGAGGCGGCCAAGAACCATGAGACGGAGTTCCTCCACCGAATAGCGTAGCAACGTGGTGGTTTTGAAGTAGGACGGCGGATACGGAGGCGCCCGCCCAATCATACGGCGTAAGGTCTGGCATCTCCCCAGAGAGTCCCAATTGGAAGTGCGGGTCGTCAAGCGGTAGTTTTATTGCAGCTCTGTCGACGAGGAGGGCAGTAAGGTCTGGCGCCTCGGGGAGGATGGTAGTGCCAAGGAAGCGGGGATACTTTTTGAGGCGGTACCGTTCTCGGACGATTCTGGCGCTGTTCACAAGTCATAAGCGGAGAGAACGCCAACCAGGAGGTATGCACCGTCCGCTCTGTTCATAGCGATTTCGCGAGTCCTTCACGGCGCTGGCGGCAGCTTCTGGACTGGCGTACTTTGGGCGCCGGCCCATGGCGAGCAAGAACGCAGACCGAAGAACTCTGTGGTGAACGTGAACGAGCATTAGCAAGCCCGAATGTGCGCGTACCTTGGTGGTGCAAGTCCAAGAAGTGTTAGTGCACGGGTGCTGTTATGTCAATCCTCAGAGGCATTTCCATCGAGATTGAGACTTGGTCGCGATTAGATGCATTTCACCTTGGTTGGCGCTGGAAATACCCCCAGGGAGTTCAGGTATGTCGCTATTTTTCGAATATGAAGTTAGATTTTAACAGAGAAATAAGAATGTTTTATACCTGGGTTGAATCGAGCTCGAAAGTGAGCGTATGCCCTTACTGCACTCGACCACGTTCTGGCGAACTTCAGGACCACTTTCAAAATTCTACAATTTCAAAAGGGCCAAAATTTCACAAATTCTGAAGCGAAGTACGAACCTTAATAAATCCTCTTTTTCTTGTGAGCTGAAGGGGAGATGCGGACTTACTCGTAGGTCAACTCAAATCTCGAATGAAATTTACATCCAAAACTGAGGCTGGATTGACATGAGGTCAGAGAGATGACCAAGTGTCTAGTCAGCAGCGACTGCTCTCTTCCCCTCATGTCGGTCCACAAATCGCCCACTCCTGGCGAGACCAATGAAGCCCTGGTAGCTGACGATGTTTGCGAGGCTGTCCGAGCCCAAGCGCGCAAGCGTATGGCCACGTAGGTGCCTACGACCTGGTTCCCCATTCAAACACTAACTCGCAGCCCAGCCGTCGTCTGTGGCTCAAACAGCATCCTGACCTTTTGGAGGATGCTCGGACCATGCGTCTGGGGCACCAGCAGCGCTACAGAACGAAGCAAGCAAGTTTTCTTTGGTCTGCGATAGTAACTGAACAAATTGGCAGGAATCGCGCGAAGCTTGCATTGAAACGGGTCGAACGCTACCACCAGCAGAAGGTCATCGAAACCTTGAAATGCTTCTTGAACTCGTAGCCGCACTGTATACTTGTTGACATCACCGCGTCTGGTCGAAATAAACCCTCGCCTTGCTCGCACAACCACCTTTTCAAAAACGCTTAGCATGCGACTCGAATACCGCTTGAGCTCCACGATGGCATCTGCCTGTGCGGTGAGCTCGAACAACGCGTTCTGGATATCGGCAATCCAGTTCTCGTAGACGAGAAACAAGACATCACGTGTCTGGACAGCGGAGAAGAAGGCGCGCGATGCCCCGCCGCAGACGATATCGAGCTTGTGCTCGCGCGCCATGGCGAGCTCGTGAAGCTGGGGATTCATGTAGTAAGTCCAGGTGAGTGTTTGTCTGGCCTTTTCGTGCGCCGACATCAGTAAGCTGAAAAGCCCCTTCAGCGTGTATGTGCGGCGGCAGTAATCTTGAGTCATGGGACGAATAACTGTTTGCGCACTCTCCAACATCGCGAGTACGGCGGGGAGATCGACGAGGTTGAGCCTCAAGACTGCGAATCCGAGCCGAATGTGCTGCTGAGACCGGGACACGATCTGCAGACGATGAACAGGCGCAAGGTACAGAACATCGACTTACAGTCGCTGATCCGCTTGAAAATGGCATATTCCTTTGCTCCCCACACCGCAACTTGCGCGAGAGACTGTGCGCAAACCCGAGGATCGTGGCCGATTCCCAGGTCGTCGAAATCACCAGCTCTAGATTCGACTCATCAGCTCTCTCAGGTATCTGCGTCCAATCGAGGACGCACCATCATAGAAGAGAGAGACGCTGCGTTGCTTTGCCGCGTTCTCCGCCTCCCGCATGCTGTACGCCGCTTGCTGGGCCGCGAGGATGTGCAGAAAGTCGCGATCTTTGATCATACTCAAGCGCCCACCTAGCCAGCGGTGAGTCGACAAACAGACTAGGAAGATCACTCACTCGTCACCAGCCCTGCCGTGCCTTGGGCCATCTCGCGTGCGTACCAAAGCCGGAGGAGGGATACGAACTGGGCTTGTGCGCTGGCGACGCGTTAAGGCGTGAATTTGGCTGCAGATGAATGGAGACACACGGGCTTCTGTTCACGATGAAGGGCTCGGTGGAGGGGAAGGCAGACGAAGTGTATGGGCCGGAGAGCGCGAGCTGGAGGATGTTGGAGGTGTTGCTCATGGAGGGCAAGAGAGAGGACTCGGCGCGTCACAGAGAACAGCTGCCGTCAAAATTGTCGCTAGTTCTCGTCACACCGGTAAGTGTTTACCTCCCGCTGGTGTATTCCTCCATCCCTCCTTCCTTCCAGCGAGCCTACCGACTTTTTGTGGACGATGGAGGAAAGAAAGCCCGATTCGAGTGCAGAAGACGCCCCTCCCGTAAATGCGGCCTCTTCGGGTGCCGCAGTGGCGCCGGGACACAAGGTTGGCACTCAGCGGTCGCTGATATCGGACAGGCGACGCACCTTAACTTTTGCTTTCTTTGTGGCGCAAGCCGGCTCAACTCATGTAGCCCGAACGAATTGAATTCAAATATCTACGGCAACGAGAGCAAATCGAGCCTTTTTTGAAGCTGACCACGACTAGAAACGACTGGGACTAGAAACGTTCATCGATCTCGGTCAAAACCTCGCGCCACGCCTCGTCAAACTCCTCCGACCACTTATCAAGCTCAACATCCATAGCGCAACGACGCGTGTTCATGGCCGCCTTCTCACGACGCAACTCGTCGACCCGGGCAGCAATCGCCTTCGCATCCTTGAGGGTCTCGCCAAAAACAATGGACGCGGCGCGCGCGTTGACGAGCGCCTCGCGAGCAGCGGCGTCATCGGCGGTGGTGAGGTCGAGGAGGTGGCCGAACCCGTAGTCCCAGACGACATCACACTTGCGGTTTTGCAATCGAATCCACTCGCGGCGGAGGTCCTTGAGCTCGACGTTGATGTCGGCAAGGCGCTGGGTCGACGCGTCCCGCGCGCCGACGAGAGCCTGAACCATCGCGTCCTTTTGGAGGGCTGCAATGACCTCGCTGCGGATATCGAAGAGGACATCTGGAGTACGTGAGCTCGACAAATAGCACAGATACAACCCACGTACCCTTTTCACTCTCGGCGCCAGCTTCGTCCTCCAGGGCCATCTCAATGCGCGCTCTCTTGATCGCGTCCGTGTAGTCGATCTCCTCGGCCCCTGCGCGGCGCTTGCGGGGAGAGGCCATGGCTGCGAGGTTGAATGGATCGCGGTCTGTGGTCAAGTTAGCCCCAAAAACAGATCGCGCACACCCAAACACACCGACGAACGGGAGCTCCGCCAGTTCAGAGGCAGTTGGGGACGATGCGGCATTTTGGGCGGCGACACCGACACCGGGTTCGACCTCCGTTGGCGCGTCGACACCGAGCTCTTCGTCCGTCACCTCTTGTTCGTCAACCAGCGCCTCTTTGCCAGCGTTGTCCATATTCTCAGGCGGGGAACGGCCTACCAATGGGGTCAAGAAATACGGAAGTGGACTTACGAGCTCACCTCTGAACTTGACAAACGGGGGATCTGCGAGAGGTAAGCGGAGCCACAAACTTGGTGAAGAGGGACACACCAGGAGACGAGCTACGAGAGCGCGAGTACGAGGATCGTGAGTAGTTCCGCCGAACATGGTTGGTCGACCTTGGGATGGGCGAAAGAGAGCTGGGCGGGAAGTCTGGTGGCACAATCAAGATGGATGCGCCGTACGGTAGGGACGAACGTACCTGTTGTTGGGCTTGGCTCACGCGAGATGGGGGACGTAGGCTCACGCGTCGCCGGGGACGCGAAAACATCTTTTGGGGGAGGGGAAGAAGGCGCGCTGCTCATGGTGAGCTTTTGGGGCGAGAAAAGAAGACAGAAGATAGTCTGTCGTTGAAGGGAGGTGTACCTCAAATACGGTCGGGATCTACGAGTAATCTCCCACTGAAGCGCTGATAGATTTCGAAAAAGGATGCGTTTCGAAATCTGCGGCGCATTGCTGTCGAGACCGCACTGTGCCCGTATTGATCCCAAAAGCTTGTCGGGGTTTGAAAGCAACGGCATGGTGCCAGCGAGTGGGCCTTGACAACGAGAGTCCGAGCGCAGTGAATCGAGATACGCCATAGGCGACGAAAAGAATATTCTTTGTCTTGACTGCGTCTAGTTTGACTGGATTGCGGAGTTGAAGTGAAATAGGTTTGCGTGAGACCGTGCCTCGAGGGTGTCTACAGAGTGCAGCCGATGCGAACCCCCAAGCTTGTACGGCGTGCGCGACGGCGGTTTTAGTGGCCAGGCACAAGCAGTGTGAGCGTGCATCAACAAACAAACAATCGTCGACTCGTCTTGCTTCCGACCAAAACATCGATTCACCTCGAATACACAACCAACCAATGTCTACCTCCTCCTCTTCCTCTCACACTACTTCCTCTCAGACTGCCGTCCCCATCTCATCACCGCTAGAGGCCAACTCACAATCGATCTCTTCCTGCTCTCGCCCGACAACCAAGTCAGCCACGGCGCCAAAAAGGCGGGGCAATCCTGGCGATTTCTCTCCCAAACGGCTCGAATGGCTGGCCAAGTGGCTGCCAGAGATGCGCGTCGCTTTCGACAAGAGTACTAAACGCCAGTCGGCGCGCGACAAATCCGCGCCCGACCATCCGTACCAGCGCGCCTTCGCCGAGTACTGGAATATATTCCCCGTCGGACTTCCGCTCAAGCAGGACCCTCCTACGGAGCTCGAACAACTCTCTTCGTTCAACCTATTGCCCTCACCAGAAACCAGCAAGGCCAAGAAGGATATCGAAAAGGTGAACAGTACTATTGGCCGTGGATATCTGGGATCTGACCTTGTACACAGAAGCTCATTGGCTGGTGGACCCGAGCTCGTTTGAAGGACAACGAAAGCGACAAGGACCCTTTCCAGGGTTTCCTGCGTCAACTGCGCGCTCCCGCCGATCGTCCGCGCCGACTTCAACCGGTGCAATGCTATATGAAGCTTGAATCTTCTGCCTCCAAGATCGCGGACGAGATGGAGAGGGAGGGCCTTGCTGGGAAGCCTGCGAGGGAGATTATTGGAGCGCGTTACGCGATCGCGACGCGACTTTACAACGCCGAACCCGCCGAAGTGAAGCAGCAGGTACTCGAGGAAATCGAGGCCGAGCACCTCGAGGCGACCGAGGAGTACGATTTTCTGGTCAGCACTCAGGCTAGTCGGTCAATTGAAGAGCAAGACGCGTAAGTGATAACTCCTGTTCGACATGGTCCACTAACAGACGTCCAGTGCTCGTGCGAGGCTGGCGGTTGTTGCGCAGCCATTCCTGGACTTGTTGCAGCGTTACGTGGGCGGAGAGCTGACCCTTTTGGTGGCTAATGTTCGAGTCGTAATGGGGACGCCGGACGTACGGGTTTCCAGGTACGCTGTTTGTTATCGGCTGAAACAACATGAACTGACCGTCTTTGTTAGCTTCCACGCAGGCTACTCCAACGACGCAATCGCAGTCCATCACAAGCTCCCCAAAGCTGCCCCCGCCGAACACAACCTTATAACCCGTCGATTCTCCGCCTTTGTGGCCAATGCATGTGAGTACAGGCTCGCAATGCCACCAAATAGTTCTAAGACGCACCAGATCTCATTGATGAAGGTGTTGCTCCGAATGCGCCCCAAGGTCCTCCGTCCAACGAGGGCGGCGTTCATGGACCATTGCCCGCGACTGCCCCACCAACCAGTGCTGCCCCTGCTACTTCCGCCGTGGCTGAGCCCACCGGGGCAAGCATCCCTCCTCCGGAAACTTTGAACGGCCCGAAACACCGCAACACCACCCCCACGTCCACCAACACTACCCCCACGTCCACCGCCACTACCCCCACGTCCACCAACCCCACCCACCCCGCGTCGACGGCATCGGAGTCGACTTCAGGGTCAGAGCCGGCGGATCCTACGGTGGCGGCGGACGCCCAGAGCTTGCCAGCTTCGGTCCAGATGCCCACGCCGCCAGTCATAACCCAGAAGCAGCTCCATCTGTTCTCGAGCCTGAGGGCGACTCCGGGCGCGTTTTTGGTTGCCTCCGTCCTCAAACTCAAAGGAGCGGCACGCACGGATCGCATTGCGGAGTTGTCCACCATGTCGGCCTACGAAATTATGCGCGAAAACAATATCGCACGGAACCAACAGCTCCTCGTTGATTTGGGGCTTGTCGGGAAGGGAGGTGTTGGATTGGGCGCGTCAACTTGGGGCGGAGCAAAGGCAGCGTTTCCCAAGAGCGCCCCGTCCGCGAAGAAGAGGGCGAAGCGTGATGCAGCGGCTTGGACCAAGGACTCGGATGCGGACGACGACGAGGACTCGAGCGAGGACGACGACGAGGAGGAGGGAGCTACACCCGCGACCGAGGCGCAACCGGAACGGGTTTCAAAACGCGTCCGTAAAGTTCCCGCTGTGGCCGGGCCTCAAGCCATCTCCGTTGACGACACCTGGGCGCTCAGCGCCAAGGCAAAGCTGTTAGAGTCTGCGGTATCGATGCCACCGGAGTGGACGAGGCTAGTCGATGTCTGGTTTGAGCGCGAGAGGGTCGCAGACTTCGTTTCAACGGTGCGTGGTCAATCTTTTGGACTTGCTATTTGTTCTAACCTGCATTTCCAGCGTAAAAGTCTTTCCGCCAAGGCTCGCCCAGCTCAGGTCGCCTTCTGGGTTCAACGCGCCCGTCCCCACCCTCATACACCGAAAATCGCAGACGGTCCTGCGTTCGGCGCGGAAACCTGGGCATGGTGGTACAATATCAACCCGTCCTGGCGTAAGAACGAGAACGATGATGAACTCAAGCGCGGTGAGGGAAGCTGGGCGGGTTTGGACGTTACTGGTATCAATGGTGTGCTGAATGTGTTGATGTGCTTGAGGTGGTGGTGGGAGCACACGGCGGGCAAGCCGGGCGAGAAGTGGACGGAGATGATCAAGGACGTCTATTGGGCTCTTGAAGCGATGTGAGTACGCATGCCTGCGCCGAGCAAGTTTTGATGTTGCCGCACAGACTTGGTGCAGCGCGCAGGAACGAAGCGCACGAGGACGAGGCGGCGAAGAAACAAGTCGAGAACAACCAGGTGGCGGAGATGGATGATGTGCGGATGCAGAATGTCGGGGCGCAGGATATTGAGATGGAGGACGCGGAGAGTTTGACCAAGAAGGGATCGCCGGAGGAGGTCATTGGGGAAGAGCGCGTTGGTGATGGGAAACACGATTAAGTATTCAATGAAAAATTGCAGTTGTGGATATCGCAAACCGGAAGGAGACCAAATAAGGAAGAATGATTGCATCAATAAGCCCATCAACAGGTAAGGAAAAGAAATGGCCGAGAAATGGGTTGCATACAATACATTTATTATATATAATAAAGCCATTAACACCAAATCAACTCCCAACAGTTGCCATCACCTCCCCAACAATTGCCGACAGCGCTGGCCCAGCCCCCACCCGGGGTCAGGCAAGAGCCCCAAATAATTGCAAATGGCCCTCCGGTAACCCGCCCGCAACATTGCAAATACATTCACTGCAGCTGCTGCCTCGGCGGATGAACACACAAATCTGGCATGCTTTAGCTCAGCAGCACACTGTAATCGAGGAGAAACACGCACTTTATACACGACGCGCCGTTGTTCCCCGTAATGCTCTTCAGAAGGAGGTCCCCAGGTCAGTTAAGCTGGATTGGATGGCCTTCTTTGCGCCATCGATGCCCGTCAAGTCCATGAAAAGCACTTCGAGCTCCTTCTCCACGTACTCGCTAACGAGCAGCAAAATGTCGCGCGCCTGGACAGCATGGAAGTACACCCGCGACATCTTTGCGCAGCGCTCGTCCAGAACATGCTCCTTCAGCTGGTAGAGCCGGAGCTGCTGGCCGTTCATCTGGGCGTCTGCTGCTCTGGTAAGCCGTTTTGTGTCCTCGTGGTTAGTCATGGCAACGCCAAACGCGGTCTTCATGGTCTTGATGCCCGCCGTTTGCTCCTGAACAAGGGCGGGGAAGGCCTTCTTGACGTCGTCCCAGCGGATGGAGAGTTCGCAGAGGTGAAGGTGTTGCGAGTCGAGGCTGCGAAGAGCATTGGTATGGGCTTTGGTGACGCGCTCGCGCTCTTTGACCAGCATGAATAGACGAGCAGGAAGGGGAACGGAGTACACACCAATTGCCAAGGCACTCCAGGCAAGCTGCCCGTCGGCTCCCGATATTTTCGCCGCCGACAACGCGCGGACGCGCTCCAGCACCAACGATGCAGCACCAATCTCTCGCGTCGCAAGATCGGAGATATGGTGAGTTTTCCGTCGCGTCGAAGTCGTACACTCACCTTCATAGTACTCCCGAATTACCCGCACGCGCTCGGCGGCGGCTTTCTCCTCCATTTGACACGCGGAAAGCTGGGCTTCGAGCACGAGCACGAACTGGTAATCCCGGACGAGCTGGATCTCGCCAGCTGAGCGGAGTCAGCATCGGGATGGACGGAATCGAATAGAGAGACTACGAAACGCACCGGTAACCTCAACGCTCGAGTTTTGAGCGTGTTTGCGCGCGTATCTTGCGCGGACGAGCGTACGAAAGATGTTGTGTTCGCTAGTCATTGCGGACGACAGTCAGACGTGCAATCAATGCCTACAAACGATAACGACGTACTGGGAGGCATCCAGAATGGATTCAGCGACCTTGGGGAGCGCAATAAGAGCGGACGCAGTCGCGTCTGTGGTTGGAGACATCGAGATGCGAGTGAGATGGTGAGTGGGAGGAAGGACGTTGTGAATAAGGTTTTAAGTCGGAGGAAGGATCGCGGTGTCTGGTCACAACCAGCGCCAGTGGCGTATAGAGCACCGACTGTAGCGCTGCCCACGATTCTATCGGGAGATAAGTTGATCTGCCATCACAAGCGCCCTCAAAGGCAAGACTGAAGACTCCGTACTGTGTGTTTTCTTCGTTTGCTGCCACGGCACTGGGCGCAGCTCAAATTGGCGTAGATCCCGCTCGAAAGGTGATGTTTAATCGCCGAGCAGCAAAAAGAATGCTCACACTAAATTCCGTATATATCGCGCAGGCTGCGGCGCGTGCAGATTTGCTTTCTTCCAATGAGAAAGGTGACAAGCTTCTTGGCTTCTAAGGTAGCCAGGCTGCGGCGCCTACGAATTACCTTTCTTCCGATAGCTAACGTCAACCTAGGCTTCTCGCTGAGACACAGTTTTCTACGATTTGCCGATGCAGTACATTTTTTGTGGTAACTAAGGGTACTCGCGCAAGACGCCCATCCACTCGACGTCAAATTTGTCCCGTTCCTGCTCGAGCTGTTCGTCGAGAGCGCAGCACAGCTCGTAGTTGTCCGCCTTCTCCTTGCGGAGCCGGCCGACGTCGTCCGCGAGCGCCCGCGTCTGGTCATCAAGCTGCTGGAAGACGATCGCAGCCGCGCGACCATGAAGGTTAGCAACAGCAATCTCGGGCTCGCTATTGTGCAACATCCCCTTCTCCTCATTGAAACCGGCGAGCCCGTAGTCGAAAATAACATCATTTTTCTGGTCTTGCAGGTCGATCCACTCGGCGCGGCGAGACTTGATCTCCTGGGAGATCCGCGCCTTATCGATGTTCGCCTGGTCACGTGCAGCGGTGAGAGCTTGAACCATGGCGTCCTTTTTAATGGCAGCAACGAGTTGGTCGCGAACCGGGAGGAGGGGATCTAGAAGGAGTTAGCTGAGGAGATCGGCTACGAACGTTGCGCACCGATGAAGGTGCCTGCGTCGTCCCCGCTCGCGAGCTCCGCTCGCGCCTTCTTCAAAGCCTCCGTGTAGTCGATGGGCGGGGCGCTCGCGCGGCGTTTGCGACGCGGAACGGCCTTGTCCGCAAGCTTGAATGGATCGCGATCTGAAACAAATGTGGTGAGCTGCGCTAGCGAGCACGACGAGCAGAGCGAGAAACGCACCAATGTGCGGCCACGAACCCGCCTCGGTGAACGTCGGCGAGTCAGTCATCAATGCCATCCCCGGGGAATGCTGCGGGGTCTCTGGAATATTGTCCGTAGTCGTAGCGCCGCCACCAGGGGTAGCCGCCATGGCGTCAGTCGAAACCTTGCTAACGAGTTCAATCGCATCGTCGAGAGCAGACGTTGCCTCTGGAGCGTCTTCTTCATCATTGGCGGGGCTCGAGGAGCGGCCTACGGCAGTCATCACACGCGTAGATTGCAGAGGTGGTGCTAGACACACCTTTGTACTTGAGAGTCGGCGGATCTGGTTGCAGAGGCTCAATAGCGGATGCGCAAAGCAGAAGGGTACGTACCGGGAGAGGAGCTGCGCGAGCGAGAGTACGACGATCGCGAGGCGTTACGACGGACTCTGCACGATGAGACCAGAGGTCGCCGTCCAATCGGGGTCTCTGGGGCGCTCGACAATGGGACACGTTCTAAAAGATACGTTAGAAGGAGAGGGTGTCGGCGTCCAGTCTCACCAGGCGAGTCGCTCTTAGAGCGAAGTGGGACACGTTCTAAGCGGAGCGTCAGAAGGGAGTAGATGTCGATTTCCAATTCTCACCAGGCGAGTCGCCCTCAGAGCGAATGTTGGGGGAGAGAGAGGGAATACTCATGATTTTGGGGGAGTGTGAGACGATAAGAGACAAAAGCCTGGGTTTTATACATCGGGGAGGTTGTTGCCACATCTCGATGGATTGCCATCGGGTTCCCAAAGCGTTTTGAAAGGCTTTGTTCTGGTGTCTGGAATTGCGCCCGCAATGTTCAATGACGGGTCAAGTAATAGTTACCGCAGGCTCACCGCCGTTGACAGTCCAGGCACGGCATCGAGGTACTCAACAGGACGCGGTTTGGATGTATAACCCTAGATAGTCGACCTCAGCTAGTTCTTAGAGATGCCGCGTTCACCGAGGTTGGTTCAGAATGCAGAGGTGGCGGGGAGGCGACAGCAGAGAGAGTCGGAGTTTGAAGCGCGTCTGAGAAGCTCTAGCAATGGGTGTAAGATGTGAAGAGAGATCGGGTGCAGAATCGATATTGCTGCGCACTACAACCACAATAAACAATCCGCGTGCAGAGGACACTCACCTTACACCACCACCTCCACTTCCACGATCTCGCACACCACCACTATCTCGCACGGCTCCACGCACTTCGCGTCCCAATACAGCATGCCGACCACAGATCTACCAGATACCAACACCTCCGCGCCCACACGAACACACAAGTCTTCCGAACCCAAAAAACGCGGGAATCCGGGGGATTTCTCCCCAGCACGTGTCGATTGGCTCAACAAATGGCTCCCCGCTGTGCGAGAGTTGTACGACAAATCGACTAGACGCCAGTCCGAACGAGATAAAGCCTCACCTGAGCATCCATACCAGCGCGCGTTCTCAGAGTACTGGAGCCTTTTCCCAGTGGGGCTACCGCTCCGCGAAGACCCGCCCTCCGATCCCGACAAGCTGTCTTCCTTCGAGAGGCTCGAAACAGCCGAGACCAGCAAGACTAAGCGCGACATTGAAAAGGTTTGGTCAATTGCGGGGTGCACAACACAATGCTGACCTATCCAAATCCTCAGAAGCTCACCGGGTGGTGGACGCGTGCGCGTCTCAAGGGGAAGGAGGCCGCCAAAGACCCGTTCGCGAGCTTTGTCAGCCAACTTCGAGCTCCAGGCGAGCGTCCCAGACGTCTGCAACCCGTACAGTGCTACATGAAGTTGGACGACTTCTCTAACAAGATTGTGGAGGAGATGGAGAGGGCGGGGTTGGCGGGGAAGGCCGCGCGAGATGTGATCGGGCAACGATACGCTATCGCGTTGCGCTTGTATGCCGCAGAGCCTGAGGATGTGAAGAAGCGCGTGCTAGAGGAGATAGAGGCCGAGTACCAGGACGCCACGGAGGAGTTCGAGTACCTCACGAGCTCGAAGCCTAGCCGCAGTGAGGAAGAACAAGATCTGTACGTTCTCCCTTACTATCCGGCGCGTTCGTAGTTAACAGCGTTTAGGGCCCGCTCGCGCATCGCAGTGGTGGTACAGCCATTCTTGGATCTCTTGCAGAGCTATGTGGGTGGTGAATTGACGCTCCTCGCCGCGAACGTGCGCACAGTTATGGGGAAGCCCGATGTTCGTGTAACGAGGTTAGTCTTTGTGTCTCTTCGGAGATGTTCACTAACCATTTTAAAGTTTCCATGCAGGGTACGGGCTCGAGACGACACCTGTGCATCATAAGTTCCCCAAGGCGGCACCATCCGACTACGATATTGTAACACAGAGATTCTCGGCGTTTGTGGCGAATGCATGTCAGTACAGGGTCTGAATTCATGCGCATGACTGAACATCTTACTCTAGTTCTTGTCGACCAAGGAGATCCACCTCAACCATCCATCGTCGTCGCAACCGGTTCCAACATAGCTGCGACACCACCTACCTCCACGACACCTACGTCGGGGCCCTCCACCGTCTCCCCGCTCCCCGCTTTGGGTAGCTCAAACGCACGTCCCGCGACAAGTGCCGGCGATGGTTTATCAACGGATGTCGCTCCGGGACCAGTCAACAACCTAATCAACAGCGTAGAGCCCGACGAGTCCGAACCGAGCGCGCGCAAACAACCTACAACGCACTCCTCGACTGCGTTACGTCCCCGGAACTTCAGTGCCGCGTCCCGAGAGCTCCTCGGCGCATCCCGACGGTTCCTCGTCGCGTCATCCGTCCCCGTCAGCATGTCGCGGCAGCTCGTCTCCCTCTGGCCCCGGGGATCGAGCTCCGCACCGCCGGAGGGATTGCGCCGGGAGGAATCGCGATCTGCGTCGCCGGAGCAAGCGGGAGCGGGAGATGCCCAGAGCTTGCCCGCGCTCCAGATGCCGGTGGTACCCAAGGCGACTTCAGAACAGCTCCAACTGTTCAAGCATTTGAAGGCTGTTCCGGGCGACTACCTGGTGGCTTCGGTGTTATCCCTGAAGGGCGCCGCGCGAACAGACCGCATTGCCCAGCTTGCGAGAATGTCCGCGTACGAGGTTGGTTGCGAGAACAATATCGCGCGTAATAAACTGGCCTTGAGCAGCCTTGGGCTGACTGGGAAGGGCGGCCTCGTTGGCTCGACGTGGGGAGGAGCAAAAACCGCCTTCCCGAAAGCGGCTTTGTCGGCAAAAAAGAGAGTCAAGCGAGATAACGCCGCCTGGTCGCGCGATTTGGAGGAAGGTGCCGATTTGGACTCCGGACGATTCCGCCGATTCCGATGACGACGAGGATGCGAGTGGTCCTGGGTCCAACGTTGCTGCGACGCGTAAATCGACGCGTGTCCGCAAAACCCCGCAGACGTATGTGGCGGATGCTACGTGGATGACGAAGGCGAAGATGTCGCTGTTGAAAAGCAAGGTCCCCGCTGAGCAAGGATGGGACGAGACGGTCTCGCTATGGTGTGAGCATGAAGGGGCTGTGGGATCTCTCGCAGGTGTACGTACCATCTCACGACGTGTTGTTCTGCCTGGCTTAACCTCTTGTAGAAACGCAAGGGCCTCTCCGCCAAGCTTCGGCCGGCACAGATCGGTTTCTGGGTACAGCGCACGCGTCCCGACCCACACATCCCAAGCATTCCCGACGTCGGCAGATTCGGCGAAGAAACGACTGCTTGGTGGTACAGCATCAATCCTGAGTGGCGTCGAGGTGAGGAGGGAACGTTGAAGCGCGGCGAAGGAGACTGGGATGGTCTTGGGGACGTTCCCGGGATCAATGGGATCTATAACGTGTTGGTGTGCCTTCGGTGGGGGTGGGACGCAACAGCGGGGAAGCCGGGCGACAAATGGGCGGCTATGCTTGACGATGTCGCATGGGCGTTGCGTAGCATCAAGCGGTCAGTTCATCCAAATCTCAAAATTTGTTCTGATGAGGTTGCAGGCTCCGCGATCTTTCGGCCGAGGAAGATGCGCCGGCTTTGGACGCAAAGAACAAGGGAGAGGACCCGGCCGGAGGGGATGAGGACGAGGACCCTATGCAGGTCGATGTAATGTAGGATGGCGCGCGCGTGTGGCGCAAGAATTGAATTTATATCGCGGGTTCACGATCACAGCGGATCACAGATTTTTAAAAGACCACATTGAGAATAATCAATTTTAAAGTGCTATTTCAATCATTTAATCCCTTGTTTCTACAGCCATAATTATCTAAATAATATTTTATTCCCCAGCAGAAATATCCCGCCCGAGTCCCCACCCGATACTACCCGCGCCCGGCAAGGTGCCTTAACGAATTGAAATCGCTCCACGGTAGGGCGCGGGGATAATTGCATTTACTCTGACTGCACTTGCTCCCTCATGGGCAGAGACGACGAGATGGATCTAGGTGAGCAGACAAAGAATATGTTTCAGTCGCGCAGATCGCCCCTACGCGGAGATTTACTCCCGTGGATCTGTCAGTGTACCCCACACCCCCGCATCCAGCGAGATCGGGCGGATTTCTCGTTTATAGTCGAGCGAGACGCAGCATGGAAATTGAACAAGCTAACACAAAAGTAGACGATGGATTCGAATACATGCCTGGCCAATCTCAATCTTCATCCACTCGGGATATCAACCCATTCGACCGCAGCGTCCGTCCCGCGGTCACCTCAACAACGCCAGCATACGTCGCCGGGATCCTGAGCAAAGGTTGGAAACAACCGTTTCCGCTGAGCCTCCTCACACCACAAGCGTGTCAGTCGACAAACGTCAACCGACACAAAATCAAGCGCGACATCATCGTTGGCACCGAGGGACGTATTAAGGCGGAGGTGGTGGACGAGGATTTGGAGCAGGATCTCCTCCTTATGTACAACAAACGACTTCACAGGCGCGGGGAGGAATCTTGTGGCAGCGGTCCGACTCCACCTGAAGCCGAGCAAGAAGGTACCGGGACTGCCCAACATCGTCGCCAACCAACTGGAAGCGCACTTCCGAGAGCTATCAATACACGTCGACTACAACGACAAAACGGGCAATTTTAGACGCATCATCTTCTACCACCAGTCGCTCATTCGAGCATGGTGCGAGCAACCGGTATTCGACTTGAGCATGTGGCAACCCGAGTACTGGGCGCAGGCGGTACAACGACACGCGGACGAGAAGAGCAATGCGGCGGAGCGACAGCTGAGAGAGGTGCAAGCGGAGCTGGAAAAGGTCAACCGCCAGGGTAGCTTGCGAGGAAGATTCGGATCGCAGGAAGGGTCGTACGGAGGCTCGTACGGAAGCTCAAGTTACAGCAACGGCGGTGGTTACAACAAACGGCCGTACGGCTCCGGCGATTCATCGAGATCCTATGGACAGCGCAAGTCCTTTCGGCAACAGTCCTTTTGTTCAAGCCACCGCCAGGACCCGCTGAGAGCGACAAGATCTGTTGGGCATACAACTCGCCCGGAGGTTGCAACAAAAACAACTGCCGATACGACCACTTCTGCACACTCTGCGGAGCGGGATCGACGGGATCCTCGTCTCACGCGCATTCTGCGCAGCGATGCCGACTGTAACAAACTATTCCCAATCGTCACCTCCCTCAACGCGGATCGCTGGCAAAGTCGCATCACCGAGGCGGGACTCGAAGACGACTACGGGGATGTTCCGAAAGGCATCCGAGAGGGTTTCACACATGGTTTCGGCTTCGACGCGTTCACAACAACGACTTTTATTCCCAATAATTTAACATCGGCACTCGAACATCCGGACGTAATCGACGCGTACCTTGCGAAAGAGGAAGCTGCCGGGCGAATCTCAGCAGGATACAACCCGGTGATAAGCCGTGAATCGGGCTACACCTAAAATTTCGCGATTTTGGGCGTAATACGAACGCGCAATCCACCTAAAAAGCTACCATCTGTGGTTCTGGGATGGGTAGAAGAGCTGTAACTCGCGACAGGGGATTACCAACGTACTGGCCACACTCAAACAGCGAGGCTCGTTAACAAGTAAATCCAACTTGTAAAACAACCAAAGGAACTACGTGCTGCCCGAAGGAACCTGAGGAGATACTGGAAGATGGACAACTTCTCAGAAGGGTCGACGAGACTACTACAATAAACCGAAACGGGGTGAACAACGGGTCCCGACGGCTGTGATAACCTAAGGACAAATGACAAATCACCGGGGCGGAAGCCTCAGGTGACGCGTTACAAATCTGGGCGGCAACTTCTCATTCAGAAGTACGGAGCTCCGAAGGGTTCTGGAACAGGATGAATGTGGGCGCCGTTTCCCATACCAACTCGGGCGGAAACGCCACCCCAAAATATCAGGCGGCCATATAATCGGGAGAAGCCGGGGCGCCGGCCAGCGGACACTATACATAAAATTACAATGGACATTTATTCTGACGTACTTATGTATTACGGGTCCTCCGCCACGAATTAGGTATAAAAACCCCAGCTAGAGTAGAGCGTAGGCACTGTATCCTAGTACAAAGGACCGGGTCTCGCTGTTATTGTCACAAGAGATACAAGGCTGTACAGAATTGATTGGCATTCAAGAGCTACCGAGATTTGATCGCATGATTTGGGACTTGTGAACTGAGGGAACAAGATTGTGATTGAGAAGTCGGGACATCGCCAACCAGAGATTGAGGGACTTAAGACTTTTGAAAGAGTTTTAGTTCGACGCGCAGTTGTGTGTTGACCTATTACAAACTGCGAGAGCACTTCGGTCGATACAAGGAAGAAGATAGTCGTTGAGCTAGCAGATTGCGCTCCGGCAAAAGATAAAACACAAAACACCAAAACCCTTCCGCCAACCTTTAAAACTTCCCTACAACCAATATTTAATATTGGCCCTGTAGCTAGGGATACAAGTTCTCGCTTGGAGTTGCATTTGGGATTGATTGGAGTTTGTGGTTGTTAGAGTTTTGGTCTCAGGATCGATTTCTCTATCTACTATAGATTTTAGTTAGTTTGAGGTTCAGCCCCGAAGCACCCGCTTCACCGGACGAGCTGGAACGCGTTATCGGTCCGTTCCGCACATCCCCGATCGGTTGCATCCAAAAAGACGCGCTGAACGGAAAGTGGAGGATGTTTAACCACCATTCATACCCGCGCAACGACCCGGAGATTCAGTCCATTAACGCACAAATCAACAAGGATGAATTCCCATGCGATTGGGGAACGTTCGCGAGGTGTTTCTTGATAGTAGCCAATGCCCCGCGTGGCGCACAGGCGAGTACAACGAGAGCGTTTAGTTCAACGAGCTAACCAGCCAAAGGCTACTGTTTTTGACGTCAAGGGCGCGTTCCGCCTCGTCCCAACCAAACCAGCGGAACGTACCCAACTGATGATTTCTTGGAGAGGAAAAGTCTGGTTCGACCATGTCTTCTTGTTTGGAGGACGTCCGGCACCAGGCGTTTTTGGCCACATTGCAGACCTGCTCGTTTGAGTTGCTCCGGTTCATGTCGGTTGACGAAATTATCAAGTGGGTCGATGACTTCGTTTTCTTCCAGTTCCCGATCCGATACGCGAACAACAAAGCCGAATACCGCTACGACAAACGGCTATTCATCGACATTGGCGACGAACTCGGATGGATCTGGGAGATGAACAAGCACTTGTCGTTCGCGAGCAAGTTCCCCGTACATCGGGTTCCACTGGGACATAGAGAAGAGAGTGGTGGAGTTGCCAGAACCCAAGGCAAAGAAGTACAGGGAGAAGTTGGAAGGGTGGGTTCAAGGCGGCAGGATGAGCCAGAAGGACACGGAGAACGTGGTAGGAACGCTCAACCACACAGCGTTGGTCATAACGCGCGGCCGCTCAAGGTTGGTGTCGTTTTATCGATTCGCCCGCGGCGTTTGCAAAAAGCCTCAACGAAGTTCACGACGTTCAAAATCCCGAAAGACGTATCGGACGACGCGGAGTGGGGGCGTACAGAGTTGGCGAAATCACCCATCGCGCTAGCTATCAGAACTCCACCGCCAGCGTCAAGGGACCAAATTTTTGTGGACGCATCGACATCGTGGGGCATCGGCTTGGTCTTCCGGGGACGAGTTTGAGGCGTGGCGGTTGAAGGAGGGGTGGAGGGGCAAAGGGAGAAACATTGGCTGGGGAGAGATGGCGGCGGTTGAACTCGCGATCCGTTTCTTGGTGGCCAAGGGCAAGAGGGATGAGCATTTCATCTTGCGTTTGGACAACCAAGGGGTCGTTGCGCGCTGAAGGCAGAAAAGGCGTACAACGCGCAGGGGAACCAAGTACTCCAACGCATCCTCAACTTATACGACGAGCACGGCCTTTGGTTGACGATCGAGTGGATTCCGACCAAGGAGAATCCGGCGGACAAGCCGTCGCGGGGCATTCGACCAGATAACAAGAGACGAGCAAAGTACGATTTCAAACTACCTAAACAACTCAAGGACCTAGTACATAGTGCAAGTAGTCCAGAGAGTCGGGTAGTAGATACAAAATGAGCAGTGCTTTGCCTCCGCGGAAGAAAATCGTCAGACGAAACGGATCACCAAGACTTGTACCTGACCAACATGCCTGCACTACGCGCACACACTCGCCAACACCAGAAACAACGGAGAGCGCGGCCATACAGACCAAGAACACGCAACGAAGACGCCCCCGCGGCCATCTCAAGAACAACGCGCGAGAAGGTCGACTACGTGCTGCGATGCGCATGGAGGGACTCGACGTTGGGGAAGTACAGGGCGGGGGTGGACTTGTTCGAGCAGTTTTGCGACTTGGAGGGGATTGAGAGGATGCACAGATACCCGGCGGACGAATTTCTACTCTGCGCATTCGCTGCGTCTCGGGCAGGCGAGATAGCAGGTTCAACGGCAAGAGGGAACTTGTCGGCGGTTCGGGCGGCCCACATTCTAGGCGGGTTTGAGTGGAAAGGCGGGGTTCGCTTGCGATACGTCCTCAAGGGAGTAGAAAATCTGACGCCTACGTCGTCCAAGAAACCACTGCGCCCGTCGATTACTACGAACATGCTCAACCTCTTGACACACAATCTCAACACCAATGATCCACTCGACGCAGTCGTCATGGCGGCAGCGAACTGCTCATTCTGGGGCCAACTCCATCTAGGCGAGATCTTATCGCCAACGCAAACCAAGTACAAGCGACGAACGATCCCTTTGGTGCAAGACTTGTCCCCACCGTCAACAGCGGCAGGATCACGCAAACTCTTCCTACCACGTACAAAGACGAAGGGCGCACGAGGTGAAGCTGCCATGCTTTGTCATCAGGCGGGAACGTCAGACCCAATAGCGGCGGTCGAACAGCACTTGGAGACAAATAGGATCCCGGACGACCTGCCGTTGTTCAGCTACAGAGCGTCCAAGGGAGAAATTCGGTGTCTCACAAAGACGAAATTCCTGGCGCAATGCAACGAGGTTTGTGGGAGGTACGGCTTCCCAAGGTCGACGGGGCATAGCTTCCGGATTGGCGGAACGACGCAGTTGTTGTTGGCGGGGGTGAACCCGGACGTCGTCCAGGCGATGGGGAGATGGTCGTCGGAGGCGTTTTTGGTGTACTGGAGGAGGCTGGACTTGTTGGCGCCTCTACACGCAGAATTCTTAGATGCGGCATAGAGGAATACGAAGGGTTTACCATCGAAGTCGCGGGATGGGGTCCGTTCGCAAACCAACGCCCGGAAGCGCGCCTTCGGCGTGCTAGTGGGGTTGTCCGAGCCCGTCGCTTTGCTCAGTCGCGCCAAACTAAAGGTTTGCGCTTCTGGTCATCCCGCAACACAAAGCGTTGAATGCACAAAGAGCTATCTATTATACAAAAGACAGAGGTATTGATGTACTGACACAAGTCAATCGACAACTCGACATTCTCATTAGCTGTTGCGACAAGACAACTCGACGAACTCCCGTCCTCCTCCATCCTTTGCCGCTGGCCCTCCTCCGTCGACTCGGGCGCCGCACCCGGACATGCCTACGTGCCCACGCGACGCCGGACGCAGCAACGGCAAGGGAAACCCGCCCTCTGACGCCACGTCATCGACCGCCCGAGCCTTCCTCCACTCTCTACGCCCTCTTCAACCTCTCCTTGGTCCACATGGTGTCGATATCGGGCCGCCCATAGACTATGTCAAGGCACTGACAGGGGTCAAGTCAGTAACGACATCTCCGGCTCTCAGCCGACGTTTGCTGGGCCAACAACGGCGCTGGAAACGGGAACGCGGGACTCGGGAGGAAAGCAAATCGAAGGAGAACAAGCCACGGGTGTGTCGCAGTACAGCTTCCAGTGCAGAGATATAATAATATTCTCAGAATACTCAGGTCGACTCTAAACGCGGCGCCGGCCAACGCGCGCGACGACAACGCGAGCTCGCCGCTGAGATTTGAAATCTCCAGCGCCTCCCAGCCGCCGTCCGGACTGCAGCCGACTCGCAGACCATTCGACGGCGCGTAGAACGCGCTCACAAGATGTTGGACGCAGACCGCAATTGTGGTGCGTGCTTCTACTTTTTTTCCAACTGTCTTATCCATTTGGATTCAGACCCGGATTCAACCCTTGAAAACCAACTCGAAAAATTCATCTACGACGGTGGATCTCTGGCCAAATACTGTAGTATTTCGAAAGGAAGTTCGGCACACCTTACGCATTACGCGATGAACTTACCAAGACACAAGTTCATCAGTCATGGCACTGCCATAAAAGGAAATTCCGGTGTTAGCCGGATGAAAATTTTGATCTAAATTGCCTATTTGGGTAAGTTTTGATCGTATTTTCGACGTATTACACATTACCCAATTGCAGATGTTCAGTTCAACAAGCAATCTTACACATTACACGAACTTCCTTTCGAAATACTACAGTACGGTCCGTATGCCCCAATCGACGACTTGATTTCGGACGGCGACGCAACGGTCGAGATGTCGAATGGGATCTGCACTCTTGGGGACGGATTGGGTGCTGCCTTGGCCAATTCCGGTTCGTACAACGCCTCAGTCACCAACACAATGGCCGAGACTTCGACTGGGAACCTGCGCGCGGAGGACACTTTGGACAATAGTTTGGATGACGAAGAGAACACTGATTCCTGGGCAAACGAGGAATATAGCATGTGGTACTGAGAGTATAATATTCTTCTGACACATCGCGAGGCTCTGAAATCGGCGCAGAGACCAACTGAGATTTTTGAAATAGCATCGGAAGCACGGAAATTTGGGACGCGCGCTGACGAGCGGAGCGAGGCAGCAGTGCGGCCCACTTGAAATCTAATCCATTTCCCTTTGAGAAACATACATAGGACTCTTTCTCCACATTGTTGAGACCAACACGCCGTCAAGTTCTTTGGATGCCTGCTCTATGGGTCGTCCTAACTTCAATTTGACGGCTCAGTCAGACTAATGGTGTCCTTTAGTGTCGGATTCTTTGCCTTCGACCGTAGCGAAGCACGGGTCACGACTAGTTAGATTGGAAGCGTAGCTAAAGTACGAAATGGGAGTATCTAGACGCGAGGGACGAGTGTAGTAGATACGATGTTTCGTGGTAGCGGAGTTGGAATCGCCATCATAATTTGTTCTTGCTCTTGCCCTCGATTGACGATTCCAACTCGGCCACTCTCATCCTTCCTCAAAGTCTAAGAGCTCTTTTTCGCCCACCCGCCCACACCTGCATTCATCGGTCGCCAAGCGACGGGGTTGTCCGAGCCCGTCGCTTTGCTCAGTCGCGCCAAACTAAAGGTTTGCGCTTCTGGTCATCCCGCAACGCGAAGCGTTGAATGCACGAAGAGCTATTAGATTGGAAGCGTAGCTAAAGCACGAAAGCGTAGCTTCGCGACTTTTGAGTGTTTTTGAGCTATCCTGTTGTTGTTTGTTGTATGCTTACATTTACGCTGAACGCACGCAACTGCACGCTACGAGGAAGGCCGATACAGATAAAGCCGGATGAACCCAGGCGAACCCCAGTAAAGCTAGGATAACCTTGTCTAGTTGACCTAGCAGAAGTACGACCAACCCGACCTATGATAGGTCCCTAGCTGAAGCTAGAAGAACCTAGGAGAAGCAGCACCAGGCTAGGTCAAGCTAGGTATGTACTATTAGCAGAACCCCCGACCAACCCTAGTCTAGAAGTGGGTAAAATGCAGTGACAGCCATGGAGGGGGCAGTATCGACTAGAACACATATATCATTGTGGTTTCATCCGCGGCCAACGGTTGTTGTTACGGCGCGAAACGGGCGGATGAAGAAGCTGACGATTGGCGCCGCGGATGTAAATCGGGAAAGGCGAGAATACTTCTCGGCATATGTCTAGAACTTGGTTATTGGTCGAGAATATCGCCCGGCAGGGTATAAAAAGCCCACCAGACCGGATGTCAAAACCAACAACTACAACAGAACAACTCTTCCCCACCAAACATGAGTTACAAAGAAGGCGACATTAAATTCACCGGCGACAAGCGCTGCACTCGCTGCATCGAACTTAATTGTCCTGAGGTATGCATGTTGTTACTTTGGTTCTCGGTGGTCTGACTCTCTCGCAGTGCGTTCTCACCCTTACGCAACCAGACATAAAGATCTGCCGTGCTTGCGCGGACGCGACCCGTGGCTGCGGGTGGAATTATTAGGAATCATAGACCCTCGTAAGATTTTTAGTACGCATCAAGTGGTTTATACTATTAGAGGCAATACTGTAATTGTCGCATCTCGCTACGCTGAGACGCAGTGTGCACAAGACCTGACCTTCGAGTGGAACAATTATATCGGCCACTAAACCCGTGGTCGGGGTCAGGCGCAGCGAGTTTTCCGCAAGCGAATATGGGGGAGAATTATTTGTGGGCGTCGCTGTGATTATGACATCACCCAACCAACATCACAACCGTGGGTAACTCAGTTCAGCCCATTAGTCAAGTGTAGTGTGTATTAACATTGTAGACAGTCCGCATGCCTCACGGCTTACTTGTACCCAGCTAAAATCTAAGATCGAACTCACTAGCTGATCGTCTGCCCCGTGCAGGTTAGGCAGTTGATAGTTTCTGTGGTTACGAGGCCAGTACCGACCACGGTGTAGTGAGGTGGGGCTACAGACTCCTGCGGGCACATTGCCGCAGGATAAGCTGTCCCAGCGGCGTTGCGTGCCTCGACCCAAAGCCATTTTAACGGCGGAAATCATCCCCTGTAAAACAAATTAGACCTTATTATTTAGGCTGAAATCCAGTTCTGAGCAGCATAAAAAAAAAGCGTGGAAACCGGCAGCGTGGAAATGTAGATGTGCCTTTAATTGATTTTTTTTTTTTTCCTTTTCCAAAAAAAGTGTTAAATAATGGACCATTGGAATAGACTATTATAGTAAGTACGTAAAAGAAGGGTTATGAAAGGCTCGTTTATCTAATGCAAAAAAGGTGCAAATTAAGTCCCCTCAAAGAGACATTTTCCCCCGTCAAAAATGGCCATTGTTCTCCCCAAAAATGATACTATCAGTGACTGGGTAGTGGACCCCCTAAGGAATATGGACATTTACGGCCTCTGAACTCATCTCAGTGCCTCGCCAACTAGTCTGCACCAAGGCCCACATACTCAGCTATCATCCTAGAAAATATGAAGATTTTAGCCAAATTATTCCTACTGTAGTGAATATTCTGATCGGAAATTTCAGAAAACTGGGTAGTGGGCCACCCCGAAATTCTCAACGAGTAGGGCACTGTGAGAAATCATATAGGGCTCATTTTGAAGGTTAGTGGGTAGCCTTCCTCCTATATGATTACCATACCAAATGAACCAGGCTGGTTCGAGAAAAATGGGTGGTCCACTTCCTCGAGTGGCCCAGTACCCAGTCACCTATAGTAGGCAAAAAAAGGGCATTGTTATGTTCAATTATATCAATAAGCAAGAGGTCTTTATGTCGTTTTTTTCAAGCTTCTTTTTCATGTAATTAGCCTCTTTTTGACGATATGTTGAGGCATATAAACTCCCCCCTTCTTTGTGACTGGAAAAGATCAAATAAGTGTTCTCTTTATATTTGTATCTCGCCGGTGTGATTGAGGGAACATTTATGGATTTTAGAGAAATTTATATCTCACAGCTTAGGAAAACATTGCAAAATCCCAACTTGAATTCTAAGGCCAATAAATGATTTATAAGAGCTAGGAGGGTTCGACTGTAGCTCTAATTGGATATAATTCCGGTATAACAAAGGTAAAATGCAGCTATAATCCAGGAATATGTGGGTATAACTAGCTATAAGCTACGCAGAAAAATGGATTTGTTACTTACAGCCAATCATTAGACTTATCATTTAAATTGGGATTTCATGACATTTTTCTTGCTAATATGGTCTCCTCCGACCGAATGCTACACCAACGACGATATGCACCCATTGAGAACCACGCGCCTCCCAGTCCAGTGTGCATACGGTCATCCTGATAAGTTACTTGTATATTTGTACGTGTACAGTGCCTAAAGCAGAGTGTGTATGGATAGATGTAACAGTATGATACAATGCAGGGGTCTGGAGTCTGGCGTCTAACCGGAACTGCAGTAGAGTAGAGCTGAAAAGTACAAAGCAGAGGAGAGCGAGCGATGGGACCTGGCGTCCCCTCAGACTGCTAGGGTTTTCGCGTCGTCCTCCGGCCCACTGGCATGCCTAAGTCCATGTTCGTGCTCCTCATCCACCGCCGTCATCGTCCCCATCCCGAACGACTTACCCGCCTCCAAATCCAAATCCAAATCCAGATTGTAGTCGCGCGTGGTCAAGACGCTAACCCTGCCCGTCCGCGAGCCCCGTCGGGCGTGTGGGTATGGGTGTGGGTTGGCCGCAAAGTTGAGCGTCGACGCGCGCGTGCCGGAGGTGCGGAATCCCGAGTCGGAGCCGGAGAGCCCTATGGGCGTGGCGATGTTGCTGTCGTGCGCGCTCTTGTGCGAGATCGCGACGCGCGAGTTGAATATCTGCGGGGAGGGAGTCAGGTTTCGGCGTTGCGGGACTGGAACGAACAAGTGGGATGGGATGGGATGGGAAACGCACCAGCAGGATGCTATTCGAGTACACCTTGGACAGCGCGATGCAGATGACGAGGTGCCACTGCGTATTCTTGAAGTGGGGATCGACGAAGAGGTAGAGGTCGATGAGCGAGCAGGCGGCGCACAGGAAGCCCGTTTCGACAGTCATCTGCAGGGGGATAACAAAATGCGTCTTAGTAAAACCGGAAGGTAACGCGTGGACGCGTCGAGTGTCGACGTACGAATAGAATCCGTGAAACGGCGGCGCTCATCCGCGTTATCGCACGGTCGCGCGCGCGGAGGAGGTAGAACGCCATTCCGCCAACGATGAGCAGGTCGCAGAGCGACGTTGAGGAGAGCCAGAGCTGCGGGGGACATGATGAGGCGAGGCGCGCGCCACGAAGACGATGAGATGGGCTTACGGCGGTGGCGACGATGTTGGTGTCTTTAAGCAGGCTGAACTTGCCCGCGTTTGCGATGTTGACGCCTGTCCAGATACCCGCGGCCAGTTGGAGGAGAGACAGCTGGTGGTCGCTGTGGTCAGCGATGCACGCGCATGGCGTCGGGGGCGGGGCGGGGCTCACCAGGGTTACGAGGATCGGAAGATACACGCTTCGCCTGCCGATGATGTATAGGCGGTATGCAAAGAACGTCTGGCCAATGGACGCGACTGGGGGGATGAACTTGTGAGCTGCGGGCATCCTCGCATGCGGAGCGACGTACTCCAGGGACCCATGACGGGTACGGCGAACGGCACCCACCCGACCTCGTCCAGAATCGTCAAGTTACCCCAACCCGCGCCAAACACGCGCGCCATGTCGCGCATGCCGCAGCTCGTCTCGATGAGCTCGAAGAGCAGGACGAGGGCGACGCCGATTTTGGACCAGCGCTGGTCGGTGGGGAAGGCGCGGAAGTAGATGTCTGTTTTGGGTCAGTGTGAATGCTTGAGATGCGAGAGAGTGCGACGGACAGACTTGGACGAGGAGGATTCCAAGGAGCATCCAGTTGAAGACCGAGCCAAGGAACTAAGGTCGCGGTTAGATATCGCTTGCGACGGCGGGCTTTCGGATAAACTAACTATTGGAAGCGTGCTAGACGTCGCCAACTAAGCCAGCATCGACGCAGCGCGAGGCAGAGGACGTACAGGTCAACAATGTTCGGCGGGATGGGGACGTCCATAGGGTCAGAGGGGAAGTGGAAGGGCGGGAGAAAAAAAAAACCGACGTGGGCATGCACGGTCGCGGGTATTTCAAGGCGCAGCCGCCCAGGGAACCTTTCAGCTGCGCAAATCGTCAGATCTCCCGCGTGGGAGGGCGATTCGGGAAGCAAACTTGAGCAAACGCCACGAAGGACGGACGCCATCTTGATGTTTAGAAGAATGTTTGGTGTCGTGGGGCGTACGGAGAAACGGCCGAGGGGCACAAACAGCTAGCACAGGCTGGGCTGGCACAGATCAACAGAAGCTATTCGTCGATGGGTATTTCGGTCGTTGCCAGCCCAGCTGGGGACCATTCGGAAAAGACGGTTGAGAACGACGTCGGGTGCATAGAGGAAAACATTGCCCAATGTGATGAGTGGGCGGTCAGGAGGGACACCATCAAGCGTCACGCAGATATCTAAGACCAGTCCAGTGTTAGCCGGATTAGATGGTGGAGAGAGAACCGAGATGGAAGAACATGTAGCGAAGAGCGAGCATCGCAACAAACGCGGAAGTAAATTGGTGTTGTACGCAGGCATCAGAACTTGAAGAAGTCGGCGCATTATTCGTCGCTCCAGCTCATATCCGACTCTGCGCGGACAGATATACATTCCGGGAGCCAATGGCCATTTCCCTGAATTTATTGTCCCTCGTGCTCGTCTCCTGCCAGTGGCAGCATCAGAGATGGTGGGTCGATGTTCAACTCATTCGATCAACCAACTGTAACTTTGTACTCAGCCGCTCCCGATCCAACATGTCGCCCGCTTGCTGCCATGCATCCCGCCTCCCAGCGGCGTCAGCTGCGGCGTCGGCCTCCGTACACATACGAAGCGGGGAGATTATCATTGGGAGATGATCGAGCGCGTCTGGGTCCGCGGTACTCGTCGAGTCGCGGGAGTCTACACCCCGCAACTTCAGCGGAATTATTGCTTATATCAGCGCGCTGTTTGCTGTCGTATACATGACAAGTTTGGCCGGTCGGGCGCCAGAGCGAGTTTTACTATTAGTAGCAACACACCAACGGGTTGTTTCTGCGGGGACCGTGGAGCAGATCGGCTGCTTTGCGCACTTTGCATATGCATCTTTAGGCAAGCCATCGAGCACCGGGGCTCCACATCTGACAAGCGGAAGCTCATTTCCTCAAGTTGACCCGTAAAGAAAGCAAGTCGTCAGCAGCTGGAGAAGGAACACACTGTCCGGACACTCACTATTCTTTATGTACCCAAAGGATACGTTGAACCTCCTAGATCATATGTCTCGCTCTGCGCGGCGCCCGAGTATAGCACATATATTTATAACGTTTAATGAAATCTACCAGCGGAAGGCTGTGGCTTATATTTCGCGCCACCAACGGAAACTCTTCTACATATGCAGATGTGGGCGCTCCGTCTTCTCGCACACACGCCGATTTGCGCGATTTGTTGCTGGCGGTCGTAATGCGGTGGGACAATTCTCCGTTGGACGCTGAATCTTAAGATAAGATTAAGATAAGCCATATCTGTGATGGCATCACCACCCTCTTACTTTTGACTTCCATGGACTCGCGACTTAAACGACTGCGGTCGTCTGTTGATTGCTCTGGGTAGACCATGAGGCCTCTTCAGGTCCGTACACTCATTTCCAGCAAAGTATGGCTCGACTGTTTCTTCCACAGTGACTTGTCAATAGTGTTGCCGCGGCTCGGCTCGGCTACGGCTAAGCCGACCAGCCGAGCCGTTTTGAGCCAGCCGGAGCCGAGCCAATGTGGGACAGCTTGATGCAGCTGGCTGGCGGCTTGGGGCGGCTTGGGGGCGGCTGAGCTGTGGCTGTGTACGACTTGAACATCTCATTTGTTCACAAGACTGTTGACTATGTCCTGTTAAAAAATCAGAGCATAATTCCTTTCTTTGGCCGAGAAAACGGAGAAATGAGAAAATCACACAAAATTTAATTTTTATTTGAACTGTCGAGCCTGTGGGATATACGAAACTATGAGTATTGTGTCAAACATGTTTGCAGCCCATTCTGGTAGCCAGAGAACCCTGGAAAAAAATCTCAACCTTGCTCGGTGAGGTTTCAAATATTTTTGGTGATTTTTGTTGATTTTTTGTTGCAAGGTTTTAAGCTGTTTTTCGGAGTTTCAACGGGTTTCTACACATCGTGGCAAGTGTTTGGAACATTTTTTATTTCTAAGCCGTTGGCTCAGCCGCGGCTCAGCCGTTGCACGCGGCTCGAGCCGGCTTCTTGTCGGCTCGGCTCGGCTTTGACAGCTTCGGCTGCAGCTTCGACCGGCTCGGCTGCCAGAGCCGCGGCAACACTACTTGTCAATGGCTACTTGTAGTACTCAAGTACAAATGCTCTGGAAATGCGCACCGGCACGTCTCGCGACCAAGCTCCATACTTATATATGGCTCGTCAAAATCCAGTTGCGTTAGACCCGACTTCTGTTCTTTGTCGCGTCTCCGCACAGGCTCAAGCGACAGTTCTTTGCATTCTCTTTGCTCGCCTCACGTTCCTTGGGGCGATAAAGCTCCCTAGCCGCGATAAATTCACTCTGCTATTGACCAAATGCTTCCGACGCCCCCAATAACCCAGACTCGACGCCCCCCTCCGACTGCCTCCTCAAGCTCAACGGTAATCTGCGCCGGATATGCAGCTTCCTCGCGATTCTCGCCATCTTCCCCTGCATCCGCACCCCAGGCTGCTCGCAATCATCGTCTGCTGTCTGTGCCGTATCGGCCGAGACGTCGTATTCGTAATACGAGTCATCCTCGAAATCGCATTCCTCGAGCTCCTCGTGCTGCGCGAAAATTCAGAACGTCAACTGCTGGCTGAAAAGGAGAATGTAGAGGGGCAGACGTACCTCATCGCGAAGGGCAGGGTGCGCAAACGGCATGAAACAGCGCTTACAGCGGTACGTCTTTTGGTGCTTGTTGAGGATGCGCTACAGGGAGGAGATGGTCTGATTCGGGATCGCGGGCTGGATAAGCTAGCAAACGCACCCTGACGAGCCGCACGTCCCACCTCCTACTCATGCGATAAGACGTTGGGTGTGTCATCTCCTGGTGGTCCCGCAGGTCCGCGTAGGTGTAATACGGAAGCTGGCATTCGGTGCATTCGAGGAGCATCTTAATGCGAGTGGCTTGTATGTGGTGGTGGGAAGAGGAGAAGGAGCAGATTCTGGATCTTGTGCGTGCGAGTTTAATTCCGCGCAAGGCTGTCTGAGACAAAGAATTCTGAGATAATTCTAGGATTTGGTTTCAGTCCATCCGGAACAGGGCCCCTATAACTCGGATTGCATCTCGCTCCCGTTTTTTCATCAGCAAAGATCTCAAGACTCTGTCTCCAAAGGTGCAGTTCATTCCGGTTTCGGGTCCGGTGAGGGAGCGACGGCGTTTTCGCTGCTCTGTGATGCTGCACATGTCCTCGTGTATTGTCGGTTCGTTTTGAACCTTGGAAAACCGATGTAACTGTTGCATTCGCACGGTTGAATTTAACTCCAAATTTCTTCAGGCCGCTGTCTTGACCCATATTATTATTAACACCAAAGTTATAAGGCAGGCAGAGCCGACGAGCGGCGGGGCCCGCTACCTACACTTACACTCGGGACACTCAGTGCTGTACAATTCTGACCGGATGTTCACACATTTTGATATATTTTTTTCCACCCTGAGATGGTCAAAAAAAATTCTTTTGATTTTGGTTAGATTTTTCAGGGGTCCTATTTTTGCTTCATCAGTCGTCACCTGAACATTCGGTCTACAGTTTGCCAGCACTTGTATATAAATTAATAAAACAAGCTAGTAAAAGATCACAGGTAAGTATATTTCTATTGCTCTGCCAGTGGGCGGTCCGGGCGTGCCAGCCAAGAAAGGAAGTGAACTAAGGCATCTGCATAGTTTTAAATTGCTCGGGTGACAATGGTCAGGCAGCAAGTAAAGGACACGATTGTGGCAGGCAAGAGGCGAGACAGCGCTGGGTGGAGAACGGTGCTGGTGTATGGCAACAAAGTCAATTAGAAGGTTCCACATAAAAAATATTTGAATGCTGGTGCACAGCCTCAGCAAAGTCGTGAAATTTCGGAAGTAAATGCACGTTGATGCGCAGCCAGCGTCGCTGCGAGCGCGAGCCAACACCATGAAGGTGCCGCCCAACACGAGCATGGATGCCGGACTGGGGTAGAAATACCATATTAGGGGAAGTCCATACCTAGGACTCGGTAGGTAAATAGAGGATGTGGGTGATGGTGTGTGAGGAGGAAGAGAGGGTTGACGACGAGGATGCGAGCAACGGCGAGGGCTTGATGGACAACGAGGGACGACGACAAGATCTGAACAGTGACTGAGAATCTGTGGCGGGAGCAAAAGTTCTTCTTGAAAGTAAAGTAGTACAGGCTATATAGAGAGAGAAGAAAAATAGGTATCTACGTGAGATAAAGAGGCTTCAGAAGCAAAAAAGGAGGAATCTGATAGCTTCGAGGGACAGGCAAAACCACATTCCCTTTGCACCTTCGATAATCGGATTTCGATTTCATGATTCGAGGGAGCCGATCCCGCGTCCCATCAATTCTGAGCTCGCTTCTTGCTCTCGACACTCATCATGCCCGATCTGAACACCCTTCCCACTGAACTTGTGCTTCGAGTCCTTGCCCTTTGCGATGTATCTGCCGTTCTTTCATTCAGCCAGGCGAGTGCCAGTGAGGTTTTTAGCCTTACGCCGTCGCTAAGCAAGCAAACTCCAGACATGCACAAATCTCCATTCCATTGCGTCGACCAAATCTCTCTGGGTGGCCATCGTCGCGCGCCTCAAAGAGAAAGGCTTCATCGACCACCGAGAAGCGCCGGAGCCCACACAACTCTCCACGCCGCAGCTCGTCGAGCTAGCCAAACGTGCAGTCCTTGGACCGGCGTCGTGGTCGGCCGCGCCAGGCGAAGAGAGCTTCGTTCCCAAACTCAAAGAGTACACGAAGATCGACCCCCAGTTCGTTTTCTTCGATACATATCCCCGCGTCCAGCTTGTGCGCGGCGGCGAGCATCTGCTTGTGCTCAACTCGGGGGTGCTCGAATGCTATGAGGTGGCGCATGGGCGGAAGGTTTGGGCGAACGAGCCTCCGACGCCCCACCACCATGTCCACGACTTTGCGGTCGAGCGTTCGGAGGGGAAGCTCGTACTCGCAATGAAGTTCGTGGACCAGGAAGTGTCTTTGTATGCGTCCAATAGCCTCGCGGATTGTTTCTAACGTATACATTGCAGGAGGACGTGCTATGAGATTGTGGAACTCGACATATCCATGACAGAGGCGAAGCAGCTCTGCTGGCTCCAGATTGACGAACTCAGTCCAGAGGCCGTCGGTATCGTCAGCCTCGCTGGCGATATACTTTTGTCTACCTTCATGAGGGACCAAGCGAATCTGATCCTTGACTGGCGACGGATGAAGCTCGGGATCTTCGCCAGCAATACGCAGAGCGGAAGAGCCAAGGCTTCGCTTGCAGACAACTGCCTCGCCATGTTCGCTCAGCATAACGAGATGCAACGTCTCCTCGTCTTCAATGTAACCTCGCTCTCGGCGCATCTTTCCCAGATCGAAGGCGATTTTGTTGTGTCATTCACCGACTGGGAACATACGCGATTGTCGACGCTCGCCCCCGCGCTGACGTTCGATATTCCCGGCGGCGTGGGCATCTTCCACAACATCTCCAGCTTCTGGATGTATTCCAATCCCCTCGCGGACGACACATATCGCATTTGGGTGTCGGTCGACGCGCCCAACACTACGGGCTTTGAGACGACGCTGCATCGGCTTTCGTTGTACCTTCCAAGGACTATCGCTTGCGGTGTCGCATCCGCGCGTCTCCTCGAGTCCGCTCCAACGTTGCTCTGGGGCGTCCATCCTGTTACATTCTCGGGTCATTGGCAGCGGCCGTCTTCCGTCATGCACGCCTCCGACGCTGGGGACGAATCTGAGGGCATGCTCGTTGTTGACTCGAAGGGACGTCGCGGTACCTTCGAATTGGGTCCTTATCTCGGCGTCCAATGCGTTGGCCACGCTACGATAGCGGAGTATTCTGGGGCGTGTACCTACACAACCTTGGAGGGTGTGGTGGTGCTGTATTTCGAGTGATAAAATGGACCCGCTCCCCTCCTCGACACTCCTGCAAGATTCCCGCCGAGTACACGGGGATGTTGTCGGTGGGGAGCGAGGCGGCTGATAATAAATGGCCGGCTGTATCGCAAAGATGATTTAGGGTATTGTGAGCTGTTGTCAACCCACTTCACGTTTCTCCAGAGTGCGCCGTAGTCACAGACGAGGTTGAGGGTAAACATAGCACATGAATATTCCGATAACTAACAGGCAAACAGGCAGAGGTGAACAGAATCGAGAGACCACCAGTCATTATGACATGTGGCATTTTGCTGGAGGGAGACACCGCTCACAGACTTTTTAGTACCGCTCCGAGCGACGGTAGTCGTCCCTTCCTCCGCCGCCGCCTCCTCCTCCTCCTCCTCCGCCACCGCGACGGTCATCGTACGGCTCGCGGCGACGGTCGTCGTAACGCGGACGGTCATCGTAGCGCCCGCCGCCGCCACGGTCGCCGCGGTCGCGGTCATCGTACCGGCCGCGGTCGCGGTCACGATCGTCGTAGCGGCGGTCATACGAACGCGGCTCGTACGGACGTTCGTCTGGGCGTACATCAGCGGCTGCATACACTAGAATGATTGGCGCGGGGACGAACTGCGCTTGGGTGGGCCATGGTAACGTCCTGGGGTCGGAGTGCGTCCACGACCGCGGCGCGCCTGCGAGATAAGGTCAGCAGTCAGCATCGGCTGTGGCCAGCCAGTCCCACACACCTTCTCGACGCGGATAGGCTTGCCGGGGGCGGCCTCAAGCTCAGTGCCGTTGAGAGCCGCTATCGCAGCGTCGGCCTCCTCTGCGGTGTCCATGGTGACGAACCCAAAACCGCGCGACTCGCGCGAGTGCGGGTCGTACATGATTTGGGCCTTGGTGACCTGCCAGCACACGGGCGTCAAAACGAGGAGGGAGAAGAAAAGACGACGACGCACCCGTCCGATCTTGGAGAAGGCATCCTCGAGGTCGCGCTGGTCGAGGCGGCTGCTAAGGCCCGAGACGTGGAGGTTGTTGCCCGGGTTGACGTTCTCACTTGTGTGTGGGGCAGGAGTCAGTGAAGAGGGAAAAACGACGACGGCTGAGAACGTACGGGCCGCCTCCACCGTAGCGGCCAGGGCTGCGACTGCGGTCGCGTCCGCGCTCACGGTCTCTGTCCCTGTCGTCCCTCGGAGGTGGGTCGCGGTCGTCCATTTGCATGGGCACGGCGTGGGGAGCGACGTCGTCACGGTATGCTGTGGGATGAGGCTGGAAGTTGAGCAGACGAACGGAGGCGTGGTGCGAGCGCGGAGAGAAGGGGACAGAGCCGGGACGGATACAGGGTACGGTAAGGCGACATCGGCGGTGGGCGACGACGACGACGACGACAAGTGGAAGGATGGGTAGCAGGCGGTAGTAGCTACTCAGAGGCGGAACTTGGAGGCGGAGGCGAGGACGGAGGCGCACCGTCGTCCATTGGAAGCTGGTCGGAATCGAAGTCGCTGGTTGAGAGCGAGCCAGGTCACGCGTGACGGATTCACGCCAAGCTCTCACCACCATCCATGTCGCCAACCCTCGCAAACGTTCCGACCGAACTCGTCTGTCGTACCCTCGCACTATGCGATGTGGCAAGTATAATCTCTTTTGGACAGGTATGTACCAGCTGCTTGAATTTTCTTTCATTCGAGGGGTGTGGATCGGTCGCTAACCTCCACAAAGACGTCTACAAAATTTTACGCCATTTCATTCTCGAAATCCGTCTGGATTGGCGTCGTTCGCAACCTTAAGGCTCTCGGCTTCGTCGACCAACGTGCTGCTCCGGATCCTGTTCAGCTCTCTGTGCAACAGCTCATCAACTGCGTCAAGCGGATCGTACGTGGGCCGAGCTCGTGGTCGCCGAAACCGGGCACGGACAGCATCTTTCCCAAGATCCAACAGCATATCCGACTACGTTTGGACCCTCCTCCGTCCGGTCCCGAGGACACAAAGCTGGTGCGGGGCGGGGAGTACTTGTTCGTCCGAGACGCTGCCCGACTTCATTGCTACCACATCGAAACGGCGCGGAGAGTGTGGATCAATACGCCTCCCACGACCAGGCACAAAGTCTACGACTTCGCAGTCGAGCGGAAGCCGGGGAAGCTTGTCGTTGCGATGCTCTTCATCGACGGGACGAATAAGTAGCGCATATTCGCCCTTCGGTCCGCAGTCTCCTCCGTTCGTCGCTATTTCTTTGCCCTAGCTGATAGCCTCAACTTACTGCCGGGCAGGAAAATATTCTGCGAGATGGTCGAGCTTGACGTCTCAACACTGAAACCGGCTCAACTATGCTGGATCCAGATTACCCATCTCGATGATTTCAACCTGGACATCACCGGCCTCAGCAGGGGAATTCTCGTTTGCTCCTTCGACAGCGGCAAGGGGCTCCTGGTGCTCGAGAGCTCCGAGCTCGTACTCGGATACGTCAGCCTTCAAACCGACACCAAGTGTCCGAAGGCGAGGCTTGCCGATCGTTGTCTGGTCATTTCAACCGTCCACCACAATGGTGCGCGCCTGCTCGTCTTTGACATCGACACAATCCTAGCGCAGCTGCCACGCGTCGAGCGCGATGTACCCATCTCTTTCCGGGACGTTTCCCGTTTCCGAATGTCCA
The DNA here is from genome assembly GCA_014461125.1 of Mycena kentingensis (nom. inval.). NCBI lineage: Eukaryota > Fungi > Basidiomycota > Agaricomycetes > Agaricales > Mycenaceae > Mycena > Mycena kentingensis (nom. inval.). The sequence continues at coordinate 988,631 of JACAZG010000019.1, read as the reverse complement.
ACCTCACTTCTTCATTGAAGTTCGATCTCCTAGGGCTGGGAAGTGGGATTCGCGTGGCTCCCTTCTGGCTTTATCCCCATCCCCTGGTTGATGAAACCTATCGAGTCTGGGTCCCGTCCGAGTCGCAAACACACTACGGAAGAGCGGCAATCGGTCAGGGCATGTCTCCCTGGACACTAAACTGCCTACTAGTAACCATCAGTCTTTCGGCTGGAAAGAGCCCGACAATCCGTCACATCTCATCCGTTCCATGGTTTCCCGGTCACCGAGACGATTTGGGTGCTGTGGGCTTTTCTGGCCACACGCAACTCTTACCATCTCGTCCCTACTCTTCTCTTACAGGTCCAGAATCGTACGAGGTCACAGATCCGAAGGGATACTGCGGTACAGTCAAACTGGGAGAATACCATGACGGACTTGACGCCAATGGCAAGCTTTCCGCCGCAGAGTACTCTGGCACCTGGGCATATGCGTGGCGCGAGAACGTTGGAATTCTGTACTTTGAATAATCAGGTTTATCTTCCCGGTCGCCATCGTTCGCGTATTGAAAAATTAGCTGTATCTCTAATACATGGCCCAATACACAAGTCGTATCTCTGCGGGGGACAAAGGATTCAGATGATCACGCGAAATTCGCGAGTTCACAGCTTGCTTTCAACTACCATCATGGCCGACTTGACCACCCTCCCGACCGAGCTAGTTCTCGCTATACTCGCGTTCTGCGACACATCCTGCGTTATTTCCATCAGCCAGGTGAGCCCAACTACCTTGCAAGCACGCTTTATCGCTCACCGAAATTCGAGACTTGTACGAGCTTCCGCTCGATTGCATTGACAAAGTCCCTCTGGGTGGACATCGTCGCGCGCCTCAGAGGCCGCGGCTTCATTGACCACCGGGCAGCGCCCGATCTAACACAGCTCTTCGTTCCACAGCTCGTCGAACTGGTCAAGCGCGCCGTCGTCGGCCCGGCGTCGTGGTCGCCGACTCCGGCGCCGGCCACGGGCACCGACACCGACAGCTTCGCGCCAAGGGTCAGGGAGCATACAAAGATCTACCCGCACTTGACGAATTTCAATGCGTACCATCGCGTTCAGCTGGTGCGCGGTGGGGAGCACCTCCTTGTGCTCAATTCCGGTGTACTGGAATGCTATGATGTCGCGCAGGGACAGAGGATCTGGGCTGACCAGCCTGCGTCTCCGGAATATCACGTCAACGACTTTGCGGTCGAGCGAGGGACACTGGGGAACCTCGTTCTTGCGATGAAGTTCATGCACATGGGTGTGCGTTTGTACGTCGCACAAATCCTTATCGAGAAGGTATCCACTGACCGGATGTAGAAGGACCTGCTACGAGATTGTGGAACTCGACGTCCGGACGGGATCCGCCAAACAACTCTGCTGGCTCCAAATCGAGGAGCTCGATGCCGAAGGCGTAAATATCGTCAACCTCAGCGGAAGTATCCTTGTCTCGTCCTTTTCGACTGAGGAAGGGCTCGTGGTCCTCGACTGGCGCAATCTAGCACTCGCATACATCGACGCGGATACGCAGTCTGCGAGCGCCAATGCTGCGCTCGTGGAGAACTGCCTCGCGCTCGTCACTCGACACGACGATATGCAGCGCCTCCTCGTTTTCGACCTCCCCTCCATCTCGGCGCGGCTTTCCCCCATCGAACGCCACGGCGGCTCCACCGTATCGTTCACTTCCTTGCAAAACATCCCGCTGTCGAGTCTCTCCCCCGTACTAACGTTCGATATCCCCGGGGGCACCGGCAGCTTCCACAGCATCTCCAGCTTCTGGATGTATCCCCACCCGCTGTTGGAAGATGCCTACCGGATCTGGGCGTCGATAAACGCGCCAGCCCTGCCCCGCCCGGGACTGGTGTCCTTAGACTACGCCCCTCCAACAGTGACGCTCCATCGCCTCTCGCTCTCCCTTCCGCGGACCAACCCCAACAGCGCATCCGTTCGTCTACTGGGCTCACGGTCGACGAACTTCTGGGGCGCCCACCGCCTCTACCGCGACATCACGTTCTCGGGGCACGCGGAACGCCCGTCGGCCGTCTTGCGCGTTACCGCTACCGGCGGGGAGTCGGGGAGCATGCTCGTTGTGGACTCGAAGGGACGACGAGGGACGTTCGATTTGAGTGGTTATCTCGGGGTTGAGGCCAGCGCCGGGCACGTCGTGATGTCGGAGTATTCGGGCGCGTGGACTTATACGACCTCGGAAGAGGTGCTGGTGCTGTATTTCGAGTAGTTGCGTATAAATGGGAAGATCTAGAATTTAAGACAAAGAGATATCGGCGTTTGTGTTGCGTCCATATTACCAGTCGATTGATCCATCCCCAAAATCTACGCGAAAATTACTTACTTATGTTGGTATGCTTCCGTACGATACTGGCCGTTCACCAGAGTCCACAACGCGTATAAGCTCCCTTCGCCGCGCCGCCGTCTCAAAAACCGTTGCATGATCTAGTCCAGGGAACCATAAAACCTCCAACGCCCCCGCCCGAGCGACCCAGCGCTCGCAGGTCTCCGTTGGCGGCCCCCACTCGCCCTCCGTACCAGCCAGATACTCGCGCACATCCGCGCTGGGCACAATCTGGTCCTTCCCCGCCAACGCTACCGTCACCCGACGCTTCCGCCCTTCCGCGTCACTAAACAGCGCCAGATCCTCCCTCCACAGACAGCCGTCCTCCCAGAAGAACCCGCGGCTGAGCGTACGCGCAACGTCCGCGTCGCGGCTCGCAAAGAACCACAGCTGCCACTCGTTCGCGCGGCCGCTCCCGGGTGTGCGGTAGAGGAAGTTGTACGCGATCGCGGGGAGGTGTAGGAGGAATGGGATCGGGTCGATGAGGACGACGCTGCGGATCTTGCGGTTCAGCACGAGCGCGGGGTCGTGCTCCTCCGGCGGGAGGGGGTGTGTCCCCGCCGCCGAAGCGGAGGCGCGGATGATATGTGCGGTGATGAAGGTCCCGTAGGAGTGGGCTGCGAGGACGACTTCGGGGATGGCGAGGCTCTCGAGGGTGGTGTTTATGGAGTCGAGGATCGTGGAGCAGGGAGGCATGGGCGCGGTCATGCGCATGCTAATGGGGAGGAACTCGATGAGGACGATGGCGCGTGTTGGGTCGGCGCGGAGGAGTTCCCGGATGAACGGGACGTAGGGGTGTAGACCGATGCCGATTCCGTGTAGGAACAGCAGCGGGGTGGTTGTTGGAGTGTCCCCCCGGGGAGGACGATACCAGTAAGGAAAGTGCGCGTTGGCGCCGCGCTTTGAAACGAGCGAGGTAAATGCTCGGGGAGGAAAAGCGCGTAGATAGCCGGGCGGAGCATAATGCTTGAACCCTAGCAGTAGCAGGAATATCGCAGTCGTCATATCCACAAGGGATACGATCTACTCCAACAGTTAAACATCGAAACCGATGAGGAGACAACGACGCACGAGATACCAGACAAGAGGTCGATGGACCATCTTGACCGCATCGAACGAAAGGCGCAGGCTGTCGACGCCCTCCACGCGTCCCGATTCCAGCTTGCGCCCCAGGGACGTCTCCACCATGGAGATGTACTCGTCGATCTCGTCCCTCCATTCCGGCGACGCGTTCTCTGGCGTCGATGCAAACAGTGCCCATAGCACCCAGTCAGCCACGTTGTCGCGCTTGATTTCTGCGCCATGAGGGAGAAACCAGCCCGACGGGTAGTCATTGGGGATCTGGGCGGTACATCTCTCGAACAACGCGCGTCGCTGTGGCCGTGTAAGGCGTGGCGGGATCGGCGCAATGGGCTAGAAGCGCGTCGGTTTAGAGCGGTACAGCAGGGGAGAGCCGACCTGGTTGAAGGAGCGCCTTCGGAGGATGTAGACCCCGAGGAATGTGGCTTCGCAAGTGGCGTATGCGACCAGCCACAACGGAGGGGTTACGACCCCTGCTGCTGCGCAGACAACAAGCACAACGCTGCCAGGCCCAATGAGACGAAGGACGGATATTGAGACGAGGATGAAGGCATATTCGGGGAAGCTCGTCCCTATCATGGAGGGACGGAGCAAGGAGTGTGCATTTCACGATCAAACTACGCAATATGAAGTCTCCAATTCTCCTCCTGCGCGTCTTGTATTAGGAAAGTGTACCAAGCAAGAGCTATTGGCGCTGTAACAAGGTGCCAGAGCGAATGTGCGTCTATGACCCTCAGAAGAGGCGGGAAATCGAACAGCTCCAACGCGCTTGCGCAGGTCATGAAGCCCACCATGATCCCAGCAGTGTCCGCAAAGTCAGGGCGGTACGCTTTTGGCCGGCTAGGGAACCGTCGGAGGACGGAGATGGATGCCGGGAGCGCGTAGAGCGCCCAGAGCACATTGTGTGATATGCCAACTACCGCGTTGAACACGATGTTGTAGAAGTAGTCGAAGCGCGGGAGGAGTGTGAGGTAGGAGACATGCGCGAGGTACACAAGTCCGCACAGTAGCGACCAGGCGTTGAGCTTCAAAGTGCTTTGTCGCGTTGAATCCGGCGCAAGGGTGAGCTTGTTGCGGCGCGCGCTGGGATATAGATGGAAGAGGCGGATAACAGTGTAGTAGAGGGCGTAGAATATGGTGAGGGCGGCAGAGAAATAGTCGAGCTTCTCTGTTACTGGCCAGTCTGCGCATGATGAGCGAGGACCTCGCAAACGCAAATGCCGCCTACCACGCGTATGGAACACAGCAGACCATATCCACGCGTTCATCCCAGTGAACGCCCAGAGGATGTAGTAGCGCTTCATCGGGTGCCCGTCCGGAATCTCTCTGCGAACCCTGGCGAGCCCGCGCCAGTGCGCCCAAAAGTTGAGGCACGAGAACGCGACCGACGCCGGCTCCTGCATCCCCAGCAGCCTCCAGAACGGCCACTTCCCGTAGTATTGGTGCACTCGGTCGCCAAGCTTCTTGTCCCGCGTCGTAATCTCGTGCATGCAGGTGTATTTGCAGTTGTCCTCGCAGGTCCAGCGCGTTATGCGGAGCGGCAGCGAGAGCGAGCATTGCGACGGGCTACAGCGCGTCAAGCAGTTCTGGAATTCGCTGGAGCGATCGCCCCAGGACGCGTAGGCGGCACCGGTAAGCGCGAGCAGGATGACGGGAGGACGCATGAAGGTGTGGGTGTGACCCCGCAACACTTGGACCTCGACCGCCACCACCTCCGAATTCCTGCTCCGCTTCATCTGGCTCGGAACCCTTCGGTCTTGGTTAAGGCTGTATGGTTCGCTCCAGCCAAGCTACCACCTTCTCGTCTTCGCCGTATTTCTACGATAGAGGGCCTCACGGAACCGCTGCACCAATAACGCAGCGGATTGGGCCGCATTCGCGCCCTATAGTCTCGTATTACTTTCCAAAGGGCGTCGGTGCGCATCATTATGGTGTACGAGTTCTCAAAAATTTTGTGGGCGTTTGCTGAGCAAGCGTAGGAACGACATCCTATGAAACCGCATCGCCTAACGCTCACCAACGCGCTCGTAATGGGGTACGGCCTCGACAAGCAAATTCACCACATCTACGACGTCCGTGCGGCGACGCAGGCCGAGTTGGAAGCTTACCATGACCACGACTACATCGACTTTCTGTCCAAGTGCGTCGTCCTTCAACGCATCTGTTCTCCCTCTCACCCGCGTCCAGGGTTACCCCGCAGAACCAGAACGAAATGAGGAATATGATTGACCAGTTCAACTGCGTCGAGGATTGTCCAATCTTCTCCGACCTATATGACTTTTGTCGGATGTACGCCGGCGGCTCGTTGGCTGGGGCGCGCAAACTCGCAGCCGGAACGACCGATATCGCAATCAATTGGTCCGGTGGCCTACACCACGCTAAGCGCGGCGAGGCCAGCGGATTTTGCTACATTAACGATATTGTTTTGGCCATTCTCGAGTTACTAAGGTCAGACACTAGCTCGCGACTCAGCCCTTGTTAACAGCCGTGCCCGTAGATATCATCCTCGTGTTCTCTACATCGACATCGATATTCACCACGGCGACGGCGTTGAGCTCGCGTTCTACCAGTCCAACCGCGTCATGACCGTTTCCTTCCACAAATACACCGGAGAGTTCTTCCCTGGGACCGGCAAACTCGACGATAACGGCCATGGTCTGGGTAAATACTTTTCCCTCAACGTCCCGCTGCAGGACGGCATCGACGACGAGATGTACCTCAACGTCTTCAAGTCCGTCATCGACGACACCGTCACGGCGTTTAAGCCGTCCGCAATCGTCCTCCAATGCGGCGCTGACTCCCTCGGCTGTGACCGCCTCGGGGCATTCAACCTATCCATCGCGGCACACGGTGAATGCGTTAACTTTGTGCGCAAATACAACCTGCCGCTGCTCGTCCTCGGCGGCGGCGGGTACACGATCAAGAACGTCAGTCGGTGTTGGACGTACGAGACGTCGGTCCTCGTCGGCGCGGCGATCCCGAACGAGCTCCCCGCAACGGTGTACGACGCGTTCTTCCGTGACTCGCAGTGGAAGCTGCACCCGCCGCTGACGGGCAAAGTCGACAACCAGAACACGGCTGCGTCGCTGCAGCGCATCACCATCGCCATCCGGAACAAGTTACGCTATCTTCAGGGCGCGCCGAGTGTCGAGATGCAGGAGATTCCGCCAAACATCCAGGGCTTTTTGCAGGACGAAGAACGGTCGCCCGAGGAGAGACTAGAGGAGATTAGTACGGCGCTGGCGGGCGAGCGGAGGAGTGATCGTGTGGTTTCGCGGGGCAGCTACTACGAGGGCGACGACGATAACGACCAAGATGACGTCTCGCAGACGCCGCCGTTGTCGTCGAGAGGGAGGGGCGGGGCGACGGGGACGCGGCGGGGACGTGTTGGGAGACCGCGCGGGCGGGGACGAGGAAGAGTTAAGCCGGTTATCATTTATCGTGACGACATCGAAACCGAGGAGGAGTCGGACGACGGTGATGACGACGAGCCTGTGCGGAAGCGACGCGGGCGCGGACGCGGGAGAGGGCGAGGTAGGGGAGCCGGGGCGTCTTCGACCCGTGGCAAGGGCAAGAGTAAAAGCCAGACGCCCGACTCGGCATCGCTGCAGTTTGAAGACACTCCTTCGTCGATGGGAACGCCTGCGCTGGAACCGGTACCTTTGCTACATTTACCTACCCAGCCGCAAATGTTCCCGATGGCGACACGGATTGTGCCGCCGCCACTACCTCGGGAGGCGTTCACGCTTCCACTGATCCTCCCGCCTCCGGACGAGCGGCAAGTGGCACCATCACCACCACCGGTAGAGCAGCCACTACCACCGGTAGAACCGCCACCGGTAGAACAAACGCCGCTACCGGTAGAACAAACGCCACCGACCGAGGACGTCCCAATGCCGCCACCAGACGCATAATATTCATTTAGGGCTAGTTTCCAAGGACAGCTTTTTGGCCAACTCCATATCTCGAACGAACTCGGGGTCATCATCCTCATCTTGGACATCATGCGCCTGCTTGCCTTCGGCCTCCCGTTCTTGCTGCTGCCGCTGCTCCCGCTCAGCCTCCTCCACCATCGCAGCCTCCGCCATCTTCCGGTACCGCTCTTGCCTCTCCGCGGTCTCCGCCTTCAACCGCTCAAAGGCACGAACTACATCGTCTCTCTGCGCCTGCGTGCTGTGCCGGACCGCCTCGACGCCATCGGCGACGCGGACCTCGCGGAGCTTGTGTTCTTGTTTCTGTACGCCTGTTGGCTGGACGCTCTTCCATAGACCGTGTAATGGATGTGCGATGGCGCCGGCGATGCCGCCTGCGGGGCGGATGGTTGCGTTTGCGACTATTATTCTTTAGCAATGAATCTGCGGAGAATGGAATCCATACAACTCCGCAACGAGCCCTTGATCGCGCCAGTAAACCCGTCTTTCTTTCCGCCCTCGTACGGCTCGCGAACCAAGCCGGTTATCCCGTCGTAGTAGCCGTAAAACAACCCCTTTAAACTCCGTTAACGTCCGGTAGCATTTTAGAAGGAGTCGCGACGAACTTTGCCGCCCTCCTTGATCCCACTCGAAAAGTCCTTGACTTTGCCCGGCTTGCGTATGGTGGAACCGTACAGCCGCGGCATGTTGTAGATTCCCTCCTGCACAGACGCGACGATGTTCATGACGCCTCGCGGGATGGCTGTGGTTGTCTTTATTACGCCTTTTACCGGGGAGCTGTACGAGGTTAAGCAACTGTAGCCGCAAGACCGAACCACAAGGAGACTTGCTAAAATATCTGCGCGATTCCGGCGTAGTAATGCGTCACTGTCCAGAATATCGCACTCGCGCCGCCCGTAACAGGGTTGGACACTTCCTTGCGGGTATCGTATTCCTTGGGTCGGTGCAGGTCTAGGTCGTTGAGGTCAAGCAGCTTTTTCTCGACGAGAATCTGCGCGGCGAAGCCACTGAGTTTCAGGCACTAGGGCGTGGTTAGATTGGGAAGCCAGTGCTAAGCGCAGGGAGAACGTATTCCGTTGACCACCAAGCGGCCAACCGGCTCGTGTCGACATCGCAGCGCATATTCAGCAACGGAAGGTGTCGATAAAAGCTCTCGACGCCGCTTCGCGTTCCGTCCTATACGCTCCGGTCAAATTGAATCTGATTAACAAAGCAGGCACCCTCACCTCGTTCCGTATCTGCTCCGCAAGCCTCCCCGCCGCCCTCCCCGCCTCCTTACTCGTCAAATACCTCAACGCGTCCCGCAAGCCCTTCACGCTCAACTCCTTATGCGGAATCGGCTCCGGTCCCGCGCCCGACCGCGCAATCATCTGTCCCCAAAACGCCTGGTCGCCAAAGAACGGCACCACCAGCGACGGCCGGCCTTTTGCTAGCCCGATAGCCGTCGTCCCCGCGCCGCCGTGATGCACGACCGCCGCGACGCGATTGTCGGAGAATAGCCAGTCGTGCGGGACGTTACCGAGGATGAATATGTGTGGAGGAATGGAGAGGCCGCCGAGGCCGCCCCAACCCGCGGAGACTAGGGCGCGGACGCCGGCTTGTTTTGTTGCTTCGAAGATGGTTTCTGAGTGGGGGTTAGATCATGAGGAGGCGGTAGATATTGTATGCGGTAGACTTGCGCGTCATGGCTTGCGGATCGTCTACAACCACAGACCCGAACCCAATGTAGACCGGCGCGTCGCCGGCGGCGAGGAACGCGGCAAGATCGTCTGGCGGTTTATAGCTCGTAGCTAGATCGAGAAAGTAGAACCCAACGACATCTGGCTTTGCGTTAGACCGGAACGAACAAAATCAAGATCCAAAGAGGGCACCAATGTTGTTCTTCCAGTCATCCGGCTTTGGAACGAGCGCCGGGCTCATGCAATACGTCCATGGAATCTTGAGCCGGTCAAGCACGCTCGGACCTGACCGCAACGACAGGGATTCGAGGCCGAGTTTTTGTTTCCGGAACGCGTTGAGGAGATCGCCGACGCTAGTAAAGAAAAGAAAAAGAAAATTAAGCGGCCATCGCTTGGAAAAGTGTGCATCGCATACCCCTGCCAGGTCAAAATGTCCGCGAGCGCATAGGTCAGATAATTCGACAGCCCCTTCTCTGCGTTTGTAGAGTTGATGTTGACAAGAGGGTGCGGGAAATCGGTTGTAGGACACCAAGGCATGGCTAGTTTGCGTTTGCATCAGTGCAGCCCGGGGAGAAAAATAAAGAAAGCCCGCATACTGAAGCTCATAAGCAGCGGAATACCAAGCGCCTCGGCGCAATGAATGTGCGCAAACGCAGGCGGGTTGGATATAATCGCGTCTGCGGCAAAGGTGCGCCCGGATTGTGGATCGGGCGCGTGGCAGGACATCCAACAACCAGATATCATCTACACGGATTATTCTATCAGTCCAAGCAAGGAGAAAAGGCGAGGGCATACGCGCCTCGTTCAACATCTTCCGCTTTCTCCCAATATCTCCATTTGTGAGCGACGTGAATCCGGGCATCAATCCAGGATCTACATACGCGCTTTCAGTATAGGTCTTGTCGGAACCAAGACCAGGAACAAAGAGGATTCACTCTTGACCATATAACTCATCAGCTGCTGAGGATCCCCACCAATACCGAAGAACTCCAACCCCGCCTCGACAACAAACTCACGGAACGTCTCGTGCGTCGCGATGCGCACTCTATGCCCGTCCCGCACTAGCAGCTTCCCGAGCGCGACGTACGGCTGCACGTCCCCGCGACTGCCGACGATCATGACGACGATGTTCAGCGACGGACACGCGTCTGGGCGGTGCGCCGCGTCGGGGTCGGTGGCAAATTCCTGGACGTCCTGCGCGTGGTCCTTAGGTAGGTCCGGGAGGTGCTTTTTGAGGTCGAGGGAGACGACGATGCGGCCGTCGGGGAGCACGCGGGCGGCGGAGGCGAGGCCAGAGCCTGCGGCGGTGTATTGCGCGAATGCTGCCTTTGTGTTAGGGATGATATTCGAGTCGAGTAATCAGAGAGCGCACTCGTCTTGGGGTTAGTGAGAATGGTCCCAATGTCGACGAATTCGCCCTCCTGCGCGGTTTCCTGCATATGCGGCGGTGGTTCAGACATGGTGGTCGTGGCGTCAAGCAAGCAATAATCGTGATGTCATTCAGCACCAAGCTGCACGTGCTACGTATAATGCCTCGATCCCCGAATCCACTCTCGAGCTACACGCAGACGTTCCTGCGAACAGATTAGATGAGAAACACGATAAGTAGGGCAGCCTACATCAGGAATCCCAACCAGAGCTTGGATGTCCAATACCACCCCTTCAGCAGCTTCTTCCGCCGCCATATGCGATTCCGCGCGATACGCGTCCATATCAACGGAGCGCGTCATCCGACCAGCCAGCGGCGCGGCGTACTCCATCTTCCAGGCAATGGTCGCCTCTATCCCGTACACGAGCGCAGCGGCAGTCAGATGCGAGAGCGGAAACTTGAGGACATCGGGTTCTGTTATGATCATCAGGTTAGCCTATACGTACGCAAGAAGGGCGCAATGCAATATACCGATAACAGCACTAAATAACTTCGCCCATGCGATACGTTGCGTGTAGTTCCAACCGCCAGCAAAGTTGAGCAGGTCACGCAACGACGGGAGTGCGTTCCACAACTCGTCGATGAGCAGCTGAGGCGAGTCGCCGATGCGGTAGCGCGTCGCGGAGAGGATGTCGCGTTGCGCCGTCTACAGTTTGACGCGTCATTCGGGAAATATGAAAGAAGGAAACAAAACGGACCTCGAGTTGTTCGTAGTCGACTTCATGCGGCGGCAGCCACTCGAATTCCCAAGACTCGATCTGGCCGAGCGGCCAGAGCGTGTCGCGATGATACTATGACCGGGGTTAGAGTGGGCCAATAGACACCAGCGAGAAGAGGAAGCTAACCTTGGTGCTAATCGCAAGCGCCGCTATAACCGTATCCCAAACCACCAAGTTCCAGCCCTGCGGCTCCATATCGTCGTCCTCCGAGTCGACATCGTCACCCCTCGCGTCCATACCATTCTTCATCCGCTCCAGGTCCTGGCGCATCTCGTCGTCGTCCCAAAGGATGTAGAAGTTGCGGAGGAAGATGTATGCGGCATGGAAACGCGTCTCGGCCGAAGTAGAAAGTTGGTCTACGAGGTCGGGCACAATGGCGAATGTTCCATCGCGTTCGAGGTACGGACGCTTCCAGCGGTCGGCGAGGTCTTTATACATGCGCGGTCCAGGCATGATCTGAAGCGGATGAGATGTTGTGTTGCGGAGTAAAAGAAAATAACCTCGAGTAAGAAACGAACGGCGCGTTCACGGAGCGGACCAATCCCCAGCTTGTCTTCCCAGTACGTCTTCTCATCGCCTTCCGAAACACGAGCAACATCCAACTTGTCGCCGACGCGGCAACTTTCCTCGCGCGACAGAAAGCGGCCGACGCGTATCTTGGCTGCAGTTTCCGCAGTAATGGGCGGCCGGGAGATGTGGTCTGCAGGGGGTGCAATGATGGGCAGGCGCCAACGAGCACGGTGCGGTTTGCGCGCGACTGGAGTGTTGGGTTCGGTCGGGATTGCGGCTGGATCCGGGGTAGGAGCAACCTTGAATGGAGAGGGTCAGCACATTATTTGGGATATGTACGAGGCGCGCATACATCGGGAAGGGAACGCAGGGAGAGGGACTTGCGCAAGCTCGCGGGGACACGCGCAAGGTCGAGTCTTGACGAAGAACGTGCGGACGACAGAGAGCGTGACGAGCTGAGCTTGCTCTTCTTCGGACTCGGGGACGCGATGGTGGGGTTGTTCAATGCTGAATACGAACGTTTGGGGGCGGAAGCGGTGCGGGAGAGGAGTTGAATGGGCGTTGCGGTCTTGGACGAGCTGCGAAAGCATATAAGCATAGCAGCGAACGAGACAGAAAAAGTATCGTACCGAACATCGTCAGCGCGAACGAGATTGGACGGGTACGACGTGACACCGGTTGGAGGACTGTCCGCGTCCGCCTCGTAGCCTGTTCCGGACACGCGAGAAGCCGAATTTGCAGAATGGGAACGCGTCGAGTACCCGGAGCCGGCACATTCGCTGCAACGACACGAGTTGATCGTAAACGACGCGGGAGACTCTGAGCCGCGTTGCGCAACGGGGCCGAAGCTGTTGGGGTTGGGTGATCCGGTGCAGGGATAGTCGGGGGTAACGGATCCGGAAAGCTCGTCTATATCTGGGGTGTTCGAGCGTGGCTCGCCGTCGGACAAATGCGCAAGACGGGCATGCAGCTGCGATACAAACTGGTCTTCTTCGGTGCTCTTAAGGTCTTCTTCTATGATGAGTTCGTCGTCGGAGGGAGGGGATGACGTGGACTCGTGCTGGGGAAAGAATGGATCGGAAGACCGGGGCGAGCTACTGGTCGGCGGGTAGTTCTCCTCCTCGCGTACGTCTTCTGGGATAGGCTCGAGAGAGGAGGCGCGCGATCTGGAGTTGCTGGAACTGCGCATATATCCACTCTCGTCGCGCGCATTGGGGGAAGCGGAGATGGGGTCAGAAACACGCATATATCCTGCTCTATCGACGTCTGGAGAGTCGGGGGATGCATTGAGTGCGCTAGCTGGGCGAAAGGAGGGGTACGTCGCGTTCGTCGCGGCCGACGAAGCGTTCTGGTCGGTCGACGAGCGAAATTCGGTTGAGATGCGCATGTTGTGTAATGAGATGAGTCTGGCAGAGGAGGAGGGCCTGTGGACAACGGGAGTCGGTGGCTGGTCTGTCATCGGGACGATGGTGGTGGTAGAGGTACAAGGACGACGGCCAGAACGTCACACTGTGACCACGCACTTGACCTGACCACAACGCTTGTTCGAAGAGAAACCAAAGCCCTCGAGCTCGATGCCTTGGAAGATTAAAACTCTTCATTGACACCGAATACCTTCTTCTCTTGCAACGCGACTCCCGAGCCCCAACCCCAACGCCGACGGGTTCTCGTCGTTGCCATCTTGCAGTTATCGCTGCCCGAGCCGATCTTCCCCCGACTTCGCCGTGGTTTGCGCAAACTCCGGATTTGCTTAATTTTTCTACTTAATTAATGAACAGCCTTGTACTATCCATCTCTGACGCGCCTCTCTTGCTTTTGTGTCTTCAAGTTGTACTTAGTTGAACGTCTGGTGGTGCGCTTTTGTTCTTTGCCTGCGGGACTCTGAATCTAGAGTATTTGCAACTAGGTCAGAGCCGCCCGATTTCGACCAGCCAGTCCTGCTAATCCGCGTCCCTCCTCCCCGCGCTCGTTGATCTGTGTATCTACCCGCGTGTGAGGCAAGGACGTGGCTGGCAGATCCGACAACGATCTTCTCCCGTCTCCAGCACCTCTGCCTCCTCCGCGCGAAAATCAGCCTCCGCGGTGGTTTTTCTGCATAGGATTTCTCCTTGGTTCCGCTCTTCTGGTCGACGTTGCATCATGTACTCCCGTTCAACCACCTCAGTCGACTCCCGGTGTTATGATGCAAGTAACGCCGTCTAGCTTAAAATACCTACCTGCTCGGACATTCACTCGGTCTTGCGATCCCCCTCCGAGTCCACCACTGCTCATACGTGGATAAGTAGCTTGGTTCAATGGCCCCGTCTCAACTAGGCGCGTTCCCTGGGCTTTTCGCGCTCTCTCGTTCACTGACATGGATGGCCTTTTAGTGGCCGTGAACCGCACCATCGACGATGAGTACGATGACTCGTCGTCTGGCGTGCGACCGACGTACCTCCCCGCAGATGCATGGAAATTGGTTCGTATTCCTTTCACGCCCGCGTCTCAAAGACCAATCCGCTCTACTACTAGGGCTCAACATGCACCGACTGTTCGCTCCATCCCAACCCCGCTCTAGCGCACAACTCTACCTGGCACGACGCGCAGCTCCCCGCACAGCTAACGCTGCAATTCGTCGGCACCGCTATCTACGTGTATTGCATCCTCCCACCGACAACAGCAACGAGCATCGCGTACGCTCTCGACGGTGGCGCGTCGACAGGCTCAGCGGACTTTGTTCCCGATGGGGCGTTCCAGTACGCCGTCCCCGTCGTGTCTCTGGCGGGGCTGCAAAACACCAACCACTCTTTGGTGGTGTCGACGAACAGCTCGGCATTTTTGTTCGACTACGCCGTGTATACGTGCGTTGGAGCCTTTTGTCTTCAAAACAACAGGCTGAAAAGTATATAGTACTTTGGAACAAGCACAGTCGCCGGCAATAGCGAGCCCGACTTTGGCAGCATCCTCCCTGGATAAAACGCTGGTTGGGACGTTTGCAGGCTGTATACTCGGCGTGGTTGTCCTCCTCGGCGCGGTCTTGACCTTTATCCTCCGATTTCGCAAGGGCAGGCGCACAAAGGATCATGCGAGCGATGACCATGAAAGACGCAGGAGCAATAGTACCAAACGGACATCGCGGTCGCGGTCCCGTACGCGAACCAGCAGTACGCGAACGCGTCCGCGTACGATGCCCATGTCCACGGTCGACGGCAGCCCCAGCGCCAGCCGCCCTCACCCCCGACCGCGTGCCCTCGACCTTGCCCTCGTCCGCCGCGGATCGGACAGCAGCGAGTCGATTTCGTCTGTGCTAGTCGCATATAAAACCGCAGCCGCGCGCGATACGGCCACCGACCCGACGGCAATGTCACCAAAACCATACAATCTCAATCGCGAGTTGGACTTTGGATTGCGTCCAGAGGACCTTCGCGAGCTCCCATCGCATCCGCCTCCCGCGTTCAGATTCCCCGCTCCCCCCACGGTGCCGTACCAGCCGCCTTCTCCAACAGCCGTACCGCAACTCCCGTCCCCGCTCCCTCGTTCTTCCATTGGCATTCCCGCGTCCTCATCGACGTCTTCCTCCCAACAGCCGGCGCTTCCACTCTCCTTACCGTTATCGCTATCTTCCCCAGTCTATTCCGAGCACTGGCAGCCCGTGTCCAATTCGCTATCTCCAACTTTTACGAGCCCGAGCCAGCTGCAACCTCCGCCGGGCCGCGTCCGCTTCGCGCTCCCTGCGCGGCAGCGACACACCCTTCCCGCCAGTGGCGCCGGGTTCACGAGTATTTCGCGTTCAATTTCAACAATCTGCGAGACGCCTCCGCCCGTGTATCGGTCGGGACGGAGTAGTTATGCAGAGCAGCAGCAGTAAAAGGATCGGCCAGTTACTGTACATGTAGACATACAACTGGTCTTGGTGTACCACAGAATTCGTTCGCGTCCAGGAGAACTTGAAAAAATTTAGCTTAACACGTGGTCAAAGCCAAATCTCCTTATCCCCTTACCACCATGTCGCTCTGAACCCTGAAACCCGTCGCGACGCCTTACAAACCCCTCCTCCTTACATGTATCTGTATCCTCCTCATCCTCATCGCCCACGAACCCAAAAGTCATGCTCACCCACTCTCACTACTTCACCGAGCCCGAGCTGGACGTCGTCGTCGACCCGCTGAGCATACCCGTTGCCTCCCCCTCCAAACGCCCCTCGCTCGCCCCGCGTACCGTCATCGACCTCACCTCCCTCGACCTCGACCAGATCGCCTTTGCCTTTGACTGCGATTCTGACTCGGACAATGAGGCCAGCGGGAGCGGGAGCGACGACGGCTACGTGTCGACGCTGCTCAAACTCCAGCGCAGCATTCCCGTCGTGCAGGCGCCGCGCAAGATCGCCGGCACGCGGCGCGTCGCGCGGGCTGTCAGCTCCCCTGCAGTCGTCGCCGCACGCGACAACGGGATGGACGTCGAGATTCAGCAACACCAGCGAAGCGCGACGCCCGAGGGCGAGCTGTTCCAGAGTATCACCGCGACACCGGGATTGGAGACGACGAGCTTCGAGGTGAGTGGCGATCTTTTTTTTTTCTGAATGTTATCCCGACGGCTGTAACAGGAACTCCGTCTGGAAACCTATATGCAGTCTCTCATCTCCACTGGGGCGCGCCCGCCGCCGGCGTATACACCTGCGACCACCATCCCACCCGCCTTCAGTCCTTACTTTTGCGAGTGGGAGCCGGAGGACAGTGCTCGGGATGTCGAGATGATTACAGCCGTACGTCTCCGGTCTTTTTGCTCGAAGCACGAATGCTGACGAATCTAACAGTCCTCGTCGACCACACCCTGCGTATTCCGCTCATCCTCCTTTCCGTGATCCCTCATCGTGCTCCATCTTCCTCTTGTTTTCTTGTTCGCGATTGTACTCCCGTGTCCCTGTTGTCCTATACATCCCTGCTCTTTTTAAATTTGTCTTTCCCCGCCGGATGCCTCGCCAGCAGGTGATGTCTGAATTGGACCCCGGCCTGCGCATACTCCGACTCCGCCGCCATCCTCTCCACAACCTGCTGCGCCTGTTCATCGTTTCGCAGACGCACAAGGACCTCGCCTTTGCGACTGAATGACATCCACACAACATCCCCGAAACGCGACACATCCGCGCGCAGACGCGCCTCCGTCATCTGCGCCCAATACTCTTCCGGCGCAGACATGCGGACTGTGTTCGCGAACCGGACATCGGGCTGAGCGAACGCAATACGGGACTGCGTGCCCGCGTATCGCGAGTCCATCTGCATGCCCTCGAGCGCGGCCATGGCCTCGCCGACGGTACCAAAGTGTGCGATTAACCTTTTTTTGCGTGAGTGTTTTTCGTTGTTCGCCACGAGAAGGAGAAGGGGCGGACGCACCTCCACGAGGCCCACGCAACGCTTTCAATGTATCCATACGCCCTGAGTTCACCCTGCAACCCTTGTCGCGTAGCCGCGTCAAGCTTCTTGTCCCCGAACCAGCCGATATACACGCTCGTCGTCGGCTCCCCAGGTCCGCGCGGATTCCATTGCATGCGCAGCGCCTCGCCGCGGATGCACACCGGTGTTTGTAGGGCGTGCAGGAAAAACGCGCGGGCGGCGGGGAGGGTGCTGAACACTACTAACTGGCGGCAGAATCAGTTTGAGCATCGAGGTCGAGTTAGCAGGGACGCACGGCGGTATCCCCAGTCAAGTGGTTGACGCGCGCGATATTCGAGATGTCGAACTCCGTAAGGGCCCTCCACAGTTCTGCGCGCGAGGTTGTGGGCGGGATGCCCCGGACGATGAGGCTACGACCGCCTGCCGTACGTATGGCTTTTAGCTCGCAACCGGACGAGCAGAATGAGGCTCACGTTCGATATACTTCTCTGCGGCCATTCGGCGGGGCCCTCCTTCTGCTTCTGCGGGCTTAGTGTAAAGTGGCTTTGGCGGGTTTGCGGCTCCTTCTGCGTCTGCCTTCCTCGCGCGGTCGGTGGCGCTTGGTTTCGGGTTCGGAGGCGCATTTGGAAGCAGGGACAGCGCCGGCGGGGGCGCAGAGGGCTAGGATATACCAGTTAATGGCCGACGCTAGAGTCGCGATGTACACACGATGGTTTCCTCGTATTCCGCGTCGTCGAAGCTCGTTGTGTGGAGCGGCCTCGTTAGGCGCGTCGGTCGGGGTATTTTCAAGACCTGTGCGAGGCGCCGCCCTGTGTGCTGGAGCATGCAAGCCCAGACAGTGACCAGAAGAAGGAAGGGAAGAAGGAGGGATCGCGGTCACGAACAAATATGCAGACGCGTAGTCGAGAACGTCCCGTCGAGCAGCGTCCAGCAGACCGAGTACAGATAAAGTTCAGATTTTGCATGCAATACAACAACAGCAAGATAAGTGCAACAGCATGTACAAACTGGAATTCCATTCTAACAAACCTTACCCGCCTCTCGACCTGCGACTGGCCCTCGACCGTGCTCGCTCCCGTTCCCGTTCCTCCTCACTGTCCGTCCCCGTATCCGTCGTCGTCGAGCTCCTCGGATCGTCCTCGTCGCTCACAGTGGTCACCGTCGCCCTCCCGCGCCGCCGCCCGATCCCTCTCCCTCGCCGCCTCCAAACTCCGCTGCAGCTGTCCCTGCGCCCGCACCTCCTCCGCACTCATCGCGTACTGCTTCACGCACATCAGCTCAAACGTACACGGAATCAGCTCGCCGCCACAGCGTGCCCGCACGAGCCGCTCGTTCTCGCGAATCCCGCCAAAACTCGTGTCGCCCATGAGCCAGTCCATCCGGAGCATGCCCGCGCTCAGCCCGCCCCCGGGCACGCCTTGGGCACGGGACCGGTTGTGTCTGTACGCCTCGCCGACGAGCCGCCTCTGCGCGAGCGGGAGCATGTCGAACTCGGCCTGCCCCGCAAGCCCGTACATCGTCGAGCTAATCGCGTCGAGAACGTTGCCGCACGTAACGCCGACATCCTGGTTTGTCGCATACACGTTAATCGACCACGGCACCGTCGCAGAGACGAGGCGGAGGTACGTTGTCCGCGGGAACGTTGCGGGCTCGTTGCGGCCCTTGGACCACGAAACATGCGGCGGGTCGTCGGAGCGCACGCACTGGTTTGCCGGCCAGAGCATGTTCCACTTGAGGTACGGCGCGGTGGTAGAAGATGTGTCGGCGGGGCCGAGGAGCGGGTTAAGGCGCATGTGGGCTTTTACTGCGCGAATGAGGAACGGCTGGAGAACAGGACCGTAATGCGGTCCCTCCACAAAGTCCCCGACGCGATCTGCGCCCTGCCCCATCGCGCGAGCCATGGGCTGCTGCTCTGGCATCCCGTAAGCGGACGGGCCGAAGCCCAGCCCACTTCCCGCCACCCCCATTCCGGCCATAGGATTAAACATGGGGTTGCCGCCCATGCCCATGCCCATGCCCATGCCCATCGCAGCCGCCCAGGGAGGCGCGCCTGCACCAACCCCAGCGCCCCAGGGATCACCCATCGGCGCTGCAGGCGCGAACGGTGTCCCCAGCCCGAGGCCCGTACCGGGCCCGCCATACATCATCGGACGAGCAAAGGACGGTGGCCCGCCGCCCATCGGCATCCCGCCCTGTGGAGGCCCACCCATCATAGGATGGCCAGCGGGCGCGTAAGGAGAGGGATATCCGGCCGCAGCGGTGCCGGGATGGGCCCAAGGTGTTCCTGGACCGCCAAACGGCGTCGCGGGAGCCCACGGAGATTGCATCATTGGTGGAATGAATGGAGGGTACGCTCCGCCGTCGACGGGAGGGAGAGGGCGTGCTGCACCGGGTGGACCGGTTGCAGGAAAGTATGGGTATGGTGTTCCGGCCGGCGGGAGACTTGCACCACCGCCAGGTATGAATGGCGTTCCCGCGGAGGGGTTGTATGGCGTATTGGGGTAGATTGTGGGTGGTGGGACGCCTCCGAAGGCCGGGTATCCTCCTGCGGACTGGGGAGTTGCTGCCCAGGCTGGGTATCCGGGATTTGGACCTGTCGGTGCTTGTGGCACGACGGGAGGATGTTGCCCGGGTGTAGGGCCAGGTG
Organism: Mycena kentingensis (nom. inval.); assembly: GCA_014461125.1. Classification (NCBI taxonomy): domain Eukaryota; kingdom Fungi; phylum Basidiomycota; class Agaricomycetes; order Agaricales; family Mycenaceae; genus Mycena; species Mycena kentingensis (nom. inval.). The sequence continues at coordinate 968,899 of JACAZG010000019.1, read as the reverse complement.
AGGGCGTATTAAGTGGGGGAATAAACGGGGTTACGGGCGGGCTTTGAGCCATTTTATGTCTGTGAACGCGTTTAGCGCCGATAGTCAGTCTGCGCGATCGTGGGGTCGCAATCCACCCACGCGTCGCCCTAGAGTCATTTCAGGCGAGCGTGTAGGCCAGGATGGGCGACGACGCACGCTTTATCGGGGTCGTGAAAAGGTCGTGAGGGTACGAAGCAAAGCCAGGTTGATGGCACGCGCAGACCGCACCCTGCCTCCTGCGGCGGACATTAACCCTTCTACGTACAATAAGACGCGATACTCGCGTCCTTGTACTCCTTTTGAAGATCCCAATGCTTAACCTGCTGCTTCCAGCACAACACAGAACAGCATCGAGGTATTGTAGATCTCTAAAATATCAGCCGCCTCGCTCCCCACCGACGACATCTCCGTGTATAGAGAAGTGATTCGCATAGCCTCGCGTCTGCCTAAAGTTCTTAACGATATTCTCGGCGGGAACCTCGCAGGAGTGTCGAGGAGGGGAGCGGGGTTCATTTTATCACTCGAAATACAGCACCACCACACCGTCCAAGGTTGTGTAGGTACACGCCCCAGAATACTCCGCTATCGTGGCGTGGCCAACGCCCTGGACGCTAAGAGAAGGACCCAGTTCGAAGGTACCATGACGTCCCTTCGGGTCAACAACGAGCATGCCCTCAGATTCGTCGCCGTGCATGACGGAAGACGGCCGCTGCCAATGACCCGAGAATGTAACAGGATGGATGCCCCAGAGCAACGTTGGAGCGGACTCGAGGAGACGTGCGGATGCGACACCGCGAGCGATCGTCCTTGGAAGGTACAACGAAAGCCGATGCAGCGTCGTCTCAAAGCCCGTAGTGTTGGGCGCGTCGACCGACACCCAAATGCGATATGTGTCGTCCGCGAGGGGATTGGAATACATCCAGAAGCTGGAGATGTTGTGGAAGATGCCCACGCCGCCGGGAATGTCGAACGTCAGCGCGGGGGTGAGCGTCGACAATTGCGTATGGTCCCATTCGGTAAACGACACCGCAGAATCGCCTTCGATCTGGGCAAGATGCGCCGAGAGCGAGGTTGCATCGAAGACGAGGAGGCGTTGCATCGCGTCGTGCTGAGCGAACATGGCGAGGCAGTGGTCTGCGAGCGTAGCCCTGGCTCTTCCGCTCTGCGTATTGCTGGCGAAGATCCCGAGCTTCATCTTTCGCCAGTTGAGAATCAGATTCGCTTGGTCCCTCATGAAAGTAGACAAGAGTATATCGCCAGCGAGGCTGACGATATTGACGGCCTCTGGACTGAGCTCGTCAATCTGGAGCCAGAAAAGCTGCTTTGCCTCAGCCACGGAAACGTCGAGTTCCACAATCTCATAGCACGTCCTCCTGCAATGTATACGTCAGTTACCTTCCACGAGGCTATTGGACGCATACAAAGAAACTTCCTGGTCCACAAACTTCATCGCGAGGACGAGCTTCCCCTCCAAACGCTCGACCGCAAAGTCGTTAACATGGTGGTGAGGCGTCGGAGGCTCGTTCGCCCAGACCTTCCGCCGCTGCGCCACCTCATAGCATTCGAGCACCCCCGACTTGAGCACAAGCAGATGCTCACCGCCGCGAACCAGCTGAACGCGGGGATACGTGTCGAAGAAAACGAACTGGGGGTCGATCTTCGTATGCTCTTTGAGTTTGGGAACGAAGCTCTCTTCGCCTGGAGCGGCCGACCACGACGCCGGTCCAAGGACTGCGCGTTTGACTAGCTCGACGAGCTGCGGCGCGGAGAGTTGTGTGGGCTCTGGCGCTTCTCGGTGGTCGATGAAGCCTTTGTCTTTGAGGCGCGCGACGAGGGCCACCCAGAGAGATTTGGTCGACGCAATGGAATGGAGATTTATGCATGTCTGGAGTTTGCTTGCTTAGCGACGGCGTAAGGATAAAAACCTCACTGGCACTCGCCTGGCTGACTGAAATAACGGCAGATATGTCGCAGAGGGCAAGGACTCGGAGCACAAGTTCGGTGGGAAGGGTGTTCAACTTATCGGGCATGATGAGTGTCGAGAGCAAGAAACGAGCTCATAATTGATGGGACGCGTACGGCCTCAAAATGATTTTTTCCCGGACCCTGATTTGCCCCCGAATTCCACAAAAGCTAAATTGTACATTATCTCCTCACCGAGTTGTATGCAGAATACTGGTCGCAAAAATACACCCAATATACTGTAGGTCTGATTTGAGCAACACAGGTTCGGCCTGCTGCTTGATACAACTGCTACGCGCAATACGACGGCAGAGATCCCCAGCTTGGCCCTGCCTCTATTCTTCCCGCTCGCAATACTTAGCTCTTCGAGATTCTGAACCCGATTTCGTAATATTAGCAGCTCCGGACTTTCCGCCTCGAATTCCCGGTCCGCGTCCCGGTCTCTTAGGTGAGCGGAAGTCTCGCCCGGCGCTGCCCTTGTATCTTCTGGAGCTCTACTACCCGTCTCAGCCCTTTGTTTCCCCTGAGTCTGGTTCTGCTGGCCGATAACTGCTACTTCTTTAGCTCTGGTATGGGCCTCAGCCCTTCGTTTACCCCAGCGGCGCCCTCGCGGCGCATTATCCTTCATCGAGACAGTATACCCCGTCGGCAGCAATCTGGTCCTCCGCGATTTCTGGCGCCTTCGGTTTGTGAAGTAGATCAGATAGCATACCCCGAAAAGCACGGAGATGCTAGCGAGCGTGGCTCCAAGTATCTCCGGCAGCCTATGGCTGCAACATTATCAGCCAATCAGCGGAGTAATGAAAGTGGGACGTGACGGACGGAGTTCTAGATGTGGCGATTGTAAACGGTTTGATATGGGAGCCGATTCACTGGGACGAAGAAGTGGGAGTCTTCAGCACGGAGGTCCGGGAGCTTGCAGCACCTTCCGCCCACCAGTCCCGAGTCCCGTCAGTCCAGTCCCGGGTCTTAAGCGGCACTCAGACACACCAGACCTGCTCTGTTCTTCTCCCGGTATCGGTGACACTGAATTTGTCAAAGGGGGTTTCGTTTGGTCAAGAGCAATGCCAGTGGTGGATGTATGCTTTTGTTCGTCCAGGGATGATGCTGAGCTGAGAACAGACAGTCAGCAGTGCACTGCGGGGGAGCAACATACCTAGAGGTTGGATCTCCGACCACAACCGCCTAGGCAGGGCAGTGTGGATCCGCCGTTATTAATGTGCCCATGTTTCTCTGGGAGGATGCCAGGGGGCGACCAGCCGTGCTTGCCGACAGATCCACTGTCAGACTTGGCCCGTGAGATTCTGCCTAATGGGGTCACGGTAAACAGCTTCAGTGCGGGGCAAAGCTTGCTTAAACCGCTGAATAAATCTACGGGGTAGTGGGAGAGACTCCTCTCGACCATTTCTCCAAGCTGCGGAGCGCGAATCGGCGTTGCTGGGGCCCAACTCCCCATTGCTCGGCTACCCAAAAAGGCAGAATCTCACGGGTGAACTCTGGCAGTTGATCTGCCCGCAAGCGCGACTGGTCGCCCCTTGGAGGATGCCAATGTACATTGCCCTCGGGCTGTGATGAGAGGAGTATAGGTAGACACAGCGAAGACCATACATCATAAAAGCAGCTCGCGATGGCGCCGGCCTTAGAGCCAAACTCATATCCACATTCCAACTCGTTGTCCCAGAAGTCTTTATAGGAAAGAGGGTTGCTGAAGGCATCCATTTCGGGGCATCCCAGGCTAGTACTGAGCTCTTGGGTGGTTGTCATAGGTAGAGCCGGGGATCCCTGACCTGGCACACTGTGAATTTGGAAATTTCAGAGGCTCTGACAATGAATCTGATAGTAATTTTATCAGCATCGGATGAAAATCGATCTGAAAATAATATTTTCAGGCCATCTAAAAGCATGTGAAACTTCCTTATATGGTAATTTTGCAACTGAAAGGCTTGCTGAAAATAGTATTTTCAGGGTGCATTTCAGATCGACACTAATATTACTTCTTTCGGCTTCATTGTCAGCTGAGCTGATATTTCAGGATTTACAGTGTGTGGGAGCTCCAGCGGCGTTAATATGTATTTACAAGCGCACGGAAAGGCATCTCGCAGTTAGATGGCTGTGTCGTCGGTTTTATCCTTCCTGATGTTCTGTTTTCTGAGTCGAGGATCTGGGCGTCAGTGGCAAGCAACTGTATATATAATGTATACCAGTACGAGAGACTATGTCACACGCATGTTCATGCATGTACACTGGGTTTTGTCCAATAAAACACCCCATAAGAGACTTTATATATTCTTCTGCATATAGGTATGCATATCATGATAGTATACGATATATCCAGTATCTTATACCATATGGTTGAAGCCTTAGTGGCCACACATTGCGCTGCAAATACTCAACGCCGGGTCTAAATCTGATGAGCCTTATTTACAGTAATAGAAAGACGATGTTTCGGTTTCTTCTTGCGACATCTGGCCGCCAGCGACGGCGACACATAACAGTACCCAGATTGAGGTCTTGAGAGACAATGGCACTGTGCCAAGCTATAATGAGTAGTACTCTGGCGCTACTATAGCAAGGTTGAACCGTGGGAACATGTGTTCTAACCGGAGTATCCAGTTTTTGGGTCGAGCAACTTGACATTTTCGCTCCTTGACCGTCATCTCTACTCCTAAGTAGAAGATATAATCCTGGTCATATTCGAGTTCCATCAGTCACATTTACATTGGTGAGCAAAGGGTATTGTACTCACCCAGCCTACTAGTAGCCCGAATGCGTACGTCAACGCGTGCATTAAATATTCCAGTGAGCGCCACATTCTGCTCTGTATGGACCTTCCGACTGCCGCCATAGAACGCGCGGCGTTTGTATTTGCGCCACAGGTGTTAGCCCGCGCCACCGTAGCCATATAAAGCAGAGGGTCGACCCGAAGAATATAACACCAACAACCATAATGGACGACCAAAAACTCCAAACCATCGTCAGTGTCTTGGATGCGGACACCGCGCTATGCACGCCACAGACCATACTTTCCGCTTGGAATGCTATCTGCCAAATTCGGGACTGGCGCCAATCTCCGAATGTCACCGAGGCTGCGTCGACGTCGCCTGGAATGGATGCCTATGGCCAGCTGGTTCATCGTACCATGGCTTGGCACAATATCCTCCGGCATGGACAGCACCGAACTGGACTCCCAGAGCATCGATGGCGGAACATGAGAGAAATGACTTGGAGCGTCGACTTAGAGAGCGACGACACCATCGACTGCATCACGACGGAGGCTGTCCTCATCCTCTTGCAAGTCAATCCGCTTCCGAGTCAGCGAGCCTCTGTGCTCCAGAACATCCCGAATATGGCTCGAACTCTCTTGGCCAACTGGGCTGTTCTCGCGAAACGCTCGTTGCAGAGCGCAGACTCGTCGAGTGCGCATCGTAGCGCTTGGATGTTCACAAGTTTGGCTGATGTTCTGTCCGGGTCCGCGTCGAAGAACCTCATCCTCAATTCAATCAAGGTTCAACCCAATAACACTACCCCCGCGTTGGACGTGCTCATTTCGGAATTCAACGCCGTTATTTCAACTACCGCTGATTTCCTTCCCGCATGGATCGCTTCCGGCGCATTCACTGCGGCAGCAGATACAATCGCAAGCTTGTGTCGGTTTGTGAGCGGTGACAACCTTTTCAGGAGCGAAGACAAGCTCTCGGAAATATTGCCCCACATTATGGCAATTTTTAAGCGCCTCCTCCATAGTACGGGCCCGCCCGGGGAGACCCGTCTATGGCGCTTGACAGTCGCCACACGGTTAACGGAAGACCTGGTCAGCTCGTCAATCCCGAGATGCTCTAAGCGAGCGGACTCGACTCTGCGCAGTTTGTAGATGCTTTCGATTCAGTTCCTCTTCTCGAGATGGTCGATCAGCTTGCGGATTATTATGAATCCGGGCTTTTCCCAAATCCGGATGCAGCGACAATGTGGTGCAACAAGTTGCTCGAAGTCCTCGATCTGCTTCACCAACACCTTCCACTACAGATCAGCGGCCAATATCCAGTGCTGGTCTGTCTGGAAGAGACTTTCGAAGAGCCACCAGAGGTCGGTTGGAACTACGTCAAGAATCCGGGAGATTATCCTCGGGAAGTCAAACGGAAATTCCGCGACCTAGAGAGCGCCGTCCAAGCGACGCGTGCCGCAATTGACGCGCAGGTCCAGGAGCAGTAGGTATATCCAATTCGGCAGTATGTGCGCCGGCTCGGAGGCGTTCTGAATCTGTGGAAAGCTCCCTTTGTTTTGTCTGAAGGATCATCAATATATCTGACTGTCATTCATCTCCCTGTTGAACGCGAGCACTGTAATACCAGTCTCTGCCACATACTGAAATTGCACCATAACCATCTCCAGCGTTCCCAGTTTCATTATTTTCAAGAACGCGAGCCTTCCTAAAGATACACAACTTCTTCATTTCCTATTATAGCAAACAAAGAAAACTGCACAAAGGAGCATCATCGCGGATAGTGCCCATGCCCATGCCCGTGAGCCCCAACCCCCATCTCTACGCCAGCCCCGCCAAGCCCGAGGCCAACGCCAACCCCTCCGGCAGCCCCGACGCCAACCCCAACGCCCCCAACATCCATCATCCATGCATCCGCCGCCGGCAACCCATACAAATTCATATCCCCCAATATTGAATCGTTAAATAGCGTCGACGTTTCCGGTATAGATATCGGCAGGCTAGGAAGCTCCTCGCCGCTGGCGCGGCGCAGTTGGACATCGATGCGGTCGAGCAGCGCGCCGAGCTGCATGCTCGCGCTCGTGTCGAGGGCGTATGTGAGGAGACGGATTTCCTGTTCGAGGCTGAATAAAAAAGCAAATCATCAGCAACAGGAACAGCAACAGAAAGAAAGACGAAGCAAAAGGAACAAAGGCGACGCAAAACAGAAAATGAAAAGAAAAACCAGCAACGCACGTCTCCAAATCCCTAATATCCTCCTCCCCAATCTCCTCCCTCCCCCGCACCTCCACCTCCTCGACGCAAAACTCGGCCCACGCACAGACAGTGCCCCAATGCATCGGCGTATAGTGCACCCGGGGAGGTACCGAATGCCCCGGGCCATCACGCGCGCCGCACCCATGGCCATCTCGTGCACCTGCGCGTGCATTAACTTTAGGCGCTCGCGCGTCCGCTCGTTCGCCGAACGCGCCACGTGCCCATGCCCATGGAGCGCCGTCAGCCCGCTTCCGCTCCCGCTGCCATTCGTCCCGTGCAGGTCCGCAGCCTCGCGGTGCTCCAGCTCGCGGTACAGAGACAGCACGAGGCTCGTAAACCCACACGCGAGTGCGTACGCCGTGGCGCGCGCCGCGCCTGGCACACTGGTGTTGTCGATCACCGCCGGGGCGGGCGGGAGGGCCGGTGGCGCTGCTGGCGGGGGCGGGGAGTCCCGTCCCCGGGCGGCGGCGCGACTCAGCACTTGCTTGCCCTTGGCGGCGGCGGGTTTGTTGGCGGCGCCGATGATGGCGCCGTCGATGCGCTCGAGGAGGATGGACACGATCGACTGCATAAGGGTTAGCGCGTTTGTGATGTTGAGGACCGCGGCTTTCGGAGAGCCGCTCGAGGCGGGGGTAGTCGCCCGCGACGGTTTCGGATAGTTGGCGCGCGAGGGTGATAACGTGGTACATGACTGCGGGCAATGTTAGAAACAAATAAAGCAAGCTTAGGAAGAAAAGGACGACATACAGGGCCGCGTCGTAGTCCAGATCAAGGACAAGCTCGGGTTTTGCGCGCTCTTCTGCAGAGATGAGAGGATCGCTTCTAGCGTTGGCGGTTCCGGTCCACAGAAAAGCAGCTGGTCGTTCGCCGTCCTGCATTTTGTGTCAATTCCCATAGCATAGATACCCTCCCGAAGGCCCTTACACGAGTACAGGACTCCGCGTCCGCGTCGATATCAGCGCCTCCCCCATCTAAACAATAGTAAGCCACCAAACCCCGAGACAAAAGAATCATACCAAAAACCCCGCCCATTCCGAGGCATCCGTGGCCGTATACCCCGTCGAATGCCACAACGCTGCCAGCACCCGGATATGCGACACGTACGCCACGCCCCACGGACGTGCCGTCGACACGAAATCCACTACAAAAAGGTCAGTCAGGGATCAGCGCAGAGTTTAAGCAGCGAGCATCCGCGCCTATTCGGGGATAACATCCCTAAGAAAGGAAGACGCCACACGCACCTTGCTCGAGCATATCGAGGAAGTAGCACGACGCGGCGTTCTCGTTCGTCGCCTGCAGCAGCACACCTGTCTCCCATGCCGCGCGGAGCGTGCAGTCGCGTAAGGCGCGGTAGATCGGTACGCGTCGGAGCCCACAATGTCGGACCTTTGCGTGTAGCGCCGATTTAGCTTCCCATCCGCCGCTGTCGCCGCCGGCGTCGGGTCTCAGCGCGACGCCAAAAAACTCCTCGTCCACGAAGGAGGTCGGCGCGGGCGTGCTGGGGTCGGAGCTAAGCACGAATGGGTGGCAGGACACGAGCGTGCCGGCGCAGATGATGCAGAGCGCGAGGACGCGCGCTTGGGGAGTTACGCGACGCAGGTCCCAGTCGACCTCTGCGAGCGTCGCGCGGATATTGGTCTTGGTAGGGCCGAGCAGCGGGTGTGCGTATTGCGGCGCGTACTTGACCGCTGCAAGTAGCGTTTGTTTTAGTTCTCCACTTCTAGAAACCGATTGCAAGTCAGGGCGCACCGTCAAAACAATGCTGGATAAAGTCGGGGCTGAGATCGGGGTTGGATCCTGACGCGGAGATGGCTGCGAGCGAGGAGGTGGAGGAGTAGTGTCCCGCGAGGCCTGCCCCAGGTCGGGGTCCAACCGAGGGCAGACTCAGCACTTGGGAAGGCGGGCTCGGCGATGGGGGCGCCGTACGCGTTTCTCCGTTCCCCGAGCCCCCTTTCTTCGGTCGTCCTCTTGTAACCGGCGTCGTTATACATCTACATTCTGTCGGTTAGCGCGACGATGCCGACCGAAAGCGACGATGTACATTATGTTCTTCTCAATGCTAGTCGGCGCGCTCAGCGGCGCTGCCTACCATAAGAGGAGACCATAACTCACCACCGAGGACACGACTCTCCGTTCAATTGTGGATGGCATAATACGCGTCGAGCCTACGCGTCTTCAGCTCTAGATTCCCTCGTACAACAAGCAGAAAGACCTTGCACGCGTCGCAGGCTGGCGGCTTCTTGGATTTTCGTTCCTGGGCAGACATGGTGGCGGAGGAGAAGGGGGTAAAGTTGCTGGCACCGCCTCCCGCGCAGATCATGTCACCCAGAATAGAAGGCCGGAACGGACAATCCGACAAAACGCGAGGTGTTGGCAATTGGTATCGCACTTGGTGAAACAGAATGCTGGCGGTCAGTATACTGCAGTGAACTTAGTTTTTGAGGGTCTAAGGCATCCATCCAGGGTAAGCTAGTAGATCTTGGAGAGAGGAATGTCGGTGGGGCATCGACGCGTCGTAACTTGGAAGCCAAGATATGCCCACTATGTGCACTAGACAGGCCCTCTGCAGAATTTCAGAGAGAAAGCAGCTCCAGATTTTTCGAGGTACGAATGGAATTGGTCGCTACGGACGATGGCGCTTGGGCGGAGGCAGCCCCGCTCCTCCCTCCTCCGCGTCCGTTGACCGTCGGAGGATGCGAACCGACTTTTCGATCTGCAGCGACTCATCCGGGTCGTTCTCGCTCGACTTTCTGCGTTTGGCGGTCGACGACGACGAGGTCGCTTGTCGTGCCATGACCTTGAGTTTCTTCTCCAGTACTGTTACCTGCGAGTCCCTTAGATGTGCAAGAGGACGGCACAGACGCACCTTGTTGTCCCTCCGCCCAAGTTTGGCGCGCAGCTCGTCCTTCTCGAGTTCCTTCCCCGCCAATTCGCTCTCCTGCTGCACGATTATGCCCTTCAGCCGCGTCACCTCCTCCCTCTCCGCAGCCAGCGCCGCCTTCCTCCGCTCCGCCGACGCAGCAGTCTTCTTCTGGCTCTGTTCCGTGTCTGCAAGCGTCTGCCGTAGGCGCTGCAGCTCCTCGTCCTGCCTCTGCGCCACCGCGAGCTTGTCCCTCAACTCCCGCACCTCATCCGCCAGCAGTGCGTTCTGCGTCTTGAGCTCCGTGAACACCGGCGCGATCCGCTCGTCGAGATTCTTCGCTGCGTCCAGCAGCTCGCGCTACAACCGACCCGCCGTCAGCCAGCGCAACGCACGATGCCACCGACGCGAAGCCACGCACCGCAACCGCATCTTCCGGCTTCAAATGCCTCACTGCCTGCCGGATCTTCACCCCTGCCTTCTGCACGCTCACCGACCCCGCGTCTTCGTCGATCCGACCGAGCCCCTCTGTCACGGACTGCGCGCGCTCCACCGGGTTCGTCGGGTCCAGCAGGGTGAGGAACACCTGGATCGGCTCCTTATCCTCCTTCGGGTGTCTGCAGATCGCGCAGTTGAGGTTGCGCTGAGTGCGTGTCGTGCAGGCGATACAGAAGCCGTGTCCTATTCCGTCGGTGGTCAGTCGAGAGTGTCGGGAGGATAAAGAGAGGGTATACAGACCGCAGTTTGGTAGTATGCGCATGTTTTCGAGGGTGAATCGGTCGAGGCAGACGTCGCATTTCACTCGAGACCGGGACATGGTCGTGGTTGTTGATTGAGGCACGCAAGACGCACGTGCGCGTTTGATGTCCAGCGGAGGTTGTCCTGAACCGCCATCCCGCATTTCTGAAACCCGCGGTCCGCCGACACTCTTCGCCATATGTCGGTTCCCGTCTTAGATCTCGCCCCCACTCCTCCCCGTATCGTCGTGAATCTATCGCCCGTCGAGAAGGTCCCGCCAGAGATCCTGGTCGAAATCTTCAAATTGCTACCCGAGCTCCCGAGCGCCTCCGTTATGCTCGTCTGCAGATGGTGGCATGATGTGTGCGTCTCCGCAACCTCCTTGTGGACCGACGTCGTCTCCGAGGATTGGGATGTACGAGCGGTGGCCTGTGCTCTCAAGTACTCCGAGGGCCGCCCGAAATCGTTGCATATTCGTGATATGGTAACCTGGGATGCCACCAACTCTGGATCGCAGCTACGGCAGCTTGCTCCGAGTCTACGTGTGCTGGACGTTACCGGAAGATCCAGTGCAATGTCCCGCCATGCAGCGTCCTTCAACGGTGTAGAGTTGACCCAGATGTCCTTTCTCCGCCTGTGGACGACGGGATTGGGTGGAGTGAAAGTCGACATATCCGCGCCACTTTTACGCGAGCTATACCTCAAGACGCTGCGGCCAACCTCGGCTGCCTGGGACAGGCTACCTTCATCATTGACGCACCTCGAGCTCTCCTGGTGCGGCCCGCTGGCACCGAGTCACTAGGCCGATTCAGAAATAAAAGGGAGCCTTTTTTTAGATTTAAATGTTGTAAATAATGGCACAAATATGGGCTGCCCCTTTTTACACCCATATTTCAAACAAATAATGGCCCTCTATTGTTGCCCAGATTGTATGAAAATAAAGTATGGGAACTGGGCCCTTTAAAGGCATGAATTATGGTTTGGCAAAATGGTCCCCTTTTTGGGCCAAGAAATGAGACCAAAAGTGGACCCATATTTGAGCCCATAAAGGTCAACAATAAGGCTCCCAGATTTGGGCCCATTTCTTTCACAAAAAGGGGAGAAATATGGTGCCCATATTGCTGGGGAATAAGGCCCCAAATATTGGAGCCACTATTCAAAGGAAATAATGCTCCCATATTTTTTGCGGCCGCGAAGCGGCCGAGGGCGGACGCCGAAGGGCCGAGTACGATTGTGCCGAAAAAAAAGGCAAAGAGACGAGGGTTCGAACTGAGAACCCACGGGGGACCCAGACTGAGACAGAACCGTTACACCAAGTGGGCATTATGCACCGAAGTACGGCGCCTTATATATGCGCCAGCCTCATATTCTATTTTACGCAGTCAGCCAAATACCGTCAATTTCCGTCTAGCCATACCATAGATAGACAACATATTTACATTCACAATGTATCTTACCAAATCTCGGCCGATACATCGGCCGATTGTGTTATCCCTGACCACTAACGCACACACATAAAGAAAGATCCAATAACCACTTATCGGCCGATAAGATTCATCCCGGCCGATAGGATGAATCTTATCGGCCGATTAGATCCTGAATGGATAGCCATCACGGAACAGAGAATGGAAGCTTGAAGCTGCGCAGCACTTGGCACTAACAGTCATTTTCGAAAACTACAACCAAACTCCGAATCCCTCTGTCACCACACGCTGATAAGCCGTGAAAATAAACGCGTTGGAATTACTCTAATTGCGGGTTTTTGCGCTATGTGTTTCGACCTCAAAACCACTTACGCCACTGTTTCCTCTGCAGTTGGTGAGAGCGTTGAAGGTGTTTGGCTACAAAATGGTCATGAACTCCGACGGTGTGCGATATCACTGAAGGGTTAGCTTGAGCTCGAATGTTATGCCTGGAGCAGCCCTACCTGCGTGTACTCAAAACGGGAACTTATCTGGTGTTATGCGTTTCGATGCGCTTGTGTGTTATGAACTGTCAGCGGAACTTTGACTTGTCGTGGGCGCTATTGGATGACTCAGATGGATGGGATAATTCCGGTTAATAGGGAAACGGGTCGGAGCCGTCCCATGCTGCTGTGGGAATTATCTTGATCTTATCTACATCCATCAAGGATCGGCGTGTTGAGGGCGCATGTGGGCGCGAGTATCCTATTCCTGGGGGAAGGATAATTGCCCCATAGCTCGCCAACCAAGGGGACTCTGAGGACGTGCTGAGCACCGCTGGAAGGAGGTGCACGTACGCTACAAAACGGCTGTACGTTTGGTGGAGGGACAGAGACTTGAACCGTACAAGGTTCTGAGCCAGGAACGAGGGCTCGAGGGTTCAACATCCGACAATCAGGGGACGTGGCGACGTGGAGCACGACCTCCTGGATACCCGGCACTTCGAAGGACCGAGCCAATTGGCTATAGAGGATTCGACAATGGACCACACGAATTTCCTTATTCTGCAGAATTGTTTCTCACTCGTATTTCTTGGCTACTGTATATAAGGAGGGAGGGGGGCACAGTTTTGGGCACGGAATCCTCCCCCGCTACCACTAGGGCGAGTTCTGGGCTTGAGCGGTGCTTACTCATCTCGAGTTTGTATCTGAACAAGTTTGATTTGGCTGGATTGGTTGGAACGAATAAGATTGGTTTTGGACTTGGAATAAGCTAGGAAGCTTTGGAACTTGGAACGCGGCCGGAAGCCTGCGATTGGACTTGGGAGAAGCTAGGAAGCTTCTGGATTGGAATTGGTTTCGAGTACCGCGTTAAACGCACAACCGATTGAGTTGGTGATTGGGGTTTAAGGACCTAATACCACTTTATCACCCATACCCCGCTTCTACGCAGTTCGCTGTTAGTTGCACAGTTGAGATACTATAAACTCAAAAGCCCCAAAAGTACTCTGAACACCAAGTCCGCTTGAGGTTCAGTCTACGTGTTTCGAGAACCACATAAACGTTTTACACCCTTGTCTGGATATTTCCATCCTCACAATACCCTGGATTGGCTCTGTTACCGAGGCCGATCTCCTAGAAGTCTGTGTGTTTAGTGTGTGTGTGTTTTGTTGTGTGTTTGGTGTTAGGTGTTTTGCTTTGCATAGCACCAGCCTGCGCGTTTCATTGCATTCCACTCTGTGCATAGAGTTCGCTTTTCATCTGGAGCCCACCCCGAGGGGTGGAAATCTCTAGATTCGGGATATAACGTCTACTGTGCTATCGTCTGGAAGAGGTCTTAAGACACGATTCCACCAAAACCAAGAGAACGAGATCTTTCGGACTCTTCGCCAAGTGATTTTCCGAACTTCCTAAGGGGAGAAGGCAAATTGCAAAGCAAACCGCTCGGTTCAGTTCCTCCTGCTCCGCGCAAACAAGGAACCACAACGAGTCGTCCTCGCACAACAGTAAATTCCGCACAAGGTCGTCAGCGTTTAAACGCACCAAACTTTGGTCGAGAGATATCTCCGAACTACAGCGCTAGACCTGTTGCCTCTGGTAGCAGATCAAAAACGCCCACGTTTGAATATCCCCCTCCTCCTGCAAAACGGTTAGAGCCGCTTAGCGACTCAGAATCCGAACGCGGAATAGAACCAGACGAACCACATAGGGAACCTGTAACGCTTGAACGTTTCGAGATGGCTCACAACAACAACAACAATGTTCCGGGGGTAGTTCCTATAGGGAATCCGGTAGTCGCGCAGGCGGCACCAGCGCAAGCGGTGCGGCGGCAGGCGGACAACCTCAAAACGGCGCACAGCCGAATAACGCTGCAGGCGTTCAACAATTACCTGCAAACCAGCAGGCGGATGATCAGGCCGCCGGGGGAAGGGGCAGAGCGATTCGTGTCCCGGAACCCTACGAGAGGGATAGACCGACTTGGGATGGTCGAAACCCGGAGAAAACCCTTAGGGGTTACCTGGAGCAATGCGATGCGTTGTTTACCAAGGGCAGGGTAGAGGATGAAGCAGAGCGCAAGCGTTTGATGGTGGGATACCTGAAAGATGATATCATAAAGGACGAGTGGAAGTCTTTACCAGAATTGGCGGGGTCTTACGACGCGTTTAAAAACGCAGTCCTAAAACTCTACCCGGAGCTGGATGAAGAGGAGCATGGTTCCATCCAAGCGTGGAGAAAGTCAATAGAGACTACCCCATGATTAGTCGGACGGACCATGGCCGTTTCCTCAGGTGGAAGGTGTCGTTCATCAAGCAGGTGGCTAAGTGTAATGCGCCGAATCTGTTGTACGGGCCTAGGATCTCAAACGCACATGCGGTTGGAATGATCTATGGTAACCTTACACCGGATTTCGCGGATAGCCTACGCCATTTGCTGGACAGTCCGTCGGTCGAAACGATTATCGGGCCGAGGCAGAACGCAGCGGGCATTGTCCTGCGAGAGGAACGGTGGACGTACCTTGAAGTGCTTCAGGTGGCTGAGTATTTGTCTGAGAGATCGTCGATTGGTATTACAGAATTCTCGCGTTCTCCGAACGGCGCGACGGTTCCTGGTACTGGCGCGGTATCTGAGACAGATCGCTTCAAGAGGGAGGTGGATGAGCGACTTAATCTTTTGTCCAACGAGGTTGTGCAGATTAAGGATGCGGTTGCTGTACAGGAGAAGCAGATTGGTGTGCAGTTCAAGTCGTTGTCTGATGAGATGAAGAGTAGTTTTGCCTCAATGCAGCAAGCACTGCAGGGACCGAGGACTGACTCTCGACCGACTCAAGGTTATGGTCGGGGTCACCACGATCAGACGCATAACCAGCGGGGGCAAAACCGTGGATCTCATGAGGTGGCTTCCTTTATGGCGCAAGAAGTGGACCATGAGAGGTATCCTCAATCGAATAATAATTCGAGTGGCGGTGGATTCCGGGGTAACGGGTTTCCCAAGGCTCGGGGCAACATGAATCGTTCAAGCGATTGCTGGTTCTGTGGAGGGCCGCACTACTTAAACGATTGTATGGATGCAGCAGAGTATGTGGGAAAGGGGCTTATAACCCTGGACCGTGGCTATCCGGAGCTGCCTAAAGGGATACGTCTCCCTTTGTTCGAACAAGGTATGACGAAGAAGGAACGCATAGATGAGTACTGGAAGCGGAAGGGAATGGATCAAGTTATGGGGGGCAATAGACAGCAAATGCTTATGGACAGGATGGCTACCGACGAGGGAGAAGGGATGTCTAATCTGGAACTTCTCTCCGCACAAATGCATGCAGGTTTGAGCTCAAACCCGTATGCTGGTGCGTACGCTGGAAGCTCTCAGTCTCTCATGGGACGGGGGTCGCAGCCTGTCTATGGCCAGCTGCCATCCGTTGGGCAAACGTTCATGAATAGTATGCCAGTGATGCATTCGTTCATGGGTGGTTTGGGTCACGGTGCGCCCCAAAACGCATATGATCCAAGAGCTTCGAACTCCGGGGGTGAGAACCCTTACCGTCAAGCTCACCGAGTCCGGCTCACTTCAGCGGAGACGCGGGAGGGGTGATGGACAAGATGAGCGAAGGATTTTGTGGAGGTGATGAACTTCGCAAAAGCTTTGGAGCGTCTGGGGGAGGTAACCTGTACGAGCAGATGGCGACTACGCGTCTAGCGGCGCGTAAGGAGCCTAACGCTCAAGACTCGTCGCCGGGTTTCTGAGTCGTCCGAGGAAGGAGGCAGCGAGCAAGGGAAAAGCAGCTAAATCCAAGCCTCCGGAGGACAAGGTTTCGATACCAACGAAGGCGGGCCGCGGGAAACGCATGCAGGAAGACAATGAAGAGGATGACGAGGAGAGCGACACTGAGGTTCGGACTGTGGCAACCAAGGCGTCTAGCAGGGATGAAAGGAGGAATAATAACGCGGAGAAACCCAAGGGTGGAAACCAGAGGGAGTCCGTTGTTGTTAATCCTTTAACTCATCCTAAGGGTTTCACGAATTCAGAACAGGAAACGCGTGAACACCCGTTTTCTGTGAAACCGCACAAAGACAAGGGATACAAGGTGGTACGGAAATGGGACGATGAGGGTTTAATCGAGGACATGCTCAAGAGGACTGGGGATACAGCACTGGACGGCGTTAAAATGCGCGAGTTGGTCAGTTTATCACCGGCGTTCGCGAGAAGTCTGAGGGAAACACTCACCGGTAAACGGAAAAATGTCAAGGCTGCTCTAATAGAGGAGATGGTCGAAGACGATTTACCGTTTAGGCTGGAAGGTGAAGGGGATACTACGTGTTTGAGACGAGACGCGGTCGACATCAGGGATTTACCTGATTGCGACTATGCGGTTCACCCCGATCCGTTGGATAATTCTCTGGACCCGGAAATTCCCATGGTGGGAGACAAGGTACTCATGTATCTGAATAAACTACCCGAGGACCAAGAGCCGAGGCAGGTTTATACAGGTGCGGAGTCCGCGTCTCTCAGAACCGTACACCCCACGGTCGCGAATCGCAGAAGGGTTGAAAGTGTAGTGGATAGTGGTTCCCAGATTGTTTCAATGTCCAAGAAACTGGCTGAGGAACTTGATATCGTATATGATCCGGACGTAAAGATTTACATGCAGAGTGCCAATGGACAGCTTAAGCAGTCCGCGGGAATCGCTCGGAATGTAATGTTTGTGTTTGGAGACATTGCGATATATTTGCAGGTCCATGTTATTGAGGACCCCGCGTATGATATTTTGTTGGGAAGGCCTTTCGATGTGATTACGGAGTCTACAGTCGTCAATCGACGGGATGGAACTCAAGAAATTACTATCAGGGACCCTAATACGAACCAGCGACGGACGATGACTACGACCACCCGCGGAGCTAGGGCGATCGCCAGCTCTCACCGTCAACCGGAGAGCGGATCAAAACCCTTAGCTACTAACAGCCCTATTGCAGCAGCGGCGAAGGTGGAGACGGGCACGGTCAGGCAGGTCCATTTCCCTACGGATGTGGACCGTCGTATTAGCCAACAAAAACAGCGCCGGAGGGTCACTGTGGAAGAGGTTACGGATGATGAAGAGGCGGAAACACGCAAGCCGGCCCGAAGCTCCGTGAGTGGGAAGAAAGGCGCGGCGTCTTCGGTCAAGGGTGTATTTCATTTAGGAACACACTTCGACGACTTGTACCCCGGGAAACGCAAAGAGGAGGGAGTACCGAACCCAAGTGATTCGACACCTTCAAACGCGTGGAGGGAGGTACCGGACTGCGAAAGCGGATCGGAAGACGGAGCGTGGGGCCAGGCCGAGGACCTGGACGATCCCGACTTTTTCCGTGGTCAACACATTCGGAAACCGTGGCGTGAGACGGAAGTGGATTTTCGGAGGCCTGGGCGGAATTGACGCGTGATTTGGCGGCAGGCCCGAGAGAGCAGTTAGAAGGTCTGGCTGTAGAGTTGGAAGTCAAGGGTGACGGGTTACTTTGGGTTAACGGGGTTGCGCTACCTAGGAATGGGAAGCAATTCGCAGAAAAGGAACTTCGCCGCGGCGTATCTTGTGGCTTCGCGTAATGCGGGGGTCGAGGTGTTTCGACGCGACGCACCGGCGACGGATACTCTGGAGCAACACGTTGGTTTAAAGGATCCGACACCTCAGAAGGATGGTTCTGTCCTTGAGTCTCTTAACTTCGATGATGGTTTTGTATCTATGGGATTCAAGCCACCAGTTCGGGTTGAAACACGTAAGGATGTAACGGGGCACACAACACCCGCGGAGGCGGAAGGTTGTGTGAGATGTGCGCTTCAAGGTGTGGCGCCGGAGCCCGAAGTGGCTGATGGTCCGCAGGCGGAGGTGCGACAGAGCTTTGCTGGGAAGAAGTATAAGCCAGTTGCACTCAAAACGCGTCCGGTGTATACGGAGTTGCCCGAGAAATACAGAATTAAGCGCGAGATAAAAGGCGATCCTCTCAAGGATATGCCGGATCTGGAGCCTAATCCCGGTGACTGGTGCCCAACTCTTAGATATACCACGGAGCGTTACGCCATTATCGAGAAGGCACACGCCGGTGCGTTTCTGTGGCCGGCCGAGCGGAAACTGCTACACTGGTTTATGACCGTGCATGCAGACGCATTCGCTTGGGACGACTCAGAACGAGGATCGTTGAGGAAGGATTTCTTTCCACCGATAGAAATCCCGACCGTGGAACATAAGGTATGGGTAGAAAAGAGTATACCCATTCCACGTGGGCAGCTGGATGAATTTTGCAAGGTCATTAGGAAAAAGATAGACGCGGGTGTTTACGAGCCGTCTAATTCTTCCTATCGGTCTAAGTTTTTCGGAGTAATCAAGAAAGACGGCAAAAGCATTAGGTTGGTACACGCGTTGGAACCCTTAAACGCGGTGACGATCGCGCATTCGGGTATTCCTCCGGCGACGGAGGAACTGGCAAACCACTTTGCAGGGAGAGCCTGTGGTGGGGTGCTGGATTTGTACTCGGGTTATGACCAGCGAGATTTGTCTGAAACGTCCAGGGATTTAACAACGTTTCAAACGCCCTTCGGCGCGTTGAGACTAGTTAAATTACCTCAGGGCTGGACGAACTCGGTACCGATATTTCACGACGATGTTACGTATGTGCTTCAGGACGAGATTCCGCACATCACGATTCCATATATTGATGATGTCCCTGTGCGGGGGCCAGCATCGCGATACATGGATAAGGATGGGAATTATGAGACGATTCCCGAAAACCCCGGTATCCGGAGGTTTGTTTGGGAACACTTTGGCAACATGAACCGCGTAGTACAGCGACTGAAATATAGTGGTCTAACCATATCAGGGACAAAGGCGATTATCTGCGCTGAGCAGTTCGCCGTAGTTGGGCATGAGTGTTCGTATGAAGGTCGGAAGCCGTCAACGGACCGCGTTGGTGTCATTACGCGCTGGCCACCGTGCAAAGACGTGCACGAGGTTCGACAGTTCCTGGGTGTTGTGGGTTATGTCCGGAATTTTATTAAGGATTACGGACTGCTCACCAGACCTCTGAACGACCTGCTAAAGCGGGAGACCAAGTGGGAATGGGGCGAAAAACAGCAGGCTTCGATGGATGCGGTTAAACGCGCTCTTGAAACTTGTGGCGCACTGAGACCCTTGGACTACGAATCAGGCTGGGAGACAGTAGTCGCGGTGGACACATCCTATATCGCTGTTGGTATAGAGGTGTATCAGGTGGATCCGGACGACCCGAAGAAGAAATACTTCGCGAAGTTCGCGTCTATTCCGTTGAATGCCAGGGAGCAGAACTTTTCACAGCCGAAGCGGGAGATGTTTGGGTTGAAACGCGCGCTAGAGTACTTGCAGTATTGGATTCTGGGTTGCCGGAACCTGACTGTGGAGACTGACGCGCTGTACATTAAGGGAATGCTGGATAACCCGGGAATGGGGCCGAATGCCACCATAAACCGATGGATCGAGCAAATCTTAATGTTCCACTTCAAGCTGAAACACGTAAAGGGCTCGACGTTCTCTCCGGATGGCCTTTCGAGAAGACGAAAAGTGGATGGTGACGAAGAAGTACCAGACCCAGAACTTGAGTTCAGGGAGCCTGAACCTCCGAAAACACATAAAGACTGGGACTATACGATCCAGCAACCTTATGCGTTTGAGGACTTCAGGGAGGACATTGACACGCGCGGGGGATATTTCTTCGATGTCGCTTGGACAGATGAGGCACAGGTTAGGGATCTGGAGGAGACTATGAGTTGCTTCGCTGCGGACTGTATCAAGGCGCAGGAGGACAACCACGCGGAGGGAGAAGCTATACGTTTAGCCTATGCCGAAGCGAAAGTCGACATGCCGGAGTACATCTCTTCAGATGTTAGGCAACCGGAGCCTATGCTGCCTGATGAAAATTTCAAGTGGGATGAATCGAAGAGAGAGCCTTATCCGGAGGACCACAGATCGGAGTCCGGGGGAAACGCGGATGATCGGATAGAGGTGGTTAAGCGTTATATCTCTGAGGGGTTTCAAGGCCCCTTCTTCTTTCTCGAAGAAGGAGCGTGAAAAACTTAAGAAATATACTGCGCTGTTCTACCAGGCTGAAGACGGCAGGCTTTTCCGCAGGGGAGAAGAAGGCCGTACGCGGCTGGTAGTGGAGAAGGAGCATCGTATGTTCATGCTGAGGGCGGCGCATGATTGTTTGGGACATCGGGGTGTTTACTCGACTAAGTCACTACTGGAAGTACGCGTTTGGTGGCCGGAGATGGAAAAGGATGTTGCCTGGTATATTAGCACTTGCCATATGTGTCAAGTGCGCCAGCGCAACTATATCCATATTCCGCCGGTACCTACCTTTACGCCACCTTTGTTTCGAAAGGTGCATGCTGATGTGATGGTGATGAGTGAAGCGTCGAATGGCCACAAATATATCATTGCGGCTCGAGACGCGTTGAGCCGTTGGCTGGAAGCTAGGGGTTTGAGGTCGGAATCAACTAAGGCGGTTGCCATGTTTTTGCTAGAAAACGTAATATGCCGTTGGGGTTGTCCGGCAGAACTGGTTACGGATAACGGGCCTACGTTCGTGGGGGCGTTGAAATGGTTAGAGTCGAAATATGGGATTAAAGGGATTCGAATCTCCCCCATATAACTCACAGGCCAACGGTCCGGTGGAACGTGGACACGCTGACATCCGCCAGTCTCTCGCGAAAGCTACGGGGGCGATGGCGCTCAGTGGCTGTGGTTCCTGCCTCAAGTGGTATGGGCGGATAGGATCACGACACGGAGAGGCCTGCGCAGTTCACCTTACAAGGTTGCTACCGGCTGTGATCCAATTTTACCATTGGACATAGTGGAGGCAACTTGGCTTGTGGACTACCCGGGAGAAATTATCTCTACGGAGGAATTGGTGGGTTTACGGGCCAGAGCGCTCGCAAAACATCAGAGACACGTAGAGGAAATGAGGCCGGGTGGATCACGAGAAGATGCTAGCGGCTAGGTGTTTGAAATGGAGAACTCTTATACGATTAAGAACTTTGACTTAAAACCGGGTCATTTGTGTCTTATGAGGAACAGCGCCATTGAGAAGAGTCTGAACCGTAAAGCTAAAAACAGGTGGTTGGGTCCCTTGGTGGTTTTGCGGAGAACCCTTGGAGGTTCCTACATTCTGTGTGAATTGAATGGAGCGGTGATGCCGAATAAGGTGGCTGCAAAACGCGTGATCCCTTATCTGGCTAGGCGGAAGATAGCGTTTATCGATGATGTGGAAGCCTTGATCGACATGTCTAAAGATAATCTAGACAGGCTGGCGGCTGACACAGAAGAAGACGAGGATCCTGACCGGGATCTGCAGTTTGACGATATGCGTTTCAGTCCGAAACCGAAGAAGGCGGCTTATGACACGGAGAGTGAAACCTCTGAACCGGATGAGGAGGATACCCCCGTGGGTCGCGTTCTGAGAAGCAGGAGAAAACTACCGGAAGAGTCATAATATGATCGAATTGGGAACTACATAAGTGGTAAACTATTCGATTATACTATGGACTGCTGGAACACGTAGGAATGGCGCTTACTGGCGCGGCTTGGCGCGGCCTTTGCTGCCGGAGGCAACAACGGGAGCGGTGCCAGGGCGCGGCCCAGTAGGAATGGCCTTGACGTTGCCACGAAGGGCAACGACTAGGTAGTTCGGAATGGAGCGCTCCATTTCCCTGTGCGTTTAGATTAGAATTGTCAAAACGGATAGGACGGGGAACGTATGCGTTGCTGCGGACCGGGGGACGGCCTCCGCGAGCGCGAATCTCGTGCTGCACGTCGTTGTAGCGCTGGCGCGAAGCGAAGAACTGCTCCGTGGTAACGCTGAGGCGGCGGAGATGGAAGATGAGATCGTCCCAGGCGGCAGCTTCGGTGCGCAGAGCGGCGTTGATGGTAATATCGTGGTCAGCGATACTCTCGGCTGCTGCGACGCTGATATGCTGGACGGCTTTGTACAAGACGGAGGGGACGGTGCCAGCACCGGCGGGTCCGGGGGTGGTTTCCTGTGAAACACGTTAGCGAAGGTTGAGGTAACAATAGTTGACCTCCCTCGAGTTGGTTGACGGTTTCCTGGGCCTCTTGGATCGCTGGGTTGACGCGGCGCTTGAAGTCCGGCTGGGTAAAGTCAGTTTGGCGTGATGGAATGGTGGAAACGTACAAGGATTTGGACGGGGGACGCCTGGCGCTTCGTCGGAACAGACGACGCGGCGGGGGCCTTCTGGGGCGCCTGGGAGAGTTAGACTCGGAAAATGGGGGAGATTGTCGCCTACCGACGCGTCCTCCATCTCCGTGTCTTCTTCGACGGCGGGAGCGGCCTGAGCTGGCTTGGGGTTGATGATGATCTGGACCTCATCCTCCTCGTCGCCTTCGGCGTCGGCGTCAGAATTGTCGCCTTCACCGTCGGACTCGAGGAGGAAGGCGTCGAGTTCGTCCTGGAAAGAAGTCAGCGCAAACGCGTAGGGAGTTCACGAAACGCACAGCCGTCTGCTGCGTGTACGGCAGCGTGCCAAGATCGTAGAACTTCTTGCACATCTTGAGGAAGGTCAAGAACTCGTCGGGGGCCTTGTACGTGGGGTTGGCGTCCTTGCACGACTTCACCAACTGGACGAGCTTGTTGGAGAAGGCGTGGGTGTTGGTGGTTGTGAGCTGGTCGTGAGCGAAGACGTTGACATGCTCGGGGTCGAACAAGATGTTCTGCGTGGTGGTCAGGAAACGCCCCGGTGTTTCAGCCACGACTCACCGAGAGCATCGCAATGTAGCTTCGCAAGTTGCGCGACGTAGCGCTGGGGTTTTTGGGGGTGCCCTTGTGGCTTCGCAGCTGCGAGAAGATGTCCTTGAGGCGCTGGTGCTCCTCGTGGTACTCGGCAGCGTGGGTAGCGTAGACCTGGCTGAACGGAGGCGGGGCCATGTAGAGAGTTTGGTCGAACGAGTGTGGGGGAAAAGGAATGCGACGAGGCGTCTAGGTCCCTCCCCGCATGTTTAAGTACATTCGCTGGGGACAGCGAACACTTGAAAATGGGGGAGAGATCGTAGATGACCTTACGCGTTTGGAAATTTTTCGATTCATGTGCTGTGCGTTTTGTGGCGGAGCGGCATACGACATCCGGATTGAACAAAGGTTCTGATGTGTGTGTATAGTGGTCCACGAGATAACGCAACTCGGCCTATTCCGGTCAAGAGATCCTGCCGATAAGAGCAGATATCCCCGGATTACAGAGTCGCATGACTCAAACGTATAGGAGTGTATGGGTGCCTGTGTGCTGTACGATCAAAACGATCGAACAGCTAACGCTAGGGTAGGCGGTTGTTGCGCCCGTACGGATGATGCATATTTCCTCAAATAGAGTTGGGGACCTGAATAATCCAGTCAGGATGCGGACGTGTGGCCGCCGAGGCGGGTTTCGGGCTTGTGTGTTTCAAGCTGGAAATCGGACTTAGCAAAAATTTTGGATTCTGAACTCGAAACGCTCAAGCTCAGTTTTCGACTCGGGGACGATTCACGCGTATAAATGGGCAAAACGGTGTATTTACGGCCATATGGGCCGGGGATGCGCGTTTTGGGGACCATTCAAGTAGCGTCACAAGCGGTGACCGCCTACTTGAGTGGCCGTGTGTCTACTGTACAAGCGCGGGATCGACTACGAGAAGAGAAAATGTGCGGCGGCGGGGCGAAATGGCGAACTCGAGGGACGCGCTGCGTATCGGAGAGGATGTTGGAGAGGCGCTAGTCGTCTGAGACTGGTTAGCAACAGCGGAAACACGTTAGAAAGAAGAAAACTTACCGAAGTTTCTTCTTCGAGCTGGACGCAACGGGCGTTGCCAGCTGACAAAAAGGCCCTCTTCGTCTTCGCGATCAGCGCGTCGCCTATCTCCATCTGACGGAGGGAGCGAGCGGAGTCGGCGTCGAGGGACGCGTCGTTCGAAGCCGTCCCGTTGAGCTTATGCTCCATCGCCTTGAACCACCCGTCGAGGAACGTGCGCGCCGACTTCGTCTTTGAACGCGGCGAAGCGTTTTTCGAACGCGTCGGGACCGGCGACGTACAGCAGATCGTACGCCATCGACTTGAAACGCGCGACGCGTTGGTCGAGGTGCACCATGGCGCTCTGTTGCGCGGTGGTGGGCCCGACGCGATGCGATGGGCGTCGATGACGTCGTCCGCGAGCGAGTTCAAGACTGGAGGGGAGAGTTAGCAAGGTTCTGGATGTGGCTGGTGTGAAACGCACGGGGACCAAACAGCTCGGCTTCCTGCGAAAGGGTCGACCACATCTGGTGCAACTCGACGCCCGGAGAGGGCGTGAGTGCAGTGGGAGCGGCGGTCGTCCGCAGCCGGCACAGGGACTATGTCCGGGGTTGGGAACGCAGAGCGTTCCGCGAACGACGCAGTCGGTGCATGGAACCAGCGGCTGCGGGATGAGTTAGTGAGGAAGACGTCTAGATGAGATGGGTGGGCGTACCTCGCACGGGGTGTCCTTCTCCATCTCCTCGAGAGGCTTGAGCTTGATGGCCTCGGGGGGGCGACACCACGGCTCGAAGGTGTTGGTCTTCGACGCGCGCATGAACGGGCGCACGCCGGCGTACGAAGTCGGAGCGAGGGGCGCGTATCTTGCGACGCGAGGGCCAATGCGATGTTCTGTCCTTCGATCTGGAGAGGGACTGGAAACGCGTTAGTAATGTAATGAACAGGAAGGAGGAACACGCACCAAAGAGAACGCCCGACGTCGCGGCTATACGACGCGTTCTGCGAATAGAGGGTCTTGAGGCCTTCAAGGACGAGACTGGCGTTCTCTTCGGTGTCGAGTTCGGGAAGCGGAGGCTGGGACTAGGATCAAACGCGTCAGCGTTTGAAGACGAAGACAAAGGGAGACGCACCTTCATGGTGTGGTAGAGCGCCTTGACGGGGTCAGGCGACTTAGCCCGCTTAGAGCGTTTGGAAGGGGCACCGCCGTCGTCCTTGGTGGCGCGGGCGCGCTTCTTGCCCTTCTTCTCGGGCTCGGGCTCCTCGACAACCTGCTCGGACTCCTCCTCGACATCCTCCTCAGGGGTGGCCTCCTTTGCCTTCGCCTTGGCCTTCCCCTTCCCCTTTCTCCTCCTTCTTCTTTCCCTTCGCGGTAGTCGTAGGCGGTGGGGCAGGCTCGTCAACGTCCATCTGGTCGTTACCGTCTTCACCGTCGTCGGTGTCGGAAAGGAACTCGCGCGAGGTTGGGGGTTTCCGTCCGCTGGGCTTTTTGCCGGTGGACTTGGGTGGAACCTCGACGTATCTGGTGGCCAAGTTAGTACGCGTTTCGATACAAAATAGTATCACGTACGGCTTGGACTTGGTCTTCGGAGGTTGGGCGGGGGCCGGCTTGGTGTTCCGGGTGGATCTGGAAAGAGGGTTAGCTACGCGTTTCGAGCAGGTCGAAACCCGTACTTAGCCGTTTTGGCCTTCCGCTGCGGGGCGGCTTCGGTCTCGGAGTCTTCGACTAGCACCGTACCATCTTCGACCTGCGCTTTGGCTTTGGTCTTGGATGGGGTGGGGAAGTTGCGGATCTGTGAAGGAATGTTAAGAAAAGGGGAACGAAGAGCGGGAAGGAGACGTACTCGGCGGAGCCCGGTCTCCTCGGCGACGACGGTGGATTTGGTGGACGCTGGAGCGACGGGGGCTGGTTTGGGCTGCGATGCGCTGGAACGCTTACGCGTCCGACGCGCCCTCGGCCTCTACGTCCTCGCCGCGAGTTGATCCACCTGGTCGTTATCGTCTTCGTCGTCATCCGATCCGGACGGGGTACCCTCCTCTTCCTCCTCCTCGTTTCCCTCCTCCTCCTCGTCGTCCTCGCCGGGCGTACACGCCCGCCGCCGCGGGAAGTACTTGTCGAGTGATTCACTGAGGGGACCGCGCGTCTCGCCTGAAGCGGGGTTGAGACGGGCGGAGCGATAGAGGGTCGGGGCGTCGTTGAGCTCGTTCGCGGTCGGCAACGAGCCCTTCTTGTCGATGGGGATGCGGAACTTTGGGTCGAGGTAACGCGCCTGGAGGCGAGTTAGTGGAACGGTTAAGTGGGGGCGCGACGCGTACAGGGTTAAACTCGAGGTCCGGGAAGAAGAACCACTCGGTCTTGACATCCTCGACCATCGCGATCCCGGCGCAGCGTACGAGCTCGCTGAGGGCGTCGCCGAGCTCGAAGATGCCTTTGTAGTCGTAGTCGTCCCCATCGAAACGTTTGGAACGTGAAACGAGGAGACGCTAGGGGAACGAAGTGTCAGTTGAGTGAAGGAAAGGGAGAGCGCAGGCAACGCACCAGGAGATGGAGGCTAGGTCGAAGAGCGTTGGCAGCCTTCTCCGCGTCGATTTCGTGGTTCTGGCAGAGTTCGCGCAGGGCCTCGACGAGTAGTCCGGCGGACGGGTGGAGGAGAAGCGACCAGAGGGGGTGCGCGCCGGCAGGGATGAGCTGGATGAGGGGCTCGGGATTGGCGACGGGAGTCTCCGTCGCGCCCTTCTCCTTCTTGATCTTGGGCGACGCGTCCGACTCCTGGGGAGGCTTGCTACGCGTTGTGGACGAAGAGGCTGGTGTCGCAGTGACTTTTGCTTTGGCGGGGGTGGCCGTACTCTGCCGGGTTCGGGTTTTGGCTGGAGAAGACATGGGGGAAGAAAAGAAGAAGAAAAGTGACGACTACTGCGCGTCCAAGCTTATATCTTGGACGAACTGAATAGCGTCTCGGACCCGCCTGGTGATAAGTATGGAGGCACCAGGAACGGGAGAAGCGTTTCCTGCGCAGCATGAGCCAAATTGGCACCCACCTGGACCAACAAACGCCTTTGTGATTCAAAGATCGTTGAATAACATAAGATGTTGTGGCGCATTCATGGGCATGTTGGGTATCTAGGGAAAGCTGAGAGAGAGGCGCGTCCAAAGGAAGAATTACTTTGGAGGGGACTCGAGGCTGGCGAATGTTATACGGCGTTTGGTTGTGTGGGAAATTTTCGATTAAATGGGTTACCTTTCGGGGCTAAGCCAATGAGTCGAAGAGGTTCTCCGCAGCACCTTGAGGCGACCTGGAAACTCGAAAAGTTCTAAGTCCGCGCTCGGTGAAACGCATAAGGGCGTCTGAAATGGGAAACACCGATTGACTGGGGGCAGTCAAGATTTGAAAATGGGGGAGATGATAAGCCGTGAAAATAAACCGTTGGAATTACTCTAATTGCGGGTTTTTGCGCTATGTGTTTCGACCTCAAAACCACTTACGCCACTGTTTCCTCTGCAGTTGGTGAGAGCGTTGAAGGTGTTTGGCTACAAAATGGTCATGAACTCCGACGGTGTGCGATATCACTGAAGGGTTAGCTTGAGCTCGAATGTTATCGCGGAGCAGCCCTACCTGCGTGTACTCAAAACGGGGAACTTATCTGGTGTTATGCGTTTCGATGCGCTTGTGTGTTATGAACTGTCAGCGGAACTTTGACTTGTCGTGGGCGCTATTGGATGACTCAGATGGATGGGATAATTCCGGTTAATAGGGAAACGGGTCGGAGCCGTCCCATGCTGCTGTGGGAATTATCTTGATCTTATCTACATCCATCAAGGATCGGCGTGTTGAGGGCGCATGTGGGCGCGAGTATCCTATTCCTGGGGGAAGGATAATTGCCCCATAGCTCGCCAACCAAGGGGACTCTGAGGACGTGCTGAGCACCGCTGGAAGGAGGTGCACGTACGCTACAAAACGGCTGCACGTTTGGTGGAGGGACAGAGACTTGAACCGTACAAGGTTCTGAGCCAGGAACGAGGGCTCGAGGGTTCAACATCCGACAATCAGGGGACGTGGCGACGTGGAGCACGACCTCCTGGATACCCGGCACTTCGAAGGACCGAGCCAATTGGCTATAGAGGATTCGACAATGGACCACACGAATTTCCTTATTCTGCAGAATTGTTTCTCACTCGTATTTCTTGGCTACTGTATATAAGGAGGGAGGGGGCACAGTTTTGGGCACGGAATCCTCCCCCGCTACCACTAGGGCGAGTTCTGGGCTTGAGCGGTGCTTACTCATCTCGAGTTTGTATCTGAACAAGTTTGATTTGGCTGGATTGGTTGGAACGAATAAGATTGGTTTTGGACTTGGAATAAGCTAGGAAGCTTTGGAACTTGGAACGCGGCCGGAAGCCTGCGATTGGACTTGGGAGAAGCTAGGAAGCTTCTGGATTGGAATTGGTTTCGAGTACCGCGTTAAACGCACAACCGATTGAGTTGGTGATTGGGGTTTAAGGACCTAATACCACTTTATCACCCATACCCCGCTTCTACGCAGTTCGCTGTTAGTTGCACAGTTGAGATACTATAAACTCAAAAGCCCCAAAAGTACTCTGAACACCAAGTCCGCTTGAGGTTCAGTCTACGTGTTTCGAGAACCACATAAACGTTTTACACCCTTGTCTGGATATTTCCATCCTCACAATACCCTGGATTGGCTCTGTTACCGAGGCCGATCTCCTAGAAGTCTGTGTGTTTAGTGTGTGTGTGTTTTGTTGTGTGTTTGGTGTTAGGTGTTTTGCTTTGCATAGCACCAGCCTGCGCGTTTCATTGCATTCCACTCTGTGCATAGAGTTCGCTTTTCATCTGGAGCCCACCGCGAGGGGTGGAAATCTCTAGATTCGGGATATAACGTCTACTGTGCTATCGTCTGGAAGAGGTCTTAAGACACGATTCCACCAAAACCAAGAGAACGAGATCTTTCGGACTCTTCGCCAAGTGATTTTCCGAACTTCCTAAGGGGAGAAGGCAAATTGCAAAGCAAACCGCTCGGTTCAGTTCCTCCTGCTCCGCGCAAACAAGGAACCACAACGAGTCGTCCTCGCACAACAGTAAATTCCGTACAAGGTCGTCAGCGTTTAAACGCACCAAACTTTGGTCGAGAGATATCTCCGAACTACAGCGCTAGACCTGTTGCCTCTGGTAGCAGATCAAAAACGCCTACGTTTGAATATCCCCCTCCTCCTGCAAAACGGTTAGAGCCGCTTAGCGACTCAGAATCCGAACGCGGAATAGAACCAGACGAACCACATAGGGAACCTGTAACGCTTGAACGTTTCGAGATGGCTCACAACAACAACAACAATGTTCCGGGGGTAGTTCCTATAGGGAATCCGGTAGTCGCGCAGGCGGCACCAGCGCAAGCGGGTGCGGCGGCAGGCGGACAACCTCAAAACGGCGCACAGCCGAATAACGCTGCAGGCGTTCAACAATTACCTGCAAACCAGCAGGCGGATGATCAGGCCGCCGGGGGAAGGGGCAGAGCGATTCGTGTCCCGGAACCCTACGAGAGGGATAGACCGACTTGGGATGGTCGAAACCCGGAGAAAACCCTTAGGGGTTACCTGGAGCAATGCGATGCGTTGTTTACCAAGGGCAGGGTAGAGGATGAAGCAGAGCGCAAGCGTTTGATGGTGGGATACCTGAAAGATGATATCATAAAGGACGAGTGGAAGTCTTTACCAGAATTCGCGGCGGGGGTCTTACGACGCGTTTAAAAACGCAGTCCTAAAACTCTACCCGGAGCTGGATGAAGAGGAGCATGGTTCCATCCGAAGCGTGGAGAAAGTCAATAGAGACTACCCCATGATTAGTCGGACGGACCATGGCCGTTTCCTCAGGTGGAAGGTGTCGTTCATCAAGCAGGTGGCTAAGTGTAATGCGCCGAATCTGTTGTACGGGCCTAGGATCTCAAACGCACATGCGGTTGGAATGATCTATGGTAACCTTACACCGGATTTCGCGGATAGCCTACGCCATTTGCTGGACAGTCCGTCGGTCGAAACGATTATCGGGCCGAGGCAGAACGCAGCGGGCATTGTCCTGCGAGAGGAACGGTGGACGTACCTTGAAGTGCTTCAGGTGGCTGAGTATTTGTCTGAGAGATCGTCGATTGGTATTACAGAATTCTCGCGTTCTCCGAACGGCGCGACGGTTCCTGGTACTGGCGCGGTATCTGAGACAGATCGCTTCAAGAGGGAGGTGGATGAGCGACTTAATCTTTTGTCCAACGAGGTTGTGCAGATTAAGGATGCGGTTGCTGTACAGGAGAAGCAGATTGGTGTGCAGTTCAAGTCGTTGTCTGATGAGATGAAGAGTAGTTTTGCCTCAATGCAGCAAGCACTGCAGGGACCGAGGACTGACTCTCGACCGACTCAAGGTTATGGTCGGGGTCACCACGATCAGACGCATAACCAGCGGGGGCAAAACCGTGGATCTCATGAGGTGGCTTCCTTTATGGCGCAAGAAGTGGACCATGAGAGGTATCCTCAATCGAATAATAATTCGAGTGGCGGTGGATTCCGGGGTAACGGGTTTCCCAAGGCTCGGGGCAACATGAATCGTTCAAGCGATTGCTGGTTCTGTGGAGGGCCGCACTACTTAAACGATTGTATGGATGCAGCAGAGTATGTGGGAAAGGGGCTTATAACCCTGGACCGTGGCTATCCGGAGCTGCCTAAAGGGATACGTCTCCCTTTGTTCGAACAAGGTATGACGAAGAAGGAACGCATAGATGAGTACTGGAAGCGGAAGGGAATGGATCAAGTTATGGGGGGCAATAGACAGCAAATGCTTATGGACAGGATGGCTACCGACGAGGGAGAAGGGATGTCTAATCTGGAACTTCTCTCCGCACAAATGCATGCAGGTTTGAGCTCAAACCCGTATGCTGGTGCGTACGCTGGAAGCTCTCAGTCTCTCATGGGACGGGGGTCGCAGCCTGTCTATGGCCAGCTGCCATCCGTTGGGCAAACGTTCATGAATAGTATGCCAGTGATGCATTCGTTCATGGGTGGTTTGGGTCACGGTGCGCCCCAAAACGCATATGATCCAAGAGCTTCGAACTCCGGGGGTGAGAACCCTTACGTGTCAAGCTCACCGAGTCCGGCTCACTTCAGCGGAGACGCGGGAGGGGTGATGGACAAGATGAGCGCGAAGGATTTTGTGGAGGTGATGAACTTCGCAAAAGCTTTCGGAGCGTCTGGGGGAGGTAACCTGTACGAGCAGATGGCGACTACGCGTCTAGCGGCGCGTAAGGAGCCTAACGCTCAAGACTCGTCGTCGGGTTTCTGAGTCGTCCGAGGAAGGAGGCAGCGAG
The DNA here is from genome assembly GCA_014461125.1 of Mycena kentingensis (nom. inval.). Lineage (NCBI taxonomy): Eukaryota > Fungi > Basidiomycota > Agaricomycetes > Agaricales > Mycenaceae > Mycena > Mycena kentingensis (nom. inval.). The sequence goes on along the minus strand of JACAZG010000019.1, from coordinate 937,312 downwards.
CAAGGGAAAAGCAGCTAAATCCAAGCCTCCGGAGGACAAGGTTTCGATACCAACGAAGGCGGGCCGCGGGAAACGCATGCAGGAAGACAATGAAGAGGATGACGAGGAGAGCGACACTGAGGTTCGGACTGTGGCAACCAAGGCGTCTAGCAGGGATGAAAGGAGGAATAATAACGCGGAGAAACCCAAGGGTGGAAACCAGAGGGAGTCCGTTGTTGTTAATCCTTTAACTCATCCTAAGGGTTTCACGAATTCAGAACAGGAAACGCGTGAACACCCGTTTTCTGTGAAACCGCACAAAGACAAGGGATACAAGGTGGTACGGAAATGGGACGATGAGGGTTTAATCGAGGACATGCTCAAGAGGACTGGGGATACAGCACTGGACGGCGTTAAAATGCGCGAGTTGGTCAGTTTATCACCGGCGTTCGCGAGAAGTCTGAGGGAAACACTCACCGGTAAACGGAAAAATGTCAAGGCTGCTCTAATAGAGGAGATGGTCGAAGACGATTTACCGTTTAGGCTGGAAGGTGAAGGGGATACTACGTGTTTGAGACGAGACGCGGTCGACATCAGGGATTTACCTGATTGCGACTATGCGGTTCACCCCGATCCGTTGGATAATTCTCTGGACCCGGAAATTCCCATGGTGGGAGACAAGGTACTCATGTATCTGAATAAACTACCCGAGGACCAAGAGCCGAGGCAGGTTTATACAGGTGCGGAGTCCGCGTCTCTCAGAACCGTACACCCCACGGTCGCGAATCGCAGAAGGGTTGAAAGTGTAGTGGATAGTGGTTCCCAGATTGTTTCAATGTCCAAGAAACTGGCTGAGGAACTTGATATCGTATATGATCCGGACGTAAAGATTTACATGCAGAGTGCCAATGGACAGCTTAAGCAGTCCGCGGGAATCGCTCGGAATGTAATGTTTGTGTTTGGAGACATTGCGATATATTTGCAGGTCCATGTTATTGAGGACCCCGCGTATGATATTTTGTTGGGAAGGCCTTTCGATGTGATTACGGAGTCTACAGTCGTCAATCGACGGGATGGAACTCAAGAAATTACTATCAGGGACCCTAATACGAACCAGCGACGGACGATGACTACGACCACCCGCGGAGCTAGGGCGATCGCCAGCTCTCACCGTCAACCGGAGAGCGGATCAAAACCCTTAGCTACTAACAGCCCTATTGCAGCAGCGGCGAAGGTGGAGACGGGCACGGTCAGGCAGGTCCATTTCCCTACGGATGTGGACCGTCGTATTAGCCAACAAAAACAGCGCCGGAGGGTCACTGTGGAAGAGGTTACGGATGATGAAGAGGCGGAAACACGCAAGCCGGCCCGAAGCTCCGTGAGTGGGAAGAAAGGCGCGGTGTCTTCGGTCAAGGGTGTATTTCATTTAGGAACACACTTCGACGACTTGTACCCCGGGAAACGCAAAGAGGAGGGAGTACCGAACCCAAGTGATTCGACACCTTCAAACGCGTGGAGGGAGGTACCGGACTGCGAAAGCGGATCGGAAGACGGAGCGTGGGGCCAGGCCGAGGACCTGGACGATCCCGACGTTTTCCGTGGTCAACACATTCGGAAACCCTGGCGTGAGACGGAAGTGGATTTTCGGAGGCCTGGGCGGAATTGACGCGTGATTTGGCGGCGGGCCCGAGAGAGCAGTTAGAAGGTCTGGCTGTAGAGTTGGAAGTCAAGGGTGACGGGTTACTTTGGGTTAACGGGGTTGCGCTACCTAGGAATGGGAAGCAATTCGCAGAAAAGGAACTCGCCGCGGCGTATCTTGTGGCTTCGCGTAATGCGGGGGTCGAGGTGTTTCGACGCGACGCACCGGCGACGGATACTCTGGAGCAACACGTTGGTTTAAAGGATCCGACACCTCAGAAGGATGGTTCTGTCCTTGAGTCTCTTAACTTCGATGATGGTTTTGTATCTATGGGATTCAAGCCACCAGTTCGGGTTGAAACACGTAAGGATGTAACGGGGCACACAACACCCGCGGAGGCGGAAGGTTGTGTGAGATGTGCGCTTCAAGGTGTGGCGCCGGAGCCCGAAGTGGCTGATGGTCCGCAGGCGGAGGTGCGACAGAGCTTTGCTGGGAAGAAGTATAAGCCAGTTGCACTCAAAACGCGTCCGGTGTATACGGAGTTGCCCGAGAAATACAGAATTAAGCGCGAGATAAAAGGCGATCCTCTCAAGGATATGCCGGATCTGGAGCCTAATCCCGGTGACTGGTGCCCAACTCTTAGATATACCACGGAGCGTTACGCCATTATCGAGAAGGCACACGCCGGTGCGTTTCTGTGGCCGGCCGAGCGGAAACTGCTACACTGGTTTATGACCGTGCATGCAGACGCATTCGCTTGGGACGACTCAGAACGAGGATCGTTGAGGAAGGATTTCTTTCCACCGATAGAAATCCCGACCGTGGAACATAAGGTATGGGTAGAAAAGAGTATACCCATTCCACGTGGGCAGCTGGATGAATTTTGCAAGGTCATTAGGAAAAAGATAGACGCGGGTGTTTACGAGCCGTCTAATTCTTCCTATCGGTCTAAGTTTTTCGGAGTAATCAAGAAAGACGGCAAAAGCATTAGGTTGGTACACGCGTTGGAACCCTTAAACGCGGTGACGATCGCGCATTCGGGTATTCCTCCGGCGACGGAGGAACTGGCAAACCACTTTGCAGGGAGAGCCTGTGGTGGGGTGCTGGATTTGTACTCGGGTTATGACCAGCGAGATTTGTCTGAAACGTCCAGGGATTTAACAACGTTTCAAACGCCCTTCGGCGCGTTGAGACTAGTTAAATTACCTCAGGGCTGGACGAACTCGGTACCGATATTTCACGACGATGTTACGTATGTGCTTCAGGACGAGATTCCGCACATCACGATTCCATATATTGATGATGTCCCTGTGCGGGGGCCAGCATCGCGATACATGGATAAGGATGGGAATTATGAGACGATTCCCGAAAACCCCGGTATCCGGAGGTTTGTTTGGGAACACTTTGGCAACATGAACCGCGTAGTACAGCGACTGAAATATAGTGGTCTAACCATATCAGGGACAAAGGCGATTATCTGCGCTGAGCAGTTCGCCGTAGTTGGGCATGAGTGTTCGTATGAAGGTCGGAAGCCGTCAACGGACCGCGTTGGTGTCATTACGCGCTGGCCACCGTGCAAAGACGTGCACGAGGTTCGACAGTTCCTGGGTGTTGTGGGTTATGTCCGGAATTTTATTAAAGATTACGGACTACTCACCAGACCTCTGAACGACCTGCTAAAGCGGGAGACCAAGTGGGAATGGGGCGAAAAACAGCAGGCTTCGATGGATGCGGTTAAACGCTCTTGAAACTTGTGGCGCACTGAGACCCTTGGATTACGAATCGGGCTGGGAGACAGTAGTCGCGGTGGATACATCCTATATCGCTGTTGGTATAGAGGTGTATCAGGTGGATCCGGACGACCCGAAGAAGAAATACTTCGCGAAGTTCGCGTCTATTCCGTTGAACGCCAGGGAGCAGAACTTTTCACAGCCGAAGCGGGAGATGTTTGGGTTGAAACGCGCGCTAGAGTACTTGCAGTATTGGATTCTAGGCTGCCGGAACCTGACTGTGGAGACTGACGCGTTATACTTTAAAGGAATGCTGGATAACCCGGGGATGGGGCCGAATGCCAACCATAAACCGATGGATCGAGCAAATCTTAATGTTCCACTTCAAGCTGAAACACGTAAAGGGTTCGACTTTCTCTCCGGATGGCCTTTCGAGAAGACGAAAAGTGGATGGTGACGAAGAGGTACCAGACCCAGAACTTGAGTTCAGGGAGCCTGAACCTCCGAAAACACATAAAGACTGGGACTATACGATCCAGCAACCTTATGCGTTTGAGGACTTCAGGGAGGACATTGACACGCGCGGGGGATATTTCTTCGATGTCGCTTGGACAGATGAGGCACAGGTTAGGGATCTGGAGGAGACTATGAGTTGCTTCGCTGCGGACTGTATCAAGGCGCAGGAGGACAACCACGCGGAGGGAGAAGCTATACGTTTAGCCTATGCCGAAGCGAAAGTCGACATGCCGGAGTACATCTCTTCAGATGTTAGGCAACCGGAGCCTATGCTGCCTGATGAAAATTTCAAGTGGGATGAATCGAAGAGAGAGCCTTATCCGGAGGACCACAGATCGGAGTCCGGGAAACGCGCGGATGATCGGATAGAGGTGGTTAAGCGTTATATCTCTGAGGGTTTCAAGGCCCCTTCTTCTTTCTCGAAGAAGGAGCGTGAAAAACTTAAGAAATATACTGCGCTGTTCTACCAGGCTGAAGACGGCAGGCTTTTCCGCAGGGGAGAAGAAGGCCGTACGCGGCTGGTAGTGGAGAAGGAGCATCGTATGTTCATGCTGAGGGCGGCGCATGATTGTTTGGGACATCGGGGTGTTTACTCGACTAAGTCACTACTGGAAGTACGCGTTTGGTGGCCGGAGATGGAAAAGGATGTTGCCTGGTATATTAGCACTTGCCATATGTGTCAAGTGCGCCAGCGCAACTATATCCATATTCCGCCGGTACCTACCTTTACGCCACCTTTGTTTCGAAAGGTGCATGCTGATGTGATGGTGATGAGTGAAGCGTCGAATGGCCACAAATATATCATTGCGGCTCGAGACGCGTTGAGCCGTTGGCTGGAAGCTAGGGGTTTGAGGTCGGAATCAACTAAGGCGGTTGCCATGTTTTTGCTAGAAAACGTAATATGCCGTTGGGGTTGTCCGGCAGAACTGGTTACGGATAACGGGCCTACGTTCGTGGGGGCGTTGAAATGGTTAGAGTCGAAATATGGGATTAAAGGGATTCGAATCTCCCCATATAACTCACAGGCCAACGGTCCGGTGGAACGTGGACACGCTGACATCCGCCAGTCTCTCGCGAAAGCTACGGGGGGCGATGGCGCTCAGTGGCTGTGGTTCCTGCCTCAAGTGGTATGGGCGGATAGGATCACGACACGGAGAGGCCTGCGCAGTTCACCTTACAAGGTTGCTACCGGCTGTGATCCAATTTTACCATTGGACATAGTGGAGGCAACTTGGCTTGTGGACTACCCGGGAGAAATTATCTCTACGGAGGAATTGGTGGGTTTACGGGCCAGAGCGCTCGCAAAACATCAGAGACACGTAGAGGAAATGAGGCTCCGGGTGGATCACGAGAAGATGCTAGCGGCTAGGTGTTTCGAAATGGAGAACTCTTATACGATTAAGAACTTTGACTTAAAACCGGGTCATTTGTGTCTTATGAGGAACAGCGCCATTGAGAAGAGTCTGAACCGTAAAGCTAAAAACAGGTGGTTGGGTCCCTTGGTGGTTTTGCGGAGAACCCTTGGAGGTTCCTACATTCTGTGTGAATTGAATGGAGCGGTGATGCCGAATAAGGTGGCTGCAAAACGCGTGATCCCTTATCTGGCTAGGCGGAAGATAGCGTTTATCGATGATGTGGAAGCCTTGATCGACATGTCTAAAGATAATCTAGACAGGCTGGCGGCTGACACAGAAGAAGACGAGGATCCTGACCGGGATCTGCAGTTTGACGATATGCGTTTCAGTCCGAAACCGAAGAAGGCGGCTTATGACACGGAGAGTGAAACCTCTGAACCGGATGAGGAGGATACCCCCGTGGGTCGCGTTCTGAGAAGCAGGAGAAAACTACCGGAAGAGTCATAATATGATCGAATTGGGAACTACATAAGTGGTAAACTATTCGATTATACTATGGACTGCTGGAACACGTAGGAATGGCGCTTACTGGCGCGGCTTGGCGCGGCCTTTGCTGCCGGAGGCAACAACGGGAGCGGTGCCAGGGCGCGGCCCAGTAGGAATGGCCTTGACGTTGCCACGAAGGGGCAACGACTAGGTAGTTCGGAATGGAGCGCTCCATTTCCCTGTGCGTTTAGATTAGAATTGTCAAAACGGATAGGACGGGGAACGTATGCGTTGCTGCGGACCGGGGACGGCCTCCCGCGAGCGAATCTCGTGCTGCACGTCGTTGTAGCGCTGGCGCGAAGCGAAGAACTGCTCCGTGGTAACGCTGAGGCGGCGGAGATGGAAGATGAGATCGTCCCAGGCGGCAGCTTCGGTGCGCAGAGCGGCGTTGATGGTAATATCGTGGTCAGCGATACTCTCGGCTGCTGCGACGCTGATATGCTGGACGGCTTTGTACAAGACGGAGGGGACGGTGCCAGCACCGGCGGGTCCGGGGGTGGTTTCCTGTGAAACACGTTAGCTGGGGAAGGTTGAGGTAACAATAGTTGACCTCCCTCGAGTTGGTTGACGGTTTCCTGGGCCTCTTGGATCGCTGGGTTGACGCGGCGCTTGAAGTCCGGCTGGGTAAAGTCAGTTTGGCGTGATGGAATGGTGGAAACGTACAAGGATTTGGACGGGGGACGCCTGGCGCTTCGTCGGAACAGACGACGCGGCGGGGGCCTTCTGGGGCGCCTGGGAGAGTTAGACTCGGAAAATGGGGGAGATTGTCGCCTACCGACGGCGTCCTCCATCTCCGTGTCTTCTTCGACGGCGGGAGCGGCCTGAGCTGGCTTGGGGTTGATGATGATCTGGACCTCATCCTCCTCGTCGCCTTCGGCGTCGGCGTCAGAATTGTCGCCTTCACCGTCGGACTCGAGGAGGAAGGCGTCGAGTTCGTCCTGGAAAGAAGTCAGCGCAAACGCGCGTAGGGAGTTCACGAAACGCACAGCCGTCTGCTGCGTGTACGGCAGCGTGCCAAGATCGTAGAACTTCTTGCACATCTTGAGGAAGGTCAAGAACTCGTCGGGGGCCTTGTACGTGGGGTTGGCGTCCTTGCACGACTTCACCAACTGGACGAGCTTGTTGGAGAAGGCGTGGGTGTTGGTGGTTGTGAGCTGGTCGTGAGCGAAGACGTTGACATGCTCGGGGTCGAACAAGATGTTCTGCGTGGTGGTCAGGAAACGCCCGGTGTTTCAGCCACGACTCACCGAGAGCATCGCAATGTAGCCGCAAGTTGCGCGACGTAGCGCTGGGGTTTTTGGGGGTGCCCTTGTGGCTTCGCAGCTGCGAGAAGATGTCCTTGAGGCGCTGGTGCTCCTCGTGGTACTCGGCAGCGTGGGTAGCGTAGACCTGGCTGAACGGAGGCGGGGCCATGTAGAGAGTTTGGTCGAACGAGTGTGGGGGAAAAGGAATGCGACGAGGCGTCTAGGTCCCTCCCCGCATGTTTAAGTACATTCGCTGGGGACAGCGAACACTTGAAAATGGGGGAGAGATCGTAGATGACCTTACGCGTTTGGAAATTTTTCGATTCATGTGCTGTGCGTTTTGTGGCGGAGCGGCATACGACATCCGGATTGAACAAAGGTTCTGATGTGTGTGTATAGTGGTCCACGAGATAACGCCCTCGGCCTATTCCGGTCAAGAGATCCTGCCGATAAGAGCAGATATCCCCGGATTACAGAGTCGCATGACTCGAAACGTATAGGAGCGTATGGGTGCCCGTGTGCTGTACGATCAAAACGATCGAACAGCTAACGCTAGGGTAGGCGGTTGTTGCGCCCGTACGGATGATGCATATTTCCTCAAATAGAGTTGGGGACCTGAATAATCCAGTCAGGATGCGGACGTGTGGCCGCCGAGGCGGGTTTCGGGCTTGTGTGTTTCAAGCTGGAAATCGGACTTAGCAAAAATTTTGGATTCTGAACTCGAAACGCTCAAGCTCAGTTTTCGACTCGGGGACGATTCACGCGTATAAATGGGCAAAACGGTGTATTTACGGCCATATGGGCCGGGGATGCGCGTTTTGGGGACCATTCAAGTAGCGTCACAAGCGGTGACCGCCTACTTGAGTGGCCGTGTGTCTACTGTACAAGCGCGGGATCGACTACGAGAAGAGAAAATGTGCGGCGGCGGGCGAAATGGCGAACTCGAGGGACGCGCTGCGTATCGGAGAGGATGTTGGAGAGGCGCTAGTCGTCTGAGACTGGTTAGCAACAGCGGAAACACGTTAGAAAGAAGAAAACTTACCGAGTTTCTTCTTCGAGCTGGACGCAACGGCGTTGCCAGCTGACAAAAAGGCCCTCTTCGTCTTCGCGATCAGCGCGTCGCCTATCTCCATCTGACGGAGGGAGCGAGCGGAGTCGGCGTCGAGGGACGCGTCGTTCGAAGCCGTCCCGTTGAGCTTATGCTCCATCGCCTTGAACCACCCGTCGAGGAACGTGCGCGCCGACTCGTCTTTGAACGCGGCGAAGCGTTTTTCGAACGCGTCGGGACCGGCGACGTACAGCAGATCGTACGCCATCGACTTGAAACGCGCGACGCGTTGGTCGAGGTGCACCATGGCGCTCTGTTGCGCGGTGGTGGCCGCCGACGCGATGCGATGGGCGTCGATGACGTCGTCCGCGAGCGAGTTCAAGACTGGAGGGGAGAGTTAGCAAGGTTCTGGATGTGGCTGGTGTGAAACGCACGGGGACCAAACAGCTCGGCTTCCTGCGAAAGGGTCGACCACATCTGGTGCAACTCGACGCCGGAGAGGGCGTGAGTGCAGTGGGAGCGGCGGTCGTCGCAGCCGGCACAGGGACTATGTCCGGGGTTGGGAACGCAGAGCGTTCCGCGAACGACGCAGTCGGTGCATGGAACCAGCGGCTGCGGGATGAGTTAGTGAGGAAGACGTCTAGATGAGATGGGTGGGCGTACCTCGTACGGGGTGTCCTTCTCCATCTCCTCGAGAGGCTTGAGCTTGATGGCCTCGGGGGTGGCGTACCACGGCTCGAAGGTGTTGGTCTTCGACGCGCGCATGAACGGGCGCACGCCGGCGTACGAGTCGGAGCGAGGGGCGCGTATCTTGCGACGCGCGAGGGCCAATGCGATGTTCTGTCCTTCGATCTGGAGAGGGACTGGAAACGCGTTAGTAATGTAATGAACAGGAAGGAGGAACACGCACCAAAGAAACGCCCGACGTCGCGGCTATACGACGCGTTCTGCGAATAGAGGGTCTTGAGGCCTTCAAGGACGAGACTGGCGTTCTCTTCGGTGTCGAGTTCGGGAAGCGGAGGCTGGGACTAGGATCAAACCGCGTCAGCGTTTGAAGACGAAGACAAAGGGAGACGCACCTTCATGGTGTGGTAGAGCGCCTTGACGGGGTCAGGCGACTTAGCCCGCTTAGAGCGTTTGGAAGGGGCACCGCCGTCGTCCTTGGTGGCGCGGGCGCGCTTCTTGCCCTTCTTCTCGGGCTCGGGCTCCTCGACAACCTGCTCGGACTCCTCCTCGACATCCTCCTCAGGGGTGGCCTCCTTTGCCTTCGCCTTGGCCTTCCCCTTCCCCTTCTCCTCCTTCTTCTTTCCCTTCGCGGTAGTCGTAGGCGGTGGGGCAGGCTCGTCAACGTCCATCTGGTCGTTACCGTCTTCACCGTCGTCGGTGTCGGAAAGGAACTCGCGCGCGAGGTTGGGGGTTTCCGTCCGCTGGGCTTTTTGCCGGTGGACTTGGGTGGAACCTCGACGTATCTGGTGGCCAAGTTAGTACGCGTTTCGATACAAAATAGTATCACGTACGGCTTGGACTTGGTCTTCGGAGGTTGGGCGGGGGCCGGCTTGGTGTTCCGGGTGGATCTGGAAAGAGGGTTAGCTACGCGTTTCGAGCAGGTCGAAACCCGTACTTAGCCGTTTTGGCCTTCCGCTGCGGGGCGGCTTCGGTCTCGGAGTCTTCGACTAGCACCGTACCATCTTCGACCTGCGCTTTGGCTTTGGTCTTGGATGGGGTGGGGAAGTTGCGGATCTGTGAAGGAATGTTAAGAAAAGGGGAACGAAGAGCGGGAAGGAGACGTACTCGGCGGAGCCCGGTCTCCTCGGCGACGACGGTGGATTTGGTGGACGCTGGAGCGACGGGGGCTGGTTTGGGCTGCGATGCGCTGGAACGCTTACGCGTCGACGCGCCCTCGGCCTCTACGTCCTCGCTCGCGAGTTGATCCACCTGGTCGTTATCGTCTTCGTCGTCATCCGATCCGGACGGGGTACCCTCCTCTTCCTCCTCCTCGTTTCCCTCCTCCTCGTCGTCCTCGTCGGCGTACACGCCGCCGCTTTCGCGGAAGTACTTGTCGAGTGATTCACTGAGGGGACCGCGCGTCTCGCCTGAAGCGGGGTTGAGACGGGCGGAGCGATAGAGGGTCGGGGCGTCGTTGAGCTCGTTCGCGGTCGGCAACGAGCCCTTCTTGTCGATGGGGATGCGGAACTTTGGGTCGAGGTAACGCGCCTGGAGGCGAGTTAGTGGAACGGTTAAGTGGGGCGCGACGCGTACAGGGTTAAACTCGAGGTCCGGGAAGAAGAACCACTCGGTCTTGACATCCTCGACCATCGCGATCCCGGCGCAGCGTACGAGCTCGCTGAGGGCGTCGCCGAGCTCGAAGATGCCTTTGTAGTCGTAGTCGTCCCCATCGAAACGTTTGGAACGTGAAACGAGGAGACGCTAGGGGAACGAAGTGTCAGTTGAGTGAAGGAAAGGGAGAGCGCAGGCAACGCACCAGGAGATGGAGGCTAGGTCGAAGAGCGTTGGCAGCCTTCTCCGCGTCGATTTCGTGGTTCTGGCAGAGTTCGCGCAGGGCCTCGACGAGTAGTCCGGCGGACGGGTGGAGGAGAAGCGACCAGAGGGGGTGCGCGCCGGCAGGGATGAGCTGGATGAGGGGCTCGGGATTGGCGACGGGAGTCTCCGTCGCGCCCTTCTCCTTCTTGATCTTGGGCGACGCGTCCGACTCCTGGGGAGGCTTGCTACGCGTTGTGGACGAAGAGGCTGGTGTCGCAGTGACTTTTGCTTTGGCGGGGGTGGCCGTACTCTGCCGGGTTCGGGTTTTGGCTGGAGAAGACATGGGGGAAGAAAAGAAGAAGAAAAGTGACGACTACTGCGCGTCCAAGCTTATATCTTGGACGAACTGAATAGCGTCTCGGACCCGCCTGGTGATAAGTATGGAGGCACCAGGAACGGGAGAAGCGTTTCCTGCGCAGCATGAGCCAAATTGGCACCCACCTGGACCAACAAACGCCTTTGTGATTCAAAGATCGTTGAATAACATAAGATGTTGTGGCGCATTCATGGGCATGTTGGGTATCTAGGGAAAGCTGAGAGAGAGGCGCGTCCAAAGGAAGAATTACTTCGGAGGGGACTCGAGGCTGGCGAATGTTATACGGCGTTTGGTTGTGTGGGAAATTTTCGATTAAATGGGTTACCTTTCGGGGCTAAGCCAATGAGTCGAAGAGGTTCTCCGCAGCACCTTGAGGCGACCTGGAAACTTCGAAAAGTTCTAAGTCCGCGCTCGGTGAAACGCATAAGGGCGTCTGAAATGGGAAACACCGATTGACTGGGGGCAGTCAAGATTTGAAAATGGGGGAGATGATAAGCCGTGAAAATAAACGCGTTGGAATTACTCTAATTGCGGGTTTTTGCGCTATGTGTTTCGACCTCAAAACCACTTACGCCACTGTTTCCTCTGCAGTTGGTGAGAGCGTTGAAGGTGTTTGGCTACAAAATGGTCATGAACTCCGACGGTGTGCGATATCACTGAAGGGTTAGCTTGAGCTCGAATGTTATCGCGGAGCAGCCCTACCTGCGTGTACTCAAAACGGGGAACTTATCTGGTGTTATGCGTTTCGATGCGCTTGTGTGTTATGAACTGTCAGCGGAACTTTGACTTGTCGTGGGCGCTATTGGATGACTCAGATGGATGGGATAATTCCGGTTAATAGGGAAACGGGTCGGAGCCGTCCCATGCTGCTGTGGGAATTATCTTGATCTTATCTACATCCATCAAGGATCGGCGTGTTGAGGGCGCATGTGGGCGCGAGTATCCTATTCCTGGGGGAAGGATAATTGCCCCATAGCTCGCCAACCAAGGGGACTCTGAGGACGTGCTGAGCACCGCTGGAAGGAGGTGCACGTACGCTACAAAACGGCTGTACGTTTGGTGGAGGGACAGAGACTTGAACCGTACAAGGTTCTGAGCCAGGAACGAGGGCTCGAGGGTTCAACATCCGACAATCAGGGGACGTGGCGACGTGGAGCACGACCTCCTGGATACCCGGCACTTCGAAGGACCGAGCCAATTGGCTATAGAGGATTCGACAATGGACCACACGAATTTCCTTATTCTGCAGAATTGTTTCTCACTCGTATTTCTTGGCTACTGTATATAAGGAGGGAGGGGGCACAGTTTTGGGCACGGAATCCTCCCCCGCTACCACTAGGCGAGTTCTGGGCTTGAGCGGTGCTTACTCATCTCGAGTTTGTATCTGAACAAGTTTGATTTGGCTGGATTGGTTGGAACGAATAAGATTGGTTTTGGACTTGGAATAAGCTAGGAAGCTTTGGAACTTGGAACATGGCCGGAAGCCTGCGATTGGACTTGGGAGAAGCTAGGAAGCTTCTGGATTGGAATTGGTTTCGAGTACCGCGTTAAACGCACAACCGATTGAGTTGGTGATTGGGGTTTAAGGACCTAATACCACTTTATCACCCATACCCCGCTTCTACGCAGTTCGCTGTTAGTTGCACAGTTGAGATACTATAAACTCAAAAGCCCCAAAAGTACTCTGAACACCAAGTCCGCTTGAGGTTCAGTCTACGTGTTTCGAGAACCACATAAACGTTTTACACCCTTGTCTGGATATTTCCATCCTCACAATACCCTGGATTGGCTCTGTTACCGAGGCCGATCTCCTAGAAGTCTGTGTGTTTAGTGTGTGTGTGTTTTGTTGTGTGTTTGGTGTTAGGTGTTTTGCTTTGCATAGCACCAGCCTGCGCGTTTCATTGCATTCCACTCTGTGCATAGAGTTCGCTTTTCAGCGGGCACCATCAAAGCCGCCGAATGGTATATTCTCGCCACAATCTATCTACCTATCGCTTTGGTAATCCTCTGGGGAGACGCCGATGATGGACAGCTCTCTGCCCTTCTAGAGCATACCATGGCGCTCTTCTGCGCCGTCGGCCTTGCGTGTCGGTACACTATGAATCGGCAACGTGCAGAGACATACCGCAACCTATTGAAGCAGTGGGTGGACGGCCTGCCAACAGTGCATCCACACACGCGTTCCCATGCGATGCGCCCAAACATCCACATGGCTTTCCACATCTACGACCTCTTACTTTCCTTTGGTCCCGTCCGATCCTGGTGGTCATTCCCGTTTGAACGCATGATCGGGTTCCTTCAAAAGATCAACACCAACCACCATATCGGTGGCCAGTTGGAGGCAACGCTTACCAAGGCGTTCTTCCGTGGTGCGACCGTACGTCGCTGGCTTCGCCGACCCGACTGCCCCGCGGTTATCCGACAACTCAAGAGTCTCTTCGACAAAACATTCCCCGCGTATAATATTCCTGCCGATTCGCCTCCCCTGCGGAAAGGCCAAGAACGCGCGCACTACACCAGGGATGGAGTCAATTTCTCTCGTGCCAATGTGCATCTTGGTAACAGTCTCGTCCTTTTTTACCCGCCAAATGCGCGATCGGCCGTTCCTGGCAGCATCCAAAAAATCATCGGGGAGAGAGACGATGTAAAATTCGTCATTCGTCCGCAAGAACCACTACCTAATAACAAGCGGGACCCGTTCCGTGCATTTCCCTTCTTCCCCGCCGTTACATACTCTTCCAAAATGTCGAATATTACTTGTACAGTCTCCCTGGACGATATTCTCTGCCACTACGCTCGTTACAATTTCTTGGACGATCGTTGTGTAGTCTTGAACCTAAGTAGAAGTTAAGTAGTCTTGAACATAAGTAGAAGTTGAATTCCAAACGTTTGAGTCGAAACTGAATGCAGTGCGCGTTAGTGGACTGATCAACTGGCCCTAAAGGCCTGACAACTTTCGCGCTTAAGACCAGCCACCACCACCACAACCAATCTCAAACGAGTCCCTCCCTACAGCTTGCCCCCACCACCTCCAGTGACTTCGGCCCCCACCGCCAGCAATACCGCCCATTCGTCAAAGCCCTATACGTATCACGTTGGGGTGGTCTGCTTTTCAGACAACTATCGCGTCCTTGTCTCGCCAAACAACGACTGGCCCCTTCCGACCTCGCAATGGCGCTTCGTCTGCTTCCGCTCAGCAGCCTGAGTCCCGAAGAAACCCCTGAAGTACGTTTTTTTTTGCTTCCACGAAACCACAATCCACTAACGCGCAATTCAGCCAACGGTATCCTTCACTGGGATCTTCCGCGTTGGCTTTGGCGTCTTCTTCGCCTTCCATGGTGACCGCCAGTTCATGGAAAAGATTCCGTCCCCTGAAGCTGCGCCCCCGCCCGTCTTCAAGGAGCCATTCCAGGCCACTAACGCACACTGGATCAACCCCGACATCCCGCACACCATTCTCCTGCCGCCGCGCAGCATATTCCGCGGTGCTCTTCTGTCGTGCCTCGCCCTTCCCTCCAAATCCATCCCCATTGTATCCCGAGTGGTACCCGGGGTGTTCAGCCGCGAAGAAGAACATTGGTTCCTCGAGTCCTCCATCCGTGATGATTGGGTGCGACTCGAGTACCTCCTCCGCGATGTCGCCGACTGGCTGGTTCATCGAACCATCAAGGTCTTTCCACAGCGGACGCGCGGCTATCCCAACGACTCACCGCAGGTGTACCGCTACATGGACGGGTTTGTCCAAAAGTCCAATCTCATCCGGGCTGTTCAATGCGCCCAGAAGTCTTTCATGTCTAATCTTGCTTTCATCGCACTCCGCTTCCTTCTCCTCGACACGGTCTCGACCGACTGGCGGGCGGAATTGCTTGCGAGCACAAAAATCACTCCCCTCTGCTGGGATTTGCTGGAACGGGCCATTCGCGGCATCATTCGCGAACCTATTGGAGGCATCCTGGACTTCTCGACTGTCGACGCTGCAAAAGCAGCCCGAGAAATCGACTGGTTATTGCTGCTTCTGGTTCAGCACTATCCTCAACTTCCTCTTTATGTCCGCCTTGACCCGTCGACTCGGGAGCATTTCCAGCAGCTCTCTCTCTGTCGGACCTTCTCCGCGAGCGTCTCGGAGTCTGACATCACCGGTCTATTGAACTCTTGGGAGACCATGAAGGAATGGGTTTTTGTCGACCCGCGCATCCGGCGTTTCGGGGTTTTCACCGACTACGAGTTTTTGCGCTCTCGTGCGCATCGCCCAGTAGAGCTCAACAGCGGCCAGCGGCAGGACGAAACGTTCAGCCACTTCTTCCAGCAGCGGGAACTCAGCCATCGTGTCATGGAGGCGGACGAGAACGCGGCGACGCGCCAGCGCCGAATTCAACGCGCTCAATACGCCGCAAGTGGCTCCCCGCCCTCGCGCAAAGCCCGCGTTTTTCTCTGGCAAGACCCCGAGGACAACGGGTTCCTCGTCCGCGTCCGCTTGGAATGGCGGCAAGTCTTGGATGAATGGGAAGAGCACGCGCCAACCCAGCGCCGCTACGACGCGTTTTACAACGAGTGGGATCTTTGCTCAGCCCTGGACCCCGACGCCGTTTCCAAAGCCTATCTCGATGAGCTGGAGGAGGATCCCAATGACCCAAACTACGCCTACTACTTCGGGCCGGCTGAAGCGCATGAGGAGATTGCACCTTTTCCCGACCTTGGACCCGAGGTTTCTCAGGTGCTCCGCACGGGAACAGCCTCCACGACAGTGGCTCGTTTCTACGCCGAGGAGGAGGAGGAGCCAGAGCAGTTCCTTGACCGACCCGAGATGGACGACACCATCACTGCTGCCCTCGCAATCCGCTTCGGACTGATGTCCGTCTCCGATGAGGGAGAATATAGCGAACACGATATGATTAAACGGGAATTCGCAGTGAGCATGTTGGGCGACAGCAACGAGAAGACCGCCCCGCCCGTCGCCCGAGCGCTTCTCAAGGCTCTCTTTGAAGCCAAAAATCTCAAGCGATGACCCAGAAGCCTTACGATCTTGTTCAGATCGGCAATTCGCTTTGGGATAGCCGCCGCATTCGATGTCGAGATTCTGGACCGCCCGAGTGCCCAGGAGAAGTTCCCGGACGACCGGTACCTCTTCCTGTTGAAGCTCCAGGCAGGGTCTTCATGCACGATCGTGCTCTTCCGGGCCGCACATGTCTTGTATCTCCTTCGCCTACACGTCAAGGACGAGCACCAGATCCTTGTTGAGCTAATTCGCTCTGGTATCGAATTCACCCTCGCCGTAGAGTCCGTGCCTCGACGATGGACTCCCCGACGGCCCTATTGCGTTCACTTTGGGTCCCGCAACCCGTCCTACAAGCCGAACATGTCCGATTACCGTTTCCTACGTGCAGACGAGGAACGAGTTCCTTCGGTCTGAGCGAGGACACCTTGCGCTTCAAGCTGGAGGGCTCATCGCGCGCATGGCACGGCTTGTACTGGAGAACTCGCTGCACGAGTTCAAGGACGAGGTCAATGTGGGCACTGCTCAGAACGAGATCGCGATCTCTTCCACTCGGTGTCTTGTTCACGATTGCTTGACAGGCGCCGAGGAGGACCTCATTTGTGGCGTCTACTCAGTTCTAACCGGCTCGTTACAACCTTCTTCATTGCCTCTTTGCTAATGTTCCATCCAGGTACTTTTGACAAGCATGGCGAGCACCAGAAACGAATATCTTGGTGGCCCCTTCCATCTACGTTCACCCAGTCGGGCCTCAGTATTGGCTGGTGGTCCCCCGACTGTGAGCGCTGGTTTCAGAAGCGGACAGAGATTCTGGAGAAAGGGCCGGGCGAGTTGCGTACGCAACAGCAATGGCGCGCCAATACACGGTTGATGCAAAAGTCTTTGAACTTGTCTCGAGCGCAGAACCGCCTGGCTGTTGAATACCTATCTT
This sequence comes from Mycena kentingensis (nom. inval.), assembly GCA_014461125.1. Taxonomy (NCBI): domain Eukaryota; kingdom Fungi; phylum Basidiomycota; class Agaricomycetes; order Agaricales; family Mycenaceae; genus Mycena; species Mycena kentingensis (nom. inval.). Next base: position 920,474 of record JACAZG010000019.1, on the reverse strand, counting down.
CACGCTGTATAGTAAAAAAATTCGATTAATATTATCGCATTTTCCATGTTTACTGTACCCATCTACGAGCGAAAGCAGAGAGCGGCGTTAGTGGACATCCGTTTCTCCAGGTCGCAACGTTTAACGTGTGCGTTAGAGTGGGGTTAAGGCTGGTCCAACATGTGAGCGGCGAGTTTGAACTGCGTTCGGCACACTGCAGAGAGAATTTGGTTGTGAAATTGACGCAGAAAGCAGGTGTTTTTCGCGGCCGATGTGACATCGGCTTTTCGCTCTTGCCACCAACAACAACTTCCCGCAAAGGAACAATAGCAGCAAGAACAATAAGCCTCCGGCTTAAATAGCCCAAGTAACACAACAAGGCGCTCCATCGGCCGGCCCATCCAACGCGTTATACGCTTGGAAGCCATTTCGACTACTCTCGTTCTACACCCCTCTACGCTTGCTCTACGCTATGGACATCGACGAATCTATGAGCGATGTGTTCGTCAGCACCCGCAGCACCGGTACCCGTGCCGCTGGCGCAGCTCCAGAAGAACACGCTCGTGGCAAGCGAACTGCAGTCGCTGGCCCGAACCGTAAAGAACTCGAGCAGGTTCGTCGCATTAGCGGGTCATGGAATCATAGCTAAGCTTTCTCAGGCCCGAGAGGACAGTCGCCGCCACAAGGATGTCGCCGCGACTGCCAAGATTCAACGTCGGCAAGCGCAGACTGCGAAGGAACATGCTGCTGCCGAAAACGATACTCTCCGCGCCGCCCTCGACGCCGTCACCCGGGAAAGAGATGCGCAGAACCAGCAAATCCTTGCGATGCAAAAGCACATTTCCAAGACTGCCACAGAGATGGAAGCTATGAATAAAGAGGGTACTGGTCTCGTCAGCCAGCTGGATAGTGAAAAACAGAAGCTTACCTCCACGGTATGCTCCCGTCGGCGTCCTTGAGCTTTGTGATTTACAACAGAACAGTACACCGAGCTCGTCAAGATGCAGCACCTTCTCCAAACGAGTTCCGAGACTGTTCAAAAGCTGCAACAGGCAATTGTGCGTCTCAATGCGACGTACATTGTACACTACTAATGATTCAGTAGAATGAGCGCGACGACCACACGCTCGAGCTGCGCAGCCAGCTCAAGGCGGCTCGTGGCAAGCTCAAGGGCGCTGCGCCGACTCCGCAGAAGCGCCGCGGCGGTCTGAGCATGGAGCTGCTCAGAAACACGAACGCGGCCGCTCCAGAGCTTCCTCTCGACCCTGCGCCTCTCGATCGGTGACGATGCCGACGCGGACGCCTCGGCGGGAGCGGGACGCCTCCGGCGGCCAGGCAGGATTGCTCAGATCCTCGCGGAAGAATTCGACCTCGACGCCGAGGAGTTGGACGAGGCGATGGCAGGACTCTGTGCCTTGGTCAAAGGTGGACGCTCCCATATCGCGGTGCCCGGCGGATCCCGAGGATACAAGCCGAAGCCCAAGTCAAAGAAGGTGGCCAAGGATGAGGTTGCGCCAGAGACGGCAGAGTTGAAATCGGAGGCAATGGTGCGTACCCGTTTATTTCAGCTCACTCGCGCCTAAGAGTAGTCTCAGGCTATGCTCGCCGAACCACCTATCAACTCTTCGGTGTTGACCAGGTCACCGATTTTGTTCTTCACGAGTCCCCCGACGCCGCAGGAAGTCGCGAAGTTTGAACGCGATGTCGATGGTGTTCTCGACGACGACGCGCCTTTGCCGCTTCCCGCGAGGTTCACCGCTGGGACTTCAATCCGGGATACCTCCATTCGCTCTGGAACGCCGCATATTTGGAGAAAATCATCGAAATGGCCGTTGAGGACGACTCTCAGGCCTACAACTACATCGGCAAAGGCCTCATCAAGCGCGAGTATCTTGAGCTCGTCGCCCCAGAGCAGCTGGAGCGCAGGCGCGCGGAGTGGTTCAAATTCCAGCCAAAGTACTTGGCCTCGGAGGGACGTTTTGAAACAAAGGCAGGCGCGGGCACGCGGAAAGGTGATGCTTCTGAATCATCGTCTTCAAGTCAACAAGATCAACGGGCAAACCGCGGTGAGCAAATTTCGTTTTCATTCGTCCAACATACGCTAACAATGTATAGAAATACCAGCGTCGCGTTCAAACTGTCGAGGCAGTTATTTACATCAAGGAGGTTGACGGTGGACGCGACATCGACGCGTGGCGGCGGATGCTCAAGCTCCTCGAGCGGCTCGGGACAAACGGAATGTCTGAAGAGGAGCAGTCGAGCGAGATTGTCGAAGGGAAACGCGTCAAGTTCTTCGAGATCACGATCTGCACATGGCGTGAGCCCCAGATTGCGGACTACATGCGACTTGTGGATGCGGAAACGACGCGCATGGAAAGCATACATCGGGGAGGTGTCCAATCGGCGCCTCGCAAGCGCAGCAACAAGGCAGGAACACGCTCCGCGCCGCAAGGCCTTCCTCGCGTTTTGTATAATCCACAATGGCTCGACTCTCTGACGGAGGGATCGAAGAAAAAACTGCGCGTCTCTAAAGAGGCATTTGCTTTGTTTGTCGCTGCTACTTCTAGAATGTAGTACTTCTGTGTTACGTAGCGCAATAAATTTCTTGGTCCAAAAAAGTAGACGCGCGTTAGTGGACTTGATGTCAGCCGTCCAATTTTCACACGTCAACACTTTCTCTCTTCTTCCCGTCCAGTAGACGACCCTTCAACCAAGCTATACGTTCTACGTTAGCTGCCGCGACGGAGCACCACCAGTCCTCGCTCCTACACCATTCCGCCAGCCCTCAATCCCACCTCCATTGCAAGCAGTCCCTGCCGACGACCGAAGCGGGCGCAGAAGACAAACAGACTGTGCCGCCAACTTCGACAAGCGCAAGCAAGAACAGATGGGTCGACGCTGCCTTCCTCGTCCAGAGGGAATTACAGATGAAGAGTGGACGAGTTGGAAGCGAGGCGAGAATCGAAGCGTAACCACATGCGGTCGGTCCGGACGGTGCGTGGCCGCTTCGTCGTGATCCTCTATGCCTAGTACTGACGCATATTTCTAGCCCTGGATCCCAGCCCGAAGCTGCCGAGAAGATGGCGCACATCCGCAAGCGAAGGGAGGAGGAACAAGGTTCCCAATACGAGGAGGCCTGCGCTCGGGAGATAACTTGGCGAGCGGAGCAAGAAAAGGTAAGACATTATCTGCCTGTGGATTCTGTTCTTATTCTTGTCTCAGGAAGGAGCTCAATCTTCCTCCCAGGTAAAAGGCCGTAAACTGTTCGACGACGACAGCAACGATGAAAGCCAACTTCCGGCCCTTCTCCCACACCCAGCAAAGAGTACTCGGCTCAGTACGCCCAAGCAGCAGAAGTCCCGCAAGGTTCCAAAAGAGACACGGTACGTTGCGGCCCGCATAGTGTGTTCTTCGACTATGTCCACTAACGCACCTGTCAGGAAAACCTCGCTCGAATGGCAAACAAAAAACCCGTGCTGCCAGTGCAGAGGAGGAGGAAACGGAGCATGGTGATGACGAGGAGGAGGACCATGAGCCCAGTGAGGACGAGGGCGAGAAGAACAGCGACGAGGACGACGATGACGATGAAAGCCAGCTTCCCCCACCCCCAGCCAAGAGGATCCGGCTCAGTGCACCCAAGAAGCAGAAGCCCCGCAAGGTGGCAAACGAGACACGGTACGTTGCAACCATCTTGGTGCTTCGAATATGGACACTAACGCACCCGACAGGAAAATCCTGCGCTCCAATGGCAAAGGAAAGGCCCGTGCTGTGAGCGCAGGAGAAGAAACGGAGCAGGGCGATGACGAGGTCAAGGACGACGAGTTCAACGGAGGCGGGGGCGGGGGCGGGGGCGGACCCACAGCCGGGTCTCAACGTCGGCGGTCTCTTCGCTCGCATGCGACTACATCCACCAAGGCAACGCCCAGCCCCATTCACGCTGCTGCAACCTCTCGCGGCGTCGCTCAAGCCTCACTTGAACGGCGAATCACTATCCGCCTCCCGCCGAGGAACCCTTCCACCAGCCCAACGTCGACCACTACCCGCTCTCCTCAGCCGAGACCCGGACGTTCGACCATCGCACCGTCCGGCGCGCGCCCTCCGTGGAGAGTTTCGACGCAGTATCGTTGCGCGATGGGCGCCAAGTGTTTTGCGCGGGTATGGCGGTCAAGTGCCGTCGGGCCAGTATACGAGCCAGGTTCCCATTCTTGGTCTCATGAACCGCGGAGCTCTCCTCGACGCTGGGGGCAACCGCGTTATGGATGCCCCCCGACCTCCCGGAGCTTTGCACGACATGCCTCGGCCACTATCAGCAAAAGCTAGACCGGAAACAGAACGTCCTCGGCATTCTCGATACTCTCTTCGATTCAGCAAGCGATTCCGGCGACAAGCCCGGCGGAAACAGGTGGTATAGTCGGACGGTACGTGCCATTGTTGTAGGCGATGGTGACCACTAACGCAACCCAGGGAATCTTCTCCAGTCTCTCCGCTCTCTTCACTTTCGCCTTCGCCCTCTCCCGTCCCCCCGCCGCTCAAGGAACGGGGCGCCTCCGCTTCGACGGTATGTTTCATTGATGCAGGAGACAATATCCACCAACGCAATATAGGACATCTTCTCCAGTTTCTTCGCTTTCCCCTCCGCCCTCTCTCGGGACACCGCCCCCAAGCAACTGCAGCTTCCGCAAGCCCCGGTACCTCCTCCCACTCGCCCTCCGACCCGTCCTCCAACCGTCCCGCCGACGTTTCTTCAATCGTCCCGCCGACGCGTTCTTCAATTGTCCCGCCGCCCCGTCCTGCAACCGGTTCACGGACGCGTCCTCGGACCGTCCCTCTGCCAAAAGGCCCTCCCTTGACTTTCTTCTTTCCTCCCGGGTCGCTCATCACTGCGCTCGGAAGGACCGATGTCGGATGGGCTATGGTTCGGTTGTGCCCGACGGCGTACAGCTGAAACGGATGAGCATTGCCAGGTGGTACACAAAACACAAGCCGTTTCTCAACTTGGATGGTAGCCCACTGCTGCTCGACGCGGCCCCGAATCTTCCGCCCATGTGTCTGGCCGATCACCTGTATTACAAGCAGAAGTTGGCGTCGAACCGAGATGTCCCGGGTATTGTCGCTGCACTGTTCTCGGATTATGAGTACGTACAGTCCTCCTGAACAGTGTATCAGCTAATTTGCTTCCAGGGGACCGGGAAGTGACGGGGAAGATCGCGACTGTGCACAGTCGCTCATGGACATCGCGCGCGCTCCAAGTCCTCCACCGTTGCCTGCTGAAGCCCTGGAGCCTTTTCTCCAGATCACGGCGCCCCCTCAAAAGACCAGAGATGTCTTCAGCCAACTCGCGGACTACGGCTCGTCCGACGATGAAGTTGAGTAGCAAATTGCAGGCCATCATGTAGAATTCATCAGAGACTACTGTACATTACTTGAGCGAGATGCAAAGAAAAGATCCTGAATACAAATCCCTGTTGTTTATTTGTGTGTGCGTTAGTGGTCAGTTATCGGCGGATAACAGAATCGGCCGATGTATCGGCCGATGTGATAAGACGTACGCCGATTCGGTAAGATATATTGTGAATGTAAATACGTTAACTACCTACATCTATCTACGGCATGGCTAGACGGTATTTGACGGTATTTGGTTGACTGCTTAAAATAGAATATAGTTGGCGCATATATAGGGTCATATACCTACGTATTCAATGGTTGCATTGTGTAACGGTTCTGTTGTTCTCCGCGCCCTCAGCTGATTCCCAGTTCGAACCCCGTCTCTTTCGCTTTTTTTTCGGCACAAATCGGACTCGGCCCTTCGCGTCCGCCGTCGGCCGCTTCGCGGCCGCTAAAAATATGGGGGCATTATTTCCTTTAAATAGTGGCTCCCATATTTGGGCCCTTATTCACTAGCAATATGGGCTCCATATTTCTCCCCTTTTTGTGAAAGAAATGGGCCCAAATCTGGGACCCTTATTGTTGTGCTTTATGGGCTCAAATATGGGTCCACTTTTGGTCTCATTTCCTGGCCCAAAAAGGTGACCATTTTGCCAAACCATAATTCATTCCTTTAAAGGGCCCAGTTCCTAGACTTTATTTTCATACAATCTGGGCAACAATAGAGGGCCATTATTTATTTGAAATATGGGTGTAAAAAGGGGCAGCCCATAATTGTGCCATTATTTACAACATTTAAATCTAAAAAAGGGCTCCCTTTTATTTCTGAATCGGCCTAGTGAGTGCGCTCCTGCGCCTGCTCAGTCGATGCACCAACTTGGAGCATCTGTCGTCGGAACACATTTTAGATCGCGACTGGCGCGACGCTGGCCACCACGATGCGATTGCGCAGGTGCACCTCCCCCACCTACACTACCTGCTTATGGATGAAGAAGATATGGACATGGTGCCAATTTTCCGTTGCCTCGTCCTTCCCAGCGTTTGTCGCCTCATCATCGCCTGCGATGTCGACGGCGGAGCAGTCATGGCAGGACAAGTGTCCCTCTTTGTCCGGCAGCACTTGGCGAGTGTGGAACGCCCAGCGACGCGATTGCGAATCTGGTTCGACTCGGATCTAGGAAGATGGTCTGCGGAAGTCTCCGCTACTGGCAGCACCGTCGACGGGCTCGGTTCCCCGCTGGTCCAGCTCAGCGCATACAATGGCGATCCACAGCAACTCGCGCATTGCGTCGAGACATTGTGGAGTCCGACCGTCCAAACACTGTATTTCCACGACGCAAGTTACCGTTTCAAACACTCAGCAACTTCGAATTGGGCCATCATATTCGCTTGCATGCCATCCATCCGCGAAATCGTACTGGGCAAACACGTGAACATGGCCAAGTTTCTCCAGATTCTTGATGCGGCTATCCGTGTATCGCTGCATGCGCTCGCCGTCCTGGATATCTGGCTGGATTCGGACGCTCGTGTCGACGATAACGTGGCCGATCTCGCCCTGTTGGAGAACTTCCTAAAGTTCTTCCAACTTGTTCGAGGGAAGAAACTAGCTCGTGTGTTTATTCGCAGCGCGTCGACTCTCCGCGACGCGCAAACCAAGATGCGAATAGGCATGTCAGTGGAAGTCCTCGAATTTCTTTGATTTTTGCTTCAATTCTGGGTCCGTACAAACAATTCATCGCGACCTTTGTTTGAATTACCATCCCTCTGTTGCGGTTGATTTGGGGGTCCGCATAAGTACTCAGCCCGAACTGCCATGGCCGAAATTTCGTTTATCGTTTCCTGCTCAGTTACGATTGAATTATTCTATTTCACAGAAAGGTTGTCGTCTTGTCCTTCGGATGAAATTCTTTCATCCATCGAGCGTTCGAAACTGTCATTATCGAAACTTGGTTCTGCGAGCTCCCGCGCAATAAAACGCGTCAATTCAAGGATGCGATTAAATCACGGCATCGCCACCCTTCTTGCTTTCAACTCTCACCATGGCCAGCCTGCACAACGAGCTTCTTATCCTGATTTTCTCTCTCTGCGATGTCGGAACAGTGCTTTCCTTCGGTCTGGTGTGAAAACAAGTCAACAGGAATGTCCACCCGCTGACGCAAATGCCAGACCTGCAAGCGTTTCTACTCACTTGCTTCCTCCAAGTCTGTTTGGATCGAGATTGTGCGAGACTTGCGGCATCGAGGCTTCATCGACAGACGACTAGCGCGCGATCCTGGCCAGCTCACAACATCACAGCTCGTCGCGCTCGTGCAACGTGTCGTCTCCGGCCCGCCGTCGTGGTCTCCGACACCCGATACGCATATCATCGCACCCAGCATCTCGGGCTGTACGATTCTCACCCCGGGGCCGGCACCAACTGGCGAGTATCGCGCCTTGTACCCAGTTCCGGGCGGTGACTATGTGTTTGTCGTCTACGGTAGTGTGCTTGAGTGCTATGCTGTCGAGGATGGACGAAAGATCTGGACGAGCGAGCCTCTTTCGGCTGCACACCAGATCTCGAACGTCGTTATCGACCGCAACCAAGAGGAAGTCAGCATCCTCCTACAGCTGAGATCTACTACCGACGGAAACGAGTGCGGGTCCAAATCAAGTTTTACTATCCCCACTAATAATTTGTTTCAGTTGTGCGTTCTTCCAGCTTTTGGTTATCTCTCGACTTGCGACAGCACCGCGAGGTCCAGCTTCTATGGCTCCAAATCGACGCTCTTCGCCAAAACGACTGGAATTCGCAGGCCGAGGCGGTACATCTCAACCGCGATATATTCGCGTTCCGCATTACAGGAAGACACACACCGGACTGTTGCCTCGCGCTGGTTGACTGGCTCAAGCTCACCATCGGCGTGATTTCCCTTCAAGATAGTAGCCCATGTGAGGCAATCGCCGACAACGTGCTTGCGGTCCTCACCAAACACGACGACAATGATTCCTTTGTTACGCGTCTGAGCATCTATGATCTCCGCGTTGTCTACGCCTTGCTTCCCGTTGTGCGCACCCAGGCTGACGAACCTGTTCTTTGGAACACGCTCCGTCCACTAGAACTCGGGAATCTCGCACCATCCTTGAGCCTTGGCTTTGACGTACCGCGCGCCGGCTCCGGCGCATGCTTCCCCGCACTCTCCATATTCCCGAGCCCACTAGAAGACGGCGCGTATAGGCTTTGGCTCTCAACCGGCACGACTCCCGACCGAAACAACACCTTCTCCACGTCAGCGTCCGCATCCAATCAACCCGTACACACCCTCCACCTCATCTCTCTGTCATTCCCGAACCCAGCCACGGGCCCTGGCAGCATTCGTCTCCGGAAATCATACCCAACTGAACGCTGGAGGACCGCACACGGGGTCACCTTCTCGGGCCATACGCTGCAGCTCGCCTACCCCGACACGCTCGGAAAACGCGTCCTGACGCACGCAAACGGGCTGCATCACACGGTAGACCTTACCGCGAGCGACTGGCTCGGCAAGTTCGAGCCTGAGGGAGCTGGCGGTATCTGGATGTCGCCCTATTCTGGTGATTGGGTCTGTAATTTTGATGATAAGGTGGCCATTGTGCATTTTAGGTAGGAGGGGCGCTGGTAAGTACGTGGACGGACAAACGACGCGGGAGTAGGGGTTGATGTTTCAATTCTAAACTATTGCTAGAGATGCGCTGTCCATGTGTCAAGACACGTTCTTGTACATAGAGGAAGCGGCCGTTGGAACGCGGGAGCCTGAGAGGCTGTCAACCAATCCCGCTAGATCTATAGAACTTGAACGTCCGGCCGTTCGGAGCTCGGAGAGGTGCGGGAGTTGCTGTCAAATTGGGTGTACTGCACCTCTATCGCGAGGTTTATTATGGCGTCGTGTGTTCTTTCGTTGAGTTGATCCCGCGTCCTGGTGGTGAATCGTCCCCGCGGACCGAGGAAATCAATGCCTGGACATTGCTACTGTACGTCTGACCTGCCAAAAGTTTCCAGCACACATCCGTCGGGTGTAGCAAAATTCTGCGGACGTCAGAGGGCATTCACAAGAAAAGTTATAAGAAGGGGAAGGCAAGGCAGCCCTTAAACAACATAAGCGAAGCCCCACAACTACTCAACTGTCATGTCCTCGTGGAAAGAAGGAGACAAATATTATACAGAAAAGGAACGGTGCACAAATTGCCAGAAAAAGCCAGCAGATGTCAAGGTACCTACTCCTTGGATTCCTTTGAGTGTGTGATGATGACTGATTATTTTCACAGTGTGTGCTGGTACCCGGCGAGATGTTTCCGACCTGCAGAGCCTGCAAGAGCAACAAACCAGAGGCATTGTCCTGCGGCTGGGATCGAAACATGGATGATTCCGACTAGACAAGCTAAGTGAGAGGGTCCGAGCCGGATAAATTCAGTAATCCATTATGCCAAAGTAGTTTTTTTTTTATGGAAAAAAACCCTCCCGGCCGTGCTCGGATATCCGCAGCCAGCCACGGACCGTCCGCCGATATCCGCGAGTATCCGGCGATGTCCGAGGACTTCGTGGGAGCAAAAAAAATGATGTTTTTGTTCCCAAAAAATGTAACCTAAAATTATTTATTCACAAACTTCAAGTTTGTGCTAGGTGGCTAAAAATGGGCCCCCATAAAAGGCAATGATTAGTAAGGCTCTTCAACTGATCAAATGCTGATGTTCCTGGTACAATGGGACCCAGCCACGGCGGTGGGTTATTACTTTGTCAAATTACACTGCAGCTGGCCTACTAGATGCCAGCATTTGCGCTGGCAAAGACCTTGCTTTGGGGGGAAATTTTGGCACAGAGGAATCCCTTCATGGGATTTCCTCAAATGCATGGAATAAATAAAAAGAAGAAGCTTACTGTAGCATTTTGTTCAATTAGTCTGTCCCGCATCACACACGATTTTCAAAGAATCCGGTGAGATTTCTTTCTCAATTTATCCGATTTATTGAGGTGTTATGCTGCCATCAAAAGCGTCACGTGCTGATGAATTGAGCGAAATGCTACAGTAATAGAGCTGCCTAAGTGGAAGTTGTAAGATGTAATTCTCAGGTTGGAATTCGAAAGGCCCCGGGTTCTGCATCAGCACACTCGCACAGAAAGGGATACTTCTCCCCATCTCCGCTCGTCTTCGGGGAATGGACAAGGCCCGAAGGAAGACGCAGAGCGAATCGGGCAGGCTGCACCGGACGGGATTCTGATTCACGGCGCGCGCGGCCGGCAATACATGGGCTTAGTGGTGATAATAGGTGCGAGGAGAGTGCAATCGGGTTGCTATCCCGCGCAATCCGGCGTCCGGCTTGCTGATTTTACTAGTGCATGTTATCCTGCTACCTAGGCCTGCCGCTCCTTCAACTGGCCAGCTGGCTCCTTCTGCTGGCATTGTCTGAGCTCTAGCAGATCCGGATCCGGACCTACCTCAGTCCCGGACAACTCCGGGTGTTTTAAAGCTGCCCACGGACTACCGCGGTGTGGTGAAGGCCTTGCCGAGTCCACGGTTTTGCGTAGCAGATGACCGAGCCCGTGGCATGCCAAGTCCGTGGGGATCTGGCGGCTTTCTATAAAACCTGCATTGTGGCGGTTGAAAGTGCCATCCAATGTCAGGTTGGCTCTCCCTCCAAACAAACAGTGATGGTTGCGGCTCGGGATCAATTTTTCAAAACACAATACTGATCTTGCCAGGGTTCGGGAAAACGGAAGCGGGGCGGATTTCTCCAATCCTCTTCCTCTCCTACCATATCAGGAAGGTCATCCCACGATGAGATAAGATACTACCCATACTTCCGCTCCGGGTCCCGGACAGCAACTTGAAGTAAGCATTTGTCTAGGATTGTACACCCAGAAGCTAACCCGGCCCCATAGATTTGCATTCAAACATTGAATAAACTGCGGGTCCTTTTTCCGCCCAGACCATAGTGTTAGTCTATGGTAGGCCCATTCCATTTGGCAAATGTCCCCAGTAGTGTGGATGTTTCCGTCAGAAACGTTGCGTTGAGAGAATGTAACGCAAAGGTTTTAATGTAGACAACCACACTTAAACATCATGATCCTAGTATTCTTTTGGCTGCAGGGTAGAAGGAAATGCTGAAATCAATGAAATTTACATTATACACATAAACAAATTGTGCTCACAAGATTGGGACTGACCAAGTCATGGATGGTGAATTTCTCATTGTTCTACTTTCTACAGTGTGTTGTACTGAGCCAAGGTGACTTTTGCTTCATTTTTTGTGGTCCATCATAAAGATTGAGTCTATACGGCAAAAGTTCTAAGATTGATGTGTGAGCTGTTAGAAATTTAGATCCCGTCAGACAGAGGATGGTCGGAGGAGAGTCACATCAGATGTGACAAATGTGGGAATCCATTGCTTAAGCGTGGCTGTGGACAGACTAGAATTATGGGTTTGGCCATCAGAAATGGGCACAGTGTGGGAAAGCCAGATCACATGGGTGAGACTGTATTACTTTAGTGTGGCTGTGGACAGACTGGAATTATGGGTTTGGCCATCAGAGTGTGTGGAGGGTGGGAAAATATTTAAGGTTCACATCACATGCTGGCCAAATCATGTGAGGCTGAACATATGACATGCACATGACACAATTCTTACCAATTGTCAAGGTGGGGGACCTAGCAAAGCAAGGTGACTAAGCTATTACATAAGCAGAGATGGGTTCAGTAGCTTGTGACTAGCACAGCCACCTAATGACTGAGCAGACCACATATTTCAGCTTATTCTTGTTCCCGTTGACCTGGAAAAAAATTAGAATTTGCCTAAAATATTTTTGTGGGTATGCCTGTAGCGTGAATGCTTTTTTGGCAGGGAGTTGTGTTTCAATCAATCTCCTATCCCACCGGCAATTCTGGTCCGTGACAGATGATTGTGGTATGGTTAGGATCAGCGCAGGAGCACATTTTCTCGTGGGGTAACACAAGGCACTGGGAGTTTTCCGCTTGACCCTATCAAAAAAATGCTCAATTTTCTCTGCAATAAAATAATCAAGCGCAAAAAAAGGGTAAACAGTATCCAGAACTATGTCTAAGCCAGACATCTGCTTATATCTGGTACAGATACCTCAAAACATTGTGTAATCTGCAATTCTCCCCGCAAATAATTCCGAAGTTTGTGCAACGCCGCTGGGTCGACCGACTTTTAATCGTACCATTGCTAAACATACACTGCGTGCAGGCTTTATCTAGAACACTCTGCAGACATTAGTTTGTTGGGATATTTCCGGCGTGACGCGCCGCCTCGCGAATCTTCGAGCACATTCCATTTCATGCTGACTGAGGCTCTGCAGTAGAACATTCTAGATAAATACTGTAGTATATAAACTCATGGAAAATAGAGCGTCGGGCATCTGTTTGCCCTCTAACCAAGTTGCGATTGCAAACCTTCCTCGACTGTTTTGATCCCACGATCAAACTGTGCGCATCCCGCTTAATTCACAACATAGTTGATACCACCGAGACTAAGCTCCGCACACCTTTGGTTGATACCAATTCCACCGCGACCTGTCGACATAAGCTGGCATAAAACTGTTGGAACTATTGAGTTCCAGTAGCAGTTTGGGAAGTAGCCCGCAGTCGAGAGCACTAAACTTCGATAATCTTCTAGCTACAATACATGCCTTTATATAGCGTCCCAACTCCGGGCCGATACCCCTTCGGTATCGCCGTGGTCATCCCAGGGCGGAATGGCGCGGGGTTTGTCACCCGGCACGGCTCGGGGTTTCCAATCCCGGAACGGCTCGGGCTCGGGTCCCGGCTCGGGTTTGCTTACCCATCGCCTTTCATCTCCGACACTCCCCCTCAAACCCGACTCATACCAAGTTTGCGGACTTGTATTGCGTGTGCGTCTCGTGCGAGTGGTTTGGTGAATATATCTGCCAGGTTGTCCGCTGAGGCACAGTGTGTAACTGTTGCTTCTCCTCGTTCGACAGTATCTCGAATAAAGTGATGTCGCATGCCAATGTGTTTTGAACGTCCGTGATATCCCGAGTTGAATGTGAAGTCAATCGCGCCACGATTGTCACACATGATGGGAATAGGAGTAGATGGTGAATGTCCGAGTTCGATGAATAGATTTCGAAGCCAAAGATTCTCGCGTGCAGCGTGTGCGAGCGCAATGTATTCAGCTTCCATTGTTGAAAGTGAGACTGTGTCCTGCTTCTTGGAAGACCAGGTGGTTGCACCTCCTGCAAGCATCGTCACATATCCTGAAATGGATTTGCGGTCATCTTTGTTGTTGGCCCAATCTGCATCGCTGTAAAGCATAGGGTCTTCATCATCGTCGGGAGGTTCCTTGACGTCTGTGTGGTCTGCATGCATCAAGAGAGTTGAGTTGCCTGTTGTGGAATATGTGATTCCGAGATTTGTTGTCCCGCGTATGTAGCGATAAATATGCTTCAACGCTGTGAAGTGCATGGGACCTGGGTTGCTGCTGTATTGTGATACAGTCTGGGTTGCATAGGCAATGTCTGGTCGTGAGATTGTTGCAGCGTAGACGAGTCCTCCAACCATGGGCTGGTAGAGCTTCTTGATCTTTGGATAGGATTCCTCCTTGGGAAGTTTCTGGAGTTTAACATGTTACGCGAGGAGTGGCTCGGCTCGTCGGATCCGCAGACGAAGCACCGAAAACCCCCGCTACGCGCATACGAGCTCTGTGCCGCGGCGGGACGTCCGTTACGAGAATACGGGGCGGCGCGGTTCCGAGGGGCGGTGGGAGGGTTGTGAGGCGGGGGAGGAGGGGGAACCGCGGGGAAAGACGAGGCGGCTGAGGGAGGAACAGGCCCCTGGGGAGTGTGCATCTCGGCGCGGATCGTCTCAAGGGTTGTATGCGCGAGGTGAGCGGCTTCGCAATCGTTCCAGCTGACGAGATGGAACTCGGAGGGGTCTATTTGAGTTGTTACGGCCTGACGCCGGACCTCGGAGTCGTACATGCAGATGAGGGACCACCTCTCGGTCAGGTTGGTTTGCGAAAGGACGAGCTGGAAGTGCTTCTCCCATAACGGCGCCTCCTCGGGGAGAAACTCCCAGCAGAGCGAGAGCCACCGCTTGTGGCACGGATACCACTCTCCGAGGCTGAGACGCATTGATTTCATGACTGGCGGTGATGAGTTCTCGGGCGGAACTCTCCGGTGACACTTCCACGTGTATTGAATGCATGCTTCAAACTTCCCTAAGCTTGAATAGAATTATCCCATCCGGACCCTAGTAACATCCGGTGTAGCAGTTCAGAACATTTCTATGCGGATTCACCAACACTACCACCGTATTATTGCTGATTTCAAGTTTGTTGTCCTCTCGGAGTTTTTGAAAAAACATTTTCTGCGGGCGGGTGTGTGTGGGGTTCGAACCCCGCTGTGGCGCTTTTTTGTGACTAAGTCCGCCGAGACCGACCTCTCGTCCCACCACCACCTCTTCCGACTTTGAGCACGCACCCCTCACGTTCCCAGGCCCTCTATCTACCCTCTCCCGGTTGCCCGTGTGCCTTACGCGTCGGCAGCGCCGTCGTCGTCGTCCGCGGCGGCACCTTCGGTACCAGCCACTCAACCTCTCGAACTCCGTCTCTCGTCCGTCTCACGGCCTAGCGCCTCTCCCCCGTCCGCAATCGCCCTCAACGCCACCCGTAAGCCCGTCTACGACGGCCATCTCATCTCCGCCGCCGCCATCGCGCGCGCCCGCCGTCATCTACCACCACCCGTCCAGCCACCTCTGCCCTCCTCATCCCACCCCATACTATACTCCACCAGCATGGGCTTCCGAGTCATCGAGAATTCTGCGAAGCAGATTGGGGTCCGTCTGGTCAAAAGCGGGCGACACAATCGCGACGAGATCGCAGAGATCTGCGAGATGTCGACGCGGACGTTGCGGCGCGCGGTGGCCCAGGATCGCAACGGAGAGTTTGTCGGAAACCTCCCCGGTGCAAAACGCGGTCCAAAGGAGCTGCTTCTCGACAAAGATATCGAACTGCTCATGGCGTACGAGCAACACAACCCCACACTCTTCCTCTCGCAACTCTCCGACCTCCTCAGCCGCTATCGCGAACTAGATGTCAGCGAATCGACGGTCTACCGTGCGCTGCGCAAGCGCGGCCTCACACGCAAGAAGATCGCCAAGATTGCGACTGAACAGGACCCGGAAAAGGTCGCCGAATACGTCGCTCGCGTCGGTGCCTATCCAGCGCACTTCCTCGTCTTCCTTGACGAGTACTCCAAGGACGACCGCACATATGGCCCGCGCGTACGGACGCTCCAAACGCGGGACACGTTGTCGCGTCTATCAGCCGTATGTCCGCAAGATTCGGTACACCGGCATCGGTGCAATGGCGCTCGATGAGGGTATGATTGCCTCCCGGGTCATTGAGGGCTCATCGGACCGCGACACGTTCTACCAGTTCCTCGAAGAGGACGTCGTGCGTTGCTTTTCGTTCATTCTCCATCTTACGCTCACATCCACTTTCTAGCTCCCCATGATGCGCCCATACCCTGCCCGCAACTCTGTTCTGGTACTGGACAACGCCCGGATCCACCACTCTCCAGAAATTGTCGATCTCGTCGAGTCGTTCGGTACGTATCCGCAATTTCTTTCCCAATTCACGCTCAACAATTTGCAGGTTGTCGTATCGAATATTTGCCCCCGTATTCCCCGCAGTATAACCCAATCGAACAAGCCTGGTCTGTCATCAAGTCGTACCTTCGTCGTATTGGTATCGGACGTTATCCAACCTCTCGTGCTTTCTTCGAACTCTACCATGCAATGTCTCTTATTACGCCCGAAATGACCTGGGGTTTCTATCGCCATTCCGGCTACGTGTAGTACGATTCCGTTCGAATACATATGTGTACAGCGTATCATAGCTCCAGAATACAAACACAGTAATGTAAAGCCACCAAAAAAAACAGCAACTACGGGACCAAACGGCCCGCTTTCCATTCACCGACCCAATAACGCAGCTCGGCACGATCTCCCATCCCAAGCAAGGCATCAAGGTCATCATCCTTCAGAAACTTCGATAACGTGCGGACCAGCTAGGTTTAGATGCGCGAGGCGGTCGTTGATGGTAGGGATGTTGGCGGTGGTGCAGAAATCCGAGAAGGAAATTCGCGGAGGAGGCGCCGGGGCGGCGGCAGGTACGCGAACGGGAGCGGGAGCGGGAGCTGGTACAGGCGCAAACATCTGGACCACACCCTGTAACGCGACACCCAACCCCGCAAAGTCGTTGTTGACCACGATGTTGGGTTGCGCCGCGCCCCGGAGTTTGTTCAGTCGACGCGTCGAAAGCAGCTCAATGTCGTCAACATCGTCGTCTCCCTTTGGGACGCGGAACTCTTTGCGGTTCGGAGGATTGTGGAGGTCAACGCCGGGTTCTTTGTCCACCTGCAAACAGTCAGCAATGCTTCTGCGAAAGGCATCCGCGCACAATGCAAGTAGCCCATAGCTTGAGGTTTTGCGCGGTCAAGCGAATATGTACGCCGTTGATTACAAGGCACCAAACAACGCCGGAGCCGCATGCATCGCTGTTGCATTGATACTGGCCCATGAGCTGTTTGACGACCTCATCGACGGCGATCTCCGTTGGCGTTTTCTAGTGCATCGTTGGGTGTGATGGAGCAGACGACGGAAAGGACACACCACGCGTTTCTTCTTGGTCGGGCGCGTCTGCGGATCCTCCTCCTCATTCTCCTTGTTCATTTCGTTCTGAGGGAAGGTTGATACCAAATAAACAAGGAGAAGATATGCGACGCACCGGCAATTCCTCGAAGCTCAACTTGATTGTGGGTTTACTCTTGCTTACCGCCTTCTCGACCGCGTTGTCGAAGTCGACCTTGGTACGGGAGTGGCTCGTTGGTGATGCCTCCGTATGGTACACTAATATTGACTGTGAAGAATTTGGTTCTGAGCTGGCCGGCGACGACGATGAAGTTGAGATTGGATCGCTCCAGCTTCTTGAGCGCCGTCTCGAGAACGTCAGCAAAGTCCTCTGCTTCGTGGATGTGGATGGTTCTTTTCACAACGGGCGCCTTCTTCATGCCTCTCTTGGGAGGAGCAGCGGGGATGGGGAGGGGCTGGAAATCGAGAGAGTAAAGTATGCCCTGTCCATCGTTGAGGAGCGAATCTTTTGGATGTCAGCGGAGACGAAATGTGCTGCACGGCGACGCACCACATCTAGGCTCTTCTTCATCTTCCTGCTGCCGCTCATCGTCCTCGTTCGCGTCTTCCTGCGCGCGCGACGCACTTCTTCCTCATACTTAGCGTAGTCTGCGGGACTGAAGTCGAATTCACGGTCCATATTGTAGTCGGTACTGTCGGAACTGGTGTCTGAATCGATTGAGAGCATACGCTCTCGTTGACTGGGTGGGTGTTGGCGGTAGACGATGGCGAGCGCACGCGACGACAGCGACGGAGACGATGCGGCCGTCCTAGACGGGCTTACGGGTGCCAGTGAGGTTGATTGCGGACGGGGGAGAGGCGCTGGCCGTGGGGTGGAGGAGAGGCCAAAGTCGAGAGCTCGAGTGGCTGGTAATCGAGATGCCGCCGCGGACGACGACGACGGCGCTGCCGACGCGTTGGGGACACGGGCGACCGGGAGGGGGTGCAGAAGAGGGTACTGGGCACGGATAGCGTAGACGCAGGGTCGGACGAGGTGGTGGTGGGACGAGAGGTCGGTCTCGGCGGACTTGGTCACAAAAAAAAGCCGCCACAGCTGGGTTCGAACCCCGCACACACACACCCGCACAAAATGTTTTTTCACAAACTCGATAGGACAACAAACTTGAAAACAGCAATAATTTGTTCCTTCAGGCATGCCTAGCATGACCCTCGGCTCCCTGTGCGGTGCATTTCTTTTCCCGAAACCCTTGAATGATCTGGTGTCGCTCCTTCATTTGCGTGACACAGGCAAAGCACAGCTCAGTTCCCTGGCTATATAAGAGATAGCATCCCCTCGAACTGGTCAACAACGTACCCATCCAGTCATGCACGCAGCCACCGGTGCGTTCCATCTTCCGAGTCCGGACCCGAGCATGCGCGTGACCTGACCTCCTTCCCAGCCTCAACGCCAGTCAACAGGCTTTCCGAAGCCTGTTCGGGCAGCAAGCACAGTCGCCATTGCAGCAACTGCAGCTCCCAGGACTCATCTCAAGAGGTTACCGTTGGGTGCTGTTCTCAGCACGTCGTTGACCGACCGGGCCAATCGCGGTGGAACTAAGGCTCCAACCATATATTATACATATGAATGAAATCCTATAATCGTATGGATATGGTATATATATGGTATATACCCACTATCACCGCCAACGGGAAGCCAGGTATTTTTTAGCTGTTTGGCTGCTGCTGGGCAGGTGGAACCACACAGCTGCAGATCAGCCGAAACGCAGCTGCTCCCAGATGTCTGCACCTATGGCCCGATGCTGCTTCCAGAGTGTATCTGAACTGAAGCTGGGGCGCCAGCTGGGGCCAGCTGGCTGCTGCATAGCAATGCTCATGAGAATGATCGTCGGTTTCGGTTGGGCCGCCGGCTATTGCACATGCGAGATCGGAACAATCGAAAATAAATGATAGTGAGAAAAATGAAATTTTCATTGCTACCCGACTACTACATATACTACAACAAGAGCGTGTCGGCACAGTATGCATGTTGGCGGTGAGCAAAGCTTCGACCACTGTTTGGGTTGAGGACACGGCGCGGGCTGACGACTGCGAACTTGATGGCGAGAGCTTGATGCCGACTTGAAGCCAGGGTTTGGGGATGGCAGCGCGGACTTGGGGATGGCGGCGCGGACTTGGGAATGGCAGCGCGGACTTGGGGATGGCAGCGCGGACTTGACGCAAACTGGAAGGCGGGAACTTGCTTGCCAATTTGAATTTGAGGGCAGGCGCGGACTTGCAGGCGTGGACGCGGAGGCGTGGACTTGCGGGTACCCGGTGCAAGCGAGGGGTTTGGCAGACATGGCTTTAGAGCAACGAGGGTCCGCAGATACGGGCGGCAGCGGGGCTTAGGCGGAGGCGGTGATGGCAAGAGATGGATGTCGCGGGGGAGAGGTGGTAGGAGGTGGTGGTTGGAGGGAAAAGCACAACTGTCAGCCCATCGTTGCCGCTGATATATAAGTGGACAGACCGGTTTGTTGACATCCAATCAGCGGTGTTCCCAAGGTGTTCCGAGCTTCACAGCTAACTCCAGCCTTGACGACAACCTCTGTAAGATGTATTACGCAGCTGGCAGCAGCCGGTACAGAGCTGGAATCAGCTGGAATAATTCAGCCGAGAAAGAGCTGCCAACCAGCTTGAGCCAGATGCCGGCTTAGCTGCATCCAGCTCAATGTTCCAGGTCGCCGAGATCTGGTGGCCCTTTGGCGGTGTGTATAAGGTTATAGTGTTAATTTTATACTCTTATAAAATCTCTAATTGTACATGCCCCAAACTTGTTTTTCTCTCTTGCTGTTGGTGCACCTTTGTTCTACTGGTCCTTTGTATTCTTCATCTGCTCGGAAATCAAGGCTGAAGGAGAAAATTCAAGCTCCTGTATACTTCCCATATTTGTTAATCATGATCAGACAGCATCATTGATTCATCAATAACTAGCCATCTGGTGTGGAAACTCAAATATCACTTCGAAAAATGTTAAAAAAATATTGGAAACACAAGACCAACACAAACAAAGCAGCACATCGGCTGCAGCACTGATTTTCGACGTGCTAACATCAGCTGGATTTTTTAACACCATAAAAAATCAATAAAACATAACCAGTTTGCATCATAGATGCCTCACAGGCTGTGTGGTCGCCACCAAAAGCCTCCAAGAACAGCACCCATATATACTGTATAGTATACTGTATATGTATACTATATTGTTATTACCATATATAGTGGGTATACTATATTATATTGTTGGAGCCTTAGGTGGAACTAGGGATGGTATCTTTAGACCGCCGCGGTGTAGCGAGAAATGAATCTGAGCTCGTAGCCAAAATCCTATGATTCTCGAACCGTGAAGGAGATAATATACACCCTGCTTGCTCCCGTTCGGAACGCACGCTCTTCTACGGTTCTACGTTTATGCCCCGCTCTTGTATCCGAACCCGACATTCCTCTCCTAGCCGCTGCTAACGACTCGCCTCCGTCGTGCCATATAATAACGGTGTCACACATTCTCCGAGCAGTTCGCAGTCTGTCGCCCCGGCTAAGCTTGGTGCTTGGCGCGAAGAACGTCAAGGCTCGCCTCGCGAACGAGTGAGTGCGCAGGATCTGAGTGCCCTAGACGCGATCACGGAGTTTTTTTTCTTCTCGAGGTCGGCGGGACGGTAAGGTAGGAATGTGCAGGAATATTAGATGGCGCTTGTTTCAGTACGCGCAAGAAGGGAGTATGGGAAAGGACAAGTCGCGAGTTTGTGTGCAGGACGGCAGGCGCGAGAGGGTGGTACGGAAGACAAACAGATAGGGATGTAGCGAAGGGTGTACTTGAAGAAATTGCATGTATCGAAGAGCAACGAGTGTTTTGGGTGGGAGGTGGAGTATGTGCGATTTTGGAACACGCTCCAGGCCGAGAGGTGCATGCAACTGTGTCGTAAGTTAAGCAGCTTCGAAGGTAAAGAACCCAGTAACAGACGTACCGCGGCCACCCTGCAATCCCGCAACTATCCTCCGACGTACCTGCTACAGCACAGCGTAAAAGGGAAGAAGTAATGCTGCATTTGAAAGCAGGCAAACGTCGCTCCGATGCATGCACAACCAGAACGCGGTTTCGCGGTCGAGGAAGCTTGGAGGAACAGCAGTGAGTGGAGAAGAGCAATAGCGTCGACATACGATAAGGACCTGCACAAGTCGAAGACGAACGGCCAGAGCTGCAGGAATCGTCAACTTCGAGTTGGTGAGGCGCGCTAGCTATCAGGACCTGAAAGAGAGAGCGCTTATTCGCAATCGTCAGCAACAAGGAAACACTTTACGACGAACAGCGCACGCATACGACCCACGGCTTGTGTGACGACGGCTTGGGATAGCGATGAGGATCCTAAGCTCGCAAGGAGCTCGTAACCGCGTCGGGGAAACACGAGAGGCTGGGGATGAGGCATTGCTTAGACACGAGAAGACGCCAACACCGTCGAGCTCCTATCGAGCGTGATTGCGTACTCCCAGCCGGGATTTCGTCGGGTACTCACACGGATCGCGCAGAGGCATCGTCGGAAGCAGTATGGCGGGGACTCGGGAGGACGGCATGAAGAAGATTCCAATGGCGAAGAAAACGATTGGGGCCGGATAGGATGTTGAGGGTGTAGGAGGTGTGTGGAAGTCGTGGTGCCATGGTCGTGGTGACGCTTCCGATCAACAGAGATCATACTTCGCCGACGCCGACGACTTCGCGTCCGAGGCGCACCCCCCAACAGATCCGCCTGTTCAAAACAGCTCTCCTACCGCTACAACGGAAATACCTGTCAGTCTCGCGTCTGTGTACAGCCACCAAGCCGCGCTCGGCTGCATCTGTACCGGCTTGTCTGTCGTCCGATTCAGCGCCGGCTAATGTGCACCACGACGGGCTCATTATGCAACGATTCAAGCGACACCAACGCTGCTCTACAATTGCTTGAGTTTGCATTGGCGCGACGATTTCAATCTCACACCGAGCTCACCGTCCCCGAAGCTCGACTGTATCTGCGACTTTCTTCCTTGTTCAGAACTCGATGCAGCGCACGGAGACGGGACCAGAGCATCCACGTGGGACGGATGCTAACATCTAGCCCTCTTTCATGCATTTCTCCGCCGGAATCGACCAGTGCCGTCGCTTCTACCGTATCACCCGTGCGGCGCATATATAGGTGCTTGAGCTCTGCGACTGTATCTCTAATTTTGGACGTTGTCTCGAGCGAATAAGATCCTATCTGGACTGGAGGAGTCTGCCCCACACTCACTGTCCGCCCTTCCCCGTCGCGTATCTTTGTCTTAGGCTGCTCCGTGCCCGATCCTCGCGAAGGGCTAACGGGACCGGTTCTCAATCGAATCACTTTTTGTCTTAGGATACGGGCAGGGGCTGCACATCTCCATCGTCTCACTGTATGGCGTGTAGCGAAGATACGTAGTCAAATATCTGCGGCTCTAGCATGAGCGCTGACGTCTTCTATACAGTGCAGAGAGGACTCTTGCTTTCTGTTCAGGTATTACACGTCCACCTTTGGGAAATACTCGCATGGGAAGGCACCAAGATCCTCCATCTCCTGCCCCGCTGCCAAAACGTCGCCCGTACAACTGCGTCTCGAGTTGAGACCAGATTTGAGCGTGACGCGTCACGCGGTGAATTCTCCGCCCGCGGATTTCAAGCTTGCTCATTGTCGCCTCTTCTGGAACCAGGTCGAACAAGCATATATCGACCGAAGACCAGATTGAACCCGTGGCGTACGCAAGATGACCTTTACGGCGCGGTTTGTGCGCTTTCTTTGCTACCAACACATCAGGAAAAACGGGAACTTACTATAACCACTTTCTAGGATTGTTAAAGTAGACAATCATTGCAGTTGGGTTATAATCAATTTTGGAGGGTCATAATCATTGTTGGGCGGCTACAATCGGTCACAACCATTTCAGAGTCATTATAGCCTGATACAGGCATTTTAACATAACTATACATCAAGAAAAAAACCCTGTCTCAGTAGCACCCAGTAGGCCCAGTAGCAGTGGTAACCGGAGAGACAGGTACCCCCCGCAGTAGCGCCTGGTAGCCACCACCCAAGGTCTGGTAGCAGCCCAGTAGCACCCAGTAGCAGGCTGGTAGCTGGCCCAAATGAGGGGGAAAAGTATGAAAATTTTACTTCATCTAGTACTTTCTTCTCCTTACACTCTTTGCTTGTTGCTATGTTGGTCAGGCTGAGAGGTTTTAGTTCGTGAAGCTGCTGTCAAAGTGAAGAAATTAAAAGTGGCGCTGATCGGACTCGAACGCAGGACCTCCGGGAGAGAAAGCAGAAAGAGGGAAGATTACCACTCAGACAAGTGCATGCAACAAAGAGATAAATTGGTGGTGTGATGTGGGGATTCCATCGGCCATATATTAGTCAATAATCCTAAAACAAATGTCTTGTTGACTCATTGGATGTTTAACTACTAGTAGAATGGATGTAGAGTGGATGTATTTAGATATTCCACCATGCAGTTGGCCTTGTGTGCCTGTGAGCTTGTGTACTCAAATTTTGACCATGTTTCTGACTGCATTGTGAATACCAATAGGTGAAGCTACTGAAAACTGAAATAAAAAATATTGGGCCCCTTGCTCATTGAAGCTTGGCTGACTGCCGGGCAACAGAAGTTTTTCGGCAGCGCCAGGATGGGTTAGGGACTCGAACCCACGCCCCGGCGATATTGGAATTTTCAGAACCAAATATCATGGGACGGTGGTGATACCGCTGGGCTATATCACCCCCAAGCTACTGAAAACTGAGTCCCATATTTTTGGTTGCTACTGGGTACTACCTGAACATATGCTGGATGCTACTGGGTACTACCAGAAATTTCCCTGCTACTGGCTGCTACTGAAAACCTGCCTCCTACTGAGTGCTACCAGGTGAGCTACCAAGCAACCCCGCTGCTACCGGGGGCTACTGGAGCTACTGAGGCTACCTAGCACTGGCTGGTGGCTACTGGGGAATTTCTTTTTTCCTGATGTAGCTTAGTACAATGCCGGTGGAAGGTACCTGGATTTTACCTAGTTTTTCCAGGTGGGTAAATTATGCTGCCTAGCCTACCAGTAGGAGCGCGAAGGTTCACTTGATGTACTGTAAGCGCAGACACAGTTCACAAATAAAAATATGCAAATTTCTCGGCAACTTAGAACTGCTCCATAACACTGGGGCAGGAGGAGCGCGAGTCAAATGTCATGGTCCGTGCACGACAGCATCAGGTTTCAGTTCCGTGATGGACACTTGTGGGAATGCTGCTCATTCCAAAGCTGACCGTTGGTTTCAGCGCAGGTATTGCGTAGTTGTCCGTGAACCACCGAATTACAAGTGAGGGTGTACATAAAGGGCACTGACCCAACTTCAGTGTGAGCTCCTTGGCGCGCTGCAAACGTTTCTACTCACTTGCTTCCTCCAAGTCAGCCTGGATCAATATTGTGCAGGACTTGCGGAATCGGGGCTTCATCGACAGACGACTAGCCCGCGATCCTGGCCAGCTCACAACATCGCAGCTTGTCACGCTTGTGCGACGTGTCATCTCCGGCCCGCCGTCGTGGTCTCCGACACCCGATACGCATATCTTCACACCCAGCATCTTGGGCTGTACGCTTCTCAACCCGGCGCCGGAACCAGCTGGTGAATATCGCGCCTTGTACCCAGTTCCGGGTGGGGACTATGTGTTTGTCGTCTACAGTACGGTGCTTGAGTGCTATGCTGTGGAGGATGGGCGGAAGATCTGGACGAGCGAGCCTCTGCCGGCTGCACACCAGATCTCGCACGTTGTTATCGATCGCCACCAGGAGGAAGTCAGCATCCTCCTACAGCTGAGATCTACTACCGACGGAAACGAGTGCGGGTCCAAATCAAGTTTTACTATCCCCACTAATAATTTGTTTCAGTTGTGCATTCTTCCAGCTTGTGTCTCTCGACTTACGAAAGCACCGCGCGATCCAGCTTCTATGGCTGCAAATCGACGCTCTTGGCCAAAACGGCTGGAATTTGCAGGCTGAGGCGGTACATCTCAACCGCGATATATTCGCGTTCCGCATTACAGGAAGACACACACCGGACTGTTGCCTCGCGCTGGTTGACTGGCGCAAGCTCACCATCGGCGTGGTTTCTCTTCACAACAGCCCATGTGAGGCAATCGCCGGCACAGTGCTTGCGGTCCTCACCAAACACGACGACAATGATTCCTTTGTTACGCGTCTGAGCATCTATGATCTCCGCGTTGTCTACGCCTTGCTTCCCGTTGTGCGCACCCAGGCTGACGAACCTGTTCTTTGGAACACGCTCCGTCCACTAGAACTCGGGAATCTCGCACCATCCTTGAGCCTTGGCTTTGACGTACCGCGCGCCGGCTCCGGCGCATGCTTCCCCGCACTCTCCATATTCCCGAGCCCACTAGAAGACGGCGCGTATAGGCTTTGGCTCTCAACCGGCACGACTCCCGACCGAAACAACACCTTCTCCACGTCAGCGTCCGCATCCAATCAACCCGTACACACCCTCCACCTCATCTCTCTGTCATTCCCGAACCCAGCCACGGGCCCTGGCAGCATTCGTCTCCGGAAATCATACCCAACTGAACGCTGGAGGACCGCACACGGGGTCACCTTCTCGGGCCATACGCTGCAGCTCGCCTACCCCGACACGCTCGGAAAACGCGTCCTGACGCACGCAAACGGGCTGCATCACACGGTAGACCTTACCGCGAGCGACTGGCTCGGCAAGTTCGAGCCTGAGGGAGCTGGCGGTATCTGGATGTCGCCCTATTCTGGTGATTGGGTCTGTAATTTTGATGATAAGGTGGCCATTGTGCATTTTAGGTAGGAGGGACGCTGGTACGTGGACGGACAAACGACGCCGGGAGCTTTGGGGGTTGATGTTTCAATTATAAGCTAGCGTATTGCTGGAGACGCGCTGTCCATGTGTCTTATTTACAGAGGATGCGGCCGTTGGAACGCGAAAACCGGGAGTCGTGTCCCGGGAGAGCCTGTCAACCAATCCCGCTAGATCTATGGAACTTGAACGTCCGGCCGCTCGGAGCTCTGGGAGTTGCGGGAGTTGCTGTCAAGCTGGATGTACTGCACTTCTATCTCGAGATTTATTACGCATGTTGCGCGTTCTTTCGGCGTTGAGTTGATCCCGCGTCGTTGGTGGTTAATCCTTCCCGCGGACCGACAAAATCAATGCATTGCGATCTGCTAGAAGTTTCCAGCACGCATACGCCTCTGCGTCGGGTGTAGCAAACTTCTGCGGACGCCAGAGGGCATTCACAAGAAAAGTTATAAGAAGGGGAAGGCAAGGCAGCCCTTAAACAACATAAGCGAAGCCGCACAACTACTCGACAGTCATGTCCTCGTGGAAAGAAGGAGAGAAATATTATACAGGAAAGGAACAGTGCATACTGTAGCTCACTGTATGGGTGAAACGCGCCGGTCAGCGTTACGGTTTGACTTTGGTCTGAAACAGGAAACAGGCCTTGAAATGTGTGTTATGGCGCAAGATCACTGAAACAGTGACAGGTGTGTGACACACAGTTGAGGGCTTTTGCAAGCTTCTAGAGGAAAAATTAGATGATGGAGTTATCTATTGTGCAAATCCAGCGTTTGATTCAATGTATCTTACTTTACAGAGCCTGTTAGGCACCACTGTAGGCCCTGGAAGAAAATTCGATTTTTTGGCATCAAAATTCACAACTTTGGACCTGAAACAGGCCTTGCGTTATGCGTTATGGGTTGAAACGAAACAGGGCCCGCGTTATGCGTTATGTTTCACCCATACAGTGGGCTACAGTAAATTGCCAGAAAAAGCCCGCAGACGTCAAGGTACCTACTCCTTGGACTTCTTTGAGTGTGTGATGATGCATCGATGATGGCTGATTGTTTTCCAGTGTGTGCTGGTACCTGGCGAGATGTTGCCAACTTGCAGAGGCTGCAAGAGTAACAAACCAGACGCATTGTCCTGCAGCTGGGATCGCAGCATGAACTCTTCAGATGATTCCGACTAAACACACACCGCCGTTTGAACAATTTCGGGTAACAATTTCCCTTTTGGAAAGATAGTTAGAAAATGTCAAGAAATCCTATTCCCTCGAACGTTTTCGAGGATAGAACCTGTGCACCCAGCTTCACTTCTATATTTGCAGGATAAACCGCAGAGAAATGATATTATTGCTAAACATACTCTTGGAGCCCTCCAACACCTGCCACAAGTGCACGACCAAAACTTCTATTCTTGACCTTAGAACCCTTCCCCCGCCCGCCCCACACTGGTAAATTTACTCATTTTTTTCGGATGCCCGAGATGGCCGAAAAATTTCCTTTGCCTCTAGGCAAATTTTTCCTAAGACTTTATTGGCATCTTACTCATTACATGAACTGAAATTCTAAATACTACAGTATGCGTTGATTCTGTATCTGGACCCCCTTGGGAATGGCTTTACGGTGGGCGAACATTTTCGTCAGTCAGTGTTGGCAGGAATCTTCGTCACTTTGATGGCGATCTTCGTCAGTCTCTTTGTCAGTCTCTTTGTTTCAATAGAACTCAACGAAGCGCGCGAGAAATACCAAGAGGATCGACACGGAGACGCTCCGCGCAGCGGGCCCCGCGGCGAGCGGCAAGCTCCCGGCAGGGTGGGGTTCGGGGCGAAGCCTCGGGCGGGGTCTGGGGTGGCAAACCCCAGCCGTCGCGGCCGGCGCCGCAAAGAAAACTCCGGAAATCAAAAAAGAAGAAGGAGGGAGAAGGGAAGAAGAGAAAAGCACCGCGCAGCGGGCCTCCGCGGCGAGCGGGCTCCCGGCAGGGTCGGGGTCCGGGGTGGAAAACCCCGGCCGTCGCGGCCGGCGCCGCAAAAGATCAAAACAGGCCGCAGATGCCGAGGAACTGACTCCAGGATGCTACCGCCGAGCTAACGAGAAAGCACGGACCGCTGACGAGATTATAGCGCTGCTGACGAGAAAAGCCACCGGGCTGACGAGATGAACTATCAAGACTGACTGACGAGAATGTACACTACCCTGGCTTTACGCTGTCGACAACAAGATGGTCATTTTGTGGTTTTAATTTGTTTTCGTGAGAACGTACGCCTGTGTGCGAGACTGCGAGCAGCAACAAAAGCATTCCGAGCAAGTATATACAGCCTTTTCGCGTTCAGAGGGCTAGAAGCCGGGGCGTTCTCTTTGTTCGAATTGATCGTGTATGTGTGAGGAGGGTGTATCTATTCCTTCAACTGCTCAACAATCACAGGCTCTCTATTACCGCCGCCGACTCCAACAGTACACACATCCTTCGCGCTAATTCCGATAACACCGAGCGATCTCACCCGCATGCAAAATCCATTCCTATAGGACAAACTTCAGACCTCGAGTTTCGAATTCGCATAATTCCCGATGACGCACCTGTACGGATGGGAACCGTCTACCACTCTGGTCTTCAATGAGAGCCTGGGTCGCCTGAAGTGAGAGCTTGCAGCGTAGAATTGCGCCTGTTTCAATTATTGTTTGTCGGCCAGTGGCCGACGACGGTCGCGGCCGAGCTGGCAAGGAAGATAAAGATTCGAATTTCTGTTCAAGCTTCGACTTTCTGCGAAACGACTCGGACTCACTATAGGTGTCGTCGGATCGTAGTGAACGTGAATGAGCGCCGGGGTTGCTCCTCTCCTAGGGAACTTCAGCGCGTCTATCGGAACCTTGGAGACGGGACTGGTGTGTGGCGATTTGAATTCAATTCGATTGGCTGGACGCGGCTGGAGATTCAGAGCACACGCACCGCTCGTTTGTCTTCGCGATCCGATCAAGGCTGCTTGCGATATGTTCAAAGGCTGAAGAAGCCCATCCAGGCCCCGTCTGCCATGCGGAGAGACTCAGCCACGTCTGAGGGATATCATGAGTCAGCGTTCCGACGGACGATGTTCAGCAACGCACTTTGCCGTTCATGATCCCAAACGCTAGGCACTGGCCGGTAACGACCGTACGAGCCGGGAAGGGCGGATTGAAGGCATGATCCAACAGCGGGGTTTGTCCGTTGGTGACTGGACCGTCAGAGAAGGGGACGGGGAGCCGCACATCGGCCCCGGTTCGGAGGAAGAAGTCTCCGAGAAGCTTCAAGTTGTCGGTCACCGACAACGGGGATTTGTAGGGAGGGAACTCCGCTGGGATGAGATTCGGTGGCAGAAGGTAGTCGTACACAGGCAACATTGTCTCTGCTCCGTTATGACCCGGTGGCGGACTCGGAGGACCTGACTTCGCGACGTGGCGTTGACTTTGATACCGATATCCGGCGCGTCAGAAGTAAAATACAACCACGTACTTTTTGGTCTGTTAGTCTCGAGGCTGCTCACTGGATGTTCCCAGTAGGGTTGGCTTGACACTCGCGTACGCGTCAGCGACGAGACCGTGACGCGGTAAGAGATGAAAACACATCAGCTCATAGGATCGCGATCCCTCTTTCACATCTGTTTGTGCTATGAGAGCAAAAGTGGCCGCTGATTTGTAAGGCTCTTTTCAGGTCATGTGATCGGTCCTGGGTTCAACTCCTGGCAGGGGAAGTATTTTTTGCAAGCAGCACACCCATCTGACAAATCAGCCTCATTATTTCATTTTTTTAAAATCCCATTTATGAGAGCTGTTTAGAAGCTGCGAGATTTGGAATTTCTGAAAGAAACATGAATGGGTACTGAACTGCTTTGGAGCCATTCCATGTTTTTTGAAACCATATTTCAGAGCTTCTAAACAGCTCTATGATCTAAAATTGCCCAAACAAATATGAAAATTACTGAAAATATTCCAGTGAGCCAGCTTACGGCATAAATACTGCGCTTCAACTGATCACATGCTGAGGTTCAATGGGACTGAGTCGCTGCGGTTGGTTATTGCTTTGTTACATTGTGCTGTAGCTGCCTTATTAAGCTATTATATAAGTAGAGATGGTGCAAATGGTTGCATAGAAGTCCAGCTTGTGACTAGCACAGCCAGATGATGACTAAGCAGATAACATATTTCCGCTTATTCTTGTTCCCATTGAGCTGGAAAAATTCTAGAAATTCCCCAAAATATTCTTGTGGGTAAGCCTGTGCGTGACTGCCCTTTTTGGCAGGGAGTTGTGTTTCAATCAAGTGCCTACCCCACCGGCAATTCTGGTTGGTTCTGGATGATTGTTGCAGTGTTAGGATCAGTGCAGAGAGCACATTTTCTCTGGGGGCAACACAAGGCACTAGGAGTTTTCTGCTTGACCATATCAAGAAATAATAGTTTTCTCACCATAAAATAAATAAGAGCAATCAGGGGACAACAATAGTATCCAAAGCTATGTCTGAGCCAGTAGACTGCTGATATCTGGTACAGACACCTCTAACCATTGTGTGATTTCCAATTCTCCCTGAGAATAATTCTGAAGTTTGCCGCGGGGTCGGCCTACTTTCAATCATGCATACTTGGCATGGTAATCCTACTCGTTGGTCACTGGTCCGTGTACTTACTGTGATTGGTTGCTGCTAAGGTAGACACTCGACGTGCCGCTGCGCTCGACTCGTGCCGGCGTCGAAGAGATTGGGGTTGCAACGCAGCTGCGTACCTTGTCGTCAAAGCGGCGAAAAAAAACGAGCAAGAAGATAGGCTCAGACAAGCTGAGGGAATTTGAGAAATTTCATAAGCGACTCTAATGAGCATCAACACGGATTCCTCTAGTAAAAGGCGAGAGGAATGTCAGAGTTGTAGATGGTCAAGCCGACAGGGCAAGGTGAGAATTATGCCGGGTCGCCGCTTGAGTGGTGTACCGCGTCACGACCAGCGGGGAACGTGTTGTGTCGCGTATTCGGCGCAATCAACGGCGCTGGCAACGAACATTGTTGATGTTCGCAGACTGTTCGCGTCGGAACGTGAAGTGTTGCTGGAGCCAGTCTGGCTCTCTGGCTCAGCCAGAGGCAGACGCTACGCATGCGAATCAGCTCAATAGACGAAGGCGCCGATAAAAGAAGCATGGTGGACGTTCACATGATCGTTCCTTCTTTCTTTCAACTCTCATCATCATGGCCAACCTTCAGACCCTCCCAAACGAGCTCATCCTCCGTATCCTAGGCCAATTTGACGTGGCTAGAGTGCTTGCCTTGGGTCAGGTAAGCTATAATACTCAGACCTCAGGCTGAACAATCCTGCTCAATCGCGCCGAAGACCTGCAAGCGTTTCCACTCCATTGCGTTCTCCAAATCCGCTTGGGTCAATATCGTGCTCGATCTACGCGCTCGCGCCTTCATCGACCGCCGGCTAGCTCCAGATCCCGGGCGTCTCACCAGCCAAGAGCTAATCGCGCTCGTCAAGCGGGTCGTTCAGGGTCCAATATCGTGGAATCTGCTCCCGGGCGCCAACACCATCGCTCCAAAGATCTCTGCCCGCGCTGTTATCGATATTCAGCGTCCGAGAGAAATCAACTATCGCAGGCTGCACCTGCTTCCCGGCGGGGAGCATCTCTTCCTTCTTCAAGACGACGTTCTAGAATGCTACGCAGTCGTAGACGGGCATAGAGTCTGGACGAGCCAGAGTCATTCTCCGGAGCATCGCGTTCTCGATTTGGCCACTGAGCTCGCATCCGACGACAAAATCCTGGCTTTGATGATCCTAAGCCCGCGCCATCCCGCCCAAGAACGGTATGGTACGCTCACATCGGCGGGTCCCCGAACTGACCAGAATTTCATGTCAGCAAGACGTGTCTGGAGCTGATAGAGCTTGTCGTGCGCAGTGGAAGCTCGACCCAGTTGTTCTGGCTTCAGATCGACGACGTCCAGCCAACCCACGCGACAGTCTTCCTCGCTGGCGACCATTTCATGTTTGACCCAAACTCGACTCTGAGTCCGGGGCAACTTGTCTTCGCTGTAGGGAACTGGCGTAAAGGCACCATCGGCGCCGTTTCCGTTCCCACTTCAGGTCTCATCTCGGAATCCCTCGCAGACGGATTCTTGGGACTCCTGACGACTCACGACACAAACGAACTGTTCGTGAAACGGCTGAGCATCGTCGACGTTGCCCAAGTATCGACGATGGTGACGATTAAGCCAAACGAGCCCGTGGAGTTGCGCGCAATCCACTTCCTTCCTGTCGCCTCCTTCGCGTCGACTCTCACCGTGGATTTTGAGGCGCCGAGAGAAGGCTCCAACCACTCCATCTCCACCTTCACCATCTTTAAGAACCCGCTCTCCGACGATACATCCCGCATCTGGTTCTCCCTCACAACTTTCCCTGCACCGCCGGCCGCGTCGCCGACGTCCGAAGCCCTCCACCGCTTGTCGCTCTCCTACCCACTGCGCGGAGAGCGGCGTCTCGAGCTTCGACGCTCATACTCGTCAACAATCTGGAGAGATGCGTACAAAATCTTCTTCTCGGGGCACACCCAGACAACCGCCCATCCAACATTCCGAACCGAGCGAGACGGGCATTCGAAGAAGCTCTTGATCCACCCCGACATTGCGGATATCGCTCCCGTAATGGTCAAGTATTGCGATGGAGAGAATCCCCCCGGCGTCCCCAGTCTCTGGTCGTCGCCGTACTCGGGCAATTGGGCGTATTTCAGCGCCAATCGTATTATAATTAACTACTTTGAGTAGCGGGACATGAATATGAATCCCCGTGGTTCTTTTGCGTTCAAGTTAACATTTTTGTACCTGCTCGAACCTGCACGAAAATCCCTCTGGATAGGAAACTTCGAGTGAGCAACCACTTTGGAGAGCGCCATCAAATCGTGCGACCGTTCCTAGTCTCGCGGACGTCCTATAGGGACGTTGGCTTCCGCTACGCGGATGCCGGGCTGCCGCTGGCACCATCAACACAAAACATCAGCAAGCTGTCAGGTTTGTGATGAAAAACGTCCCTCTAGAACTGATTTTCGGACGTGATGCGTCCATCACCTCTGATGATCTGGCACCGAGATTAGACCGTTCCTTGCTCTCGACTCCCACCATGGTTTAGGCGAATTTTCACACCTCCCCGACTACCTCATTTTCAGTATCCAGAGGCTGGCTACTTGAGCCGGTCTGCACCGTCTAGGTTCCAGCCGCTCCACTCACGCGTCGAATCGGGCTCAACCACCACGGATCTCTTGACGCGATTGTCCTCGATATCGGCAAGATGCCTCTAGTCTAGCGCTAATCTCGCATCTGCGCTCCCGCCAACACCTGATAGATTACCGTCGAGACTGGTCTCCGATGCAGGTCTCATCTATGCCCTGTTCGAGCTCGCGATCCTATTTGTACATGGTTTATCGCCTAGCTCGTCCGGATCCATCTTGCGAGATGCATCGTCCTGTTCAAGATGTACTCCAACAGCAGCTTCTCGGTGCGCTTCGTCTTTGAACACAGACGCTTGTGCTGACATGGTGCATGCAGATTCTCAACGCCGCGCTACAATCAGCGATGACCCCGTTCCGGACTCAAAGATAGAACTTGAGCGCTTGAGCTCGCACTGCGACTCCACCAGTCGTACTGGTATTAGTTTTTTTCTCTTCTCGGAGCTTCAAACATGATCTGCGCACTGGAACTACCGCCACAGTACTTGGTACTCACAGCACACTCAATAGTTAGTAAGCTCAAGATTGTACGTTGCTCGTTCGTTGTCATTGACTAGTACCGTCGCTGGTGGTGCATGCGCAGAGCCGCTGACGGACGACAGATGCGTGGAATGGAAGCCAACAAGAATCGCGACGAACATTGCTTCAACCGCTGCTGTACGAACCAGCAAGTTCCCCTTCCGCTCATCATGATTCGGGGTACTCGTTGCTCGCCGTTCAGTGCATATAATAAGCGTAGACGCCGTGGGCTCCCAGTTGCGCCCCACAATGACGACGCGCACGGTCCAAATTCTTGCAGCCTTGAAATCCGCCACTGCGGGTGTCTCCGCGCCGTACTTGAAGGAAATTATTGGTGTTTCCCTGTTAGTTTTCGAAACGGCAGAAGTACGTGAAATTCACCGCACCCGCTCCTTTTTTTTACATCCCTACAGGGTGTGAAGACCAACAAGCAGCAGTGCAAACCGCTGCTTGAGCGCCTCACTGACGTCTTGGCCAACCTCACAACTTTACTCCACAATACCGGTGATTTCGTAGAGCTTTCGCCCTCGACTGTAGATGAATGTTTTCATCTGCTTGAGTACGTGAAACAAACTTTACGGACTTAGCTTCAAGAGACTGATCATGAGTAGAACTGTCCAGAAGATCGAGGGATATCTCCGCGCGCAGCAAGATATGGGGCGGTTTCAGCGGCTCCTCAGGCAGCAGCGCACCACGATGCAGCTGGAGGAATGCAAAGCTGCTTTAGCCTCCGCGACCACCTTCTTCAAAGTATGGCTTGTCGTGTCGTTTCTTGCTGTGTTGCTAAATTTGTCGCCAGATGGATAACCTCGCGGGCCTTGCAGGCATTGACGCGGCTACTCGCGCACAACAGCAAGAGGTGCTCGAGATACTACAAAATAACACGTCTATGGTTTCGTTCGTGAGTGCGCCGGTAATCTTCTACGTATCCTGTTTAACACTCGCCGCCTCCCCTAGAGCAGCCGCAGCTCCACAAGCGGGTGAGTCGCGTTGTTCTTTTCTTGTAAGTATAGCGCGCTACATAACTTGATAACAGTGAAAGCACACTTTCGCTCTTCCTACCACCGGCCCCGCAAATCTTCCATGGGCGCGAAAAGGAAATGAAGCTCGCGCTAGAGTTGTTCACGCAAGACTCTCCCAATATCATTCTTCTCGGCCCGGGCGGCATCGGCAAAACAGCAATGGCGAAAACGCTCATGCATGATTCCAGCGTCGTGGCAAAATACAAGCAGCGATACTTTATTGCCTGTGACTCGATGCGGACGGAAAACGACATTGCACTTGCATTGGTGGTAGCATTGGGGTTGAACATCGCCAGCAAACCCGGCGCGGCGGTAGTACAACGGCTCCGTGCGCAACCAGGGATCCTCATTGTCCTCGATAATTTCGAGACACCTTGGGAGGACGTTGCGACGCGCGGGCCGGTTGAAGAGTTTATGGCCAATTTGGCAGAGATCCCAGACATGGGGCTACTGGTTCGAATTTGGCTTCCTCAGAACGCCTCGACAGGTGCTGATTTTTCTCTCAGATCACCATGCGCGGCCATGAGCGACCTTCCCGTGTGAAGTGGTCGAAGCCTTTCTTGCCGCCACTGGAACCATTAAGTGCTGTGGATCACTGTGGGCACAGAAGGGTATGAATTTCATACCATTGTTTCACAGGGATTTCCTGTGTATTTCAGCCCAATTTCCCCTGAAATTCACTGGAATTCTGTGAAATTCACCCCCCTGGTTTCATACCCCTCCTGCAGCACTTCATACCCTCAATTCACGGTGTTTTGGTATGAAAATCAGGTGATTAGTAGGTGAAATTTGGGTGGGGAATTTGGCAATAAAGCAACCCACACAATGTGGGCAACTGAGTGATTGCATCATCAACTTGCTTTGTGTTTTTGATTCGCGCAGCTGGACAGGCATACAAGTAATTCTGGAATTAATTTAATTGTTCACCGCGGGGTTCGAACGCTGAGCCTCATGGTTGAGCCCAAAAAGCCGGCGAGCAGGTTTACCACTCAGACAAAGAGCATTGATAGGATGCTAGGCTATGGTCGTGATATCCGGTGCTCTCCTATCCAGTAGCTACTCTGCACTGGCCAGCGGCCTGAAAAGTATGTTAATATATCATTCATAAGTGTTCAACCTTATCCCATGCTCTTGGCTATGGTTGATTAACTTTGCAAATCCAAGTAATTTCACAGACTCAAATTCACTTCCTTTTGCCATGAAATTCACTGGCACAAAATATAGTCCATAAAATGATGTATTGATGCAATCAGATACAGGTATGAAGACTCAATTTTCACCTCAAAATCTGGTGATTTTCTGTATTCACAGAAGGGGGTATGAATTTCTGTGAAATTCATACCCTTCTCAGCCCACAGTGGATGCCTTTGAGGCATTTGTCGAAATTGCCGACCCGGACGATACAACAAACAACGAGGACATCTCCAAACTACTTTCCATTA
Organism: Mycena kentingensis (nom. inval.); assembly: GCA_014461125.1. NCBI lineage: Eukaryota > Fungi > Basidiomycota > Agaricomycetes > Agaricales > Mycenaceae > Mycena > Mycena kentingensis (nom. inval.). The sequence goes on along the minus strand of JACAZG010000019.1, from coordinate 884,385 downwards.
CAGGAAACGTACCCCTGGCGGTAACGCTTATGGCTTCGACCGCATCGCGCTCCGACGGAGGCTGTTCCGCCGTTCTTGCGCGATGGTCAACCGAAAACATCACCCTTTTGTCCGAAGGAGAGGACAAAGATCATAGCCTGACGGCATCCATTCGCATATCTCTCTCGAGTCCGAGACTCATATCTACCCCCGGCGCACTCGAACTATTGAGCATACTCTCCCTCATGCCTGAAGGGCTCATCGAGGGGGACCTGCGGCCAGGAATAACCCCAATCAGCCAACCGTTGGCGGCCAAGACTGCGCTCATGCGAACCGCGCTCGCATACCACGAAGCAGGGCGATTGAAGGTACTTGCTCCGGTGCGGGAGGTTATTTCTGTCCTCCATCCGCCCGCGTATATTTCACTCCTTCGACCACTTCGCGTCCATTGGGAACACCTCTATCGTCCCTGGCGTGTACCACGCAACGCCAGGACTGATCTTCGTCGGCTGTTTGCAGACATGGGGAACTACAAGAGTCTTCTGCAGTATGGTCTGTCCAGTCTCAAGATGAGCGACCGTCAAGAGATCAAGGATATCATCCACGCGCTGTTTATTCTCGACGCGTTCTACAGAACATTCGGAATATCACTCTTGTCCCCCGAACTTGCGGATCGCATCGAGCAACTCGATGAAGACGACCTGCGCATGAGGCATCTACTCAAACTTATTGAATCTCATGGTACGAAGAACGTTGAGATTCTGATTGCGCAGGCGCTGCAGTATGCGCGTGACGTACAGAATGTAGCCGCAGAATGTGCGTGTCGCAAGTTTGTCCTCCTACAGTCATACTGACAGTTTTGAATCCATTGTAGCCGAGATTCGATATGCAGCAGCCCACATTTGGTTCAATCGAGGCAACCTCGAGCACGCACTAGAAGAGTGTCTACTTGCTCTATCCGCCGCACGGAAGGTCCCATCATACGAGACAACTTGCATCTGGTGGCAACGTGCCCTCGCGCTGCGCTCGTATATCAATGCCTGCTTGGGAAGCGCTGTCGAAGCGCGCAACGACGCCGACCAAGCGGTTTGGATTGCGCAAACGAATGGGGATTTTGACGGAGAATGCAGAGCTCTCACCACAAGTGCCATTGCTTGTACTCAGCTTGGAGACTTCCCTGCCGCAACGGAAAGTTTGGAACGAATCCGTAGGCTGCTCCGGGCGCTAGGTGTTCAAGGGATGCAACACGAAATTCGCGCGTTAGATGTGCTTGCCGATGCATATCTACATCAGACGGCATACCTCGATGCCCGGGAGGTGCATCGCCAAATTATGGAGATGACTAGGACGGCGGGTCTCGAGGGAGAGTTGTTCTATGCGAACTCTCACCAGGAGTCCATCGGACTCGATGTCGAACTAGGCCGATATGAGACGGAGGACGATGTTTTGACGGCGCTTAAGCCAGCACAAGACATCTTCCACGCACACGCATACAGACACGCTGAGCGAATGCGAGACTTGATAATGGGGAACTTCTTTCAACGCATCGGGCGGCTGCAGGACGCTGGTGAGAAATATCACCAGTGTTTACACTCGCGCCAAGATGCCAGCCCGGCTCTCACTTGTTCGGTGCTCGTCAAGATGGCAAGTCTCTCATTGGAGAGTGCACCCGAGATGACTATCTGCTGGGCGGTAGTCCTGCTTGCATACGCGAAGCTCAAAAGCTGTGCGCAGGGAATTCCCTGGGCTCTGCTGTATTTTGCAAAAGCGCAGCATGACGATCTCGACGCCGAGAGTCGTCGAGCGGCGTTGGATGTCGCTCTCGAAGAGTTTGGGCGAATGGGAATATATCGCGGACGCGCAGAATGTCTTCTGGAGATCGCAGACGGACAAAGCGGCGGAGAACAAAGGGCCGAGGCGCGGGAGCTGTTCTTGCGCTGCGGATTACCCGTAGATGCAATAGCAAGCCAGGGAGAGCTGCCCAGCAGCTGTCGTCCTCAACTGGCGTTGCCCTAGAGTAGCGGAAATTCCCGCTACCTTAGGTAGTGGGTCTATAGAGGAAGCACACCATTTACATCCAAAATTTCGCATTTTTGGTCATGCTGTGCTCCTGGTGCGCTGGCAGGTGGAAATATGTATGGCTTTTCCGTGCCATGGTGGCGTCCTACTACACATTCATATGCCCGTGCGGCCGCGCCATTCTGCCCTCTCCTTCCACCACCGATCACTTCCTCCGGCATCCGATGTTCGAGTCAATTAAGAATGATGCCTAGAAACTTTTGCTCTTGAATTAATTCATTGGATACTTATATCCACCTGATACAATATGAAATGGCTCTCAAGCTAGGGCTTATTAGAGCGCATTAGAAGCAGCTCAAAAGGCGGCTTTTGATACATGAAATCTACAAGTTATACACAGGAAACTCTCATCGAGTTGAGCATGTATTGACTGACTCTGGGTGAATCCCCTAGCAAGCGGCCCGACGGAGGCGCGAGATCCTTTGCATGGCAACATATCCGAGGAATATGTCGTCAAGTGCGCCATTGAACAGAAAACAGCTTAATTACTGAAATCCAGAATAATTACCATCTAATACTCAGGTGCCATGTTCTTATTATCCAGGCATACCGTTGCAAACCCGGATCCGAAACAGACCCGGATGCAAAACCAGAGGGTTCCGATCATATTGATGCCCCATCAATATTAAATATTCAGTAGATATCTCGGGTCTATATGCTGTGAAAATTTCAAAGCTGACACCAGTCCCTACACCAAGATATTGGTCAATTTCTCTGATTATGTTCTATTTTCTTGTGTTCGAAGGGCCCCAGCGGGCTAGGTATAAATAATTTATTATCTCAATTTTGTGGGAGTTGCTAAAATTTATGTTACTATGCTCAGGAGAATTTTCAGCCAAAAAGCTGCTCCTTTTGGGCCGTGGCGCCAATTGTTTCGGATCTGGGTGAAATGCCTTTTTTTGGTTCTTACGATAAGTAGCATCTCAACCCTTGGTGCTGTTATGGATATGCCTCAAATTTCGTGTGATCATTGTCCGCGTCACATGTGACTCTCGAAAAGTGCATAGCTGCCATCATTTCTGCACAATTTGCAATATAGTCAGCGTGTTTCGGATCTGGGTTTGCGACAGTACATATATATATTCTTATCATATGCACAGGGCTAGTCCAACCCCACATTGAACGCCAAAGGCAAGCACAAGTCCGCATCTTTGGTGCCTCCCGCCTCACTAAACTCAACTAAAATTCAAAAGGATTCTTTTTTCATCTCAGAGGCCAAAAATTCCAAAATGTCTGAACTTACCGTCGGATTATCACAGTATCCTCCAGCCTTCCCCTGCCGTACAGAATGGCACATTTAAACTACATCCTTGTTGGGAGGTTGGGTAGGTAGCGGGCCCTGCCGTTTATCGGCCCTACTCGCCTTATTTGAATCGATACGTGCTTATTTCATTTACTGGCGAATGCCGCCGGAGGTCCCGCCGGTTGTGCCGGCGGAACGGACCGTTACCAGCTACGTCATGAATTAGAACAAAGGGAAGTGATGCTGCTCCCTGCACCGACGCGAGGTCCCGGCTAGGTTTGGTTTCCGGAGTTGCCAGTAGCTGATTTCATCGTGCCCGCAATGTATTTCGCTCCAAGTTCGCAATTTCCCTCACACTAGAATCAGAGTTCTGATTATCCATATATCGGGAGCACCAGCCTCCTTGTGAGAAACGATACTCTTAAATACACACAGATAATTACTACCAAAATCAGTTCGCTGCACCCGAGCTCGAGCCGTCACTGGCATTCGAGTTGCCATCCGCCGTCGAATTGCTTCCAGCGGCAGCCGAGTTTCCACCAGCGACCGAGTTGCCACTAGCAGTCGAGCCATCACCCGCCGTCGCCGTATTCCCGGCGCTAGAGACTGCTTTGCATCCTGTCGGCGCACCACTCAGCCAATCTTCAAACGAAGGAGAACATAATAGCGCACCTTCCTGCGCCGCCACATCGTGCGCCGCCGCCTCCACCACATTCGACTTCCCGAGTGGGCTCTGCGGGTAGCGCGAGTTGTACTTGATCACCCTCCTCAACGCGTTGTACGAGTCGACGTTCACGGGCAGCGGCTTGTTCAGCACGAACCAGCGCACGCCTTCGGTGCACGGCGGGGTGGTGAGCGAGCCGTTGTACGTGTAGACTTGCTCGGGGATGGAGTTGAACGGCCCGATGAGCGCGCCGAGGTCAAAGCCCGTGACGGTCGTCTGGTTTCCTGGAGAGGCGATATCGCCCACGGCGCTGGAAATCGGGGCGAAGCAGCGGTCGGTGTTGGTTTTATTGCCCGTCGGCTGGAAGAGGATTCCGAGGACCGCGATAGAGCCGTCTGGTAGCAGCCCGAGCTTGAGCACAAGAACGTTCCGGTGCAGAACAGCAACACGTACCGGCAGCTTGGTGGACAATATGCATCTCGAGCGGCAACTTCTCCCCATTCAGCAGATGTTCGCTGGGGGTATGGAAGTGAAACTGTTTGACGGCATAATCCGTGCCGTTGACCGTCATGCCGCCCCGCCCGGTCATGATCACCTCTACGGTCGTCCCGAGGTTCAGGAATCGCGCCGTGTCGTTGGCCTCCGCGTTGACGCTGTCGATTTGGGCGTAAAAGAGCTCCCCTTGGTCGATGCGGTTGCTCAGGTATTGGATGTCTGCGGTCGTGTTGGGGCTCGGGGCCTGCACGAGGGACGGAGAGAGGTTGATGGGCGACTGGCGCTTGCCTTCGCGACAGGCCGAGTACGCTGGACTGAGGTCCGCCCAGTAGGCTCCAGAGTGCGGGCCCAGGTAGGTGAAATTGCTGATGTGAACTGGGGCATCCGGGCTCTCTGAACGCGGGGAGAGAGTCGTCCCATGGTAGCAGTTGGCGACAACACGGTTGAAGTGAGCAAGGAGCCCGATGAGCGAGACCAACGAGAGGAGCATGGCTGGGCTTGGAAGCTCTTCGAGTTCTTGAGGTGGTTAATATAGCGGAACGATTTCGGTTCGCCAGAATCCATCTTGTGCTGCATCGACGGAAATGAGAGGCGTAGGGAGTGAGGCGAACGCAGCATCGCGAGAGCTAGGTACCCAACAAGATGCGAGGAGGAGAAGAGCAAAGAGACGGGAAATGGGCTACTAAGGCTGGATGCGAGATACGAGGATGGAAGTTCGGGAAGAGAGCATCACAAAAATCAGCATTCGTCCAAGCTAGCGAATCTACATAGTCAAATTGTTTCGTCAAGGTAGGGAGCTCTATCCACTTGTCCGAGAATGTGCCATAACGGTCCATTAGTCCCAAACTGTCATCACAGTAACCAGGCCGTAAAAAGTGCGAGCATTGTAAGTAAAACGGCGGGCGTAGATCGTGCAGCCGAACCAGGTTGCCCAGTAACCGACGCAACCGCGGAGGAGCTCGGAGCAGAGCTCGCACCACCGCCGTTATTGTTGTTATTCGCCGCACCAGATGGCACTACTTGCACCGAAGACGACTGCGGCACCCCCGCGTCTTTTGCCTCGACCACATTTGCAACGGGCGTCACCGGCCCCGCCCCATCGGCCGCGTTCCAATACGCGTCCCCATCGCCGACCAATTGCGCAAGGGAAACGACCTTCCAGTCGTTCGCCAGCATAACTGGGTACGCGGACTTGAACGCCTGCACGCTCCCTGACGACAGCTCGTGCTCCAATATGTTCAGACCAGGCGTCTTCTTCCCCTTCAGCCACCCCTCCATGCTGGCACTGATCTTGGCGAGCGTCGTACCAGGCGGCGTCGCCGAGAGCGTCCAGTCATTGGTGTTCTGGTTCCAGATGACCGTGATGAGGGAGAACACCTCCTTGGCGATGGCGCGCACGCGCATGTCGCTGTCCCCGTACGGGGGTCGCCAGAACCGCGGCACGCGCCCAGTGGTGGAGTTGTGGATGAGCTGCATCGTCCAGCCAAATTCGGCGACGACCTGCTCGTTCGTGAGTGTGGTCATGTATGGGTGCGACCTGAGAACAGACATGAGCGGACTGCGAATATGACACGCGCGAGTGCTTACCAGGTATGCACGGCCATGTCGTCGTTTGCGAAAGCTTTGAGGAACTGCTGCGGGAAGCTGAGCAGGTTGCTCCCGATTAGAAAGTGGGTTGCGGTTTGGTTGTTTGCGACGAGGAAGTCGGTGAGGGAGTTGGATGCCGCAGTTGGGCCGTCATCAAAGCTCAGCGCGAGGTAGCCGTCGGCAAGGTCCCAGATATCGCCCGGAATGCGGCATTGGTAGGTCGCAGAACAGACCTGCGGAGAGTCGGGGTCGTGCCCTGCGTTTTCGTGAGCATGCATACACCCGACGAGCCGCCGTAACGTACCTTGAGGATAGACTGGTACACTAGAGCGGGCAGTTGCCGGCGGGATGTCCGGAATGACGCCGCGCGCAACGAGCATCGTTGAGAGCTACAATCCACGAGTCCGGAGCAGATTTTGGGGTAGCGAAACCGGCAGGGAAGCCTTTGGACCATTCTGAGGTACCGTGAGCTCCACGCGATAGCGGGGAGTGAGATACATACCGGCAGAGCCGACAGGCGCGTAGGACGTGTCGTCCGCGCGTCGAAAGAGCGCGCGCACTATGCATAGCAGATAAGCGTCTATGCTTTGCAAAGAGTAAAAACACGCACCCGGATGGTCGTCTCGGTGGTACCAGGCTCCGGGAAGTTGCATGCTAGTAGTGTGTTCGTGGTCATGGCGCGGAAGGGCAGTCGCTACAGCAAGCAGAGAGAGAGAAAACAGGGCAGAAAGGCGTATCATGAAGGTCGTGAACAGAGGGGAAGAAGAAAGAGAGGGACGGAATTTGGGAGACATGCCAAGCTTAAATGAGGCTTGGACCTACGGTATTAGTTTGCCGAAGGAAACGCGGTCCGACTATCGCATAGCCGGCGTTATCGGCGTCGGAGAACAAGACGAACAACGGTGTTAGGGGACTCGACAAGCATCGGCGAAACGACAATTTCGAGGGCGACATGAATAGCCTCCACGACTGCCACATGAGGAGGGCGAGGGTCACGCTTGGGCCAGGGAAAGAGCTCGCTGGAAGAACGTTGAGCGCTCGCGTGGCCATGGCATTCGTGTGGGCGTCGGGCTTGCGTCAGGTGCGCCTGTTTGGTGTTGGAAACTGCCCGGCGCGGTCTTGGCGGCTGCTTGCAAGCCACTTGGTTCTCCCGCAGTTTACGGCGTATCAGTCCCAGGTAGATATCGACGATGGAGGTCAGAAGCAAGGCGCGGCAGGCATCACGTGCACATCTCTGTCTGCTTCCGCCAACAGCCCCGAGCGCCTATCCCCACCTGCGCTGCTGCGACCGACCTAGAGAACCTAGAGGACCAGAATGTCCGAAATCCACCTGTTTGGACGCCCTCTGGCTGTCTACCGACTCCCGCTGGTCCTCGTCGTTGCCACCCTCATCGTCTTCTCCAACCCCGTCCTCGAGCGCCTTGCATCGTCGCCACAAACCGAGTCAATTGCCGCGGTTCTCTTAGAGCTCAAGCGGCTGTTCATCCTCTCCAAGGTGCGTCTAGCGGATCTCAGACGCGGTTGCTGGGTGCTCAGGCTCTCTCCAGGTCTATGTCTTCAAACTCGGCATAACCCTAGCCCTTCTCTCATTCATTGTGTGGGGACTCAGCCCGGGCCCTCGAAGGAGGAGCAACAAGGACAAGGGACCCTTCCCGGACGTCAAGGCCGGTCCCCGCCTCAAGGCCGACCCGTACAACATCGGTGGCGGGTGCTGCGGGCCCATGTGCAGCTGAATTTTGGAGTCGTGTATGGGATCGGACGCGGAGATGCGCTTGCTCTATGCTCTGTGGTATCTACTCGGACCTTTGTCGCTATCTGGCGCCGCTTGGCGCAATCTGTACTCTCATCCTTGCAGTACGACCCGACTTGTTGACGCGCTCCCGTGAGGGCAGTGCTCCTCGCTGGCGCTGTCCCTCGTCTTGTCCGCTCTCGATCCTCCACGCAGGATCGCTTTGCGGAAGAATTGCCGATGTTTGCGAATGGTGGACATAGTATCCTCTGCGACTGCTGATCTCAATCAACGAGCTGTTGTTCTTGACTCGAACCTCATGAGATACCAGAAGGAAGGACGACCGCGTTCTTGTCGCCTTGCACGGAACAGTGGATCTGGATGGTCAATGCGATGGCAAGGTCTCGCGTCCAAGCCGGGGCTGTCGGGGAGCTGTTTGTGACCACAAAGGACCTTTTCTCCGACGCATCGTATCTCCTCCTCTGATACAAGGCCGAACTTCGAAAGAAGTGCCCACATGAAAATCGCGGAGCAGTGGCGCCAATTAACACAGTCAAGTTACAGGCCATATCTGCTCGTAACAGCCGCATTGCAAGCATGCCCACCTAAAAATCTTCTCCGCTGCCGCAATCCCAACTTGTCGTCAGGTACGCCGCGCACCAGCTGCAAGCACGACCTAAACAGGACTTTAGCGAGCTCACCGCGCGCGGGACGTCAATCGACAACGGGCTGCTGGGAAAGTTGGTGGGTTTTTCGGCCTGACCGCCCCGTTCACCTGCGGGCTGCTGGGACAGCAATGGAAGGAGTCCTCCTTGGCAAGCGGAGCGGTCTCTGAAGCTTGAAGAGCCTGTAGCGTTTACCGCCAACAACGGCAGCTTGCTCGTGTTACGTGTCGCCCTGGACGCCTCCGAGGCACGCTTACGCTCTGTTGGTCCTACAAGCGCCGCCGATTCCTGGTCTGGACGTATCTGCCGAAAGTCCCGCGCGAAAATCAGCTCCCATGTCGGTGGTGCTTCCGGTGGTTCTATTATGGCCACATGGAATCGCAATCGAGATAGAGATAGACTAATAGGCCGGTTCTTAAGGCCCCTGCGACGAGCTTGCTTCTCCGAGGCACCACTCGTCCCCTACCTTCATGGGCAAGCACCTTCCCTTCGATTCTACGCAGCATTCTAATCCTTCCCTAGCCACGCAAACGGTTATCACCGACTACGAAACGGGTGGACCTGACGCGATGGGCGTTCTGGCCCCGGTCGAGGACAAGAAGCGCGCATCGGACGACGTGGTGACCGACGAGAAGGCGTCGCTCGGCGAACTGCCTGCTCTCGAGGGCGATGGCCGGCTCCCCACCGACGAAGAACGCGGTACGCACTCAAGTTGTTGGGGCTACATTTGCTATCGCTCTGACGCCGCGGCCTCCAGCAACGCTCCGGCACGTCGCAGGCACCATCCCCTGGGCCGCCTACCTCATTTGCCTCGTCGAGTTTGCCGAACGCGCCTCGTACTACGGCTGCACCAACGTCTTTGCCAACTTTGTGCAGCGACCGTTACCTGCCGGTGGAAACGGCGCCGGTGCACCTCCTGCGGGTACCCAGCTCACCGCCGGCGCTCTCGGGCTCGGGCTCGTCGCAGCTACCGGCATAACCAAGACGTTCTCCTTCCTCGCGTACACGCTCCCCATCCTCGGCGGCGTCATGGCCGACACCAAGTGGGGGCGGTACAAAACCATCTGTATCGGCGCGGCGATTGGCGCAATTGCGCATATCGTTATGGTCATATCCGCGATTCCGTCTATCATCTCCGCCGGGCACGCAATCGCGCCGTTCATCATCTCTATCCTGCTCCTCGCGCTCGGGACGGGGTACATCAAGGTTCTTTTTCCTTGTCTCGTGAAACCCTCGGTGGATCTGACTATTTTGTGGCTGTCTAGTCTTGTATCGCGCCAATCATCGCCGACCAGTCTGTCGTCAAAGTCCAGTCGGTGCGCACCCTCAGCTCGGGAGAGAAGGTCATCGTCGACCCTGGCGCGGTACGCGTTGCTTCCTACGGGATCTACTCATGTAACTGACGATTTGCGTATATTACAGACGATCCAGAGCATGCTCATGGTCTACTACTGGGCAGTAAACGTCGGCGCGTTCTTCTCCCTCGCGACGAGCTACGCCGAGAAGCGCGTCGGATTCTGGCTCGCGTACCTGGTAAGTCGCACCCAACGTCTTGACGCATAGACGCGCTAACAGGACGTATGCAGCTTCCCGGCATTGTTTACATCCTCATGCCGATCGTGCTCGTTATTGTCGCCCCGAAACTCGTCCGGCTGCCCCCGCAAGGATCGGTCGTCGTCGACGCGTTCAAGGTCTTCCGCACGATCTCGTCGCGGGCGGGATTCGTTGGGATGCTCAAGGGCGGCGAGAACTGGGAGGTCGCGAAGCCGGTACGCGCTCGTTTTTCCGACACGTTGGTTGCTAAACAAGATGTCTAGACCAACATCGCAGCTGCTGGTGGCTTGCAGAAAAAGAGCGAGGGTTGGGTTACTTGGGACGATGGTCCGTGTTTCCAGAGGATCGCTATCCATACTGATTTATTTCAGATTTTGTCGACGAGCTCAAGCGGACGCTCGTTGCCTGCAAACTCTTCCTCTTCCTTCCCCTCTTCAGCCTGTACGCGTTTAACCCACCACTGTTATATATCTAACACTCTTAGTGCCGACGATGGTTTGGGCACCATCCAGAACAGCCAAGGCGCGTCACTCACGACAAACGGCGCGCCAAACGACCTCCTCGGCAACTTCAACCCGCTCACTATCATCGTCGCCACACCCATCCTCAACTTCATCGTCTACCCATGGCTCCGCAAGATGGGCATAAACTTCTCCCCCATCCGACGCATCGTCGCGGGGTTCATGGTCGCCACGCTCGCCATGGTCGTCGGCGCGCTTATCCAATGGCGCGTATACGAGACGTCGCCCTGCGGGTACTACGCCACCGAGTGCACCATCGGCACGGGTGTTTCCCCGATTACGATTTGGGTGCAAATCCCGCTCTACGCGCTCCCTGCCATCGCTGAGGTACCGCTTGCCCCTTGCCTGCTAATCCCCGAGCCGAACTAACGCTTCCCAGATCCTCGTGAACGTCACCTCGTACGAGATCGCTTACACGCGCGCACCCCAGCGCATGAAAGGCGTCATATTCGCCATCGTGCTCTTCATGAGCGCCATCTCGGCTGCAATCACGCTCGCCATTTCGCCGTCGTTCACCGATCCGAACCTAATCTGGCCGTTTGTCGGGCTGGCGGCAGGATGCACGCTCTGTGCGATTGTTATTTTCATTTGTGCGTTGCTTTTTCTTTTCGTTGGGTCGGGTTGAGGAGAATGCTGATGGCTGGGTTAGTCTTCCACGATATGGACGACAAGGATGCGGCACTGTTGGCTGTTGGGGCGGACCGCAAGATCGACGGTGTGGTGGACCCGAATCGAGAGAAGGAGTAGAATCCTTTTACTCTACAATTGTATGCCAGCCAAGAAAACTCTAGGACTCGGAATGCTTGCGATAATAAACCGCTCTCCTGCACAAAATTTATGAATTCCGCGCGTGGCCGACGCCCCGAACAAGCCCAGTCCGGTGGCATACTCCGCGGGAGCGTCGATCCAAGGTAGTGCCAGTTCAGAAACCACTGAACTTGCCTGATCCCAAGCTTGAAGCACACGCTTCTCAACTCGAACCACCACCATCAGCTGCGCCACCTGCTGCACTGGCAGCCGAACAAGCCCAGCCCCGGGCCTGAGTTTTTGAGCGCCCCGGCGCCCATCTCCTCGACTTCCGTGCGTGCCAAGCCTTAATAAGCGCTAGGATCGATAAGTTAACCGCGCCTTTGTCTAGAGATGCATACAACAACTTAATCTTGAACGGCTGTCCCGGTTCCGCCCTGATAATCCGCTGTCCGTGCACTGCTGTTGACGAAACACTGCAGAGAGTTCAACGCTAAGCTTCCATCCGCATATGCTCGGGATCCGCAGCGGAACATCGGAGGTGCTATACACCCCTCGATCCAGCCCAGCCTTTATACTAGGTATGAGGAACGGACATCTACCTTCTATGGGACGAGAACGAACAATCAAACAAAGAAAAAGCGGAATACATCGCCTGTTCTACTTGGACAAAGCGGATCTGCGGCGTCTTAGTGCAAGTGCCCATTCAGCTTTCTATCGAGTGTCGTTTAATCGGAGCCGTAGCGGAGCTTGGCGGTAGCTTCCAACACTCGCCCTTGATGGATTTCGAACATATCACTCAGGCTGCCGATCGGCACGCAAGTCGCGCACGCCCTGCTTACCGCCGACGTCAGGAACCTTGCAGGCAGCGCTACGTACTCCTCGCAACTCCTCGTTGCCTCCCTCCAGACACGGCACATCACCAAGTCTAACGACGTCGAACTATACTTGCCTCTTTCAGACTTGTTGGAGGCTGTGGGTGACAGTGACGACGCGTTGAGATCTTGCCTCAGCAACGACGGTTCTCCATCCTCTTGCGTCTAGGTATCAAAAACGCATACGCCTCTCCACCCAAGCGTAATACGAAATGCCCTGAGACTTGTGGGGCGACCTCGACGGTCAGTTAAACATGTGCAAGTAGGCGATTGACAATTGAGAATGTCAAACGGACCACCTGAAGACAGGTATTCGCCGTGAGCCCGCCGGTGTACGTGTACGCGATCTGCCAAGCTACCCGTCAAAGAACACAATACCGGTTTCAAAACTGGGGTTCAGAACTAACTTGCTCAGACAGGCATATGATTTGTGTGGTCACGATTGGGTGCCTCCCTAATGAACGCGCCATTCAACGACCATCCCCGAAAGCCCCGAGCCTGACGCCTGAATCCCAAACTCGAGGAGGGCCAGACAACGGGAGCGGAGGCCGAACTTGCCGCTCGGCGTTCGGGATCTGGTGGAAATTCGTGCCTGTGGTGTCCAGCTTATCGAAGAGCAGGAGAGAGAACTACCTCTCGATTCTATTCGAAAGGGCGAAGGCTTCGCTGTATATCTGGAGCTATTTTACCGTTTACCGTTTGGATGTGCGGGAGGACCGAAACGCGTCGATTCACGATGGCTTTCCTGCTAACATAGACCCGGCGGAAAGTGCGGATCGCATTCAATACCGTCTGGGGACACTCGAGGAGATGATTTCGGCGACCTGATACGCATACACAGACGTCTACGCCTCCACGTCGAAGCCAGACGCGTAGCCTCCGCCGGTGACTGATTGTGGACGCGAGGGAATTCAAAGAATAAGTAGCGCGTCCTCAATAGGATGGAATGTATCGTTCCGCCTCCGTCTAGTTGTGTTTTGAACCCACCGAATATTGTGTGCGGATCCGGATATAAAACCCATTGTGAGCGGTCCTCGACTGCATACCTCAGCAACTAACTCGGAGCTACTAGAGCATTCAAAAGATGTCGTGGGCGAATACGGCGTACGCGGCCTCGTCCCTGCCCAAGGGGCAAGCATGCTTGGACTGCAGGTAAGCACTTGTGCACCTTACCCTCCACCTGGTATTTATCCGATTATCTAGACGGCGCAAGATCGTGTGTTATTTCGTTCAACTCGTATCTTCCGTTCTGAACCAACAGAAATGCGATGGCGTGCGTCCAATATGCGGCCAATGCGCACGCGCAGAGCGCTATGAGGACTGTGAGTTTGGGGATACGCGCAAGGGCCCTTCGAAAATGCAGCGCATCGAGGATTCCATTTCGATTGTGGAGCATCGCATTATGGATTTGGAGCGGCAAGGCTCGCCTGGCGCCGGAGGTTTCACGGGGATGAGTATGGACCGGCGCTCACAATCGACGTCCCCGCGGCTTGGACACGGGGAACCGCGAGGCATGCCGGGCATAGGTACGTGGCGCCCTTTTCATTGTGCAACTCAGTCTGATATGAGTTATAAAACAGTGGGATCGGGACGCAGTCGGGGCGCTAGAAGCGCCAGCATATCCACTCAGATGCTTGACTTTGCGTGCGCCATCTCATAAAGCGGGCTCGAATCCCAACTTACCCTTTGTTCTATCTTGATGTCCAGGTTCGAGGCGATCGCATCGCGCGCAGACGACATCGGCTTCTTCCTGCACCGCACGCGATTCCGAAACGCCTGCTTCGGGATGGGGACGGCGGGCAGCCCCGAGCGCGGGCCGTCTGCCCTCGTGCTGAGCGTGTGCCTCTGGGGCGCCACAACAGACGCGCACTCGCAATTGCGGTCGATGGAGGGATCCTTCCTCTCGCGCGCGGTGAAAGCCGCAACGGGGATTATGGCGTCCACCCACCGCCTCAAAATACTGTACGGGATCCAAACTGAGGTCCTGCTCTGCCAGTATTTCCTGCACAAAGGCCGCCTCGTCGAGGCACAGTACCATCTGAGCCTCGCGGTGTCGTACGTCGTTCTAGGGGACCTTGCGCACCTGGGGACCAACGGAGGTAGCGCGGTGGGTGGGTTCGCGGACGCGATCGAGCAGGGGGAGCACGTTATCGCCTTCTGGACGGTGTTGGCGCTGGATAAAATCTGGTCTTCGGTGTTGAATTTTCCGTCGCATTTCGCGGAGGTGGAGAGAAGCGTGAACGTCCCGTGGCCATGCGACATGGATGAGTACGAACGAGTGAGTAGTGGGTGTTTTATATATATATATAGAGGTGAAGTTGTTCTAGCTGAATTTTCAGGGATATTATCATTCGCTTTCGGGAACGCCGACAAACCCTGTTCTTACATTCTTTGAACATGGGAGTGCTTCTGGTCAAGGTGCCAATTCGTACCTCACTTTCCTCGCACAATCCGCCCTGCTTCTAGACCGGGCCAACGTCGTTAGTCGACAGTGGCAGCCGAGTATGTTTGCACTTCCTTCTTGTGAGATTGCTCACCGACTTTCGCAGACATGTCCCCAAGCTCGAGCAGTTCCTTCAACACGTCGTTCTCAAAACTCAACTCTCTCATCAGTCGCTTCCGCTCCTCCCTCCCCGCACCCAACTCCCTCGCAAGCTGCCCGGCAAACCTCAAGCCGCGCCTCGTTTTAGCGCACACCGTGGCCCACGCGGCGGGGCTATACCTCAACCGCAAGTTCTACGCCACGAGCCCGCAGTGTCGCGAGCAAACTTCCGATGCGTGCCGAGCGCTCGTCTGGATCATCCGCGGCGCCAACCTCAATTCCAGCTCCAGCACCTTCCAACACGTCAACCCCATCGTAGGCGCCATTTGGTCTGCGGCAGGCGGCGTCCTGCTCAAGGAGATAGCGCGCTTGGGCGACAGCCCTGACCCGGCGCTCGTGGACCTACACACGGGGTACGACGACATCGTCGCGTGTGTGCGCCAGTTCGCGGGAGACAGTCCGTTCATGCGTGAGTGGTTTTCTTCCCGGTTCCTTACCTCGGTTCTGAGTGCGGCGGTTTATGGATGTGACAGAGTTTCAGCTGGCGCAGCTTTGCGGGAATTGAAAGCGCTGGGTTGCGGCTGGAGTAAGAGTATTTATTTATGTATCTTGTCAGTGTACGCACCTTGTTGTAGATTTAATTGTAGAACAACACAATGTAGGCGGCGAAATCAGCTTAGAGTCGCAGAATGTACACATGTAGTAGCAGTTCAAGGAATAGGTGCCCTCGCGGCATCTTTCTCGTTCATGAGAATCTTCTCGATGTTTGCGCCGAGCGCGGCGCGGTCCTCGATGCTCATGAATGGAACTTTCGTCGAGTAGCCGACCTCTGCAAGATGGTCTATATGCTATCGCGCGCTGGGTTCCAGACGTACTGAGGCTCGGGTACTGCAACGGAAGCTTTTCGCTCCGGACAGGCAGCTTGCTGAGATCCAGAGGGAAGGCGGGACCGATCCAGGAAGCCCGAATTTCATGGTCACTGGGACGTCAGTCTTTTGCGCCGGTCGAGATGCGCCGCACTTACGCTCGCTGTCAAAGAGGTCGGTTCAGAGGAAACGACAGGAAGCGGGACCACGAACCTCATCTCGGGTGAGGGGGTGGACGAGGATGCTATCGGAGGATCTCAACGTCTGAAACACGGCCGAACGGGGCAAGAATACCTCAATGGCCCGCGGTTAAGGCAGAGATACGAGTAGACCGACACGAACGTCTCGGATGGCGTCCAGATTTCGTACGACCCTAGATGCTACGGCTCAGCACCTCTTTAGCGCACAACCGCGGGACACATACCAACCGGATGCGGTCCCATGGGGTCCGTGTTGACGCGAAAGAGCGGGACCGCGATGAAGGCGCCATCGCGGCGCAGCCGCAGCACGGCGTCCCTCAGCTCTAGCGCATAGTGGTGCTCCTCGGAGTTCCCTTGGTGGAAGTAGATGTCTTAGGGAGAGCGCTCCAGTAAGCGCCGGCAGTTCCAAAAATGCGTACGCACGAAAATGCCACTCTCTGTAGGCGAAAAGGTGCGATAAGCAGCGCTGCAGGAGGAGCTGGTATATGGGAGCGTACTTGATTTCGTTCTCGAGGACCGTCTTCAAGTCCGTCGCAGGCTTCGTCGGCGGCAAGCTCATGGTCAGTGGGAAAGGCGATGTGGTGCCGTATCAGCGATATATCAGCGCTTGATTCCAACAGCCATCTCGTCCTGTTTCGCCTCTTCTAAGGCCCAAGGGGCCCTTAGTTATACGGTGGGATGCCGCCGTGAGACGTCATATACACCTGCTTGCAGCAGCTTTCCCCGCCAAATTTTGTGAGATATCAAACAGGAATCCGAGGCGAATCAGTTCAAATTCGAGATGCAAAGTTTCTATTGGGCGGACGGTGAAAAGAAACAACAAGACCTTGAGCCGTCCAGTATGCAGAAGAAGGTTCAGCGGTCAAAACTCGCGTGAAACCGAAACGGGTTTGCGATTCTTATGAGAATGGCACATGTCTAGAGGGATTTTATCCGAGTGCATTGTCCTCAGGTCACGGTACGTCCACTTTTGAACCTCGACCACATCCACAGGCGTGCCTCTCGTACGCCGCGATCCACATTCGTAACAGCTGCCCGCCGTAGTCTTACTTGAATCATGGCGCCTCAGACACGGACGCGGTCCAGAGCCAGCGCTACGCAGAAGAACGACAGTACCGACAGCCTCGAGGAGCGCGCCCTTGCAGCCGTTGAGGCGCCAAGCAGGGAACTCCGAAATCCAACCCCTCAAGAAATAGAATTAATCCGCTCCTTCATCCCCGAGCAGGAGAAGATCCTCAATGAGCTGAACGCCCAGGTCCCCACCCGCACTCTCACCGTCTACTCCAACTCCAAGCATCCTCCTCGCACCGTACGCGTGCAGCTCGCCGCCGCCCGCTCTCTCATGCGTCGCTGTCGGGCGCGGCTCGAGCCATGCCAGACATTGCCCGACGAGCTCATCGCAGAGATCCTCCTCCATGCAGCCGCCGAGTCTGAAGACATTGTCGTGTACAAAAACCAGAAGCACATCGCGATACGACTGCGCCTCACCCAGATCTGCCGCCACTGGCGGCATGTCGCGCTCACGACGCGGCGACTCTGGAATGTCTTCGCCATCACCGTCCGCGAGTGGGCACCGGACGCTGCGGGGCGTGTTGCCGCGTGGCTCGAGCGGTCCGGCAAGACGCCCCTGTCCCTCACGCTCGAGTACAGCTTCCTCGCCGAGCCGCATGCCCAATCGCTCGTCGCGCTGCTCCGCCCCCACGCCCTGCGCATCGCCGAGTTCCGCACGACATTCCGCTATACCTACTTCAGCCCACACTCGCCGTCGATGCCCCGCATCGCCCTCAGCGCGTTCAAGGAGATCCTGGCGCACGCGCCACATCTGCGCATTCTCCATATCAACGACAAGGGGATGGAGCCATGCGAGGTATTCAAGGGCGTCGTGCACAGCGGCGCCGTCGTCGCGCAGCTGTTTCTCTCGAAGCTCAGTCTCGTAGACTGGGCGGATCCTTACCTGAAGCGGACGGCGTCGCTGACGACGTTGAAGATCTGGCATCACGCGGAGCTGCCTGCGCTGCTCTCTGTCCTCGGGCACGCGTCGAGCCTGGAAACCCTCGACATTGGAGGGGACTGGCGTTACCGAGGCGGCACCGTTGTTGGGCTTGTGCCTGCGGGAGCGGAGGTTATTGTTTGCAGAGCGCTCACGACCCTGCGGCTGAAAAGGCCGGAGGGACGCACGATGCTCTCGCTGATCAACGCCGTCTCCCTTCCCGCGCTGACGACACTGGAGCTCGATGGGCCCATTTTCGAAGCCGACGATATCGAGGAAGATGAGGACTCGGACTCTGATGTCCATCTACCGCCAAGCGCACCGTTGAAGACGGACCAACCGAACCTCGTCCCCAGCGTCGTCGCGTTCCTGACACGCTCGCAATGCACCCTCCTCTGCCTCAAGCTCATCGACGCCGCCGAACACCGCCTCCCCAGGTCCTTCACCGAGCACGTCGTCATCGCAATCCTCCAACACGCAGCGTGCAGGACGCTCGAGAACCTCTGCGTGAGGCGTTGCGGTAGCAGCTTCAAAGTTGACCACGATGCCGCGGCGCTGTTCATGTACCTCACCTACGACGCCCAGCGCGGCGTGTTCCCAAACCAGTGCTTGAAGCGCTTGGAGCTGTGGAACATCACCCTTGGGGGACTGGAGTTGACAAGGCCGCACGTCCTTGGGGACATGCTCCTTTCCCGTGTTTCCGTTCCCTACCCCGGGGCAGCGCAAAAATTGGAGTACCTCCGGGCCACGCTGGCGTACCACTGCAGGCCGTTCCCTACGAAGGAGGAGACGCGGTTGCAGAATATGCTCGAGCTGCACCCCGAAGTTAAGCTGGATTTTGCGACGCATTGACGGATGACCTCGTAAATACGCGCCGTGTCGATACTTACGTCGCTGCCCGCCCCTGCAAATATCATCCGTATCTGCCACTGTCAGCGCCAAATTTCGACTTGTGAGCGACAGACAGATGGAGTTTGTTCGGGCCTGACTAGCGGGTATATAACCAGTGCCCTCATACCACAGCAAAGACGGCGTGGAGGCGCATGAACTACTTGTCCCTTCTTTGATTCGGCTTGCTCGTAGCCCCGCTCACGGGAGCGATCCCGGTTCGTTGCAACACTCATTCCCACGGTTCACTAATTCTTCGTCGAAGTTGTTTCTGAGAGAAGTAAACCCCGAAATCGCCGCTGCGGCTGCCCTTGATATCGTGAGGGATTCCATCTAACACTGTTTCTTTGTTTGATCTGCGCAACCAGGGCTCCGGCGGGGTATGCTTCCCGCATGGATTCATAGACCATTAACCGGAATTTTGTACTTAGGTGACTGTGGACTCTGTTAATGTGGGGTGGACTGTCGATGGCAATAACTCTGTGAGTGCCGAGACTCATTGGGTCCTAGAATATTTCTGACGTTTGGTAGGGCTGGGTCATCGAGGGGAATAACTTCAATTGGCACGTTACAGGGATCCGACCGGTGGATACGACGCCGACTGCTGCTGTATCGTGATGTTTACCTTTGGAATCTGCGCGAGTGCTTAAGCGCTACTTACGACGGATTCAACACGTTTCAATCCTTTGCACGCAGCTAACGAAGCTCGAACGAAGCTGACATGTACACAGCTTCAAGATTTTCCGACTTGTTGACCACCGCCAAACGAGCCAGCGCGCATGGCTCCACGCACTGTCACAATCCTTCCGGATCTGAGAGACTCCGGCTAGCGCTGGTTCGAGTCCGGTTGCCTTGAAGAAGTGTTTTTTTTTCTCCAAAGAAAGTGGGTCCGCCCAGGGCGCCAAGGTACTTGCGCACAGGAAAATCTATCGAGTTCGGTAAAAGTTTTACTAAAAGCTGACAGGTCCATACAGCCTAAGGTTGCCCGAGACGCCCAAAATGGCCGGACGGATCAGCGCGCGTCAATCTATGTACAGCCAAGTTCGAGCTCTGGGGAACTTGGCACGCTTTGCAAGCTCACTCCTGGTTGGTAAGCTAGAGTTTAGGCAGCTCAGGCTCTTAGATAGGTCGAAATTTGAACAGTTGCCAGTGACGAGCACCGCTTCGAGTTGGTGTAAGGTCTAGGTTCACATTAATAATTCAAATGTGTCGAGCAACAAAGGAAGGCGTCCAACCAGCTCCACATCACCGGCAGACACATCATCCGCACTTTCTTCCTGCTATCGAGTCGTTCGCCGCCCGTACAGCCCATATCCCTCTTACCCGGTCGGCTTTATCCACCTCAAGCCACCCATATCCTGTATTCTGCTCAACAGGCCAAGCAATTTGACCGCGCTGAGCGAGTTTGCTCATCCCCGCTGTACAGTACACTCCCGGCTCTACCCGACAATACAAGCGCTGCTTGGCTCCACCGTGTACACATCCGCGTATGTGTGTGTATTCATCGCCTGTCCGCCGCGAAGATCTCCGTTGGTCGGCGTCCGCTTTGCTGCGTTTTCCTTTACGACTGGCTCTCTGCCTGTTGCCTGCGTCTCACGAGCCGCGTCTAGAATAGTACCACCCTATTGCCAGTCTCCAGAAGTCCTGCCCGAGTGCCACGCTGGCACGACTGACGGCAAACGCGGAAGGCAGGATCGATGGAGACTGTCGGTAATACCAATTCGGACATTTTGACCGCATAGCATCACTTGGCCAATGGAACGCAGCGGAAGCCTGCCGGCGCCGCTCGTCGGTGTCGCGACTTGCACTCTATAAAACGCGCCGCACGTTCAAACCAAGTCTCCGCACAATGTTCCCGGCTTTCCGTTCTTCGCTCTTCGTTCTCGGGCTTTCGCTTTCGCCCGCCGTTTCTGCTCTGTGCTCGCATGGCACGACGTTCTTCCCCCGCGCGGAGGGCTCGGAGGAGGTGCATGTGAGCGACTTTGCGCATGTGGGGCCTCGCGGGCCGCTTAACTGGGCCGCGCTCGACCCTGCTAACTTTCACTGCCGCAATGGGACGCGGCAGACACCGACCGTCGTCGACCATACGACGGCGACGCTGCTGAACGCGTATAGCGACCTGTTTGTTGATATTCTGCCCGTTGGCGTGGAGGGCGCGGAGTTTGAGAATATTGGGTCGACGGTAGAGGTTGTGTTGCCCGACCATGGGACGACGCGGTACAATGGCAAGGAGTATTCGCTGCGCCAGTTCCATCTCCATACGCCGTCGGAGCACCATTTGTTTGGCGAGTATTACCCGCTGGAGCTGCATAT
Organism: Mycena kentingensis (nom. inval.); assembly: GCA_014461125.1. NCBI lineage: Eukaryota > Fungi > Basidiomycota > Agaricomycetes > Agaricales > Mycenaceae > Mycena > Mycena kentingensis (nom. inval.). The sequence goes on along the minus strand of JACAZG010000019.1, from coordinate 863,448 downwards.
GGTGCACCAAGCTGCTGGTATGTGCGCGTCTATGTTTCCAACGCGTAAACGAACGTCTCGACAGACGACTCCCTCCTCGTACTCGGGATCCTCTTCCAAATCTCCTCCACCTCCACCACGTCCATCTTCCCCTCCCTCACCAAGAACCTCGACGCGATCGCCACCCCCGGGACACGTACCCACACCGGCGCGCTCGACTTTACCCCACTCGTCAGCGCGTTCAACCACCGCGCCTACCCGCACTCGCACACACACGCGCACGGAGACGAGGTCCCGATCTTCACGTACTCGGGCTCGCTCACGACGCCGCCCTGCTCCGAGGACGTAACGTGGCTCGTGCGCGGGGCGCCGCTCCCCATCGACGTAGAGTCGTTCAACGCGCTCAAGAAGGTGATGCGGTTCAATGCGCGGTATACGCAGAACACGCCTGGGGAGCAGAATTTGTTGGAGATGGCGGTGGATACGGCGGTCAAGGCGGACGGTGAGTGATTTTTGTTTTGTTTTGTTTGTGTGCTTTTTGGATTTGTAGGGTGTAAGCAATAGATAGGGCAGTTCGGAGACGAGCTTTTCTAAATACCTTTTTCTCTAATTTTGGGCTTTTTAATCCATTGATAATTTCGTGGCCCTTGGCCGTTGAACGCATGCGTGACCTTCTGGGTTTACTCTCAGTACTACCACCACCATGGATGCAACGACGTCTTCCTCCCCATCGTCATCGACCCTATCGTCGTAGGTATCGATAGCTACAAATTCACCTGCGCCGGGAGCGGGTTACGATACGAAGCGCAAGAACGCGTCGCTACAGACACTCTGCGCGAACTGTTGCTACCAACTGGTAAAGAGGCGATTACCGACCGTGGACGGTTCGTACTGGCGCCTAAGACGCTCATGCCAGTCCTAATTTCTTCGACGCCAGCCCAAAATCATGGTGGGCTGCACAAACGGTGTTCTACGGACTCGAGTTTGGGAAGACGATGTCGGTCAAGACGATGCGGGCGCAGCTCGAGAATGCGCTCCGCGATAACGGTAACGCGCTGGAAGTGCCGGCGCCGATCCTCGAACTCGAGGAGAAGAGCGACGAGGAGTTTCGGGCGCTGAATGCGCAGGCGCGGCGCGATGGGACGACTGCGCCGAGCCTGGAGGAAGAGCCGAAAACGAGGACGCGAGGTGGTGGGAAGCGCTCGCATGGGGCGTATGCTGAGTCGGAGGACGACGAAGATGCGGAGGACTACGACGAGCCAGCTCGGAAGCGCAAGGCGTCGATCGCGACCCCAGCCAAACGGCAAGGCAGAGTATCTCGGCGCGTTCAGCCGACCGTCCCAGGGCGATACATACTCCACGACGACCAAGCTGGGGTCATGGCCCTTGTCGACATCAAGGAGGGGCAAACGCCGCCCCAGGGCACGGTGCCCGTGGATCTCTACGACGGCACCGATACGACTCGTCCCAAGAAGAGCAGGGCGACTACATCCAAACGCCGGAGCGCTCCTGCTCATACGCCGATTCCGGGACGGTACGTGCTGCACGACGACGAATGCGGGGCCATTGCGTTTATGGACGTGCGGGAGGGCGACATGCCGCCTGAAGGAGCGGTGCCGCTGCATGCCTACGACGGGACCGATACTACCAAGATTCGGATGGCCCCGGGGCCAGCGCGCACAGCGTGATTGCGCGCTTTTGCGGACGGGTGGTTTTTCTATGGGAAGCTATGGGACGGGTACGTTGAAGAAGGTTGGCGGATGAAAAGGTGGCGCCGCACGCATCTCAATTTTTCCAACGCATCCTCTGCGTTTCTGGTTCATTATTCCTGTCTCTTTCGAAGCATTAATTTGGCCATCCTTTCTCCCATCGATGAACAGCGGAAACGGTCCCTGGAGCTGCGAGCTCATTGTGAACCTCGTTGTGAACCAATTGTGAACACTCCTCTCAAGACCGCCTTGAACAATGTTGCTGCACGAAACTCCCGTTGTGTGGATGGCAGACCGGGAAGGGGCGGCGTTTAAAATACGCGACCCTGATTTGAAGCCGGCATCCAAGGCTGGCACAGCCCAGGAGAGGTCCTTGCTCTTAGCCAATTAGGGCGTCCTCACCCACCCCTTCTTCTTCCTCGTCCAACCCATTCCGCCATGTACATCTCTCTCCCTCGTCGAGCTGTGGGCTCTGGGGAGGACCCCAACCACGTGAACATGCCCATCTCGACCTGGGTGCGTCGCTCCGTCGGCTGTCGCTTTTTCGAAAATTCATACTTTTTATGCGCAGGTCCCCGTCGTTGTAGTCGTCGGCGTGCTCGTGCTGCTCTCCTTCGCCGTCTGCGTGCGGCGACGACTGCACCGGGCAGCGAACGCCGCGTCGACGGCGCCCGGAGCTGCAACGCGCGAGCTGACGGCAGAGCAATTAGCTGGGTCCATCAACCAGAACCCGACGGCGCCCCCGCGTCGGACTCGTCGGCCGCGAAGGACACCGTCTCAGATTAGCACGGTGTCCCCTCCCTGCGTACGCCAAGGAACCTGGGGAGCTCGAACTCGTGGTGGTGCGCGGTCCCGATGGGGAGGATATGGCGATTCCGGCGGCGACGGTGCCCGCAGAGGACGACGACAGGTCGAATGACGAACACGACCGTGTCGACGCCGACGAGCGCCCCGAAGGCGTTGGCGCCGCCATCCCGACGCGGCAATCGACCGTCGACAATGCTCGGTACACCGAAATGCCGCAATCGCCTCATGATACTCCACTACTGGCGGCAGATCCCCGCGGGGAGGCGCCAGCGTACTTTGAGGTCGTCGACGAGCCGCAGGAATATCCTCCTGGCATCGAGACGACCGTTGCCCCTCAGTCGGCGGTCGTTCCAGGGTCCCCGGTACTGCAGACACCGTCACCAGTCCAGCGACGGTCTGGTTTCTTCTCCATCTTCCGACCTGCCCCAGAACCTGCCCCGGTTCCAACAACCCCGAGCGCTTTGACGCCAAGCGCGAGTGCCACCAACTTGGCGCTTACGCATACGCGTACGCGCTCAACGACCGGCGGCGGCGGCCACTCTCCCTCTCCCTCCGGCTCGCGGCACCGTTCCTCCCCCTCCGCCTCGACGCTCTTCTCCCTCGGCCTCGGCCGGCGCAAATCCACGCAATCCCTCTCCGCCTCCCCGCAAAACAACGCACTCACCTCCCCGTCCCTCATCTCCCTCGCATCCATCTCCTCCCCGCTCCCGCACACCCTCGTCAAAACCGAGTTCACGTCCCTGCCCAAGGCGGGGATGACGCCCGAGCAGTTTCGGCTTATTAGCGGGAACAAGGACGGCGGGCTGGGGAGGTTCGGGGTGCCGTTTGGCGATGTGGCGGTTGCGTTTGCGAGCGCGAATGCTAGTAGGGTGGGGCTCGACGATGCGGATGCGGACGCGGCGCCGCCGCCTGGGTGGGAGGAGGTTGCTGGTGCCGGCGCGTCTGCGCCAGAAGCGGACGCAGAAGCGGGGCCCTTGAATTTGCGTCCGCTGAATGACGAACCCCAACCCGAAGCCGAACATTTCTCGTCGGACGATGACGACCAGGAGGAGCCGAATACGGACTTTGGTCCGCCCCCGCCAGAGGTGTTCGTCACTGTCGCGTCGCGCGCCAACTCGACCATGAGCGGGCGCTCGATTGCGAGCTTTGCGACTGCGCAGGAGGGGGGCGACGACGAGGACGATGAAACGCGTCCTGGTGCGGCTACGCATCTCCGGGAGGAGACGGATGCCACTGTCCGTCCGTAATCCGTAATCCCGCTGTTTGGCTGGAAGGATTTACTGCATCTTCCGAGTTTCGCGGGCAACGCCGCCGCTAGCAGGCACCGACCCTTCCATCCCCATCCGCCACCCATCTCATCTACGCATCGCTCGGACCTCCCTCACGCATCCTACGCTTACGCATCCTCCACGTTACTTATTCTACATACATACTTACCGACCCTAACGCCCCATGCCCCCCTCCAAATTCCCTACTCCGATTCCTTCTGCGCTACCCCCGTCCCCGTCCCGAATCCGTTGCACGCAGGCTCTCTTCCTTTCTGTACGAACCGCCGCCCCATTCCCCATCCCAAACGAAGAGAAGGAGAGAAGGAGAGAAGAGAGAGCCTGTAGTGTACATGTGTATTACCATTACCAGTGGCCGGTATAGAATTTCGTTACGGCCGAACACAGACGGACGTGGTTTGCCAGTCAAATCGACAAGATAGGCGGCCGGGGACGCGGTCCTGTGTGATTATAAACGCGTTCGTCTTGGTCTTGCGCGAGCGGGTGCGTTTGCAGGGATGCATATGACGAGTACCCTGCTTCCAGCTTCAACAATGCAGGTTCTTGCGAATGGCGTTCAGCTCGTCAAGGTACTAAACTTTTTTTCTTGTTGCATCCAGATACTACGCACTATACTCCCGCTGGCGCAGATGCGAGATACGTCTCAATCAAGCTGCGTACCGTCTCGTCGTCGACCAAATTTAGGTCAGGTTTGAGTCCTCCAGCAATATCTTCGTCCAGGGACTCGTGGTCGTCGGCATCGAACGGCGCTCTACCCAACCAGATATGCCAAATGCTCACCCCGAGCGCGTACAGATCGTCGGCTGCACACAGCGGGAGGCTGTACTCGCGACACCTCCACGCGCTCTGGTAAGCCGACGTACCCTCCGTAGGCTGCGTTGCCTCAACCTTGAGCTGCGCGGCAGCAAAGTCGCACAAGACGAGGTTTCCGTCCCGCTTGCGGACGAGGACGTTGTCGGGTTTGATATCGCCGTGGATGATCCCTTTGTCGTGCATGCGACGGACGAGCAGCTGCAGCTGCTCTATCCACCGACGCTTCGTGGCCTTTGCAGCGCCAAGGTCGAGTGGAGTTTCATGTGGCATGACGAAGCCCTCGAGATTGCCCTTGACGAGGATTCGGCCTGTGACGGAGACGGAGATGTCTTCGCCAGCCAGCAGCATCATGCGCAGTTCGTGCTCGACTCGGGGAGCCATGTTGCTTCCGGTGAGGCTGTAGAATGACTTGAGGACGTGGCGTTCGTCCTGGCTCGTGCGCACGATGGCACTTCCGGACGCAGCGAGACGGCGGCCCTGTAGGTCAATACGGTCCACGTCGCCTGGCCATGCACCAAATGGCGCTTTAATGTCTGGGGGCATGGTCGTGGCTCGGCGTCGCAGAGAAGTGATGAGAGTTCGAGGTGAGTTTGGGTGATATATATGTCACATCGTGCCAGTGGAGTACTAGTTGCTGCGCGTCGTGAATCCCGCAAAATGAAGGCAGACTCCGCGCTCGGCACGGCAGTCTCTCCCGCACGCGCATAGGCGAAACTCTGGTATGCGGTGGCGAGCAACACGGCCATTGAGCCCGTGCCCGTATGCAAGCTTCAGTTTAACAGCTGCGGGGGGTACGGGCACTGGCTTCACATACCCGCCCGCAGCTTATTTTCGTTCGTTGACAAAATTTCAAACAGTACAAAGACATCATTTGACAAAGGAAATGCAACTACTAATCATGTTCGATATCAAGTGCCTAGACGCCTCTCCGCTCAGTCTCCCAGCTCAGACGAAAAATTGCATGAACTTACCCGCAGATACGGGTAAACCATAGGATATCCGCCGGTCTACCCGTGTAAAGCCCTATCCTACTACAGCGTAAAAATAGTTTCTTTGGGTATGTGCTCAACGGCCAGCGGAAGAGCGGAGCCCGTGGCTTCGGGTAGACGCAGCCACGCCGTCTTCTGTAGTCAAGCTGGTGCAATGATGCTAAAGATTGGAAAGGGTTGCTGACGCGAAGTCGACTCAATGGCAACTCGGTATCTGCTACGGTGTTGGATTATTTACACTGAGCCTCTCAACATATACGGTACGGGTATAAAGGTGCGTCCAAGCCAGCCTACCAGTCATCCGAACTCAGCCCACCCACAGACAAACAAAGGTGGCGTTTAACATCTTTGTCTCCCGGTCCAAGCCACTTGACATTCCCACAGATCTAGAAAATGTGCAACAGCAAACATAAGAAGTACAAGAACTGCAAGCAGCCCCGCGCTAACCCGCACACGTATTATGTTGATATCCCGTGTCCCGCCGCTGAAGCGCGCTACGCCGGAGGCACACCTTATCCCGCTGCGATGTGCAACCAGAACCAGGCAAACCCACCTCACTATCCCCTGGTCGGCGAAGGCTTGAAGACCACCGAGTCGATCAACTGCCCGACTTGTAGTGGGCAGACTATCTCCTAAGCTGTTGCTACACTTTTTATGTGGTATTATTATTACGAGTGACAAAGAGTTGTATAGATCCTGTCAATGGCATTTAGCAAGGCAACCTAGGCTCATAAAAGGTTGCCCGTTTAAAGAAAATCGAGATAGAGTTGCCACTGGCATCTGTCCGTATTACATCCAAATGCAAAAAGTCTTGTGTCTAATCAGACGCACTGTGGCGAGCATGACAGGGAAAACGACAACAGCGGCCCGGGGGCCCATCCCAAGGGCTTTGTGGTGTTTACCCTCCCTCCCTCCTCCTCCCTGTTGAACTTGAACAAAGAAGGTGACGGAATGCCAGAAAAGTCGACGTCCGAGTCGGTGTTCACATCCCAATCTCGTTTGGTCCCCGCGGGAACCGGAAGCTTCCAGCCCGAAGCGATTTCGTTGATCTCTTGTCTCGAGACCTTCTCCAGGTCGTAGTCATCGAATAGGCCATCCTCTATGGCGTCTTCCAGGGAAGGACTGCTGCATCTTCCCAGTTTCGCGGGCAACGCCACCGCTACCTACAGGGGCACCGACCAGCATCCCCATCCCCCCACCCATCTCATCTCAGGCTCTCTTCCTTTCTGTACGACTCCGCCGCGCTGCCCCCATTCCCCATCCCGAAAACGAAAAGAAGGAGAGAAGAAAGAGAGAGAAAGAGAACCTGTAGTGTACGCGTGTAGTACCATTACCCGTGGCCGGTAAGTATAGAATTTCGTTGCTGCCGTATGATAAATGAATACAGGAGGACAAGGACTGGAATCATATCTTGGGTCGCGCGACGCGGCCACGCATTTCGGATGCCAAAATCCCGTTCGGCTGTCCACTCCTACGGGGCGGTCGTTGGTCGACGTCAAAAGCTCGCCGCATCCACCCGCCACTGACTATGGCCTCGAATATTTTGTTATAATCAACAATCCCCGAGTCGAGTCGCGCGCGTTTGCGGGGTCGACTTCGGCTCGACTCGAAGCGTGACCTGCCAGTGATTAATGTTCTAATCTGAGATGTCTCCTCTGATTCTGCGTCTGAGCTGGAATCAAGTCTCCTCAAGCGGCGCCGGCGCCGAGTCTCAAGCTGTTCAAGTAGGCTCAATGTAGGGCTCGACTCGGAGCGTACGCGCTTCAAGTTGTTGTCCTCCGCTGGGGTTGGGTCGACTTCGTGTTCACGTTCGCGCTCGTCTGCGGTTTCATCCGAGAGAGACTCGTCCTCCAGATGTGAGTTCTCTTCGGGTACCGAGGCCGACACATTGGGGAGCGGAACCGCGGCGGTTGGGGGAGGGGTGTCTGGAAGATGTGATTCCGATTCCGATTCGTCTCGAGGGAGAGGCTCCTCGTCTTCCGAGCTTTCTATCTCCCGTTCGTCGTCGCCACACAAACAATCCGGTTCGTCCAACAGAGCAGACTCGTCCGACGAAGAGTAGGGTTCCTCGTCGACCGGAGGAGGGCGCTCCCCTTCTGCGGCGGTTGGGAGTGGGTAATCCGAAAGAGGTGATTCGTCTCTAAGGAGAGGCTCCTCGTCTTCCGAGCTTTCTAGCTCCCGTTCGTCGTCGCCACACAAACAATCCGGGTCGTCCAACGGACCAGACTCGTCCCACGAAGAGTAGGGTTCCTCGTCGACCGGAGGAGGGCGTTCCCCTTCTGGCATCCGTTCATCGTCCGCATCCAGACAATCCGAGTCGACCAACGGAGACGGAGTTTGTCTCCAACGCGGCGCCGCAATGTCTGGGGCGGACTCGGAACTATCCGAAGGTAAAGGCTCCTCGTCGTCCCTCACTTCCATTCGTTCGTCGTCGGTATCTGGCAAAGGCTCCGGGTCGGAATCAACCAGCGGGGACGGAGCTTGTTTCCAACGCGGCGCGTGGGCGGCGACGGTGAGCGGCGCCGCGATTTCTGGGGTAGAGCTATCCGAAGAAGACCAGAAATCCTCGTCCACAGGAGGAGGACGCAGCGCCCCTGCTTCCCTCCGGTCGTCATCAGACTCCGCGTCGACCAGCAGAGACGGAATCGGACGATTCGGCAAAGGGAGGAAGTCTAGAGGGTCTTCCTCTTCTTCTTCTATCCGCGTGTCATCCCTATGCAAGGACTCCGAGTCGTCTAACAGAAGTTCCCGCATAAACGCCGGCTTCCGCCGGAGGGCCCGCGCGGTTACTCTGTCCAAGTCGGAGCCAGAGGCGTGCTCGTCCTCCGCCTCCGACTCGGAGACGACATGGTGGGGAGGAATATGAGTGGTAGTACGAGAACGGCTACCATGGACCGCAGAAGGTCGTCGCGAGGATTTTGGTTTGGCGGCGTCCAGCGGGTCGGAGTCGCTTGTGGAATACTGCAGTTTTCGGCGCCGCACGAGTGAGAGCTTTTCCCTAGAGTCGTCCGAAGACTCGGCGTTATCCAAACGCCAGTACGGTGCGCTTGATATCCATTGCGACACAGGTGGCGTCGAGACGGCGGGCCTCTGTTTGATCACCTTGACGGGCCCGGGGACGACTCGTCGGAAGAACGAGACATCGAACTTGCCGTCCAATTTATCGAGGAACCTGGAGCCTTCGGCCATTGGTCCGAGCTGCGGCAGCCTGCATCAACGACTTCGCGGCGGACAAAGAATATCACGCACCTTCAAATACCAGTATTTACCGGGGTATGATCCCCGCCACGAACGCTCAGCTTCTAACGCGCCGACTTGAAGCAGTCGCCCGAGCAGGATGCCCACCACCTCCCGGGATATACCGGCGGCGGACGCTGCGCCCCACTGCTTCTGCTGCTTCTTTCGCGTACTCTGCGCTGACCCTTCGCTGTTGGCCAACAGCAGCCCCGCAATCTGGTTGACCGTGATCCTCTCAGAAGGATCTCCTCGTACCAGCGCGCCAACGAGCGCAACAACGTCTTTAGCGAGCGATGCAAGATCCTTCGTCGCCAGCCTCGCGGACTGCACACAGTTACTGCACGTCTGGCAGCGCCGATCCCGAAAATCCTCCCCAAAGTGCCGGAGGAGGGAAAGAACAAAACACTCGGCGGTGCTTTCGGCAAACTTTACCATCGCGAGGGCGTGTCGTTTCTGCGCGATTGTTTGCATGTCATTGCGCAGAACTATCGGCCCAGGTCCGGGATATATGACAATAAAGAGGTCGGTGTAGCGGTACACTGGAGAGAATCGGTTAAGTTTGCGTGTGTAGTCAGAAGGTGAGACGTACAGAGTAGGCAATCGGCATCTTTCCCGTCCCGGCCGGCGCGTCCGATCTCCTGGTAATATCTTGGTGGAGGTTGAACAAATTACGAATATGGAAGGAGGAATCTCACGATTCTACGCTGCTGGGGCAGTCGTAGTGCACCACGAAGCGAACTAGGGGACCGTCAGTGGCTTTGATCGCTGTCGACTACAGACATACCATCCGCTTTGTCGATGCCCATCCCAAACGCGGTCTTGAAAAAGCTCGGCGCGCTACACAATTCGCAGATTGGACGCGTACCGTGGCTACCATGACCTTCGCCGTTCCGTCCATCCAGTCGTTCACCGCCTCCTCCTCCTTGCGGTCCCCGTGATAAACGACAGCCGAGATACTGTATTCGCGGAGCTTCGTCGCAAGCTGCTCGCAGGCCTTCTTCTGGCGCCGAAAGACAATTCCCGACTCGTGACGGTGGTTGGTCCAGATCCAGTCAACGAGCTGTCGAAGCGCGCCCTTTGCGCTTTTGTGCTCGATGGTAATCGTGAGATTGGGTCTGTAGAGCGAGTCGCGGATAATCGCCGGGTCCGCGAGGCGGAGCAGCGCACTGGTGGATGTTAGCGAATCCGGAGTCAAGGTCGATGTCGTGGCAACGATGGGGACGCCGGGAAAATCGATGCGGATGTTCTTCAAGCGCAGGTACTTCAAGAAGACTTTGTTGAGTATGGCTGAATCCTTCGATGAATCTGCTCTCGTACCGATTCCCGGAAGGTCGGGCCCCATTGAACGATGCAGTGCGCCTCGTCGACTACGAATCGTCCCAGCTGCCTGCTCGCATGCAACTGGAGCAAAAAACCGCGAAACCATTCGCTGGTTCCGTATATTCGCTCGGGAGTAACGTATATCAACGCTGGGCAGTGGTCGGAGTTCACGGCCTCCCACAATGACCCTGCCGAGCGGAAGCTGTTCGTAGGCAGGGAGGTAATCGATATGACCTCGATGCCCTTGGCCTCGCAGGCCTTCACCTGGTCTTGGATGAGAGAGATGAGGGGGGAGATGACTATGGTTATCTTCGGCGACTGGAGCCGGTTCTCGACGACGGCGGGAAGCTGGTAGATGAGGCTCTTGCCGCGCCCGGTAGGCAGAAGGACCATCACATCTCGTCCGTCGAGGGTGTGCTGGATCGCGAGGGCTTGACTCCCATGGAAGGCCTGGTGGCCAAAGACAGACTTGAGAATGTCGCCATGTTTTGTCTGGACCTCCTTGTGAATTTGCGCGTCGGCGGCCGAAATCAAAGGCTGCGTCCACAAGTCCTCGACCGGGATGGGGGCGACGCGGTAAATGTCGCGTTCCGCGTCGCTACTCTCCTCGCCGTCGAGGTCTCCTCCGAGTTCAAGTCGGAGCTTGCTGATCCGGTCCCGATAAATTTGTCTAAAATTCTGTGAAAACCCGTGGAAGAGGTTCGCGCAGAACCTACTGTATTTGCTTGAGCGTAGTAATATCCTCCAGCACGTCGTCTTGTTCGATGTAGTTGCTTATGCGAACGTCGAATTCGCGCTTTTGCAGACGATTGAGCCGCAAGAGACCACGGAGGCGATTTGGAGCGTGCTCAGGCTGAGGTTCAGTCAGCTGCTGTTTCTGCGTAGGTTTTGGATGGGGGACCTCGAGAGCTTCACCTGGAGGTGGCGTCGGTGGCATTGCACCGAGAATTCGAAGGTGATGGGAGAGAAGGAGAAGCTCAAGGATGTCACGCTCCCAAACGCTGCCTCAAGGCCTCACCCGTCATCTGGAACAACAAAACGCCAACGACTGGACGCTCTCGGCGACGCCGCCCGGGACGATGCTCGCCAAGATCGGCGCGAGCTTTGCGGGGGTGACTCGCGGGGGAAGACGACATTCGGGCTGGACACCCTTAGACTGGAGCACGGGCCGACAGCGAGCGTTCAAATGTTAAGTCTGCGTACCGTTATGCTGGCGAACGACTGGAAGGTCGTTTCTCTTGCGCGGTTGGTCGGCGATGGGTACGCGTATTTGAACGCGGCGGATGGGGCGGGGCCGATGACGCCCGTTGCGGCCGTTGCGGATGTGGTCGAGGCAAAGAACGCGGGGGTTGCCGCAGTCGTCTTAGGCGCAGGTCGTCCCCTTCTGGCGCGGCCAATAACAACAACAACGGCGGTGGTGCGTCGAGTTCTCTGGTTGTACTGTACCGTCCGTTACTAGACAGCCCACGCCCGCCGCCTTCCTGCACGTACTTGTTTCCACCTATCGCTAGATGCGCAAATAGAGCTCCCCGACCTTCACGAAACGACTAAACGGTCTTAACGTGCTGCCTCTCTCCCGAACTTCCATCCTCGTACTACCTCGCATCCAGCCTGGAGTAGCCAATTTCCCGTCTCTCTGCTCTTCTCCTCCTCGCATCTTGTTGGGTACCTAGCTCTCACGATCCTGCGTTCGCCTCACGTCCTACGCCTCTCATTTCCGCCGATGCAGCTCAAGATCGACTCTGGCGAACCGAAACCGTTCCGCCATATGAAGCACCTCGAGAATTCGAAGAACTTCCAAGCCCAGCAATGCTCTTGAAGTTGGTCTCGCTCATTGGGCTCCTGGCTCGCTGCAACAATGTAATCGCCAACTGCTACCATGGCACAACCTTCTCCCCGCGGTCGGAGACACCAAATGCGCCGGTGCATATCAGCAACTTCAGCTACATAGCCCCTCACCCTCCAAGCTACTGGGCGGACCTCAGCCCAACATACTCGACCTGCCGCAGCGGGACACGCCAATCGCCCATCGACCTCTCTGCGTCTCTCGTGCAGCCCCAAGCCCCAACACGACCGCAAACATTCAATACCTCAGTGCCCGATACTCAGCGGGCGAGGATTTCTATTTCCGGGTCGACGGCGTCAGTGCTGAAAAGAACGAAACGGCACCGTTCCTAAACCTCGGGACGACCGTCGAGGTGGTCATGACTGGACGGGGCGAAATGGTGCTCGACGACACGGATTTTGCTGTCAAGCAGTTTCACTTCCATACCCCGAGCGAGCATACGCTTGAAGGGGAGAAGTTCCCGCTCGAGATGCATATTGTGCACCAAGCCCCCAGTACGTTTCAAATCGATTGCTCGAGTTCTGCTCCGCGGTTCCGTGCCTGACGAGTTGGCGCTACTAGATGGCTCCATCGCGGTACTCGGAATCCTTTTCGAGCCAACGGGCAATAAAACCAACACCGACCACTTCTTCGCTCCGATATCCCGCGCCGTGGACGATATCGCCTCTCCAGGAAACCAAACGACCGTCACGGGCCTTGACTTGAACGCGCTCATCGGGCCCTTCAACAATGTCGGCGGAAGCGACATAATCGAAGTATATACATACACCGGCTCGCTCACGACCCCGCCCTGCACCGAAGGCGTGAGCTGGTTCGTGCTGAGCAAGCCGCTGCTCGTGAACGTTGACTCGTACAACGCGCTGAGCAAGGTTCTCAAGTTTAACGCGCGCTACACGCAGAGCCCGCTTGGACAAACGAATTATGTGGAGGCGGCGGCGCACGATGTGGCGGCACAGGAGGGTGCGCTACTATATTCTCCTCTGTTAACGATTGGCTGAACGGTGCGCCCACAGGATGCAAAGCGGTCTCTAGCGATGGGAATACGGCGACGGCGGGTGATGGCTCGACTGCTAGTGGCAACTCGGTCGCTGATGGAAACTCGGCTGCCGCTGGAAGCTCGACCGCAGGTGGCGATTCGACGGCGGATGGCAACTCGAATGCCGGTGCCGGCTCGAGCTCGGGTTCAGCGAACTGATTTGAACACCACGGGTCATCCTTTGTGTGTATTTCGAGTAAGAGTATTGGATTGTCTCTTCGAGGAAGCCCATGCTCCGGATCCCAGTATCCGGATGATCAGAACTCTAGAGTCTGATTCTAGTGTGAGGGAAATCGCGAATTGGAGCGAAATACATTGTGGGCACGATGAAATCAGCTAACCGGCAACTCCGGAAACTGACACTAGCCGGGACCTCGCGGAGGTGTCGGAGCAGGGAGCAGCATAGCTCAGGCTGGTAGTCGTTAGTAGGCCGAAGCAGTCATTTCCGCCGGCACATCCGGCGGCACTCGCCGCAGCAGTGCAGCCGTTAGTGGCTGGACGACGGCTGCATTGCGGCGGCATATTCTGGTTGCCCGTAAATGAAATAAGCACTTGTCGATTCAGATTTCCATAAAAGAGGGTACTCTAGGCCAAGGCCAACTGAGGAGGATAGCTGTTGGGCACCTCTCCCCGGCCTGCTATCGCATCTACGGGTAATCCGCAGCACAAGAACAGCTCCCTCGCCTCAGCCCTTTGTTCCCCGTCACTCTGTCCGTATGCGATCTCCAGAAGACATTCCGCGCGTCCGCGATATATGCCCATTCGCCCAAACTCTTCGAGAGCGACATCCAACACTGCGCGACGGCTTCTGGCGTCGAGTTCGTCATGCTGCGCCTTTACAAAATAAAGCAGAGCCCAGGGGATTCCCTGCGCACAGCTCTTGAGCTTCGCGTATGCAAGCAGGACTACCGCCCAGTAGATGGTCGTCTCGGGTGCATTCTCCAATGAGAGACTTGCCATCTTGGCGAGGGTCAAACAAGTGAGAGCCGGGCTAGCATCGTGATGCGAGTGTAAACACTGGTGATATATCTCATTGGCTTCCTTCAATCACCCGATCTGTTGGAAAAAGATCCCAACTATCAGGTCCTGCATCCGCTCAGCGTGTTTAAAACCGTTTGCGCGGAAAATGTCTTGGGCGGGCTTGACAGCGGTCAGAACTTGCTCTTCCTTCTCATATCTGCCCAGTTCGACGTCGATTCCGACTACTTCCTGGAGGGAGTTGGCATAGAACATTGCAGTCGAAGCCCCAGCCTGAGGGCCAGCCGCGCTAGCCATTTCCATAATCCGGCGATGCAACTTCCGGGCATCGAGGTATGCCGTCTGATGCAAATATGCATCGGCAAGCGCATCCAACGCGCCGAATTCTTGTTGTACCCCCTGAACATCCAAGGCCCGGAGAAGCCTGAGAACTCGTTCCAGTCTTTCCGTTGCTGCCGGGAAATCTCCGAGTTGAATGCAAGCGCTGGCAGTTGCGGTGAGGGCTCTGCATTCTCCATCAAAGTCCCCGTTCCGTTGCGCGATCCAAATCGCTTGGTCGGCGTCGTTGCGCGCTTCGACAGCGTGTCCCGCGCAGCGACTCATATTCGAGTGCATCACGAGGGCGCGTTGCCATAGGTTGCTTGATTCGTAGCTGGGGACATTCCGTGCGACAGAGAGAGCAAGTCGAGACTCTTCTAACGCTTGGTCGAGGTTGCCGCCACGGAACCAAACATGGGCTGCTGCATAGTGAATGTGAGCTGCAGCAGACCTGTTAATTTCCTGCAAGGGATCTATTTTGGCACGCACCCTCCACCGCTACATCTTTCGCCTTGCGGGCATACTGCAACGCCTGCGCAATCAAAATAACCATGTTCGCATGTGTGTCCTGGTAGCGAACACTGATTCGTCGCAGGATATGTTGTATGCGGAGGTCGTCCTCATCGAGACGCTCGATGTGATCTGCGACTTCGGGGGTCAAGACTGAGATGCCCCAGGAGGCGTAGAATGATTCAAGAATAAGGAGCGCATGGATGATATCCTTGATCTCTTGGCGGTTTTCTTTGTTGAGATTCGATAGACCATATTGCAGGACACTCTTGTAGTTCCCCATGTCGGCAAACAGCCGACGAAGATCGGTCTTGGCACCTTGTTGTGGCTCGCGCCAGGGGCGATATAAACAATCCCAGTGGACGCGAAGAGGTCGGAGGAGCGAAACATATGCGGGCGGATGGAGGACGGAGATTACTTCCCGCACCGGAGCAAGGACCTTCAATCGCCCTGCTTCATGGTATGCGAGCGCGGTTTGCATGAGTGCAAACTTGGCCGCCAACGGTTGGCTGATTGGGATTATTCCTGGCCGCAGGTCCCCCTCGATGAGCCCGTCAGGCATAAGCGATAGGATACTCAATAGTTCGAGTGCGCCGGGGGTAGATATGAGTCTCGGGCTCGAGAGAGATATGCGAATAGATGCCGTCAGGCTGTGATCTTTGTCCTCTCCTTCGGACAAAAGGGTAATGTTCTCGGTTGACCATCGCGCAAGAACAGCGGAACAGCCTCCGTCGGACCGCGATGCGGTCGAAGCCATAAGCGTTACCGCCAGGGGTACGTTCCCTGTAATGGAAAGTAGTTTGGAGATGTCCTCGTTGTTTGTTGTATCGTCCGGGTCTGCGATCTCGACGAACGCCTCAAACGCATCAACAGCGCTCAATGGCTCCAGTGGTGGCAAGAACGGCCTCGACCACTTCACACGGGAAGGTCGCTCCTGGCCGCGCATGGTGATCTGAGAGAAAAATCAGCACCTGTCGAGGCGTTCTGAGGAAGCCAAATTCGAACCAGTAGCCCCATTTCGGGGATCTCAGCCAAATTGGCCATAAGCTCTTCGACCGGCCAGCGCGTCGCAACATCCTCCCCAAGGCGTCTCGAAATTATCAAGGACAATGAGGGTCCCTGGTTGCGCACGGAGCCGTTGCACTACCGCCGCGCCGGGTCTGCTGGCAATGTTCAACCCCAACGCTACCGCCAATGCAAGTGCAATGTCGTTTTCCGTCCGCATCGAGTCGCAGGCAATAAAATATCGCTGCTTGTATTTTGCCACGACGCTGGAATCGTGCATGAGCGTTTTCGCCATTGCCGTTTTGCCGATGCCGCCCGGACCCAGAAGAATAATATTGGGAGAGTCCTGCATGAGCAGCTCTAGTGCGAGCTTCATTTCCTTGTCGCGCCCGTGGAAGATTTGCGGGGCCGGTGGGAAGAAGAGGGAAAGTGTGCTTGCGCTGTTATCAAGCTATTTAGCGCGCTATACAAGAGAAGAGCAACGCGACTCACCCGCTTGTGGAGCTGCGGCTGCTCTAGGGGAGGCGACGATTGTTAAACAGGATATGTAGATGACGGGCGCACTCACAAACGAAACCAAAGATGTGTTATTTTGTAGTATCTCGAGCATCTCTTGTTGTTGTGCGCGAATAGCCGCATCAATGCCTGCCAGGCCCGCGAGGGAATCCATCTGGCGACTAATTTAACAACACAGCAAGAAACGACAAGCCATACTTTGAAGAAGGTGGCCGCGGAGGCTAAAGCTGCTTTGCATTCCTCCAGCTGCATTGTGGTGCGCTGCTGCCGGAGGAGCCGCTGAAACCGCCCCATATCTTGCTGCGCGCGGAGATAGCCCTCGATCTTCTGGACAGTTCTAAGATTGGTCAGCCTCTAGTGCGTGCACTTTATTTCACGTACTCGAGCAAACGAAAACATTCATCTACAGTCGAGGGCGAAAGTTCTACGAAATCACCGGTATTGTAGAGTAAAGTCGTGAGGTTGGCCAAGACGCCAGTGAGCCGCTCAAGCAGCAGTTTGCACTGTTGCTTGTTGGTCTTCGCGCCCTGTAGGGATGTAAAAAAGGAGCGGGTGCGGTGATTTTCACGTACTTCTGCCGTTTCGAAAACCAACAGCGAAACACCGACAATTTCCTTCAAGTATGGCGCAGAAACGCCCGCAGTGGCGGATTTCAAGGCTGCAAGAATTTGGACCGTGCATGTAGTCATTGTGGGGCGGAACTGGGAGCCCACGGCGTCTACGCCTATTATATGCACTGAACGGTGAGCTTCGAGGATCCCGGATCATGATAAGCACTTGTTGATGATTCGTAAAGCAGCGGTTGAGTTTGAAACAATGGTCGAGTCGTCGTGAGTGCTGATGAAAGGGTTACGTTGTTCAGTGGCTCTAAATATTTTAGACCCACCAGCTACAGTAAATGGACGGAAGGAAGGAAGTTGCTGACTCAAGGTCCCGGCGACGACTCGGACGACCGAACAAAGATGAACAAGCTTCGAGAATAGACAGTAAATCTAAGAATAGACCCTAATACGCCTAAAGATGGCGTCAGTGCTTAAGCGCTCAAGCTGTGGCGATATATGTAGAACGCACCGAGTCGAGTCCGCCAGCCTCTATAGAAACTTCGCATTTCGGCTCCCGACTAGGAAATAGCGGATTGTCGCGCGCGCGTTGGGAATTTGCATGCAGAACGTCGGCTGGAGCGCAAAGACGGAGCTATACATGCAAGATACCGTTGCGTTATATCTTAGGAAAAGGCGATACATATCGCGGCTAGACGTTTGAGGGCGGAGCTCGTAGATATGACGCAGATGCGGCCGGTCTATACGGAAGTCTATCAGGTGTTAGCGGGAGCGTAGACGGATACTAGCGCTAGAACCTTACCTTTCTGATAACAAAGACCATCGCGTCAAGCACGTAGTTGATCCCGATGCGTGAGTGGAGCAGGTGGACCTGGAACGCTCAGGTACTCTCAACACACCAGCAAGCCTCTGGATACCGAGAATAAGTTCGTACGCGAGAAGTGGAATTTGACCGCGGTGGGAGTCGAAAGAAAGGATGGTGGTGTTAGTTGACGTGTTCGAAGTGATGCCACTGGTTTTGCACTTGAGGTTGCCAGACTAGACGCCAGCATCCAGCTGGCTTAGACCTTGCTTTGGCAATGGGAAGTACTGTAGTATTTCTTTCAATTGGTAGGTCATGGGTCTCAGCTTGAATTCCTTGCAAAAATTTGGCAGGTGTCACGGCAACCGGGAAAACTTCAGGAAAAGTTCTGGACGATCCCAAGATTCAGTAAAAATGCTACCTTTTTTTTCAAGCTGAGCCACCGTACAGGACTTAATTTACTACAAGTTTGCACCATCCAGAACATTGGAGCATTTGTAATGATAGCTGTGTAGCTCCAAATATGCACCAGTTGATTGACTTTATGCATGCAGCTGGCAACAAAGGAAGTGGACAATCACAGGGATATTTTAGCTTTTCTCTGCACGAAGCGGAGCAAAACAACCATGAGCACCTTACGAAATTACTGTCTGGTCACGGTGATGAACAAAGCCTTATGGATTGTGTTTTTTTTTTTTTTGTAGACAATGTCGCATGGTAAAATGTTAGTCGGATTGAGTGAAGTAGTACAGTATTACCTCAAAGCGCGGGAATGGATATAAGAGCCAGATTACACATAGTGTGTTTCATACATTTCACTGCAGGAATTCCCTGAATCAACCAATCTCCGTCCAGTCCCTTATCACTACTATTGGACAGCGGTACTAGGTGAGATTGTCTGTAGGAGAATAACTCCAATATCCATTTTGTTTCCATCAGGACCCTCAAATCAGAATTATATTCCACCATCACTCAAACAAATCTGAGGGAGGGGTCCCTATCCCCCTACCAAACATAAATCAATATTTTCAGAGCGGTTAGTCGAGATCACTGGCACCGCAATATATGAGGTGCATAGAATCATTTTGGGATAATACTCCATTGAGAATACCTTGACTTCTCAGGTCATCTTGGTATTTGCGGAATACACTGCCGAGACATGATATTGCTGGATATGCTCTTGCATCAATTTTTGGTTATATGTCGGCACCAAACAAGCACGTGTTTAACTGGTTCCAACAATACAACCATCCTGACGGATTATAATTGCTGCTGGTGCAGGCAATTGATTGGAGCACAACTCACCTCAAAAAGGGCACTTACGAGACATTCTGATCCACCAGAATCTTTCAAAGATTTCCAGAATTCTCTCAGCAGGATTGAAAGAAAAGCTCTCGCTTGAACCATTGTGACCTGTCATGTGATGTGACATGTCACGCATCTCCCCAACTACTAGATGTCCCTATATAAGGTCAGATGTTCAACTTGAGCCCGGTAGACAACCAGTAAGCACACTTAAGGTGTACAAATCAGCTTTCTCTCAATACTGTTGCAACCCTACTGTGGTATTTAGACCTTGAGTTTGTGTAATGTGTAGGACAGGTTGTTGAACCGAACCTCTGCAAGTGTGTAATGTGTAAGACCCCCCCAGAATACGATCAAAAAAATTCCCAAATGAGGCAAGTCCAGATCATATTTTTTCCAACCCATATATGGTAATTTCATCACTGATGAACGTGTTACAGGACTGTAAGTTCAGCCTGTAATGTGTACAGTGATACCCCCCCCCCAAAGTCAAGGTCTAAATACTACAGTACTCTGTGACCCTATGCAACGGCATGCCCTGTTGGAAAGCCTTAGTCAGTCACTAGGCCGGTTTGAGAATAAAAGGAGGCCCCTTTTTAGATTTACATGTTGTACAATGTAAATAAGAGTACATTTATGGGCTGCCCTTTTCTACGCCCAGATTTCAAACAAATAGTAGCACTCTATTGCTGCCCAGATTGTATGTAAATAAAGTTCGATAACTGGGGCCCTTTAAATAAAAACATGACAAAAAACGGGCCCAGATTTGAGGCCATAAATCACAATAATGAGGTGCCGATATCTGCCCCTATTTCTATCCAAAAAAAAGGGGGGCAAATATCAGGCCCATATTATTGGTCAATAACGTCATTCAAACAGAAGCCTGTATTCGGGAGCAATAGTGCCCCCATTTATCTCTGCCGCCTAAAATATGGGGGCATTATTTCCTTTAAATAGTGGCACCAATTTTTTTGGTCTTGTTCACGCACCATATGCGCCGCAGATTTCTCCCTGTTATGTCGCGGAAATAAGTCCAAATGTCGGCACATTATTGTTGTGCTTTATGGGTTCAAATATTGGCCCACCTTTGGTCTCATTTCTTGCCCCAAAAAGGTGCCCATTTTCCCAGACCATAATTTATTACTTTGACGAGTGGAGTTCTCTGACTTTTTTAATTATGGGCTTACAAAAGGGCTGCCCATAATTGTACCCTTATTTACAACATTTAAATCTAATAAAGGGCTCCACTTAATTTTTGAATCAGCCCAGTGAGTGTCTCTTTTATGTTTGGTTACCCGTCGTTTCAGCCCCCGTGCCCACCATTAGTTATGGCCGCCATTTTCGTCCACGGCCGAAAGTCCACGGCCGAAGGTTTCGGCCGTGGTCTGTTTCGGCCGTGGACTTTCTCGGCCGTGGTTAGTTCGGCCGTGGACTTTCGGCCGCGGTCGAGAATTTTTGGCCGTGGTTGAGTTCCATAGAAAGGAATTCAGCGCCGCCCACAAGTCACCCCACATTCCGCCGACAAGCACTTCAACAACACTCCCGGGCCATGGAAGGAGAAGAAAAAGGGACTTTTTGCTGGCCGCGTCGACGCAAGGCAACACTATTCGCATCCTCGTTCACGGTCCGCGGCGGAGCGGACACTCACTTCCCCGATGCCGAGCCCAGCCCGTCGTCGGACACTTCTTCGGTGTTCAACTTTGGGATGGGCAGAATAAAACTGCGCAAACGGCCCAGCGGATTGAGCTTGCGCAGAATGGGCAGTGAACAGAGCTTGCATATGGCAATGACACCCAGTATTAATGTGCGCGGTTAGGTGGCGGTTACTGCATCTTACACTTTCTATGATTTTCTTGGTTGTAATGTAGTATTTCATTCAATCCAAATAAAGCATATTAGTTGTGCTTTTGGGCCTAAAACTCTGTGTAACCACAGTGCCCTGTGGCCCAGTGGTCCTTGATTCAATTGGAACAGGTAAATGTAACTTATATGTATCAAAAACAGGGTTTTGAGGCGGAACTAATATGCTTCAATTAGGTTTGGGTGTGTGAGATTGCCTACGAAATTCACAATTCGCAATCTGTCCCCATTAGACAATTCTCACCATCAAAACCCATCAATATCTATTGATCTTCTTTTTTTGGGATTCAGATTTTTTGAGATTTTGGTGTGACATGGCTCAAATAATTTTCGTAAAAAAATAGCCCTGTGATGCGTGACCTACACATTGAATGAAACACCACAGTATCTGCCCACATTGGAGACCCTCCTCTTGCATGTACAATATACTACTCAACACATTGTGCATCAAAATCCGCTACCTTTTGCCTGCAGCATGTCTCATGATCACTGGAAAATGTTGGTGATGACCTTACGAGGCGTCCGAGGACCCCTGTTAGTCGGGGGTGAGGTCAGATACAAAAAAAGGTATTTTCAAAATTTCTGTCCGGACTAATTTTGCTCCGGAGCCTGGGTACTTTGTCCGGACTACTGGCTAACCTTGCCAGATTCCAAAATTTTGTCCGGACTCTTAATCAGACCCCAGAAATTCCGGAAAAAAAAGTGCTATTTCAGAAATACATTGCGCTTAAGCTGCTTAATCCTCGACGGTGGTGGGCCAGAAATTGGGCTTTGCATTGTCGAAAGTGAGCTGCGACGGGTCATCGGGTATTTTGTTGTGATGCTAACTGAAGCCTGGTAGCTATTTGTTTGCCACAATGCGTCCCGGGGAAAGAACATCGGATGGAAGGGTGTTTTAAAGAATGTCGGGAGGAATCTGGCGCGCTCGCTGTAGCTCGAACGGCTGATATTTCGGTAGCATTGCAAAAATTGTTTCCCGCATCCGCGCCATTCAGACCAAAGGAGTCGCACGTCGACCGGCTGAGCAATGTGGAGGAAAACCTCGGAGTGCATGGTTGTAGGAAGAGCATCTAGATTGACAATGGTGCTCCTACAAGAATGTGATCGTGAGGTACAACTTGGAACAATGGGTCAGCAAAAATTTGTCCGGACCCCCCATCGACCTTCCGCCCATGCTTCGCCCCTGTCCGGACCAGGACATCGACCTTGTCCGCCTCGAGGCCAAATTTGTCCGGACTCTGATGAGAGGTACACCCAAATTTTCGAATTTCTTGTCCGGACTTTCGCACAAACCTCATCCCCAATTAACAGGGGTCCTGGCGTCCGCCGCAGTTGTCGTGCCCGTGAAATCTGCTCTCACCCCTCAAGCTCTTGGCGGACCCTGACAGACCTTCCAAACCCGTGTTTGTCCCGCTTGCCAATGTTCCCCGGTGTGGTCACATCCATGGAACAATGCATGTCTCGGAACTCTGGACACATCCATGGCATGAAGTAGAGACTTTTCATTGTGTATACGTTGCACACCGGAAGAATGGGTTTGTTCAACACATAATGAAAATGAATTAACCATCACTCATGAAGAAGGAAAATTACACGAGCAGGTGCAGATTCTATATTTAATTGTAATAATGATGTCAAGTTCACTAGTTTGATGAGACAATTTGTGCATGCGGGAAAAATGCACAATGAAGCAGTGGCTTTGGCCTGGTGATAGAATAATACTGTAGCATTCTGACCGGATGTTCACAAATTTTAATTTGTTTGACCTTCGAGACCCCCGCAAAATTTCCTTTTGATTTTAGTTGAATTTAGCCGGTGGCCCTTTTTTTTGTGTGTCACACATTACCTGAAAAACCGGTCAGAATACTTCAGTAGGTTCACAGACTTAAGTCATGTAGTTTGGCAGAGTGAAGTTCACATGACGAGAAGGGTGGCTGTGGGCTGGTGATGGAATAATAGGTTCTGGAGACCTGGGTGTATGCCAGGGGTGGGAAAGTGCACATGACGGGAGCCGTGGCTGTGGGCTGGTGATGGAATAATAGGTTCTACAGACCTGGGTGTGTGCCAGGGGTGGGAAAGTGCACATGACACTAGTCACCTGATCATATAAATAATTTCCAAGGTGGGGGACCTAGCAAAGCAAGGTGAAGAGGCATACTCTCACAAACTCGAGGCATGTCTAAGAACCAAAAAAAAGTGAGAGCGGACTAGATTTGTGTGTTGCTATTCGAAGTAGATAACCACAATCTGGTTGTTGCAAAAATACACCCAATTTCCCGAGTACAGCGACGACCAGAGATCGTGGACCCGGCCGAGGACATCTTCCCCTTCACGATAGTTGACTATTGCGGGAGCGATATGAGCAGTGTCCGGGTGGATCAAGAGCCTCTGCGAATTCGCGTTGAGTTCGCTTCGGAATGCTGTATGGGAGGCTGTTTGGGTGTGGCCCGAGAAGATAATAGACAGTTTGCGCGGAGCCACCGGAAGCCACCAGGTGGCATTTTGGCATTGCGCCGCCTGGTGGCTTACATCCAAATGGTGGCTCCCGGTGGCCATTAGCAGGGCGTGCAAAATGCCGGCCCCGCCGCCCTGGAAGGTTCGAAATATAATTCCGGGTACATGAGTGGGGGGTGTAGAGAGTGTAAAAGGAATAGACATTCTGGTGGCTGTTACACAGTCCCACAGGAACAAAAAGTTGTGATTATGCATCAATCTCATACACCATGTAGCACGATAAAGCTTAATTCGAGTGGTCCACCCTCAGTAGGGTAATGGGACTTTTTAGAAACCGAGCCACCGGAGCCACCGCAGCGCAACGCACAGATGCCACCTGGTGGCTTCCGGTGGCTCCGCGCAAACTGTCTAATGTTGTATGGGTCTCTCCAGATCGGCGACGAATATGACCGTCGGCAATCAAGATGGCGCTCTCCGCGCGACAGGTAGGACAGGCGATGGAGAGCGTCCGAGTTTGGTGCCACTGCCGTACCAAAGGAAGTGAGGGATAACCAGATGCGATATGTATGGTCAGCAAGTGGACTTCGGAAGACGGACAAAGTGAACGGTGAGCGGCCAGAGCCTTCCATCGACACCTCGAAATCCATGGTGAGAGTCGATGCGGAGGCGAAGGGAAGGGAGGCAATAGTACGCAACACCACGGGCTCGTTTGGCTCGATGCTGACCATCGTTGACACTTGTATCCGAGGGAGGAATGGACATGGGAACCCCGCGGGATGCTCGTCAACTGCGACGAGCTGCTGGAAGAATTTTTTGCTCGGTTCCCCGAGGCCCCTCGCGAAGTCTTGATGCAAAAGAAGTGGTCTCTGCGGGCTGAAGACCGGAGTATCGGCCGAAAGAAGAAAGCTGCCAAGAAACCCGACCCAAAACCCGACACATCTACATCGCGTTCGCCGAGACGTCGAACCTTGGGGGGGTGATGTCATGACACGACTCCTACCGCGACCCTCCTCTCTGTCCGATCCCCACTTGCCCTTTCCGCTCGATCCCGACAGTCGCCATCTGTCCCCATTTCCCTATACGCCTGTCCATAACCCGACAACCGACATCTCCCTATACGTCCCCGAGTAGTCCTTATACCTGACGACTGTGACTGTACTGTAGAGTATTCTCGTCTATTCCCCCAGGAGCGAACCTGGATGTACCTCGAGGGTCGCCTAGAGAAGCCCGAATCGAACCGTGGGAATCCCGATCCGGAATCCCGAAACCCGCCTGAGAACATCCGGTTCGCCTTGTTACTAACAGGCCCAGGTGAATCACTCGATCTGTAGACCTTCCTCAGCCTGTCCACATCCCCAAATTCTGTAGTGACTGAATGCCTATCCAACTGAGTTATAGCCGATTCTTTCAGGGCTCAATTTTTCATCACCATCAATGATCATCAATGATCAATTTGATCGGAGTTGAAAATGATGGGAAATCTAGCCTGAATGAATTCGAGGGACTCCCATTTTTTTGGGGGCATATTTCTGAACTAAATCTTGCGCAATTCACGGCACAAGTGCGGTCATATTGCCCAAAATCACCCAAAATCGCTGAAAATGGCCCAAAATGATGAACTTGAAAGGCTCATAACTTGGGATTGAGAAATGCTGTGACCACAAAATAACTTGTGTTGAGTTACGATTCAAGGGGGCTACTTTATTGACATATCACATGACAGAATTTGATGCGGTTCACTGCGCTGTATAATTGCCAAATTGAGTCGCGGTCAGGATCTGATCGGTGCGGCGGACAGGATCAGCGGATTTTGATACAAACTGATGGAAAAACTAGACTCCGACGTCGACATCCCCGCCTGTGTGCAAAATATCAAGCAGCAGAACCTCCCCCATCCTGAAATATGGGCCAAATGTGGGGGTGGACATTTATTTTGTGGACACTCTGTACAGTATATATAGGGGCTGTTCTTGGAGGCTTTTGGTGGCAACCACACAGCCTGTGAGGCATCTATGATGCAAGCTGGTTATATTTTATTGATTTTTATGGTGTTAAAAAATCTAGCTGATGTTAGCACGTCGAAAATCAGTGCTGCAGCCGATGTGCTGCTTTGTTTGTGTTGGTCTTGTGTTTCCAATTTTTTTTAAACATTTTCCGAAGTGATATTTGAGTTTCCACACCAGATGGCTAGTTATTGATGAATCAATGATGCTGCCTGATTATGATTACCAAATATGGGAAGTATACAGGAGCTTGAATTTTTTCCTTCAGCCTTGATTTCCGAGCAGATGAAGCATACAAAGGACCAGTAGAACAAAGGTGCACCAACAGCAAGAGAGAAAAACAAGTTTGGGGCATGTACAATTAGAGATTTTATAATAGTATAAAATTAACACTATAACCATATATAGTGGGTATATACCATATATATACCATATTCATACAATTATAGGATTTCATTTATATGTATAATATATGGTTGGAGCCTTAGTTCCACCGCGTACGGCCCTGTCGGTCGACGACGTGCTGAGAACAGCACCCAACGGTAACCTCTTGAGATGGGTCCTGGGAGCTGCAGTTGCTGCAATGGCGACTGTGCTTGTTGCCCGGACAGACTTCGGAAAGCCTGTTGACTGGCGTTGAGGCTGGGAAGGAGGTCAGGTCACGCGCATGCTCGGGTCCGGACTCGGAAGATGGAACGCACCGGTGGCTGCGTGCATGACTGGATGGGTACGTTTTTTGAGGGGATGCTATCTCTTATATAGCCAGGGAACTGAGCTGTGCTTTGCCTGTGTCACGCGAATGAAGGAGCGACACCAGATCATTCAAGGGTTTCGGGAAAAGAAATGCGCCGCACAGATCACGACACACGTAATATTACGCATTATGTCGTACCCATACAACTTAATACTGTATGAACGTAAAAAAGGGCAGCCCATAAATGTACCCTTACTTACAGCATTTATGTAAATCTAAACAAGGTTTCCCTTTTATTTTTGAACCAGCCTACCGCCAGTCAGGAAATCAATGTGTGTTCAAGGTCCGCGCCGACCGCGAGTCGTCACAGCCAGCCTGTGCTAGGGGCTACATGAAAGTGCCGCGCGAGCCACCGATGTGCAGCCGTGGTGCAGCCGTAATGCAGCCGCCATCACAAGTGTGCAGCCAAAGTTCGCACAGTGTGCCGCCAATTTGCACGATGCCAATTCGCACGGATGTGCAATCCCGATTTCAAGTCAAGTCAAGTATTTTTGGGGTTTCTGGGCTGTTTAGCGGTCTACATAAAGCAATTCAAATAAGGCGAGTAGGGCCGACAAGCGGCAGGGCCCGCTACCTTAGTTAGAGAGATCACCACCTTTTGTATTACCTGTTCCTCTAAGTGCACATAAGTAATACTACACGTAAACAGAACAACAGAATTGTTTACGCCACCCGCGCCTCGGTGAAGCGACACAGCTCTCAAAAGTCACTTCATCCTCATCATCTGAGTCCGAATCTGTTTCCATTCCATTTTAACCCCCCGGCAAGTGCCGCTGGCAAGTGACTGTGGTCCTCTATATCCGGCAGTTGCCATATGCACGGAGGCCAAGTGGACACCAGCATACAGCAATTCATTTAACAGTGTATTGATGTATTTAGAGCACAGCAATGACCGTGGGAATCAAATTTTGGTTGTAAACTGCGCGGTTCCTCTATAAACCCACTACCTAAGGTAGCGGGAATTGCACAATCCCCCGCTGGAGCCGCTGGAAGTGGTGTAACCGTTACCGAGTTACAAGCAAGTTTCTGTTCCGCTGGTTGCAGCAGGAGCAGTCAAAGAGCGGCCGTTATAAGTTCAGATGAGCATGTTTCACGTTAAATGTGAGGGATTAAATTCATGTTTACATAGAATGATTATTTCGCGGTGGTCCTGCAATCCTGCGCGAAACGCGCCGCAATATGATTTCAGATCTCAGATCACAATGGTGCCTTTCACGAGCTCGCTCAGGTCAGCTGACGGCGATTCAACGTTACAAGAAGCGGAAGATGCGTCAAGCGCGGAGCAGGTCATGCGTTCAGATTCGAATTCTCATGGTCCGCGAGAAGGCATATAAGTAGCGTCCACGAGCCTTCTTTCCAAGGGAAAATGTCCACTCTCGAGCTTCAAGCGGCAAACGCTGCTCGGCGCGCTGAACTTGCCGGACCCGCGGGCGTGCGCGGGTTGTTGAAGAATCCGCGTCTCATGAGGCTGGCGGCGATTACTACGTACGTGAATTGCCTGCTTCCCGTTCTCATCGCTGAGGGAATTGTAGACTTGGAGCTCTGTGCTATGGTATGCTGGATTGAGGTCTGCTGCCGGCGTTGACGAAGCTAAACAAAGAACATCAGGATACGAACAGGGAGCCTACTCACAGGTGCTCGTCATGGACGCCTTCGTGAACGACCCGCGCTTCTCACGCATCGCGAACGACGCGTCGTTCAAAGGCTGGAGCGTTTCGTGCGTTCATTGCCTGAACATCTTCCTGATGTCTTAACTTGCTCAAGCACACTCGGACTTGGTGGATGGGCAGGCGCGCTATCAAACGCAAGTTAGGTCGTTCCAGACTGAAGAAGTCTGAATTTTGAGCAGGGTTACTTGTGCGATACTATTTCCCGTCGCTGGACCCTTCTCATCGGCGCTTTGATCTGTTTATTGGGGACTGCGCTCACGACGGGGGCTCAAAATGCCGCGTATATGGTATGTTTACTCACTTAACATCTCCTTTAAGTTTGTGAAAGAAAAAAAAATCAGTTCGTGGGCCGGTTCTTCATCGGTTGGGCTGTTGGTAGTCTCTCCGCTGCCGTTCCTCTGTAAGATATTCAGTTGAACTTGCCCCTCAGCTCACCCATCATGCAGCTATAACTCGGAAATCTCCCCACCCGAGCTACGCGGCACCGTCGTTTCCATCCAACAGCTCGCAATCGTCACCGGGATCTGCATCTCCTTCTGGGTCGGGTACGGCACCAACTTTATCTCCACGACCAACTCGGCGGCGTGGCGCGTCTGCCTTGCGGGGCAGGGCATCCCCTCGCTGGCGCTCGCGCTGCTGACGCTCACGCTTCCGTACACCCCGCGGTGGCTGATCCGCAAGGGAAGGAACGCGGAGGCGCTGCGTACGCTCGCGTGGCTGCGGCGCATGCCGGAGGACTCGGAGATCGTGCAGCTGGAGTATACGGAGATACAAGCGGAGGCGCTGTTTGGTGCGTTGTTCGATGACCTTGGATCTCGCAAAGTTGAGGTTTTCTGCAGAGGCGGAGACGACGGCAGAGCGGTTCCCGAAACTCACGAGCCAGGACGCGTGGACGCAGTTTAAGCTGCAGGTGGCGCAGTTTGGGCAGCTGTTCACGACGGTGCATATGTTTAGACGGACAGCCGGTGCGTATCCCTTTGTTCGATCCTTGCTAAGCTTGACGCTATCTCAGTTGCTTGTTTGACGCAATTCTTTCAACAAATGTACGCACCATTCCTCGTGCTTGTGAGAAAACGAGTTGACTTTGTTCCAAGGACCGGAATCGACGTTATCGTGTATTACGCGCCGACGATCTTCCAGTCCCTCGGGCTACCCGGCCGTACGATCTCCTTGCTTGCTGCGGGCGTCATCGGAGGTAGGAACTTGCTTCCCCGCTCTCCGTATATAACCTACCCCGATCTCGCAGTCGTCTTCATCATCTCGACCCTCCCCGCCATCGCCACAATCGACCGCATCGGCCGTCGCCCGCTCCTTCTGGCAGGTGGAGCGGGAATGGCGCTCATGCTCATCCTCGTTGCCGCGCTAACCGCGACATACCAGCCCGACTGGAAAAATCCCGCAGCGGGGTGGACAGCCGCGGCGTTCATCTGGCTATACACCGGGTTCTTCGGCGCGTCGTGGGGTCCGGTGTCGTGGACCGTTATCTCTGAGGTCTTCCCGCTGTCGACTAGGGCGCATGGAGTTGCGCTCGCTGCGTCAGCGAACTGGATCACGAATGTAGGCGCTGGCCTGGTGGCGAAGTTTTACCGAGAGCTGATTATGCGCAGTTTGTGGTCGGCGTTGTTGTGCCCGATATGTTGAGGGCTATCACCTACGGGACATATCTGTAGGTCTATTTTAATGTTGGATGCATTTGGCTTATACTAGCGCGGAGATTCTTCCTCGTGTTCATGCTCATGGGCATGGCGTTTGCGTACTGGATATTGCCGGAGACGTTCGGCAAGTCGTTGGAAGAGATGGTGAGTGGTATAGTCGGGTCTTGGTTGGAGACCAATTTAGCGGCAGGATCTGGCATTTGGATCGGGGGAGGGACAAGAGGATTTGGCGCGAATGGAGCGGATATTGCAGGGGCTGCAAGATAAAGAAAACTCCAAGGAAGAATAGTGCATGTATCTCCCAAAGGAAAGGTCGAATTGGTCGAAAGACCGGCAGGGAGGCTGTCAGGGTCCTGCGCCACGAGACCAGCCTGCTTCTCGACCATCAACGACGGACGATATTACCCCGCACGTAGGCGATCCCGCGGAGGCAGGATGCATACCAGCGGAGCGGCGTTTCATCCAGGGCCGCCAGAAGGGTCGCGGGAAGCTTGTGCTGCGTGGAAGCTCCCTTGCGGCCGAGCTGCTGACCTTGCGTGCCTGAAGGCTGCAATGAAAGTGAACACAGACCGGTTTGTAGGGTTTTTTTGAGGGCGCCATTGACGGGAATCACCTTCTGAAACATTCAGAACTCTATTGCCATGTGGCAAGGGTAACTGTGGATTCCGTACGCGAGGCAGCCCTATCGCGGAACATGAAGTCGACAGTTGTGTGGGTCCCAACCTGCTGGATTTGGTGACTTGGGGGCTAGCTCTAGTTGGGGTAGAAAGCAAGGTAAAAATGAAGACGCTGGACTACAGTTTGGCGCCGAATTAGCTTCAGTAGAGTGGGGTAGGAAGCAAGCGGGATGATGTGCCATCATCTGCCTTTAAATCCCGCCCACTCGCAGCGACTGCCACTCTCTTACCATTCTGCCCCCGGGCACCTCGTCGAGCGTATGGGCGACACCGACGTCCACTGGGCTACTCTCGACGACCTTCCCGGAACTCGGCTTACGCCAGAAGACGGCTGGCCGCGCGCGTACTACCTCCTCGACGACGAGGAGATTTGGGACGAGTTTCAACGCGTGGCGGACCCTGGAACACTCACATTCTCCACCGAGAAGGGCTGGCGAGCGGACGGGGTCAACTTCCAGCCCGGCTATGCCGCCCTGACGCAGGACCGCTACGTTCTGCGCGAGCTCAACATCCACGGCCGTCGCTGGGGCCTGACTGGCGTATTTGACGGTACGTGGCCACCCGGAACGCGTATTTCCATGCTGAGATACCCTTAGGGCACTTGGGGGACGAAACCGTAGAGCATGTCGCGCACCACCTCCCCATAATCGTCGAAGAGTTTCTCTCGGAACACCTCTACAAGCCTGACGCCGACGAAATCACCCCTGCGTTCATATCCAGCCTCTTCTCCCGTTCCATTGTCGCGTTCGACAACGCCATTGCCGGCGACATCTTGGACCTCTTCAGCGGCAGCCTCGACGAGTACTCGGACCACGAAATCAGCGAAATTATCAACGACCAGGACAAGGGCGGCGACAACTACCGCAAAGCCCGCCTGTGCATGTATGGGACGACCGCTCTCGTCGCGCTGACCGATCCGGAGCACGAGAACCTGTGGGTAGCCAATCTCGGCGATTGCCAAGCGGGTACGTGCCTGCCCACAGCAGCTGTTAATTCCCCGCCAAATTAACGTGCCCTGCCCCGCAGTCCTCATTTCCCCCAAGTCAAGCGACGCATGGGACGTCGAGTTCATTACGGCCGAGCATAACGGCGATAACGACGCCGAGATCGAGCGCGTCCAGAAGGAGCACCCTGGCGAACCGGAATGCGTCGTAAACCGCAGGGTCCTCGGCGCCCTCGCTCCGACGCGCGGCCTCGGCGACATCGCGTTCAAACAGCCGCCCTCCTTTACGCGTCGCATCCTCTACAACCTCGCCCCCGGGTTCAGCGACACCGGCCCCTGGGAGCGCTGCCTCGAGCGCAACATCACCCCGCCATACATCTCCGCTGTCCCCGACATCAAGCACCGCCGCCTCCCGCGCCGCAACTCGGGCTCGTCTAGCGCCCGACCGCGGCCGCACTACCTCATCCTCGCGACCGACGGATTCGCGGAACTCTGCCGCGGCCGACCCGAGGGCGAGAAGAACCTGCTCGTCGAGTGGGCGAAGAGCGAGGCCGCTACGCCCGTGCCGCCGCCCGCGCTCGAGCTCCCCGACACTTACGTCGACGTGGATGCGGGTACGGACGCGGAACCGGACTTTGAGCCGCAGAGCAACCTCGCGTGTCGGCTCTTACGGCAGGCGCTCGGCGGGGAGGACCGCGCGGCCGTGTCGTGCATGCTCACGCTCGATATGGAGGACACGCAATGGGTGGACGATACCGCGGTGGTGGTGCAGACACTTTAATGCGCGCGTGCGCGATCTTGCTTTTTGTTTGGGTATAATCGGGAAACTTAATCTGGGCTTATAATGTTGTTTAGCATGGTAATCTAATCGGTTTCTTGCATTTCGTTGTTTGTGGTCCCCGCTTCGTTATTTGTGGTCCCTTGCGTCCTTCAAGTTGTGTTTGGTTGCTGAGGCGAAAAAGATGATGAGCCTTCCTGCCGCCTCGAGCAATGTACCCAGCAACGTTCCTTGTTTCGAGAGCGGCAAAAAGCAAGAAGATAGGCTCAGAACAAGCTGAGATTGTTTGAGAAATTGGATAGTCGGCCATATTGAGCATCAACACGGATTCCTCTAGTAAAAGGCGAGAGGAATGTCAGAGTTGTAGATGCTCAAGCCGACAGAGCACTGCGTGAATCATGCCGGGTCACCGCTTGAGTGGTGTACCGCGTCCGGACCAGCAGGCGACGGGTCGCGTCGCGTATTCGGCGCAATCAACGGCGCTGGCAACGAACATTGATGTTCGCAGACTGTTCGCGGCCAAGTGCGTAAATATTCAAGGCCTCACAGAGCTGGAAGGAACGTGAAGCAAAACGACGCCCTGCTCCTCCCACCGTTGTTTATGCTTCTGCGAGGTCCGCGATCTTGCTGGAGCCAGAGGCAGACGCTAGGCACGCGAATCACCTCAATACACGAAGCTGATGGAAGGAGCAGGGCGAGCGATGATCAAGGTCTCCTTCGACATGACTGGACTCTTGTGTTGTGTTCGGCGCAGCAGGTCTTTTTCGCATGGGGCAGAACATTATAATACAGGCGTTTGGCGCGCGTACAATAAACCTCCGCTATGCTCCCTTCGGCGCAGATTCAAGCAGCATCCCGATTAAACTGCGCACGGACTGGTCGTCGACCGCATCGAGGTCGGGTTTCAGACCCTCAGCGATATCCTCGTCGAGGCCAAATGACTCGCGCTTGTCGGCCTCGAACGGGGGACTGCCGACCCAGATGTGCCAGATGGTGACCCCGAGCGCGTAGAGGTCGTCCGCTTTGCAGAGTGGTAGGTCGTACTGGCGGCACCTCCACGCGCTCTGGTACGCCGTTGTCCCCTCGCGGGGCTCCTTGGCCTCTGCTTCGAGGCTAGCTGTGCGGCAGCCCAGTCGTATAAAATGAGCCGCCCATCGGCAACGAGGATGTTGTCGGGTTTGATATCGCCATGGATGAGGCCCTTCTCGTGCAAGCTGCGCACGAGCGTCTGCAGCTGGTCAATCCACAGACGCTTTTGAGCTTTTGGAAGCTCTAGGTCCCGTGTCGTTCCGCGTGGCATGATAAAACCCTCGAGTTTGCCTCGGATGATGATTCGGCCTCGACCTTGACGGAGATGTCTTCGCCCGCGAGTAGCATCATGCGCAGCTCGCGGATGACCTTCGAAGCCACCTCTTCCCTTCCAGTAGGGTCATGGAACGACTTGAGGTCAAATAAGCCATCCGCGGTAGCGTAGACACCAGCATGTTCGGAGACAGCAAGGGGTTGGGAGGTCAAGAAGTCGACGTAGTCCAGATCGCCTGCCCCAAAAGGGGTGTTTATCCGCTCGTCGACTTTATCTGGAGACATGGACGGTGGGGTGAACGCTGAGAGATGGTGGTGAGCGGGGAGTTGCGAATGACCACGTGGAAGTTCAGTGATAGACAGACGCCGCGCTCCGAGTCAGCGACACGGAGACGGATGCAGTCACACCGGGGATCACCGAATATAAAGGAGCCTTTAGTAGAATTTTTTTGCGCCGGCCCACCCCGGATCGGCCCGACCGCCCGGACCGGCGCAAAAAAGTCCACTAAAGGCTCCTTTATATTTCTAGATTGCCGGTGTGCTAGTGAAACCAGAGATTTGATGGATGAGTTGCATGCCGATGATCAGAGTTCTCCATCGCATCTCAATTCAGAGTTCCTTTGAGTAGAATACATTCCCAAGTCCGTCAACTTGCCCAGAACAAAGACCATTCAATTCGAGCTAAATTTCCTTCTGAGATGCTCGCGGCAGCTCGAAAACCGTACTATTCACCGGACACTATAGAAGGTTCCGAGCTCGTAGTACTATGTCACACCGGCAAGATACAAATATAAGGGACATTTAGTCGATTCTTTTGGGTCACAAAGAAGGAACAAATGAGAGATGCTTAATATTGGATCTGAAAGCCAACAAAAAAGACTGTACAAAAGGGGAAATTATTCCAGAGTAAAAAATGTGCAAAAAATGCCATTGTAATCATGTGAAATTTTACCCTGAAAAACATGTGTTCATCTTGCGAAGAAACATTGTTCAACAAAGGGGACTTTATATGCCTCAGCATATCCTCAGATAAAGGCCAATTACATGAAAAAGACGCTTGAAACGGCAGAAAGGCCCCTTCTTTATTGATTGCGAGCGCAGCGAGCAATTATTCGCTAACACGTGATCAGCAGAGGGTGCAAATGCCATCAACTGTACAAAGTCCCATCAAACCTCGAGCCACACAGCGGACACGCTCAGAACTCGTTCAGATGATGTGCTACTCCTCTGAAATTCTGTGCAGTGTTGCATGTAAGACTAAACTCAAACATGCCCAAACCTCATCGCAAACCGACCACAGCAAGGCATGCCACCCAGTTGAAAAGACTGCGAAGCGAGCACCATGCGCTTCAGCGGTTCCTTAATATAATTAAGCATAACAATTGCCTTTTTTTCACCAATCATTTTTGGGAGAGCAATGGCCATTTTTGAGAGGAAAAAATGCACCTTTGAGGGAACTTTATTTGCACTTTTTTGTGCTTCAGATAAACCGGCCTTTCATACACCTTCTTTTGGTTACTACTGTATAATAGTCCATTCCAATGGTACATTATACAACACTTTTTTGAGAGAGAAAAAAATCAACTAAAGGCTCATTTATATTCCCAGGTCGCGGTGTGTGTACGCCGAGTTCCTTTACCAAGTCTGTGCCAGCTGATGCAAGAATGCAACCGTGTGAATCGTGGTTCAAATTGAACTTGGTGTAACAAGTTGGCACGTACGGAGGCTCGCTCCGGCGTAGGTCCAGGGTCAGAGAAAATGTTTCATGATACATATAGAAATTCTGGGAATATACGACGCGAAGCGAAAAAGTTATCTCGACGCGATACATTTAAAAAAAATGGTTGCTGGCAGCTGAGCGCTGAGCATCAGTATGAGTTGGATAATGGGCGGCTTTGGTGACCTTGGCCTCTCACTAGATCTCACTTGTTGCATAACTCAGGTCAGCTTGAATCTGCCACCAGGCAAACGTGACATCTTGCAATTGTCGGCATTCGCGTAAAGCAGCGCGGATGGCGGCTATCAGATGTCCAACCCAGGCTTGCTCTCGTCCTTGATGTCGACCAACTGAACGCGCTCGTTTGCCCCAAGAATGCTGCATAATGCACCTCTGGTACGCGCCTAAACCTTCTCAACTCTCGATTGGACCTCATGAATCACTTTTTCAGATTTCTGATATACTCCAGCGTCGGAAAAGCGCCACATCTGCGCTGCAAACGGGATCCAGTACATTTTCTCCGCCCCTCGATGCTACCACGTATGAAGTCCTACTTTTCCGCCGACGCAGCTGCACGCGCCGTTAATCCGCACTGCAAGAACATCTCCCGCGCTTCAGCCCGTAGCTCATCGCCTCCTTGCTCGTCTGCGAGCTCCTGCAGACATTCGGCGCGTCCGCGATAGATTCCCATGCGCCCAAATTCTTCGAGAGCAACATCGAACACCGCGAGGCGGCTTTCAGCGTCAAGCTCCGGCCCAAGCGCTTTTGCAAGGTAAAGCAAAGCCCACGGAATTCCATGGGCGCTGCCCTTCGTTTTGCTGTAGGCAAGCAAAATGACCGCCCAGCTGATCGTCGTCGTTGGAGTGTTCAGCGTGAGGTCCGCCATCTTGACCAGGCTCAAGACGACAAGGGCCGGGTTCGCGTTATGGCGCGAGAGTGAAAATAGTTCCTCCGCTTTCTTCCATTGCCCATCCCGCTGGAAGGTATTTCCCAAAATGAAGTGTCGCGTCGACTCGTTTAATCTGTACCCGTGCTTGCGGAAGATGTCCTGCGAGGGCTCGAGAGCAGCCACGACCTCCTCCTTCGTCTCATATCTCGCCAACTCGACGTCGATCCCGACAATTTCCTGCAGCGAGTTCGCATGGTACAATTCCAGCCCATGCCTGTCCGCTGTCATTTCTGCAATCCTGCGATGGACCTCACGCGCGTCGAGGTAGGCTGTTTGGTGAAGATACGTATCTGCGAGTATGTGCAACCTCGCGATGTCGTGATGCATCCCTTCCACTCCGAGCGCCCGTGAGACTTCTCACGCTGGCGTGCCAAACTGGCTTGGCTTGGCTTGCCCCCGCCAGGAGCCCCGACATTTTGGCTTGGGCTTTGATGGGCTTGGGCATTGGCTTGCGCCGGCTTGGGGTGAGTTTGGGTGATATTTCAGGGCCTGGAGGGTGCAGTGACGGGAGTAGGTAGGTAATCAAATAGGTTTTATGCTGAATATGGGCGGGAACAGCGTCGCGAGTGGGTTTAAATTTTGGCGGGCAGGGTGACGGTACGGCAACAGTACTACACATCTGTAGCATTGCGCTGGGGCGGAGATGGGGAGGAAGAAGGGATGGAAAGCACCGCAGCATGTCGGGGAGTGTATGTATTGAGGTGAATGGCGGTGTGCATCGGTGTTGGAGGTTGGGGGCGTCGAGTTGCAAGCTTCTTCTTAGTGGTACCATGTTGAAGT
Organism: Mycena kentingensis (nom. inval.); assembly: GCA_014461125.1. NCBI lineage: Eukaryota > Fungi > Basidiomycota > Agaricomycetes > Agaricales > Mycenaceae > Mycena > Mycena kentingensis (nom. inval.). The sequence continues at coordinate 826,890 of JACAZG010000019.1, read as the reverse complement.
TTGTGCTAAACACATCCCACTGTTGAACTCACCTCCTGATGAAATTCTAGCATGCGTAGGTGGCCTTGCAAGTATCAACCTTAATTGCTCTCAGAATTTGATGGCATCAGGTCAGATCAATTTCATGTTTGAGATGTGAACAACTCAAATACAACAGGTTACTGAAGTGGCTACAGCATTGTGACTTAAACTGAAATTTGATGCCATCAAATCCATCAATTCTTCCCAATCAATCTAGAAGGTAAGCTCATTGAAGTTACTGCATATGTGTGTCATAATCTGAAAATTGATGCCATCAAATACATCAACTTTTCCCCTCTGCCTGTGAGGTAGTTCGCTGGGCTACTGTCACGAACAAGGCCGTGAATGGGAGATACAAGGTCACGGTACGATGTGACTACAAGCTATCTCAAAGGGTGACCTGACCAGACAAGGCCAAGTAGATAACCAAAGCGTATTGGGTGTGTAGATGATTGAATAAAAGGACTGGGGTACATGGCTGCTAGCTACTCCTTATATACTACTCCCTGCGGCTGTGTTTGATCGGCCATCAAAGCGCAGCACCTTCTAGAACCTTCTGGACAGCTGTCGACAGGTGTTGGGCTAGTACACTGCCTCAAACCAGTGTCGTTTCAGCTGTCGTCTCAGCTGTCGTCCCAACTGTCAACTAGTGTCAGTCCAGCCGCAGGCAGTGTCATCCTAATGGCGATCCAGGCCTGGCATCGGGTGTGTCGTCTCAGAACCTCTGTATGTTGCAGGGATCTCTCTGTGGTATGTTATTTGTGGACAACCACTGCAACATGATGGAATCATCAAGACATGATCAACAATCAGATATCCATGATGGACATCAAAGAAATGATGGGTGATAACATCAGATGGTCCTGATGTGGTCAGAATATAGCAGAGTTCTGACAGCTACAGTAGAATTATCGAGACTATGAACCCCAAAGGGGCACCAGATCAATGCCATGCATACTTTTCAGCACTAATTTATGTCCACCCCATGTCCAAACTTCATCTATGCGGTACTCTGTACTCCCCCCCGGTGGCTCTGGTAGCTTCAGAACTGCAAACCCCACCTCCGCACACCCAATCCCCAGGTAAACACACCAAATCCCCACCTATTCTCACAAAAAAGCCAATATGGTCACCCTAACACATCCCCCCCGCAGCAGAATGGCTTGCCAAGCCGTCGGAATGGCAGTACAAGCCGGCTTGTCTGGCTTGGGCTTTGATCCCCAGCCAAAAGCCAAGCCAAGCCAGAAAAAGCCAATCCGCGCAGGGCCAAGCCATTTTGGCAAGCCAAAATCTTCACTCTCGAGCGCCCGTAAAAGCTGGAGAAGCCGTTCCATCTTCTCCATAACCGCGGGAAATTCTCCGAGCTCGATGCAGGCGAGGGCGCTTGCAACGAGAGCTTTGCATTCACCATCAAAGTCCCCATTCTGTTGCGCTATCCAGACTGCGTGGTCGGCGTGTTCACGGGCATCCGTTGTGCGTCCGGTGTAACAGACGATCTCCGCGTGTACGAGGAGAGCGCGCTGCCAGAGTCTGTTGATTCCGTGCGGAGGAAGATGCTCCGCAATAGAACAACCGAGTGTAGACCGTTCGACTGCTTGCTGGAGGTTACCGCTCTGGAACGAATGCTGCGCCGCTCCAATGTAGATGTCCGCTACCACGGTTGAAAATTCATCTCTTCACAATCAAGGGGATTAGAACGCACCTTCTGCGGCCACATTTTGTGCCTTGCGCGCATATGTCAAGGCCTGGGCAATCAGAATCTCGGTACTCTCCAGCGCAGCAATAGTGTTGTCTCCGAGCTGCCGAACGAGATATTGCATGCGCAGGTCATCTTCATCAAGGCGCTCGATAGAGTTCTCGACCGCAGAGGTCGGGAACAAAAGCGATATCCCAAAGGTATTGTAGAACGAGTCAAGGACGAAGTAGGCGCGGATGATCTCTCTAAGTTCTGCGCGATCTTCAATCTCGAGACTGGATAAACCATGATGCAAGACGGTCTTGTAGTTGCCCATGTCTGCAAATAGTCGTCGGAGATCGGTTTGAGTATTCCGTCGAGCCTCGCGCCAGGGTCGATAAAGCTGTTCCCAATGGATGCGAAGCGGTCGAAGGAGCGAGAGATATGCGGGTGGATGGAGGAAAGCAATCACCTCTCGCACTGGGGCGAGTACCTTCAGTCGCCCCACTTCCTGGTATGCCAACGCAGTCCGTAGAAGCGCGACCTTGGCCGTTAACGGTTGACTGATGGGAATAATGCCTGGTTGCAAGTCCGCCTCGATGATACCGTCGGGCATGAGCGATAGAATGCTCAATAGTTCGAGCGCGCCGGGAGTAGATGCAAGTCGTGGACTTGAGAGGGATACGCGAATAGATGCCGTCAAACTGTGATCTTTGTCCTCGCTATCGGACAACAGCGCGATGTTCTCTGTTGACCATCGCGCAAGAACGGCAGCGCAACCTCCGTCAGCCCGGAAGGTAATGGACGCCATAAGCGTGACGGCCAGCGGCACATTGCCTGTGATGGAAAGGACTTTTACTATGTCCTCTTTACTCGTATCATCATCCGGGTCGGCGATTTCGATAAAGGCTTGAAGGGCATCCTCGGCGCTCAGCGGATCGAGGGGTGGCAAGAAGGGTCGCGACCACTTCACCTGGGAAGGTCGTTCTTGGCCACGCATAGCGATCTAGGTGATTATCATCAGATCACGCAGTAGCCGGTTATTACACGAACCAGCAGCCCGACTCCGGGAACCTCTGCGACGCTGACCAGAAAATCCTCCACCTCTTTCCGCGTCATCTCATCTTCCCAAGGTGTCTCGAAGTTGTCAAGTACTACGAGCGTCCCAGCTTGCGCGCGCAGCTGTTGCACCACCGCCGCACCGGGCTTGCGAGCGATCTCTAACCCCAATGCGAAAGCTAAAGCAAATTCAATGTCGTTCGCAGTCCGCATTGAGTCGCAGCTGACAAAGTACCGGTGCTGGTACTTGGCAACGACGACAGGATCGTGCATGAGCGTTTTGGCCATCGCGGTCTTGCCGATACCCCCGGGTCCCAAAAGGACAATGTTCGGGGAATCCTGCAGGAGGAGCCCTAGAGCGTGTTGGATTTCCTTCTTGCGCCCATGAAATATCTGCGGTGCCGGCGGAAGGAAAAGAGAAAGTGTGCTTGCACTAGTGAAATGTTGAACAAATTGTTGAATTCGTAGATATTCCACACAACCTACCCGCTCACGGAGCTATGCTTGCTCTAAAGTCGGATAAGTGGGGATGAGCGCTTCGTGGTGATGAACGTACCAGCGACGCCGACTCGATGGAATCTCTTTGGAATATTTCAAGCAACTCTTGCTGTTGCGCTTGCGTGGCTGCGTCAAAATCCGCTGCGGCTGCGAAGCTATTAATCTATGCCACGTTCAGCGTATACGCTAGGCAGCAGCAATGCAAATAATACCTTGAAGAATGTGGTCGCTAACGCCAACTCCGCCTTGCATTCCTCCAGCTGCGTTACATTGCGTTGTTGTGCGAGGATCCGTTGAAACCGCCCTTGACTCTGTTGCGCGTGGAGATAGGTTTCAAGCTTTTGTAGCGTCCTAGGAGGGTTCAGCGGAAGGTTCACAGAATGCACCGCCTACTCTAGCAAACGAAGACATTCATCTATCGTCGATTCGGGCGAAAGCTCCACGAAATTGCCAGTTACAGTAATGTTGAGTGTAGTTGTGAGGTTGGTCAAGACACCAGATAGGCTTTGGAGCAGTAGTTCGCATTGTTGTTTGTTGGTCTTCACCGTCTGCAGGTAGATTAATGTGCGACACAGGGCAAGTTCAAGTTGGAATTGCCTACTTGTGCCGTTTCGAGCACTAGAAGCGAAACGCCCACGATTTCTTTCAGGTACGGAGCGGACAGGCCCGCAGTTGCCGACTTGAGCGCCGAGACTACTTGGAGCGTTTGTGTAGCCATCGCGAGGCTTACTGGAGACACACGGGTATTAATACTGTTGCGTTAGCGCCTGGTCTCCGAATTGATGAGGACTCGCAGCGACATCGCATCACCGACCACGGTAACAAAGGCCGCCATCCAACCGGAGTTTTGCATACTCTAGGGCCGTTAGTTGGGTGTGGGATGGTCGCTTCAAGTGACGTTAACAAGTAACTCGAATGCTCGTACAATGGACCGTAGCAGCCAGCCACTCTCGCCTGTTCCGCTGGCGGGCCTAAAGGAATTGAGTTTTTTTCCTCGAATGTGCGGGGCGGCCATGAAGGGTAGGGATGAACTTGACTCGTTTGAAGAGAAACAATAAACCAAAAATAAAGCAGTTGTGGCCGCCGGTGAGGCTGGGGTCGATGCGGATTCCTCTGGCCGTCGGCTAATAATGTCGATTCCGATTATAACCTGGGCAACTACAGCAAGTCATTTGCCATGAGGAGCACCTCTCTGGTCCGCTCTAGATCTCCAGTCGACAGGCCCGACTCGCATATCCGCACATGATGAATGGAGATTGAGTTGATTGTCTCGCGTACGGCGAGCATCTGTACGGCGTCAGCGCAAGCGCTCATGCTCAACGTTCGATGGAGCAGCAAGATGCTGTTGGAGTATATTTTGGACGAGGCGATATCAGAGGTAGATCGCAAGATGAAGGTTTGAGCGCGTGTACGCGATGAACGCGAATAAGTCAGCGAGCGCGAATGCGAGGCAGATTGGCCGGTCTCGGCGGTGATCTATCAGGCATTAGCCGGCATGCGGATGGCTACACGTACCTTCAAAGTACCGATGAGAATCGCGTCGAGGAAGCCCGACATGGGAGCGGAGCGGGTAGAGGCATTTGAGTCGACGATGACAAGTTGGGGCGGCGGCTAGTCATGCACCAGTTATGCTTGGAAGAGGGTCAGATAGAAGAACATGCACATTTGAGCCCAAAGCTCAGCGGAACAGGCTAACCAGACGGCATATTACAAAGGATCGCATTCGACGGAAACGCGAGTATCAGCCCACCACTGTCTCCTTCGTTCCTTGAGCCAGAAACAGCTCCACGCGTTGCCCATGGAACTTGGCCGTAGCAAACCGCTCCATCTCGAAATCCGCCAAATTGGCGCCAACAAAAGCCGCGCGTATGGTATCCTCGTCAAAGCCATGCTTGTGAGGGACGTCTTCTGGTATAGGCTCGGTGCTGGTTAGGAAATCGACGACGAGTAGATGTCCGCCTGGTTTGAGGAAGAACGCGAGGATTCGAGTGGTGTTTTCGATCGAGTCGAGATGGTGATAGGCGGCGGAGCACTGCGTTCTGTGAGCGTAGCAGGAAGAAGGGAAGACGGAGCACCGACCACAACAACGTCGAACTTTTGACCATCCAGCTCTGATTCGTTTCCGTCCAGTAGCGCGCAGACGACGCGCATCTCTTCCGACGGTATTCCTGGAGAGAAGACTTAGAGCCCTAGTTATAGCTGCTCGCCCAAGCCCACCTTGATTGTGAATTCTTCTAGCAAAGTCGTCGACTGAGGCTTGGTTATTATCGACCGCGACGATGCTGCCACAGTGCGGAGCCAGTCCGCGAGAAATGAGCCCCTTCCCACATGCAAAGTCTAGAACAGAGGCCGATTCGTTGAACGGGTACGCGTCCAGCAGCGCGCCGACGATTCGGTGGTCGTGGTGAGTGCTTGAGCTTGCCATCAAGCGGTCACAAACCCGGCTTGCTTTCGTCCTCCATGTCGACCAACTGAACGCGCTCTTTGGCCCCAGAAATGCAGCATAATACACCTCCAGGACGCGTCTAAACCTTCTGAACTCCCGATTGGACCTCAAGAAATACTTTTTTTTTGCTATGCCTCCGCGTCGGAGCAAATGCCGTGTCTGCGCTACGAACGAGTCCAAATACACTTGCTCATCCCCGGGATGCTCTATTGAATAGTACGTGGGCGCTGTACGCGGTTATTCACGCCTTCTGATCCTCTTCCAGCTGCTCCGTTGCTTGCTACAAGCAACATAAAGGTCGGAACGTCGCAAAACTGCCCATAGAGGGCTCATATCCAGCAGAGAACTCATGCAATGTGTATGGGGGAAGTGATGAGAGAGACCAATCACTGGATGGTGCGTCGCAGAACGTGCAGCAACGTTAGGATCTAACGACGGGCCCAGTATCTCCATCCCTTCTTGCCGCAACTCAACCAGGAAACCAATACGAGCCCCTACTATCCCAGGAACCAGCCCTCCGTCCGCTCACGTCCCTCAAATGGCCATACGTCCCCGACCAATCGTCGTACCCGGACCCGCTCAAGCGCGACGACCCCAAACCGCTGCAAACGCACCAATACGAGGCTATCGGTGCATCGATCCGCTCAGGTCTTTCTTCGTTACATGCTGAACGTATCTATAGCAACGTCTTCCTCCATTCGCGAGGTCCTTGCCGCGCATCCGTCCCTGCTCCGCCTGCTGACGGAGATCGACCAACTGCGCGGACATGAGCGGGAGAACGCGCTGCAACGCGCATTGGGCGTCGGTGCTGCGGATATTACCGGCAAGAACGCGAACCGTCCTGTTGGAGACGACGTTCTGGCGCTGCGCGCCTTGGCCGAAGCCGTGGAAGGAGCGGTGCGTGGCGGCAAGGACGGGGCCCTCGGGCTCGATTGGGAGTAGATTCGCTCTCGTTTAGAATGCGAATTGTAGCACGTCGATATTGAACAACTTTCATAATTTCGCGTCCATACTGCACGTTCGTCCGCACCAGAGACGCGTCCTTCGCCAATTCAGTGGTCGTGGCGTTGAAGAGAAGCTGACCGGGTGCCTCTTGACGCGTTTATTGTTCTAACGTTCGTCGGCGTCCTGCACAGTGTACGCGCCTGGTGTAGTTATTCGACCCGGCAGGAGAAGCTGTCCTCAGCAAGCTCGAGAAGGGCGAGTGCTAGATTGCTTTTTTTTCGCCGCCTGCAGCAGTCGTGACCACCATTCCAGCTTTGCCTCTTACCACCACCACCAACAACCTATGCCGCTCCAGCCTCTCAATGGCATGGCACCCCGCCGTTCCAGCGCACCTAAAGCTCGCTCCGCCCCACTCGCTCAGGCTCGCCCTTCCCGTGTCGTCCAATCTCGCGCCGCCTCGCCCAAGTTGAACGACGATCTGCCGTTCTCGCTGGATTTGATGCTAGAGGTGCGTATGCCCTTCATCGCGCTCGTTCCGCCACTTACGCGTCTCTTCTAGATCCTCAAGCTCTGCAGCCCCTACGAGATCGCTTTGTTCACCACTCTGAGCCGTCAATTCCGCGCCTTCATCGCCGCTAACCCTCGCGTCTGGGAACACTCTTACTCGAACTTCGCTCGCGGTATATGTCCCGCCGTCCCAAAGCGCCCCGTCGTCGACGAAGACTTTCCTGGAAACTATTCCTCGGCAGCATACGCTATGTATATATTTGGTCCGAAGACGTGTAGTGTGAGGTCTTGTGGTATAACCTGAGCCAGCTACTCATGCTTCACCAAGATATGCAAACGCTCCGGCAACTCGGAAAGCATCAAAGTCGTCAACTGGACCCTGAAGCTGAACGCATGCACGCTACGGGGGTTGGGTCTGTTTGGAGATATTGCATGCGCGGTACTTTCCCGTTTTACTCATCTGGCTGGGCCTCATTCGTCTGTCTCTAGGATTCCGAGTCAACCGAGGGACCCGACGGCGCGAAAATGAGTCGATGCGAGTACTTCCTGCGCCGGTGCGTCTCTTGGCCGACCATTTCATTTTGCGTGACGCTTTCGCAGCGACTACGTACAGACGCCCAATGAAACACGCACCTGGAGCTCCGTCACAACTGACGTTGGCCCACAATGGATTGGCTCCCGCGAGAAGTACGAGTTTAACCCTGCTTCAGAGGTCGTCGACCGGCGTGCTCTTGTACGTGGACCTTGCCCCCATTCCTCTCATATCTGAACCTCAGAAAAGAAGATCCAAAAACGCATGGTAGAAACAAGTCAGCTCAACTCGGTCCGTATTCAGCACCATCGCGAATGCCGGAACTGATCCTTTACCAGAATGCGTTTCGTCTTGGGGTCTGGATTGCCGATTGGGAAGTCGAGATGCTTGACATGGGGTTGGAGAACCTCGACTTGTACGCTTTCTATCGCACGGTTACCCTTGATTGACTTGTTCCAGCATTTCCTTCGTCATCACGGAGCAAGAGCTCTCGCTAGACTACATCCTGCTCCGCCCGACATTGGATCGTGTTTTTTGCGCGTTTAACCGCGACATGGAACGCCTCACTGTCGCAGGTGCGCGTCGCTGTTCTGTATGGTTTGAGATCCTGACATCGTTCCTGTAGTTTGGGAGCATCATCTTCCACAAATACTACGTGAAGCACGGGGGATGCGTGACGGTCCTATGGAGCGATGTTCCTACTGCAACAAGTCGTTCACAACAAAGGAGATGCTGGCGCATTTGATCAACAAGTGAGCCGGCACGTTGCGCCTGGTTGCAGTCCGTTTAACGGGTTGGTATCAGGCATAAACGCAAGGGGACGCCCACCCTGAGTCTCCCCGATGGTCGCCAAAACTGCGCCAGCTGCCCGAAGTCCGCGCGGTTCTACACGGAGAGACAACTCGACCAGCACCGTCTGACAAAGTTTGTCTTTTGTACACGCGTGATGATGTTCACGTTCTCATTCACATTCTAGGCACAACTGAATACTATCTGCGTCGTAAGTTAGTGGTTGACTGTCTGGATGTAAATGGAAGCGAGCGCCTGCAGCTACGATACAGCCTATTCCTTGTTGGCCTGTTTAGATTTGGATATGAACGACTTGATTTCTTATGACGACCGGACGTAGCCAATCTGACTTGCTCGCAGTATTTGAGACGCGTCGACGATTGCACGGGAACTCAGACTCTCGACGGACGTCCAGGCTTGAGCGCAACATTGAGCCAACGCGTTCGATTCATCAAGAAAACAAGAGATAGGTACGGATACAACGAGTGGTATAACTAGGTAGTGTAGTGTACGTATGCTACGAAAGGATGCGTGTGGGTGTGTATAAACAATGCTTGTGCTCATCGTCAAGTCCGTAAAGCCAAAAAAAATCAAGATGCCGCAAACAACAAGAAATCATCGCCGGAACGGATTATTGGTCGACTTTCCCGACGTCCCCGTCATCTGCACCGGGACCGGGAGTACCGCGGGTGTGGTAGAGGATTGCATCCAATACGACCCGTTGTTCTGTCCCAGCGTCGGACGGACCGCGGCGGCGTACGCCTGCGCCTCCGTCGCGAGGAACTGTGGCGCAAGGTTCGCGCCCGACCCAGTCGCGGTCGGCACGAGCACCGGCACGTCAACCTCGACCAACTGCGCCTCCGGCGGCGAACGCGAACGCGCCCCGTACGCACTGAGGATAGAGCTCGGATACCGCGCCACGACCTCGTTCTTGCCCACGGGCTGGCGCGGTTCCGGACCTGCGCGCGGGACGCCCGTGACGGACGAGTACATCGACCCGCGAGATACTCGGTCCTGGGCATCGTCTTCCTTCAACGGCTGCTTGTTGCTATTGTTGTTGAGGTCCGGGAGCACCGACGGCGCGCGTCGACTCGATGCGGACGACGATGCGTAGCTCGACCGCGAGTGGCGCGAGTATTGGTACGCCCCGAAGACCTGTAGCTTCTCCATTTCCCGATAGTGTCGTGCCTCCTCCGCGTTACGTATCTTCATCAACTTTATCGCCTCGCTCTCGACTTGACTTTCGACTTGGTCCTCCGGGAGATGGACGTCGCCCGTCGGTGCGCGCTTGCTCGCCCGATGTCCAAAAAGCTTCTCGCCGAACCGGAGGAGTCGCCAACGCCAGTTGGTCTTGGGGTTTAACCCTTTGGTGGCCGCCCACGCCTCGGTCTCCTTGGAACGCTGCTTACGCTGGCGACGGCGGAAGCACCAAAGAAAGAGCAGGAAGATGAACGCGCAGCCGAGCGTCATGAGCAGGATCTCCCACCAAGACAGTTCGCGTCGGCCGCCGGTAGCAGCGGGAGGCGCGGAGGGAGTGGGCTTGGTCGGCTCCGAAAGGGTGGTGTTGGTCGGGGCGTCCGCCGGGACACGGACGAGGTCGGAAAGACATACGCCGAGCCCGGTGACGACGCTACTCGAGTTGGTGCAGCTCGAGGCGACGCACGTTCCCTTGCGGAGGACCTGCGTCGCGCCGGAACACGCTAGGCAGTTCCCGGGACCCGACCCGGAGCAGCTCGAGCAGCTCGCGTCGCACGACTGGCACGAACTCGACGTCGTATCGAAGAATTGGTTCTTGCTGCATGTCGGGAGACACCGGCCGCCGCTGAGGACGGGGCGGTTCGGCGGGCAGGTGGCGCATTGCGAGAACGAGCCGCCCGTGCAGGTCGCGCAGTCGGGATGGCACGAAAGGCATGCGCCGTTGGAGGAGAATGTGTTGGACGGGCAGGTGGTGACACATTTGCCGTTGGAAGCGATTTGGCCGCTCGGGCAGGTAACGCAAGTTGTGGCGGAGCCGCTGCATGTGCTGCACGAAGAGTCGCAGTCTGTTGTCTAATGAGCGAAAGAACAGGATGAAACCAAAGAACACATACTTGTGCAAGTCATGTTATCTTTCGGAGACAAGAACGTTCCCGATGGGCACTCGTCTATACACTTTCCGTCCGAAAGAACCGTTCCCTTCAAGCAGCCAGTGCATTTGAGTTGGTTGACGGTCGATCCGACGTTGAAGCTCGATATGGTGCAAGTGGTGCATTTGCCGCCGCAAGCTATAAACCAATAAGTTGGAGCCTTGTTACGAGGATATAAACAACATACTGTCGCATTTGCCCTTGTTGTTATCCGCAATGAGATCTGACCCGTCACAAACACCGGACGCGCTCGCGCCAACGCAGCTCCCGTCGTTGCTCAAGAAGCGCGAGGTCGGGCAGACGAGGCAGTCGTTGGAGGTTGGGCCCTTGCACTTGCTGCAGGATGCCGAACAAGGCTGGCAAGCCGTCCCGTCGCTGAAGCTACCGTCGGGGCACGTATTTCCGCCAGCTGTCGCGGCTACGGTAACACATTTAGTCGCGTCGTTCTGGTCTTGCGTAAAGCTGGGAGCACACGTAAGGCAGTTGCCCGAGACCTCGGCGCAGGTAGCGCATCCGAGTTGGCAGACCTTGCAGTCGCCGCTGGCCGTAGCGAAGAAGCCGGTGTCGCATTTGGCGCAGGCGGTGCCATTGTCGGCTTTGGTGAACCCGGGGCTGCACGCGCACGATCCATCGGGGTTGCAGTTGCCGTTCAAGCAGTTGCAGGCTGAGAGCGGGTTGGGGATAGGTGGCGTGAGGCAGCGGCCCGTCCCAGAGATGCCCTCGTCGCAGGAAGTGCACCCCGACGGACACGGTTGGCATGTTGGCCCAAAGAATCCGGCCGCGCATGTTTCGCAGCTGGTGCCGTTGAAACCGGGAGCGCAGACGCACGTTCCGGAGGCGGAGCAAGTCCCTGAGCTCGCGCAGGGAGAGGCGCAAGTCGCGGATTGCATATCGATGAGCGCCATGGAGCCGGAGCTGCTCGACGGGAGCTGGGAGACGTCGGCGACGGAGTCCCAGAGAACGACGCGCCCGTTGGAGCCTACGGATAAAGCTACCCATACACTCGAAGCGAGCGCCAGGGATTCTGCGGTGAGCGGTGTTGACGAGTTTGCCACAGGGCCGGAAGGAAGGGCGCTGAACGCGGCTTTGCCGGAGTAGAGGGATTGAGAGTAGATGGCGAGGCCAGGTGATACGCCGACATTGAGCGGCAGGGAGGGTGTAGAGTTGGATTCAAAGCCCGTGGAGGGCTTGAGAGTGGCTTGTGAGGACGTGAGGAGGTCGTGGACGAGTTGAGGGTTCGTGGTTGTCGTGTACTGTCCGGGAAGCAGCAGGACGCTGCTGGACGCATCGGAGGCGGAGAGAGATACCCCGACTGCAGTTCAGGTCAGCAAATGGGCTCAACGGAGGGCTGGACGACGCACGAGTGGTGTTGGAATCGCCCTGCAGACACTGTCCGGCAACGCAAACGATGGTGGATGCAGCGGCGGCGACTTGGCCGCCGACTAATGCAGCAAAAAGGAAGGTGAACATGGTGGACGAAAAGAAGGAGCGTGGCCGACCTTTTACCGGTGCTAGGGCCGCCCGTTCATTGTTCTCAACCGAGCAGGCGCGCTATTGTACTTTTTGATGCCGCTCAAAGCCTCCATTTCTCGCCTATTCTTCGCCCCCGGATGGAACTAGGAGCGCGTGGAGGAGCCTAGACTCCCTAGTAGACCAGTGTGCGGTGAGGAAAAACATCTGAGAGCGTTGGAAACAACCGACACCAACCGAAAATCTCGAGTGAAAAGTACAAGGGCCGCGGTTGGTTCATATCGACTCGGGCAACCGGCGGTGGAGGGAATAAGACCGTGTAGTGCGGTTCGAGGGAGTGGCTAGATGCGCACGACGTCGATGGTGGAGGATCGAGTCCAATAGGTCTCAGCAGGTCTCAGGACCACCTTCGCTCAGTGAGCATCCGCCCAGTTTATACAAGGATTCTACAATTACATCCTCAACCACTATACGGACGAATAAGCAGCGGCAGCTGGTGCCCACTCGCCATATCGCTCTTCAAAATCGGTCGCTGTGTAACCCCGCTCTTCTTACCGACGTCCTCAACCGGAACGGCAAGTTCGAACTCGAACGCGCGAACGAGGACAAAGAGTAGGGCTTTCATCCTGGAACACCATGAGTGCAGGATAGGACAGAGCTAGACAACGTACTCGACGAGGGAGAAACGATAGCCCTGCGCGGTTCATTCAGCATAGACAACACCGCACGGACGCTACGCACGATACACGCCCGAGGGCCGCCAAGGAAGGTGAGCATGTGTCCCCATACTCCAGGGAGCGAGTTGTTTATCTGCTCGCGCTCCCATCGCTCAGGTCTGCAGCGAATTAGAGGTGAACTCGAACAAACAGACTCTTACACAAACTCCATCGCATCGGCTCCCCATATCCTTTCGTCGCGATTCATAGCGAGAATAGGAATCATTCTCTCGCGACGCTCAGACCGAGCTTTGTTCAAACGAATCCACTCACATCGTCTGGCCCTTCGTGACATGAATCGTCTCATGGACGACCCCATGCACGTCCGTGAACGGCGTCTCGAGCGGGACGATGTCGTCCTGCGTCGCAGCACGGAGCGTAGACGGCACTGGCGCGTAAATGCGCAGTGTTTCGCGCACGATGCAATCTAAGAACGGCAGCGCGTTCAGCTCGTCCATTGTCGGCGTGGCCGTGGGCACAGCCAGCAGCTCGTCGCGCAGTCTCTTCTGGGCGGCTTTGTTCTGCGTGAGCGCGTAGAGTGCCCAGGTCGTGCCGGTGCTCGTCGTTTCATGACCTGTTTTGTGTTAGCATCCGCCGAGATAAAGAATATAACGCACCAGCAAGGAAGAATGTCGGTATCTGCGCCATGACGTCCGCGTCCGACAGCTGCTGGCTCTGCGGGAGCACCTTAGCCGTATTCGCCCTCACCAGCAACGACAGCAGATCCCGGCTCCGCATACCCGGCTCCCCGCTCTCCTTCATCTCCCGCTTCGCGCCGTCCACCAACCGGCGCCCGATGCGCATCATCGTCTCCTGGGCTCGGTCCGTCGCGCGGTTCCATGCCGTTGGGAGGTTGATCGCACGGAACGCGGGGATGAACGCCTGCAGGACGCCGAACACACTAAACTGTGTCGTCTGTCTGAAAATAGAGTCGAAAGCGGCGCCGAGCTCGCTCTCTCCCTCGGACGCCAGCGAGTTGAATTGGTAGTTGAACCCTGCGAGGCCGATGATATCCAGCGTCGCTTTGCCGAGCCAGGAGAGCGCGTTAACCCGCGCGACGCCGTCCTCGGATTTGCGGATTTCGGAGAGCCAGATGTCGCGCAACTGTTAGTAGTCAGCGTAAAGCGTTTTCTGGGGCAAAACACACCTCGGCCGACTTCTCGATGAATATAGGCGTCAACTCGCGCACCTGCGGGTACCCAAACGCCGGGTTCATAATCCGCCGCTGCTGTCTGTGCTCGTCGCCTTCCGCGATGAGGATCCCCGGCCCCAAGACCCGCGTGAGGCTGTACCTCTGCGGCTCGGGCTTCTGGTATATGTAGCTGTGGGTCAGGATATGGTTGAGCGCCTTGGTATCGACGGTGTACAGGCGCGTCATCCCGAAGATGCCTTTGTACTTGATCGTGTTGCCATATTCGCGAACCCATTTCTCGTGGAGAACCGAGTTTTCCTTGTACAAGCGTCAGCTCCAAGGTCCACACTAGCAGACGGCCGCAAGTGTACCGCTCTCCAAATGTCGCGAATGTTCCCGAATAGCCAGTGCGTAGAAGATGGGCCGGGGAGGTGGCGAATTGGCGACCGCAGCTCTCCGTGGACGAGCTTGAGAAGCAGGTAGAGCAGATACGCGCCGAGGGTGCCGCCTATCGAGGCAGCGATCTTCTTCACGCTCAGAGTTGCAAGAGCGTCCATCGTTAACAGGTAGACAACGCAAGGAGCAAGCTGCGGACAGCGCTGGCGGTTGTGGTATAAATAAAGCCCTGTTGGTGCCGCATTCACGGGGCTGACGACGAGCGGCACATGTGAGAGCCCAAATTTGACAGGTCGTCGGTAGAGCGGAAGCAGTTGGTTCCGCCGGGACATCCGTCGGGATTTCCGAAGGCATGATTGTTACAGTTGGTCGATGCTGCCTCACCGATGAGCTCTGCATACCAAGAAAGGTGGCACTCAAGTGAAGAACAATAATTAGCTTGAAATAAATCGCATTTTCCATAATTACAAGCACTCTGGTTTGTCCCAACGTCCAACGCAATAACTAGCACAACTCGGCGAATCACATGCATGTTCACCACGGGTGGATGAGGCTCTGCGACGGAACCACCGCGGAGAGCTGGTAATCGCGGACTCTGGGCAGGGAGCTGTCCCCTTTCGGGCCAGCCATTATAATCGCGTCCGACACCAGTAATCCGCAGCGCAATAACAACTCCCTCGCTTCAGCCCTTTGTTCTTGTTCTTTGCCACTGTGCTCGTCTGCGAGCTCCAGGAGGCATTCCGCACGTCCGCGATAGATTCCCATACGCCCAAACTCCTCGAGAGCGACATTCAACACCGCGCGACGACTTCCGGCGTCGAGATCGCTATGCGCTTTCGCGAAATAGAGCAGAGCCCAGGGAATTCCCTGAACACACCTCTTGAATTTGGAGTATGCAAACAAGACGACTGCCCAGCGGACTGTTGTCTCGGGTGCATTCTGCAATGAGAGGCTCGCCATCTTGACCAGGTTCAAACAAGTGAGAGCCACGCTTGCATTGTGGGGCGAGAGTAAACACCGGTGATATTGCTCCTCGGCTTCCTGAAGTCGGCCGATCCGCTGGAAGAGGTTGCCAATTATCAAGTCCCGCATTCTCTCAGCATATCTGAATTTGCGTGAGCTGAAGATGTCTTGTGCTGGCTTGAGAGCGGTCAACACTTCGTCCTCCGTCTGATATCTGCCCAGTTCGACATCAAGTCCGATGATCTCTTGGAGGGAGTTCGCATTGAACAACTCGGGTCCACGACTCCCAGACGCTGCGCTCGTCATCTCCATAATTCTGTGATGCACCTTCCGAGCATCAAGGTATGCTGTTTGATGCAAATACACATCGGCAAGCACATCCAACGCGGCAATTTCTTGTTGTGACCCCTCTACGCCTAGAGCCCATAGGAGCCTACAGACTCTTTCCAGCTTCTCCGTTGCGTCAGGGAAGTGTCCCAGCTGAATACAGGTGGTGGCACTTGCGTTGAGAGCTTTGCATTCTCCGTCGAAGTCCCCGTTCTGCTGCGCGATCCAAACCGCTTGGTCGGCGTCGTTGCGCGCTTCGACTGCGCGTCCCAGGCAGCGACTGATTTCCGAGTGTACGACAAGGGCACGTTGCCATAGGTTGCTTGATTCGTAGGAGGGGACCTTTCGTGTGACAGAGAGAGCAAGTCGAGACTCTTCTAACGCTTGGTCGAGCTTGCCACGACCGTTCGAAACGCGGGCTACTGCATAATGGATTTCGGCTACAGCAGACATGTTAGTCTGACTGCAGGTGATCAAACTTGCCACACACCTTCTGCGCTTAAATTCTGCGCCTCGTGCGCATACCGCAGCGCAGGTTCAGTCAAAATCTCGATGTTCAACGTACCACCAGAGTGAATACGCTTGATGAGATACCTCATGCGCAGGTCGTCCTCATCGAGACGCTCGATGTGGTCCTCAACTTCGGGGGACAAGAGCGATATTCCGAATGTGAGGTAGAATGAATCAAGAATAAACAGCGCGTGGATGATATCCTTGATCTCTCGACGGTTTTGCATCTTGAGGCTCGATAAACCATACTGCAGGACACTCTTGTAGTTCCCCATATCCGCAAACAGCCGACGAAGATCGCTCTTGGCACCGTGTCGTGGTTCGTGCCAGGGACGATATAGACATTCCCAATGGATGCGAAGCGGTCGGAGGAGCGACATGTATGCGGGCGGATGGAGGGTGGAAATCACTTCGCGCACCGGAGCAAGTACCTTCAATCGGCCGGCTTCGTGGTATGCCAGCGCTGTCCGCATGAGCGCGATCTTGGCCGCCAATGGTTGGCCGATTGGGATAACTCCTGACCGCAGGTCCCCCTCGATGAGCCCGTCTGGCATGAGTGATATAATGCTCAGTAGCTCGAGCGCCCCCGGAGTGGATTTGAGTCTTGGGCTTGAAAGCGATATGCGAATGGATGCCGTCAAACTCTGATCTTTGTCCTCTCCTTCAGACAAAAGGGCGATGTTCTCGGTTGACCATCGCGCAAGAACGGCAGAACAGCCTCCGTCGGACCGCGATGCAGTCGAAGCCATAAGAATTACGGCCAGCGGTACGTTCCCCGTAATCGAAAGTAGTTTGGAGATGTCCTCGTTGTTTGTTGTATCGTCCGGGTCGGCGATTTCGACGAACGCCTCGAACGCATCAACAGCGCTCAATGGTTCCAGTGGTGGCAAGAAAGGCTTCGACCACTTGACATAGGAAGGTCGCTCCTGGCCGCGCATGGTGATCTAGGATAAATATTAGCACCTGGGTTTCATTCTTCTAAAAAGCCGAACCAGGAGACCCATTTCAGGTACCTCCGCCAAGTTGGCCAGAAACTTCTCTACCGGCCCGCGTGTCATTTCATCTTCCCAGGGTGTCTCGAAATTATCAAGGACGATGAGTGTTCCTGGTTGTGCACGGAGCTGTTGCACCACCGCCGCGCCGGGTCTACTAGTGATCTTCACTCCCAATGCTACCGCCAAAGCGAGCGCAATGTCGTTTTCTGTCCGCATCGAGTCGCAGGCAATAAAGTATCGCTGCTTGTACTTTGCCACGACGCTGGAATCGTGCATGAGCGTTTTCGCCATCGCTGTCTTGCCGATGCCGCCTGGGCCTAGAAGAACGACATGCGGAGATTCCTGAATGAGAATCTCCAGCGCTTGTTCAATTTCCTTCTCGCGTCCGTGAAAGATTTGCGGGGCCGGTGGGAGGAAGAGAGAAAGTGTGCTTGCGCTGTTGTCAAATCATGTAGCGTGCTATACAAGAGAAGAACAACGCAACTCACCCGCTCGTGGAGCTGCGGCTGCTCTAGGGGAGGCGACGAGTGTTAAACAGAATATTTAGAAATTTAAGGGCACACTCACAAACGAAATCAAAGACGAGTTCTTTTGTAGCATCTCGAGCATCTCTTGATGTTGTGCGCGAGTGGCCGCGTCGAGATCTGCCAGGCCTGTGAGGCTGTCCATCTGGCGACAAATTTAGCAAAAACCCTGAGACAAGAAGAAGTATACTTTAAAGAAGGTGGTCGCGGAGGCTAACGCTGCTTTGCATTCCTCAAGATGTGACGCAGTGCGCTGCTGCCTGATCAACCGCCGGAACCGCCCCACATCCTGCTGCGAACGAAGATACCCCTCGATCTTCTGAAGAGTTCTATCATACAAGTTCATCGCCTGAATGAAGGTTTTGCACGTCGGCCCACGCACTCGAGCAATCGAAAACATTCGTCTACAATCGGCGGTGGAAGCTCCACGAAATCCGAGTCACCGGCAGCGTTGAGGAAAGTCAAGAGGTTGGTCAAGACACCGGGGAGGCGTTCGAGCAACGATTCACATTGTTGTTTGTTGGTCTTCACAGCCTGCAGAGGGTTAAACAATTCGCGGGTGCGGCGATTTTCACGTACTTCTGCCGTCTCGAAGACCAACACCGAAACACCGACGATTTCTTTCAAGTACGGCGCAGAAATTCCCGCAGTCGCGGATTTCAAGGCTGTGAGAATCTGGAGTGCGGGCGCAGTCATTGGAGGAAAGACTGTGGGGAGGGGGGCGCACGCGTCTGGGCGTGTTATATGCCCTCAACGGTGAACATCGAGTATGCCGGATCATGATTCTGATGAACGGAAACAGTAGTTCGTACAGCAGCGGTCGAAGCAATGTTCATCGCATTGGCGGAAGGGCAACTTATTGGCTGGAAGTTCGATTAGTCCATGTATCATTCGATGGCTCTGGACACCAATTAGAGCCAATGTGGTTCCAGAATAGGTCTGTGAAGCAGGTACACGGAGTTTATGCCGGGTTTCGGAGTCGCCACGTCCACTGAATGTAATTGCGGCCATAGCACACCACATAGAAGCTTGGACGCAATGCTGCGTAGGTTTCAAGATCTGAGAAATCACAGCCCTCCAACTACACAGTAGAAATACTCGTCGGACGAGCACCTTTCTCGCCGTCCTGAGCAGTAGAAGTAGAATCAGTGCCGAATCGCATATCCGCCATCGTAGAAGCCTCGAGCTCCAGCTCCCGAATGGGGACGTAGCTGATCGTCGCGCGCGAATTGAGGATCTACCCCATGTCAACACAAATCCACAAAGGACGGGCCAAGATGCGCACCAGCAAGATGCTGTTGGAATAGATCTTGGACAGGGCGATGCATATGGCGAGATGGAGGTTTGAGCGCGGGTACGCAACGAACACGAATAGGTCTGCGAGCGCGAATATGGCACAGATGAGGCCTGTCTCGACGGTAATCTGCCAGATGCTGGTAAGAGGGCGGATGGATACTAGCGCTTGAGGTACCTTTATGATACCGACGACAATCGCGTCGAGGGAGCGGTTGATCCCGACGCGAGAGCGGAGGAGGTAGAAGCATGTTGAGGCGACGATGAGGAGGTCAGCGGCGGCGGCGGCGGATAACCATGCCTGAAATATGGTCAGATTGCGGAGTAGTAGACGCATAGAAAGCGAACAGTCGGGATCTTGAAGTATTGGAACTGCAGCGCCGAAAAGTGTTGCGCCTGCGCAATTGAGACGCCAGCCCACAGGCCCATTGCGCTTTGAAAAAGCGTAATCTAGAAGCGGCCTCAGCGCAGCAAAACGACGCCCGGTTTTACGAGACCCACTACGGTTATGACGAGGGGCATGCCGATGCTGCGGCTGATCGCGTATATCCTCCACGCGAAAAAGAGCTGACCCGCGCATGCGACTACAATCTTGAGCTGGCGTTTTCTGCTGGGATATCACGCACCAATTCCACCGGTTACGGGGGTAGTAAACCACGCGAACCCAACCTCGTCGAGAGACGCGGGATTGCCCCACTGTGTTCCAAAGATGCGCGTCGCATCTCGCGTGGCCGAAGTGGTTTGTAGGATCTCTGCCACAGAAACGAGCACTACAAGGAGCTTGCAGGCTATGTGGTCCTTGCGGAATGTGTAGAAATAGACGCCTAGCAAAATTTTCGACGTGTCTGCTAGCGAAACAAGGGCACGTACAGATTTGGAGCGCGAGAATACCGAGTAGAGTCCAGTTTAGGATGGTGCCGACAAACTATTAGGTGTTGAGGGAGGGTATGGGCCAGAGGGAGCCGCTCACAATCGGGATGGTCCTGCCGACGCATGAGGAATATGACCGGATGCAAATCGAAACCTACATCTTTGCGGCATTAGAACCGTCCATTTCACCGGGGAAAACCCCGGGCAGTAGAATGAGTGTTCGAGAGAGAGAGAGTGGATGGGTGCAGAAGTAGAAGTTGCGGCAGGGTTCAGGAGCGTTGCGATTGTTTGGCGATCCTCGGATGACTGCGCATGCACATGCGGCGCATGTCAAGAGTCCAGGACGTCATAGCAGTGAGCTTCAAACCCGAGTACGGCGCCGAGCTCTGAGGGCGGCGCCGGCGGGAAGTGCGCATCGGCGGAGGTGGAGGTCAGAACGAACGCGCGTCACGTCCTGCAATCCTTGGACCTGACCTCCATGTCGTCCAACCCGTTCACGTTCACACTACCATCTCCGCCCCCGCAGCACATGGACCTAATCGAAATGCTCCGCTCCGGGGACGACTCCCGCCAACGTCGTCACCGTCCCGAACGCACGATCCCGAAGGTGCCACAGGTAGCCCTGTTCTGCGGAGCTGACCTTCCCGCGTCGGACGAGCCGGAATGGGACCAGCACAGGTCGTGGACCGTCCAGATCGTTCCCGAAGACGAACCCGAGGCTGTGGTGCCGCCACGGAAACGCCTACGACGCACCAATGGCTGCGGCACCCGAATCCATACGCATGCCGACCCCGACAAGACATGGACGGGCTTACCGGACGGCGTCAACAGAGAGCTCGTCATTCCTCTGGCCGAGAAGTACTTCTCCGCCGACGCGAAGCGGGAGCTGATGCTGGGGAGCGAGCGGTGCGGGTGCACACGAACGGGACGCGGATGCGCTGTTTGGTTCGTCTTGTACATGTTCGGCATCTTTGGCTTATTCTCCCTATACAGCGGAAACGTTCTTGGCGCCTACTTCAAACCCTGCGAGAGACACGTCTCTTTCCTGTCGCATTTCTCGAGTCTATCGAAGCCGCACTACGTCTTCCTTCGTAACGCCGTATCCCCACCTCTCCCAGAACCCCCACGCCGCACCTCCGACGACTCTTCCCATCGCCGCCCACGCGACCGCGAAGAGTTCCAAAGACTCCGTGCCCGCATCCGCGAACGTAACCAGACCCTGGCCGCGCAAGCTCAGGCTCGGGCTGCACAGAGCGCCGCCGATGCGGAGGAGGCGGCTAGTGCAACGACGGCACCACCAATCGTGACGGACGACGCTCCGCCGCGCGTTACGCTCTCCAGATTGTTTACCTGGAGAGACCGCCTCTCTCCGCCGCTTCCAACGGGCTCGTCATCTCCCTCCCCGGTTTCCTCCTCCCAACCAATCATCCCGATCGCCCCCGCCCCGTCAGTGAGCGCGCCGACCGGTCTCCGCGCTTTTGCGGCTTGGGCAGACGACACGATGGAGCGCGCTACCGCCGTCGCCGCAACCGACATACCCTTGTTAGACTTTATTGACATCCCACCACTTCCCGACCCGCCCGCGTTCGCGCCGCGCCCCGAGACGCCCGAATGGTGGCGCAATCTTAGGAATGGCGTTCGGCCCTTGGGCTCGGGCGGTCTCTCGAGCGACTGGCCGCCGCCTGCGAGGAGCTATGAGCGCTCGACGCGTACGACTGAAGTGGATGCGGCAAACCAGGACGCGGACAAGGAGGAATCTTTGCTACAGCAGAACCTTTTCGAGCGTTGACCTAATACTTCACCTGTAGAACCCCGGAGATTGTATTTCTGTATCTTGGATATTGTAAGTAAGTAGTACGGCCGCGGCTAGAGGAACCTGTTTGTAGCCTACAAAACGAAATCAGTTTGTGGACCTCTTGCTTTCGTTCTTCCACCATGCCCAAAGACCCGTCTGCTCCCTCTACCTCGCACCCGCGTCGTCGCCGCCCGATTCTCACCGACGGCGCCTTCCGCCTCGTAAACCGTCCGCTGTCCGCGTCTGCGCGCCACAACGCCCGCATAGCAGCCAACATCGCGACACCGCCCACGCCGAATTGGACGAAGAACTCAACCAACACGCGTACGCCCGCTGAAGCATGGCCAGCCTCCGCCTCGCCTTCGCGCAATACTCAGACTCAGACTCGCCCCCCGCCTGTGGGTGCCCAATTCTATCCCTCGTTCCGCCAACTCTCGCCTCTCCCGCCCCCGCCCCCGCCCGTGAAGGAAGATCGCGAAGGACCGAAGAAAGTCTCGCAAGGCGTCCAAACGAGTGGAGGATGTGCTTGCGCCTGCGAACGTGGTATCGTCAAGGAGGTAGAGATGGAGATTGGGATGGAAGTGGAGTTGGGGTTGGGCTCGGGGGATAGGGCGCCGGCGCCGGCGGTCTTGCGCTCAAGTGGTGGTTACGGCGTCGTGGTCAAGGAGGAGGAGGTGGAGGTTGAGATGGAGTTGGACTCGTGGCATAGGACGCCGGCCGCTGCTTCGATCTCGCGCTCAAGTGATCAGAGCCACGACGTCGTAGTCAAGGAGGAGGAGGATGGAGACCGCATGCATTTGGATGAGGGTCAAGAGGACGCGGACGATGAAGATGAGGACTCGGACGAAGATTCGGATTCGGACGATGAAGCAAGCGAAGACGAAGATGACGACTCGGACGAATCGGCGTCCAACAGCGGAGCCACCAACGACGATGGGCAATATACTGCAACGTCGATAAAGACCGAAGATGTCAGCTGCACGACAGGAAACACGAAGCGAGCCGCGAAGGCGAAGGCGAAATTGACCGCGAACGTCAAGCACCTCTCATGCCTGGTCTGCGCTCAGCCTCGGTTGTTTACGGCGTCGGGTTTGGCTTGTCATATGGCAGTTCTGTGGGTGCTTTGTCGATGTACATGTTCCATACTCAAATGGTATAAACAGACACCAACGCGTCTCCTGCAGCTCTTGTCCGAACTCGAAACGCACTTTTGACGCCAACGGCTTGAAACAGCACACACGCCGCAAGCACTAGAATCGGTGGCAAGGTTTGGCGAGCTATGCACAATCTATGAAGCACAAACTATAGTAGCGACTTGGAATTGTAAAGTATGGACGCGTTATTGCCATTCACAAGTCGGTTTCCTCCCAATCGAGCCCCAGGACCCCGTCCTTGCCGCCACGCACCGCTCCTTCTACGGCCTCGGCCAAGGCGCGCAGCGCCAGAACGTCGTCGCCAACGGGACGGTTTGCGTTCTTTGCGGCAGTATCCGCAGCGCCGACGCCCAACGCGCGTTGGAGCGCGTTCTCCCGCTCGTGACCGCGCAGTTTGTCGATCTCCGTCAGCAGGCCGGGGAGGGACGGATGCGCGGCCAGCACATCGCGGATGGCGGAGGAAGTTGCTGCATAGATACGTTCAGCATGTAAGGAAGGAAGACCTGAGCGAATCGATGCACCGATAGCCTCGTATTGGTGCGTTTGCAGCGGTTTGGGGTCGTCGCGCTTGAGCGGGTCCGGGTACGACGATTGGTCGGGGACGTATGGCCATTTGAGGGACGTGAGCGGACGGAGGGCTGGTTCCTGGGATAGTAGGGGCTCGTATTGGTCTCCTGGTTGAGTTGCGGCAAGAAGGGATGGAGATGCTGGGCCCGTCGTTAGATCCTAACGTTGCTGCACGTTCTGTGACGCACCATCCAGTGGCCGGTCTCTCTCAGCACTTCCTCCAGATGCAATGCATGAGTTCTCTGGATATGAGCCCTCTGTGGATTGGTTTGCGACCTTTTCTGACCTTTGTGCTGCTTGTAACAAGCAACGGAGCAACTGAAAGATGGGTCAGAAAGCGTGAATAACCGCGTTAGAGCTGGCACGCACTAGTCAATAGAGCATCCCGGGGCTGAGCAAGTGTATTTGGACTCGTTCGTAGTGCAGACGCGGCACTTGCTCCGACGCCGAGGCATAGCAGAAAAAGTCGTTTTTGAGGTTCGAGAGAGTTTAGACGCGTCCCAGAGGTGTATTATGCTGCATTTTTGGGCCAAAGAGTAGAAACAGCGCGTTCAGTTGCTCGACATGGAAGACGAGAGCAAGCCGGGTCTGTGACCGCTTGATGGCAAACTCAAGCTCTCACCACGACCACCGAATTATCGACGCGCTGCTGGACGCGTACCCGTTCAACGAATCGACCTCTATTCTAGACTCTGCATGTGGGAAGGGGCTCATTTCTCGCGGACTGGCTCCGCACTGTGGCAGCATCGTCGCGGTCGATAATAACCAAGCCTCGGTGGACGACTTTGCTCGAAGAATAAGCAACCAAGGTGGGCTTCGGCGGCCAGCTACGACTAGGGCTCTCATTCGTTCTGTCAGGAATACCTCCGGAAGAGATGCACGTCGTCTGCGCGCAACTAGAGGGAAACGATTCGGAGCTGGATGGGCAAAAGTTCGACGTTGTTGTGGTCGGTGCTCCGTTTTCCCTTCTTTCTGCTACGCTCACAGAACGCAGTGCTCCGCCGCCTATCACCATCTCGAATCGATCCCAAACACCACTCGAATCCTAGCGTTCTTCCTCAAACCAGGCGGACATCTACTCGTCGTCGATTTCCTAACCAGCGCCGAGCCTATACCAGAAGACGTCCCTCACAAGCATGGGTTCGACGACGATACCATACGCGCGGCTTTTGTTGGCGCAAATTTGGCGGATTTCGGGATGGAGCGGTTTGCTACGGCCAAGTTTCATGGAAAACGCGTTGAGCTGTTTCTGGCTCGAGGAACGAAGAAGAAAGTGGGGTACTCGTGAACGATGGTGGTGCCACTCGCGCTACGGACGAATCCGAAACTGTATGCTCCTTCTCCTCAATCCATAGCCAGTTGCCCTCCTGCTGTCGCTTGATAGACTTCCCAGTTCTCCGGTTGAATTCGGATGGCACAGGAAGGGACTATGAGCTGGTTGTTCAGCTGGATACCTTGTGCAACCGGTTCCATCGCGGACTGCCTTCAACGCTACTTTGGGGGTTTCCTGTCGTTTGCAAGTAATGCAGGTGGTTTTCGCGCGCGTGTGGGTCTTCCAGATGGGTTCTGAAGCAAGAGATATAGTAGGTATAACTTGGTACTCTAGCCTGCGCCTGAAAGCGTGAACAAAGGTTCTGCTGTTGACGCGCGTGACTTGTACCCGCTCCATCGCTATGCCCAAATCTGAGGCGCACATCCTTCGCAGTACATCCCTACTCCGCCTCGAAGCCCTCGGCCCAGAGATATTATCCCGCGTAAGAACCAGCATCTCCTCCTGCGTGTCCAACGAGGCGTTGTAGGTGCTGCGATTGTGCCATCCTTTGGACCTCGTCCAGCTAGCCAACACCTCGCGCGCCTTTCGCAGTCTCTTGCCCGACGACAGCACGCTCTGGCGTAGCGCTCAGCTCAACCTCGCCGTTGGCGTCTGTCCGCCTCTTCCTCGGAACCCGTCTATGGCTGCTCGTGGCAACTACAGCTCGTCGGCGTATGTGCGCTGGATATTCGGTGGTGGAAAGTGCAGCGTGTGTATCTCTGCACGCGTCCCTACCTGCGATCCCGACCCTGGTTTATATTCTAGGCCTGCTCGAGGAAGACCCACCGGGCGCTCTTCGATTTACTTTTAACTTGCGAGCATGTTCGGTACGTGTCTGCCACTCGGCGGCTAGTCTCTCTCTTGACTCTTACGACTCTGCTTGCAGCGGAAATGCGAAAAGTACATCCACGCGTGCGTCAAACCCGTAGTCTTGTGGATTTTCCGCTTACACAGACATTCGCCGTCTAGACATGTTCTCGTCAGCTTCCCGAGCGACCATCCTATCCACTCTGCCCCGTGGCGCTCTCTGCTCGACTCGCGTGTGTACAGACGCCCGTCTGGGCAGCAAGATCTCGTCTTCAAGCAATCTCAGGTCACCGCAATCGAAGCTGAATGGGGACGCGCCGAAGCAGCGGGTGATAGCAGTCTTGCCTCCGATTCCGCTGGCGTAGTGCCGGCTCGCTCGATTTCGGAACTGCAGGCAGTACGCCAAGTTGCTCCTCATTGACGCTGTAATGATAATCGCCCAGGTCTGCCAAATGAGGGAAGCGACATTCGTGGATCGTGAAGAGGTATTCTGCACTGTTACGGACGCGTTCATTTCTCTTACTGTCACTGAGAACGCGCATCAACTTGCGAGATGGAACATCGCCTACCAGAAACAAAAGGCGCTCGTGGTGCAGAAGAACTCGGCTCTGTAGGTCCACCCTGCCGCGTTTGTCTAACTCCATAATATCCAATGATTTCTTGCAGGCTCAAGACGATTACGCGTGCCGAAAACGTGCGATTCGGATTGCTCGTCGACACCAAGACGGTGCGCAAGTTGCTCGACGTCTTTAATCGTGACTTGGAAGAGGTTACACCTCTCGGTAAGACTTACCGGCCTCCTTGAGACGCGTTTTCATGGATCGTGTAGTTTGGAGCGAATGTCGAGTCGCCGCTCTGGCCGAAGTAGCTGAGAAACAGAAACAAAGCAGCGTCAAGTCATCGATGTCGGCATCTGCGGCACAGGCATGAGCGTGCTACATAGCTGGTACTGAGTCTTCATAACGCTGTGGCTCGATGCTAATTCCGCTTCAGGCTGGAGATATCAAGAGTGTGCTTGAAGTTCGAGACGTTGGTTGGCAACTGGTGGTTGAGGTATCTCGCGGTCGTGCCTATTCTTATTTCCTTCCGCAGTATTGCACCGGCGAGTCTGCACTGGTAGGCTAGAAATGATGAGTTTGTGGGTAACGCCACCGTCAGATTGAGCGCAAGCTGAAAACACTTTGGAGTCGAGAATCCGTTAGTCCATGAGCTGGTCGATTTCAGCGCGCGGCTGATAGTACTTGCGCCTGATGCATGTTGGCATACATAAGATGGAGAGTCTGGAGGTAAATTGGGCTTGCGGAGAGGACGCTCGAGTTTTGGGTATCGCGCTGAAGATGCGCGCTTCAAGACGCGTCAACGAGCGCGTCTTCAATGGCATTGTGGAGAACCAGTGTGAAGTCGATTCTCAGACGCGTCGGAGTATTTCTGTCGGCCATACCGATTGTGCCAGGGCGCGACTACCGGTACCGATTCCATCAAAGGGATCTTGAACTACTACCACCACCATCTCTCAACTTCTCTTCCTCTGCATTTCGCGGAGGTTTCGAGAAGGACGGCTAAACATGCCAATTGGTAGTATTCCGTGTTGGAATTCAGCGCGTTGCTTCCGCTTGAAACTCCTCCTGAAGTCCTGTGCGTATAAAACCGCCGCAGATATTTCGTTTTATCCCCAGCACTCTGCTCGACCTCGGCATCTCGACTCCGACATCTGCAATGACTGCTGGCTAGGTGTGTCGCGGGTGGGAACTTCGCTTTGGTGGTAAAACACTCGGCGTCTGTCGGGCAAACACCTGGTCACCCGAAACCGCAGGCCGGCGCAGCGACCGACAACACCGACACACCGACACTGACGACACCTCTCTGCTTCTTTCTCTCTCGCAACAAGGTAACTCGTGCAACGGGTGCGTTACTCGACGATGCGACGCCGCGCTTTCTGACTTTGTTTTAGTCCCTCGTCTGTCGTTGTCCCACACCCCAGTTGCACCCGTTCGCGACCGCCACGACCCTGTACGGATTCGGAAGGAAGCGACCGTCCTTACGTGCCTTGCACTTCCTTCCTTGACGGCACATGGGCGCGTCCGGGATGACCGACGCCGCGAGGACGACCCGCGGGTGCTTTTTGTGGGCTGTTCAGCTTCACAGCTGACGGGGTAGGTTCTTCTTCTGCTTCTCCCTCTTTTTTTTTAGTTTCTCGAGCTTCGGCTGACCGTCAACGCTCAGACGACGCGACAGCGCGACCCCGCTCCTCAGAAGCTTGTCCCCGTCTCGCCTGCGTAGTCAAGACCCGTAGGGCTCCTCTGCTGCGTTGTTCGGTTCGGGGAGGGCCACGCTGCTGGCCGTATCGATCCCTCCTCTCGAGGTACGTTCTTCGTGTCCACTTCCGTGGTCGCGCTCATATCATGCAACAGATTCGACGCCTCCGTTCAGACCAGCGTTCGTGACCCACACGCTCCATCAGCACGGACATGGGCGGGTGCGGGCGTCCGGCAGTTCCCAGTACCTTCGAGTACCTGGCGCCTGTTTGGACGTCGAGCACTCCTCTGGTGACGGCGTTATCTTCGTGTAGGAATGACCGGCGCTGCAAGTAGGACGAGCATGGGCGCGTTGGGACGTCGTTCATCGCCTTCACCGGTTCGTCCGTTTGCCGGCTCTTTCTCGACTTGATTCTGACTTTGCATCCCAGGTATGAACGGGTTGCACAGGGAATGGGGCGGCGGGCTGTTGGGTCTCCGGGAACGGGGGGAGACGGTGTTTGGAGGTGGGTGTCCCGGAAGATGGCGCGCCCCCCTTGTCGCGGGTTCCGGGCTTGAGGCGTTCTTCGCCGACCAAGCGCGCGTCGTAGCTAGAACCGAGCTTGGCTGTATTTCGATCCAAAATATGTTTTTGCCCCGTGGAGATCCTCAACTTAACCCCAGAAAAAGATTGCAGACCTAACCCGAAATAATAGTGCACATTCAGCTCAAGAAAACTGCCAATCTAACCCATGCTTAGGTGCAAACCCAAGCTGACATATTATTTCAATATTTTTGTTGTTTTGAGTCTAGTTGTGTGATTGTTACTTATAAATTGCACTGGTGGCTGAGGAACATATCCCACATGAAGGCCCCCATTTTCCTCGCTTTTAAATCTGCATATTGTCTTATTTCAAGCCAAATACTCAATAAATGTCTTTTGAAATTAGTGGCTGACTTTCCACAAGCAATAACATATTTTGCATACTTTGGCGCGGTACCAGCTTGTTGACAGAATGTCCGAAAAATCAAGAATTTATTTCAGTGAGGCCAATCCACAAGCTGATTATGTAGAATATCTCGAGCATTCCCCATTTGGGCTCATCCCAACTTGGCCTCTTTCTAAAAACTACAGCGGACATCGGGTTGGAAACCGTACCAGCGCGAAGAATTGTTTCAACTTTGAGCTTTGACGCACCATCGCACGACAAAACGCGTGTTGTTGCGCGTCGGCACGCGTTGGTTACGCAACTCAGAAGGTTTATCGAGGTCATTTAATTTGAAGAGGGGGTCGCGACCCCCCCTCCAGATCTATGCTGCATAAATTTCTTCTTTGTTGTCGCTCTAGCTTCGGGGTCCTGATCCGGGACCGGAATGCCGTGAAAAGCTCAAAATATAGCATTTTAAGCCCTATCTATGCTTATGGAAAGTCAACCAGTAAGTCAGAACAAAAAAGGACTTCCTTCGGGCTACATATGCACTTTGTGATGCGGAATTCTCTGGTTCAATTTGCGCTTTTTGCAAGAAGCAACGGGCTGGATCTGCACCTGGTCTCGGGTTATCCGTGCACTGTTGTTACACAGAATTGTGGGGCCAACTACTATGCTTTCATAGAGCTTTTTAAAACCTCAAAATTTCTGTGGCAAGGATAAGGCTGCAACTAATAAGCTCTATGTGTCAGAACAAATGATACACAAAGGGATGTTGGTCATTATTGATCATAAGGTCACCGGGAAGCACAGTACCGAAACCCGACTGCCCGTCGGGAAACCTCCCGAACCCCGATCCCGTCACCGAGCCCTACCTGGCCTTGTTCTGACACATAGAGCTTATTAGTTGCAGCCTTATCCTTGCCACAGAAATTTTGAGGTTTTAAAAAGCTCTATGAAAGCATAGTAGTTGGCCCCGCAATTCTGTTTAACAACAGTGCCCAAACTCTTTACGTATGTTGCCCCAGCGGCCGTCAATTCAATTGGACCAAGTATATGTAACGGGGAAATTATGGGTAAGTATTGAAAACGGGGCCGTGAGCTGCAACTAATATGCTCTATTAGAGTATATTTCCAAACAAAGAACATCTTATGCTGGGACCCTTGGAAGGGCAAATTGGAGCAGTGAGCTTGCTGCTCAAACAAGCAGGCCTTTCAATTCTCTGAATATCATTGTGGCAATTTTAGGTCATGTCCTTCATTTTTTCCGGGCAGTTTGAATATCCCTATGTGTGTGCCTGGCCTATTATAACAGACTAAGGTGACAGTGGGTATTGTGGTCGGACTCCTGGGGAGAGCCTTAACAGTTAAATACAATATTGCACACCCTGGGGATTTGGGAATAATCATTCTTTATCACCGGTATAATGGGACGTATAACGGATCGACCCAGAAAGAAGAGGTACAATGGAGCATTTTTCCTAATCTTAGTCAAATAAAGTTCAATTATTCAGAAGAAATTACCTTGCCTTTCCGGGTTGACAGAAACTTGTCAAATAAAAGAGACTCCTAGTCCGCACGGTGGCGGGCACTTGGTTGAGCAAAGATAATACAAGTACTCGAGCGATTTTGTCTAAGGATGATGATGTGGGCGCAGCTGGGCGCTTAGATTAACACCTGTCATCTTCCGCCCACCACCTCCATGTCCATCTCAATCGTTCCACAAGTCGCCTCTATCACCGACAATGCCGCGTCACTGGTGGCGACAATGAACCAGCTGGCGAAGGCGTACGGCGAATTGTACGACGACCCAGAGCGGCACCACCTGAACACGAAGACCAGGAAGATGCGGTCGGAGCTCGGGGCCATCCGTGCGCACACCGACCACCTGGACGGTGTGTTTGCCTCGTCTCGCCGCTGCTGCTCCACCTTCTGACACGTGCCCTAGAGCTTGCTGAGAAGTACAAAGCGAAGCGTAGGCAAGAGTTCGAGGAGGAGCAAGAGAATTGTGCGTCGTCCGCGCGTTTCTACGTCGCGCTCATTGCACTGACTCGCCCTCCAGTGGCCGGCCCGCCCCGCAAGAAGGCGAAGAAGGGCAAGAAGAATGCTCGCAAGTGTAAGTGCTTCCTTGGTCGCGCTCGAATTCATCTGGCTCAACGTCCTGCAGGATCCGGACTGCAGCCTGGTCGAGACTGCATACATTACTATAGCCTACAGAAAACCCATGTACTATTCTGCGCCTGCACCCTACAAATGTTGTACCTTGAGCGAGACCGTCGGTTGTGACTGCCGTCCAGAACGACTTCGGTTTCTCCACCATCTCTATCGCGCCGATGCCGCCCTTTCGCTCCGCCTACGTCCACGACCACCCTCTCCCGCCGATGAGCGCTAGCTGCCACCCCGGCGGCGACTTGGGACCGAACGGCGCGCCCCAGCCCGCGGTCTACTCTCGTGCTCGCCTCCCGCTCGCTCCGTTCCACCAGCCCGGCGCGTCCACTACCTACTCCCACCGTCCTCCGCCATTCGAACACCACCATCCTTACGCGTACTCGTCCTACGACCGCGCTGCTACGCCCTCGTTCTCTATCTCAAACGCAGTCGGTCCCCGCCCCACTCCGTACGCCCATGGCGATAGTCACCCGTCCACTGGGCGGCCTTATCCACGTCGTCCCTTCGAGCATGGTCCCGAGAACCCCCACGCGCACACAGCCCAACATGGATTCGGCAACGTGCCTCCGCTCCCGCAGCTGCACCAGCGCGTAGCCTCCGCGTCCGTGTCTTACCCGCCTACCGCTCCGCCGCCGTCCCATCTGGAAATGCACGGCAACACCCCGCACCATTCGATGTCGTCTTACAACGCGCCGCCGATGCAGTCCATTCCCCAACCGCTCGTTTCCGTCTCTGCCGCGTCCGCCGCGCAGCCCACATACCACGAGAAGCTAACGTCGCCGACGAAGCCGACAGCCAAGGCGCGGAACATGCGGGCAAAGTTGGAGAAGGAGGTGATGCAGCTCTCCGCGTTGTTCAAGGAGACGGGCGAGAAGCTGGAGTCGCGTTGCGCGGATCTTACGGCCGAGATCCGTCGCATAGAAGAGGATACGGCGCACCTCAAAGCGCACAAGGCCCGCAATGCTCGCTTCGAGCACGATTACGACGTTATTCGCCGCGAGTACGAGGACGCGCAGCTCCGCGCGGATGACAAGCTGGCGTACTACACCACCTTCGGGGAGTACGTCGTCGAGACGGGTCGGCAGCCGCGTAGTCAGCGGACGTAGAGTTGGGCTCGAACCTGCACATTACTATGTTTCTCTCGTCTTGATTTGTGCGTTTCTGTGGATGTTCGGTACCCACAACCGTAGTAGATGAAATTCATTGTTGGGATTTTTGGACTCGACGCGACGGATTCATTATTTCCAAGTACAAACAAGCTTGGTGCTAGCTACGACGCGCGCTTGGTCGGCGAAGAACGCCTCAAGCCCGGAGCCCGCGACAAGGGGGGCGCGCCATCCTCCGGGAAAAGAAGAAAAAGGGCTTGCGCGATAGAAGAGATGAAAAAAAAGGAAGAAAAAAGAAGCAGAAATAGAGATGTAAAATCCATGCGCATCGCGCCACCGACGCCCGCCCCGAATTCCGTCCCGCGCTACCTGTGTAGATCCGTTCACTCAGAAGGGTCTTGTCCAAACAACGCAACGCAGACATCCATGGGTAAAGTACCCATGGCGGCTGCGAGGCGCGGAGGGACCCTTGAGGCGATCGTGGCGCTTGGGGGCACGAGTTGCGAAACGTGGTGAGGGCAGCCGACAACGGAACCTGTGGGCAGTAAGTGAGCGGAGTCGAAATGAGGGGCAAGGGACGACGACGAACCGAAAGGAACCGAGTCGGTGCTGCGCACAACCGTACTGCAGACCAGCTGGTTCCGGGAGGCGCAATGCGTAGCGTCCCATAGCCGCGTCCATAACTAGACGAGAGTGCGCGCTGCCGGAGCTGCGCCACTCACACCGTAAAGTCGGCCCCGGTCGCACGAGTCTGCCTGTGTCATTCCGCCCTCTACGGCACGAGAGGTGACCAACGCCGCGCGCCATGGACATCCAACGCATTGCTGCGTCGGCGGCCACAACGTGGGGATGTTCCCGTCCGTGGTACGTGGCTAGAAACGATACGCCGTTCAAAGAGGTCGGGTGGGCCAGGTCGAGCGTTGAGGACTGGGACGCGCATGGTCAGTAAGAGAAGGCAACAAAAAAAAAGCGGACACACTCTCGTTGCTTCCCAAGCAAGGGCCGGTAGGCACTGTTAACGTCGGTGGTGGTCAGCAAAGAAGAATCCATCGGTCGAGCGCTTACACGGAGGAGAACAAAGTGAGCGTCCAATCGCGTCGGAACCTGTTGTACCATGCGCAACATTAGCAGCAGAGGCGTTGGAAGCTGAAGAGGGCACCAGAGGGAGGCATGTGTATGCTGTTTGCCGTTGCGTCGGACTGAGGTTTCGGTCCACCGAGAGTTTGCCCGACCGTGCCCGAAGACGACGATTCCCTCAAGGTTTCCCTAGCCAGCAGCCATGCAGATGTCGGGGAGGAGAGAATCCTGAGGAGCGTCCTGGATGATGCGGTCTTATATACGTGCAGGAATTCAGGAGTGGTCTCAAGTGGTCGCGGCGATGCATTCGAACGCGGAATACTGCAAGTTGACATGTTTAGCCGTACTGCGAAACAACCGCGCAGCAGCAGAGCCAGTGGACGGAGATGGTGGTGGTAGCCGGTAGAGCGAAAGAGACGTCAAATCGTGATTTAATCGGCTGGAATCTAAGGTCCAAGTCTGGCTGAAAACCGTTCGAATGTCGTGTTTTTTTAGCGCGTTAATGGCTTATCGTTAATAGTTCCGACCGTCGACGGCTTTCAATGTGCGAAGAATACCCTGCCGCGTAGGTATCACAGAGGCTGCCTCTACAGCGCGCCATCAACATCAAACGCGTCTTGACCTGCTACCACCACCGGCCTCACCGTCTCCGCCCCCGCTACGCTAATCCTCCGCATAATGTGGCTAAACTTGTCAATTGCGCATGTATTCCTTTGAATGGACTGCGTTGCTTCCGCTTGAAACTGCTCCTGAAGTCCTGCGCGTATAAAACCGCCGCAGACCCTCCTCATCGACCTCGGCACATCGACTCCGACATCTGCAATGACTGCTGGCTAGGTGTGTCGCGGGTGGGAACTTCGCTTTGGTGGTCAAACACTCGGCGTCTGTCGGGCAAACACCTGGTCACCCGAAACCGCAGGCCGGCGCAGCGACCGACAACACCGACACACCGACGCACCGACACTGACGACATCTCTGCTTCTTTCTCTCTCGCAACAAGGTAACTCGTGCAACGGGTGCGTTACTCAACGACGCGACACCGCGCCTTGTAACACTCTAGCTAGTCCCTCGTCTGTCTTTGTCCCATACCCTAGTTGCACCCGTTCGCGACCGCCACGACCCTGTACGGATTCGGAAGGAAGCGGCCGTCCGTACGTGCCTTGCACTTCCTTCCTTGACGGCACATGGGCGCGTCCGGGATGACCGACGCCACGAGGACGACCCGCGGGTGCTTCTTTGCGCGTTCTTCCTAAACCGTTGAACGGGGTGAGCTCCCCTTCTTTTTTCCCGAGCCTTTAGCTAACCACAACCTACAGACGGCGCGACAGCGCGACCCCGCTCCCCAGACCCTTCACTCGTCTCGCCTGATGCAATGTCACGGTTCGTCTACGGGTCGTTCCCTCTGACGCAGAAAGTCCGTTTCGGGGAAGGTTATGCTGTAGAGCCGAATCGTTTCTTTCGAGGTATATTTTTCACTTTTGAGTTCCGCGACCCGAGGTGACTCGGACATCTCCGCAGATTCGACGCCTCCGTTCAGACCATCCGTCGTGACCGGCGCGTTTCGCCAGCACGGACAGTGGAGACCCCTCTTCTGACGGCGCTGCGCACGTGCAGGGATGAACGACGCTGCATGGACGAGCATGGGCGCGTTGGGACGTCGTTCATCACCTTCACTGGTACGTCTGGGACCCTCTTTTACTGACTGGCTTCTGACGTTCGATTCCAGGTATGAGCGGGTTGCACAGGGAATGGGGCGGCGGGCTGTTGGGTCTCCAGGAACGGGGGGAGACGGTGTTTGGCGGCGGGTGTCCCGGAGGAAGGCGCGCCCCCTTGTCGCGGGCTTCGGGCTTACGGTTTCTACCAACCAAGCGCGCG
This sequence comes from Mycena kentingensis (nom. inval.), assembly GCA_014461125.1. Classification (NCBI taxonomy): domain Eukaryota; kingdom Fungi; phylum Basidiomycota; class Agaricomycetes; order Agaricales; family Mycenaceae; genus Mycena; species Mycena kentingensis (nom. inval.). Next base: position 792,071 of record JACAZG010000019.1, on the reverse strand, counting down.
TCGCCTGCAGCTGCAGATATTGAGTTCGAGTCGTTACTACAGCCATTTGTATCGCAGATTCAACAACTTGGTCTTCTGGTCTTCCACTAGATTGCGTTCTGTTTGCGGTCAGGCAAACCGGCGATGGATTGAGGAGAAGGAGCACGACATCCAGTCTCGGATTCGTGCGCAGCGCGAGTGGCACCACCATCGTTTAGGATTACCCCACTGTCTTCTTCGTTCCTTGAGCCAGAAACAGCTCAATGCGTTGCCCATGGAACTTGGCCGTAGCAAACCGCTCTATCTCGAAATCTGTCAAATCGGCGCCAACGAACGCCGCGTGTATGGTATCCTTGTCAGCCATGCTTGTGAGGCACCTCGTCCGGTATGGGTTCGGCGCTAGTTAGGAAATCGACGATGAGTAGATGTCCGCCTGGTTTGAGAAAGAACGCGAAGATTCGAGTGATGTTTTCGATCGACTCAAGATGATGATATGCAGCGGAACACTGCGTATTGTGAGCATAGCGAAGGGAAGGGAAGAGGGCGCACCGACCACAACAACGTCGAACTTTTGCCCATCCAGCTCTGATTCGTTTCCGTCCAGTTGCGCGCAGACGACGCGCATCTCTTCCGGAGGTATTCCTGGAAAGAAAACTAAGCGCCCTTGTCGTCGCTTCCCGCTTCAGCCCACCTTGATTGGGGATTCTTCGAGCAAAGTCGTCGACTGAGGCTTGGTTATTATCGACCGCGACGATGCTACCGCAGTGCGCAGCCAGTCCGCGAGAAATGAGCCCCTTCCCGCATGCAAAGTCTAGAACTGAGGTCGATTCATCGAAAGGGTACGCGTCCAGCAGCGCGTCGATAATTCGGTGGTCGTGGTGAGTGCTTGAGCTTGCCATCAAGAGGTCACAAACCCGGCTTGCTCTCGTCCTCAATGTCGTGATGTCGTTCAACTGAACGCGCTCTTTCTACTCTTTGGCCCAATAAATACAGCTTAACACACCTCTGGGACGCCTCTCAACCTGCTGAACTCTCGATTGGACCTCAAGAATCACCTTTTCTGCGATGCCTCCGCGTCGGAGCAAGTGCCGCGTCTGCGCTACGAACGAGTCCGAATACACTTGCTTAGCTCCGGGATGCTCTATTGAATAGTACGTGCGCGCTCTAACGCGGTTATTTACGCCTTTTAACCAGTCTTCAAGCTGCTCTGTTGCTTGCTATAAGCGACACAAAGGTCGGAACGTCGCAAAACCGCCCAAAGAGGGCACATATCCAGCAGAGAACTCATGAATTGCGTCTGGAGGGGAGTGCTGAGAGAGACCAGCCACTGGAGGGTGCGTCAAAGAACGTGCAGCAACGTCAGGATCTAATAATGGGCCCAGCAGCAGCCGCGACGAGACAGGGAGAGTCCCGCTATCCCAGGAACCAACCCTTCGTCCGCTCACGTCCTGAAATGACCATTTGTCCCCGACCAACCGTCCACAGCCGTCCACTCGGACCCGCTCAAGCGCGACCACCCTAAACCACTCCAGACGCACCAATACGCCGACGAGCTCAACGTAATATATACTAGGGCGCGTTGCCATTGAGAACTTGCAGAGGCATAGGTTGGTGGTGGTAAGAGGTAAAGCTGTAACTGGCCGTCACGAATCTAGGCGGCGATGAGAACCAGCACTCTTCCCCGTCGGGCTTGTTCAACACGGCTGCTGCTACCGTTGAACAATATTAATTGCTCCACACACGCTCAATAGCGACCGCGACGAGCTCAAAGTGTATTACTGCAAACGCGTACGGTGCTCTAATGTTCATATTAACGTCCAAGTTCGTCGCGTTTCAACGCGTTAATAGCTTTTATTTGTGGGGCTTTGCCCTAAGAGTACTCTAGCGCGTCGGTATCCGCATAGTATCTACAGAGGCTGCCTCTACGGCGCGCCATCGACATCAAACGCGCCTTGACCTCCACCACCATCTCCCCCACTAGCTCTGGTCAAGCTCTGCTTCTCGCGGTTGTTTCGCGGGACGTCCAAACATGGCATGCGCCCTTGATAGTAGTTATTCCGCGTTTCAATGCACCGCCGCGACCGGGCTCAGGGTGTTATGCCGACCAAGCGCGCGTTCCTCGTTCTTCTGACGATTTCAGTTTGTACGTATTTGTTTCGTGTTGCCGTTCGCGTGCACCCATCTCAACGTTCTCATTTGGTTCCAGGTCGCCCGCGACGAGATAGAGATTGGCAAGAAGCTCAAAAACAACCTCGAGCGCCGCAAGTTCCTCGCCGTCCTCAGATGCCAACTCGATTCGAACGCGCCTTTTAGTTCAATCCCGTTTTCGACACGCACCTTGCGAAGGCAGACAACCAAGAGGCACACACAGATTGCGGCGACGGATCGTGGCTTGGGGTTGTACGACGAGGCCAGCGTTGAAGGAAACGTATTCGAGCGACCCGTTGAGCCCTCAGCCAATGCTATGGGATAGCGTTGTTCTAGACTTTTTTATTGAACGCGGAGCCGCATAGTAATGTACAACACGAATAGAGGTCCTTGTAACTTCAGAACTGGGAGCGTTTCGCGCGTCGATAGCCTCGTTTGCCCTCGTTCGGCGACCACGGCTTGCGGCGCCAATCTTCGCGCACGGGCGACATCGGAGGGACGGCGCGGATCGCCTCCATACGTGCAAGATATTCCGCCGTGTACTGCACCTCTCCATCGGGCCCCTGCTCGACCATGTTGACGGACGGGGTTGGTAGGATGGCATCTCGCTCGTATTCGTTGTTCTCGTCTTCCGCCGCGCTTGAGGCTGATGTTGCGTTGGCTGCGGCGAACGCATCCTCTGCCACGACCAAACATGTCTCCTCTTCGAGAGCGAGCGGAGTCAACACGGCGCTCCCATTGTCGTTGAATGGTGGGGATGGCGAGGCAGGGTAGAAGCCGAAGGACGTGTGAGCACCGGGGAGACAGCTCTTGGTGACCGGTGTGAGCGGCAGCGGAGAGAGTGGGGACGACCAAGGGGAGTTCGTGGCGTCCTGAAGACGCGGCGTCTGGGGCGCGGGAGACGACGGCAGGGACGACAAGGGCGACGACAAACGCAGACCGGTGTTGATTTGGCGAGCTCCCGAAGTGCGACGGATCGAGGCGCTAGTGGAGGTGCGACGGAAGGAGGCGCTGGTGGAAGTGCGATGAGAGGAGGCACCGGTGGAAGTGCGACGAGACGGGGCGCTGGTGGAAGTACGCGTTTTGAGCGAGATAGAGGACACTTTGGCGGTGCTAGCGCGTCGGGAAGCAGAGATGGAGCGGGTTATTGGCCGCAGTGTAGTGGTGGAGTCGCGGGAGCGAGTGAGCATCGCGTGGGTGGACGCGGAGTGTGTTGGAGCGCGGGGCATTGTGGAAGTCAAGACCAAGCCTTGGGGCGGACGGTATCACTTGCTCCCAACCACCATCGGCCTCGATGCCCAGTGCTCCAGTCGCTCCATTTACGTGTTTATTCTTCAACAATCTGCCTGCAAATGTTATTTTAGAGGCACGGACTGCCCTCTCGCGTTTTCCGTTGCTCAATGTCGAGGTTGATAGGTCCTCAAGAACTGCAGCCCCTACGATCTAGCTCAGCTCGCCGCGACGCCCAGAACACGCTCAGTCATTCTCAAGAACCCCGACGTCTGGAACGAGGCGCGACGCAAGCTCGCTCGCGGTCTATGCACACCGTTGCCCCCTTGTCCGAACGCAGCCGGCTACTATAACTCGGCGTACGCACTCTGGCTGTTCGGTGGTGGTCTATGCAGCGTTCGTTTTACATTGCTCCTCAATCTTGTCGTGCTCAGCGCTACTCAGGACTGCAAGAAACCTACGGAACGAACCATCTATAACTTTGCACTCGACCTCCGTGCATGTTCGGTGCGTCTCCCGCTCGGCACTTGCATCCGGTACTGAAATATATACAGCGCGACTGCCTTCGGCGTATCTCTCGGTGCGTGGTTCGCACCAGGGTCAAGCATGCTGCTGACGCGTTTCTACAGCAATCTGGTGTTCACCGACTACGACAACACAATCCGCAACCTGCCTTGGGGCAGCTGGTTCCCTCGCAGCAAGTACACTCCAACGATATCCCAAGATGATCCAACGTCGAGCGAATTCCTTCTGCGTTTCCAGCATCTATCCGACAGCGACCGGCCGACGGTCTACCAGTATCATCTCCAAGCTCTCAAACTCGTACAGATCGAATGGCAAACGGCCTTGGCGATGGGCAACGAAGAGATGGAACGGGTCGAGGGATCCCGCTCGCTGCAAGAGCTCGAAGCCGTGGGTTTCTCGTATGGCTTGTCTATCTTTTTGACAATTCTCCAGGAACTTGCTCGGCGCGCGACCGTATTACCTCTCGTCGACGCCGTTTGTAGATCACTCGTCTTCGGTATCGCAAAATGACCTTTTGCAGAACTCTGCGGAACTCCAAGTCTGGATTGTCAAGTATGAGGTCGAGAAGCAGACAATGCTACGCTTGAACATCGATTTGTGTGTATCCCTCTCTTTCTTGACCTCAACTCATGTAGCGCAGCATCGCGGCCAGAGCGATGGATGAGAACATTTCGAGAGAAACCTTGCTTCGAACCAAGACGCTCACTCGTGTCCTCAAGGCGTTTAATCGCGATCTCGAACTCATTACTCCCAGCGGTACGCCAACCCGTATTAGCCTGTTTCCGTGATCTCACTTCGTTTTCTAGTGTGGCGTCAGTATCGTCCTCAAATCCTTGCCGAAGCTAAAGAACGCTGCCACGAGAAGACGGGCCAGGAAGAGCAGGATGCGTCCACAACCTCGCAATCGCAATCAAAATGCCTCTACTGCCGACGCTGGTTCACCGTTGACGCGATGCCGAAACATATAGTTGCCAAGTACGCTGCTCGTTGCTCAAGCGCTCAAGGTCCATCTCCGCTGACGATTCCTAGACACAAGGACAAGAACCCCGACGAGCTCTTGGTCCGTCCCAGCGCACACGAAGGCCGTCGTCACTGTCGCCAGTGCCCCGACTCGACGCGGGTCTATAATGAGCAGGGCTTGGCGGCGCACAACGCAGCAAAGTATGTTTTTCTTTTCGTGTCGTTATCTGCCTTTGGCTCAATCAATGTAGGCACACGGTTTGGGACAAGTAACGAGTTGGAGGTAGAACTGTCTTCTATACACGAGCGGCACAATACATCTCTATTCGCTGTTTACAATATTCTGTGCGAGGCGGATTGCAGTCCTAATTGTTTCCGGCTCGCCAGCGCGCGTTATCGGCCGCAAGGAGGTGAGCGACGTGCCCATTCTGCTTTAGGACGTTTTCGCGTTCGTTTCAATGACGCGGCTGCATGTCCGCGTCGACCAAGAGCGCCTGCATAATGCGACGTACAGAGAGAAGTATTCTCATGAGGCGCGAGGCGCCGCCGTGGTGTTATTGAGGAATATACGGTTCGGGTTCGGGCTGCGAATATGGTGCATTGTCTTTTTCGTGAAGTCCCTTCGTTTCATTCAAAGTATAACGAGGACAAGAGAGCTACTAGTCCAAGATCGCAGAAGCAACGCAGACATCCATAAGGGAACAAACGAGAAAAAAAAAGTAACGACGCGCGCTTGGTAGGTGTAAACCATAAGCCCGGAGCCCGCGACAAGGGGGCGCGTCATCCTCCGGGAAAAACAAGAAAGTATATGAGCTTGCGCATAAGAAAAGAGGAAAAAAGAGAAAGGTGAGAAGGTGAAAACGAAAGGCCGAATCGTCCATGCGCATGGAGCCACTGCACCCGCCCGAATTCCGTCCCCGCACAACCTGTGGCGTTCCAGTCATCAGGCAGCGCCTAGTTCCATCGTACGCAACACAGACATCCGATGGATAAATCCATGGCGGCTGCGAGGCGCGTAGGGACGCTACGATTAGCTGTGGTCGTTTGGGGGGCACGAGTTGCGAAGCACAATGAGGGCAGCCGGTAGTGGAACCTGTTGACCCGAGCGTCAGAACGAGATAGTGAAAAGCAGAAGGACGCACCGAGAAGGAACCAACCGCCGAGCCGCGCACAGCCGTACTCAAGCCAGAGGCCGTTTCCGGAGGGCACCGATGCGTAGCCATCCCAATCACGCGCCCAGTGGGTAGCGAGGGTGCGCCGTCTAGTCTGTGCGTTTGATTAGCAAAGAAACGACGCGAGATAGAAGCAAAAACGAACCCGGGAACCAGCGCGACGCGACCCACACCGTCCGTCCTCCAGCACGCATGGTCTACCTGTGGCATTCCGCCAGTCCGAAAGGGAGTTTATCATTAACACCAACTGCGCGCCGTGGACGTCCGACGCATCGCTGCGTCGGCGGACACGACGCGAGGATGCTCCCCCGGATGGGCGTGGCACAACCGATGCGCCCTTCAGAGTTTTCGATGGATGGGACGACGTTGAGGACTGCTCGGAGAAAGAAGGGAATAAAGTGTCGAGAGTTGTCGGTGCGCCGGTGTCGGTGTTGTCGGTCGCTGCGCCGCCCTGCGGTTTCGGGTGACCAGGTGTTTGCCCGACAGACGCCGAGTGTTTGACCACCAAAGCGAAGTTCCCACCCGCGACACACCTAGCCAGCAGTCATTGCAGATGTCGGAGTCGAGATGCCGAGGTCGAGAAGAGTGCTGGGGAGAGAGCGAAATATCTGCGGCGGTTTTATATGCACAGGACTTCAGGAGGAGTTTCAAGCGGAAGCAACGCGCTGAATTCCAACACGGAATACTGTCAAATGCGCAATTGGCAAGTTTAGCCGTCCTTCTCAAAACCTCCGCGAAATGCAGAGCAAGAGAAGTCGAGAGATGGTGGTGGTAGCAGTTCAAGATCCCTTTGATGCGAACTGGTGGTCGCGTCCACAATCGGTATGGCCGACAGAGATACTCCGACGCGTCCGAGTATTGAGTTCAAACTGGGTCTCCATAATCCCATTGAATACGCGCTCGTTGACGCGTCTTAAAGCGCGCATCTTCAGCGCGATACCCCAATTTCGAGCGTCCTCTTGGCAAGCCCGATTTACCTCCAGACTCTCCATCTTATGTATGTCAGCATGCATCAGGCGCAAATAGCCGCGCGCTGGAACGACCAGCTCATGGATTAACGGATTCTCGACTCCAAAGTGCTTTAAGCTTGCGCTCAATCCAGTGGCATTACCCACAAACTCATCAATTCTAGCCTACCAGCGCGGACTCGCCGGTGCAATACTGCGGAAGGAAATAAGAACAGGCACGACCGCGTAAGGACGAGATACCTCAATCACCAAAGTCTCGAACTCTAAGTACAATCTCGATCTCTCCAGCAGCGCCTGAAGCGGAATTAGCATCGAGCCGCAGTGTTATGAAGACTCAGTACCAGCTCCGTAGTACGCTCATGCCTGTGCCGCAGATGCCGACACCGATGACTTGACGCTGCTTTGTTTCTCGGTTACCTCGGCCAGAGCGGCGACTCGATATTCATTCCAAACTACACGATCCATGAAAACGCGTCTCAGGGAGGCCGTAACGTCTTACCGAGAGGCGTAACCTCTTCCAAGTCACGATTAAAGACGTCGAGCAGCTTGCGCACCGTCTTGGTGTCGACGAGCAATGCGAATCGCACGTTTTCGGCACGCGTGATCGACTTGAGCCTGCGAGAAATCATGGGATATGGAGGTAAATAAAGCAGCAGGGCGAACCTACCGAGACGTGTTCTTCTGCACCACGAGCGCCTTTTGTTTCTGGTAGGCGATGTTCCATCTCGCAAGTTGATGCGCGTTCTGAGTGACAGTAAGAGAAATGAACACGTCCATAACAGTGCAGAATACCTCTTCACGATCCAGGGCTGTCGCTTGCCTTCTTTGGCAGACCTAGGCGATTATCGTTACAGCGTCAACGAGGAGCAACTTGGCGTACTGCCTGTAGTTCCGAAATCGAGCGAGCCGGCACTACGCCAGCGGAATCGAAGGCAAGACTGCTATCACCCGCTGCTTCGGCGCGTCCCCATTCAGCTTCGATTGCGGTGACCTGGGATTGCTTGAAGACGAGAACTTGCTGCCCAGACGGGCGCCTGTATACACGCGAGTCGAGCAGAGAGCGCCACGGGGCAGAATGGATGGGATGGTCGTCCGGAAAGCTGACGAGAATTTGTCTAGACGGCGAATATCTGTGTAAGCGGGAAATCGGCAAGACTGCAGCTTGGACGCACGAGTGGATGCACTTTTCGCAGTTCCGCTGTAAACAGAGTTGTACGAGTCAAGAGAGGGACTAGCCGCTGAGTGCAGACGCGTACCGAACATGCACGCAAGTTCAGAGCAAAATCGAAGAGTGCCCGATGGGTCTTCCTCGAGCAGGCCTAAAATGTAAACCAGGGTCAGAATCGGAGGCAGGGACGCTTGCAGAGATACGCACGCTGCACTTTCCACCACCGAATATCCAGCGCACATACGCCGAGGAGCTGTAGTTGCCGCGAGCAGCCATGGGCGGGTTCCGAGGAAGAGGCGGACAGACGCCAACGGCGAGGTTGAGCTGAGCGCTACGCCAGAGCGTGCTATCGTCGGGCAAGAGATTGAGAAAGGCGCGCGAGGTGTTGGCTAGCTGGACGAGGTCCATAGGATGGCACAATCGCAGCACCTACAACGCCTCGTTGGACACGCAGAAGTGGAGGAGATGCTGGTTCTTACGCGGAATATTATCTCTGGCGCGAGGTTTCCGAAGCGGAGTAGGGATGTACTGCGAAGGACGTGCGCCTCAGATTTGGGCATAGTGATGGAGCGGGTACAAGTTACGCGCGTCAAAATCGACAGCAGAACCTTTGTTCACGCGTTCAGGCGCAGCTATCAAAGGCTAGAGTACCCTACTGCATCTCTTGCTTGCGAACCCATCTGACCAACCCACACGCGCGCGAAAGCCACCTGCATTATCTGTAGGCGACAGGAAAAACCAAAGGAGCGTCCAATATCGGGCCCGGGGAGCCCGAGAACGTTGAGGCGTCCTTGTGCTCCCGGTACCGCGATAGTCGGTTGTATCCAGCTAAACAGCCAGCTTATACTCCCTTCCTGTGCGAGTGATAGCACGATTCCATTCGAACTCAACCGGGGAACTGGGAAGTCTATGAAGCGACAGTATGAGGGCAACCGGCAATGGATTGAGGAGAAGGAGCACGACATACAGTTGGATTCGTCCAAGGCGCGAGTGTCGCCACCATAGCTCATGAGTACCTCGCCGTCTTCTTCGTTCCCTGAGCCAGAAACACCTCCGCGCGTTGCCCATGGAACTTGGCCATAGCAAAGCGCTCCATCTCGAAATCCGCCAGATCGGCGCCAACAAAGGCCGCGCGTATGATATCCTCGTCGAACCCATGCTTATGAGGGACGTCTTCCGGAATAGGCTCGGCGCTGGTTAGGAAATCGACGACGAGTAGACGGCCGCCTGGTTTGAGGAAGAACGCGAGGATACGAGTCGTACTTTGGATAGATTCGAAATGGCGATATGCAGTAGAGCACTGCGTATTGGGAGCATGGCAAAGGGAAGGGAAGATAGAGCACCGACCACAACAACGTCGAACTTTTGCCCATCCAGCTCTGATTCGTTGCCCGCAAGCTGCGCGCAGACGACGCGCATCTCTTCCGGAGGTATTCCTGGAAAGAAAACTAAGCGCCCTTGTCGTCGCTTCCCGCTTCAGCCCACCTTGATTGTGGATTCTTCGAGCAAAGTCGTCGACTGAGGCTTGGTTATTATCGACCGCGACGATGCTACCGCAGTGCGCAGCCAGTCCGCGAGAAATGAGCCCCTTCCCGCATGCAAAGTCTAGAACTGAGGTCGATTCATCGAAAGGGTACGCGTCCAGCAGCGCGTCGATAATTCGGTGGTCGTGGTGAGTGCTTGAGCTTGCCATCAAGAGGTCACAAACCCGGCTTGCTCTCGTCTTCCATGTCGAGCAACTGAACGCGCTGTTTCTACTCTTTGGCCCAAAAATGCAGCATATTACACCCCTGGGACGCGTCTAAAACTTCTCAACTCTCGATTGAACCCCAAGAACGACTTTTTCTGCAATGCCTCCGCGTCGCAGCAAATGCCGCGTCTGCGCTACAAACGAATCCAAATACACATGCTCAGTCCCGGGATGCTCCCTTGACTAGTACGTGTGCGCTCTACCGCGGCTATTCACGCCTTCTGACCAGTCTTCCAGCTGTTCCGTTGCATGCTACAAGCAGCACAAAGGTCAGAAGGTCGCAAAACCGCCCACAGAGGGCTCATATTCAGCAGATAGCTCATGCATTGCATCTGGAAGGAGTGCTGCCAGTGAGAGAGACCAGCCACTGGATGGTGCGTCGCAGAACGTGCAGGACCGCCGGGATCTAACATCCAGTCCAGCACCACCTCTTCCCGCCGCGACGGAACCCGGGGACCAAGACGAGCCCCCACTATCCGAGTCACCAACCCTCCGTCCGCTCACGTCTCTTAAATGGCCCTACGTCCCCGACCAATCGTCCTACCCGGACCCGCTCAAGCGCGACGACCCTAAACCGCTGCAAACGCACCAATACGAGGCTATCGGTGCATCGATTCGCTCAGGTCTTTCTTCGTTACATGCTGAACGTAGCTTGCAGCAACGTCCTCCGCCATCCGCGACGTCCTCGCCGCGCATCCGTCCCTCCACGGCCTGCTTACGGAGATCGACAAGCTCCGCGGTCACGAGCGGGAGAACGCGCTCCAACGCGCGTTGGGCCTCGGCGCTGCGGATATTGCCGGGAAGAACGCGAACCGTCCTGTTGGAGACGACGTTCTGGCGCTGCGCGCCTTGGCCGAAGCCGTGGAAGCAGCTGTGCGTGGCGGCAAGGACGGAGCCCTCGGGCTCGATTGGGAGTAGATCGCACTCGATTCGATTGCAACTACGTACCGCGTCGATATTGAGCAACTTTTATAATTTCGCGTCCCTACTGCACGTTCCTTCGGACCAGAGACGCGTTTTCCGAAACTTCGGTGGTCGCGGCGTTGAAGAGAAGCCGACCGGGTGCCTCTCGCAGCTTGACGCGTTCACTGCTCTAACATCCGTCGGCGTCCCGCCCAGTGTGCGCGCCTGGTGCAGTTATTCCACCCGGCAGGTGAAGCTGTCCTCAGCAAGCTCGAGGAGGGCGAGTGCTAGATTGCTTTTCGCCCGTGACCACCATTCCAGCTTTGCTTCTTACCACCACCACCAACCTATGCCTCTCCAAGTTCTCAACGGCAACGCGCCCAGCCGCCCCAGCGCACCTAAAGCGCCCTCCACCCCGTCTGTGAAACCTCGCGTCTGCGCCGTAGTCCGCACCCGCGCCGCCTCGCCCGAAGACAATCTGCCGTTCTCGCTGGACATAATGTTGGAGGTGCGTCTACCGCTCATCGCGCTCGCTCCGTCATTGACGCGTCCCTTCTAGATCCTCAAGCTCTGTAGCCCCTACGAAATCGCCTTGTTCACGACCCTGAGCCGCCAATTCCGCGCCTTCATCGCTGCCAACCCTCGCGTCTGGGAACACTCCTGCTTGAACTTTGCTCGTGGCACATGCGACGCCGTCCCAACCCGCCCTGTTGTCGACGAAGACGTCCCCGGTAACTTCTCATGGGCAGCGTACGCCATGTACATATTTGGTCCGAAGACATGCAGTGTAAGGCGCTACGAGATTGCGGAAAACGGCTACCAATGTTCCGCCAAGATATGCAAGCGCTCCGGCAGTTGGCTCCGCATACTACCCTTCAACTGGTCGCTCAAGCTGAACGCATGCGTGGTACTTGCTCGTTTTCTCCCATATTGCCGGACCTGATTTGTCCATTCCCAGCTTCCAAAATCGACTGAAGGACCCGACGGCAAGAAAATGTCTTGGTGCGGATATGTCCTGAAACGGTGCGACTCTCAACAGCAATTATATCTTTGCGTGACGCCCTGGCAGCGATTATGTGCAGAGCCCCATTGACATGCGCACCTGGAAGTCCGTTACACCTGACGTCGGACCTCAATGGATCGGTTTCTTCGACGAACTCGATTTCAACCCTGCTTCAGAGGTCGTTGACCGGCGCACTCTGGTGCGTCCCTCTATGCGTGGTCCACTTTGCATCTGAACCCCCAGAAAAGAAGATCCAAAAGCGTATGGTGGACACAAGTCAGCTCATGCAAGTCCGTATTCCGTGTTAGCGCGATTCTGAGAACTGACTTTCTAGCAGAATGCAGCCTTTCTTACTGCCTGGAGTTGTGCCTGGCTCACCGAGATAGTGAAGATGGCGAAGGAAAACCTGGCCTTGTACGATTTCCATCTATGTTCAAGCCCAATAACTTGTTCTAGTATCGGCGACATGGCGCTGAAGCACAAGATTTCGCGGGACTGCATCCTGCTGAGCCCAACTATGGAACGCGTGTTCTGCGCGTTCAACCGCGACATTGAACGTCTTACCGTCGCAGGTGCGCATTATCATTATGTTCCTTGAAGATGTTACATCGTCCTTGTAGTTTGGGAGCACTTTCGTCCGCAAATACTAAGCGAAGCGCGGGCGTTGCGCGACGGTCCTATGGAGCGATGCTCGTACTGCAGCAAGTCGTTTACGACCAAGGAAATGTTGACGCATTTGATCACCAAGTGAGTTGAAACGTTGACTCCGCGTACAGTTGCAGTTCGTCTAACGAGATGTTCTAGGCATAAACGCAAGGGAACGCCTACTCTGTCTCTTCCCGATGGTCGTCAAAACTGCATCAGTTGCCCGAAGTCCGCGCGGTTCTACACGAAGAGACAGCTCGACCGGCATCGTCTGAAACAGTGGGTTTTCCTTTGTCCGCGCGGGTTTATTCGATTCTCATTCACATTCTAGGCACAACTGAATACTATCGGCGTCGTAGTGGTTGATTGTATGGATGTAAATGCCTATTTCCTCCACCTGATGGCACATCAATTCATGGGTGTTGCCGGTACCCACTAGAGTCTAGTATTCCGTACCGTCTACAAACGCACAAATCTAATTCCAAGAAATGATAGTAATGTACAAACGCGCTTCCTTCTCCCTCCCACTCTTGCTCGTCGATACACACTCTTGGCTACATCCCACACCTTCAGCGCGACGTAGTGAAGAAAACGAAGCAAAAACGCACCGATTTCACTCTAGGACATCACGTTCGAGCTGCTCTGCTTGTGCCTACGGAGTATGAGCAAACATCATGAAGAAACAAAACTCCAACGGACTTGGCAATTACATGGTCGACCATTCCCTCGGCAGTGAACGAGCGATGACAGTGCGAGCATTGGGTCTTCATGCAAGCTTCATGAACGCGGCCGCGTCCGCCTTCTTATCGATCTGAGCCTGCGCATGGACTTGCGAGCGAATCGTCTTTCGAATGTTCTTCCACACTAGCGCGTCTGCGTGAGGAACAACGACAAGGGAACGGCGAACCGACATACCACTATCTGTCAACGGCTCCAAGTCGCGATTGAACGCGTAAAAGATGGCAGTAAGCGTCGGCGTTCGGAGCATCGTCTTGAAGCGTATCTTCTCCGAAATCGACACCTTGCGGATGCTGCAGCAATTTAGTGAGGAACCCGCAATAATAGCAGGACGCACAAATCGAGGTTGAGGTGGTAGACAGTGCCCCTCTGCGTGTGGTAGCCCGCGAGCCAAGAGTGCATCGCGTCGCTGTGCTACAAACAATGAGCAAACTGACAGAGACCCGGAGGGCGTAGCCCAACCTGCAACAAATTCAACGACTCCGATTTCCGGCGAGACAACTCGGCGCGTAGCTGCCCAAGAGACTTTGCGCCCTCGGCCAACGGCTTCATACCCCACGCAGCCGCCGAAGCGCGTTCCCAATCATCTCGAACGGCGACAAAGGACTTGAGGCTGTATTCGCGCGTGGACTTGTTCTCGTGCTGGATAATCGTGTGCGCCGGGACGTCTGCCCAAGGCCGAGACGCGTCGACTTGGCTGGCGTCGATGTCCTTCTCCCAGTACAGCAGTTTCTTCCTGCGAATAGGTCAGCCCTAGGTCAGAAAGAGGAAGAGAAAGCGTACTTGGCGGCAAGCGTACAATCCCTCTGAGCGGTATTCAGATCTCCAACCAGTACCCGCCAGCAACAGATACGCACCGAGCAAGAGCGCCAGTTGAGCCGGTACGAGACGAGATGGCGCTTGGTGAACTTGCCGCACGACTATCACCCACTTTCCGTCAACCAAGCACTACAAGAACGCGACGCGACGCACGCTACACTTCCCCCCACCAAACATCCACAACGCATACGCCAAGTCCGAGTACTTTCCCGCTCCGTCCTCGCACTGGATATCGGGCCGCCGAGGAAGCGCAGCGCACGAACCGACAGCAAAATTCTGGCACGCGACGGCCCAGAGGAACGCGTTCTTGTCGATGAAGGTCTTCCAGTCGGGCGAGCTGAGCGAGAGCTGGGCGAGATCGAAGAGCGAGCATTGTTTGAGGACCTGGGGAGGGGAAGGGTCGGTGGATGTGGAGTCCGGCACGAGCGTGCTTAGATTTACCTCGAGCGCGACATCCAGAGGCAGACGTCCGATAGAGGCTAGAGACGACGGCGAAGAGGACGTGGCGGGCGACTTGCAGGTCTTCGGGGTAGGTACAGATGTTGTGGAGCCAGAACGAGCAGAAGGCATTGTGGTGGTCGAGAATAAAGATTAATAAAGCCCAACTCGCGCTCTCCTCCTCACAAAGCCCAAAAGTTTACGCATAAACAAAATGGATTCCTCCGTCCACGCAATACGCCAGAGCAAAACGCAGGGCGCAGACGGGAGACGAGGGAAGGAAACTACGGGATACAGCCAGTAAATTAATCGACGCGGGGGCAGACATATGTAGACAGAAACACAGGCACAACAGCGGAGAGACGGAGGGGAGAGGAGGAAAAAGTACATCGAAACAACAAGCGTCATCACAGCTCGTCGTCCGTAACCTCCTCGCCGCGCTTCTTCCGTGCCATGCGCTCCTTCTTGGCCTGCAAGTGTTGTTAGGTATGGGGTATGGCGAGAGCAAGGACAGAAGAGATACGAACCTTGCGCGCCTCGGAGGCAGTCAGCTTCTTTGCCTTCTTCACGTCGATCTTGTTGCCCATCGCGTCGTACTGGTCGTCGTCCTCCCCATCCTTCTTGTCGATGCGGGGACCCGAACCTTGGCCCTCAACCCAGTTGTGGCCGGACGCCTCGAGACGACCATCACGCATGGCCCATACTCTGCAAACGTTGTGAGCAAAATCCCTCAAACAAAAGAGACAACACATACTCCTCGCAAATGGACTCGGAGAAGTCGCGGTTGTGCGTAATGACGAGCACACCACCCTCGAACGTCTTCAGCGCCTCGATGAGCGCCGCGAGCGACTCGCGATCGAGGTAGTCTGCAAAGAGCTGTTAGGACAGTCCCAGGCGGAAAGAAAACAACGTACTGGTCGGCTCGTCCAAGCAGACAACGTGCGGGCGGCGCCATGTAGCAGCACCGAGGACAATCTTGACCTTTTGTCCTCCAGACAGACCGCGCATGGTGTTGTGGCTGACGAACTCGGGCTCCAGACCGAAGTCGGCAAAGTGCTTCTCGATCTCGCGACGAACGAGAGGGCGGAGGAGACCGAGGCGTTGAGCCTCACGAGTGTCGACCTCGAGGACTTTCTACGAACGCTGTTAGAATTTGGCCAAAACCGCGACAAACGAACGTACCTTCTCGAAACCGCGCTTGATGAGGTCGTCACGCGGCAGCCAGATGTTCTCGGACGACGACATGCCCTTGAGCGAGACCTCGTACTCGTAAGACTGCTTGAGCTTCTTGCGAGCAAGAATCTCGTCGATGAGACGCTTCTGGCCCTCGATGACGATGACACTGCCGTCCTTCATCTTCTGCGCCTCCTCCTCGCTGATGATGCGGTTCGCCTTCATCATGTCCTCCAAATCCTCGCCGGTTTGGTAACGCCACAGCATGTACTCGAGCGGCGTCTTGTCGAGGTGGTTGTCGATGTGATGGAAGGCGTGTTGCGCAACATAACCAATGACAAGGTTAGGATGCTTCCAGATCTCTCCGCCCTTGTTCGGCTCCATATCGCCAATGAGCAGCTTAACGAGCGTACTCTTGCCGGAACCGTTGGGACCGAGGATAGCGACACGCGACTTGAGCGAGACCTGCAGCGTAATGTCGTACAGCTGCTGGACCGGTTGCGTCGGGTACTGGAAGCCGACTTTGCGCATCTTGAGGAGCGCCTTCTCCTTGGTCTTGACACCCTCGAGGAGCGGCGGGTCGGGGAGCTTGAACTTGTAGTCCTCGGCCGCCTCAAGCGTGTAGTACGACTTGGCCTCGGGCACCGCCTGCACGAACTTCTCGAGGTTACCGCGGTAGCGACGGAGCTTGAAGCGGTTCAGGTGAAGAACGTCGGTGATGGTGTTGTTGAGGAAGCTCGAGTCGTGCGAGACAATGACTATAGACGACGTTAATCGGGAGAGAAAAGATATCAGAAAGGCGACATACTGGAGGTGCAGGTCTTGAGACCAGTGAGGTAGTTCTCGAGCCAGGCGATGTTGACGACGTCGAGATGGTTAGTGGGCTCATCGAGGAGCAGGATGTCGGCGCGGAAGAGCATGGCACGCGCGAGCGCGAGCTTCATCTTCCAACCACCAGACAAACTGCCGATGGCATGGGCCTGGCGCCCGTCGTTGAACCCGACGGACGCGAGCGTCTCGACAACTTCCTCCTTGGTCGCGAGGATGCGCTTGTCGCTGAGGATGAACTCCAGAACGGAGGTGTCCTCCTCGCTACCATCGATATCGTGCTCGACATAGAAGGTGCGGACCTCGTCGGGGGATGGGAAACCCTCAACTTGTCTGGCAACAGTGTTAATGTAAAAAAAGAGCAAAACGAAAGACTACGAACCCATTGCAAATAGCACGCATGAGCGTCGACTTGCCGGTACCGTTCTTGCCGCAAAGACCGTAGCGGTGGCCACGCTTGAGACGGAGCGTCGCGGTGTTGAGCAGGATCTTGGCACCATACGCGAGCGAGAACTGGCAGTTGCAAAGGTCCTCGCCCTCCTCCTCGTCCTCGGGAACTTCGTCGGCGCCATCGTCCTCAACTGCAGACTTGACGACCCACTCGCGCGTGACGGAGATGGGCTCGGGAGTGGGGGCAACGAACGCGAGGAAGGGCGCGAGCGTGTCCCACTCAGGAACGTCGAAGTTCTTGAGGTTGACGAGATTGGCCGCGAGGGACGCGACGTAGAGGGTGGTGACATCGGTGATGGAGATCTCACCGCCGAGCTTCTTGTAGATGGCGGAGAGAGTCGAGACGAGGGCAGGCGCCTCTGCGACCTTGAACGGGGGAAGGTCGGAGCCATCACCGGTGGGAACCTCTCCGACCTGGCGGAGCGTAGCGATGGCCTTGCCAATGACGCCACGGGCCTCGGGGTCTCCGATGGTGGTCTCGACCTTGATGAGACCGGGAAGGAGCTTGGGCAGGAAGGGCCGGACGGTGATAGGCGAGTCGACGAGCTTGGACATGTTGTCGACGATCCTGCACGGAGAAATCAGTCGTTATCGATTAAACGAGGCGAAAGAGCATACACAGCGACCTTCCGCTTGGTTGCCGTCAGCTTCTCGTTGAGACCACGGGCCAGGAGAGGGACCATGAGGGAGAGGGTTGGGGAGTCTACTTCGGAAACGAAAGTGGTGGCCGAGAGGAGGGCGATGGTGTTCGGGACCTCTTCTACGGGATTAATTAAGGCTTTGATGAGAGCCGGGATAAAGCGTTCAATATCCTTGTTGGAGACGAGAGCAGTGGCTTTGGTGAGGGAATCGCGCGCCGCCTTCTTCACGTCGGCCTTGGTGTCCCAGATAACCTCAGAGAGGACGGGGACGATGTCGGGCATGAGCCGGGCCGTCTGCGTCGGAGCGCTGACGACGAGCTGGTTAAGGACCTCCAGCGAGCCGGTCTTGATCTGCCACTTGCCGGCAGTTTTGATTTGGTGAAGGAGGGGCGGGAGGATCTGGGCGGTGGCCCATGGGTTCATGGCCGCGACGTACTCGCGCACAGCGGTGACGGCAGCGGTGCGAGCCGCGGGCATTTTGTCGGCGAAGCCCTCGAGGAGAGCGGCGTAGATGCCGGAGCTGATGAACGTGGGCTCGATGGCTTTTACGCCGCCCTGCTTAGCGAACGCGGTGATGGCGTCTGCAGCACCCTCGCGGGCGGCGGGAGACTTTTTGTCGGCGAGAGCCGAGAGGATGGCGACCGTGACGGTGGGAAGCGCAACGGGGCCCTTGTCCTTGGCAAGGGCCGCGAGGGACGCGGCCGAGGCCTCGCGGGTCGCTTTGTCGGCGACGAAAAGGCTGGAGACGTCGAATTCCTTGAGGGAAACGGGGGCGGGGGGTGGCAGCGGGCATTTCGGAAGTCTTTTAGGCCAGTTTGAGCGCCGGGGATCGCAGAATCGCAGCGGAAAAAACGGACCTTTAGAGGTGAAATGGTTGCTCTAATTGGGGGTCTATGAGAGGCCAACAAGGACAAGGAACGCTCTATAGGCTATCTAGGTGGCTTAAAAGCCTTTGGGATCGTCAGCGATGAGCAGGACGGCGGCGACGGCGACGAACCTCTATGGGGGTCGTGGGGAGGAAAGGGAAGGGGAGGGATGCTGTGCATCAGCCTGGCCTTATATGGGATTTTGGATCAATTCGACTTGGAGCTAAGCTCCGCTGTCCCCGCATTGAACCTGCTTGACTCTGGACCGCTCTACGCTCACAAAAGGGTCCTTGACGCTGCTCGTCGCCCACAATAATCTGTGTATTTTTTGTGTATTTTTTTGTGTATTTTTTCCAGTATTTTCTGGCCTCATGGCTATACGATCGGTACTTAGCACACAGCGCGCCCAACCCCAACAGAAATGCAATTTCGACCGCGTTACAGGAGCTAGCAGGCATTCAGGGCTAACGGAAGGGACCATCAGGCGTTGCGGGGAACGCTGATTACCCCACACTGGGGCACGTTTGCCGATTCAGATAAGAAACGTTTCGGGATGGTTGTGTGCTGTCCTAGCCTCCCTATCTGCGCAGACCCCCGAACTGCCAGTGGACTGCCCCGAGCAAGCCGCACGTCGCGGGGACTGCGTTTGCACCGTCGGACGCGATTCATATCCGACTAGCCAGCCAGATAAGCGAGACGTCCACCGCGACCGCTTCCGCGTGCATGAAATGCAGGTGATATTCCCGCCCCAGAAAAAGCCGACCGAAGTATGCTCTCCGCTAAAACGCGTCGACGACGCGTGCAAAGTCCCTTTATACGCGATCGGTTTCAGTTCTATCTGCATCTGACCAACTGCAGGTTAGACGAAGAGCGGCGTTCAAAGAAAGTAAGAAACGAAGTACCTCGAACGAAACCCGCAAGTCCGAGTCCTTCCTTCACAAAAGCGCCTCCCGTGCAGCAACAAGCCTTGTCCTGTTCTTGATCACCCAGCCTCTGAAGCAAGCGTTGCTAACGCATGTACCCTGCCCATGAGGTCGCCAAGGTCGGCCCGGATGAGGACGCGGTATACAAACGCGTAGAACTGCGTCCTCTGCTGACGCGTCAATAACTGGAGATGAAGCCGCACGCTTCCAACGTCTCGACACCAAACCGCCGACGTCCACAGCACTCTTGTGGCCGCTCGGGTCCGGCCGTCGATAACACCCGAATTCCTGCGCAATCTCGACGAGCCGAGACGCCGCTTCAAGTTCTTCCCCCCAATGGTCATCGTTCGCGTAGCAGTACGGCGCGCCGTCAACCACTCACCTCCTTGCAAAGCCCAACCGGCGCTTGAGAATACGAGAGAACCGGCCACAGGTAGATGCGCTTCCATAAAGGCTGCCAGGACCCTGAGCTATCGCCGCGTCGTGTCGCAGCTACTTAGCGCTGTCGGGCGCCGTTGGTGGCGGTGGTTCTGGTTTCGTCGACGTCGGCGGCGGCGCGGAAATATCTTGAGGCGATGGTCCCACATTCCCTAGAGGTTCAAGTTCGTGCAGTGGATATAGAGCAACAGCAACAAAGGCGTCGGGGCCGATGACCATCTTCTGAATCGTCAGCGGAGCCAGTACATTCTCAGAAAGCCAGTCGGGACAAGTCTAGTCGGTGATGGTGGTCGTTCAAAGTAAGCAAGTATTGACATGCGCATCTTCGTCACAACAAACACAAACATCACTACAACCAAAGAAACATGTATTACAATACCTACTAACCAGACAACAAGTCGTTCATATTCGTCTCAAAGTCCGTCACTAGTGGTACAAACTGGAACAGATTCTGGTTGCATCCCCGGATCGCCGCGATAATCGACTCTTGGTTTTCGTACACCACCTGGTTGTCGAGGATACGTTTCGTCGCAACCGACCAGCAGATCTGTTTCGCTGTATGTAAGAAGAGGGAACCAAGCAGCAACAAACCCACGCACCGGCAGAATCGGGTCGAGATGGTGACAATCCTCGATCGTAAACCCACTATTAATGCTCGCAATCTCCAGCAGCGCGTCGCGGTAGCGCTTTGACGACTCGGTGTGCGACGGCGCAAACACCCCGTGCAGGTCCGCGAGGCTCGTGTACGTCATGGACAGACAGATCTTGAGCACCAGCTCCGTCGTCCGCGACTCGGGCAGGAACGACACGCGCACTTGGATCGGGTTGAGCACCCCGATGTACGCGTGCAGCTGCTCGATGAGCTGCCAGTACTGCTCGAACCACTCCCCCGGCGCCGTCTGCGAGCTGTTCCATGCCGACGTTAGCAGCCGCGTCCGCCGAAGCAGGAGCAGGCTTTTGGCGCGCTGGAAATTGATGTCCGCGTTATTCGGCAGTCTTGTGCCCTACAAAAGTAGGTCGGGAACCAAACAGAGGGAAGAAAACATACCACGATCCGGTCAAACGCAGCGAACAGCCGTTGGTCGATGGCGTACGCGGTCCCCAGTACCATCTTCGAGCTGAACGCCACCCAGATCATCTTCGCGTAAACCGACCGCAGTTCGTCCGCCTCCGTCATCGGCAGCAGGGAGTACATCCCCTGCGACGCGACGCCATCGTTGACCGGCACGCTCGCGAGCAGCGCCAGATCCAGATCGTTCTGCAGCGCGGTGGTGCACCCAACGCTGAGGAACTCCTGCCCGCGCGTAAAGTCCTGCTTGTGGAAAAAGTATAGCGACAGGCTCATATACGCGAGCAGCGTCGTCGTCGGGTCCGGCGGTGGCCCCAGCATGCCCGCGATGGCGCCGAGGACATAGCGCATGTGTGTAACCTCGTCTCCGTGCTTGTCCGTCGCATACGTCCAGGTCTGATTCGTCTCACAGTAATCGAGCATCGCGCCCCACAACTGGCAGACGTGCACCAATACCGGATGGACAACAGTCCCACTGGTGTCGCCGCTGAGAATAGCGTTGAGCTTGTGTTCAGGAACCACAAATCCGAATTGGAGGCGTTTGGATAGGAACTTGCGGCGTCTAGTGTGGCTGTTAGATGTGCTATCGGACTCCAAGCAACGGAGCACTCACAGTCGCGCCAGCTTCTCCTCTGGACCTTCCGCAATGGCGGATGTCGGCGACTCGGACCCGTAGGTATAGTCGACCTCCTCCGGTATATAGAGCGGCGCCGGTGCGGGCCCAGCACGAAGCAACGCTGCGGGATCGAACGGGACTGGAGAGACCGCAGGCAGAGGGTGCGTTGAATACATCTGGTCGAGCTCCGTGGCGATATTGGGATATGTAGGGTCGGGTTGCGTCGAGGATTTCGCATGAGAGAGCAGCTGCTCGAGTTCGAGAGTCCGCTCGATGAGGGCGCGAGTAAAGCTCATCTGGCTATTGTCGTTAAACTTGCACTCGTCCTCCTTCTTCGATGCGACACAAGTACGACACGGCCAGTCCCCGCTGCATTTCTACGCGATTTATTAGTTCGTCTTCAACCAGGATCTGGCCATTGCGCACCTTCTTCTTACGCCTACAAAGTGCGGAGGTTAGCAGATAACACAATAACCGGGCCCCAGCGCACCTGCAAGCGGTACAAGCGGCTCCCTTGCGCAACTCCGGTCCGTGCGAGATATTCGGCACGACTGTATACGAGCACTCGACCTCGATCCGTGCTCGGGAGCAGGGCCCACAAGGCGTCGATCCATCGCAGCGCTGGACAGCAGTAAGTCAAGCAGACAGTCTCTTCACTGGCTTGAAGCGCTTGCAATCTTTTTGGCGCGACATCGAGAGCAGGTCGATACCATTTTGGCTAGCGGCTTGGGGTCCATGATGGCCGTGGAGAGCAAGAAGACATTGGCACGGTAACGTGTGCTGATCCTTACTCTAGATCGTCGGCTGGCCTGCGGCGATAAGGCGCGTAAGTAGGCCAACCCGTTCAAAAGGTAGAACGGAAGTGAATTTTCCACAAAATACGCGACTGGTTGGGCAGAATGCGCGACAAAAACCTATAATTATCTGATTCAGATTTGTCGCAGAAATAAGCCAACGTTGGTTTTGGACTGCGTACAGACGTAGTGTAGATGTATTAGGTCTCGAGGCCTCAAATCCCTCATTTCACGTTTTCCAGCGAAGATCCCGCTCTGTAGGATACTAGTAAACACCGCCATACCCGGCGATCTCCGAAGCAAACGCGTCCAGTTTTTGGTCGTTCACAACCGAGGCACGACGCAAAAACATCCCGATGCCCGCCGACCACACCCAGTTACCCAAGAATTTAGCAACGAAGCAAAGGAGCAGAGTCTGCCCAATAAATTAGTTCCGGCACTCCAGCGGTCGCCGACAGCACCTGAAAAATTGAATGAGGTTTAGTCGGGACGAGGGGCGGGACATGAGAAGATTTCTGCGGATCTTGGGCCCTAGAGCTCAAGATGTCGGCGGTGGGACTCTCGGAGGCCAAACATTCACACCCCGACTCATTTTGGCTGGCTTTGCTCCCACAAACGGCGCGCCATCTCCCACAGCGATTAATATGCATCGTATTCGGTCTATAAAAGCCGGCCTAGAGCGCGTTGGTGTCCGTCACTCCCCTTCCGCGCCAGCTGTTTTGCACGATTTCGGTCTTTTGAACGTCCCAGTCCCAATTTCAGTTTTCGCCTTTGTCACCAACGACCGCGTTTCTCGCTACGCAAACCGCCGTGTAATGGCCTAGAATCGTGTCAACCTCGGAGCCAGCAAAGTGAAGTAACATACCTGCTTGGCTTGCTTCATCTTGCGGCCTACTTTCTTGCTCAGACGCTTGAGAGCCGCAACCTGTGTAGAATATGAGCAAGATGTATGAAGTTTGAACAAACAGATAGGCAACTCACGACTCCAGAACGGGTGGCAGGGACAGCTGTGGCTGCAGCGGGAGCGGGAGCTTGCTATTGGCCTCTTCAGCAGGCATGAAACAGAAGTAAAAGATAATGAACTCACGATGGTGTTCGGCGCAGCAGCCGTTGGAATGGGTCCGTGTCCATCGCGGCGAGATGTGGCGGCGGCGGGAGGTGGACGATGACCGGGTTCAGGAGCTCTCGGCCCATGGTCGCGAAGGAAGGCCAGGTCGCGTTGTCGGGCATCGAGGTGAATGAGACAAAGGCTCGTGCCCGTCCGGTGTTGAACGCCTGGAGATATATCATCAGCTCCCTGCCTCCGACTCTGCTCTGCGCCAAAGATGAAGAACGTCCTCACCGCATATAGAAGAAATCGTCGTCCCTCACAGTCCCTCACAGGCTAGCTCTGGACGACGCTGGAGCTCGTGGTACGCTTTCTGAGGACGATGAAGACGACGATGCTGACAGAGGGCGCAGTCTCGTTGGTCTTGAACGCGGGCCGAAGGGCGCTGAGAGAGACTAGAATCTGGGTTGCGGGCTCGAGGACTCCAAAGGTGCGTCGTCCTGCATCCTCGTCGCCGCTGTTGACCGACAAGTCATCAGCCTCGTCACCGTTGCTCTATGGCTAGCCTCCCCAACCGCGCCCGCCTCAGTGCCAACGCCCTCTTCGTCTTCGAAGACGGGACGAGCCTGCTCCAAGGGACGCCGTCAGACCTCTCCGCTCCAACTCGTTCGCCTCCAGTCGTCACGTTGACCTGCAGCCCCGACAACGCGTCTAGAGTTCGAGCAGCCCTGCATCCCGCAACTCCGCACAAGGAGCCCGTTCGGGACGTCCGCAACGACCAGATCGCCCCACTGCGCCCGCCAAATTGCGACATGC
The DNA here is from genome assembly GCA_014461125.1 of Mycena kentingensis (nom. inval.). Taxonomy (NCBI): domain Eukaryota; kingdom Fungi; phylum Basidiomycota; class Agaricomycetes; order Agaricales; family Mycenaceae; genus Mycena; species Mycena kentingensis (nom. inval.). The sequence goes on along the minus strand of JACAZG010000019.1, from coordinate 767,963 downwards.
ATCTCCCATCTCCACTCTCTTGCTACCGACAACGACGACTGCTTGGATGACTTGTGTCCTTGAAGAGGGCCGTCGAGACGTTGTACAAATCGAAAAGTTCTCGTACTGCGCCATAACCAATATTTGCGACATTGGAGGTGTTCGGGGCGGGCGTGTAGGCCGTTCTTCAGGGATGACGTCGAAAACAGCCCAAAGTCTGCATTCGCAGACGCGGACGGGAATTGCAAGCAGTCGAGTTTGAGGATGCTGGAGATGGAGCCGGCACCAACGTTCGGATAGGGAAGTTCGGGCCCAGAGGGTCGTCGCGGGCATTTTCATCCGTCTTGGGTCGCTCACGCATCATGTAGATCGTTCTTCGCGGAGTCGAAAGCGGTCTAATTCCGACCTTCATAAGCACGGACGCGCGTCGCCAGAAGCGATTGCAATCCAAATCGTCATTGAAGTCGAGTTCGTGGGTGTTGGAAGGTGTTGGAGCGGGTGCGGAGCTCACTGAGACGGGCACAGTTGGGTTCATAGGTTCATTGTTGTTGCTTTCATTCGTTTTCATGCTAACATGGCGATAGCAGATGTATCCTCGTCAAGTCTGCTACTAACGCGTTAACGAGTAGTATTGCGACGAGAACTGAACGTCTTCAAGGTATTCGGTCGCGAGGAGCAAGGTGCTTGCTAGTCGGATCGACGCCGCTCAAGGCTGCGTAATACCCGCAGCGCTAAAGTCAGCCTTGGATGTTGCGAGGCCAAGGTCGTCTTGGGGTCGTCCTCTGCCTCTCATGTGGAAGCCGGCAGCATGCCCAGCCTCCGCTATCGGCGACTATCCAACGAGACTGGAGAGCGCTGCGGAATTGAGCGCGGGTGAGATGAGGCGTCGAGCTGCTGACTGGAGAGGAAAGAACGAGCGCGGAATTTGATCCTGCGTGTCCGTCCACGACGACATCGTTCTCCTTGAATGGCCGTGCGCTATCGAGGAGCAGCCAGTGCGACTTGAAGCTTGAAGCTTGAGATTGGAGCGAACGGTCGAGGAACGAAGCTGGAGGTCAGTGGGAGACGAGGACAAGGCCGGAATGATCCCGAAGCCGGTCTTGGTCCTTGCTGGCCACCACATCGTTCTCCTCGTTATTCCCCGTCGGCCCTCGGTGCCCACCGACTCGCAGCGCCTGGTATTCCATGCCGACAAACGAACACACGTATCTACTCGACCCAGACGATGCGCCCAAACGGCGACGAAACACTCCCCGTCTTCCCACTCTCCCCAACCCAAAACCCGACCTCGTAGATGCCCGGAACCGCATTGTCCTGCAAGAACTGCTCCTCGAGCTCGTCCCCCGGGACCGCGATGCTCAACGTTGGAGATCGGAGGCCGTTGAGGGTCGACAAATGCCATTGCGCAAGGTTCGGACCGTGAGCGAACGGCGGTGCGTCGAGGATCGCTGTTAGCTGCTCAACCAGCAGCGGAAGCTCTTGGCTCGAGACGACAATTCGAATAAACGCGACGCCGCGCGCGCCAGACGGGTGCGTTGTATTGCCCTCGGGACGCGTTGGGACCTACCACCATTGTCAACACCCTCCGGCCCCCAGAGCGCACATACCCTCAAACCGCGATCTGTAACATCCCCGCAGAAGAACGGGACCATCCCATCTCCCCGCTTCGGCGCACTAATTACCCATTCCAACCTCACCCCGTCCTCCCTCATCCGCCCGCCCGGCACTTCGCTCGCATACAACCGCCCCTCATGCCCCCATCGCGCGTTAATCGACTCCGAAATCCGTCGCGCCCCATGCAGCGCCCCGTTCCCCAAAAACGCGTAATCGATCCAGCCTGGGGCGCGCTTCGCCCATTTGTGCGCGTGGCGCGGCGAATCGGGCGGGTACGACGACGCGGGCTTGGTAAAGGAGAGGAGCTCCAGGTACGTGTGGTCGTCAATTATCTGGATTGTGTTCTGTTTGTGGGGGACGAAGCAAGCAAACACGGACCACGAGCGCGTTGGCTGTGAAGCCGTCTGTGTGAACGCCTCCGTCGATTACGCTGTATCGGCGCTCCAGGAATGAATTCGTGGTAATGGCCAAAAACACGTACTTGAAGCCCAGTTTCCGCCATTGCTCCGCCGTCTCGCGGACTGTCCCTGGCGGCGTAAGGTGCACGATATGGTCCAAAGTACTCGTCGCCATGAACGCAAGACGGAAGAGGCGATTTCGCGCCACGAGCACGTCAGCAGACCTCCGAGAAGCCTAGATATCTTATCGACCCAGCATACTGTGTAAGCACTCCCTCCAGTAGCTCGGCAGTACCCGACTACTATCCAGATCTCAACTTCCAATCCACACAAAGAGGAGGAAAGCTTTTGAAAGAGTGGGATATATTCAAGTCGGAAACACGAAAACAACTCTATGCTAAGGTAGTTGACAACCACGCACGACGAACGCCACTTACACGTAAATGTGACTGTTCCCGATTGGGACGAGGTAGCCAAAAACGGTCCGCTCGATGAATTTGTGGGTAAATTGGAGAGAATGTAGTCATTGACTCAAAAGTGCTGCCCATGTAAAAAAATCTGCGGAATTTCCATTATTGCAATTGCAATCGGCTTCCATCTTTTGACACACACATGTGATGAGAAATCATCCTCCCCAAAGTAAATGCTGTCTCGAAAATTTCTAAGATTTTTTTATGCCAAGATGGAGCAGTTAAGTACTTCTTGTGTCCAGAATATTTTCAGGAAATTTGTACGGACGGAACCGCCGCTTCTGCTTTCGGCGACCCCATCCAAATTGGGATGTGTGACATTTACGTGTAAGTGGCGTTCGTCGTGCGTGGTTGTCAACTACCTTACGACGCGCGCTTGGTCGGCGAATAACGCCCTAAGCCCGGAGCCCACGACAAGGGGGCGCATCATCCTCCGAGGAAAAACAAGAAAAAGAGCTTGCGCGGTAGAAAAGGGAGAAAACAAAGAAAGAAAGAAAGAAAGAAAAAGAAAGCCGAACGATATGCAAACAAATGACCAAAGTGAGCATCCTGCAAGTCGGGAAGATTCGTTTAGTCGGAGCTGGTCGAACGATGCGCGGCGTCAGCGGCAGAGGCGAACGAAGACAGAAGAGCGGAGGGTCGGAGACTTGCTCGTTTTCGATACGAATATCTTCTAGATGTCGACGCGTCGGCTCTGGAAAGAGGTGAGCATTATTGAACAGCTGGCAGAGAAAGAAAGCCTACAAACATGCAATCGATACCACGAGTTGGTCTTGACGACTGGAACGCGCGCCGTCCGTAACACCAACGCCACACATCGCACAGTATCGCTCGTAGTCCAGCAGGAGCTCTTGAAGAAGCATTGCCGCGGTCGGATTGTTTTGTAAGCGGAACTGGAAGCTGAGGCCTAAACATATTCAGCAAACAGTTGTCGCAATAGATATACGGATGGACGTACCAGGAAGGTGAACGCGTCGCCGGAATCGAAGCAGACGAAAAAAGAGGGTGTCCTTAACGAGCCTGGTACGCAGGCGCCTCCGTAACATCCAGACCACGCACCGTCCAGTTCCGCTCGTGGTCCAACCGGGAGCATTTGATCTTGAGCATTGCCACGCAGGGAGACTTCCACTTGACCATCTCCGCACAGAGCCAGGACGACTAGCGTGCCAAGCAACGGCCGGCTACAGCGCAAGGGAGTCTACAGTGCCGCAAGCTCTCCCGAGTTGGATGCGAGCGACGACGCATATATTATTATTATGTGTGGGGAATTCGGGAGGGGGGCGACCAGCCGCTAACTGCCAGACCGTGATCTCGTGGAGGGACTTGAGTCGGGCGCGAACGAATGAAACGGGAGGACGTACGGGATCAGGTATAACAGGAGCGTTTGTCCTTGTCTCGAGGGCCGTATGTCCTCGTCTGAAGAGTGGTATGAAAAAGAAGAACCTGACTAAGTCGGAGTAAGCCAACGCCAAACGAAAGAAGGAAGACGAGGACGAAGAACACTCGGCGACAGACGCCAGCCGCGGGAACAAGAAGATCGAACGAGACTGCGTGCGCTAGGCTCGGCGGTCACTGGACACCCTGCAGAAGCTGAACGCTGAACCTTGAAGACGTATTGCCGTTATCCGGGAGGCTGTTTCCTTGGTGCGTCGACGACTACAGCGCCAAACTCATGGAGGGACGTTAGTACGGCGCGATGAAAGAAAATGGAAAGACGTACGCGGGCGGATTCGCCCGCGAGACCGAAATGGACATACTGGGAAGAAAAGCGTGTCGCCGTCGAAACAGTCCAGAAGAAAAAGAGGATGTACTTGGCGGGCGTAGTACGCAGAAAGAATAAAGCCCGGTGAGCGAGTCCACTTAACAAACTGGGTGCACACACGCCTCCGTGACAACGCAGCCACGCATGGCGCAGAACCGCCCGCAATCCGACCAGGAGCTCTTGAAGAACTTTTGCATTGCCGCGCAGGGACCCTGCCGCTTGACTATCTCCTAGCCGTTGGGCATTTCACCCCCGTAGGGAAAGCCCATCGGCTCTGGTACGGCACAAGGGCGGGTTGGGCTGCCGCAAGCTCTCCCGGTAGGATACGAACGCAGACCATTATGCGCGGAGGATTCGGGAGGGCGGTGATCAGCTGTTAGCAGCTGGTGCGGGTACCTCGTTGAAGGAGGTTAGTACGGCGCGGCGAAAGAAAATGGAAACACGTACGCGGGCGGATTCGCCCGCGAGCATGATGCTGTTGAGCGTGTAACGAATGGCCGGATGTTTGGCTTTGCGGTCGAATGTTCACAGTCGTAAGTCACTAGAAGGCGAGCCGACCAAGGCCGTTGGAGATATAATCTAGAAAGGGTTAGTCAACATGACGAGGACCTAGGCGGACATACTAGGAGGAACGCGTGGCCGGAGTTGGAACAGACAGAGAAAAAAGGGTGTACTTAACGAGCCTAGTATGCAGGCGCCTCCGTAACCATCTAGTCCACACATCGTACAGTATCGCTCGCCACTGTGGGAAGGGAAAGGCCTTGCTCTGAGGCCCGAAGGCCTCAGCGGTTCAAAATTGCGGCCTCACTGCAAGGCCGTGAGACCAAGGCTGTCTGAGGCCTCATAGCAAGTGATTGTGGCTGCCTTGATCTGAAGCCGCGGCGCGAGGCCTTTGTTGGCCTCAGGTTGAGGCCTTGATCAGGCCTCATCTGGATGGCCTCAGATCAAGGCCATTCTGGGTAGAGTAAAATCTGCCTTTTAGCACAATTCTGGTAGTTATTTAAATATAAAAATGCGGTGACTATGGCCAAACAATACCATGTTTTGGGTTGGGCTGCTGAATTTCATCAGTTGCAGCAGTTGAACACTAGTTTCTGGGCTTTCCCAGGCTACTGGCTGGCTTACTCACATTCATTGATCTAAGGCTTCCAAAAGGCGAAGAGATAGTTGGAATTCAACTGCAGTAAGCGGTATATGCACATGGTACCGCCAAAACCCGAACAACCTTGACCCAACAGCCAAAAATGTGTTCAGGGGCTTAGAGCTTCAGGGAAGCGTTCAGACGTGTCGAGCTCACCGGAGAGCATCCCAAAATATGCTCTGACACGGCGGAGGATTGTGGACCCCGCGGGGAACAGGGAGAAATTGGGATTGCCTCCAGCGACGGGACGATGTGATGTGCCGAATTTGGTCTTCAGCATATCTTCGATGGCTCAGTTGGAGTCATCTTAGTTCCCAAATATTACGTGCGTGTGTTCGGAGCGGTCGCCCGTTCGAGCCCCGTCCGGACCTTTTTGATCTTTTATATTTCACTATTTCAGGCCTCGTGCCGATGCTTTTTAGGCCTCGGACCAAGGCTCTTCAAGGCCTCTGCCCAAGGCACCCTACGGCCTCGCACCCAGGCCAAAAAATGTCGTTTTCGGCCTTCTCCCAAGGCTATCCAGGCCTCGGCACGAGGTATGGCCGGCCTTGGCGCAAGGCTATGCGGCCTTGGGCTGAGGCCTACGGCGGGCCTTGGGCTGAGGCCGGATACTTCCTACAGTGTCGCTGTCCAACCGGGAGGTTTTGATGTTGCAGCGTTGCCGCGCACGGTGCCTTGAAGCCTTGGCCATTTCCGCTCAAAGGTAGGAAGCATGGACGTATCCCGATAACCAGTCAACGGGCGGCGACAGCACAAGACCGGCAACCGTGCCGCAAGCTCTCCCGAATCTGTTAGATGCGAGCGGCGACGCTTATGTGCGGGGAATTCGGGAGGGGCGGCGACCGGCCGTTAGCTGCCCAACGGGAATCTCGTGGAGGGACGTCAGTACGGCGCGATGAAAGAAAATGGAAAGACGTTTTTTTTTTTTTTTTTTTTGAGCCCTGTTATTTGGCCCGTACTGTAATACAGTTTGCCAGCCATACTTCTACACCGAGAGAAATCATAGGGTGAGTAAGTCGCACAGGGTACGTAACATCCATATCGTGTCTTCGACGGCAGCGAAAACGTGCGCCGTACGGAAGAAGGTAGTAGGTGCTATATCTTAGGGAGGTAAGTAAGTTAGTAGTCAACCGCGGTAGCGAGAAACACGACAGAAGGTCTGGAAGACCACGATACCCCGATCCCTCAGCATGCGTTCCGCCGCTGCCGGGTCCTTGAAGCTGACCTTGAGCGAGATCAAGCGGCCCGGTTCGGGTCCCGCTTTGACCATCGCCGCCGCCGTGGTCATTCCATCTAGGGCATATCCCTGCGCCTGCAGATATTCCCACAGCCGCGACCGGTCCGCAAAGTAGCTTTCCCGCGGAACCCCGTGGATGACGACCTTGGACCATGGCAAGTCCAGGTCCAGGTCAGGATCATCCTCGAGATCCCAGAGACGGGACAGAACTTCACGGATCCGGCCGTGGGCGGGCGCCAGTTGTTCCGCGGTGTGGGGCTTGGCGACATGCAGAGCGAGGTTGCCAGATGAAGTCCAGGACACGGCGTGGACCGCGGGTTCGTCGAGGCACTCCGTGGCGCTGATTGCCGCAACAATGTCGGACTCGGAGTGGAGGCTGGGGTCTGGGGCATCACCGGCCCACCGAACGATGAGACGTTGCGCTGAGCCCCGTTGTCGGCGGGCGGTGTTGTTTTTCTTGCGGTGTTTGGCGCTCGGCGGTGGCTGGTGCCCGGCGTGGGGATGCGGTTTTGCCGGGTGCGGATTGACAGATGCGAGATCTGCGCGCGTCGCGGTTACGGGCGTCCTCGCCACGTCAGCGAAAGTTGGGGGGCGGAATGGGGGCGGCTGGCTTCCCTGCAACCCGCTCGCTCAGAGTGCGGACGAGCTGGTGGATAGCCGGTGGGTAGGAAGGGGAGTCACTGCCTTCCAGCTGCAGTACGCCTGTTGTCGCTACGGCTCGCGCCAGCATCGACTCAAGAGCGGACAAGAGGAGCGCCTGCTCGTCGGACGCAGTCGTCGGGGCAAGGCGGAAGGGGTCGGGGCCGGGGCTGCGCCGTGGGGCGCCCGTGCCCGGTATGGTGCTTGTGGCGGCGGGTGACGCCTCATATACGAGGGGCGCGACGGGTTCTTCGGTGCGGCGTCGTCGGATGACGCGCCGGGAGCCGGGCGACTTGACAAGGCCGTCTTGGCCGGAGGGAGTATCCGAGTCAGAACTGGCCGAGTCGTCGGGTCTAGGGCGGATGGCGCCCACTGCTAAGGCGGGGCCGCTCGCTGGCGGGCGGGGCTCGTGGTGGCTCGGATCAGAAGGCATCCCATGGAAAGACGTACGCGGGCGGATTCGTCGGCCAGCATTGCTGCTGAGTACGGTTGGTGTTGCAGTCGGGTCTAGAGGCCGCGACGAGCCGAGAACTGACGCGGTAGCAGCAGTCCGTAGTCTATACAGCGTCAGCGGACACGATAAGGACACCAGGATGAACGTACTGGGACGAAAAAACGCGTCGCTGGAGTCGGACGCGCAGGCGCCTCCCTACCATCCAGACCACGCATCGTGTAGTACCGCTCGCGGTCCAACCGGGAGGGTTCAATCTTGGCATTGCCGGGCAGGGAGCCTTCCGCTTGACCATCTCCGAACCAAAGTCCAAGACGCGAGGTAACCCATACAATGGACGGTACAGCACAAGGGAGGCTGCCCTCCGCAAGCTCTCCCGAGTTGGATGCGAGCGACGACGATTACGCGGGGAGGAAAGGGGCCGGGTGAGTGGATAGAGTGCCAGGAGGCGACTGGTTTGCAGAAGAGCCGCGTCCGTGGATTTAAGTTCAGGAGAAGTCTCAAGCGGAAGCAACGCGCTGCCTCGCGCTGCATGGAAAAGCGGAATACTATCAAGTGCGCAATTGACATGTTTAGCCGTGTTATAGCAAACTTGGAGGTGGTGAGGTTGGGTGCAAGAGGCGCGACGCGTGTCACTGTCGGTCCATGGATCTATTTTGACGAGTTCGCGCAGCCAAAACACGCGTTCAAGTCCTCAGGAAGGGGAAAACTTCCTTGTAGAACACGTTCGTTCCGGGCTTCCAGTGTACGGACGTTGTACGGACGCGTCAAATTCACATATGCCGAATTCGCTGAGCGCTCCAAGGCAGACTGACATCCAAATCCCAACATGTCTGGATATGAGGCTCAAAGCCTCCGAGAAGCGCAATCACTCTCGGCCTCACCATCTCCGAGTCGTCTGGCGCAGCCCTCGAGATCACTTTGGGAAAAGGTAGTACAGTTCTGCAGCGTCCGCAAGGCTAGTCGTGAAATTTAACCACCAGACTCGCGCGCCACGACTTAGAACGAATGGACAAAAGAGTTTCGAGCCAGAGATCGGGATACACGAATAAACTGCGGAAATAGGCTGTCGCGATGCAAGTCTGCCTCATCTTCATCCGCGCGAGTTCATAAAGACCGATACCGGCCGCGGTTCCGACGCCATGATTTCGGCCAGTTGAGGTACAGGTCCCTGCAGAGCCATGAGCGCTCACGCGCACGGAAGGATAAAAGTACGCGCCTGGGTAGCGCTCCGTTCAGCGAAAACGCGTAGCAATTCTCGGGTCCGGTTGATCGCCTCGAGCGCCTGTGGGGAGCGGACAGTCGGGTTCGTCAATGCCATCCGGCGCGCCACAAGCGCACGAAGCGGCTCGATGAGGTTCCAGAGGAAAAGATCGCTGAACGGCTTTCCCTTCTCGTAGTAGTCCTCTTCAGCGGCGGCGCGGAGTTGGTTGTATACGAGACCGAAATCGAGTTGACGATCGTCGAAAACTTGAGGAATGCAGAGTCGGTCAGCGAGCTCCTCGATCAGAGTACGGTTTTTGAAGACGGCTTGCTTGTACAGCTAGAAATGTGGGTCAATGGGGAAGAGAGAGCAACCAGGACTGGACGACGCACAATGATATGGTCCTTGGGCATTTCCGTCCAAACGGCGCCGGCGGCCGAGTTTCCATCGACGACGAACCAACGCAGCCCGCTCTGCGCAAGCCGCCACGACGGATCCGCAAGCGCGACCTTCAGCACCTCTGCCGGAATCGGGACGGTGGTATCGAGGAGCTGGTCGATGTCCAAGCCGTAGACGTACTCTTCGTATTTGGGGAACAGAAGGCGGTCTTGAGGAGACGGCGGCGTGGCGGATGCGGAAGGAATTGGAAGTGTGTTGGTCTCGAGCTGGCCAGGGATCGGAGGGGATGTCGTCTGGGACTGGGAGAGCTCCGGCGAGAGTAGGCCATCATGAACGGGCGGAGTAGGATGCGTATCGCCAGACTGGGGCTGGTCCGTTTGGCGGGCTGGAGAGCGGTCCATTCTGTGCCGCGAGCCCGCGAGGATGTCGGGATGAGACAAGTACTGCGTTCTGTCGATTTTCCGCTGGCCGAGTAATTTTGGCATCTACTCCGAGTCAGCGAGTTCGGTGGACGCTGGAGTGAGCGACTTGCTGGGGCAACGGCTGGGAGGTGGTGGATGTAGAAGGCAAGTTGTGCCAGCTGTGACCGCTTGACCGGAGCCAGCACCAGCAACCACGACCTCTCGCCGCGCACAACTCGGACTCCGTCCCCGCTCCAGAGTACTCGCGCGTCCTCCAAGACTCCGTCCTGCAAGCCATCTCCGCCCTTTTGCAACGCCTACGTTCCCTCCGTCCCCGGCTCTGGCTGGACCGTGCTCCACCAGCCCGGCAAAGAGCACATCGTTGGTAGCGGTAGCTATGAGTGCAAAGGAGACACACTACTAGAGACTTTTGTCGGTAACTTGCAAGCACCCGTACCGCGAGGCGCGTTTCTCGCATCTTTTGCCGATTTCGACTCAAACCACATCCAGCTGGCGCTCTAGCTTCTTGAGGAATGAGACCCTCCACGCTCTCCTCGTAAAGCTCGTAATTCTGCCGCCGTCTTCGACTCCGTACACCAAGGACCTGAAGCCCGAGGCGAACAGTATTGAAATCGCCCTCTAAGTTGTTGCCCGATTCGACGCTGGGTTGGCAAAGAAGTGGATCGAGGACCTCTTTACGCCCCTGCTCCACGCAGTCATGGCCGGGTAAGTCATTCGACCGCGCCGGGGATCGATCTCATCCATTCCAGGACCCTCAACGCGAAATATACGACGCCGCTGTTCTCCGCCCGAATGCAGAACCTCCCCGAAAACGGCCCATTCAGCAAATATTCAGCGAAATGCCGCCTCAAGTCCCGATGTCTCTTTCCCCCCATTCAAGAAGCGCGAATTCGCGGCCACCATCGCCACCGCTTTGCTCTTCCGACATCCTTGGCCGTATTCATTCCAATCAGCGGCACCGGTTATGTGTCCTATCCTCCTGCGTCCTCCGACTCGACCGCTGGTACCAGCGACGTGCATTCGCTCAAGATCCACCCATCGCGAGGCATGCCGAAATATCTACGCGAGCGTATAAACCGCCCGGCCACTCCCTTCGCTTCTCCGCCGGCGGATGCATTGCCGCATCAATCTCCACCGACGCCAACCGCATCCTGGGGCAAGGCCAAAACGTTCTTGGATGTATCGCGAAACACGAACGGCGGGGTCGGAGCCAAGACTGCGGGATCGGAGGTGCTCGCAGTAATGGATACACAGAAAGGTGTACGGGCAAGATCGCGCGCGCGCCGGCGACAATATGCAGTTGTGTGACGCCCAGTGCAGGGAAGCGTACATGCGCCAACACGACGGGTATGGACGAGGTAGACTGGGGCCCAACGCGTACAAGAACCGCAAACGGCACGATAAGGGACGGGCTCGGTGGCGCGACGAGAACTGGGACGCGCGGGGTTAGGGTCGTTCGGGACGTCCGTGTCGCGCCGAATGGCGATGATCTGGACTATTGGCCACAAGTTCTCGAGACTGCATTCTACCCACAGACTATTACCTTCCCAGAGCTGCTTGTACGGACCACAAACTAGACATTGAGTTGGTATTCTACCTAGCAGGATGTGTAACTTTGTACGCAAGCAGGAGCTGGAGGAATGCCGACGCGCGCTGCGAACGTAGGAACAGCGGAACGACTCGATTCGTCGCAAAGCTCGCTACCGTCTCCAAATCCCACTTATATCCAGCTTGTCCTGCGTTCGTTGTCAATCTAAACAAGCAAAACAAGAAACCGCGGAATCAGCCTCGACCACGACGAGCTTTGAATCGCTACAACGCCGGCTTCGGCAATGGGAATTGAGGGAGATTGCGGCTGTCTACGCGCTAATTGACGCGTTTTTCGGGCGGAGGGTACGTCTAGAGATAGATTTGTAGCCCATACATGACGTGGAACGCGTATATTCGCATGTTAGCGCAGAGGTAACCTTGGAAAGGACGCCTCGGACAAGCGATTTCGACGAAGCAAGTACAGATGCGCCTCCGTATGTAGCAATGAAGCCGCAAGATAATGAATTCGAAGTTGTTTCCGTCGTCGCCAACTTTGACGAGACGATCCAGTTGTACAGATACATGCGCGTAGGAATAGACATACCGAGAAAGAGCGAGAGGGATAGGACTGTGTTCGACATAGGTAGTCACCACCACAGCAAGGACCCATTCACAGCACCGAAAATATTGTCAGAGGTTGGGGATTGGACGTGGTCGGCTTCTACAAACAACAGCAATGAGCCATAAAATATCGGCGATGGCATGGGCATACCTGCGCCATACTCTGCATAGCACACCGCTCCAGCACTCGCAGCGTTATCCGTTGAGCCTCCGTAATCTCGGGAATCTTGACATCCTGCTTGCGTACGCGGACGACGGCGCGGAGAGGCTCGAGGAGACGCCGAATCCACGTATCTTGTGCCGATACCATCTGTCGACGCTCTTGCTGGTAGATATACATATAGAACAGGCCAAAGTCGAGCGTGCGTTTGTTGAAGACGCGAGGGATGTCGATAGTGTCTGCGAGGCGCGTGATGTGGGGCGTGTTCATGTAGCTGGCGGAGCGAAGAGCCTAGTAGCGACGAGCCCGAGTAAGTGATCCTGTCCGCGCGTCCAGAGGTGGGCAAACACACCGTCAATTCCGCCTGAGGGGCGTTTGGCCAGATACCGACCACGATGTCGTTCGCGTGGAGATAAAACCACCGAAGGGCGTCCTCTGCGTCGACAATCCAGTCTTGCGGGCGGCGGGAACACTGGCGCATCTTGTCTTTAACCATGCGGCTCGGTCGGGGGACTTCCAGGTTGAAGAAGGTGGTTGCGGTACGTCTGCGGAGGATCACTTCGCGAGGTTTACTGGACCGGGCGGACGCCTTCGCGGGAGACTTGGTGCGAGAGGTGGATGCGAAGGAAGCACTTGAGACATTGAGGGCTAATGGTGAGATGGTGGACGAGCTGGGCTGCAGGCGAGGGGCGGGACTGTTGTATGTCGTGGAGAAGCGAAGGACGGGGAGGTAGTGGGTGTTGAGCGAAGGAGTGTGCATCTGCGACGCGACAGAGGTCAGAATACTGGAAACGAGCGAGAGCGAGCCTGTACGAGACTTGGAGATGGACGTTGCAAACAAGAGTGGTGCTGGCCAAGTGACCGCACATCCCTCTACTACTACAACCACCACCACAGACTATGTCCAACAACGATCCTTACGCGTTCCTCCAGCAGCGGGCCTTGAAGCATATCGCAGCATGCACTATTCCCTCAACGTGGGCCATCCCATACTTGCCACCAAACTTGTGGTCTCGCCTCAAGCCGCCCGGTTGGTTGGGGTGCTCGGAGTTTACGGGCGACGTCGTCCTCGCTACACTCATTGGAGAGCTGCAGTCTGAGCGCCATCCAGACCCTATGAGCCCGTTCCGCAAGGCACGTAGTCTCAGCTCGTCGTTGTTGTACTGACCGGCTTCACGCAGACGATTCTCAAGGTCCTCAACTCCAACGCCACAATATTCGCCGTCTTCTCGCGACTCGGCCTCGTTTCCTCACAGTACTCCAAAGAAGAAGCCAATGGCTTTGAAATCGTCCTAAGGGTGGTTGCGTTGTTCGACAGGCCGGCCGCCAGGCTATGAATCGCGACTATCTTCACGCCGTTATTGGAAGACCTCACGACCGCGAGGTAATCTGCTAGCTACTCGCTGCCGATATCTCTCTAATGATCATCCCAGCCTCGAACTGTCGCTCAACCTATGTCCCGTCGATGAAGATGAACGCGAGCCGGAGCGCCAAAAGATCGTGTCCGAAGAAACCGACGGCAGCGACGCCCACTCTATGCCCACTGCCCCATCTTTGTCGACGCTCCCCGCCGAATCGCAGCCCGCCAACCCCGCTCGCCTCCAAGACCTCACAAATCCGCCCCCAGATATTCTGCGCGACACCACCAACGATCCGGATCCAACCTATCGGCCCCCGCGCGCGTTTGACTGCTCGAATCCCCCAGTCGATGACACCCAACCGGCTTCTCCTCGTCAGCGGGAGGCGCCCGACTTGCTCAGCAGCACGGATGGGTACGGTTCTCGCATAGAAGTCTGGGATCGCTGGCGCGACCGCGAACATGAACGGAAACGCGAACACCAACGCCAAGGGAGTCGGAAACGCAAACGGAGCGAACGGGAGCGCGGCTACGAATGGGAGAATGGCTATGAACACGACCGAGAACGGAAACGCGAACGCGACGAGCATGACGACCGTCAAAGCCGCAGCCATCGCGAACGGAGCGCGAGTCCCAGAGGCAACGGACGAGACGAGCGCACCGGGGAGCATGAAAGACGCGAGCGTAGCAAGTACGAACACGTCCAAGATTGTCAGGCTCGACGGCGCAAAGGGGACAACAAGGAGAACGAGCCGCCGTTCGCGCGAGAGCGGGAGAACCAACGCGGTATTTCTACGTACCGATGACCCACAATCGTTTGGACTACTTCACTGCATACGTTCATTTCTTCTCAATATATCATTGACGGGCAAGACCTTTCGAGTCCAGATGTTGTTGCTGCGATATTTCAGACGAAAGAGCCATGTTGCACCGACGATACTACACAAAGAAAAAGCCCGGGTAGCGAATGCACTTACATCGGTATCGCACTGCAAGACCGCGTTTGTATAATTTGAATTCTGAACCGGGGAGAAGCGTAGTAGACTTCGACTGTGGTCGTCATTACACGCTAATTAACGTGTTTTTCGGGCGGGGGATATAGAGACAACTTCGAATGCAACTCCATAGCCCGTTCGTGAGCGCGCGCAGTCAGCACAAAGTCTGAGTGATGATTAAAGGACAGTACCAACGGAGAGAGACGTAGAGTGCAGTTCTCTCCGCGTTAATTGACGCGTTTCGCCGACTCGAGTGCTTAGAAATGGTCGCGACTCTTGCGCGCATTGGTGATGGGGTTGGCTGCGGCCAAAACAACTCTATTCGTGCTCTACGCTACGACGCGCGCTTTGTCGGCCAAGAGCGCCTCAAGCCCGGAGCCCGCGACAAGGGGGCGCGTCATCCTCCGGGAAAGAAAAAGTAAAGGGGCTTGCGCGGTAGAAGAGGGGAGAGAAAAAGGAAGATGCGAAGAGAGAGAAAGAAAAAGTTGGCCGCCGGGAGCGAGTCAACTTAACAAGCACAGTACACGCGCGCCTCCGTACCATCTGCGCCACACATTGTTCAGTATCGCCCGCAATCCGACGCGGAGCTTTTCGAAGACTTGAGTGTTGCCGCGCAGGGAGCCTGCCGTCTTGACCATCTACCGCCCACTGCGCAGCCCTGGTTTTCATCCATGATGGCCACGCAACGGGCGGCTACAGCACAAGGGCGGCGTGAGGCCTGCCGCAAGCTCTCCTGAAACTGTGGGATACGGGCGCCGACAGTTATGTGCGGGGAATTCGGGAGGGCGGCGACTGGCTGTTAGAAAATGGGACAAGGACCTCGTTGAAGGAGGTTAGTATCGGCTAAGAGAGCAAGAGGAACACACACAGGATGAAATGAAGCAAAAGGTAACCACCCACGCGAGCTAGATGAAAAAAAATCAATGTGGAGGAAGCGGACCGCAGACAAAGAGAAAAAGAGCACTCGCCGATTAGAGGTATAAGACTACTTCACCTCCGGCATGGAACGCCCACCTCCATCACACCAACGCTGCGACACCAAACGTCAAACCACTGTCCATCGAGAGCTCTTGACGATGCTTGCCGCGCCGGGAGACTGGCGGCTTGGCCACGAACGTATCCACGGAGTGACGATCCCAGCCGTTTCCCAGACTAATCGTTCAGCAGAAGGCGTCTCCCGGCCGCAAGCACTCCCAGATGGATGCGGTCCGCAATGTATGCGCAGGGGATTCTGGAGGCCGCCGTCGCCGCGTCCAGCCTTCAGTTACAAGGAGTTTGGGAAGGGGGAGGGGGAGGGGAAGGAGATGGGGATGTGAATGGGAATGGGGAGGAGGAGGAGAGAGGGCGCCAGATCTACAAAGGTTAGTGTTCGAATACAATGAGTCGTAGGTCGCAGAAGCCGAGATCGTGTCCGTAAGATAGCCTACAAAGAGTGAGCATACACAAAAGGAACACCGAGGTAGACATACGTTTTGTCGGTGTCGGAATCTCGTGCAAGTTATCCAGCTGGTACGCACTACTACTACGCCTCCGCATTATCAAGACCCCGCTATGTCGAATTGCTGTCCAACCAGGAGCTCATAAACTTTGCGTTGCGCGCAGGGCACCTCTCTCTTGGCCGTTTGTTCTCGGTCAGCCGCACCTCGCCCGTCCCCCGCGAGGGCAGTAAACCGAGACCAGCAGCACAAAAGCGGCGTCCCTGCCGCAAGCTCTCCCGCTTTGGTGGATGCGTTTGAAGACATTGCGTGGGGAATTACGGACGACGGCGACCAGCCGATGGATGAAGGGACGAGGATCTCGTGGTGGCTTGTTAGTCTGCAACAAACGACAAAGCGAATTTAAACGTACGGGGTCTGGTTAGAGAGAGCGACGATGCGCCAAAGGACCTGTAGATATGTCAGCGAGGTAGAACAAATGAGGAATCTATCGGAAGAAAGGCCTATAATGAATGATTTAGCCGATAGCAAGAACAGGTAGAGGATACAAACATAAAAGAGCGACCAGAGCTTGAGGTTCGCCGGAGCCAATGAACTAGCGTCAAAGTAAGCAAGCAGCAGATCAAATAATGGAAAAAGACGCACGACAATACGAGAACGAACGCGCCGACAGAGACGCGTGGCGGTAGTCGGAGATCTGAAAGGCTTCAATGGGAATGGTTCGGACGGGCCTCTCGTAGAGGAACGTTAGTCAAGTTAACAACAGAGAAATGGAAAGACGTACGTGGGTGGATGGTCGATTTGCGGTCTATGCTTGAGGATAATCTTTAGGCCTGGAGACGATGTAGGCTTGAGGACGATGTGGACGGCTCGACAACGATCTGGAAACAATTAGTAGTCGCATCAAGGGAAAAGTAGGTAGTACGAGAGTATGGAGGTGGGTAAGTAACTAGAGGAACTTTGAGTGGATAACAAAGGAATGATGCGGACGAGGGCCGAGTCGGTGCGTAAGGAGGGCGTGTGTATAGGGATGCGCTCGAGATGGATGTCGTAGTCGTAGTGTAGGTAGTGCGGAATGTAAGGAGAACAGTTTGCAGAATGGATGAGATATACTAACGGACGGAGGTCAGCACACAGTCGCGGAATCGGCAGGAAGGACGTACGAGGTAGATGCAAAAAAAGAAACGCGTCGAGTGCCGAGTCAAGATGTATGTACGATGGAGATATTGGACGTCGTATGGGGATGGGGATGTAGGTGATGTATGTATGAGCAGTTCGAGGTCAAGCCGGTGCGTAAAGAGGCGGATGTCCAAAGAAAACCAGGTCGGGTCGGCGTTGAGAAGATGCTAGCAAACTGAAGTCAGCATTCAGAAACGAGATCCGGGCAAAACACGTACGAGGAAGCTGCAGAAAAACTCGAAAACTTATCTAGCTGGTACGCACTACTATTGCGCCTCCATAGCATCGACGCCGCGCAATGTCGAGTACCATCCGCTGTCCAACCGGGAGCCCCACTTTTTCTTAAAAACGGTGCGTTGCCGCGCAGGGCACCTTTACTCTTGGCCATTTTGGCACCCGCCATGTAGCTCGTGGGGTTCGAGAGTACTTGACGCGCGTCATACAGCACAAGAGCGGTGTCCCTGCCGCAAGCTCTCCCGACTCTGCTGGATACGTTAGGCGACTTACGCGCGGGGAATTCCGGACGGCGGCGACCAGCCGATAGAAGACGGGACATGGATCTCGTGTTGGCTCGTTAGCCCAGAGCGGACGACGAAGATCGGTCTGGACGTACGAGGTTTGTATAATGGAAATAATGGTGCGCAGCGCAAGGTGCCAAGCGAACGAAGGAGAAAGGACGCGGCGGCCAAGCTCGACGAGCGCTAGGGCAGGAGTGAGCAAAGAGGAAGGAAGAAATACATACATGAGCACAAGGAACAGCGCGCCGACAGAGAGGCGCGACGGTAGTCGGAGATCTGAAAAGGATCAACAGGAACAAGGGCAGAGAGGAAGTTTGGATGGTCGGCGCAGCTGCGATAAGAGCAGCACGCACCTTTGGCTCGACCAGTTCCATGGCCATCCGGGCAATCTTGAGAGCCAGACACTGTCCACCCAAGAGATGTTGAACTTGAAGATGTCGTGCATTGTCGCGCAAGGGAGTCTGCCCGACTTGGCCGTTGGCCGGCGACCGTGGACTCGGTACGTCGACTACAGCACACAAAAGCCGCGTCTCGAATGCCACAAGCGCTCTCGGGTGGATGTTCTGGCGATGCGAGCAGATGGGGACACGATTCCAGCCGAGCATTGGAAGTAGGCTAAGTTGATTGGCGACGAGAGAGAGAGAAGCAAGTAAGAACGCGTCTAGAGAGTCAGAAGTCGTGGGCGGACGCTGGAGATACGAAGCAGAAGGGAAAAGAGCACGACCGCTCCGCCAGACGCGTCGTAGATTTATAGTGGTCGAGTTCAGGAGGGTCTCAAGCGGAATCTACGCGTCGCACTTAGAAAGCGGAATACTGTCAAGTGCGCAATTGGCATGTTTACCCGCATTATGCAGGGGATTTTGGAGGGAGCTGGTGGAGGTAGCGGGGCAAGGAGCGACCTCTTGATGATGGCAAAACGCAAGCAAACTGGACTCGTCTTGCTCCCAAACACGCGTCCAAATGCGCTGAATACATTCCGGTGGAAATAACCAACGACTAAAGACTAGTAAAGTACCAAAAAACGCGTCTCATTCGTTCCCAGATCCTCACGGATCCAACGCGAGTGCAGAAGCCAGTCAAGTGCAAGGGATGCTTCCAAACACGCAGCTGGATAGAATGTTCCTAGATACAAAAGTCATAAACCGAATCATTGCTCTCCCACTCCCCAGAAACGACTCGTCAACGACGCATATAGATAGACAATGGCAGTCCCAAGGTTCCTTCTATACGACGCCCCTGCAAAGATGTGAGCGTTATTCGCGTCGCAATATGTTGCACGCGCCTCGGTGGCACATTTTGCTTCAGCCTCCCGCAGTATATCGAGCGTCTGCCGGACCTCTTCGCTGGCAACCACTGGACCCCCTGAGTGCTGCATGCGCTGCGCCACCAGTTCGCGCAGAGGTCGAAGGGTGCGCCAGAGCCACGCGTTCTCCACAGATATCCCGCGCTCGTAGTGATCTCTGGTCGCCGCGCTTCGAGCATGCGCGTAAAACAGTCCCAAGTCGTGTTTTCGTTCGGGGAATACGTTCGGAATGGCGGCGGCATCAGCAAGCTCGACGAGGCGCTCCACGTCCTCAAACGCAGCGGATTTGTACAGCTGGAAAAGGGATGAGCGTAGTAAAGACAAAAGGGAATGCCGACGCACAGACAAGTCGCTCTGTGGAACGTTTCTGCAGACGGACGAGACGATGAGCATGCCATCTACGGACAGCCAGCGGAGGCCGTATCGCGCGCGTCGCATCAGGTCCTCGGGCGTAGTCGAGCTGTCCTTCATCGCTGCAAGCACTCCCTCCGGAAGCGGCGTCGTGGAGTCGAAGATCTCGTGCGTATCCAATCCGCGGAGATATTTGTTGTAGGGGCGGTGAGGCAGACTGGCTGAAGGAGGAGAAGCGGTTGACGATGAAATAGAAGACGCGGCGGTCGAAGGTGACTGGGCAGACACGGCAGACGGAGTACTAGTGTTGGACGGAGCGGGATATTGGAAAAGGAATCCAGACAGTGAGGGCTTCATGGCGAGATGCGGTTGGGGAGCTGCCTGAGGAGTAGGCTGGGATTGTGCGTGCTTTGGTCTGTGCGATGACGAATGGCGCGCGGACTGGCGCCCGCGATGTGGACGAGTAGTCTGCGGCTGTTATTGAGGTGGACAACGTTCAGAGGGACCGACTTGCGTGCGCTGGTGGTGGTGGTGGTGGCATAAAGGCAAAGTGTTACTAGCGTTACTCAGGCGTTGCCCTTGCGCTTCATCCACCACATCTACCTCACTCGCGATGCCCAAGCGCAAACGGTCCACCACACAACAGCCTAATCCCGAGCCAGCGAGGGACCAGGTCCGGGACCAGATCCTGCGATGCGTCCTCAAAGCGATAGCGGCCGCTCCCGACCAATGGCTCCCTCTCATTGCCACGACCCCGGCATGGCTACTTCTCCACGACCCCGATGACTCCCGTATCGTCGGAAACCACGAATTTCTCGGCGACCTCACTCTCGCGGCGATCGTCAGCGACCTGCAAGACGACTTATATCCAGACTTCGCCCTTCCCTACCGCGGGGCACGCGTTTCTTCTCTTTGCCGTGCCATTCAAGCTCACAACCATCCAGCGTGTGCTCAAAGTTCTTATGGAAAATGCGACCCTCCTCGCACTTCTACATGAACTGAAGCTCGTCAAGCCGCCTGCCGACTGGCTGGGATACGAGAAACTGTACAAACCTCAGGCAAACGCCTTCGAGGTCTTTGTACAAGTCCTCGCCGAGTCCGACGGAGATACTGCGGAGATCTGGATCTGGTCTATCTTCACGCCGCTAATCCATGCGGCGATGAACTGGTGAGGACCTTCGTTTCTTCATCCGAGTCGGTCTGATCCCACTCTAGCGTCGCGTCTCTCGAGAATGAGGAGGAAGAGCCCGAGCCCGAGCCGCAACCGAAGCGCCGCAAGATCGAGGTGCGACCGCCCCCTCAAGCTGAATCTGTCGTCCCGCCCAAGCCCAAGCCCTCGGCGAGTTTCCCTCCCGCCGTCACGCCCCAATCCGTGCCGCTCGAGCACGACAAACTCGAACGCTCTCGTGGTCCTCCTCCGTCTGCCGCCAACCTTGCTCCGGTCTTTGTCGCGCCACCAACACTCGTTATCAACGCCAGCCCCGGTCCGCTTCCTTCTCAACCGGCGAAGCACATACGCTCTCCAACCCTTCCCCTCCGCGAGCGCAGCAACGTCAACGTCGGCCCTTTGTTCAATCCAACTTCCGCCGCATCTGCGCACGTATCCGACTTCGGCGGTAAGGGTATCGGCAAGATGGGGACGAGAGCGCGGGGAGCAGAAAACGAGCCGTTGGAGGGGATGGCGGAATACGCGTCGTACAGAAACCCGTATCCTAACCCTCTACGCGTAAGCCAAGAGGAGCGGGAGCGGCGGAAGTGGGAGTGGGAGGAGGAACGCAGTCGAATTCGCCAGCGCCACATGTACGCACCACCTGCCGCGCATCCGCCAACGCTCGTGATCAATGCCAGCCCCGGTCCGCTTCCTTCTCAACCGGCGAAGGACGCATGCTCTCCAATCCTTCCCCTCCGCGAGCGCAGCAACGTCAACGTCGGCCCTTCGTTCAATCCAACTTCCGCCGCATCTACGCACGAATCTGACTTTGGTGGTAAGGGTATCGGCAAGATGGGAACGAGAGCGCGGGGAGCAGAAAAGGAGCTGTTGGAGCGCATGGCGGCCTACGCGTCGTACAAGAACCCGTATCCTAACCCTCCACACGTAAGCAAAGAGGAGCGGGAGCGGCGGAGTCGGCAGCGGGAGGAGCACTGCAACCGCATTCGCCATCGCCCCTGTCGGCGTGGGCCAGAGGAGCGAAAGGAACGCGGTCTTGGACTCGGACTCGGACGCGACGCAGACGGTGGAGGGACGAGTTGTGACGCGCCTGTGTAGGAAGGAAGTCATTGCTGCAGACGGACATCGGTATTGGTAGAGCACAATCTAGCATTCGTTCCTTTAAATCCCATTCTTTCTATCCAGAGACAAACGATATATTACAGAAAGCAATGCGCAGAGCAATGAGCATACGGTTCAGTCCTCCTCTTCCTCCTCCTCCTCCCCATCCGCATAGATAACAAAAGTCCTCCGCGTCGATCTCCGCCATCGTCTGGAGCAGCCCGCACTCGTACCTGCTCTCCTACTCCGGGTCGTCCTCGTCCTCGACGATGCGGTAAAGTTTCAGGGAATACCTATGCGCATGTGAGCGACAAACAACGGAGCAAGGCAAGGCAAACCGCGCACCCTTCCGCGTCGATCTTGAGGTTGGCCGCGACGCTGTTGATGATCTTTTGCACCGTGTGCAAGCCGCGCGTCTTGACTCTTGAACAGCTTGCGGAGATCTTGAACGACGCTTCGGACGAGGATTGTGTCGAGGAGGTCGTGTCGGCGCCTAGCAGATGTGTTAACCGCGAAAGGAATGGGAAACGGACACCACGCACGATTGAGTTTCGCCTTATGTAGGCGTAGCCTTGGCCTTTGGCGTCGAGGCCGGTTTTTTGAGGGAGGTGGTGGAGGTAAGCGGGGAACAAGGAGCGACGCATGTGAGCTCTCGATGATGGCAAAACGCAAGCAAACTGGACGCGTCTTCAACGCGTCTTGCTGTTCAGATACGCGTCGAAATGTCTTGGCTAGATCCAGATCGGGAAAGCTAACGTCCTTCGGCACGAAAAGCGCGACATAGAGCAAGGGATGTTGCTTGTGGACTACAATCGTCGATACGCTGTTCCAAGATACAAAATGGTAGTCCGAATAGTCTTCAGTCGCTAAAACACGCTACTGGCGCGTTCAGCTACCCAAAAATCAATTGCTTTGATACCTTCACCTTGAACAGTCGCGAAGAATTCAGGCAAGTGCAACACAAGGGTATTGGAAAGTTTGTTCGAGTCGGAGATGTCGCAGAAGACGAGCGGATATTCTTGATACTCGCAGCGCCAGCTCGGGACCCGCATAGCGTCACTGGGACTCGGGGTCTGACTGGCGTCTCGAGCTACGAACTCTAGATCTGGTTGCTGAAGGTGAATACCGTTGACATTGTGGCATGTTTGCCCGAAACCGGTCGCTCTTTTGCAGCGTTTTCTGTGGCAAATTTTGAGATGAGCGGGGTGGACAGACTCGGAGGTTTTCAGGGCGGTTTCCAAGTCCAGAGGAAGGCAATAACGAGGAGCAGGATGTGGTGGACAGCAAAGACGGCTTCGGGATCATTCCGGCGCTTGTCCTCGTCTCCCACTGACTTCGAAGTTCCAGTGTCCCTCGACCGTTCGCCGCAACCGCTCGCCGCAAACTACATGCCCACTGGTCGCTCCTCGATAGCACACCACCGCAGCAGGTGCTCACGGCCCGCTTTGCAAGACGTGCTGTTGGCTTGGTGCGCCGTTATCCGCGCTTTTGCCAACCTTGCTCATGCCTTTTTAGGTGCAGGCGGCCCTAAGCGCGTCGTTAGTGGGCTTCTGAGCTTTTCGGTCTCGTGTAGTGCCAGCATCGTCGAAACTGTTGTCGCAAGCCGACAGCGAACGACTTACGGGTCCCCGTCGGTCCTCGGTGCTCCACCGACCTACTCGATTTTCAGCATTTGCAGTGGAGATTACAAGTGAACAAGCATATCTACTCGACCCGGACAATGCGCCCAAACGGCGACGAGACGCTCCCGTCTTCTCGTCCTCTCCAACCCAAAACCCGACCTCGTAGATGCTCGGAACCGCGTTATTCTGCAAGAACTGTTCCTCGACCACGTTTTCTGGAATCGCGATGCTCAGCTTCGGCGATCGGAGGCCGTTGAGCGTCGATAAATGCCATTGCGCAAGGTTCGGACCGTGAGCGAACGGCGGTGCGTCGAGGATCGCGGTCAGCTGCTCGACGAGCAGTGAGAGTTCTTTCCCCGAGACGACGATGCGAATAAACGCAACGCCGCGCGCGCCAGACGGGTGTGTCGTATTGCTCTCGGGACGCGTAGGGACCTACACCATTGTCAGCACTTCCTTAGCCACTAGACCGCACGCACCCTCAAACCGCGGTCTGTAACATCCCCGCAAAAGAACGGGACCATACCATCTCCCCGGTTCGGCGCACTAATCACCCACTCCAACCTCACCCCGTCCTCCCTCGTCCGCCAAGGCGGATGCCAACGCGATGGAAATCGCCGCACAAGCGATTGGAATTCTCGATGGCGAAACCTTGAAAAAGTGGACGCGCTTAGTCTTCGAGCCCCTACTGCGGTCCATAATGGCCGACTACGTTCCAACTTGTTCAAATTCTCCAGACACGCTCACGTTATTTCAGCAGCTATCACCTCCCACCTATTGCCGGCGAAGAAAGCGATAGTCGAACGCGTTAAAGGACCGAATCTACACTCACTCAAGATTCATCTACGTCTAAGCAACACGGCGCCGACGCGATTCTTTTCGCATCCTCCGCCCCCTATCGCCGGTGCCTGTTGCCTCGGGCAAATCGCCAGCGCCGACCAGAGCGTTCGATTGTGCTCATGCCCCGAAGCCAGAAAATCTCGTCAAAGGTTGCCTCGACAGTCGCGCCATTTCAAATCTCTTCGTTAGCACTGGCCTCGTCTTCGTCCGCCGATCTCATGCTGTCGCTGCCAAATGAAGCGACCAACGGTCCTCTAGCCTCACGCGCCCTGGTTGCCGCCAAATTGCATGTCCTACGCGAGCGTGTCAGCAACTCCGTCTGGTCGTCGTCGTCTTCGTCCCACAATCTCCGACAGACATCTGCGAGCAACGCGCTCAATTTGCACATCCCTCAAGCCTCGGTTCGACTGGGCGTAACGGGCGACATCGACAGTGGAAAGGCTTGTTTTGTCGGCGGACAGGATCAATCGTGCTGGGAATCGAACGACCGCGCGTTCCGCGTCGAACGTGGGGGCTATGCAGAATACGAACGCGATGGTACCAGCATTCGGGAGAGCAAACGGCGACGCGACCCTTCCGACGCGTATGGGGAACAAGGCACTCACCGACATCATGCGGCGCGGTCCGAGCATGACCGGCGGGACGAGCACGGACGCGAGTTCCAGCGGGAGAAGTATGAGCGCAGTTATCGTCGCGAGGCTCACGAGCGCGAGTATCGCGGGCCAAGAACGGGAGCGCGAACATCGCCGCAAAGATCGGGAGCGGTATTATTGGCAGGAAGAGGAGCGCGAACTTCGTCGGGAGGAGCATGAGCGCCGCTATCGACGGGAGGAGCGCGAGTGCCGACGTCGGCAAAGCGACCGCGATTGGGAGCGAAGAGGCGGGCGACGCAATGATGCTCGCTCAGAGCGTGGCGGTGGCTGGACGCGGGACGAGAATCGCCGACCGCAAGATGTGGGTGGGTTCGGTGGCTCGCGTTCTCGCGGGTACGATTCTACGGGACGATACTAGTTATGGGACGAAAAGAGCAACGACACAAACTACCAGAGCGGGTACATACTACGCAGAACACCAAACATTCTATCGTTCCTTTCTTTGTGTTTCGCCCTATGAAACCTTTTTGCGCATCCCATCTCATAGAACTCGAGCAAGTCGTGTTTGCTTCCTACAGAATGGATTAGGCTGCAATATCACGTTTATTTGTGCGGACAGAACTCGCTCTTGCATGCAAGCCTTCAGTTACAGACAGACAAGGCCGCGATTGAGAACAGATGATTCGGATCTTTCGAGACTATTCAGAGGGATGCATTTACACGAGAGGCAAAATGAACCAATCTAATCTACGACGCGCGCTTGGTTGGCGAACAACACCTTAAGCCCAGAGCCCACGACAAGGGGGCGCGTCATCCTCCGGGAAGAAAAGGAAAAGAGCTTGCGCGGTAGAACAGAGAAAGAAAGTAAGAAAAAGAAGCAGAAACAGCTGGATATCCGGAAAGTTGTCGCCTTAGATTCGAGTCGTCGCGTCAAGTCGGTTTCGTCGTGTTGAGTCGGAACTTGCTGGACGTAGGCGATGAGTGCAGCAACTTGAAGCTTGAAGACGCGAAGCGGACTTGCTCTTTCTTGATGCAGCGAGTATATTTGTAGATGTCGACGCGTCGGATCTGGACGTAGGTCAGCATTATTGAAGTAACACCTGCATGAGAAAAATGCTTACAGATATGCGATTGACGAAAGTTGGGCTTGACGACTGGAACGCCGGCCGTCCGTAGCACCAAGCGCGTCACACACCGTACAGTATCGCTCGCAGTCCAGCGGGAGCTCTTGATGATGCATCGCCGCGCAGGGAGCCTGCCGTCTTGGCCATCTACCCCCACCGCGCAGGACCGTGACGGTGGCGCTGCGCAACGGGGGCTACAGCGCAAGGGCGGCGTGAGGCCTGCCGCAAGCTCTCCCAACTGGATCCGAACGCCAACGGTCATGTGTGGGGGATTCAGGACGACGGCGACCAGCCGCCAGTGGTGTTAACATTATCTCGTGGAGAGTTGTTAGCGTGGAGCGAACGACGAAAGCGAGTTGGCATACGGGGTTTGGATAGAGAGACCGATGTTGCCCAGCGAACCATGATTGAACAATGTTGACAGGCAAAACGAGAGCAGGAATATACTGGAGAAGAAGAGGACGCGTCGGTCGAGCTGCTGGCGTCGAGGTGAGCAGCCAGCAGGACAAGTCAAAACGAAACATACGAGGAGAAGAAGCTGACGGAAACGCGTAACCGTAGGAGATCTGAAAGCGATCAACAGGAACTAGGAAAGGAAGGAAGGTCCTGCATTCTCGGATGGGTCTAGAGCCGAGCACTTACCTTGCGCTCTACCAGTTTCGTGACCATCGGGGCGACTCTTCTAGATGTTGACGCGTCGGATCTGAAGGGAGGGATATCTGTGCGCGGTAATTCGGAACGACGGCGGCCAGTCGTGTGTGGTTCGGACGGGCGTCTCGTGGAGGCACGTTAGTTAAGCTAATAACGGGAAAAAGTAACGACGTACGCGGGCGGATGCGCCCGCGAGCAGTATGCTGCCGAGCTTGTAAACACTGTCCGTATGGTCGATTTGCGGGCAAATCTAGAGAGCGGTAAGTCGCAGAACAAGATGACGCGCGTACGGGTCATATGCTTGAGGCTGAGCTTTAGGCTTGGAGGCGATGTAGACTTGGGGACGATCTGGACGGTTCGGCAACGATCTAGAAGCAGTTAGTAGTGATATCTAGCGGAGAATAGGTAGTATGGGACTATGGAGGTAGGTAAGTACGTAGACAAAGGAATGATGCGGTCGAGGGCCGAGACAGTGCGTAATGAGGGTATGTACAGTAGGGATATGTTCAGTATAAATGTAGCGTAGTGTAGGAAAGGAACAATGTCGCCGGTGCGTAAGAGGGTATGTACAAGATGGCTTCGGACGGTGCTAAGGGATGGAGGCACTAAACGAGTACAAAGTTGCAGATGGGGATGGTGGATGTTGTATGGGGCTTGGGATGTAGGTAATGGAGGAACGAGGCCGAGTCGGTGCATGAGGAGGTGGATGTACAAGAGGTACCAGGGCCCGTTGAGAAGATACTAGCGAGTTGAGGTCAGCATTTACGCACGAACGGGGAGAAACACGTACGAGGATCCAAGAAAAAAAACGCGTCGAAAATTTATCGAGCTGGGACGCACTACTACTGCGCCTCCATACCATCGACGCCGCACAATGTCAAAATACCTTCCGCTGTCCAGCCGGGAGCTCTTGATGAACGTTGCGTTGCCGCGCAGGGCACCTGTCCTCTTGGCCATTTTGGCATCCGCCCAGTACCTCGTTGCCTCCGAGGATACGTGGCGCATGACATACAGCACACACAAGAGCGGTGTCCCTGCCGCAAGCTCTCCCGACTCTGCTGGATGCGTCAGGCGACTTTATGCACGGGGAATTCTGGACGGCGGCGCCCAGCCGATAGACGACGCGACGCGATCTCGTAGTGGCTCGTTAGTCCGGGTCAAGCGACGAAAACGAGCCGGAACGTACGGGGTTTGGATGGAAAGACGGATGTTGGCGAGCGAAATATGGTTGAACAATATCGGCCGAGCTTATTGAGCGCTGCCGCCAAAGTGAGCCAATAGCAAACCAAAGAAAGAAGAAGAACGTACGTGAAGATGAGGACGACAGCGCCGACAGAGAGGCGCGACGGTAGTCGGAGATCTGACAGGGATCAACGGGAACAAGGGCAGAGACGGAGGAGGGAATGGTCGTTGCGATCGCGATACGAGCACGCGCCTTCGGCTCGGCCAGTTCCGTGGCCATCCGGGCAACCTTGAGAGCCAGACACTGCCCACTCAAGAGCTGTTGAACTTGAAGATGTCGTACATTGTCGCGCAAGCGAGTCTGCCGACTTGGCCGGCGACCGTGGACTCGGTTCGTCAATTACAGCACGCAAAGCCACAAGTGCTCTCGAGTGGACGTGCTGGCGATCTGAGCAGATGGGGACACGATTCCAGTCCAGCATTGAGAGGAGACTGAGTTTGGCGACGAGAGAGAGAGGCAAGCAAACAAGGAGTCGACAGAGAGCGCGTCTAGAGAGTCAGAAGTCGTGGGGAGGGCGGTAAAGAAACGAAGCTGAGGGGAAAGAGCCCGGACGCTCCGCCAGACGCGTCCGTAGATTTATAGTGGCCGAGTTCAGGAGGGTCTCAAACGGAGGCAACGCGTCGCATTTAAAAGCGGAATACTGTCAAGTGCGCGATTGACATGTTTAGCGCGTTATGCATGGGTTTTTGGAGGGAGGTGGTGGAGGTAGCGGGGCAAGCTTGAAGGAGCGACACGTGAGAGCTCCTGATGATGGCAAAACGCAAGGAAACTTGGACGCGTCTTGCTGCTCGAATACGCGTCAACATAGCCGAGAAAACCGTCACCGCAGACTAGTTCCAGTCGCAAACCGACCCAAAACACGTTCATAAGCCCTGGGCTGGTATAAAAGCTAAACAACCGACTCTAATGAGGCGGAAACGCGAAAGTGGAAGAGGTGGAGGAGAGCAAGGGATGCTTCGCATGGATCGGAATAGTTGCCACATACATAGGCTCCATAGGATGTCCCAAACGATACCAGCTATAATTGTACACACACTGACCGGACGTTTCCACCAGCAAGTCAAAAAAAGCCTTCCTCATCAGCATCGCGTATATATGGACGCCGGCCGCCCCGAGGTTCCTTCTATAACGCGGCCCTGCAAAGATGTGAGCGCTATTCGCGTTCAAGGAGGGTATACGCGCCTCAGTGGCACATTTCTCTGCAGCAACGCTCAATATACCGCGCGTCTGCTGTATACATCCGCCACCTATCACTGGACGATCCGTATGCAGCATGCGCGCTTCCACCAGTTCGCGCAGAGGCCCGAGGGTACGCCAAAGCCACGTTTCTTCTACCGGAGTCCGGCGCTCGTAGTGGTCCTTCTTTGCGGCATCCCGGGCGTGCGCGTAGAATAAGCCGATGTCGTGCTTTCTGTCGGGGAAGACCTTTGGGATGGCGACGGCATCGGCGAGCTCGATGAGGCGGCTCATGTTGCAGAACGACATTGACTTGTACAGCTGGAAATGAGATGAGTGCAGTGCACGATAAAAGTGAATACATACGCACGGAGAGTTCACCTTGCGTAACCATTCGATACACGGACGAGACGATCGCCATCCCATCTACCGGGAGCCAACGGAGGCCGTCCCGTGCGAGAAGCATGAGGTCCATGGGCGTAGTCAAGTTGTCCTTCATCGCCACAAGCACCCCCTCCGGGAGCGGCGTCCCGACGTCGAAAATCTCGCGCGTCTTCAAGCCACGCAGGTGATCCTGGTACTGTTCGTGCGGTAGGCTCGCTGGAACAAGAGAAGCAGTTGGTGATGAAGCAGATAAGATAGAAGACGAGGGCGTAGAAGACGAGGGCGTAGAAGACGAGGCGGCCGAAGATGATGATAACCCAGACGCAGAGGAAACAGTAGAAGACGAGGCGGGATACAGGCCAGAGATTGAAGGGTGTTGCGAGTGGGCGACGAATGGTAGAGTGGTTGGCGGCGAGGCGGTAGCATTGGGAGTAGACTGAGGACCGGTTTGGGCGTGCTTCGGTCTTTGCGACGCAGCGGACTTGTAGGGATGTGCTTTATCGCGTGCGGCGTGGAGCCCGCGTTGGCTCGATGTGCGAGTAGGGTGCTGCTGCTGCATCTGCTGAGCGGTCATTGCGGTGGCCAGCGTTTGGAGGGACTGGCTTTCCTGCGCTGGTGGTGGTATCAGAACAAGGTGCGCAACTTGCACAGGACCCCCACCTCCTCTGGCCTCCGCCGCGATGCCCAAACAGCCTACCACCAAGAACGCCAGTTCATCGTCCTCGCGGTGCCGCTCGGTCAGCAGCCAGCTCCGACAATGCGTCCTCGACGCCATCGCAGCCATCCCCGACTACGATTGGTCGCTTCCTCGCGTCGTCACCCCCGACTGGGCAGCTGTTCAAGACCCCGACGACTCGCGTATCGTCGGAAACCTCGAGTGCAGGGGCGACGCGTTTCTCGCTGCCGTCTTGGGCCGGCTACACGACGAGCTCTATCCCGACCTCGCTCTTCCGGACCACCAGGCACGCCTTCTTCGCCTGCAGCATGCCATGTAAGCTCACAAGCATCTAGGCGGTCCTTGATGTCGTCATGGAAAACGCAGTCCTCCTCGCTCTCCTACACCGCTTGAAGTTGGCCAAGGCGCCTACCGATTGGCGGAGATACCAGCAACGCGACAAACCGAAAGCCAACGCGTTTGAAGTCCTTCTGCAGGCCCTGGCCGATGCCGACGAAGAGATGGCGGAGCAGTGGATTAGGACCATGTTCACGCCCCTCATCCCTGCTGCTATGAACTGGCGCGTCCCTTCTCCTCCGCATCGAGTCGTTCTAACAACACGCCAGCCGCATAGAGGTGCTACATCAAGAAGCGCCTCCTCCAACGATATCTCTGGCCGTTATCCCGTCCGAGCCCGCGCCGTCTAAGCGCGCCGAATCGAACCGCTCCCAAGGCTTCTCTTCCGCCGCCGTCCCCGCCGTCGCGCCTCAAACAATGCCGCGCAAGCGTGACCAACTCAAACGCGCTCCCGCCACCCCTGCTCCAGCTCTTGTCGCGCCGCCCGCCTCAGCAGTCATCGCTGCAGCAAATCCCGACTCGTTCCATCCGGCGCCGGCAAAGAACAACCGCTCTCCGATCGCTTCCGCTCGCTCTTCCTGTCTTCCTCTTCGCGAGCGCGTCAACGTCGACGTCGGCCGGTCGGCGTGGGTGTGCTTCAACCCGACATCCGCCGTCTTTTCACGCGAAATCGACTGCGGCGGCAAGGTCGACGAGATGGGGAAGAGAGGCCGAGGGAAGGAAAACGAGACGAAGGGCTATGCGCCGTACAAGAACCCATATCCGAATTCTCGACGCGGAGGTGAAGAGGAGCGGGAGCAGAGGAAGCGGCGGCGGGAGGAGGAGTCCAACCGCATTCGCCATCGCGGCATGTCTCTGCGTGGAGGCTGCGGACCAGCGGAACGGGAAGGAGGCGGACGCGGGCCCGGACTTGATGCAGACGCGAGCTTGGGAGGAGGGACAAGTACAGCTTAGAGAGGGAGTTCTTGCTGCAGACGGACATCGGTATTGGCACAGAGCACAACCTAGCATTCTTTCCTTTTTCAATGCCACTCTTTCTATCCAGCAACATATTACAGAAAGCAATGCGCAGAGCAGCATACAAACGTTCAGTCCTCCTCCTCCTCCTCCCCATCCGCATAGATAACAAACTCGGAAAACTCCTCCGCGCCAATCTCTGCCATCGTCTGGAGCAGCCCGCACTCGTACCTGCTCTCCAACTCCGGGTCGTCCTCGTCCTCGACGATGCAGCACAGTTTCAGGGAAAACCTCGCGTGTGAGCCTAAAACAACGGAGCAAGGCAAGGCAAGCCGCGCACCCTTTCGCGTCGATCTTGAGGTTGGCCGCGACGCTGTTGACGATCTTTTGCACAATGGCAGTGGTTGGGGCGCAAAGTTCGTAGAGAGCAAGTTGAGAGCAAGGAATTATTCGCATTCTTGCCAAATACATAGGCTGTCCCAAATTTAAAACGATACCAGCTAAACCTGTACCTCCACCAGCAAAGACCTCCTCGTCAACGGCGCATATAAATGGACAGCGGCCGCCCCGACGTGCCCTCTATGACGCGGCCCTGCGAAGATGTGAGCGCTATTCGCGTTCTAGAATGTTATACGCGCCTCAGTGGCACATTTCTGTGCAAAAACGCGCAATATATCGCGCATCTGTTGTACGTGTTCGTCGTGTTCACCGTCTTTCTCTGGACGCACAAAATGCCGCATGCGCGCTTCGACCAGGTCGCGCAGAGGCCCGAGGGTACGCCAGAGCCACGTATCTTCTACCGGAATCCCGCGCTCGAAGTGGTCCTCGGTTGCAGCCTTTCGCTCGTGCGCGTAGAATAAGCCGATGTCGTGTTTGCGTTCGGGGAAGATCTTCGGGATGGCGACGGCGTCGGCGAGCTCGACGAGGCGACTCATATCGTCGTTGAACAAGACAGACTTGTGCAGCTGGGAAAGAGATGAGCGCAGTGCAAAACAAAAGCGAATCCAGACGCACAGAGAGCTCAGCTCGCGGAATCGGTCGATATACGGGCGAGAAGATGGCCATCACATCGACTGGGAGCCAGCGGAGGCCCTGCCGTGCGAGACGCATCAGGTCCATGGGCGTAGTCGACTTGTCCTTCATCGCCGCAACCACCCCCTCCGGAAGCGGCGTCCCGACGTCGAAAAGCTCGCCCGTCTCCAAGCCACGGAGGTGATCGCAGTACAGCTCGTACGGTAGGCTCGCTGGAGCAGGCGAAGCGGCTGTCGAAGTAGCAGACGGAGCAGCGGTCGAAGATGCGGCGGTCGAAGCGGAAGATGTCCCAGATGTAGTGGAAACAGCGGAAGACGACGCGGGGCCAGTGTTTGTGGCGTTTTGCGGGTGGGCGACGAGCGGCGAGGCGGTAGCATTGGGAGTCGACTGAGTACCGGTTTGGGCGCGCTCCGATTCGGCGTTCTTGTAAGGATGTGCTTTATTGCGTGCGGCCTGGAGCCCGCGTTGGCTCGATATGCGAGTAGGGTGCTGCTGCATCTGCTGAAAGGTCATTGCGGTCGACAGCGTCTGGAGGGACCGGCTTGCCTGCGCTGGTGGTGGTGGTATCAGAGCAACTTGCAACGCCCTTTGACGTCTATGCCTCCTCGTCCCAACACCACCCAGAGAAGTGTCGCCTCAACGAACCGCCTACAACGATGCCATGATCTACATAAGCCCGCCGAATCGAATCTCAAGGCTTCCGCCGTCGCGCGCCGCGTTTGTTTAGGGAGCGCAACGAACAATATATATTACAGAAAGCAATGCACAAAGCAATGAACATACGGCTCAGTCCTCCTCCTCCTCCCCATCCGCATAGATAACAAACTCGGAAAACTCCTCCGCGCCAATCTCCGCCATCGTCTGGAGCAGCCCGCACTCGTACCTGCTCTCCAGCTCCGGGTCGTCCTCGTCCTCGACGATGCGGTACAGTTTGAGGGAAGACCTATGCGCGTGTGAGCGGAAAGCAACGGAGCAAGGCAAGGCAAGCCGCGCACCCTTCCGCATCGATCTTGAGGTTGGCCGCGACGCTGTTGATGATCTTTTGCACCGTGTGCGAGCCGCGCGTCTTGAACAGCTTGCGGGTGCCCTGCGCGTTGCGGACGTAGATCTTGAACGACGCTTCGGACGAGGATTGTGTGGAGGAGGTCGTGTCGGCGCCTAGCAGACGCCTGAGAATACGAATGGAATGGGAACCAAACACCACGCACGGTTGAGTTTTGCCTTGGGCGTAGCCTTGGCCTTTGGCGTCGACGCCGACGCGTCTTCGTCTGATTCGGCTTTGGGTTTGTGCTGTTTGGGGGTTTTGGGGAGCCGCAGCGGTTTGGTTTCCTTCTCCTCCACCTCCTGCTTCACCTTGGCCGCCGCTTTCTTCGCCGGGAAGGCCTTCTCCAATGCTCGACGCGCGTGCGGCGCGTCGTCCTCCTCTTCCGAGTCCCCACCACCGTACTTGCTCCCCGCAAACACCTCTTCGTCGTCGTCCGATTCCTGCTTGATCGTGCACAGGAACTCTGCGACCTCGGCTTCGTTCTCGTCGTTGTCGTGTGGCTCGTCGTGGGGTTCATCACGTTCGTGGTGCAGCGGCGGAGTCGGCGCCGGCGTCCGAATCCCCGCGTCGTCGTCACTTCCTACCTCGTTTCAGCCCACTGAATCGGAGAAGGGACACGGTGAACGCACCATCAGCGACCGCTGCTTTGACCACATCCAACACCGACGCGAGCAGCTCGTACACATCCTCAGTGAGCTCGACGTCCTCTCCCTCGCAGATGTCCAGCGTCGACACGGACAGCACCAGGCCGGTGTCGTCCTCCAGTGCGAACCTAGAGCGGATGTCGCGTTTCAGGGCCTAGGAATATCAACAAAGTTTCCTGCAGCGCCGGCAGTGGCTCAAGCGTACCTTGAACGATGTCGGCCTAGGGAGGAACTTGCGCTTGCCGTCGAGGGCGACAATGAGCACAGGCACGTCCTCTGCGGAGCGGGTGAGTGGGTTGAGTGTCGAGGAAATGTGCATGGTGGAGGAGGAGAACAAGGTCGACTTCCCGTTTTGGGAACAACAACCAACCAACCAACCACCCACCCACCGCCATCCCTAAATGCTGGAACGCCCTTTTACGCGACAGAAATGGCAGAAATACTTCTAGACTCGAGTTTTGCGACTAAATGCTGAAAGGCGCCTGTTGCCGCTTTTTTCTCGACAAAAAATGTCGAGGCTCGAGCTGCGCGTGCTGGTCCACTGGAATAGAACACAAACCCCGAACCGGGGTTTCTCGTTTCCTTCGGAATACAGCAAGCAGACTGGATAGGAACGACTATGTCGCGTCCTAGAAGGCTAAATATGCTTCCACCAAAAAAGCCCAAACCCCGAAAACTAGTCTCATCTCGGAGTCAGCTCTAAAGATCTACTACCCAATGCAACAAGCGGGGACAATGGAAAATCTTCTTGCCATGTATAAATACAACGCGTTTCGATCCTCACCTCAAACAACCCTCTTCTCTCACCCAATGGTCGTCCCGTCCATCTTCGTTGTGCTCTTCAGCATAATCGCCGTTGCGGGATACATGGACTCTGGCGCCGCCCAACCGCGAACCATCGACGCTGACGCCGCGGAAGCTCAGGCAACGGGACTGCGCCGCCGCCGACGCCGCCGCAGACACCAGGCCAACGTATGCAGCTGGGCTGGTTTGGACTACCGATGATCCAGGTGCGTCTCCCGATATTTTGCGATATTAATACCCTCTCTGATCTAGTCGCTGCAAAACACCAGAATCTGTCTGCAGACCGAGCTGCCCGCATGCCACCCTCAGCATTTCTCACTCGACTAATCCTATCGGAAAACTCACGGTTGCGCATTTTGCCCGACACTCCCTCGTACCCTCTCGTACCTTCATTTTATTAATATAATTCCTGAGTCGCGCTGGACGCGGCTCCCGGCTCTATGCCCTATACTATACGGTATTCCCGAACAACCTGAACCGTTTTTGCCTACTCCGGACCCTCCTGCGTCTACAAAACCGACTACATCAGCGCGGGCTTCAGCGCCGTCCCCGCTGCCATTCATATGCTCGTGAGTTTCGTCCGATCCCTCGACCGCCCATTTCCAGACGCCGCTTCGCGCTGCGATAGATAGATAGATAGATAGGTTAAGTACAACCGCAGCGTTCCCTTAAAGGAAACAGGCGGTCCCTGTAACTACATACTGAGAGCCTCATTCTCTATGAGCGACAGGTCTAACTACTTGCTACCGTCCCGCTGTGATCAGTTCGGAGAACCGTCTCACGGACCCGGTGTAGTCAGAGAAAGTAGTGCCTTAAATTCACGAAGGAAATGCGTTATCCAACTTAACTTCATGACTGCGCCGTCTCGTTTCTCTTAGCTCACCACTTGGGCCCCGAGGCGGGATTGTTGCGTCCAAAAATCAGGCAGCCCCGACGTCAGAATGAGAGGAAATATAGAGTAGACACGAATAACCTATGGGCAGAGCTCGAGGAGGAAGTTGCGCCGGGCTAACTTTAGCATACTCAAGGACAGGTTGGCCATTCATCGTTGTCGAAAATAACAAAGGAATGAAGGCGATAAACACGATTAGATGCCTTCAATGCTTGAACGTTAAGCTTGAACAGGCAATTAAAGGTGCTGCAGCAAGAAAGATATCATTACAGGACAAGAAGAAACAAGAAATTAGCTCCACCACTCCGTCAATTCATCTCGTCCCCCCCGGCATTCTTCGCGCACCCCTCTGAACAGTAAAACTTCATCCGAATCGAGCGCACCTTCCCCTCGCACGTCCACATACCCCGCATATCGACTTGCTTGCCGCAAGGGCATTTTATGACCACCGCATGGACGCGCCGCACCATCTTGATGCACCCGTCGCAGTAGTAGACGATTCCCTTCGAGCACGGCGGCGTGTGGCGGCAATTGCTGAGGTCGATTAACCCGTGGATCGATCCAGGAGCGATACATCCGTCGCGGGCGCATTGGCGCGGGTTGCACTTGACGCATCCGGGAGCGCCAAGGGGCCGGGCTCTACCGTCCTCTGCGACGCAAGTCGGGCATACCCAGCAGTTCTGCGGTCCCATGATGTACCGCGACTCTTTCTCTAGAGAAAACGAGATTGGTATGCTCTGCACGAAGAAAACGCTCATCTTACGCTCGACCGCGTTTCCGTCCTCGTCAACGTCGTACACCTGGCCGGTCATGGGGTGGATTCTTTTGTTTCCGAGAAACGGGATGAGCTCGTTGTCGTACGCACTAGGTAGTGCGCCCGGTCAGCTGTAGCCGCAGAAAAAGCTACGCAAACGCAAACACTTTGAACGTACTCAGATGGGGGCAAAAGGACCGTGCGGGTGGTCTCGGACGTGGCCACTAACCGACGATTAGATGCAGGCGGAAGATACCCTGAGATAATCTCACCGGACGCGATTTGTTTACCGGACATGGTGACTGTGGTTGTGGTGTGAATGCGGCTTGATGGCATCGCTAATGCTGCTTCCTTCTCTCCTCCACGTGCGTCCTCGAAACCGCGCTGAACCGCGAGTTATCTCGGCTGAACACGTCCCAGGGAGGGTTAGACGCGTCCTAAAGAGCACAGGGAGCCGCGCCCACAGTTACCCGCATCGCGTCAAGCCCCACCGCAAGCCGTTCCAATTCCGCCTCCCAACGGCCGCATGGAGGTACTTAAGCAGCAGCAGCAGCAGCAGTGCTCCTCGCTTCAGTCTCGCTTTCGCTTCCGCAAATGAAACTACATCGCCAACTTGCCAGCACAGCGCTGTTGCTGGGAAGGATAGCTGCTGCAGCGCTCGAACCATGCTCTACACCTGCGACTGACGCTGCCGATGTGTTCGATTTTGTGGTCGTTGGCTCGGGTGCGGGTGGTGGCCCGCTTGCGGCGCGATTGGCGGAGGCGGGGTTCTCTGGTTCGTGACACTCATTGGATGTCATTGAACCTGAACTGAACTTCAATGTAGTTTTTCTCGTTGACGCTGGAAGCGACGTCTACGGATACAATTCAACGCTACCGGCCTATTGGGCGCGTGCGACTGAGGGTATGCGTCTTCTGCCAGTCTTGTTTTGAGCTTGTTTTGAGCTTGCATAGATCCCGCGACGGTTCTGGGCTACAATGTCACCGAGTACAGTGCACCCAACTCCAGAGTCGCATGGTACCCTCGCGCCGGCGCTCTAGGAGGCTCAACGGTACGTCGGGATGACCCCGCAAGACCTGGATCTAACCAAGTCTTAGATCCACAACGCCATGATCAACATCATCGCAGGAACGCGCCGGGATTTCGACAAGCTTGTGTCGATTACCGGGGACAGCTCCTGGTCCCGCGATAACATGCAGTCATACTACAAGAAAATAGAGCGGAACGAAGAACCATTAGCGACGTTGCTCACTTCGGGCGAGCACGGATACAAGGGATGGCTCGCGACGACGCTCCTACCGTACTTCAACCTGCTGCACAAACTCGGTCAGTTTCATCTGCTTTTTCCTCGGATTGCTGAAGATCAAGCAGCGGGCCTCGACGCGCAACTGCTCTCGATCTTTGCCGCCTTGCAATTGTCTGCGCTACCTATCTGGGACCTTAATACTCGCGCGTCTGACGGCGCGACTGGCCTTGCTGCATCCAGCTTTACGATCGACCGAACCCATATCCGGTCGTCCGTCTACAACAGACTAAAGGATGTCGAGCCCAGGACCGCTCTCAATATCACCCTCAATACCCTAGTCACGAAAGTCCTTATGTGCAAGGGTTTGGACGGTAGTCCGACTGCCTATGGAGTCGAGATTGCGCCGAACGCGTCCCTGCCGGTTGCGGACAAGTTTCGATCTAAACAACCCCTCGTTACGAGCCGTGTCCTCGCGCGGCACGAGGTTATTCTTTCTGCCGGCGTATTCCAAAGTCCCCAGCTTGTACGTCGCTCCGCTCTCCATTTTGCGCGTTTCTAAATTGTGCATTTAGCTTATGGTATGGATCCGCTCCTCGCTTCCCACCTCCTTATCTATC
Source organism: Mycena kentingensis (nom. inval.) (assembly GCA_014461125.1). Lineage (NCBI taxonomy): Eukaryota > Fungi > Basidiomycota > Agaricomycetes > Agaricales > Mycenaceae > Mycena > Mycena kentingensis (nom. inval.). The sequence continues at coordinate 729,891 of JACAZG010000019.1, read as the reverse complement.
GCCATAGCTCTCGGGAATCGGTGACCGGCAACAACTAACCAAGTTCGGAATCGAGACGGTTGTGCATCTCCCCGGCGTCGGCTCTAACCTCCAAGGTAATTTATCGTGCCTTGCCCTACTCCTAGCCCGCCACTAACCTCGACGTCTAGACCACGATGAGGTAGCGATCGCCTGGAAGCTCAAGAACGACTTCAAGCTCCTCAAGGGCTGCAAGTTCCTCTCCGACCCCGCGGCCGATCCCTGTCTCTCCGACTGGATCGCTTCCAATCACAGGAGCGCGTACTCGTTCAACCCCGTCCTCAACACCCTCCTCGCAAAGACGGATAATGGAGAGACCCTCACGTACATTGCGCCTGCGTATTTTGAGGGCATCGTCCACGGTAAGCTACGCCGACCTACCACCTAGTAAGATTCTAAAGCGTTCGCGTACTAGGGATGGGCCAGAAGGTCGCCGACAACACCAACGGATTCACCGGTGTCGTCCTCCTCGCGCACCCGTCCTCGCGCGGGTACGTCCGCCTCACGGGCAACCACCCTCAGGACACCCTCGACATCGCCAAGCGCCACTTTGAGGACCCCAACGGTGACGGTGCGCGGGACGTCGCCGCGCTCGTCGCGGGCCTCGAGCGCATGCAGCGCCTCGTCTACGGCTCGCTGCTGATCCGCCCGTGGGTCAAGGAGCAGGCGTTCCCGGCGGGGCGCGACGCCAACTTGACGCAGCATGTGCTGGATGCGGTATTTGGCCACCATGCGTGCTGCACGAACGCGATGGGCCCCGCAGACGATCCGAACGCGGTGTTGGACGGGCAGTTCCGTGTCCGCGGGACGAGGGGGTTGAGGGTGGTGGATATGAGCTCGTGGAGCGAGGTTCCTGGGTATTTCGTGACGACGCCGATGTATATGGTTCGTCGCGTTTTTTCAACTTCTTGTTTGAGGTATTGATTTTCTTTGGTAGATGTCGGAGAAGGCGGTGGAGAGTATCGCCAGGGACGCGCTCGGTCGAGGAGCGTAACAAACTCTTTCTAATAACATCTTTTGATCAAGGCTCATTTGTTTGTTCAATACTTGTATGTGCACGAATCCGGCTGCAAAGAAATCAACCGCCTGGACTGGAAGGGGATCATTTCATCAATTCTTCGCATCTCTCAGCCTATCGCCGACACGTCTTTGAATCTAATACGCACTTCGGCCTCTAATTCCCTTCCCCTTGCTTTCCCGATGCCTTCATAATCAAAGGTATCCCGTAATCAGAAACGACGCAACTTGACGCGGCGATAGCACCTACCTATCGCCAGCCCTACCCGGTCAGAACGCCGCACGCCGCCTGCGCCCGGATCGCCTCCGCCAGCCTGTTTGCGCACCTCTGCGGGTGCAGCGTGCCCTCGACGGTCTTGCGCAGCAGCTTGGCGACGCGCCGCCGGAATGTCTTTGCTCCAGCGCTGGCTCTAGTGGGGAAAAGCGGAGTTGATACCGCTTTCGCGTTGGAGGCGTAAGCCGGGATGTTGACTCCGGGGCAGCCGTACTGCGACGCGAGGGCACCGAACGCGCCGAGATAGTCTTTGGCCGGGACGAAGTGACCATCCGCGCGTAGCTTATCCAGCTGGCCCAGACGTTTGGCGGCCAGGTCCGCCTCGGCGGTGAGGATGATATCGGACGCGGTGATTCGGTAGCTGAGGAGCGAGCAGCGCGATGAGTTGGCCGAGCTCATGGTGTCGGCGCGCCCTTTGTGTCCTTGGATGATTATGGTCGCTGCGGGCGCGACTAAAGGCACGGGCGGTGAGCATATACCGGGACCCTCAGCTGCTTTTATGCTTGCCACGGCCGCAAGACGCCGTATCCGGTGTAATTGCTCACGCGAAGGGAGGAGATGCAGACGCTTCCGGCGCCACGACCGCTTCGCACGGGCGGATTTTGAGATCGAATGACTAGCGTTTAACTCCGTCGCAGTAGAGGACGGTGAACTGGGGAAGCTTCTCGGGGTCGGAAATTTGGGTGAAACGTAAAACAGGCGGGTATCTGGAGCGTATTGGATTCTGTAGGTGCCGATGCGGCGGTCGGACGAGAAGCTAGGTGTAGCTCCAGGCTCTGTTCGACGCTTTGCTTTGCACCATATGCATTGCTTATATGCCCTACTTCCGGCTAGATTCGAAAGCAGCAAGAATGAAGAGCGGACTTCGACGCCATCGGTTACTCCGATCAAATTTTCTCTTTGTTCTCTCTATCTGACAATGTGGTCAATGCAGCTCAACAGGACCTTTACCGCCACACTTCTGGTGAGAGAAATAATGTTAACTTTTCATAACACTCCTCCTCCTCCTCTAATTTTTATTCTCTAAATTCATATCCTTGCTTCATCGCCGGGGAACTTGAAGATAGAAGCACGGCGCTACTTAGAAGCTGCGCGTCAAACGCGGGCTGGAAGCTTCAAGCCCACGAATTCAGAGAGAATGCAATATATGCCGGAAGCTGTGGTCTTCCCTGGCCGCCGGCCAGTGATACTACTTATACACATCTTTCCACGGTTCAAAATCAATCAGATGCATTGGATACAACTTGAATATGTGAGATTGGGGCAGACTCTTGTGCAGTGCTTGCTATCTAAGAAATTGAAGATTATAATGGTCTAGGGCTATATTCAAGATTCTGATTCCATCTTCCTAGCGCGATTGCGAGACAAAGGAAATTACTAAACGGAAGCTAGTTGATGTACTGCCCATTGCATGCCGATGGCTATGTACTGCCGGCACTGCAAATGTATTGAAATTTGAGCCCAAAGCCAAGTTCTGTTTACATCTGGGGGTTTGCAACCGAGAAAACATTTAATCAACGCTACAACCTGCCCATGAAGTGATCGCCCTGCACGGTTGCTTGGTCCTGTGGTCTAATTGGTACGATGCCGCCCATCCTAGGCGGAGGTTGCGAGTTCGATTCTCGTCGGGACTGTCTGCTCTTTTTCTACTGCTCCAGCAAGCGACAACGCAATTGATAGATACAACTAGATGTAATTATTACCAAGTGGAATTATGCAAGCTAACACAAAACGGTCTATGAGCTCCCCGAGGCAGCTCAATAGTACGCGCCACCTCCTCCAGCACGTCGAGTCGTCGACGCAATACACTGTCCTATTGGAGACCTTCAATCGACGAATCAACCTCAAAACAAAGAAAACTCACGCATAATTGGACTCGTCTCGCCCAACCTGCCCATATCCCTCATCAAGCCCTCCAGCTGCTGCTGGGCAGCGCGGTACTGCGTCGCCAGCGCCGGTGGGCCCGTGCGGAGAATCCCGAGCTCTGCGATGAACGTCGCGTGTGCGGCGGCACAGACAGCCTGAGATGTGATTTCAGGTTTTGACCAAAGAAAAGGCGGACAAAACTGGACGTACGCCAAAGACGGGCTCTACACCTTGTGCAGGGACGCCCCGCATGAGCGCCGCAATGCGTTCCGCGGCTGCAAGCGCCTTTTGACGTGCTCCAGGGACCTGTGGGTGCGTATGGTGCAGCCGTATGAGGGCAAGGTCGGTCAGGGAGTGGGCAATACAGAGAGTGCGCGTGTCTTGCTCCGATGCCGCGGAATACGCCGGAAGCGCTGCCTGGAAGGTTCGGGTGCGCTGGTCGAGAGTGTTGTACGTATCAGGAGCGAGACCTAGAGGTTTGTCAGAACTTTTTCGCGGATCTAGCCTGCGGCGATGAGCAAACCATTTGGAGCGATTGCAGTCACAGAACAAATTCGTTCGACCAAGGTCGAAGCTTTCGCGACGAACGCAATGGGTGTACGCCCATCGAGGTCTTGTCCCTTTAGGAAGGCGGTAATCGTCTCTCCCGTCTACCAAAGCGGATCTCGTCAGCTATAGACCCCAAGAACGTATAAGAAGCACATACTCTTTTTCCGCCTGGCCAGGGGACATCCACATCCGTCCCAAACGCAGAAATCGGCGCCGGCGGGCCATGCGCGGCCACCCACTCATTGTTGACAATGACGCTAGCCCAAAACGCCGCAATACGAGGCCCGTCCGGCGCCTGTCGCTGTCCGTGTCCGAATACGAACGGCGGGTGACCCGGAGCCGTCTGAGTGCTACTGACACCAGTAGTATTAAACCCGGCGCTAATTGCCAACGACGCTGCAGCGCTTGCGTGATAGCGTCCCTGCACGGGCAGTCCCTCATGCATGTAGTACAGTGCGAGGAGGACGGTCGTCTGGATCGTGTCCAGCATCAACGGAGACTGATGGCTGTGGGGGTCGGCTCCGAGGCGGTTAAGGTCAGCTGGGAGGTATTCGAGCGCCGAGAGGAGGAATTCTTCTGCAGACGAGAGCGGAGTAGGGCCGGAGAGGATGCAACCCCAGAGGTATACGGTTTGGATCAGGGCGGCGGATGGGCGCTGCGAGTTTGTGGGGCTTGGTGGGTTGTGCATCGTTTGCGCGAATTGGCGCGCGTCGAGGAAGAAATGGACGCCGTTGGCGAAGCGATTGAGGAATGTCTCGATCCTAGGAGTTGTTTTAGATTAATTTGACTATAATTGCGGACAGAAACTTGCAATGAGTTCCGTACATTCGGAGATGGTTCCTACAAGAGTGTCAGCTATAAGTCTGGGACATTGATTTGCGGCGCCTACGTGCGAAGTAGAGGTGCCTGTAAGATAGGTCAAAGAGTAGTTCAAAGAGCCAAAGCAAAACGATTTACGATGCCCTTGATACGGCTGTCGGAGGACAACCTGCTGCGACAAGGGTCCAGGATTGCGCTCCAACTCATCGAGTCGATTACGCAGGCGCCCGATAGTCTTCTGCATTTCCGCCGACGTCTGGTGGGTCGGTACAAAATCATCTTCGTAAGAGCATGACTGGCCCGAGCGAGGCGGTTTTCTCTGGCATTGTCCGCAAAGTGGTCGCGTCATGTCGCATTTCTAAAGCTAATGAGCAGATATTCGAGACCTCCCATATTTGCGTACGATTTTGCGGCGTCTGCGATATACGAGTGAGTGTGAGCCACATCGGAAGTGACGAATTCATACCTGCAGTTGGAGCAAGCTGCGCGGCCTGAAATTTCTGCCATTAGGTCTCTGCATTTGCGAATCGGTCTGTGTACCTTTTAAAGCCCTCTCCTCCGGTCAACGGGGGCCCAGTGAAGCACGGCACTGGGTCAATTTCTCGGACGAGGAGCAAGACGGGGATTCCAAAACGCTTTACGCGGAATCGCGGCGTGTTTAGTGATAGCTTCTCTGGTTTGCGGGAACGCGGAGAAGGACGGTGGGCCCTGTCCGCGAATACTGACGCGGTCCGCTGCACAACGTGAAGCGCCCGGTAGCGTCTATCAAAATGGTTTAGTCGCCGGCCTGCGGGTGCGAAGAAACCGCGTTGCCGCACAGAGGCGATGCTCCCTGGCATGCGGCTGGGGTGCGCCGCGGAGCGGGTTTTTCATGTTACTTGGCTGCGTCGGGGTCGACGGTGTCTGTACAAAGGAGCCCGAGTAGACACGAGGTCGTTGAGCTCGCGCTGGAAGACGGTCTTGGTGGCGCTGGAAGACCATGGGGCGGATAGGGCGTAGTTCCAACGTATGCAAAGTGTAGGGATGGGGTCCCCTGGCCGCTTTGGTGATACCGCCCGCAAGGATGGGCGGTGTGGAAGTGGTACATACGACGCAGGAGAGAGTTTTGAAATTGCATCGGGGAACTACACTCCCGGAGGCGACGCGGTTTCGGGTTCGGAGCTGAGCAGATACCGGCTGTCGGAATGCCAGGTGGGACCTACCTCCTAGGGTTCACTCTGGTCTCATTCCCGACGAGAGCAAGGAAAGCAGTCACGGCTTTTGATGCTACGCGTCGCGTCGCATATTGGCTCATTTTTTCGCCTCCCGGCTCAAAAATGGTCCCACAGCAGGAAAAAAATCGAAAGCGCTATCGCTCGATGGCTGGTTACAGGCATGCCATGGAACCCAACTTGACTGGGTCGGAAATTTTCGTCGCAGATGTTATATAATCCGCTGTTGCTTGAGCAACGCGCGTTGAGCGGGGTTACACAAGAGCTCAGCTGGCTTCATGATCCCGAGCTCGCTTAATGTGAAGATATTTGAACACAAGAGCGAGTGAGTTCATAAGGAGAGAAACAGGCTTTGCTGCCACCAATGTAGCATTCGTCTTACAATGTCGGTTTCTGAGTCTGAAGGCATTTAAAAGTTGTGTTGAGAACTTGACTGCCGACTCCAGTGCTTCTTTGTCGCGCTTTTGCGATTCTCGTGTCGTTTCGACTTGCCAACCTATCGCGTGTGCTGAACCAACGACATAAGCGATGCGTCTGAAACGGCGGATTACCCGCAGTTGCACTGCTGTATGGCCAAGAGTGAGGCCTGCGGCTGCGGTCGAATTTAACTGTCGATCCGAATCGGCAATGGAATAAGGGAGAAATTTCGAAAGCTCCTCGGGCGGACGCATGCCTTGATAGAACTTTCGCTAGAAACACATCGGGTGGTCAAATGTATCCACACAAAGTCATTCCACAGCGCACGCAAGTGAACGGCTGCACACTGGCGGTCAAATTGACCTGTTCTGGCAGCGCACGAGAGAAATTAAAGCTGTTGAACAGATTGCTCGTCCGCGATGCAGTCTGACCCTAGATGAGCTGGAGGAGGTTCCAGGACAGAAACTGTCGCGCGCCACACTGGCGAAAGCTGTTGAGCCGAAGGAAATGCACGAAGTGTCAGCTCGGATAGGAAGCCGCGCCGTCGGGCTACAGCAGTGTCGGAGGCACGATGCCTCGGGGACTGCGGATGCCCAGCATTGGTCGATGCCGCAGCGGATCGAACAGAGGTCGTGGGCAGTGTGCGAGCCGGCGCAGTGAAAGTGAAAGCACGGAGAGCTTGCGAAGCGCCGGAATTTGGGTGCGGTTGACGGGAAATATTGCACAGAGCTTTCTGTTCGTATAGAATTCGTTGAATGAGTCGCCAGCAAAGCTGGAGGACAGCAGGATGGCGCATTCAACCAGGGTCGGGCAGAGCTGTGACTGTGACATGGCTGTGCAGCCATTCGCGCCTTAAAAAGCGCCACCACGACCACGGAGGCTCCACCGCTCCTGCGCTCCCCTCATGTCCTCCCCGTTTTTCATTTCTCTGCCCTCAACGTCGCCGACGACGCCCAACGGTGTCCAGGCAACCAACACGCTGGCAATTACCTCCATCCCCAAAGAATCTTTCGAGCAAAAGGTCCTCGACGTTCTACACTCTCATTTCGCGTCCTACGGTGAAATAAACCGATGGATGCCGCTCCCGAGCTTCTCTCGGGTCCTCGTTACCTACACCATGGACGAGGCGGCGGAGGACGCCAAGGTCAAGTCCGACCCCATCGTCCTCGAAAAGACGAACGACCGGTACGTGGGCGCGTTGTGTGCGATCTCCCAGCCCTAATGAGCCTCCATCTAGCTCGAAAATCACCCTCCGTGTGTTCCGCGCCGACCCGAATCCCCTGCTCGACGCCGCTCCACCGATGAGCTACCTCCAACTGCCACCGACCGAGAAAAACTTTCTCATCTCCCCACCCGGATCTCCGCCCATCGGTTGGGAGCCCGTCAAAGAGGACCCTCCGAACGCGACGCCGCTCGCGGACGACCTCATCGCCGCGCTGCGAAAGCTGCAAACGCACGAGAAGCCGGCAGGACTAGAAGTGCTCGTCCATCCCGACGACGGAGATACGGGTGTGGGGATCTACGTCGAGGACTGCGCCACCGATGACGACGAGAGTGAGAGCGACGAGGAGGCGTGGGTGTATGGGCAGCCGCCGCCGTTTCGGGCGCGTTGGTTTGCGACCGCGATGCCGCCATCGATTGCGGGCGACGCGTAACTGTGAGTGTTTCCTCCGTCCACCATCCTTTCCGGATGAAACACATTCAGACCTGTTCCGACTCTCGCTTGAGGACAACCTACATTGCCTTTTTTTCTGATCCTTCCTCTGCTCGGCTGGACGCGTTCACTGACCATTTCGCTCAGTGTATCGATTTCTGTGTTCTGTATCAAAAACGACGGTGAGCATTCTTTCTTGCTTGTTTCGGAGGATGAGAGCTATTCAGACCTGTTCTGACCTTGATGGAGACAAACCCATATTGCCTTTTTATTCTGACCTCTTCTCGCATTCGCTTTTTGAACGCGTCGCTCATTCGTCTGCAGGCATATACATGTATTCATCCACGGACTCGGCTACGGACCTTTTACTGTAAACTCTATGTATCGACTACTATCCTGTGACCACAAGTGCAAGAGTGATCACAAGTGAAAGATTTGCAACTAGCGTCCCTCATACGGTCCCTGCCCTTTTGTAACTTCTAATAACGATGTATGCCCTCTCCCTGGATGTTCCTTCCAAATATCTAAGGGTTTGGGCCAATATTGGGCTCATGATGAGCTCGCCACTGCGCCAATCCCGGCCTTTTTGCAAGGTGAAACCGTCGACAGTGCCGTCGGCCACCCAGTCGTCCTGTTGGCTTAGTTTTTGGAGGGTTTATGCTTGAGAGTCCCTCCATTAGCCTGAAGGTGATTCGGGGGCACCTCTGCCGAATAGCGAGAGGCAGCGGACAAGAGAATCAATCTTGCAGCTGTCGTCACCACCGTGACAACTTATCAAATCACTCGCGACTCTGTGCGGGACCTGCTGCACCAAAACTGGTGAAATTCGGAGGGATGGTAGGGAAGGGAGTCTGTTTGCCTGCCATGAAGAGATTTTCATGCAAATGCATCACAGACAGGCGATATTCAGCGCCGGAGATAATTCTTGCAGTTGTGGTCACAGGATAGTAGTTCTATGTGCATACTCGTCACCATCAAAACTCCTCAAACCCGCCCACCATGGAACACCTCCACAACACCGACCTCTACATCGAGTCCACCGCCGACAAGATCACCGCGCTCGACGACGAGTACGCCGCACTCTACAACGACCCGCAGCGCTTGCAGAACCACTACCTTGTCAACCAGCGCCGCGCGCACCTCCGCGAGCTCGCGCTGCGCGTCAACGCGATGAATGGTTCGTCTGCGGTTAGCTGGTGCACGGCGAGATATGCTAACCACCGCGGTAGCGTACGCGGAGATCCTCGCCCCCGACGCCCTGCCACTCGCGCTTGCGCCGGTTAAAACCCCCAAGGCAGCCGCAAAGCGCCCGTTCCAGGACGTCGCCAACGGTGCGCCCCCCCTCTCGCTGCGTGTTGTGCCCGCTCATGCTCGACGCAGCTCCCGTGCCCGTCCCCGACTCGAAGCCGCCGGCAAAGAAGGCGCGTCGCGAGCGCGTGCAGCGTTCTGAATGTGTGTTTCGCGGCCGTGTTTCTGACTTTGAGGCTGACCCGCCTCCGCTAGCGACTCGCGTGCTCCGTCCTCGAAAGGAATGAGCCAGGACGTACTTATACATCCTATTACCATCTTGCGCCTGCCGGTGTACTTTACCTAAATCAAGTTGCTTCTTCGGGGACGGTTTAGCGCGCGCCACGTCCTTCTGCTCTTGACCTCCATGTCGCCGACAGAAGAAGATAACCAGTTGAATTTGGAGGTGAACGAAGAAAACAAGGAGGGTACTGAGGCGCCGGCGAATGAGGACGACAACACGGAAGACAAAGACGAGGAGAACGAAACGCACAAGATCTTGAACTTCCTCATGGCGGGGGTCAGTTTTCTTCTCGTTGCATGTGAAGGTGTACCAACCGAGGCTAGGATTTCTCCCTCCAGGTCGCCGCCGGGGAGCTGTACTATCTCTTCAGCGACCCCAACCAAGCTTCGAGATTGGCACGCATGGTGCGCCAGTGCGATGTAGACTTGCTGGTCGGTTGCGTGTCCAGGGTCATGCAGCAGGAGTGCACGGCGCTCCACCTCTTTGCTATAGGAGGCAACAATGTTGTGAGTGGACCAGACAAGGCTCGTCGCGTCTAACCATCCTCCTCCTCCTCAGCTATACCTCGCACTGCTCGCGGATGGGAGCGATGTGCTGCTCCGATACATGCCGGACATCCAGCAGGAGAGATTTCGGGAGGTTGGACAGCTCAATGAAGACGTCGCGTCTCACGAATGCGAGGTGAGCAACCGCGCCATACTTTTTCATTTCACTCCATAGAGTGCGCAGCTTGCCATGTATGAGTGGGTGCGCACACATACCACCATCCCAATACCGAAAATCTACGGCTCGGGCTTCGCACCCCGGCCATACATCGTCATGGAACGTGTTCGTTCGTTTCCACTACCTTTCTTTCTCGATCGCTGAAACGCTCTAGGCTAAAGGCATACCCCCCTGGCATGTGTTGCCGCGCTCCTCTGGACTCGTTACCAAGTTCGTCGAGCAGCTCATCGACTTTGAAAGGCAGCTCCGCAACGCTCCGTTTCCGGCCATCGGCTCTCTGCGCGCCCAGGGTGTAGTCGGCCCATTGATACAGGAGCGGCTTGTTTTCACCCCGCCCGTGAACAGAGGCCCTTTCAGAAGTTCCAAGGCGTACGCATTGGCTTACATCGACGATCAGAAGGCCCTCATGCACGACGAAACCGAGTGGAAGAGATGCCGAGTGGCCCTCGCCGTTGACCCGGACACCCTGCCGAAGCCATACGCGCTCACGTTCCTCGATTTGCTCAAATCGGGTCTTGAAGAACTCCCGGACACCCCCGAGCTTTTCCGCTTGGTTTATTACGACATGCGCCCCGAAAACGTCCTCCTCTGCGACGCGGACGATGCGACGATTACCGCTGTCTTCGACTGGCAGGGTGCGCGCGTGTTGCCGACCTGGGAGCCCGGTGGATTTCACTTCGATGCCTTGAAGACGTTCGGCCTTCCACCCGACGAAGCGCGGGATCGCGCTCTCGTGGCCCAGTACTCCGAGTCCCTCCCTGCTTATCAGGGATTCCCGTGGCGCGATCTCATATACTTTCTCGCGAGATCGCCCGTCTATTGGAACAACAAAGAAAAATTCGACGCCTTTGTACGTGGGTGGAAGTTGCCGGACGAACATGCCGCGGGGTTCTTGGCGCTGCAGACTTTTGTCGGACTGACCTGATGACTTCCTGTCGCTGAACTCATCGCTTGTACAATTTTGGTCTCGGTTTCAAGTTGCAAACCGGTTTGTACCGTCAGTGAGTAGGAACTTAGCCACCTAAGGTCCTTGTCCTTGTCCTTGTCCTTGTCTATATTTAAGTCAATTTGCAAGCGGAAGCGGGAGTGTACCATATGGTATTCAGTACTCACGCGTAGCCTGGTGTCCCAAGGACACATCTACAAAGTTTTAGGTTGGTAGCATGCACATTGGAGTCGCGGTTAATATTTTGCTGGCCCCATTTAGGACAATCAAATCAGAGTAACTTAGGAAGTTAGCCACCTCAATTTCGAGACAGCAAGACCTCTCAAGGCTACCATATTTGCAGTTACTTTCCGTCAATTTGTCTCCTCTTTCGAATGGTTTTTATTCCAGAGCATGATATAGCCTCTGAGGCGAGATAAATGGGTGGCTAATTACCTAGGGTGGCCAAGTTCCCCCTCACAGCCGGTATAACTTACAAATGTAGTGTTTTTGGACCGTTGAGAAATACAAACGGACTCCGCGAAACACCTGAGGCCTGAGGTTGTAGTCTATCTTCTTCTGCGTGGTTGCGCGAATGCCTGGTCTTTGTTACATAGTAAAGTTTGGGCTTGATTATATGGTCGCTAACCCTAACCTTAGCAAGCGTGACCCTCCTTCAAGCAGATGTCAACCTCGACCAAGCCCGACGCGTCAGCGCTGAATGCGCTGTGGCAATGGACGTTCACTCCCGAAGCTATCGCGCCGTGCTTCGTCCGGGACGTCCTCGAGATGAAGAGCAACGCGGAGCAAGGTCAGCAACTCGACATCGTCTGGACCGGGCCCTGGACGCGTCTGCAGGAAACTACGAGTTCTACTGGCTGGGAAGGGTGCCCTGCAGGACAGTGAAACTTGTCGGGATGGTCGTGGCCGTGAGTCCGTACGAATCCAAGGTGCAATACGCGCGTGAGCTGCCACCGACGTACCGCTCGCCCCGGCGACTAACGCACGTGTAGTGGACGACGGGACGGGTGTTATCGAATGCCAGCACCGACCTCCTCCACCCGCAAAGGGTCAGCAAGATGGGTTGAAGCCCGTGGTTCCGCTAGGCCGCCTCGCAGTCATCACAGGTCGCATTGTCTCCTTCAAGGAATCGCGTCGCATATTGGTCGACGAAATCGGTGAGTGACCCTCCCATCGTGGGCTAGCTCTCAGCCCCGTTCAGTACGATGTGCTTCCGCAAACGACGAGCCGCGACACTGGCTGGATGTCCAGGACAAACACGAGAACTACTACTTTCTCGACCAGCCGTTTGTCATTCCAGAGCGTCCGCCCCCACTATCCCAACCTCCTTCCACTCCACAAGCAACCATCGCCTACCTGCGGCCCGAAACGCCGTCGGTCGTCGCGTCCAGCAGCCCCGTCAAAACTGCTCCTGCGACACCGACCAAGCTCCGCCACCCGTCCAGGCTGCGGTCTCGCGAGCTTACCGACAACACGTTCCGCATATACGTTAAACACTATATGACGAACGTTGGCGACCCGATTGTCGATCCAAACCCGGCGACACCTACGAAACTGCGGTCTCCAGTTGAGGAGCAGCAGACGCCCCGTCCCATTCAGCAAACGCCCCGGTCGAGCCACGAGACTATCGTCCCATCGTCGGGTCCCTCCCTCCTTACCGCCACCACCGAACCGCGCGGATTCACGCTCTCGCATCTCCGACGCGTCCCCGAGCTCGCCCTCTTCGCCCGACGAGTCGTCAAGGCCGAGGCCAAACGCCGTCTGCTGGCCGAGTACCAGCAGGCAAAAGCGGAGAGGCGCAAGCCACGCTTACCGCCGAAGCTACCTCCGGAGGAAGAGAAGAGCAAGCGGCGGCAAAAGGCGAAGCGGCTGTTTGGGTGGGCGCTGAAGCAGATGGTGCAAGATGGAGATGCGGTTGAGTGGGAGGGGGCGGTGAGGGCGTTGCCTCTTCCGCCGACTCTAAATATGGCTGGGGATGTCGACATGACCTCCAACACACTCTGGCGATTCGAGGCGTCCAGCGCAGGCGGGGACAGCACGATGTTCTCGCTCGCAGGTACCAGTACTATTACCGAGCTCGGTGAAGAAGATGACGACGGGGACATCTCGGATGCCCCGCCCAACGAAGACGCGTTTCTCCCGCTCACGCCGGCGTTTCTCGCGTCTTATGTCGAGATCGCGCTCAAAGCGCTGACGGCACGAAAGAAAAGGTCCCCCAACGCGTCTGAACTACACGCGTACCTCCGGCGCAGCGACGACATGTGGCGGAATCTCACTGCTTTCGCAGTTGAGGACGCGTTGGACGGCTTAATGAGCGAATTGCGGGTACGTACGGTCGGGGACGGACGGTGGCAACCGGCTTAGTTGTCGGCGTCTAATCGCTACGGCGTTTAGCCATCCCAAACGATGCCGCAGAACAACAACATTGGAGCCAAACAGGCAATCGCCGCGTCCGTGCCGCGTACAACGTCAAGAGTACAAAGACCGTGTGATGATGTCGCGACCAAGGACGCCCGTCCCCAACAAGGGCTATAGCTCATCCCGCGCGCCTATGTCTAATACACACGAGGCGGGGGCGGTTATATAGTCGGGACAATGAACTACTACGTCTTTGCGGTTATATTCCTTTCCTTCTTTCTCCTCGACCGCTTAACGTTCTTTTGCTCCACTGCTTGTCTCTATTATACGTCGGTATCCTACCTGACCGGCTTGCCCATGTTGATGCAACCGCAGAGCGCTTCTTTTCCACTTTCATTACCATGACCACAATCTTGTATCCCTCGGATTGCATCGAGTACGTCTATCCAGCTTTTTTCAAGTTTCAAATTGAACGTGTTTTCCTTCAAGCTGCCCTCCGCTACCAGCTCCCTCTACGATTACCCAATACGTCTATGTTACGATTCCGACGATTGCTGGTGCCGTTAGTACCACTTTGCCTGACGCCACCACTTTGTGCGTGCAGCATCGAAGCTTCTTGGAAGTGTCAAAGCTAATCTCGAATAGGTCAAGTACCACTCCGGCGCTCTCCCAGGAGACGTCTTTGCCTTCACAAAGTGCCCCGAACCCACCTGCCTCGATGCAACCCGTAGCCACCGCCGCGATCGCGTTCGCCGCCGCCCTAATCGGCTCCCTTCTCGTCTTGGCGGGTGCGATCTTGCTCTGGCGCAGGCGCCGGTGGGCACGAAACTGGCGCGTGTCCCGGGGCACGTTCGACCCTGAGGCGTTTGTCGTTTCTTCGCGTGCGGGTTCAGTGGACTCAAGCTGGGATTGGCAAGCGCCAAAGTACCCGCCTGGGGCACTACTTCCCGCAAGCGCCGGGGGTGGGGGCGCACCTCGCCCGCTCGTCCGCTCGCCTACGGGTAGTGCGGCGTTCGAGCTGGTCCCTCCGGGCTGGAAAGCGCCGCGGGCGGGTGCGATGGGCACCCTGATGCCACCGCCGCCTCGGTATAGCACTTTTGACGCGCCTGCATGAGTCTCAAGGTCTTGGTTTCAAAGTTCTGTAGTTTTATGTTCCAGTTCCTAATGTACTCGCAAATAATTGTATCCCTGAATGAAAGGTTTAGTTCTACACCACTTACTTCCGCCGACCACTCAGCGTGTTGCTTCATAACTTGGGGGTGAGTCAATCTGCTGAAGGCCACGACACCTTCAAAGACATATCTACCTGCGCCTATTATCAAGCACGGACACGTTGGCGAACACCCGTAAAGTGCAAACTCGGAATGAATCAATTACATTCCATCGGCGTCAACGCAGAGCTAATCAAGGGCTTAGACCCATATCTACGGCCTCGGGAGAGCGTCGACTTGCCCGAAATCATCTCCTCATATGAGATCTGCTCAATTCTTAGGGCTGCAATATGATACTCTCCATCATGCGTCCAAGTCGCTCGACATACTTGCGCAAGCCCTCCCCTATGTATTGAATCCTTCCACTAAACAAGGGATTTGATGTAAGGAATAGTTCAGTTGGCCATCAGGTAGCCCTCGTTGATGATCAGTTCTTTGTTCATTTTAATAAGCACTTGCCAGCGCACACAAGTTAAGTTAAGTTATAACGATTTCATGTAGGGGAGCGGGCAAGATAAATTCACCGTTAATGAAAAGTAATCGTCGCCCGCGGGTTGACCGCCGAATTTCGGCGGGCAAGATTATTCTATAAAATCCGGACAAGGAAGGGGGCAGGAGACAAGATAAGCGGCAGCTGAGAGCACGGCGGGATATTGTAATTCATTGGATTGTATTTTTCCTACCATGAACACCCCCGAACCAAGAAGAGGGCAGCAAATAAATTATTCCTTGCCCAGCAGCTTGCCCAGAATCTTGCCAGGCGGTTTGCCCGCAGGTGGCCCGCTTACTGTGAGCTCCTCTAATAATTAGAACATCAGGAATATATATACTTAGAACATCCAGACTTGGGGGAGCACGGCACATTGCGGCAAATTTTAGACAACCGCCATAATCATACACATCGGGAACAAAGGCTTCCGTCAAGGGCATTGGATATGTCCGCATAGATTTGGAGATTTTTCAGCGAGATCGCTATGCTTGAGATATGTGAGTCGTTGTTTGTTGAAGAAAGATCTCCATGGAGCTTTTTTTATCGATATTGCCGTTCAGGTTGCCGTTTGGATGAAGCCATCCTTCCGTATGGCCTACTGGCAGCCCGACTTTATCTCAAAATCTAGCCGAAAATATTGCGCCGGCCGAGAACAAATCGACAGCGGCGCCCACAAGAGCAAACAACCTATTTTTGGTAATTCCCGAGCCGCCTTAGACTCAGACCGCAGCTGATACCAGGTCTCCGCGACCCATTCCGATGAACACCGTCCCGGCCATCTTCCAATATTCAAGATGCCGGACTGAGATCTCGACAAGATCTCGATGTCCGCCGTCCGCCACGTCCTCAACGCGCAGTCTGGAAATAGAAAGAGACAACGCCCGAGAGGACCTCCATGATATATGTATTCCACCTTGGCTATTCGGCGCGCTGCTGGCAGTATACACTCACTTCAACATTATACAAATCAATATCTTCGGTCCACCCCGCCCCATTAGAAATTCCATTTTGTAACTCTGTTACTAGCCGTCGTGGTGTTTTAATGGGTGGTGACAACCGGCTTGTATGTAGTCGCAAACCCCGATGATGAAGTAGGTATGCTTGTCTGTATCCCTCGGCGGCGGATGTTATGCCATTCAGCGGAAGCAAAAAAATCTTCGAGATCTCCGATGTAGTATTGATTTCTCTTGCACCAACGCTGAACAGAAACGTAAGGTGGCCAGCAGTGCGGTGTCCCGACCAGCAGAGTGGCGCCGTACAGGGAAGGAGAATCAAGAGCTACGTCGACATGCAACCTGTTCTCCTGGGTTGGGCTCGGGCCTCGGCGCCACCTTCGAAAGATTCAACAAAGACATCGGATCAGCCGACGCAAGTCCCAACATGCCAAAAAGATGGGAGGGCAGAATAGAAGATATCCCACGGCGACGAGGTGCATCCCGACAGACACAACTCGAGGCGCAGCTACGCGTTCATTTCGTCTGACCGGAAGATGAAACAACATATGTTTTCTAGAGACTCGCGTGTTCCGAGACCGGAGCGAGCTGAATTATACAGATGTACTCAAGTCCAGATTCCGAGAGACGCGGTCCCCGTATCTGGCGGACGGCGCCTGTCAGCGCCATCAGGGATTTATGCATGTTCTAGTGTGAGTTAAGGACGCGGGGACGCAGAGTCTGATTTGTTGCGCTGTCGTCCGGCGGCTGCAACTTGAAGTGATATCGCTGCATGCGCATCTTTGCCTCTGACGAGAACACTGCTCGTGCAAAGAAGCAGAAAGGGTTCTATCGTGGTCGTACGAGGGCTACATAGAGGTCGAATACAAGCAAATCGAAAGCAACAGCAGTAAGTTAGTAAATAGAAGAGAAAGGGAACGATGCATAGTGTACAGTGTGTGCGTGCGTGAGTAAATATCAAAAAAAGAACGTCTACCGTGAGGGCGGCTGCTGCGGCTGCGGCTGCGGCGCCTCGTCCGTCACACTTGTCGCCGTCCACCGTCCCTGCACCAAATGGTGGATCGCAACACCCCGCGTCGGCGCGCCCCCACCCGCGGCCCCGCCCGCGCCCGCACTCGCGCTCCCCGCCCGCGAGCCATCCTCCATATGGACAAACCGCTGCTTCCCCTCGATCGCCAACAACACGTCGTTGTACCTCCGCCCCATAATCCGGTCCACGATCTTCATCTCCCCAATCCCTGCCAAGAAATCGGTCGCTTTGCGCCGTTGGCGGCCCCACGTCGGGTCCGTCTCCGCGTCGCGTAGCTTCGTGACGACGGTGACCGTGCTCCCCTGCGTCGCCGCGTCCGTGTAGGACGTGAAGAGCACGATATCCGGCGCGCTGACGAGATGCGACTCGAGATGCTCCGCATGTTGTTTCGTGCCCACGAAATGCCCCTCCTTGAGGTTGGGCGACGCCATAAAGTCGTCCAACGCCCCGCAAACCTGGCACGTCCCGCAAATCTTGCGCTCCGCCCGGTTATACGCCCCGATAACAAAATGGAGGTAACACCCGATGACCGCGCTGAAAAAGTCGCAGAACGGCTTGTGGTACACCTCCATCCCGTGCTCGTTGAGCGTCTGCCGCAGGAGCGGGATGTACTCTGCGCTCGTGATGATCGGTATCCACTCGGCGCTCTGGTCGCGCGGGACGGTCAAGAACAGCACGCGCCGGCACATGTCAAGACGGCGCGCGTACAGGCAGAGGTCGATGATCTCTGAGAGCCGTCGCCCGCGGAGCGGAATGTCGCCCGACCGGACGACCATCCCAAAGTCGCTGAGAACCGAATCGAGCCCCTCGTCCATCATCTCTTCAAACTTTTTCGTGTCTTGTTCGTTGGGCTTGATATCGCAGCGGAGGCTGTACATGGACCGAAGGAACGCCATCCAAAAGTCGTAAGCGTTGGGCACTCGGATGATGGGTTTCATTACTCTGCGGGATGAGGTTATTAGGTGTAAGAATAGAAGACTGGAATCACGTACGCGTCCCAGAAGAACTCGACGCCTTTCGATTGCAGCGCGCTAATAAACAGCGGCACATCATCGCGCTCGAGCTGTTGAAGCCCATCCAGAGAACGCAACAGCTGGTCGTGCGCCCACCGGTTCACGTTCTCCAGCGCCGGCCCCGTCTCGACTTGGGCAAACACGTCCGGGTCGACTGACAGGAAGAACTCCAGCGCCTTATGCGGCCCCTTCTTCTCCCAAATCCGCTCCAAACTCTCCCTGATGTCGCGGAACGAAAACAGCTTCCACGCGTCCAACCATCGGATCGCCTCAAGGGACGCTAGAATCGTCCCCTGCGAGGGAGTACTCCGCGCCGTATCGTTCCACAACCGGGCGTCCTTCCACCCAATCGCGATCTCCGCCAACCGCATCTGCGCCTCCGAGTTGTACGGCTGGTGGTTGTACAGCGACGAGAGCACAAACGACGCGATCTTCTTGTCGACCGGCGTTGACACGCGTGGATCGATATTGTGCAACCGCTCAAACGCATAGCTCGTCTTGCGCGTGTGCAGCAACATCTCCACGATGCGGCGTTTGGAGAACAGCACCACCACCGTCCGCGAGTAGTCTATAAACAGACCCCAAAGTTAGTTTGACGCCAACGCCACAAGCGGGGAGGGTGAAGACGCACGGAACTCGATATCGCGCGGGCTCTTGGAATGGTAAACGACGATATCGGGGGCGCTATCGGTCGGAGGGACTAGATCCGCCGGTTGTAGCTCGAGTTTGGTCATGCTCGGAATCGGTACTCCATCGAAATCGTACACCTCCTTGATGTTTAGGCGCCGACTCGTCACCCCCAGCATCCGCCTCGGCCTCCCCTGCGGGTCCCGGCTCGCGCTCTCATCCGCAGGCCCACAAATCTGGTCCTCTAGCGTCGCCAGCCCGAGCTGGAACCCAAGCTCGTCGCAGAGCGCCTTGAGGTGGATAACCTTATGCCGGTCCTCCAGCTTGAGCGTGTCCCCGCGGAGCGTGTCATCGCGGTACTCGTGCATAAGCGGGTATGCCATGATATACGGAGCCTTATCGGCTTCAAAGTCTTGTAGGTTCGACCATTTGCGGAGGAAGAGGCGGAGATCGACGAGTTTCTCGCCCATGGAGGGTAGGTTGGGTCGCGGGCCCTCGGAGACGACGAGGCGATATGACAGCGCCAGACGCCGACCAGATTCGATCGGGTTGACGCGGCAGTCGACGCCATGGTACCAAGCCACGAACGAGGTCGAGAAGCTGCAAACATGGTCAGCGGAGATCGACTTCGAGATGAAGAAATCTAACCTCGAGGTCGCGGACAACTCGTAGTGCTCAGAAGAAGTGGCGAACGAGAGTTGGACATGTCCGCCGGTGTATGTAGAGGGTAAAATGACATGAATGCTCGCAAACTCGTCGAGCTCTGGTTGTTGTTGTCGTGTACTAGGAAAACATGAGTCAAAAACGCGACAAGACACGTCCCGTCTTACCAGTCCATCGCCACAAGACTACAATAGCCATTAGCGCCAGTGGAACGCGTTTTGAGTGAGACATACTTTGGACTCTGCTCCCACAGACTCAGGTTCTGCAACCGCAGCTGCAAACTCGTGCAGTCCGGCGCCAACTTGCGCCAAATTGTCTTCAAAACAATTTCCTCCAAGTACGTTGCCCAAGCGGGGTTCAAACACTCGACTGACTGCGCCTCGATCTCCCAAGTGTTCCCAACCGGCTCCGCAGTCGAGGAAGTCACCGCGACGCGTCGAACAAGTTCCGCGTCGCGATCGCTGAGCGGCAACCCGACGATTCCAATCCCCTTGATGCTCAGACCGGGATTAGCCGCGGACGCCATCGTCGCCGCGTGGCAGTATTGTCCTTGGAAGGAAAAGTCGCGCCGGAGGAGCATCTCCAGCTCGCGCTACCCTCGGTGTAAGTCCGACGCGTAGCAAAGTCGAGAGAAACAAACGCACAGCTAAATCCTCCCGCATACTCGCAACCGGCACATTATCCGGCGATTGCGCGGTGAGCTTCGTCCTCTTCCGCGCTGGACCCTCCTGCTCGTGCTCGTGCCTTTCCCTCCCCCGAATCCGCTCGCGTTCGTCCGGCCCGCCCTGCTGCTGTTGCTGGACCTGGTGATGATGGTGGTGGTGCGGCGCTTTTTGCTGCTGCGCGACAATGACCGGCGACGCGATGCCTTGGCTGGCCGAACTGTGCCTCCGGATGTTTTGGTATTGGTGTCCGTGGCCATTATGCACCGCGTGCGCCGTTTTCTTGGGATGTCCGTGTTCGCGGAGGTACTGCTCGTCCTCGTACGGATGCGACCACGTCGACCGCGGGACGGCCGTGTCGACCTAGAGACAAGTTAGAATAGAACGCGGTGAGTGGCAAGGAAGACTCACGTAGAAATGCCTCTGCGACGCTACGTCGAATTGCTTGATCCAGTTTGGAGGAAGCGGTGGCTCCGTCGGTGGTGAACGCGAGTGGGCATGCGGATGCGCGTGCGCGTGTGCCGGGGAGTGAGAATGAGAGTGGACAGAGGCGGGGGATGTGTGAGCCTGAAGCGTCGGTGAGTTTCTTCCGTCGTCGTCGCTGCCGAGCTTGTACACACCTTGCTGCTCGGCGTCGCGACCCGCGGCGACGAGTGGGTGGCGCTCATCGGTGGGCTCATGGTGGGGGGGAATCAGAAAGGGAGCGGAGGAGAGTGTCGGAGGCTATATGACGGGGCGAAAGAGTTGTATACGGTGGGAGACACAAGCAAGGTGGCGTCCATCTGAAGCCGAGATCTCGTTGAGTTGACGGCACACGGCCCATCAGAATTCGAACCGCCTGGAAACCTAAAGCGGCAACCAATCCATTTATTAGGCCCATTTACAACCCATTTACTAGTGCCCTACAAGTAAAATAAAATACATAGGTTTCAATTGAGAGCGGACCGCGGCTTCCACAGCCCCTCCTTCAAGTGCTTGCCAGTCTCCAGTTCAACTCTCGAATGTTACTACGAAAACCTGAGCTGGCCAGCTTGTATGTCGGCTGGCAATCACTTGTAGGGAGATCATCGACTTGTGGAACGAGGATTATTCATGCTGAGAACCTACCCATTCTGATTCCACGTCGAATTTAGATTCGCTTCTACCTGACTTGCCCTTGATGAGCAGGGAAATCGCCCTTGTTCTAGGGAGAACATCTATTCTCGCAATCAGACACCCCCCGAAATACCTCTGTCCGATTTACCAGCGCATCCGCGATAGGTGTTCAACAAATGTACCAAGTTGGCATCGATATCAATATGGTTGCGAACAGAAGGAGGTGAACGGAGCGGAGGTGAATACCCGCCCGCTCCGATACACTACAAATGTAATGGTGGTGGAGGTGGCGACTCGGAGTGATTGATCAGTGGCTTCCTAGCACATACGCCGCCGAGGCAGATATATCAGGCCAACCTAGTCCTCGTTCTGCAATCTAGTGCAGATTCCCTACATTGATTACCAGGTTTAGTTACTGAGGTGTAACAGCGGAGATCTATGCAGTTTTCGGTATGATCTTCTGTCAAGGCGGAATTAACGAGGCCAACCACAAACATCTATCTGTATACCCACTGTCGGAAATCTCCAGCCCATCGCCATGTGCAGAGATCCGTCAACCGACTCGTTTGTGTGAGAAGCGCATTACAAAACCAACCACCGAGCAGCGAGCACACCTCAGTTCCTCTGATCTCAACTCGGAATTCCGAGGCGAACAAAAGAAAAAGAACCCACAACAAATATGTTCGCAAGCCACGATGTGCTGGAATCATGTTTTGACCTCAACAAGTGCTCAAGGTCCTACCGCGCGGCCCGCATGAAACGCACTTGCACAAACCGGCTCGCTTATACCAACTGACCGGAACGCACCAAACGAACAGCCCTCCCACGAACCGCGATCGCGTTCGCTTCGGCCGCCGGAATGCCAACACCCTTGATATCCCCACTCGACGAACCCACAAAAAGTACTCCTCCCAAACTCCCCAAAAGGCAAGAATTCGAAAAGCGGGATACTCGTCCCTGCACGTTGCGCGGCGGCACACCCCGCATCCGCCGCGCGCCGTTCTTCGTCCGATCCCTCGCGCGATAAAGTTTGACGTTGGATGCGCCACCACGGACGTAATTGTACGGAATCCATTCTCCAAGCGCTGGCACCGTGGTTTTCTGACCCCAGAAAAAGACCTTGCGCCAGAACAAGAACAAGGGAGATCGAAGTCGATAAGCCCGCCGTCCTGGACCGGAAACTGCCTTGGCTAGTCAGACATGCGCGGCTTGGGCTGCGTGCTTCCACCTTGGCTTGAGAGAGTAAAGTCCGCAGCGCGAGTCCGCGGGCCCAATCTGCCGATGCACACTACCCGCAGCCCAGATATTTGATGGTGATAATGGTTTGTGTTCAACAGTCGGACGACCACGCGTTTTCCATAGCGCCCGCGACGAACCTGTCAAAATGGGTGAGATATATCCCAAGTCGTAGCCGAGATACTGGCCAGAGCTCGCAGCTTTAAACGAACGTCGCTGATTTATAACAATCAGCCCTCAGTATGCGCAGAATGAGTAGCTGGAAGCACAACTCGAAGACATAGCGTAAAGGACATGCGAGCAGCTATGATGGTTTTCAAGCCGGAAGCAAGAGGCCAAAATGCGTTTGGCATCAATTATAGCTGGCGCGATGAGCCAGTTGTGCAAGGGAAACATCTGAGCCTCCGATCCATACCAGACGCAGTGAGCACTAATTTGGGCGTAAAGAAGGAGCGATCGAGTTTGCTTATACACGCACCGAACAGCCGTCCAATCTCCGGGCCCATCTCGGCGGACGTCCGGACTCGGGAACAAAGGAAACTCTCCCGCTGTGTTCATCTACAAATACATGTACACAGAAATAGCGCACTGCAGGTGATTACGGAAAACACCAAAACAGAAGGTACCGGGTTTCTGCCAGAGTTGAGCTGCCGTTCAAATACATCATCTAGCGGTACTGTACTCGCAGAAAATTAAAACGCCCCCGTCGCTCCATCTCCGATACATCCTTAGGGTGTGTTATGCGGAGAGCGTGTACTCCAACTAGTAGTAGTTCTTGTACGTCCGACAGCGAAGCACGCGGAAGCAGCCAGTGCCACGCGCTGAACAGCTGTCCGAGTCCAGCTGCAGACTTCCTGCCCGTGTTGTGCCAGTGTACATGTACGGACAACAGCTGATCCGACGCCCGTATAATTAACAGCGGCATTTGAAGCGGGCATGACGCGAAGCGCCTACTCCGCTCACGCGTCAAGCACGACAGCAGCCACGTGTCTGACGGCTGATGACTGCAGTCTGCGAAGCTCTCCTCCAGCTACGTACGAGCGTTACTTCCGCTGTCAGAATCCATTCTCAACTAGGCTTGCGCAACGCACATTCGAGCTTTTTCCTTCCGAGCTTCGGCGCACCGTGTTTGCGATATTACTTCCGGCTCATGGCGAGGACCCAATATTTCGGTATACCTATGCGACCATTCCCTGCTCACAGGTATGAGCATCCCCATAAGGTCTATGCATTTTTCAGGCTAAATACCAGACAAAGAAAAGTTGATTTGATCAAACTCACCATTTTTTTTTTTTTTTTTTTTTTTTTTTTTTTTTCACGCATACTACACTGTAACATTCAGTTTCTCCCGAGAGGAGACGATACACTATGCAGTGGCTCAATCTCCCCGCAAATCGAACTCAACAGCCCGCAGTGCAATTGAGTCAAGGGTAATATTTCTGCCTGGACGGACATATACGTGGAACTTCCACTCATGTTCAGAGTCGAAGCACTCATTTATGAAAGGATTGTACTTGTAGTAAGATGTGTTTTATTTTGATTGGAAGGGACCATGGTACTATAGCTAAATGGGAAGAGAAACACTCAGCGCTGCTCAGCAATGGCTTGGCGGAATTATCTGAAACTTCACCAGAGATAGTATCTCTGATAGTACTGATGATACACAACTTTTCAGATGATTCGGATCACTTTCACATGCTCGAGAGTCCGATATTTGAACATATTTATATCTAGAAGCGAAACAGATTATTTATTGTACCCCCAAAAATGATGGGAAATCATCCTCAAATTTGATGGAGTGTAGTCCGAAGGTCCATGGCCAGCTCTACAGAGATATGGCCCAAACACACCACATCTGAGCCCAGAACATGTATTTCCTCAAGGAAACATATGGGTACACCATTTTCTAGAGATTGGCTCTTAAAAAAGTCATAACCATTGGGGAGTGGGATCAGCCACATCTCCGATATCATAAAATGATCGATCTGATGTGGTTGCCCCAATTGTTTCTCTTCCCATTTAGCTACAGTATTGCACAATGAGCACCAATATTAAAATTATTGGACAACTTGAAGTCCAGCACATCCTGGCATTAATAAATTTGTTCCCCCAGAACCTTGAACATGAACACAATGCATAATGTGCTACGTAGCAGCTTCCATGAAAATTCCCCGCTAAACCCCCCTCAACCCAGACATGGCCATGGCGAAACTCCAATAGCAACCAATCCCTTTGTCCGCCGCATCTGATCCCGCGCCCACACAGCACCATCCCATCAATTCCAACTTGAATTACAATTCATTGTCCCCAATATTGCCTTATAATCACAATGTACATTCGCTGAAGCCGCGCAGATTCAACTTGCACGAACGCGGGCAAGAAATTAATATTGAGCCCAGTACTTAAGTGGCTTCTGGCCCAGCCCAACCAGGCTCCGATTGCATTGTTCGAAACAAACGTAGCCGCCCCATACTACATACTCAGCTGCCGAATCGTCGAACACCCACGCATTCACATCTCATACTAAGCCGGCCCGGCCAGCACCAATCGCTTCTCCTTTGTTCCCGCTCCCTGCCGCGGCCCGTATCACGCTCTTCTTCGCAGGCTCCAAAAACGCGCTCACACCCATCCACACACAATCCAAATAATCACATCCATGCTCTGGTATTCAAACAAACAAACAAAAAATTGCTACTAATACAAAAGAAGAAGAAAAACGACTAAAAATCCCCGTCCATGGGGGGAAGGTATGTACCTAATATACACTCTGAACACAAAGAGTAAAAGAAGAGTATGAGAAGAAGAGAAGAGAAGAAAGAAGAAAGAACCGAATCTATATCCTATACCGTGTGTGCCATAGGTTGTGCATAGTGTATAGTGTATGTTTGTATGTATTGTATGTAGACGTGGGTGTGGGTTGTACCAAGCCGGAATGGGAACAAAGTCGAGCAAAAACCAAGAGACGAGGACCGCGGCCATAAGGATAGAGATAAGAAGAGTAGAGTTATATGCCAAAAGGAAACAATGCTCAACCTCAAGCAGCAGCAACAGGCGTCGGCGTCGACGATCGACTAGCAGTAAACACCGAGCTGCTTGGAGTCGATGGAGGATACACGGAACTGCCCGAAGTCGACGGAGGAGTGAACGTCTTGGCGGTGGTTGGAGTAGACGCGCCGCTCGACGTGAGGTCCTCAAGACTCGCGTTGACGGTGACCAGCGCGCGTAGTCTTGGAGATGCAGAGACGACCGAAAGTAACTCCTGAACGCTCGATGCCGATGGTGTCCGGGGTATGATGGGACTTGTCGAACCCGAACCAGTGTAAAAGCAGAATCTGGCGAGTGGTCAATGTCAACGTCGAAAAGAGAACAAGAGAACGTACTTGTCCAAAAAGCTGTGATACGTCTCCGGGTCCGCTGCCTGGGCCAAATCCGACCCCAATCGCGCCTCAATCGCCACAAAATCCGGCGGACTGATAGGCGACGTCGACCCGCTCCCGCTTCTCGACGACCCCTCACTAGCACTGCTGAAGCTCGGCGTACTGTCCTCGCTCGCGTCCTGCCGACGTCCTGCGAAATCAAGCCCTATCCCGAGCCCCACACTCGCAGCCCCGCGAGGGTCCAACGGCGGGAACGAGTTATACCTCCCCGGGCTCCCCAACGGCGTCCCCGCGCGCGGCGTTCCAGGCGGTGTTCGGCGTACGGACCCATAGGCACTATCGCGCAGCGGCATATCGAAATAACCCCGCTGGTGGTTACGCCCGGGTCTGGACACGGCGAACGGCTGGTTTTCGCTATCTTCCGAGGAGGAAGTGTATGGCACCGGCCGGAAGTCTCCATCCTCCGACGCGTCTCTCGGCGAGCCCAACGACGCGCGCGGCTTTTGAGGTAGTGTTGTTCGAGGCCATGCGATACCGTTTGGCGGCGAAGGGGAAGCAAAGTGGGGATGTGATTGAGCGCGTTGGTGTGGGCGCCACGGAGCTTTTGAGGACGCATTGAAATCGTAGCGCGCCGCCAACGAACCGCCCTCGCGAAACCCGATAGACTCGGATTTGTTCCTATCGGCTCGGATAGCGATAGGCGGGTCCTCCGTATTGACGACGCGTTCCAGTCGACTACGTAGATCGGCGGCAGCGTCTCCCGACTTTGGCGTCACCGCCCGTACCCGCTTGAACGTCGCCGAATAGTTCCGACCGCCGTTGTTGTCCCACATCTCCCTGTCCGCCGCATTGTACCGCACCGCCAGCGCCATATGCTTCCCATCGATGCGCGCGAGGACGTCGGTAAGCCGGATGTTGAAGGAAAACACGTCGACCATCCCGCCGGAAAGAGAATGCGAATATCGGGCGGCAACTTCGCTTGTCGTTTGCCAGTCGTCCATCGTAAAGCGAATGGCGACCCACTTGTCGAACGACAGGTTGCGTACCGCGACCGTCCCCACCACACTCGTCCGCTCCTCGTCCAACCCCAGCGTCTGCAGCTTGACATCGACCTCTCCCTCTGGCGGCGGTACGTGGACGGACATTTCCACAACGCCCTCGTCCTCCTCCCGCGAGCGTCCAAAGATGAAATCCGGAAAGTCCTCCGTCCCGCTCGTATCGTCCGTCGGCGACCCGTCGCGGCTCACGGCCAACGGCTTCTGCTCGGCGAGGAATAGCTTGACCTGCTCGAGCTGTGACGGAAAGTGTACCCTCGCGCGCGATCCGGCGGTCGGTGTACTCGGCGCGCTCTTGCTGCTCCCCGCACCGTTGCCACTGATGACGACTTCCAACGACCCGCGTACTTTGGGCGTTGACGACTTTAGGGACGACTTGAGCGGTTCGCCCGACTTTTTGCGGAGGATGCGAGGCGTCTCGTAGGTCGTTTTGGGAGTCGGAGGGGAGAGGACGGGGAGATGGGACGTGGAGAGGGCGCGGAGGCTCCCGCTGCTCTTGTTGCCGAGGGAGTAGACGGCCGGGCGCACCGTCGGCCGAGGGGTCTCGTCCTCTGGAGACGCCGGACGCCGGGCGAGAGCAGGTAAGGGGGTGCTATCTTCAGGAGGGCGCACGCCGCGGCTGCGCTTGGGACGGAGGGTGATAACGGGGCCGTCGAAGGAGGAAGAGGAGGAGGCGGTGGACGGGCACTCGTCTGGGTCGGGGGAGGCGTTCTGAACGACGAGTTTTATGGGTTTTGTTGGGGTAGAGGTGGGGAAGGATATGCGACTCGCGGATGCCGAACGGCGAGGTAGAATGGGGAGGGGAGCGCCTGCAGCATTGGAATCGACGGAGGTCATGGCGAGCGTCGCAATCATGAGAGATTGCTGGGAACGGTTAAGATGGGGAAAACGAACGGGAAACGGACATACTCTAGCTTTAATTTGCCCTTAGGTTGCAAAGCCTGCACAAAGGTAGAGCGCGGAGAAGTCGAAGAGCTCGCTGGCCCTGTGCTCGGGTGTATAAAACGGCGATGAGGATGGCGACAGTAGCTGCTCTATGACGGAGGGTTGTCGCGCTGGGATATATATGGCGCGTCCAGTGCTGGCGATTGTATGCGCTGGCGGCGACAAACGCGTCTGAGACTGGATGCGACGAGGATTCGGCGCTGGATAAGGTTTCGGGGGGACGGGGACGGTGGGGGAGATGGAAGGCGGTGGAGGGAGGGACAGAGAGGGGCGGGAGGCGGCCGAAAAACTGATCATGGTCGGGTGAGACATTATAAGAACTGGGCGATGTACCATCATTACATTCGTGGCGGACCAGAACTAGCTTAAGCCCTTGAATTCCTTTGTGGGTGCCAGTGTATTCGGGTCCCGGGGCTTATCCTGCTTCTAAACTATCCATTCACCCATGCACAGCGCCCAACCACACAACTTTCAGCACCCACTACCGCGTCAGTAATGACATACCTAAACGCCCGCCGTCATCTATGCCGCCGTTGCCGCTCAACACCCGATTAGCGCCGATATTATTAAAATACAACACCCCTCGGCCACGATTAAAGCCCTATCCCCAGACTCCTCTAGAGGCCTGTCATTTTCTTCTGCGCCTATTTTCTTTGATCCCCGTTTGAAGCCGCACCTTATCGCACGCGGCATCATTGCTGTGGCAATTCCCGGTTCTGGAAAGTTCTTTGTGAAACAGCGTAGGATGCGCTCGCAAGAAAACAAGCGTGCCATTTGCATTTATCGAAGAAAATTTCCGGTAACCTGAACTTGGTCGCCTCTCATCATTCTTCATCCCGTGTTCGGTGTCTTGACCATCTCCCGTCGGCAATCTTGGCATTCTCGCAGTTTCGGGGAATGTATTGTTACCTCCGCCTGAGAGATCATTGCGCCGCCGGTATCCGGTCCCTGGCCGACATCCGAACATATATGATTGCGACCCAGCGCCAGGGCCCAGGTGTGGCCGACTCAAGAAACGCCCTTCATTGCACCTGCCGGGGTTCTTAGAGAACAAGGGCGATATTATAATCTTGGAATGACCCAGAATGGATCAAATCAACCATTTATTTCTTTGTTCGAGTCTGCAGTACTCGAGTAGAATGGTGCCAAAATTTCGGATTGGGCTCTGGCACCAAGAAGCACAAGGTGGTGGATATCGGGAACTCGGATGAGGACGACAACTTCCAGCGATTCAAGCTTGCCACTCAGAACCTGCGCGCGCCTAGTTTACATCCGCAATCTGATCTTGGTCGTTGGATTTACCTATGAGTTGTGCTTGTTTTCTTCTCTGTTAACAATAGTACCGTGGGTGGGCTAGGTGGCAGGCCAATAAGAAATTGCAAACAGATTGACTATACATACTAATATGCACACTTGCTGCAGCAGAAATGGTAAGTTAAGTTATACCTCTATGGTCCCGCGCTGGGTACCCTCGATTTGTTTTTGCCAGCCAAAAAAAAAGCTGAAAATGCAAAGTTTCATCAAAGAGCACTTTTTCAGGGCTTACAGAGTAAGAGTCTGGCGGGCAAGACTATTTTCGGGGAGGGTGGGGGAATAAACATTAGGAGTTGTATGATCTTTGATCATCAAAAAATTTGGAGGTGAGCTGTAAGGTTACTCTATCTGTGCAATAACAATGGAATTTCGGCTAAGCGCTGGTGAATGTGCAATGGCAAGATTGAAATTCAAGGTTCTTGCTCAAATTCCTGGACACAAACCTCCTAGATCCAGTTTAGGTCAACTTTTTTTAAGCACACCACTTCGCGGAAGAGGTTACGGAAATATCCCGTAGATCCGATACCAGCGTAGGTCGCCTCTATCTTCGCCACCGATTACGCATACTGTACCGCTGGTTAGCTGGTGGAGTTTCTTAGAGCATTTTTAGGCACAGCGCGCGTATACTGTACGTATCTTTGCCGCTCTGACCCAATCCTGTAACCCGTTTCGTCAACGAGCGCGTTCAGGCTAGCTCCCAGAACCGTAGTAGCTTCCACATTAGACGTAACTTGTGAGTGGAGCGCAGCCTTTCGAGGCACAAGGCCTACAGTCGACGCGTCCCTTCGCGTGAGTCGGGGAACCGGGTTCATTTCGGCCAGAGCTTTCCGTTATCGCACGCGTCCGCGCCGGAATACAATCGCGTCTTCTCGAGGTTCTTGCGCGGCGATTTCTTGATCCTTCAACTCGACGAGGGCGTAGCGGCGCTTAGCCTTGTCCAAGTGTCCCTGTTACTAGCAGGGATGGTAAGGTACGCGTCTAGATTGCGACGCTGGACGCGGGGTCGACATCGAAGTTCAGAGTAAACAGCCATCTCATCGATTACTGCACCCGGCCATCTTCTATAAGTAGCAACCTTCCCCTGCCGTCTGCGCTCTAGCTCGCCCTGCTGATACCGACCATGCCTCCCAACCCGCAATGCTCCGCCCTCGCCGCCGCCAAGGAGCGTTCCCGTTCGTACCTTCTATTCTTGCTCTTTTGAACGGGAAGACTAACCGCGCCATTCCGGTATCTACAGGCATGGATTATAGCCAGATTGCCGCCCAGATTGGTGCGACTGAGCAGCACGTTATCGACAGTAAGCGCTCTGCTCCCCTATGAACACTGGTTGAACGTCGGGCGCAGTCTGCACGGGCAGCCAACGCCCCAGCGCCGCCGAGTTCAACGCACTCGCGCGTGTGCTCGGGATCTCCAACGCCGTACGTCCGCTTTGCTTCCAATCCGACTCACGCTTAACGAGTTCAGCCCGCCATCGCTGCCCACACCACTAAGTAACCCTCACCATTACCTGTCCCTCGCTTTCCGTGTACTCGAACCAATGCAATGTTGTACAACCTGAACCCGGCCCATTGGTATCCAGCTGTCCGTGTTTGAAACAGTGCAATCAGTCTATGGTCGTAAATCATATCAAGCGTAGCCCTTCTCGCGGCGCTCACTGCCCTTTGGACCGCATCGACATCGTCCTCATTGTCGGGACTGTCCACAAAGGAGAAACGTTAGAAAGATAAGCAAGTCAAAGAATGAAGGACATACACATCGCCAATCCCTTGATATCCTTCACCCTCCCGGCCTCGATACTCTTCCTCAGCAACACCACCCGCAAGCTCGCCCACGCAAGCAGCAACACACCAAACGCCAGCGGTATGAGCCAATACAACGGGCTCAACCCCTTCGTACCGTTGAACACCACATGCAGCGGCGGCGTATAGACGATGAACATCCCCAACGCCGCGCCGCCCAGGATCCCAAAGAAGTTGTACTTGTTCCCGACGGCGTTGCGCCCAAAGGGAAGCGTGAACTTGGCTTTGACCGCAAAGACGTTGAAGCACTGCATGATGAAGATCGAGAGGTAGACAATGGACTGGGCACGCGCAAAGGCCTCGGTTTGCCGCCCCGCAGAGAGCGTTTCGCCGCGGTAGTTGACGAAATCCGGGCTCGAGGACGTGAAGAAGTCTATACCCGGTGTCAGCCCTCACAAACAAAGAAAAACCGGACACGTACTCCCGGCCTGCTGCGCCTTCCGCAAATCGCTCGGCGAAAACCCAGCCTTGTAGAACACCACAAAGTACGCCACCAGCGCCCCCACCATCTCGAGCATCCCCGCCTCCAAATACGCGTACGACAGCAGCTTCGAGTCGACGAGCGTCTCCCCATCCGACCCCTCCAACGCGTCCTCCCAGTACTCGCGCGAGAACGGCTTCATGAATTTGGTGACGAGCACAGAGAGCTTGCTCGGCGGGATCACCTCCTGCGTCTCGGGGTCGCGCCGCAGCGTTTTCGTGCGCCGCAGCGCTTTTCGTTTCAGCGACGAGATGGAGCGGTCGTTAACCGGTTTACGCGGTGTCATATGCATGAGGCCGTCCGCTGTCTCGGGCTTGTCCCAGGCGAAGGAGAGCGCGATGAACAGCTCGAATCCGAGATCTGTGTATGCGTGAGTGTCGTCCTCCTGGTCCGAACGACAGCGTACCGATGACGAGAATGAGAATCGCGGATAGCGGCAGCGGGATGGGCACGACGACGTCTGAGAACGTATTGAGCACATCCAAAATGAAAGCAAAAGGCTCGTACACAGAAGTTGTGGGATGACTTCCGGCGTACTGTGCGAGAGGGTGTATTGAATGGACCGCTTGAGGTTAACGAAGATTTGTCGGCCTTCCGCAACACCCTCTAAGAGACCGTTAGACGTACGTAACGGTCAGCAAGTAGTCTACTCACTGACGGTAGACGCAAAGTTGTCGTCTAAACAACGCGGCGTCAGGACCACTGACTTGCGCTAGCAAAGTGACGTACCCAAGAGAATCATATTGGCAGCCTCCTTGGAGACGTCCGAGCCGGAAATGTTCATCGCAATACCAAGGTCGGCCTTTTTCAGCGCAGGGGAATCGTTAACACCATCTCCAGTTCTGCAAGCCATAGTCAGCGGCAGCCAACACAAAAACGCGCAACATACACTCCGACTATGTGACCCAAAGCCTGGGCGCGCTTAACTAGAGCACGGTCAGCGGATACGATATAAGAGCTCGAATAGGACGAACCGATCTCCAACTTGTGCTTGGGCGACGTCCGTGCAAACACAATCTCCTCCTTGCTGAAGACTGCAATGCATTTGGTCAGTAACCTCCGGCAACGAACGGAAACGGCGACGTACTCTGATCCCATTGCCATCCCTGCAAACCATCGATGTCGTCGCCGTGGATGACCACCGCGTTGACCTCGTCCTCGTAAATCTCGTCTATTCCGCGTCCCGTCTTGGCCGCAAGCGTCTCGCGCGTGTCCCCGATGATGAGGTTAATCTTGCGCGCAATGGCTTCCGCCGTTTTCGGGTGGTCGCCTACACCAAACCGCGTCAACACCAAGCAGAAAACCCGGAGACAGAGCCGCACCTGTGACCATCATGACCTTGATCCCCGCCATCCGCAAAGTCCCAATGGCCTCGCGAACGCCATGCTTCGGTGGATCCTCGAGGGATACAAGCCCAACGAAGCAGTAGTCGGCCTGCGGGAAGTCGGTACGCGTGAATTCGTGGTCGATAGGGTATTGCGAGCCGGGGAGGAGGATCTGTGCGCAGGCGATGACACGATGTCCTCGCGAGGCCATGTACTAGACCAACCGTCAACATATGAGGAGGAATAGAAGGGGCAGACGCACGTTATACGCGTCGTCGTAAGCTTGACGGAACTCGTCCGTGACCTTGGCCAACACGCCGTCTTTGAGATACGTCGAGCATTTAGCCAAGACTCGTTCCGGAGCGCCCTTAATGTATGCAGTCAACGATCCGTCCGCATGCGGCTTGTTGAGCTACCAAATTTCATGAGCTTTCTGGCAAAACCATAACACGAGCCCACTCACAATGACCAGCGCCCACTTGTTCGTCGAGTTGAACGGCACCTCAAACACCTTGGGGAACTTCTTCTGGTGTTCATCATACCCCGCGCTCAAATACCGCCCCGCAAACCGCGTCAGTCCGGTCTCCGTCGCGTCGCCCAATATCTGCCGTTGCTCAAACGGCACATCCGTCTTGTCGAACTTGACGCGCGAGTTGAGCGCCGCGATGTCCACGAGCTCCGTCATCCCCGACGCGTTCATCGAGAACGGCGCGGTCTCCGCATCGTCGTTGTTCGACTGGAACGCTGAAAACATCCGCATACCGCTCCAGAGATTCGTTACGGTCATCTGGTTCCGGGTAAGCGTACCGGTCTTGTCGGTGGCCAATAACGTCAACTGGGGGTGGTGTTAGAGTTCGTTGGGAAGATGGAGGTAGATTGACGTACAGAGCCCAGCGTCTCGACGCCCTGGAGGTCCTTGACGAGTACGTTCTGGGCCGCCATTCGCTTTGCGGCGATGGAGAGGAGGAGCGTTACAACCGAAGGCAGACCTGGCTCCGCTCAATATCTCGTTAGAACGCTAGACGCGACCGCACCTTCGGGAACGAACGCGACGAGAATGGACACCGCGAATGTAACCGTTTGAGAAGCCTTGCCCTTGTACGCGGTCGTGATTCCAACAACGAAGAAAACGATGGCAAAGATAATGGCGATGCAAGAGATCTTGATGACGAATTGGCCACTGCGTGCAAGTTCAGCGCGGCCGGAAGGAAAAAAAAAAAGTGGAGGCAAACATTTCGACCGCCAGAGGGCTCTCGTTCCCGGACTCTCCGCCAGTCAAGCTCGCGATTTGACCAATAAAGGTATGATCTCCCGTCCGGACCACAACTAGACAGAACTCATGAACACGGTTCTAGCAGAGATGCTGAACGGAACTTACTGCCCCAAGCTTCGCCATTAACGACGAGAGTCGAATTGAAGGCCTATACAAGGTTTAATCTGTTGGTCAACATTCATCACGACGGCGCACCAAGTTCTGGGCTTCTACCGCGCGCACATCTGCGCCGTTTGCCACTGGGAAGCGCTCCTGCGGCTCCGACTCGCCAGTCAAGCTACTATTGTCGACTTTCAAGTCCGTCGCGGCGAATAACACCAAATCCGCGGGCGTCTTGTCGCCCGACCGGAGCAAAACAATGTCGCCTTTGACCAGCTCCGCCGCGGGAATCGACGCAATCGAGCCTTCGCGTACGACGCGGCAGGAAGGCGGAATCATCGCCAAGAATGAGGCCAAGATGGCCTCGGACTTTTGCGTCTGGTACCCTAGCAAAGATGGCGCGCTTGAGCTTGTGGCAAACCCGCCAAGGAGCCGACTTACAGTCGATGAACGCGTTGAGAAACGCGACCGCAATCAGGATAGCCCCAAGATATGTGTTGGCAAAGTTGGCGTGGAAGTCTATACCGAGGAGGGCGTATTCGAGGACACCGGCGACGATGAGGAGCACGTTAAACTACTCGACGTGTCAGTCGCGCTCCGAGGACGTGCGCGTCGGCGTACCATGGTCAACAAACGATCAATGTACTAGGTGTCGGTCAGAAATACATTCCGAGCGCCACAGGACGCGACATGGACGGACCTGGCGAAGAGGCGACCGCTTTTTGGGCGGGGTGAGGATGTTCGGGCCGTCGCGCTTGAGTCGTGTAGCAGCCTCGTCGGCGGTAAGACCTTCAGACGACCCAGGGTCTTTGACATCGATGGACGTCGAGAGCGCGCTCCCGAGTTCGCGAAGCGGGATGGTGTGCTCGGTGATGTCAACAGAGGTTTTGTCGTCCTCCGCCTTCTTCTTCTGCTCCAAGTGCTCGTACCCTGCGGCAGCGAGGTCCTTTTCGTCTTGCGTCAAGGTGTGCTTGAGCTCGACGCCTAGAAAATGTGTGAGCGACCGCTGGCGACGAGCACTAAGACAACTTGAACGCGCCTTTGGGCCTAGTCTTCTCCTCGATTTCGGGCTCCGCATTATGGAAGGCGACGTGGGTGCCGACGTTTTCTTCTTCGTTGGGTAAGGGCGATGCCTCTGAGGCCATGGCGATGGGAGGAGAGAAGGATCCGGGCACTCAATGCGGCAGCGCCTATTTCTAGATCGCGGTTCGACCGATGCCAGCGGTAGGCTGCCTTGTTACCGGTACGAGTGCGGGTTTTTCGCCGTATCGCACGTGCAGGGGTGGTTTGGAAGGGGCAAACAACGGATATTTACATTCTCTGCTGTCATCGGTGGATCCAGACGGTCGCCGCTGGCGTAATTCGCGCATAGGCGGGGCCGTGCGATGTCCTCCTCAGGCCCTGACCCGACCCTGTCGAATACGCGGGTCGCGACAACCAGGGGACGGCGACGCGTCTGAGGAGCTTGTTCAGTGCGCGATTCAGGACGGTCTCTCTGTTTAGCGGGGGTGATATGTGGCGTCTGGGAGTATTCTTATCGTCGGGATTGCATTGGAAGCGGTCGTGGGCGACTTCTACGCGATGGAAGCTCAGCGCTCGGCGTTCAATCAAGGTTACGGTGGGCTAACGGCCAGCCCGGGGTTCGGGTGGCAGCGGCGGAGACGAGATGGACATGCGATGTCGCGGTTGGACGGACGTGTCTCTGGTGCAATGTTTGCGGACGCGCTGAGAAGCAGAGAAGGATGGTGGCGGGCGGGAGCAGGTTGGTCAGCGCTGGGCTGCCATCAACATAAGGCCAGGCTCGAAGCAATGTCTGCTCTTTCCCCGATCGTCAGCATCGACTCGCACAACCACAACACACTCACCGTCGAGCTCCCAGCAACTCATCTTCGAGCTATAGCGCGGTCAGCAACGTAAAACCGAGCCCGAGAGAACGCACCTACCACAAAGCCGCCGGTACGATCTCGCCTTAAACACGTTGTGGTCCACGCTCACATCGACAGGCCCGACGCGCTCGTCCCGTCCCTCGCTGGCACTCCCAGCACACCGGCACCCCAGCACCCAAACACACCCAGCGAGCGCAAATTATGCGAGCGCTACTCCCCGCCGCCCTAACGCAACTCTGCGCCGCCTCCGCTCTCCGCTGACCATCGCCCACCGAACGCGCCGCCTCGAGCAGAAGATACCAAGCACGCTACCCATACTCGACTACACGGGTTACGCGTGCGCGATGGAATGGGATCTGCGAAATCGTCAGCTGGTTCAAGACTAACAACCCTAGGGGCATCTTAGAACGGGAGGAGGAGGGGGGAGGAAGCGACGCACCGAGGCCGGTCTGCTGGACGACGAGTGCCGTCCCCCACAATCTACAAAGGTTAGCAAAACGTCCTCGAGCCCTAGAAACTAGCTACAATACAGCGACAGATACAAACAAGCTCTATTGACTCGACTACAAGGTGTAACAAAGCGCCGACTGGAACGGGCAAGGTTAGCAGGCGGAGGGGGCGGACAACGTACGCACGAGTAGCTACTCGTTGTAAGCGTTGAAGAATAAACACCTGCGTTCAACACGACGTTAGCTTCAACGCCAACAACAGCATAACGCACCGATACCTACGGGCACTAGGCGGCCGTCAACGACGGCGAGAAAGCAAACAGAAAAACGTACCCCGTCCGAAGCGCCCGACGAGCTTGAACAGCAGCCGCAGCGGGTGCACACCTGCTACACAATCAACCAAGAGAAGAGAAAGAGTGGACGTGGGGTACGCACCTGCATGGTTTCTTCCGTCCAACATAAACCACCCCAGCTCGACGACGACTACGACGGCCCATAACGGTCAACAAGAACGAGAGGGCAAACGAGGACCACATACCGACGCGTACCCACATCCACCAGCCCCGACGCGGTCTAGAATAACATCAGCGACGTTGAGAATGGAAGGACGTACATACCGACATGGACTCCCCAATACAGAGCACGTTCAACACTCGCGAGCACGAGCAGCAACTACGAACACATCAACGGCGGCGAGGAAGAAAGGAAAGATGCGTGCCGGTATAGTCTCCCCGTCCGACACCTCCCGCGGTGAACGAGCATAACGACGAGCTGAAAAAGATCAGCCAGAGCGTGCAACGAGGGTGGTTACGCACTGACGTAGCCCGAGTCTGTAAAAAAGTCAACAATAACGCCGCTGCTCAACAGCGTCAACACGCACCTCGTGTACGCGTCCAACTCGACCCAGATGCGCGCCAGCATTACGACGAGCTAGAAAGAGGTCGATGGCGACGAGGAGAAGGGAGAGGTACGCACCGGCGCAGTCTTCGCGGCCGTGGACACTGACGAGCCCGAGCTGCAGAAAATCAACCAACACTGAAAATGGGGAAAATCAAGCCGCACCTCTTCGCACCAGCAGTATGACGACGACCTGCGAAAAGTCAACCTCCACAGATAGAGGACAAAATCGACACGCACCTGTATACCTCGACGGCCGAGCCGCACCAGTCCGACAACGCCGAGCTACACAAATGAAGAGGAGAACGTACCAGCAGTATAGAGGCGGGCTTGAGGGTGTCGAGGTCGAAGACGGGCGCGCGGCGAGCAGGATGTGCAGAACGGGAGAGGGAAAGGGAAAGGGAGATGGAGGTGGGAGGGAAGAGAGGTTGACGGGCGGTTGAACTTTGTCTGGCCTTATATACGATTAGCCGCTGTCCGATCTGGCTCCGCAGAACCAACGGTGACGAGAGATGCGCGGCTGCATTCGGAATGTTGATTGTTGGCTTCAGGGTCGCATTGAGGTTAATTGGCGGCGTCCAGAGCAGCGCTTAGAGTACGACTAGAGTACTGCTGAATGAAATCCGGAGGTTACTTGCATCGAATTCTGCAAGAATCTGGTCTGGTTGAGAATTCCGAAGGAGGTTTGGCTGCTCCGCCGAGTAGATAGCGGGTTAGAAAGGCTCAGGATCGCTTATCTTTGCTTTGCAGAGGTGCATAGTCGGGTTCAGAGAGCGTAGATTCGTCGCCAAAGGTGTGAGCAGTTGACTAAGTTTATGTTGTTCAAGTGCGGGTTAAACTGTGCACAACTTCTGTGCCGTTAGTGATTACGGTGCATTGCTCGGGCTGTTCGGAGTGGGGAGCGGAATGAGATGGTCTGACCGGCCTCGGGAGATTTTGGTGTCGATTTGGACGCGCTGAGAGCGCGTACCAAGCCCGCACAAGTCCGAAGGTGGGCTGCTGCAGTTAGAGAGCGAATTGGTGCTGACGCCAGATTTCGATACCAGGGTTGCGGTCGGATTCGTAAGTTGGTGGAGCTTCTCGGCGCATCTGTCAGACGGACATGATGCGGCTTGAGAAGCGCGGAGCCCTGTTTCAAGAGTCAACTGTGTTGACTTCTCGGATTTGGCCGCTGGTGGGTTTAGCGAGATTAGCGAGCATTGCGAGTGCGGAGTCTGCGGTAGACTCCCTGGAGTATCAAAACGAGTCATTTGGAAGCTTACAATCAGCTTCAGTACCCCATTTCAACGCGAAATTCCGCATCTCACTGCAATGCACAGATTGCAAAGTTGCTCTTCAGACCTGTGTAGGACCCGCTGGGAGCAGGGGAGGACGTGTCATACTGCCTAATAAGGCAGGAAGATGTATAATCTCCGCGCCGGACGCAAGAGCAAGCGCGGAAAGCGCGTCGAGGTCGCAGCTGTCAAAGCTGTCCCGATTGGGAACCAGGCGTACTTGGCCAATATTGGCTGAGCACAACGCTCCGCTGCGAGTAAGAGGCGTCGGGATGGGCGCCAGGGACGTGCTACGTCGCTCACTGACCACATTTTCCAGAAATCTTGGATATAGCAACCAAAAAACTAGAGGGGTAAGGCTTCGAAAACAAAACGCCAGAAACAGCACCCAGCACTCTAGCCACTACACTACACAGCGATGAGTATCCAGGGCTCATAGCTCGACATCTCCGTCGCAACGTCGGCTAGGATAATTCATCATTTCTATGAAGCGAACCCTGGATACCGCGAGTGCGGAACTTACGTTTACGGGCCCCACAGAAGATGCCCGTCGGTGAGCTGGCGGGGCCGATGTCGGACGCGGATGTTGTATGGTCGTGTTTCAGGGTCTAGCAGTAAAGCCGCGCGCGCCGGTGTGTTTATTTTCCCCTCCGCCCCAGAGCTTGTAATTCCATCTCTCAATCCCCACTTCCCACATGGCTTCGCTGAAGCCGACGCATAGAGTTCAACCTCAGATGCAGAATGAACGCGTCTACACGCAGCTTTTTTTTTTTTTTTTTTTTTACTTCGAATGCAGCTCGAATTGCGCCGCCAATTCTGCGTGCTAATTTTTTTTACACCGCGCTCAAATCCAGACGAGCAGAGGGACAACAACCGCTCCAACTCCGAATGGCCCGTTGAATGTCACATATCACGACTTGTTTACCGCTTGTTCCTCGACCACCACCATCTCGAGCCCAGCTTCCCCTCCTCCCCTCTCTCCTCATCCCTACACCGCGCGCCACTCGACAGTAGTCGTCCTCAATAACCACCACCTCCCCGCGGTGTTCCCTGTCCGTCGGTACGCTCAATTTCCAGCCGCCACTCGACGCTCGTATGTTGACCTTGCACCAGAGATGTTCAACGCGCTCGACACTACCCAAGCTCCCGCCGCGCAGCTCTCTCTGCGGTGACACGCCGGTGAGTTCCTCGCAGCTCTTCGCTTCCATCTGCTCCGTGCTCGAGTCTGACGAGCGTCCAGCGCGGCTTACCCTCCTCGATACTACGTGACGACCAACTTGACTCGGCTGGCATTACAGTGCGCAAACTGCCCTCGTCGCCCTCAAATTCAACTACCTTCACCTTCCTAACGCCGTCTCTTGAGCTCCTTGGTACGTCCCATCTACAGCGTCTGGTGTTCCGAGCCCCGTTGTTGACTTGGCTGTAGAACCGGATGAGCACCAGCAGAGTCGAGCCAGCGCAAACATACCTCGCGGCTGCGACACCGCGTCATGCTGCTCAAGAGGCTCTCGGCGCTCGTGTCCCCAATCTCATGCGGCGGTACGGTGTGCTCGACTCTGCGTGTGGGAACGATGGTTGAATTTCCGCGTTGTAGATCGCGTCCACCGGCGTTGGCGCACTGGTCCTCGGCCTTACCGCGTTTTCATCTCCCTGCATCCACGCGGGTGTCACGCTCAAACGGGACCGTACGGCGCAGTAGCTCGGTGCGTTTCTCGCTGTTCTGAGCTTCGGTTTCTTCCACATCGCTGACCCGTCTGTTTTAGATCATCTACCGCCGGAGCGGATGTTCCTCGTTTGGAACGGCAGCCAGACGGTGCCAGGGACACCCCTGGCGCTCCCCTGATCCACTTGGTGCTCGCTCTTTGCATTCTGGTATTGCAGCGCAGAGGACTGATGCCATTTTACAGCCATCAACGCTACAGCACGCATCGTCGTCATCGGCGCTCTCAAGCGCTATTCCTGGGCTCCCCCCGACATCTTGTTTCACATGCGCCGGTCCGTCCCCGCCGCCTCCATTTTCGACGAAATTATTGACCTTTTTTCCAAGGTTTTGCCGCCGGAGGCGAACGTGGGGGCTCGCAAAGCAAGAAGACGGCGCAAGCGCTCCCGCTGGCGCTGCTGTGCCATCTTTGGTGCGTGGTCCCCATGCTCGGTGGAGCGCAGCGCGCTCGCCAGCGCCCTCCCCGCCATGCCCATTTTCGACGAAAATGCTCATCTTTTTCGCAGGCCGGTTTTGCCGCCGGAGGCGAGAGTGGGGGACTCGCGGAGCATCAAGACGGCGTCAGCGTCGCCGCTGGCGCTTCCAGTGCACTCCTGGCGCTTCCATTGCGCTCTCTGAACGCTCCGCGCAGTGAGGTAACAACGCCGCCGCCGCGGTTCTACATGGTACGCCTCCCGCACCCATTTTCGCCCAAATCTCCGACCTTTTTCGCAAGGTTCTGCCGCCGGAGGCCCGCGTGGGGGACTCGCGGAGCAGCAAGACGGTGCCGGCGCCCACGCTGGCGCCCTGCGCCCTCTTCTATTCCCCCTGGCGCCCTTTTGCCGTCGTCTGCAGATGCGGATACGCGTTGCTATTCTGCGTTCGCAAAGGTAACGTAACCGTCCGCCGAGCCTCTGTCTGCTTCTAACTTCTAAATTTTTAGCGCTACACCGTGTCCCGCTTGGGGATGCCCCCGGGTAGGGTACCCATTGACAGCGCAGTTGTTACTCACCTTTTTCGAGGACCTTAGGCAAGCACTCGCCACGCGCTGCTGCCGAAGATGGCGGCGGCACTCCTACTACTCGGGAATCTCGGGAGGCGTTCAGGTGTGTTTTCTAACCGCATTGTGGTCACTTCTTGACCGCCTTTTTCCAGACCTTTTGCCGTCGGAGGCCAGCATCACGTCTCGCGCCGCGGCCCAGCAACGCGATTGCCTTATGCGTCGACCTCCACTGTATTCCGGCTACTCCGAGGACGCGTCCAGGTGCGGTAAAATTTTACACCAATTTTACCCGTTTTTAACGGTTTTTTTTTTCAGATATTTTGCCGGCGGAGCCAAGCGTGCGGTATCGCGCTGCAAACCAACACAAGTGAGTGTCCTCGGGCATCTCGGGGACGTACCTGGGTGCGCAACCAAGCCCAATTTTTCGCCATTTTTACCCAATTTTGACCTTGTTTTTCAGAATATTTTGCCGCCGGAGGCCAAAATACCGCCCTCGCGCTGCTGCTCAGCAAGACGATGAGTTTCGGGCTTCTCGGGGACGTCTCTAGGTGCGCGAAAAAGAGCTATTACATCGCCATTTTGACGCATTCTGACTTGTTTCGCCAGTTTCAACGCAGCGCGACACGTTGGGGTAATTAGGCTAGATATGGAAACCCATGTACTCCTCGTCGTACCTCCCAAATAAAATGATTCTGCATCTCTCAAAACCCCACCCCGAGCTGCCCGAGACCACCCGAAACCCTCAATTTTTTTCTCCGCTGCGCGGTGTCACCGTTGGGTCACCGTTTGTTGTTTATTGAACCAAACAGCGCCAAACAAAAAATCCTATATAGCTAACCCAGCGTCCCCGAGCACTTTGTGGGAGGCGCGGCACTTTGCGAGGCGTCGGGCACTTCGCGAGGCGTCGGGCGCTTCGCGAGAAGACGGGTCACGAGCAGGAGACGCTGCCGGTTGATGGCACCAAGCAACAAACAATGGAAAGTCTTTTATAATACAACACGTTTCTACCGCGAAGCGCTCCGACTCGCCTTCCCGTACGACGCGGCAGGAAGGCGGAATCATCGCCAAGAATGAGGCCAAGATGGCCTCGGACTTTTGCGTCTGGTACCCTAGCAAAGATGACGCGCCTGAGCTTGTGGCAAACATGCCAAGGAGCCGACTTACAGTCGATGAACGCGTTGAGAAACGCGACCGCAATCAGGATAGCCCCAAGATATGTGTTTGCAAAGTTGGCGTGGAAGTCGATGCCGAGGAGGGCGTATTCGAGGACACCGGCGACGATGAGGAGCACGTTAAACTACTCGACGTGTCAGTCGCGCTCCGAGGACGCGCGCGTCGGCGTACCATGGTCAACAAACGATCAATGTACTAGGTGTCGGTCAGAAATACATTCCGAGCGCCACAGGACGCGGTGGGGACGGACCTGGCGAAGAGGCGACCGCTTTTTGGGCGGAGTGAGGATGTTCGGGCCGTCGCGCTTGAGTCGTGCAGCAGCCTCGTCGGCGGTAAGACCTTCAGACGACCCGGGGTCTTTGACATTGATGGACGTCGAGAGCGCGCTCCCGAGTTCGCGAAGCGGGATGGTGTGCTCGGTGATGTCAACAGAGGTTTTGTCGTCCTCCGCCTTCTTCTTCTGCTCCAAGTGCTCGTACCCTGCGGCAGCGAGGTCCTTTTCGTCTTGCGTCAAGGTGTGCTTGAGCTCGACGCCTAGAAAATGTGTGAGCGACCGCTGGCGACGAGCACTAAGACAACTTGAACGCGCCTTTGGGCCTAGTCTTCTCCTCGATTTCGGGCTCCGCATTATGGAAGGCGACGTGGGTGCCGACGTTTTCTTCTTCGTTGGGTAAGGGCGATGCCTCTGAGGCCATGGCGATGGGAGGAGAGAAGGATCCGGGCACTCAATGCGGCAGCGCCTATTTCTAGATCGCGGTTCGACCGATGCCAGCGGTAGGCTGCCTTGTTACCGGTACGAGTGCGGGTTTTTCGCCGTATCGCACGTGCAGGGGTGGTTTGGAAGGGGCAAACAACGGATATTTACATTCTCTGCTGTCATCGGTGGATCCAGACGGTCGCCGCTGGCGTAATTCGCGCATAGGCGGGGCCGTGCGATGTCCTCCTCAGGCCCTGACCCGACCCTGTCGAATACGCGGGTCGCGACAACCAGGGGACGGCGACGCGTCTGAGGAGCTTGTTCAGTGCGCGATTCAGGACGGTCTCTCTGTTTAGCGGGGGTGATATGTGGCGTCTGGGAGTATTCTTATCGTCGGGATTGCATTGGAAGCGGTCGTGGGCGACTTCTACGCGATGGAAGCTCAGCGCTCGGCGTTCAATCAAGGTTACGGTGGGCTAACGGCCAGCCCGGGGTTCGGGTGGCAGCGGCGGAGACGAGATGGACATGCGATGTCGCGGTTGGACGGACGTGTCTCTGGTGCAATGTTTGCGGACGCGCTGAGAAGCAGAGAAGGATGGTGGCGGGCGGGAGCAGGTTGGTCAGCGCTGGGCTGCCATCAACATAAGGCCAGGCTCGAAGCAATGTCTGCTCTTTCCCCGATCGTCAGCATCGACTCGCACAACCACAACACACTCACCGTCGAGCTCCCAGCAACTCATCTTCGAGCTATAGCGCGGTCAGCAACGTAAAACCGAGCCCGAGAGAACGCACCTACCACAAAGCCGCCGGTACGATCTCGCCTTAAACACGTTGTGGTCCACGCTCACATCGACAGGCCCGACGCGCTCGTCCCGTCCCTCGCTGGCACTCCCAGCACACCGGCACCCCAGCACCCAAACACACCCAGCGAGCGCAAATTATGCGAGCGCTACTCCCCGCCGCCCTAACGCAACTCTGCGCCGCCTCCGCTCTCCGCTGACCATCGCCCACCGAACGCGCCGCCTCGAGCAGAAGATACCAAGCACGCTACCCATACTCGACTACACGGGTTACGCGTGCGCGATGGAATGGGATCTGCGAAATCGTCAGCTGGTTCAAGACTAACAACCCTAGGGGCATCTTAGAACGGGAGGAGGAGGGGGAGGAAGCGACGCACCGAGGCCGGTCTGCTGGACGACGAGTGCCGTCCCCCACAATCTACAAAGGTTAGCAAAACGTCCTCGAGCCCTAGAAACTAGCTACAATACAGCGACAGATACAAACAAGCTCTATTGACTCGACTACAAGGTGTAACAAAGCGCCGACTGGAACGGGCAAGGTTAGCAGGCGGAGGGGGCGGACAACGTACGCACGAGTAGCTACTCGTTGTAAGCGTTGAAGAATAAACACCTGCGTTCAACACGACGTTAGCTTCAACGCCAACAACAGCATAACGCACCGATACCTACGGGCACTAGGCGGCCGTCAACGACGGCGAGAAAGCAAACAGAAAAACGTACCCCGTCCGAAGCGCCCGACGAGCTTGAACAGCAGCCGCAGCGGGTGCACACCTGCTACACAATCAACCAAGAGAAGAGAAAGAGTGGACGTGGGGTACGCACCTGCATGGTTTCTTCCGTCCAACATAAACCACCCCA
The DNA here is from genome assembly GCA_014461125.1 of Mycena kentingensis (nom. inval.). Taxonomy (NCBI): domain Eukaryota; kingdom Fungi; phylum Basidiomycota; class Agaricomycetes; order Agaricales; family Mycenaceae; genus Mycena; species Mycena kentingensis (nom. inval.). Next base: position 685,124 of record JACAZG010000019.1, on the reverse strand, counting down.
GCTCGACGACGACTACGACGGCCCATAACGGTCAACAAGAACGAGAGGGCAAACGAGGACCACATACCGACGCGTACCCACATCCACCAGCCCCGACGCGGTCTAGAATAACATCAGCGACGTTGAGAATGGAAGGACGTACATACCGACATGGACTCCCCAATACAGAGCACGTTCAACACTCGCGAGCACGAGCAGCAACTACGAACACATCAACGGCGGCGAGGAAGAAAGGAAAGATGCGTGCCGGTATAGTCTCCCCGTCCGACACCTCCCGCGGTGAACGAGCATAACGACGAGCTGAAAAAGATCAGCCAGAGCGTGCAACGAGGGTGGTTACGCACTGACGTAGCCCGAGTCTGTAAAAAAGTCAACAATAACGCCGCTGCTCAACAGCGTCAACACGCACCTCGTGTACGCGTCCAACTCGACCCAGATGCGCGCCAGCATTACGACGAGCTAGAAAGAGGTCGATGGCGACGAGGAGAAGGGAGAGGTACGCACCGGCGCAGTCTTCGCGGCCGTGGACACTGACGAGCCCGAGCTGCAGAAAATCAACCAACACTGAAAATGGGGAAAATCAAGCCGCACCTCTTCGCACCAGCAGTATGACGACGACCTGCGAAAAGTCAACCTCCACAGATAGAGGACAAAATCGACACGCACCTGTATACCTCGACGGCCGAGCCGCACCAGTCCGACAACGCCGAGCTACACAAATGAAGAGGAGAACGTACCAGCAGTATAGAGGCGGGCTTGAGGGTGTCGAGGTCGAAGACGGGCGCGCGGCGAGCAGGATGTGCAGAACGGGAGAGGGAAAGGGAAAGGGAGATGGAGGTGGGAGGGAAGAGAGGTTGACGGGCGGTTGAACTTTGTCTGGCCTTATATACGATTAGCCGCTGTCCGATCTGGCTCCGCAGAACCAACGGTGACGAGAGATGCGCGGCTGCATTCGGAATGTTGATTGTTGGCTTCAGGGTCGCATTGAGGTTAATTGGCGGCGTCCAGAGCAGCGCTTAGAGTACGACTAGAGTACTGCTGAATGAAATCCGGAGGTTACTTGCATCGAATTCTGCAAGAATCTGGTCTGGTTGAGAATTCCGAAGGAGGTTTGGCTGCTCCGCCGAGTAGATAGCGGGTTAGAAAGGCTCAGGATCGCTTATCTTTGCTTTGCAGAGGTGCATAGTCGGGTTCAGAGAGCGTAGATTCGTCGCCAGAGGTGTGAACTGAGTTTGTGTTCTTGAAGTGCGGGTTGAGCTGCGCACAACTTCTCTGCTGTTAGTGATTCCGGTGTATCCCTCGGGCTGTTCGGAGTGGGGAGCGAGATAAAATGCCCTGAACGCCCTCGAGAGATTATGTTGTCGATTTGGACGCGCTTAGAGCGCGCAGCAAGCCCGCACAAGTCCGAAGGTGTTTGCTGCAGATGGAGGCTGCATTGGTGTTGAAGTCGGATTTCGATTCCAGGCTTGCGGTCGGGGTCGTAATCGGGTGGAGCCTCCCCGGCGCATCTGTCAGACAGACATGATGCGACTTGAGAAGCGCGGAGCCCTGTTTCAAGAGTCAACTGTGTTGACTTCTCGGATTTGGCCGCTGGTGGGTTTAGCGAGATTAGCGAGCATTGCGAGTGCGGAGTCTGCGGTAGACTCCCTGGAGTATCAAAACGAGTCATTTGGAAGCTTACAATCAGCTTCAGTACCCCATTTCAACGCGAAATTCCGCATCTCACTGCAATGCACAGATTGCAAAGTTGCTCTTCAGACCTGTGTAGGACCCGCTGGGAGCAGGGGAGGACGTGTCATACTGCCTAATAAGGCAGGAAGATGTATAATCTCCGCGCCGGACGCAAGAGCAAGCGCGGAAAGCGCGTCGAGGTCGCAGCTGTCAAAGCTGTCCCGATTAGGAACCAGGCGTACTTGGCCAATATTGGCTGAGCACAACGCTCCGCTGCGAGTAAGAGGCGTCGGGATGGGCGCCAGGGACATGCTACGTCGCTCACTGACCACATTTTCCAGAAATCTTGGATATAGCAACCAAAAAACTAGAGGGGTAAGGCTTGAAAACAAAACGCCAGAAACAGCACCCAGCACTCTAGCCACTACACTACACAGCGGTGAGTATCCAGGGCTCATAGCTCGACATCTCCGACGCAACGTCGGCTAGGATAATTCATCATTTCTATGAAGCGAACCCTGGATACCGCGAGTGCGGAACTTACGTTTACGGGCCCCACAGAAGATGCCCGTCGGTGAGCTGGCGGGGCCGATGTCGGACGCGGATGTTGTATGGTCGTGTTTCAGGGTCTAGCAGTAAAGCCGCGCGCGCCGGTGTGTTTATTTTCCCCTCCGCCCCAGAGCTTGTAATTCCATCTCTCAATCCCCACTTCCCACATGGCTTCGCTGAAGCCGACGCATAGAGTTCAACCTCAGATGCAGAATGAACGCGTCTACACGCAGCTAGTTTTTTTTTTTTTTTTTTTTTTTCGAATGCAGCTCGAATTGCGCCGCCAATTCTGCGTGCTAATTTTTTTTACACCGCTCAAATCCAGACGAGCAGAGGGACAACAACCGCTCCAACTCCGAATGGCCCGTTGAATGTCACATATCACGACTTGTTTACCGCTTGTTCCTCGACCACCACCATCTCGAGCCCAGCTTCCCCTCCTCCCCTCTCTCCTCATCCCTACACCCGCGCCACTCGACAGTAGTCGTCCTCAATAACCACCACCTCCCCGCGGTGTTCCCTGTCCGTCGGTACGCTCAATTTCCAGCCGCCACTCGACGCTCGTATGTTGACCTTGCACCAGAGATGTTCAACGCGCTCGACACTACCCAAGCTCCCGCCGCGCGCAGCTCTCTCTGCGGTGACACGCCGGTGAGTTCCTCGCAGCTCTTCGCTTCCATCTGCTCCGTGCTCGAGTCTGACGAGCGTCCAGCGCGGCTTACCCTCCTCGATACTACGTGACGACCAACTTGACTCGGCTGGCATTACAGTGCGCAAACTGCCCTCGTCGCCCTCAAATTCAACTACCTTCACCTTCCTAACGCCGTCTCTTGAGCTCCTTGGTACGTCCCATCTACAGCGTCTGGTGTTCCGAGCCCCGTTGTTGACTTGGCTGTAGAACCGGATGAGCACCAGCAGAGTCGAGCCAGCGCAAACATACCTCGCGGCTGCGACACCACCGTCATGCTGCTCAAGAGGCTCTCGCGCTCGTGTCCCCAATCTCATGCGGCGGTACGGTGTGCTCGACTCTGCGTGTGGGAACGATGGTTGAATTTCCGCGTTGTAGATCGCGTCCACCGGCGTTGGCGCACTGGTCCTCGGCCTTACCGCGTTTTCATCTCCCTGCATCCACGCGGGTGTCACGCTCAAACGGGACCGTACGGCGCAGTAGCTCGGTGCGTTCTCGCTGTTCTGAGCTTCGGTTTCTTCCACATCGCTGACCCGTCTGTTTTAGATCATCTACCGCCGGAGCGGATGTTCCTCGTTTGGAACGGCAGCCAGACGGTGCCAGGGACACCCCTGGCGCTCCCCTGATCCACTTGGTGCTCGCTCTTTGCATTCTGGTATTGCAGCGCAGAGGACTGATGCCATTTTACAGCCATCAACGCTACAGCACGCATCGTCGTCATCGGCGCTCTCAAGCGCTATTCCTGGGCTCCCCCCGACATCTTGTTTCACATGCGCCGGTCCGTCCCCGCCGCCTCCATTTTCGACGAAATTATTGACCTTTTTTCCAAGGTTTTGCCGCCGGAGGCGAACGTGGGGGCTCGCAAAGCAAGAAGACGGCGCAAGCGCTCCCGCTGGCGCTGCTGTGCCATCTTTGGTGCGTGGTCCCCATGCTCGGTGGAGCGCAGCGCGCTTCGCCAGCGCCCTCCCCGCCATGCCCATTTTCGACGAAAATGCTCATCTTTTTCGCAGGCCGGTTTTGCCGCCGGAGGCGAGAGTGGGGGACTCGCGGAGCATCAAGACGGCGTCAGCGTCGCCGCTGGCGCTTCCAGTGCACTCCTGGCGCTTCCATTGCGCTCTCTGAACGCTCCCGCGCAGTGAGGTAACAACGCCGCCGCCGCGGTTCTACATGGTACGCCTCCCGCACCCATTTTCGCCCAAATCTCCGACCTTTTTCGCAAGGTTCTGCCGCCGGAGGCCCGCGTGGGGGACTCGCGGAGCAGCAAGACGGTGCCGGCGCCCACGCTGGCGCCCTGCGCCCTCTTCTATTCCCCCTGGCGCCCTTTTGCCGTCGTCTGCAGATGCGGATACGCCGTTGCTATTCTGCGTTCGCAAAGGTAACGTAACCGTCCGCCGAGCCTCTGTCTGCTTCTAACTTCTAAATTTTTAGCGCTACACCGTGTCCCGCTTGGGGATGCCCCCGGGTAGGGTACCCATTGACAGCGCAGTTGTTACTCACCTTTTTCGAGGACCTTAGGCAAGCACTCGCCACGCGCTGCTGCCGAAGATGGCGGCGGCACTCCTACTACTCGGGAATCTCGGGAGGCGTTCAGGTGTGTTTTCTAACCGCATTGTGGTCACTTCTTGACCGCCTTTTTCCAGACCTTTTGCCGTCGGAGGCCAGCATCACGTCTCGCGCCGCGGCCCAGCAACGCGATTGCCTTATGCGTCGACCTCCACTGTATTCCGGCTACTCCGAGGACGCGTCCAGGTGCGGTAAAATTTTACACCAATTTTACCCGTTTTTAACGGTTTTTTTTTTTCAGATATTTTGCCGGCGGAGCCAAGCGTGCGGTATCGCGCTGCAAACCAACACAAGTGAGTGTCCTCGGGCATCTCGGGGACGTACCTGGGTGCGCAACCAAGCCCAATTTTTCGCCATTTTTACCCAATTTTGACCTTGTTTTTCAGAATATTTTGCCGCCGGAGGCCAAAATACCGCCCTCGCGCTGCTGCTCAGCAAGACGATGAGTTTCGGGCTTCTCGGGGACGTCTCTAGGTGCGCGAAAAAGAGCTATTACATCGCCATTTTGACGCATTCTGACTTGTTTCGCCAGTTTCAACGCAGCGCGACACGTTGGGGTAATTAGGCTAGATATGGAAACCCATGTACTCCTCGTCGTACCTCCCAAATAAAATGATTCTGCATCTCTCAAAACCCCACCCCGAGCTGCCCGAGACCACCCGAAACCCTCAATTTTTTTCTCCGCTGCGCGGTGTCACCGTTGGGTCACCGTTTGTTGTTTATTGAACCAAACAGCGCCAAACAAAAAATCCTATATAGCTAACCCAGCGTCCCCGAGCACTTTGTGGGAGGCGCGGCACTTTGCGAGGCGTCGGGCACTTCGCGAGGCGTCGGGCGCTTCGCGAGAAGACGGGTCACGAGCAGGAGACGCTGCCGGTTGATGGCACCAAGCAACAAACAATGGAAAGTCTTTTATAATACAACACGTTTCTACCGCGAAGCGCTCCGACTCGCCTTCCCGTACGACGCGGCAGGAAGGCGGAATCATCGCCAAGAATGAGGCCAAGATGGCCTCAGACTTTTTGCGTCTGGTACCCTAGCAAAGATGACGCGCCTGAGCTTGTGGCAAACATGCCAAGGAGCCGACTTACAGTCGATGAACGCGTTGAGAAACGCGACCGCAATCAGGATAGCCCCAAGATATGTGTTTGCAAAGTTGGCGTGGAAGTCGATGCCGAGGAGGGCGTATTCGAGGACACCGGCGACGATGAGGAGCACGTTAAACTACTCGACGTGTCAGTCGCGCTCCGAGGACGCGCGCGTCGGCGTACCATGGTCAACAAACGATCAATGTACTAGGTGTCGGTCAGAAATACATTCCGAGCGCCACAGGACGCGGTGGGGACGGACCTGGCGAAGAGGCGACCGCTTTTTGGGCGGAGTGAGGATGTTCGGGCCGTCGCGCTTGAGTCGTGCAGCAGCCTCGTCGGCGGTAAGACCTTCAGACGACCCGGGGTCTTTGACATTGATGGACGTCGAGAGCGCGCTCCCGAGTTCGCGAAGCGGGATGGTGTGCTCGGTGATGTCAACAGAGGTTTTGTCGTCCTCCGCCTTCTTCTTCTGCTCCAAGTGCTCGTACCCTGCGGCAGCGAGGTCCTTTTCGTCTTGCGTCAAGGTGTGCTTGAGCTCGACGCCTAGAAAATGTGTGAGCGACCGCTGGCGACGAGCACTAAGACAACTTGAACGCGCCTTTGGGCCTAGTCTTCTCCTCGATTTCGGGCTCCGCATCATGGAAGGCGACGCGGGTGCCGACGTTTTCGTCTTCGTTGGGTAAGGGCGATGCCTCTGAGGCCATGGCGATGGGAGGAGAGAAGGATCCGGGCACTCAATGCGGCAGCGCCTATTTCTAGATCGCGGTTCGACCGATGCCAGCGGTAGGCTGCCTTGTTACCGGTACGAGTGCGGGTTTTTCGCCGTATCGCACGTGCAGGGGTGGTTTGGAAGGGGCAAACAACGGATATTTACATTCTCTGCTGTCATCGGTGGATCCAGACGGTCGCCGCTGGCGTAATTCGCGCATAGGCGGGGCCGTGCGATGTCCTCCTCAGGCCCTGACCCGACCCTGTCGAATACGCGGGTCGCGACAACCAGGGGACGGCGACGCGTCTGAGGAGCGCTAGCTTGTTCAGTGCAGACAGGACGCGAATTGGGACGGTCTCTCTGTTTAGCGGGGGTGATATGTGGCGTCTGGGAGTATTCTTATCGTCGGGATTGCATTGGAAGCGGCCGTGGGCGACTTCTACGCGATGGAAGCTCAGCGCTCCGCGTTCAATCAAGGTTACGGTGGGCTAACGGCCAGCCCGGGGTTCGGGTGCCAACGGCGGAGACGAGATGGACATGCGATGTCGCGGTCGAACGGACGTGTCTCTGGTGCAATGTTTGCGGACGCGCTGAGAAGCAGAGAAGGATGGTGGCGGGCGGGAGCAGGTTGGTCAGCGCTGGGCTGCCATCAACATAAGGCCAGGCTAGGCCGCGCTCGGCATGCCCAAGCAATGTCTGCTCCCGTCCGCGATCGTCAGCATCGACTCGCATAACCACAACACACTCACCCAGAGCAGTAGTAACCGCAAGCAACATCATCTTCGAGCTATGGCGCGGTCAGCAAACGTACAACCGAGCACGATAACGTACCTACCGCCAACAACGAAGCAGCCGGTACGTTTTCGCGCTTCTGCACCACGCTCACATCGACAGGCCCGACGCGCTCGTGCTGTCCCTCGCTGACAAGCCCAGCACCGCAGTCTTGCGAACGCTACTCTCCGCCGCGCCAACGCAGCTCTGCGCCGCCCCCGTTCTCCGCTAACCATCGCCCACCGAACCCGCCGCGTCGCCGTTCCCGAATTTCGATCTGCGCCTCAACACGCCCTCGAGCAGACCATACCAAACACGCTACCAATACTCGACTACACCGAGTACGCATGCGCCCGCACCTAGAAGATGGCGGCTAGCTAAGCCGCCCATGGAATGGGATCTGCGGAATCGCCAGCTAGTTGAAGACGGTAACCCGACGAGCATCTAGGGGCAGGTTAGAACGGCAAAAGGAGGAAGCGACGCACCGAGGCCGGTCTGCTGAACGACGAGCGCCGCCCCCACAATCTACAAAGGTTAGTAACACGTCCTCGAGCCCTGTCAACTAACTACCATACGGCTACAGATATATTGACTCGACTACAAGGTGTAACAAAGCACTGACTGGAACGCGCAAGGTTAGCAGGCGAAGGGAGTGGGCAGCGTACGCACGAGTAGCTACTCGTTGTAAGCGTTGACGAATAAACACCTGCGTTCAACACGACGTCCGCTTCAACGCCAACAACAGCCTAACGCACCTATACCTACGGGCATTACGACGCCTAGGCGGGCGTCAACGACGGCGAGAAAGCAAACAGAAAAACGTACCAAGTACCCCGTCCGAGGCGCCCGACTCGACGCGGGTGCGTGCCCGACGAGCTTGAACAGGAGCCGCAGCGGGTGTACACCTGCTACACAATTCAACCAAGAGAAGAAAAAAAGTGGACGTGGGGTACGCACCTGCATGATTTCTTCCGTCCAACATGAACCACTCCAGCTCGACGACGACTCCGACGGCCTACAACAGTCAGCAAGAACGAGAGGGCAAATGAGAGCCATACACCGACGCGTACCCACATGCATCAGCCCTAGAACAAGTTCAGTGCCGCCGAGGATGGAACGAATAGACGTACCAACATGGTATCCCCAATGTAGCGCACGTTCAACAGTCCCGAGCCTGAACAGCAACTACGAACACATCAACGGCGGCGAGGAAGAAAGGAAAGGTGCGTACCGGTATAGTCTCCCCGTCCGACACCTCCCGCGGTGAACGAGCATAACGACGAGCTGAAAAAGATTAGCCAGAGCGTGCAACGAGGGTGGTTACGCACCGACGTAGCCCGAGTCTGTAAAAAAAAGTCAACAATAAGGCCGCTGCTCAACAGCGTCAACACGCACCTGGTGTACGCGTCCAACTCGACCCAGATGCGCGCCAGCATTACGACGAGCTAGAAAGAGGTCGATGGCGACGAGGAGAAGGGATAGGTACGCACCGGCGCAGTCTTCGCGGCCGTAGACACTGACGAGCCCGAGCTGCAGAAAATCAACCAACACTGAAAATGGGGAAAATCAAGCCGCACCTCTTCGCACCAGCAGTACGACGACGACCTGCGAAAAGTCAACCTCCACAGATAGAGGACAAAATCGACACGCACCTGTATACCTCGACGGCCGAGCCGCACCAGTCCGACAACACCGAGCTACACAAATGTCAACAAGAAACAAGGACGGGGAAGAGGAGAACGTACCAGCAGTATAGAGGCGGGCTTGAGGGTGTCGAGGTCGAAGACGGGCGCGCGGCGAGCAGGATGTGCAGAACGGGAGAGGGAAAGGGAAAGGGAGATGGAGGTGGGAGGGAAGAGAGGTTGACGGGCGGTTGAACTTTTGCCTGACCTTATATACGATAGCCGCTGTCCGATCTGGCTCCGCAGAACCAACGGTGACGAGAGATGGGTGACTGCATCCGGAATGTTGATTGTTGGCTTCAGGGTTGCGTCGAGGTTAATTGGCGGCGTCCAGAGCAGCGCTTAGAGTACGACTAGAATACTGCTGAATGAAATCCAGAGGCTACTTGCATCGACTTCTGCAAGAATCCGGTCTGGTTGAGAGTTCCGAAGGAGATTTGGTTGCAGATAGAGGGTTGAAAGGGCTCAGGATCGCTTATGATTGCTGCGCGGAGGCGCATAAACGGTTTTAGAGAGTGTAGATTTGTCGCCAGAGGTGTGAACTGAGTTTGTGTTCTTGAAGTGCGGGTTGAGCTGCGCACAACTTCTCTGCTGTTAGTGATTCCGGTGTATCCCTCGGGCTGTTCGGAGTGGGGAGCGAGATAAAATGCCCTGAACGCCCTCGAGAGATTATGTTGTCGATTTGGACGCGCTTAGAGCGCGCAGCAAGCCCGCACAAGTCCGAAGGTGTTTGCTGCAGATGGAGGCTGCATTGGTGTTGAAGTCGGATTTCGATTCCAGGCTTGCGGTCGGGGTCGTAATCGGGTGGAGCCTCCCCGGCGCATCTGTCAGACAGACATGATGCGACTTGAGAAGCGCGGAGCCCTGTTTCAAGAGTCAACTGTGTTGACTTCTCGGATTTGGCCGCTGGTGGGTTTAGCGAGATTAGCGAGCATTGCGAGTGCGGAGTCTGCGGTAGACTCCCTGGAGTATCAAAACGAGTCATTTGGAAGCTTACAATCAGCTTCAGTACCCCATTTCAACGCGAAATTCCGCATCTCACTGCAATGCACAGATTGCAAAGTTGCTCTTCAGACCTGTGTAGGACCCGCTGGGAGCAGGGGAGGACGTGTCATACTGCCTAATAAGGCAGGAAGATGTATAATCTCCGCGCCGGACGCAAGAGCAAGCGCGGAAAGCGCGTCGAGGTCGCAGCTGTCAAAGCTGTCCCGATTAGGAACCAGGCGTACTTGGCCAATATTGGCTGAGCACAACGCTCCGCTGCGAGTAAGAGGCGTCGGGATGGGCGCCAGGGACATGCTACGTCGCTCACTGACCACATTTTCCAGAAATCTTGGATATAGCAACCAAAAAACTAGAGGGGTAAGGCTTCGAAAACAAAACGCCAGAAACAGCACCCAGCACTCTAGCCACTACACTACACAGCGGTGAGTATCCAGGGCTCATAGCTCGACATCTCCGACGCAACGTCGGCTAGGATAATTCATCATTTCTATGAAGCGAACCCTGGATACCGCGAGTGCGGAACTTACGTTTACGGGCCCCACAGAAGATGCCCGTCGGTGAGCTGGCGGGGCCGATGTCGGACGCGGATGTTGTATGGTCGTGTTTCAGGGTCTAGCAGTAAAGCCGCGCGCGCCGGTGTGTTTATTTTCCCCTCCGCCCCAGAGCTTGTAATTCCATCTCTCAATCCCCACTTCCCACATGGCTTCGCTGAAGCCGACGCATAGAGTTCAACCTCAGATGCAGAATGAACGCGTCTACACGCAGCTAGTTTTTTTTTTTTTTTTTTTTTTACTTCGAATGCAGCTCGAATTGCGCCGCCAATTCTGCGTGCTAATTTTTTTTACACCGCGCTCAAATCCAGACGAGCAGAGGGACAACAACCGCTCCAACTCCGAATGGCCCGTTGAATGTCACATATCACGACTTGTTTACCGCTTGTTCCTCGACCACCACCATCTCGAGCCCAGCTTCCCCTCCTCCCCTCTCTCCTCATCCCTACACCGCGCGCCACTCGACAGTAGTCGTCCTCAATAACCACCACCTCCCCGCGGTGTTCCCTGTCCGTCGGTACGCTCAATTTCCAGCCGCCACTCGACGCTCGTATGTTGACCTTGCACCAGAGATGTTCAACGCGCTCGACACTACCCAAGCTCCCGCCGCGCGCAGCTCTCTCTGCGGTGACACGCCGGTGAGTTCCTCGCAGCTCTTCGCTTCCATCTGCTCCGTGCTCGAGTCTGACGAGCGTCCAGCGCGGCTTACCCTCCTCGATACTACGTGACGACCAACTTGACTCGGCTGGCATTACAGTGCGCAAACTGCCCTCGTCGCCCTCAAATTCAACTACCTTCACCTTCCTAACGCCGTCTCTTGAGCTCCTTGGTACGTCCCATCTACAGCGTCTGGTGTTCCGAGCCCCGTTGTTGACTTGGCTGTAGAACCGGATGAGCACCAGCAGAGTCGAGCCAGCGCAAACATACCTCGCGGCTGCGACACCGCGTCATGCTGCTCAAGAGGCTCTCGCGCGCTCGTGTCCCCAATCTCATGCGGCGGTACGGTGTGCTCGACTCTGCGTGTGGGAACGATGGTTGAATTTCCGCGTTGTAGATCGCGTCCACCGGCGTTGGCGCACTGGTCCTCGGCCTTACCGCGTTTTCATCTCCCTGCATCCACGCGGGTGTCACGCTCAAACGGGACCGTACGGCGCAGTAGCTCGGTGCGTTTCTCGCTGTTCTGAGCTTCGGTTTCTTCCACATCGCTGACCCGTCTGTTTTAGATCATCTACCGCCGGAGCGGATGTTCCTCGTTTGGAACGGCAGCCAGACGGTGCCAGGGACACCCCTGGCGCTCCCCTGATCCACTTGGTGCTCGCTCTTTGCATTCTGGTATTGCAGCGCAGAGGACTGATGCCATTTTACAGCCATCAACGCTACAGCACGCATCGTCGTCATCGGCGCTCTCAAGCGCTATTCCTGGGCTCCCCCCGACATCTTGTTTCACATGCGCCGGTCCGTCCCCGCCGGCTCCATTTTCGACGAAATTATTGACCTTTTTTCCAAGGTTTTGCCGCCGGAGGCGAACGTGGGGGCTCGCAAAGCAAGAAGACGGCGCAAGCGCTCCCGCTGGCGCTGCTGTGCTATCTTTGGTGCGTGGTCCCCATGCTCGGTGGAGCGCAGCGCGCTTCGCCAGCGCCCTTCCCGCCATGCCCATTTTCGACGAAAATGCTCATCTTTTTCGCAGGCCGGTTTTGCCGCCGGAGGCGAGAGTGGGGGACTCGCGGAGCATCAAAGACGGCGTCAGCGTCGCCGCTGGCGCTTCCAGTGCACTCCTGGCGCTTCCATTGCGCTCTCTGAACGCTCCGCGCAGTGAGGTAACAACGCCGCCGCCGCGGTTCTACATGGTACGCCTCCCGCACCCATTTTCGCCCAAATCTCCGACCTTTTTCGCAAGGTTCTGCCGCCGGAGGCCCGCGTGGGGGACTCGCGGAGCAGCAAGACGGTGCCGGCGCCCACGCTGGCGCCCCTGCCCTCTTCTATTCCCCCTGGCGCCCTTTCGCCGTCGTCTGCAGATGCGGATACGCGTTGCTATTCTGCGTTCGCAAAGGTAACGTAACCGTCCGCCGAGCCTCTGTCTGCTTCTAACTTCTAAATTTTTAGCGCTACACCGTGTCCCGCTTGGGGATGCCCCCGGGTAGGGTACCCATTGACAGCGCAGTTGTTACTCACCTTTTTCGAGGACCTTAGGCAAGCACTCGCCACGCGCTGCTGCCGAAGATGGCGGCGGCACTCCTACTACTCGGGAATCTCGGGAGGCGTTCAGGTGTGTTTTCTAACCGCATTGTGGTCACTTCTTGACCGCCTTTTTCCAGACCTTTTGCCGTCGGAGGCCAGCATCACGTCTCGCGCCGCGGCCCAGCAACGCGATTGCCTTATGCGTCGACCTCCACTGTATTCCGGCTACTCCGAGGACGCGTCCAGGTGCGGTAAAATTTTACACCAATTTTACCCGTTTTTAACGGGTTTTTTTTTCAGATATTTTGCCGGCGGAGCCAAGCGTGCGGTATCGCGCTGCAAACCAACACAAGTGAGTGTCCTCGGGCATCTCGGGGACGTACCTGGGTGCGCAACCAAGCCCAATTTTTCGCCATTTTTACCCAATTTTGACCTTGTTTTTCAGAATATTTTGCCGCCGGAGGCCAAAATACCGCCCTCGCGCTGCTGCTCAGCAAGACGATGAGTTTCGGGCTTCTCGGGGACGTCTCTAGGTGCGCGAAAAAGAGCTATTACATCGCCATTTTGACGCATTCTGACTTGTTTCGCCAGTTTCAACGGAGCGCGACGCGTTGGGGTAATTAGGCTAGATATGGAAACCCATGTACTCCTCGTCGTACCTCCCAAATACAATGATTCTGCCTCTCTCAAAACCCCACCCCGAGCTGCCCGAGACCACCCGAAACCCTCAATTTTTTCTCCGCTGCGCGGCGTCACCGTTCGGTCACCGTTTGTTGTTTATTGAACCAAACAGCGCCAAACAAAAAATCCTATATAGCTAACCCAGCGTCCCCGAGCACTTTGTGGGAGGCGCGACACTTTGCGAGGCATCGGGCACTTCGCGAGAAGACGGGTCACGAGCGGGAGACGCTGCCCGTTGATGGCACCAAGCAACAAACAATGGAAAGTCTTTTATAATACAACACGTTTCTACCGCGAAGCGCTCCGACTCGCCTTCCCGTACGACGCAGCAGGAGGGCGGAATCATCGCCAAGATGGCCTCGGACTTTTGCGTCTGGTACCCTAGCAAAGATGACGCGCTTGAGCTTGTGGCAAACCCGCCAAGGAGCCGACTTACAGTCGATGAACGCGTTGAGGAACGCGACCGCTATCAGGATAGCCCCAAGATATGTGTTTGCAAAGTTGGCGTGGAAGTCGATGCCGAGGAGGGCGTATTCGAGGACACCGGCGACGATGAGGAGCACGTTAAACTACTCGACGTGTCAGTCCGCTCCGAGGGACGTGGCGTCGGGCGTACCATGGTCAACAAACGATCAATGTACTAGGTGTCGGTCAGAAATACATTCGAGCGCCACAGGACGCGGTGGGGACGGACCTGGCGAAGAGGCGACCGCTTTTTGGGCGGAGTGAGGATGTTCGGGCCGTCGCGCTTGAGTCGTGCAGCAGCCTCGTCGGCGGTAAGACCTTCAGACGACCCGGGGTCTTTGACATTGATGGACGTCGAGCGCGCTCCCGAGTTCGCGAAGCGGGATGGTGTGCTCGGTGATGTCAACAGAGGTTTTGTCGTCCTCCGCCTTCTTCTTCTGCTCCAAGTGCTCGTAGCCTGCGGCAGCGAGGTCCTTTTCGTCTTGCGTCAAGGTGTGCTTGAGCTCGACGCCTAGAAAATGTGTGAGCGACCGCTGGCGACGAGCACTGAGACAACTTGAACGCGCCTTTGGGCCTGGTCTTCTCCTCGATTTCGGGCTCTGCATCATGGAAGGCGACGCGGGTGCCGACGTTTTCTTCTTCGTTGGGTAACGGCGATGCCTCTGAGGCCATGGCGATGGGAGGAGAGAAGGATCCGGGCACTCAATGCGGAAGCGCCTATTTCTAGATCGCGGTTCGACCGATGCCAGCGGTAGGCTGCCTTGTTACCGGTACGAGTGCGGGTTTTTCGCCGTATCGCACGTGCAGGGGTGGTTTGGAAGGGGCAAACAACGGATATTTACATTCTCTGCTGTCATCTGTGGATCCAGACGGTCGCCGCTGGCGTAAATCGCGCATAGGCGGGGCCGTGCGATGTCCTCCTCGGGCCCTGACCCGACCCTGTCGAATACGCGGGTCGCGACAACCAGGGGACGGCGACGCGACGTGTCTGAGGAGCTTGTTCAGGGCATACAAGGCATACAGGACGCGACTTGAGACGGTCTCTCTGTTTAGCGGGTGATATGTGGCGTCTGTGAGTATCCTTATCGTCGGGATTGCATTGGAAGCGGCCGTGGGCGACTTCTACGCGATGGAAGCTCAGCGCTCCGCGTTCAATCAAGGTTACGGTGGGCTAACGGCCAGCCCGGGGTTCGGGTGGCAGCGGCGGAGACGAGATGGCCATGCGATGTCGCGGTTGGACGGACGTGTCTCTGGTGCAATGTTTGCGGACGCGCTGAGAAGCAGAGAAGGATGGTGGCGGGCGGGAGCAGGTTGGTCAGCGCTGAGCCGCCATCAAAGGCCAGGCTAGGCCGGGCTCGGCATGCCCAAGCATGCTCCGTCCGCCATACTATATTACACATATAACATGCACCCCGCCGTAGACAAAATAAATTGGTCCCATTTGAACGATTTATATGTAGCCTATAATAGTGCAAATAAAGGCAGATTATTTTGGGCAAGATATCACATATATAATGCCCCTTGATCTGGGCCGATATTAGAAAGAAATAATGACAGGAAAAATGCACCATGATTTGTGAGGTATAGTGTCTTGTATGAGGGGGCAACCTGGATTTTTGTAGGGGCTGTGCGGGATGGTACAATATAGAAGATATTATACCTCACACATCATGGGACATTTTCTTGCCATGATTTCATTCCGGAATTGGCCCAGATCAAGGGGCATTATATGTGTGATATCTTGTTCAAAATAATTTGCCCTTATTTGTGACATTATAGCATACATATAAATCTTTCAAATGGGACCATTTTATTTTGCCTACCGCAGGGTGATGGCCCAGGACATTCCCC
The DNA here is from genome assembly GCA_014461125.1 of Mycena kentingensis (nom. inval.). Classification (NCBI taxonomy): domain Eukaryota; kingdom Fungi; phylum Basidiomycota; class Agaricomycetes; order Agaricales; family Mycenaceae; genus Mycena; species Mycena kentingensis (nom. inval.). The sequence continues at coordinate 669,669 of JACAZG010000019.1, read as the reverse complement.
ATGAGTTAAGCTCTCGGAAGGCGACTTGAAAACCAAAGCCCGACTATTTCCTTAAATTCTGAGGCTCAGCTGCAGCGGCGAGAGAGAGAGAGATGGTCGATTGAGGCGCAAGCTAAACTATGTAGCTAAGATGCCGGCGCAGTAGGTAATGTACCTGCGTCTGTACGTATCTACGGGTCCGTTTAATATCCTGTTCGTCGATTGTAAGTAGAGTGTCCTAGTTGCGGTTGTGTCTGCGTTTTTCTCGTGCATGAAAGTCCTGGGTAGAAGAGTATAGGGTGGCTAGAGAGAGGGAAGCATAGGTGAGTGCATAATAGAAAGGAAAGAAATAGAAGGGGAGCCGGTATCTCTTGTGCTGAGCCAGGGCGACGCGCGAATGCGTCAGCGGCAACCGCTAAGGCTCGCTCCTTCACGCTCGTTAACGAGTCTCTTAGTCCAGGTGGGAACCTCCTTCGATAATAGAAGCCGAGGTCTAGCTGCAGCGACATTCTCATCCTCCTCATATTTCCGGCTTGAGCGAACCGGGCCGAGAAGAAATTCCCGAGTAGAATTTGAGTCGAACGCCAACTTGACTTCGCCTCTCACAGGTTTGTAGGCTCGAAGTACGCATCTTATTCGCCCGCCTCTCGTCTTAAATGCGCCTTAGACCACCCCAAACAGTCGAGCGTAGTATGGTCCTTTTTGTCATTCGGTGCGGTCCCGAATATTACGTCGTACATAAAAGGCCCCGAGGTCTCCTGCTCCGAGCAAGCTCCCCATAAGTCCCAATGCCGATAAACCCACTCGAAATCGCACGCAACTTCCTCCACATCCTCGTACACGGCGGCGACGGCCGCGCAGCACAAATTGAGCCCCTCCTGGCAGAGGATTTTGTATGGCGCATAGCCCCCAAGACAATGAACGCCCTTCCCCGGGATAAAAACCACTACCTCCTCCAGCTGGCGCACTTAGGAAGCCTCTTCTCCTCACTCAAGTTCGATATTGATGTATGTTCAACTTTGATTTGATCATGGGCACAAAGAACGGCTTAAAGCGATGGTAGAATCCGTTCTCTGTCGTGCAGAGCGAGACCTCCGTCGCACTCCACCTCGTCGGAGAGCTGCAGGTTGCGGCGACGGGAGAGGTGGTGGTAACCGAGTATATCATGATATTCCATTGCACGGACAAAGGCCAAGTGCAGTCGATGACCGAGTTCGTCGATACCGAAGTTGCGCGGAAGATGTGGGCTGCGGGTGGAGGAGCGGGAGAGAAGCTGGTTACGCAGACCGAGTTTTAGGGATACTGAAACAAGCTCATGATTGCAGCTCCCTCCGCACCATAATTATATTCTACAGCGTACGCGTACTGAGCAGAAACGCGTCAGGATGAATCCACGCGAAAAGCGCATCACCGCGCATGCTCCCGCAATGTTCGCGTAGTAATACCTGCGCGTGGTGATGCCCTGTTGCTACAAAGCGCGCTCCGGATCAAAGAGTTCCGAATCTTGCCTCTGGCGATGACCAAAACGCCCCTCACCATCGCGCATGAGGTCCTCGACATCCTCAAAGACGGCGGCGAGGAGGGCAGAACGAAGCTCGAGTCGTTCCTCGCCGACGACTTCATGTGGCGCGTGTACCCCGAGGCGCTGCAGGTCCCACCGAAGGACAAGCAGGCGTACCTCCTTCACGTGGATGGGGTGAAGAAACGGTTCTCCGGGGTCAAGTATGGAGGTGTATGCATGTTCTATCAGTCCTTTATCCCAGCGTCGTGACCCTTTATTTGCAGGAACCAATCCCAGAAGTGCAGAGCGACACCGCGGTCGCCTTCCGCATTAAGATGGAGCTCCAGATCGCGTCCACGGGCGAATGGCATAGCATGGAGCTGATGCTGACCTTTGTCTGTACGACCAACGGTCAGGTCCAGTCCTTGACGGAATTTGTCGACACCGAGGCGGCACACAAGATATCGGCGGCGGCGGGACGCGGCCCAGGGGACGAGGCCTAATTATTTGGCGCGCTATATAGTTACAAGTGGGTGTACAAACGAAGGTATCGAGCAACGTATTTCTGCTCCTGGTTTTGAGTTTGTTAGGTCTACACCGCGGAGTACTGGGACTCCCTCTGACTGAGTTCAGCAGCCGAGTGGCGCCCAAGCGCATGCAGCGGAAACGCCACGTCCGACGCCGTCTCGTACGTTGCTGCGGGCGGCTTGAAGCTATACGTCCGCCGCGACTCTGGCGAATATTCCGAAATGCTAGCGCTCGTCGTCCCGGTCCCGCGGCTTACATCGAGCTGGAGAGTGACGCGGGGCGGGATCGAGCTCCTCGTGTTGCCGTTGCTAAACGCCATCTCCGAGATGTTGTTAACAGACCCCTCGAACGCGCGATTCCCGTGCGTTATCGACATTCTCGAGTTGAGGATCTATAATGCGATGAGTTCCGCGCTGAGGAGCGAATCGAGGACGTACAGCAAGAATGCTATTAGAGTACACCTTTGATAGCCAGATGCACGTTCCCAGATGGATGTTGTTCCCATTGAACGCGACGAACAGCGCCAGGTCGATGAGCGCAAACACCGCACACGGAATGCCGGTCTCGATGGTGACCTACAGTACGTACCGTTAGTTCGTGTCCGCAAGGTGCTGAACACCCAACGTACCCGGATTATACGGTTGACTGCGACGTAGGTGGCGCCACGGAACCCCGGCTGTCGGGCTCGCAAGAGATAATACACGGTCGCAGCCACGATGATAAGATCGGCCGCCGCGGTAGCGCTCAACCAGGCCTAATAAACGGACGTATGAGCTGGTGGTCTGGATAACAGAGTGGGGTGCTCACAACCGGGGGCTTCAACGCCTCGAATGTCAAACGAGAGAAATGATTTGCTTTTGCGATGAGGATACCCGTCCAGAGGCCGGCGCCAAACTCGAACACGACTAGCTGTGTGGAGTAAGCATCGACTGGATGGAGTACAAGGCGTCGCACCATGACAAGGACAGCCGGAACGTACCAAGCCCCGTTGCTGATAATATATATGCGCCAGGCAAAGAACAGTTGGCCCACACAAGCGATGCTGGTACCCAGAATTGGCACCGAGAACCACGCGAGGCCGACTTCGTCCAACGCTGCTAGGTTTCCCCAGTCGGTGCCAAAAGACCGAATGGTATTCCGCGTGTCGCCAAAAGTCTGCAAGCCATCCGCGATAATCGCGAAGAGCACGACAATCCTGTTGATTCGCTGGTCTGTCGGGAATGCCGTGAAGTAGAGGTCTGCAGTCGTTGAACACCGAGTCGCTCTGCCGCGGCTGACACTCACAAACTTGTACAAGAAGGACACCGAGAAGGGCCCAATTCAGAACGGTCCCGACGAACTATCACCGCGTTTAGTAGGCTTCGCGTTCCTGGAAGTCGATCTCACCAGAGGTATTGTCCTGCGTTGCTTTCAGTTAAGAGAAAAAAGGCACAAGAAATCGTACAGTTCGCCTATGTTCAAGTTTGGCGGTATGCTCATCTTTGCGTGGCGTCGAGAGCGGGGAAACGAGTGACTCTGCGTCGGGGGAGGAAGAGAAAACGACTGCGAAAGATCCAAAGAAGCCTTCCGCATTTTAATAGCGTGGGTTATGGGCGTCGCTGGCGGACGTTCGTGTCGGAGGATTGTTGCGAATCACCGAGCATCTTGCTTGTCTTTGCTGGGCACTGAACTATATCTGGCGGGCGAGGGACCACGAGGGAGTCGAGCAAGCCCCACATCACCTACCTGTTGCCTACATGACGGGAACGAGATCGGGAGAAGGTGAGAGATTCACAGAAGAGAACCTGGACGGAGAAAAGAGGCGTCGTTGAGTTGTCGTCTGCGAGCACAGTTGAGCTTTGAGGTACAGTGGATCCTCCAAACTTGAAGCTTTCAGATCCGAGTTTGTTTATTTGCAGTAAGTTGTCGCGCAGAGTGCTTCGCCAGTCTCGTTGACGCCCATGGTGCCAGGCCGCCGTCGCTGCCGCGTGGACGCGTCGATTCCACGTTATCCCGAACATTGTTGTTGTGGACGTCGCGGTTTATTAGGTGCAGGCCTGCAGGAACGATGGGCGTCACACTCTTCCTCGAACACCACCACGTTCACAACTCGAGCCGTCGATTTCGCCACTCGTCCCTTGAATGAACCCTGAGGCCTGAGGCCTGAGTCCGAGACCAATTTGGACTCGCGCGCTGCCTCCGACCCGACGCGCCGCGCGGTGTTTCGCACTTATCGAGCCGGAAATCTAGCACCCACCTCGTCGAAAGCTAGATAGTTCGCGCGTCGTGTATATGCAGGTTTTCCCTTGGTGTCCACAACAGACCCTGCGGCTTTAAATCCAGGTACTGCGGGGCGGTGGTACTTAAAAATCTGGCGGCAATGCGATCGTGCTCCACAAGCATTTGCAAACCCGAACACCGTTCCTAACCGCTAATTTGTTTCCGGCTTTCGTCTTTACACCCACCTTCCTTTTCAGCGCTCCTCATTCACTGTCTTTCCCCAACCATGGCAGGGCTTATATCAGTGCTAAGGTATGTTATCGATTCATGGGCGTGTCCTCCAGCTGACCGCTATGAAGTGGTCTCGGCGACACCACTACGGCTGCGGCCGAGACTACGACTCAACAAACTACCACACAAGCTCAAACGACGGAAACCACGATACAAACCACCACAGAAACACAGACCACCACGGCCCCGACGCAGGCCGATGATACTACGTCAACAACTACCCCTACACCGACGACGGAGACTACACCGACGGATGCGACCACCGCCGCACAACAAACCACCACAGCGCCCACTGTCGGTGTTACAACAACACCGGCGCTCGGCTCGGGAACAACTGCGGCAGAGACGTCGTACTCGGTCGGCGGAATAACCCTGACAAACACGGACACCCAGCTTGTTTCCGGGTCGCCAAGCTCCTCTATTTCTGCCAATGCAACTTCCACTACCAGCACAGATACCGCGTACGCTCCCCAATCTAAATCTAAGTCATATCTCAACGATTCCGCAGGTTCTGGCACAACAAGGGCGCCGTCGCCGGCGTCTTTACCGTCGTCGGCATCATCGCGCTGGTCGGCCTCTTCTACTTGACCACCTGCATCATGCGGCGTCGGCGCGCGGCGCGATACGAAGCGGAGATGGACGAAGTGTCGTTTATCCCACCATCCCTGCGAGCCATCGCCGATTCGGAGGATGCGGAGCATGGGAATGCGAATGCCGGCGGGCTGCAGCACGGGCCCTCTGGACGAGTATTGCCGTCGCTGGACCATAGCGCCAGCTCGCACGCGCATCCGGACTATGGCGCGGCGGGGTATGACTACGAGTACGGGTACCCCGCAAACGCAAACGCGAACGCGACTGCGACTGCGACGCCCCAGCACGGATACAACCCGTACAATCACGGCTATCCCTTTGACAGACACCAGCAGTACAACGACGGCGCCGCCGCCGCTGCCACGTTCATCCCTAGCCAGCACCCACCCGCGCTCCGTGCGGGCTCCGTATCTCACACCGACGAATCGGCCGCGACGTCTACTGCTGCGCTGGTACCGTCGAATCCACCAACGCCGCCGAAAGACTATTTCTCCAACTACGCGCTTCCCGCTGCCGGCGAGTCCGAGGATGGGCTGAGTGCGGCAGTGGCGGCGGACGAGGGTTTGGATGACGAGGCGTATGGAGGGGTCGAGAAAAGGCATTCAAGGGTGCTCAAGGTTCGTCTTTTCGTCAAATTACGGACCTGAGCTTAGTTCTTGAACAGGTTGCAAACGAATAGATTGACTATCGACGGACTCTGGATGGACTGTGGCTGGCCATTGCCTGTAGACAGTAGACCAACCCATCACACTCATTGGACTCTCAAACGCGTAGATATCCTAACTAACAAGTTGTATTCGCTACATGAACCACTACCTACAACGCGAAAAACGCATCCAAACACGCGTGTGGGCGCGCTAATGCCCCGCACACACCAGAGCTCGAACAAACATCGTATTTGTTGCGCTATATAAACAAGGGTGACTCTGACTGTAAGTTCAGCGACTCCCATTTCTGCCAACACCCTCATTGCCATCACGGCCGTTTGTAGCAAAGAAAGGATGTGACAACAACTCCTTCACCGATGGACGGTCACCCGGGTGCACCCGGAGCATGTCCGTCAAAAGACTCTCAAGCGGTGCCGACTCGATCCCGTAAACTTTGAGAATGCTGTTGAGAGACTCGTTATGCTCACGGCCAATAGATACAATGAGGCCTAATAGTCGTTTAGCGCACTCGAAGAGGCTGGACTCGAAAGATGTGTACTGATGAGCCTGGAGCCGGCACCGGAGTGAACGGGGGCCCAGACTTTTTCAATTTAAGCATCTCAACTGTATGCGATTCATTTACTTAATTCTAAGCTTGGAGAACAAGACTGATTCCGGCCGTCTGGAACTAGCCCGGCCGCTTCTTATAAGGATAACAGATTTATATAGAGCTCTAGACCGCGAGTCTGGGCCGTACTGAATTACAGGACCTAGAACAGTCTACGGATAGCCTCGCGAGGGCCAGAACAAAGCTTTGTATTAAGATCTGGACCGCACAGCTATAGGTCTGGCTTCTGACCGCGTCACAGCCCAGTCACGTGATCAATTAGCGTAGGGTATATAAGGCAGCATGTATTTCGAGTAGCAGGGGACTTTACCTTCGAGGACACCCCTCCAGGACTGTCGCCCAATTAATATAACACCCACAATCGAGTAGGGCAGCACCACCACCGCTGACGCCTCCTCCATTCGTGACGGTATTATAAACCCAATACTAGACGTTTAACGTCACAACCTCGCAACTTCGTAACTTCGTAACTTCGCAACTTCGTAACTTCGCAACTTCGGCTTCGGCACACTTCGTAACTTCGGCTTCGGCAAACTTCGAAACTAGTAAATCTCCCTCCTCACCACGTGATCAAACATATCACGTGACCAAAACCTAACAAACCAAATCTGGTGTTTAAGCAGATAAATCATACCCAGACATATATACATAGAACTTCTGAAATAGTCTTAGTCGTTTCCTGCGGCTCGAACCCCGAACTCACCTAAGCTAGAAAATTAGTTTTAGTTGGTAGTTTCATCACTTCCTTCATAGCTCATTTTCCACGCCCATCAGTACATACCACCATGCGCGCGGAAGAACACATCGAAATGCCGCCCCTTGGAGAATAAGGAGTCTCGCAGGCGCTCGACCTCGGTGTCCTCGTGCACGAATGTGGCGTAGATCCGTGCGAGATGGTATTGCTCTGCTGTATATTGTGCGGTTCCAGACGGGCGGAACAAGCGCCGAGCCGTTGCCAGCTCAAAAACCTGTTATTATGCAGAAGTGCGTTGTGAGCCGTGCGTAATTGTGAAGGGGATACCATGGGTGGAGAAATCAGAATGGAGCCACTCACCATGCACCCCAGATTCCAGATGTCGGCCTTCGTATCCCATGCACACCCGACTATGACCTCGGGACAGCGCAGCGCAGGCGGCTGCACCTGGCGGTTGGGAAAGCGAGACAGCTCGCTGAGCGGCATTCCGGAGCCATAGTCGGCGAGTGTGAAATCGTCACTGTGGTCGTTGGTAGTTGCAGAGACGTGAAGCCGGCGAAGAATGTTATCGTGCTTGATGTCTGTGCATGGGGAAGTAAGTCGTCGAAGAGATTGATTGTGGAAATGGATGCACCTGTATGAACCACCTGACATTTGTCATGCAGCGTCTGCAGCGCCTGAAGCATCTGGAACGTGATGGTCTTGACGAGGGGGAGGGGAAGCTGGCGGCGGGCCTCGGGCGGGCCACATAGTGAGTCATGCAGCAGCGACACGCCAAGCAGCTCCGTGACGAGACATTGGTACCGACCGCCATCGGGGTTTTGCACCGCAAACGAATCGGAAGAGGTCAACAGATGGCGTCGCCCGGGGAGTGTGTCTGGGAGCCGAGATATCCGTTGGGCAATCTCGAGCTCGAACGCCTCATCGCCTTGTATTGCAGTCATTTCGGAGGTGAAGATTTTAATCGCGACGTCGCAGTTGCTGCACAAGTTTTCAGTGTTTAGGAATGTGTCTTTGGATTCGACTTGCCGCTCTCGATCGTGAGCATGCCATACTGCGGATTGCTGACCCTTCCCCAGCAAGTGGTTGATGTCGTAGCGGCCTTGGAGAACATTTGGGGGTACATAGTGAGCAGGAACGGCCGCGGCCGCCAGGGTTCCGAAGCGGGTTGCGAGACGGCCCAACATGGTGGTTCGCAGCAAAACCATCGAGTCGCGTGCGGGCGGTGGGCAAGGAGAGGGATGGTCCCGTATGCTGCCCGAGCTCCCGGCAGACAGGGTATATCAAGCTTAACGGGCACGTTCAGTTCGGCGCCTGCGGGTGGCGAGGATGGAGCGCAGTTTAAGGGCGAGTAGGTGTCTGATTCGTACCCCGTTCAGAGAGCTTGGGACGACTACGATGAAGCTGCTTATGAGCGCGCTAACCGTGCTCGGTGGGGAGGTCGGTGGTAGCTGGTAGTCAGTTGGCGTTAGCATCAATTCGCATCTTGTCCGCAACCACATCGTCGATGCGCAACTTCATCGCTACGACGCTCGATTTCGCCCGCAACGCCGTGCCCCGCTTCCCGCCGGCCCAGAACAACGCCTCTATCGTCACTCGCTCCATCTCCGCTGCCCTTGGCTCGTCCACCAAGCACACCCGCTCGTATTCCGCTGCGATTCGCGCCCAGGCGCTCTCGAGTGCCTCTGGAGCCGCGTTCCACTCGCTCGCACCCCGCCGCACCCGCGCGACCGCCGCCCTCTTCGACTCGGACCCGAACGCCGACCATGTCGCGGTCTCGCATGTCAACCCGCCGCGCCGCCCCAAGACCAAGCGTATCTCCGAGCGCCCCGTCTCCGTCCACAGCGAGCCGCCGCTCCCCGCCCTCTCTGTCGCCCTTGCCGCCGCTGGAGTCGAAACGCCTCCTGAGTCTGAGCCCGAGCCCATGCTCGACCTCGATCTCGACCCCACCTCCGCCGCCCTGCCCACCCTCGATGCCGCGGCGCAGAAGAAGGCGCTGCAGAAGCTCCACGCGCGCGTCGAGAAACTCCAGCCCAAGCTCTCTGTCGCGCTGCGCGAGCGCGAAACGATCATGACCGAAATCGACGTACTCCATTCCGAGGCGCAGGACCGCGTGCGCTTTATCAAGGAGCAGCGCGCCAAGGACGACGAGGTGAATGCGGGGTACGAGGAGATGCTGGAGAGGTATCGCGGCAAGGAGCAGGAGGCGCAGGAGCGGTTGAAGGCGGTTGCGACGGAGGAGCAGTTCAAGAAGTTTATGCGGACGTTCCCGGGAAGTGCGCAGCAGGAGGAGGAGGAGAAGGTCGAGGGCTTGCCGCAGCTGACGAAGAAGAAGGAATCGAAGGACCATTTGCGTGGCGGCGGGTACGAGGGCATGGTTCCGGATGCGCAGATGATTGGGACATGTTAGAACAGACTATTCCACATTTCTACACCCTTGTTGCTCGGAATACGCATCTGTCTCCCTCCGCAGCCCGTTGAGTGTTGAGAGCAGATGGCGCGGGTCGGGGCAGACAACACGACACGCTTTTTAGTCAGTTGAGGACCTCCGCAGTCGAGGGCGGCGCTTCTCCTTTTATTATAAAGTGGTCCGTGCGCGCTGCGCTGGAAGCTAACATGTCTTCCGCTCACCACCACCACAACCACCAACACCCGCACGGGCATGGACACGGACACGACTACGCGTCCGCAAACCAGGCATTCTTCGACAAACACGCCCATACGACGGAGCATCGGCCCATGGCTGCTGAGTTGGCCGCATCGTACGCGTCAGACTTCCTCCTTCAATTCCAGACTGAACGATTCCTAATTAGGATCCGCAACGCTGTCCTTGGAGCGTACGCATTCGACAAGGACACCACCACCGTGATGGATTTCGCGTGCGGGACGGGGATCGTGTCGCGCGGGCTGGCGGGCCATTGCAAGATGCTTGTGGGGGGTGGATATTAGCCAGGGGATGGTGGATGAGTTTAATAAGCGGGTTGCGGAGGAGGGTGGGTGTGTCTTCGTGCGACTGGGGTGTATGCTGATGCATTTGCAGGTATTGACGGAGAGAAGATGCGTGCGCAGCGCGTCAGTGAGCTCAAGGCCGAGGGCACCGGCAGCGAACTCGGGGACGCCAAGTTTGACGTTATTTTCGTGCGCACCCAGCTGCCTTCCCGCTGCTAGCTAGCTAACTCTCATTCCGCAGTCCTCGGTCGCGTTCCACCACATCCAAGACCTCGTCTCGACCACACGCACCCTCGCGACGTTCCTCAACCCCGGCGGCGTCCTCCTCGTCGTCGACTTTCCGGTCATGGATTTCTCAAAGTTCCCCGCGGATATGCAGAACGACGTCGTCGCGATGGTTTGCGCACCACGGGGTGTCGGAGGAGACGATGCGGGACGCATATGCGCAGGCGGGGCTGCAGGGCTTTGAGTGGACGCTGTTCAAGGGCGCGAAGACGGAGATGCATCCCGAGGAGATGTTTATTGCGAAGGGCGTCAAGGTCTAGCGTTGTTTAAGTGCAACTGGAAAGGAATGGCTGAATGAGTCTGAAATCTTGTTAAGAGGTGTTTTGTGGGCTTTCTGGCGGGCATGGCCCATGTACATGCGTCTTTGCGCATGGGACCGCGATGCTAGGCAGAAACATAAATTTCGGGATGTCGAATGGGTCAAGCAGAGGTGCGACATCCCGATGGAATAGCTCTCGACCTGGAGGCTATTAGCTGACGACCGACCATCACCGGGCGTATATATGCAGCAGCGAAATTGAATCATTTTAGGCGAGGCGTCGCAGCAAGGTATAAGTTCGACAGCCAAAATCTCATCATTTGAGGCGATGCAGTGTGGGTGTGGGTGGGTTTGGCAACAACCACGACTGCGAACCGCCGCGTTTGCAACTCGAAAGGTTGCCCCACGACCGTTATCTCCTATTATCTACAGGTCCAAATGCCAACTCTGAATCACAACTCCGGGCCCACCAAGCGAACCGTCGTACGATCGAGCGTGCTGGACCAACTCTACCTCCAAGCACGACTTGCATGGGGTGGCATACTCTACGGCGAATATGAATCCCTTACCCGAATATCTCGCACACTCTGCGTCAAATCCCATTTCTCCACCAAGCTCTCTGAAGCCCTGACGCTCGAATATATCGCTGCCCACACGACTATTCCCGTCCCACGCGTACACGCAGTCTACAAAGACCGGCGAGGCTACCTCAACATGGTCATGGACTACGTACCCGGGACGGAGCTCGAGAAGATATGGAACGCACTCGGGCACGAAGACCGTTTGAGCATAGTTCGCCAGCTCCGCGGATTCATCGACCAGCTGCGAGCGCTGCAGCCCCCCGACCCTAGGACCGTGCAGGCCGTCGGTGGTGGCCCTTGCAAGGACACGGCGATCTCACCACCGGACTTTGGACCGTTTCCCTCCGTCGCCGCATTCCACTCATTCCTTGGCCACGACTATGTCATCAAGCACGAGTTTCCGGCCGGAAAATTTCCGGATTCGCGAGCCGCGTTCATGGCCTGCACGGCGCGTCCATACCGTATCATGTTTGCCCACTGCGATATTGCGCCTCGGAACATCATCGTTGACGGCAAACAAATTGTCGCCATTGTTGATTGGGAGAAAGCGGGATGGTATCCGGAATACCGAGAGTTTACCCAAACGTTCTTTGCCAACTCGTGGTATCCCCGGGTCTTTTGGGACTTGATGGAGCAGGAGGGATTCTCCCAGAAATATCCAGAAGAGAAGAGTATGGAGGTCATTCTGTCCACTGTATTTATTCGGAATTGAGGAATTGTGCTCGAGCTTGCTTGCGTTTTCCTTTACCTTTAAAGACGTCAGATAGAGCTTGCGGGCATGCAGATGTGGGCGCAGTTGATCCATCATCCTACGGTTGACATTTCTGAACTGTACCACCACCATGACCATGGAACCACCTCGATTTCTCCGTCGTTTCAGCATGTACTCCGCTGCGCGCCCTCAGTATGTTCTCTGCCCTGTAGCCGATGATTGTCGACATCGCCTCAAACCGCTTGACCGGCTCGCCTTCCTTTTTGGGCCGAATCACCCGCATTTCGCGGACGACTGCGGCGCGCTGCAGACAACCAAGACGATGATCTTTGACAGTCCGCAGGGGCTTGAGCGGCGCTGGCTTGGTACAAACAAGCTCTTTAAAAGGCGTCACAACTACTATGCACGACAACCAACTTTTTCTTCACCATGCATCCCCTGGCTTACCTGGGGCTCCTTGCCTTCTCTTTTTCTGCCTCTGCGTTTAACATCGACCTTCCCCAGTTGGCCGAGGACGTCAATACCGTTGAAAGTCGCGTGTTCCCCGGCGCCTCTATTTCGTTCAAAGAGGTGTGTGCCTTCCATTAGAATGCCCTGAATCCGCACGAACTCATGAAAAAAAGACCAAAATTTGCGAAACGACATCAGGCGTCAAATCCTTTGCAGGCTACGTCCGCCTCCAGCCAAACACACTTGCCAACCAGCCATTCGCAATCAACTCGTTCTTTTGGTTCTTCGACGCGCGGTCGCCGGCAGATTCCTCTTCAACGCCTCTCGCGCTCTGGCTGCAAGGTGGACCGGGCTCGCCCTCCGTCGCGGCCGCCGTGGGCGAGCATGGGCCGTGCAACACCAACCCCGACTCGCGCACAACGACGCTCAACCCATGGAGTTGGAACGATAAGAGCGCGATGCTGTACCTCGACCAGCCTGTGCAGACCGGCTTCTCATACGACGTACTCATGTCGGGCACGATCAACGAGACGCGTTCTCCCTTCGTTGCCGCGCCGGCGAATTTTTCGGGCAAGCAGGTGTCGGTGGAGGGCGATGGCCTGACAGCGCTGCCGGGGATGTTTTCATCGCTAAAGGTTTCGGAGACGTTCAATACGACGGCTGCTGCTTCTCGGGCGACGTGGGCTTTCTTGCAGGTCTGGATGCAAGAGTACGCCCTCTTCTTTTGGTTGACGCTCTCTAAACTCACCTTATCGCAGATTCCCAGAGTACAAAGCGCCGAACAGCACAATCTCGATCTGGGGCGAGTCTTACGGAGGTCACTACGTCCCCGGGCTCGCAGCCGAAATCCGCACTCAAAACGCCAACATTTCCGCCCCGGCAATTCCGATCCATATCGAGACCGTCGGGCTCGTCAACGCCTGTGTCGACCACATAACTCAAACGCCAACCTACCCCGAGTTTGCGCGGAACAACACCTACGGGCTGGAGACAATCACCGACGCGCAGCTGCAGACCGCTCGGGATGCGATGCCCGAATGTCTGAAGCTGAGCGCGGAATGTCGTGAGTTGGGTGAGCAGCTCGATCCGGAGGGTTGGGGCGGTGTTAAGGAGGTAAACGACGCATGCGCCAAGGCATATCAATTCTGCTTCGGCACCGACAAAGAACTTTCTCCAATCCATCCGTTCTACGCCACCGGAGTACGCCTCCCTTTATTGTCTCGAGAGAAATTAATCTGATAGTCTGTCCACAGCGCGACCCCTTCGACTTCACGCAAACCCGCCCCAACTCCTTCCCGCCCAAATACGCCGGCGGCTTCCTCAACGACGCCTCCACCCAACGCGCCCTCGGCGTCCCACTCAACTTCACCGGCCTCTCCGCCGCCGCCGCCCAATCCTTCCTCCTCACCGGCGACTTTGTCCGCGGGCACGGGCTCGCCACCCTCGGGAGCCTCCTCGCCGACGGCACGCGCGTCGTACTCATGTACGGCGACTCGGATTACCAGTGCAACTGGCTCGGCGGGGAGCAGCTCAGCCTGGCTATAAACGCCAGCGCGGAGGCGAGCGCCGCGTTCCGCAGTGCGGGGTACGCCGACCTCGCGACGAATGCGACGTACCGCGGCGGCGTCGTGCGCGAATCCGGTGGACTGTCGTTCGTGCGTGTGTTCAACGCGGGCCATCAAGGTTCGTTTCCAGGCTCTCGTCAATCCTTTGTTCTAACCACGTCCTAGTCCCATACTACCAGCCCGAAACCGCACACGCAATATTCACCCGCGCCGTCCTCCACACCGACATCGCAACCGGCCAAACGCCATCCTCCGCCGCCTCGTCGACGTCGGGCCCTGCGAGCAGCTTCTCGATGTCCAACACCGTCCCGCCTGCCTACCCACACGAATGCTACGTCTGGGACATTCTTGAAACATGCAACGCGACGGAGACGGCGCTACTCGCGTCCGGACGCGCGATAGTGAAGGACTTTGTTCTTGTTGGGGAGGAGCCTGTTGGTGCGGGAGGGCTTAGCACCGATAAAGGCGCTGCGAGGGGGAACAGCGGGCGCGTCGGCTTGGGATTGTTGGCGGCATTGTTTGCAGTCTACTCCTTAGCATAATAATACCCTTTGGCCTTCGGCGCGTAAAACGAACGCGTCTTGCCAGCCATCAATTGGTTCCGTGACCGCGTCAGCCAGTCAAAAAAAATCCAAGAAAGTCGCATTCTCATAAAGATACAGCCGACACACTACAGAACTACAGGCCCGTGCACGACACCCCTCCTTACCTCCTTCTTCGCCCTCAACCGCGCCAAACTCAACGCCCTTGCTCGCATACTAACATCTTCCCAAGTCGAGTATTCCGGCTCGTATTCGATCGATTCCGAGGGCGGAATACCCTGCCCGTGGCCGCGATCCGACAATGCCCGCGGAAACAAGACACCAACATCATCCAAGTCGTCATCACCATCCGCCTCGTCGCCAGACATATACCCCTCCGCCTCCACCTGAGGCGTAACAGGAAGCACCTCCTCCTCCGTCCCCGACGACGCCGCATACTTCTGCTGCGCCTTATCCGAGAACGTCACCGAGCCCGAAGAAAGCGACGACAACAACGACACGCTCGAGTTGGCGTTGGCCGCCAACGCCCACGGGCGCGACGAAGACGCGGACAACGTCGCGGGAATCGCGGGCTCGCGCTGCGGTGGCTCTTCCTCCTGGATCCCTTCCCAGATAACACCAACGCGGTCAGCGGCACGCGCGAGCAGTCCCATCTTCGCGGGCATCGACGTAGAGGTAGGCATGGCCGGCCGTTCGACGTCCGGTCGCATTGTCGATTCGCGGAGTTTGGAGGCCAGGGGCGGTGAACGCCCGCCAAATCGGTGCAGTAAACCTGCGCGCCGCGGGGCATCAGGAATTGGAATGGGGTCGGAGCTCGAAGCGGCGTTGGCGAGGGCATGAGGACCAGTCAAGGATGCGGAGGGGGGAGTGTAGAAGCAAGATCCGTGGTCGACGCTGACTGGGCAAAGAGCGTCATCGCCGAAGCTGAACGGGGCATTGACGACTTCTTCTTCCAACCAGCGGGCACATGAACCCCCGCAGCCGCCAGAACGCGTTTAACGCCCGCGTGTCCGCGAGGGTTTTGCATCCTGTGGGCGTATGTGCATCGCAAGCTTCCGTTATTACTCGAAATCGATCAGCAAAAGCCAAGTCACAAGAAACAAAGAACACCTACCCGCATTCAAACACAAACTCTCCTCCAAGCAGCTTGATATCTCCGCCTTTGGCCCAGATCGGCAGCCCGGAGCGGACTGCGCGCAGAAGAACCGAGCCGATGCCCGACAACGTCCCATGCGTCGCGTACGTCGGATCGGCATGGTCATCTCCGGACGCCGCTGCGTCTTCAACGGGCGAAGAAGGAGGCGCGCCGACCCATCCCATTCCGAGCGCGCTATAAACGCCGTCCGTGGGAGATGGATCGACAAAGATACGGATGCTGGCAACTCCGCGCGAGCTGGTGCTCGCGGTCGGTTCCTCCGAGGACGGGAACTTGAATGAAGCAAGATACTTGGCGGAAAGTGTGTGGGCGCCGGGAGCAATGAGCAGAAGATGGGTGTTGTCGTTGGGATCCGCCGCAGCATCGATGAGGCGCTCGACGAAGGCAAACGGGGGCTCGTGATGACCAGCGGTACAACCTGGGCAATCGAGCGAGTGAGGGTTCTGTGGCGGCGCATTTGCGGCTGCACGAACGCCTCTGGCGAGAGCGATGAGGTAGTCGGAGCAGTTGCTGCACCAGAAGTGGCGCAAGAAGACGACCAATGTACGGCGAACGTCTTGAGCCGATTCGGCACCGATGGCGCTTGCTCCGAGATCGAGGGACTCGCGGGACATGCCCAAAAGTACGCCAAATGGGACGCGAACACCCGTAGGCGATATTAGCGGGAGACGTGCCGCATGTGCGAGAGAGGCGGATGTGGGAGGCGTAAGGGGAAGTAGTGGCGCCGAACGGAGCGATTTCGTGCTCAAAGACGTTTGGAGCGACGGGGACTTTTTCAAGACGGAAGGTCGTTGACGCACGGAAGGGGCGGGTGCATGGGACGCTAAGGACACTGGGCCGAGTTAGCTGACGAACATTGCCGGGTGGCATTCATACCCGAATGACCGTCGACAGACCAGGACGTGCCGAATTTACGCAACGACGAGGCGCCTGCAGGGATAGGATGAGCATATCGAAGTGAAAGACGCGTCGCCAACGTACCTGAATACAAAGTTCCGACTTCGGACGGCGACGTAGAAGATTTCGGAAACTCAATCGGCGAGACCGGCGGGGTCGTTGCGTCAGTGTCGGCCGAGGAACGCGAAGATGCGGAAGTCGAGAACGCGCTCAAGGGCGGCGAGTCCATGGCGGGCGGGACTGGAAGATCCATCAAGGCGAACGGACGCGACGACGCCTTCAACGCCACGAGCTCGGCGGTGAGCATATCTGGCGGGAACTCGACGGGCGAGGGCCCTGAGATCTTCCTGGTTGGCGACGGCGGCGGGTTGGGATGGAGGAGACGGGCGAGACGAGTGCGCGTGCTACTCGATCTCGGCGTCGGCGATGAAGCCGTCGACTGAGTTCGTCGGCGTGTATAGTGCGGCTGTGTGGACGACGTAGGTGGCGCCGGGGATGTCTGGGGAAGCGGCGAGGCGGCGTAAAGGGCAAATGAATGGCGCGTCGGTAGCGAGGTGGGCACATCGTCGGCGAGGCCGGCGGTGTCGAGGACGGGTACGGGCTTGCGACGGACGGCGGTCGCCATAGGATGTGGGGAATAGATAGGGCAGGAGAGGGAGATGGTGGTGGTATAAGACTGAGCTGGTAAAACGCGGTTCCTGCCCGGTTGCCATTCGGGCTCCTTGAGGCAAAGCCACGTTTCCGGCTTCTTCGCTTTACGGACCTGAATTCAACGCGGTTTTGTAGCAAATTCGACGCGTTTCTGAAGCAAATTCGTCGTAGCAATCGAGGGTCTCCGTTGGTTGAAGGCAAGTTGCGATAGCTCCCGGCCTGGGACCTCTGACCACCACCACCACTACCCGAATACCAGCATCCAGCCTCATTTGACGATTATCTGGCTATTGCCAACTGGAGACGATTTCATACCACCTTCAAATGCAGTCTGGTGCTCGGTAGCCATCCTGGTTTCTATGCAGCAAAAATGCAGAAACTAGAGGACGCATTCATTTATCCTCAATCTAACCGCCTGGGCACAAAGTATACTCGACTCTTCCGCACGGTAGCTCCTTTTATAACCCCACTTTGCCGTCCGGTCCTCGTATTACGCTAAGACAGGAAATATTTGGCTGGATCCTCAAGCAACTGAGCTCGTGAGTCCTCTCAGCCAATCCCTACCGCCCCGGCGTCGATTTCGACCAACGATTTGAGTGTTTTCGAATTGCGGGTCGCAACCAGGCAGGGTATGTCAATGCCCACTCCGTCCCTGCATGCTCGCGTTTGCTTACGCCTTACAGAATATTTGGCTTATTAGCTCGGATTCTTCGTAAAGAAAGGTTGGGCTTGGTTCTGCATCTTCCTTCTCTGAGGACTCGCCAATTCCGCGCAGCTGATGGACTCCCGAGTACATTGTCGGAGGGATCCGCTGCAGCTGCTTTCTTTCTTAGCCTGACTTCAGCTTCAGCCACACGATGATCCAAGACGCTATACCGTGTGCTGGCGGTTGGCCCCTTCGTTTTGCTGCGGCAACCAGGATTTGCGGCGTGAGCCCTTCCTGCGTCAGCTTATGGCTTTGAGACCCTTGAACCATGTCCCCAAACTTCACAATTGCAAAGCGCTCCACTTCTTCGTCTTCAAGCTCAGGGCCAATAAGCTCCGAAGGGCTAGATGGTCCCTGAAAACTGTTGGCGCGTCCGAGCAATCTCCAATGAACACGACGCGACGCGTTTCCTTTCACGTCGGACTCCGAACGCGCTTCCCAGTTAGCTCTCAAACTCGTCCAAACGCCGCTTCGCATATATCCTGTATGGCCGTAGAACGCGTAAAGCCCTCGAATACCCAAATCTGTATACCCTCGGGAATTGTGACCCGCCTACGTCTGCACCACGATGTCGGAGCCATTCGACGTTGAGCGCGAGGCGCTCCTCCCGGCGTCCAAGAACCACAAAGCAGACGAGCTGCTTGTACCCCTACCCCATTCCTGCTACTCCCGTCCCCGCTTCAACCTTAACCACCTCCTCACCGCATTCGTCGCGGGTACCCTCGCATGCTTCGTCGCGCAGTACGCTATCTGCGGCTCCGACTGCTTCATGTACCGTAGAGCAGCCTCGGGAACTGAGCAGGTTGCAGTTGCAGCTGCGCCCTGGGCTGGGTCGACGGAGCGACACGACTTTCCGCCCACATCGCCAACGAACGCGTTCCCCTCGATGTTCCCCACCAACGTCGGCTACCCCGGAGGTACACCCACCGGCGCAGAGGCTGCTGTTATCGCCACAGCACCCAACCAGCCCCTGCATACGGCCGCCGCCTTGCTCGTCACGCCCGAGTCAATCCCGGGCTCCGCAAAGAACAGCTCGTTCAACATGCTGCGCAACTGGGGCAATCTGTCGCCGTGGTACAGCGTCGAGAGGGGCGCGTTTGGGCTGGATTCGGGTGCGGAGGTGCCAGAGACGTGTCGCATTACGGGTCTGCATTTGCTGCACCGTCATGGGGCGAGATACCCGACGGCTTACGGTGCGTGGTCTGTTCTCTGTACTTCTTGGTTCTAACGAAATCCAGCAACGTATGGTGGTCCTTCCAAGCTGGCCGGAAAGCTCAATCCCGTTGCGGACAAATGGACGGCCTCCGGCGCGCTTGAATTCCTCAATGACTGGTGCGCTGTCCGTCTTTGCACCTTTGCCACGTCTCACCCGAATACAGGACGTACAAGCTCGGCGAAGAGGGTCAGTTTCTGCCCACGTTCGCGTTTAATATGCTCACCCAACGCAGTCTTGACACCGTTCGGACGTCAACAACTGTGTACGCGCGTTCCGTGAAGGCAGTCTTCATTTTATAACGTCCTCCAGTCGACCTCGGGATTTCGACGCGTCTCAAGTATGGTTTCTTGCTCAAGGTAAGCTCGCTCCACGCGCTCCGTTCTGTTCTCATCTCTTCTCAGAACTTCACGGAAACAAACACCATCCCCGTCTTCCGTACCGAGTCGCAGTACGTATCGCGCCAGAACATCCGCATCCTTTTCAACGTTGCTGCGCAGAGATCGCATGCTTGCCTCTGCAATGAACTTTGCCATCGGGTTCTTTGGCTATCCTTTCGAGGGTCAGTACCAGCAGAGTATTACCGTCGAAGCAGACGGAGTAAGCTCTCTGCCTAGCTTGCATTCTACTTCTAACCTTTCGCCGCAGTTCAACAACACCCTTGCACCATACAAGACGTATGTCCGCTCCGAGCACCTTTCCCAGCCTAACGCGTCTACAGGTGCCCGAACGCCAACGTCAGGTCTATCTCTGACCGCGGCCGTTCGTACGTCGCGAAATGGGCGTCGATCTACCTCGAGGGCGCGCGGAAGCGTCTCCAGCCGCAGATCAAGGGCTTCTCGCTCGACATCGAGGACATCTACATCATGCAGCAGCTCTGCGCGTACGAGACGGTCGCGCTCGGCTACTCCAAGTTCTGCGAGCTGTTCACCGAGGATGAATGGGAAGGGTTTGACTACTCGTGCGTGGTGTTGTTCTTGAGGTTATTTGGCTAATCGTCGACAACAGAATGGACTTGTACTTCTGGTACAACTCGGCGTTCGGATACGCGTTGGGCCGCTCGCTGGGCGTCGGATACGTCCAAGAGCTCGTCGCGCGCCTCACGCATACGCCGATTGAGACGCACAACTTTTCTACCAACGCGACGCTGGACGACAACCCGATTACGTTCCCGCTGGGTCAGAGCTTGTACGTCGACGCGACGCACGAGGTCGTCGTCTTGCAAGTGCTAACCGCGCTGAATCTGTCGACCCTTGCGGCGCAAGGCCCGCTCCCCGCCGACCACATCCCAGAAAACCGCACCTTCCGCTCATCCAAGCTCGCGCCATTTGCGACCAACGTGCACTTCCAGCGTACGTCCCGTCCTGCTTTCCCTTCCTTCTCAGCTAACTCTGCGCTGCACAGTTCTGGAATGCACTTCCACCCCCGACCCACAGATCCGCGTCATCGTCAACGACGGCGCGGTCCCGCTCACGGGGATCGAGGGGTGTCCGGCGCAGAAGGACGGGATGTGTCCCGTCGCGACGTTCGTCAAGTCGCAGAAGAAGATTATCGGGGAAACGAGCTGGGAGTATGATTGTCATGGGGACTGGACTATCCCGGACGGTTGGGATACGACGACGGGGGACACGCCGAAGTAGGCAGACTGGACAGTGGTAGCATACAAAGTTGGTGGTGTAATTATAGAGCATGTCCGGAGCTGAACACAAAGGAAGACAAGTCATTGAAGCATGTTGCAGTCCGAGAACGTGATAGATTGCAGAAATCGAACCGCGAGAAATTCAGTTTTATTTCCGAAGCCGATCCACATCGTCTGTGCATGTCTTCTTGTGGTACGCATCCCATGCGCTCCGCTGACAAGTCGCGTCGCAATATGCCGGTCCTTTGCATCTAAAAACAGTGAGCGCCATGTTCTCTGCAAGATCGAATTTAAAATATCAGACCTTCCGCATGCCTTGGGAGCATCGGGCTTCTTCAAACACCACGCACAATACACGCTCTTTGCTGATATAGCGCCAACCGCGTCCAGCGAAGCCTTGTACTTTGCAAGCCGGTCTTTCCCTACAAACTTTGGTAGTTGGTGCACAAGCCACTCCTCGTCCTCGGGCGCGAAGCGCACGAGCCGGCCTTCCGCAAGAATGAGCAGCTCAACCGTCGGGTCGACAGTCTCTTCGTCTGCCACGAGGCGGGAATACTCGGGCGACGCCTGCACCTCTTTGACCACCGTCACGAGCTTGGGGAGGACGATGCGGAAACCGACTGGGCTCGCGCGCAGCTGGTCGAAGATGACTCCCTTGGTTTCGCCGTTGACGCGAGGAGAGGCGAGCAGGATCGCGTAGGCGTCCCAGAGCTGCTTGCCGTATAGCTTGTCGTGGTAGGTAGCGATGTCTTTTCCGAGCGACGCGATGAGTGCGAGGACGACGGAGGGACTCCATGCGCCGTCGACGTCGGTGTTTCCAACAATTACATGCGTGAAGAGATTCATGACTGCTTGGGACGGCGCAGCGTGGGCGACGAGCCTCGTCAGACAGGAGTCGAGGCGAAAGCGGCGGTTCTCCAGCCAGGTGGGTTCGGTCCAGATGAACGCACGAGCGGTGTTGAGATCGTAGCTGGGGAACTGCGCCATTTGGGACATAAGAGCCTGCAGGGGATGAGGAAGAGCGCGTGTCTGAGGACGTAGATCACATTGCCGTAGACTTGGTCCTCGAGGTCCCGGGGGACGATGTTCTGCGGGAAGGGCTTGGCGCGGATGCTGACCATAACATGCATGGATTTCTCGAGATTCGAGGAGATCGGCCTACATTACACAGTTAGAGCAACCAGACAGAGCAAATAGTAGCACCCACTCGAAATATCTGACCCAAAACCTCCGTGAACGCTGGTTTTTCGCAGCTGCCTTCCGATCCCAGAGCTGCTGCTTCTCGGAGGAGAGCCTCTCATACGAGCTCCAGTCGTTCGCTAAGCGCTAGGATCAGTTTTGAGTGGACCCACAAACGCCAACTGTCGCACTCTTCTCAGCGCACAGCTCCCCTGGAGTGACGCCCTCCAGGTCGAGGAAGTCCAGACCTTCGTTCATGGCGCTGTGCATGATATTCGACCGCCCGAAGCATTCGAGCTGCTCCTTGAGGATGCGGACACCGTCAGACATTCGTGGCGGTGGGTCATGGGATTCGATGGCGGAGTTTGATTAGTCATGCGACGCGGAGGGGCAAAGCTACGCCACCCTCTACCATAACACACGGAGGCCACAGTTCCGCGACTGTGGTGTCCTATTATTGATGCAAAGAGACCGACTCACCGACTGCTGGTGAAGCAATGTCAACATCACATTTCAGCACTTGCCGGCCATCGAACAAAGAGCTCTTTGTCAGAACATTTGGTAAATTGCGGCGACACGCGCAAGGATCGGTATCGCGATTTATTTTATTTAGATACTTCAAAGATACCTCCACAATGTCTACTCTATGCTTCTTCGTTGGCGGACACCCCAAATTTAACTACCAGCCGGCGTGGACGCTTGCCATCGATTGTCTCACCAAGGACAGCAGGTTGGTGGAGGGAAGTGAACGGTGGGGCCGGCGCGCGGCGCGGGACGGGGACCTCCAGTAAATTCATGTCAAATTTCGGGTGCGATTACGAAGCAGCGGCCTTAAAAAGCGCGTCAGGGGAGAAAGGTTTAGACCTCACACTTCCCCCATAGCTAGGCATGCGCGGGCAACCCAGGAATCTCAACCGCCCCGCTACGTAGCCGTGTATTCCGTATCACTCGATACAGAATATTCGGCGCCGTAGCAAAAAGGCTGGTCGAGATCCCTTGGTCGTCTGTCTTTGCTCCTCGCCGTCTTGCATCTTTTACTTTCCAGACGACGCCGCGACGGAGATGAACGTACCACAAAACAAAATCGGGGTGACGATAAGCGCACCGTCCGCGCGGCGGCCCTTCCATTTCTGTCTGCGTTGACATCCGCAGGCGGATGCACGACAAGATGCAATCCGGGTGAGAGCGCGGGTTCCCCGTCGGTGCGTGCCGAATCCAAGTGTGAGTGCGTGAGCATGTGGGCGTTCATTCAAAACAAACAGGAACTCGGCCACTCGCATCAAAATATCTGGGCCTTTGCTCAGTACTTCCAAAGGCGGCCTGACAAGTCCAGAACCTTGTGGGACGTGTGGGGCGCGTATAGCCATGCATGCAGCCGCAAATAGATTTATATTTGCAAAGGTTCTGCCCGGACGCGGAGTCGCGGACGGTCCTTTTTGCTTATAGACCTACTTAAGCTTATGAAGTTGCCGTCAACGTTCTGCAAGACGCCCGTCGGCCAACCAGCGATTAATGAGTGCCAGCGACTCGGCTGGCTTGTCGTGCGGAACCTGGGCACCCCGATTTGTTAGCAAGATCAGGCGGGAGCAGAGACGGAGAGATTCAAAAGTCAAAGAAGAAGGCGCGTACCATGTGTCCCGCATCCCAGACGCTCGCAAACGTCAGCCCACCAAACTCTCGGAAATCTCCCGCCGCCACGCCGTCAAGCACCAAAGCACGCAGGGGCTGCGCAGCAAACTCCGTCTGTCCGTGCCATTGGAGTTTCAGCGCTGTACGCTCGACGCCGATGTAGTTGCACGCGACATCGGTGGTACCGGCGAAGAGGAGGACGCGCACGTCCCGGTCAAGAAGCGCGGCGATGTGCGCCGTGCTGGAACGCATGATGTCCCCTGAGGCGGCAAACGCCTGATTGACGGTGAAGTTGGCCATGGTTATGTTGGGAAAGGACGGCGCCGGAGGGACGCCCAAGATTTCACGCGTAGCCGGGGAGTTGAGGTACTCTGCAATCTCCCTGCATGCAAGATTATTATGAGGCTTACGATCCCGATAACATACTTGGTTATGGGATAGCACAGCGTGTCGCGGACTTCGCCGACGCACTTTGTCCGCATATCGTACGCATTTCTCCCTAGAATATGTTTACAGCAGAGATGCTAATACTTCACTGGCAGAGACTTACCGGTCTCGTCGAACAGGGTACCAAATACCCCGCAGAACGAAACTGCTGCTTCGCAATCAATAAGGTCAAAAGTGTCGCGGCAGTGCTTTTGAAGTGCGTTTTGGCATCGAGGCAGGAGCGTCTTCATCCGAACGCAGTTTGTGGAGGATATTGGTCATGGCCAGCAGCGGAAATTGGCACAAACCCAATTGACTGGATCGGCGGGACGTTCGGCCGCGTAATCGTACACTGAATATCATAGTACGACGTGAAGCAGCTGCAATACTTGAATAATCTCACGTAGAGTATAAACAAGGGAGCTCACTGGTACGGGTCCGAACACCCATTCCCTGCCCTACGTCAGTTCAACAGTAGCGGTTAAACGAAACTTGCCAATAATCGCGGAGACGAGGTTAATCGGTTTCTCCATCCGCTTGTTTTGATCGTATACTTCAGAGGCAAACAGCGGGACATACCGACCCTTGACCTCGTCAGACCAGAAATAAATCTATTGGACAACATACCCCAAAGGATTCGCCGGCGATATGGAACGGGCGTCCCTGCAGACCCATGGCCTCGAAGAATATCGATAAGAACGCGGCGACGTCTTTTGCGGCTGCTTCGGTTGTGTCCTACGCGCAAATGAACTTGACTGTCCACACCGAGAAGAAAGACCAACGATGCTTTGTCCATATTCAGCGTACGAAAAGCCGACGCCAACGGGTTGCTCAAGGAATATCATGTTCGCGTTCGTGGTCCATGAGTATGGGTTAAACTCGGTCTGGTTCTCGGATACGACGGTGCAGGGGCCTGGAATTGCGTTGAGCGCTGCATCGTGAATGCAGAGACGCACCTAGTTCCATGAAAAGCCCAAGCGCGGAAGATCCCCCTGGACCGCCATTCAGCCATAACATCACATCGTCTTCAGCGGGGGTTCCACGGCTTTCGAAGTAGTAGAAAAAGAGGTGTCGCGCTTGGAAGTCGATGTAGCCGCAATACGATCTGCTGGCGCGTGAACTGGGTGGTGTTCGGGCTAGAGAAGGGCGCATACTTGACACTAGAGTCACAGAAGCCAGTAGTTTCCTGCTCAACGCGTTCAAGAGCAGAACTGAATGCGATGAGGACCAACCTTGATCCGGACGGCGTACCCCGGAAATGCCGCGTTCGTGAACGTTGTGAACGCGTTCTGCGATGTAGAGAAGGCTTGCTGAGATGCAATAACAAGCGGAGGGGCTGCGAGGGCGAGAATCACAGCAGAGACCTTCATGGTGAGAAGCAAGGACTGCGCCGCGTCGCGGCGCCGGCATCAGCGTGGTGTTCAATGCTTGCTTCCGGCTCCCATGTCCAACAGCGGCCTAATCCGCAGGCCTGCGCAGCCAGTTTTATCGCGGGCCGTGAAGGTCGCGTATTTCGATGGTGGCGGCAGTGCGCCAACAAGCGCCGGCAATCGAAGCTTCGATTCGGCTCCAACCCCAACTTGACTAAACCCACAATGGGACCCCGCGCCCACGCGCAGCTGGAGGGCCCCTCGCTCTATATCGACGCGGCCGTGTTCGCCTCTGCCCAGGAACAAATCCAGGCCGTCTTCGAGGCGACGTTCCCCTCCGCGACGCTCACGTTCGCGCTGAAGCACAAAGGCCGTACTTCCATATAAACTTCCCGGACGCCTTAGCAGGTAGGTCCAGCCGTTCTCACAGCGAAAGAACACGAAACGAGGTCGGTTTCAAGCGGAGAAGGCGCTCGCGGTGTTGCGCGGAAATCCCATCCCTGACGTTGAGACCATGAAGGCCTGAGAGATCGTCTTGTATTTCGAACGCGGCCTTTTAGTTTGTCGTCTGCGCCTCTGAGCGTGTCGTGGACGCATGTAGAGCTTCCTGGTACATAGTCGACTTTGAGTCTGCAATTTCGATTTCTTGGTTTTTCAGTGCGCGAGAGTAAGAACCGTGCAACTTGCTTCTTACCGTCATGTATCCAAGCTGCTTTTCTAAGAAAGCACGCGTCGTCTGCTGTCTAGGACTTGCCACTGTAAAGCCTTGGGAGTAACTCAGTAAAGTGACTCCAGGTCCTTGCTTTAGCTTGTTCCACCATGTACTCGAAACCACATCCTCACATAACTACCCCCACCCTCTTTCTGGACTCTGTTCATGCCCGCATTTCGGAAGAAGACATCAAGCAAGCTCTCGTCGACTATCCAGGAGTCTCCTTGAAGCTCATTAAGCCCAAACGGCGGCGCAACTTCCACCGCGTCGACTTCGAGGACCTGGCGTCCGGTAAGGCTCCTTTACATGCTTCCGTGCCGGTATTTAACATTCCTTTGCAGCGGAGAAAGCCCTCGCGGTCCTGGGTGCTCACCCACTCCCAGGCATCCAGCCTGCGCGGAGCCTAGAACTCAGCTTCAAGCCTCCGCGGCCGCAGAACTCGCCAACCGACAACTTGAAGGCTACAGCATACCCCCGCCTCGTCAAGAGCTGGGGAACCGCCAGACCTGCGCAGGACCTCTTTGGTGCTCTTCGTGGTTACGGCCCTATCGCCGGTGTTTATGTCGACGACATTGTTGGGGGCTTGGTGCAGTTCTGGGCAGAAGAGGACGCGCGAGCGGCGCAGGATGGCGCTGTCGGGCCAACGGGGAAGCGGCTTCACCTGGTTCCGTATGACCCCTGCTCGGTTTTCTGTTCGGTGAGTGGTGGCGAGAGTCCTTTTAACCCGTCGCCTGCTCAGATATCCTCAGAATATCCACTTCGATATCGACGCGACCACTCTGCGCTCATACTTCGAGAAGGTACGCCCTGACCTTTCCTCCAAAGCCGTCCGCTCATTTGCCATAGTTCGGGACCATCACAAGGTGACGATACTAAACACGAGCTATTCGTTCCACAACTCACATTCCTCAGCGCCGAGATACTTTACAACCCCCGAACTCAAAAAAGCCGTGGTTTGGGCGTGATCTCGTTCTTGAATGCCTCTCAGGGTTTCGTCCTTTTGTCTTTCCGTTTCATCGAATTAACGACATCGCAGCTATCGCCGCCATTCGCGGCATGCACGGATGCGAACTAAACTGGCGCAAGATATCGGTCTCATACCGTACCTTGAAGCCCGACGAAGCCACGATACCCGGTAGCCTAACCAATTCGGAAACAAACAGCTGGGAAACAGCCGCGAGCACCTCCGAACCAGCCAAGGCACCCAAGATTGTCCCCGTCTCGACCAAATGCCCTTCTTGCGCCGACTTGAGCGCGCTTCGACTTCTTTGCGACGAAGTCAAGCATCGTCTCGCGACCCAAGCGGAAGCTGGACGGCTCCGCGCGGAGATTCACGAGGCAGAACGCGTCACCCATCAAGCACGACTCGACGAAGAAGCAAAGCAACGGGTTGCCGCACTTGCTGAGAGGGATCGCGTTCGTGACGAGTTGGATCAGACGCGGTCGACTCACGAACAGGAGATGGCGGAACGCGCGATGGATTATAAGCGTCTCCTCGCGCGGGTTAACGCAGAGATCAAGCTGCGCGCTTCGTTAGAGACGAAGAACGACGATTTGCGGCAGCAGCTGGACGCGCTGAAGCGCGTCAAGGAGACGGAGAACGCGGACCGTGTTCAAGGGCTGCCAAAGCTCAAGGCCTTGTACGAGGACGAGGTCAAGCAGCGCATTGCTGCGGAGAAGTTGCGCGACCGTCTTCGGAACGCGTTGGACGCGTCTACCCGTGCTGAAGAGTCGGAAGCCGCAAAGTCCGCTATTCTCGGAGCGCGGCTGGCCGAGGCGGTCAAGAACCGAGTCGCGGCCGACGCCAAGGCTGAGAAGCTGGCGCGCAAGATTGAGGAGCTCAAGCGCGCCAGGCAGGATGATGGTGTCAAGGCGCGTAAGGAGGCCGACGCGCGGGTGGCGTCTTTCGAACGCGAACTTCTCGGGCTCATGCGCGCGCGGGAGCTGGACGCGAAATCGCATGTAAAGATCGTCGCCGAGCTGCAGGGAGAGCGCGACCGCGAAATCAAGCAACGCGAGCTTCTTCAGACCGTTCGCGATGGGCTGAGAGCGCAGCTTGAGGCGGTCAGACATAACCATGCGGCTGATGTTGCCGAGCACGCAAAAGAGAAGGAAAATATGCAGACTCGGTTGGACGATCAGAAGGCGGCGATGTTTGTCCAAGCCAAGTGGCTTAAAGGGCAATTGGCGACGATGGAGCGCGCTCGGGACGTCGCCGAGTCAAAACTCAAGATGTTTGAGCTTGATGAGGGACGTTCGATGCGGCAGGAGCAGCAACGCAAGAAGGCGGAAGAGGTCCGTCGCCAGCAGGAGGAGATGGCGCGCAAGAAGAAGATGGAAGAGATGGCCGAGCAGGAACACCAGAGGCAAGAAAAGTTGCGGCAACAGCGAAAGGAGCAAGCGAGGGCGGAAAGAGAACGTATGGC
This sequence comes from Mycena kentingensis (nom. inval.), assembly GCA_014461125.1. Taxonomy (NCBI): domain Eukaryota; kingdom Fungi; phylum Basidiomycota; class Agaricomycetes; order Agaricales; family Mycenaceae; genus Mycena; species Mycena kentingensis (nom. inval.). The sequence continues at coordinate 641,264 of JACAZG010000019.1, read as the reverse complement.
GCGCGAACAAGAGGAACGCGACCGCAGAGACGCCGAAGAGAACACCGAGCGCCAACGCATGCAGCAATATCGGAAAGCCGCCAAGAAGGAAGACAAGCGTCTGCGGAAACGCGACGAAACTACTTTCGGCGCGAGGACTGCGGCTTGGACCAAAACGCGTGCCGTCCTTCGTTTCAAGATTTTGGCGCCCGTCTTCGAGGCGGAAACGTTTTCGGAGACGAAGCCATTGACGATGCGCGCGGTTCCTTGGCCAGTGCTAACGGACCCGAGCGACCTCTGCGTCGAGGACATCACCTGGGCGCAGGTCGAGCAGTTCTTTGCTTACTATCAGCAGATGGAGGGTGTCGAGCCTGCGGAATACCGTGAGCTGGTGAAAAAGGCGCACCAGTTCTTCCACCCGGATCGGTGGCGGTCGAGAGCGATACTTGCGACGATTTTAGATGAAGATGTTCGGTTGGCGCTCGAGGCTGCGGGGAATGTGGTTGCGCAAGCGCTGACTCCGGTCTGGATGGCCTCCAGGCAATACAAGTAGCACTATAGGTGCAGTAATGAATCTGGTTTTTACGAATCTTGAGACGACCGTGACCAGTGACCCGGTCCTTCACTTCTCGACCACAATGCCGAAAAGTCAGAGTCTATCCCGCCCCCGCTCGGCGTCGACGCACCCTATGGCGCCGCGCTCCAACCCTTCCACCACTCGCCCTACCACGCGTTCCGTCTCGCCACTCCGGGCCAGCGCGACATCCAACACATCCTCCGCCTCCGCCTTCAGCACCAACAAGTCGAGCAGCGCTTCCGCTCGCCACACGTCCGGAGGCCATTTGAAAACCCAACAACGCCGCTTCTCGACGCCTCTGTCGTCCCCCGTCCCGAAGACGCCAACTCGCACGCGCAACACGAACAGTGGTAGCATCCCGCCGCTCTCCTCCGCACCGTCTACGCCCGAACCCAAGTACGATGCAACGGTTATGGACGTCGTGCTGCCCTCCCCGACGCGCTCGTGCTCGGCGATGTCCGCGTTGAGCAAGCACATCCAGCAGGAGGACGCCGTAAAGAGCAACGTAGATGAATACGGGCAGGAGGGCGGGGTCGCCGATACGGATGGAGGAGACGGGAAGGTGGTTTGGCGAGCTGAGAATGCGGGTGACGAGAAAGACGATGCCGACCTTCAAGGAGCGCCAGGATCGCCGGTCGAACACACTCAATCGCTCGCGCCTCCGCAGTACGACGCAGCTTATATCGAATCCTACCTCAAGTCGGTTCAATCTGCGCCGACATTCGAGCAGCCGAACTGGCGTAGCGTCCCGTGGTCTCCGTCGCAGGGAAGAAGAGGATACCAGTCCCGTTCGCGTCGTTCCATTCTTTAGAATATAGACTGTCTACTGCTGCATGTACCGTACATCCTACTTGTGTAACCAGAGAAATGCCCGAGCTAGCTGGACGGCGAGCGACGCGTTCGTGACAACCGACTTTCCCTTCTTCCATGACCATCCCACTCGTGCCGTTCCTGTACGTACAGTGGGCTCGCCTTTCGCCCAGCCTACAGCTCCACGTTCTCGCCACAAATTGACACGACGCTTCTCTCGCAGCCGCGTGTGGCCTTCTGGAACCAGCGGAAGGAAACCAACTATGGACGTGTGCCTGGATACAGTCCATGGCTTCCTCAGCGCATCCATTCTTGAAAGCCCCGGAGCTCTTCGTCGACCTCTCTCGCACCAATGTCTCGGAAAACCAACTCCGCAAGGTGTTGGAGCAAGATGCGCCGTCCCTGGCCAACATCCAGCTCGTCCTGCCGCAAAGTCGAACACATTTCTTCAAAATCACCTTTCGCGGCCTGCACGCAGGTGAGCGCAGGGCCCCGGCCTTTCGGGTCATTCTAATCGGCGTAACTGTAGCGGAAAGAACGCTAGCGGTTCTACATATGACCCAGCAGACCATCCCCGCGTCAGGTAAGGTGTTCCAGCTCGAATTGAGCACCAAGCCGCCGCGGTTCTCGCCCCTCAAAGCGGACGCGCCGACCGCTATCCCGAGGCTCGTGAAGGGATGGACTGACAGCCCGCGGCGGCTTTTTGACGTTTTGCGCCGCTTCGGACCCATCTTCCGTATCCGCAAACATCCCATCGTCGGCGCTCTAGTCCAGTTTTGGTTGGAGGACCATGCGAGGGAGGCGCAGATGGACTTCGAGGCGATGGAGGTTTACAATCCATGCACGGTTCTCTGCTCGGTGCGTCGTGTTGCTCCGCGTTTGATTGGTTTTGACGACCGTTGGAGAACCTCGCGCTCGACGTCGGGGCAGATGTTTTGCGGTCTTATTTTGAGAAGGTACGCGACCACATCCTCACGTCGCACTTTCTAACGCTGCTTAGTACGATATCGTCAAGTATGTATGGCGTCCCAACTCGACGTCTTCCTTGCTAAACGTGTTGCTCAGCGTCGAAATAATGCGCACGCCAGGAGGGAGTAGTACCGGTTGTGCCATGGTCGTCCTTGGGTCGTATACAGCAGGTTCGATTCGGTTTTCCCTGTTCTATGCGTAGCTAACCCATTCTTAGTCGACGCAGCCGTCGCGGGAATGAACGGCAGCGAAATCCATTGGAAAAAAATCTCCGTGACGCCCTACTACGCAAAGCCCAGCATCGACGACGCGCACCTCAAATCGGCATGCAACATCCCGAAAGCGAAGGAGCCGACCAACGTCTGCGCGCAATGCAAGGCGCTGCAGCAACGATACGACCAAGAGGTTGCGGCACGCATCGCGTTGCAAATCGAGGTCGAGCAGCTGCGCGGGGAGCTCGGGCAGACGACGCGGGCGCGGGACGACGCGCAGAGCTTGATGCGGGATCTGGAGGTCAAGCTCGAGCGGGTGCTGGAGGAGCAACGCAAGCGGGATGAGGCGGAACGGATGGCGGAGGTCAAGGCGATGCGGAAGCGTATGGAGGAGATGGCTGCGCAGGAACGTGCGGAGCGGGAGGCGAAGCGGCGCAAAGTGAAGGAGGCGCAGGACCGTGAGGAGATGTTGGAACGTGAACGCGTTGAGAGGTTGAAGAAGGAACAGGAAGAGGAAGAGCGCCGCGAACGAGAGGAACGGGAGGCGCTGAACCGCGAGAAGGATCGCATCGCGGCTTGGCACGCCGCGACGCTCAAGGAGGAGAAGTGGTGTCGGGAACGCGCCAAGAAGGCGCGCGGCAAGGGTGTTTGGACCGCCGCACGCGCCATATCTCGGCTCAAGATCCTCATGGACGAGTTTGACGCGTGCAAGTACTCCGAGGCGCAGCCGCTCACCAAAGGCAGCGTCCCTTGGCCCGTTCTAACGGACCCGACGACGCTCCGGGTTGGGGATATCACTTGGGAGTCTGTCGAGAGATTCTGCAACGAGTTGGACTCCGCCGAGTACAAGTCGGTGGTGGAGAGGCTGCACCGTATGTTCCATCCCGACAAGTGGAAGGCGCGGCGGATGCTTGCGACGGTTATGGACAACGGGACGAGAGCCGAACTCGAGGCTGCCGCGAATAGAGTCGCGCAGGCGTTGACCCCGTTGTGGAGAAGGTCAAAAGGGTACGATTAGCAAAGCGAGTACTAAGCCGCCAATACACAATCAAGCCACAGTTGAATTGCATATTCCTCAATGCTCTTGCTCTCGACCATCACTGGCACTATGCTAAAAGTCATTGCTATGGTCTCGTTGAGCGTCAAAAAGAGAGTCGACAACAAAAGATAATTTTCGAAAGCTGATTGTACTCATCTGTAGCCCACCTATTAGCGCCTACGTGTGGGCATATGTGTTTAGGTACAGAGGCCACTCGTTTCGGCGTAGGGACATAGCGGAATAAACTCAGCGGAACGCGAGGAGCAGAACAAAGGACAAGCTGTTATATCGAGAATACAAACCGCTGTAATAGTAAGGACTCGATATGTACTAAGTGACGCGCGCTTGGTCGGCAATGAACGCCCTAAGCCCGGAGCCCACGACAAGGGGGCGCGTCTTCCTCCGGGACACCCGCCGCTAACACCGTCTCCCCCCGTCTTGGAGATAACCCGCGCTCCTCGAAGCAGTCTTCCGAGGAATCGAGCGACAGAGTCTGGGCTTGCCGAATGTCGTCCGTGGCCCGGGGCTGGCCAGCCTCGAACGCGGCACTGACGCCCACCCTTTCGGATGTGGGACGCGCGACATCGAATCTAGGAAACAAAGGCGCGTCAGAACGTGAAGAACTCGGACGCAAAGAAGAAGGAAAACTCACGTCGGTAAGACGAGTCGCAAACGACCCATCCCATACTGACTTTCCACTACGGTGGTTAGGACATGGGGGGCGTTCCGTCAATCCGAAGGGGGGCATTCCAAAGGCTGCTGCGAATGTTGTCGTGGCCTGTTTCTTTGCCAACGAGAACAAGCCAGAGCTCCCGGTCCGGTTGGCCGGTTATCCGCCAGCGCAATGGCCAAAGCGGTTCAGGGAGGCGTGCCGCGTTGTCGTCCAGTGCCAACGACGCTCCGTTCGCCGATCATGCCGACGATGCTCGCGGAGAGTGAGGTTTCGAGGCCAGCTGCGCAAGAGTACGTCCGAGGATATTCCGTCCATCGGCGGGCAGATTGCCAGGGCGCTCACTGCCGGAGATCGCGGTACGACAAGACGTTGCATCGGGGGAATTCGGCGTCGAAACTACTCAGAAAACGTCAACGGAAGCAGCGGAAGGAAGAGGTCAACGCACCATGAAAGAAACGAGCCGAGATCCCCACACCGACGAGCCAGGGAACCGAAAATCGTACGTCCAGACGGTCAAACAAAGAACGAATCGATGCGAATCGTGAGGAGGGCGATAGTCGTGCTGAAGCGGACGATGCATGATTCACGGACGTGAGGACTGCGAAACGAAGAGATCAGCGACGCGGCCAACAACGGAGAGGAGAGGAAGACGTACCAGGCTCAGATTCGTACCTGCTGGAGAGTTAGATTGGGAAGCCACGAGAAACGAGAAGCAGAGAGTGGTCGCCGAAGAGTCGTTAGAAGTAGTCTGTTGCAGCGTCAGCAGGCGGGTCAAAGAAGACAGCAGAGGGAGGCGCGCCGACTCGGATTTCCTAGCAGCAGTCTTTGCAGATTTTGGAGATCGAGGTGCCGTGGTCGATGGAGAAGGAGCGAAATAACTGTGGGCGCTTATATATGCACTTGAGCTCAGGACTGAGGAGGAGTTTCAAGCGGAAGCAACGCGTCGAATTCCAAAACGGTATTCTGTCAAGTGCGCAATTGACAAGTTTACCCGAATTATGCAGAGGATTAGCAAGCAGGCTGGCCGTGGAGGTGGTGGTGGTAGTGGTGCAAGAGTTGAACCGTGAGATTCGATGTTCACGTTGCAACAACTGTTATTGTGCTCTGGGCAGGCTATAAATTCGCGTCTGCGCCGTTGAGACTTCCTCTATTCCAGTATTATGTATGGAGCCCCGGAGCACCACGCTCAATTGACAGTTCGGAGATGTCAACCGGGTGATGGACCCGGGACACCACCCGTAACAGGTCATCTGCTGGTGCCCCGGACTTGGGTCTCCTAGGGATCTGTTCAAGTCGAGAGCTCGGGCAGTGTGTGGCAGTCTGGACTGCAGTACTTAATAGGACTATATTCATAAACATTTCTGCTCATCGTAAATCTTCTGTGTTTACACATTAAACCCCAGCAGATTTATTTCCTTCCTTTTGCCAATGTAGGGGCCTGTCGACGATAATGATGTGGAGCAACCTCCGAGTCGACGGGTATCCCGAAAATTCTGGAAGAATATTCGGGCTGACTGAGGTGTAGACTGTGAATACAGCTTGTAGTTATGTGGAAATGCATCCCTTTTCCTTTCAACAGGTTTTCCTTTCAACAGGGCCCTCATCAGAAACATTCAGACCAGTAATCCCGAGCCCAAATCTCAATTCAACAGAGGAAAATACGATCATTTGTCCAACTCAGGGAGTATTTATTCACTGTGTGTTCAAGACTCTTTGTTCCCTGATTGGGCTATAATGCAGGGTTGGGAGGGTTCGGGGTCGCAGAATCTGGTGTATTGCAAGCGACGGAATAGTCCTATTTCCAGAGCAAGTTTCGGAATATACTGCTGGGGGTTTTATGATGAAAGTAAAATGACACTGCTATGCTTCCCTGTTCCAAGATTGCAGTATGAGACGAATTCGGGGCTGTAAACTTTTGCCCACTGTAGGAGGACATACCCAAAATTTTGCCCTCGATTTTCTATAATATATTGCGGGGTTTTTATTATGAATTAAAAAGAAAAACCTGCCCAACTTCTTTGTTCAAATGGTCGCGCCATTGTCCACAATTTACATCCAGGTCCTCGGCGCCCCCTTCGGAGCACTATCGGCGGTTGACAACATGCTAGAACGCGCCATAAGAAGGTTCATAGGGCCAACAGTAAAAAAGAACAGACAAAAGTCAGGACACTCAGTTGTACTTGGCCATGCACTCAAGTGTTAGAAAATAATTAAAACAAGGTTAATATATGGTATAGTTTTGGTCATAGTTAGTTTGTTGCAGTCACACTCTCAGTGTCGTTTCCTTACGCATTCGCTGAGAGTGAGTCCACAGGCTCTTTTCAATTCATTTTACTTGATTTGCAGTCTGTCAGGTATCTAATAATAGCGTCGTTTCCTTACGCGTTCGCTGAGAAGGACTCCTTTTATCAAGATACACAGTGGCTCAACAAAACACCTGTAAATAGTTGCGCGTGTCCGGACTTGAACTCGGGCCGACTTGGTGGCTGGGGTCCATCACCTAGCTGACAGTTCCCATCCATCAATTGAGCGTGGTGCTCCGGGGCTCCATAATTATGGCTATGTAACGCGCCGAGATTCAAGCTATGTTCGACTGCCTAATCTCGGAACGCGCCGACCAAAAATTTGTACATAACTGCGGCCTTTGGTAGCTGGTTGAGTTGGTATGCCCTCACGAATACAACAATACAAAATACAACGCCGTATCTGAATCCACCGCCTCAACAGCCATATAAAGGCTTTTTCTGGTCAGAGCGCTATCAAGCCTTTGTGTTATAACCAGGATGAAAAGTAAATCGCAGCTGGCTTGTAAGAGGGCTCTACAAGTATTCAAGAGGTAGTAATTTCATTTTTGCAGCTTCCTATGCAACTGTAAAGTTGCTACTAACACCCGTGAACGCGGTAATGCTCCCAATGAATGGCTTATTATCTCCGAAATACTTCAGGCGGTACGTTCCAGCTAAAACCAACAGTCAGCCCCGTCCCAAAAATCAAAACAAAACAAAACAAAACATACCGGGCGTCCCCGCCTCAATCGTCCAATTCAGCGTAACCGTGCTCGTAGCCAAGATGGTGCTAACGCGGAGCCACTGGTACGTCGTCGACGGATGCGAGTCCGAGCGGACCGCCGTCCACGCGTTGCTCACGAGCTGCTCGACGCTCATGAACGTCCCCTCGAGGCGGAGGTTGTTCCGTGGGTTGGCGCCGACGAACTGCGCGGAGACGACCTGGCCGGCGGCGTAAGACGCGTTGGTGCGCACGTCCACGAGCACCTGCCCGAACTTCTTCCCGATGGGCTCCGCGTCGAACAGGACCGCCGTCTGCAGCGAGATCGCGGAGGACTGCAGCTCGGGCGGGGCGGGGTCCGTTGCGGGCGCGCCGTTAGGCGTGTCCGCGAGGAACGGCACGAGAGAGGCGAACTTATCGATGTACGCCTCAAGCGTGAACGGGCCATAGATCGTCGACGCGCCTTCGTAGCGCTGGATCGCGTATTCCTCGCGCGTCGTCACGTAGTGCGCGTACGTGTTGGCCGGGCCAGCGATCACCACATATGCAGAGTTGTCGATGATCTTGTTCGCGAGGAGGGCGGCGCGGACAGCGTTGCGCAGACGTCGACCGGCCATGGTGGTGGTCTCGCCGGGCACAACGATAATGACGAAGTTGCCGATCTTGAAGAGTTGGATGTCGACTGTGTTGGGTTGCCAGGCGTACGGGAGCGTCGCGTATCCCGTGTTGAGCAAAATGGGCTTCGGCGCGTGGCAGGCGACTTGTGCGGCGGATGGGATTGGGGTAATGAACGATTTCACGATCTCCCAGAATGGGTTTCTGCACAAGGTCAGTAAAACAGCGATTGTAGGTTCAAAAGCTTACTGTGATGTTGTGTTGTCTCCCTGCGCAAAGAATTAGCACGTTCGCTTCCGATTAAAATCTTGCCAGTACTTGGATAAACCCGTCTGGTCCAGGCCCGTCTGTCGTTCCTCCTGCAAAAGAAAAGCCCATCGCAGGCGGACAAGTCGTCGCGGAGCTCCCATTGGCCAGTTTGAAGGTATAGTTCGCCATGTTCAGGTTGATATGCACGCTCCGGACCGTTCCGCTAATCGGCGCAAGCTTGCTGCTCATAAGCGACTTGGCCGCGTCGACCTGGCGCTGCGCGATGATTTCGTTTGAGTGGAAGCCGTAGGCATCGAGGCGGAAGCCGGGTCCGCGGCCGTGGCATTGCGCGACGGTGCCGCCGCAGGTAGAGGTGTTGGCCTGGCAGGGCATGCCGTCGTATATTTCGCCAGGAGATTCGCAGAATGCGCCGAGGCTGGAGGTATATGAGCGAAAGATGGACAAAGGAGGTCACAAACACGTTGGGGCTGGTGTCGCCGACATTGGACTGGGCAAAGCCAGCGACGAACGTATTGTTTCCGGGCATGGCGTTTGGTTCGACGGAGGCTGCCGAATTATAAGTTGCACGAAACGATCCACGGCAACAACTCACCCTCGTATAAATACGCCGCCATCCCCTTGTTGTCCGAGCTAACGAGCGTGTTGTTCTCATATATACTCGTTCCGTGGACCTAAAAGAGTCAGTTGGAGACTGTCTGGGATAGCCGCACGTACCGGGAAGAAGGAAAGGAATCCGCGGTCGGCGCCAAAGCTCAGTAAGCTCATAATCTTGTCCTGGTCCCCGCCCTCGTTCTCATATAGCGCCCGCTCCGCCTCGGGGTTGGCAAGATATGCCGTTGGGCTCCGGTTACGGTTCCCGTCCACAACAGTCGTGTTCCCGACACCGAGCGTCCCGGGCTTGAGCGATGCGTGAGCGCGGTCGACGGCCAACACAACGCCAGCAACGATGGCGTCATACGACTGCTTCACCCAGCCCAGCGACGTTACCTGCGGGAGCAGGTTCTCAACGTAGCCTCCAACCCCGCTATGCTGGTGCGTGCTCGACAGCGCAAAGTTCTTCGCATTGTACAAGCCGCCATACTTGTCTTGCAGTTTTGCGAGGATAGCACGGCGGACTCCGGTATCTCCAAACGCGATATCGGCATTGATAAAGACGACGCGGTTGGCGGTGTTGTCGGTCTCTCCAACGATCCAGGCGCGTGCGCGTTGGCGCTGGTGGAGCCCCGAGTCGGTTTGCGAGAGGGCGGCGTATCCCTGCGGGGGAGAGTAAGGCGCACGAAAGAGCCGAGAGGACGGCGCGCGCACCATCATGTTTGTCTCGACTACTGGCCCCGTAATATCGGCAATCCCGAGCCCAAGCAGGTACTGGGACTGTGCGACGGCATTGTGCACTGTGGTTGCGAGGAGGAGGAAGGAGGGGGAGGAGGCGGACCATCCTGTGCCTCTATTTGGAGGGAAGGGAGGGAGGAGAGACCCAAGGACGGGAGGCGCACACATGATATGGAGGAAGCGACGCCGAATGATATCAGCCGTCTGCAGATCGTCGCTACATATGGCCGGAATCTGCCCATGCGGGCCTTGTGCACGGCCGGGGAAGGTGGGTAGAGCTGCTGCTAATGCGGAGGTAGAAGCAGCAAGCCGAACGGTCATACAGCAATTGACGCGCTCAGAGGAGCGAGGGCGACCGAATAGCCCAGTTGGGCGCCCGACGGAAAGTGGGAGCCAAATAAGTTCGCATGCGCGCTGCATGCGAGCTGACTGTAGTCATTTGACAGTGCGGGGAAGGTTTGGGGGTGGGTCAGCCGAGGAGTCTTGTTTGTTCGGGCTTCGGTCATCTTGCGCTCATTCGACAGCGCGACAGCGTCCACACGCGCAAAAAGCGGAGATCTCACACGAGTGGGCCCCAGATTTTGAGTTGTTTGAGGCGTTCCGAGCGGTCGTCTTGTTGTCCTTGGAGGTCGAGAGCAAGTGGTGCGCCACGGTGATGGAGCGAGAACAAAGAACCTGGTATACAACGGCAGCCAGCTCGGCACTATAAGGAATGCGAGGTGTTCTCTGGTCGTATATTATCGCTAACCCGAGGAAGGCCAACAGGTAAAAGAACAGCATCGTAAATTATTCTTTTACACTAGCACCACCGTGAAGCCGTGCGTGAGCGGTAAATCCACCTGCACGCTCACGACCTTGTTCGTCGCGTCATAGCCCACCGCCCCCTTCTTGACTGCCTTCCCATTCACCACCACCGACCTCGGTGCCTTCTCAACACCCAAAACCTTCACCCGCGCGACGTTGACCCCGACCTTGAACCCAAAGTGGCCGGTGACAGTAAGCGCCCCATGCTTAAACGTCATCCCCACCTCCGTCTGGCGCGGCTGCGCGATCGACTCGCCGTCGTCAACGTACAACGACCCCGACGCCGTCCCGTCCGTCCCAGGCGCGACAACAAACTCAAAGTCCGTCTCCCGCAGCTCCGCAATCGTCATCTGCCGCGTCGCGCGCAGCGGGAGTACCACCCCGCCCTTGATATGCACGGGAATCTGCGTGAACGAGACGTTGCTGAGGGTTACTTGCGAGCCGGTGCCCATGACGGGCGCGAGCGTGAGGAAGTCGTAGAACATGTCTTTAGGGAGGTAGATCGAGACGGAGGTTGCGCCTTCCTCGGTGACGGGCGACACGAGGATCGAGTCGCCAAAGAACCATTGGTATTCGAGACCGTACGTCGTCGCGTCCTTTGGGTATTTGAACCAAACAGGGTTCGCGACGGGTGCGCCGGTGAGGCTGGCCTCGTGGAACGCCGTGTAGAGGTAGTCGAGTAGGCGATACCGAATGTCGATGGCGTTGATTGCGGCCTCGGTCACCAACGGCCAGCGATAGAACTCTTGGCTATTGCCGGTATCGGCGTTGTGCTATATCTCACTCAGCAAAGCGTGCCAAACGCATGAGAGGGATACATACATTCCGCATGAATGGATAGAACGCGCCCAGCATCGCCCAACGCGCACAAAGCGTCTCCGTGGTGTTCTCTGCGAACCCGCAGATATCCGCGCCGACCATCGGAACCTGGTATATCGACGCCATGCCGAGGATACCAGCGATAGACGCCCGGTAGTGCGACCATTCCGAAAAGTTGTCGCCGAGCCACTTTCCGACGCTCGCGCCGGCGCCGGCGAACGTCGAGCGGGTGATGACCAGGGTCCGTTTCCCCGGGCGGCGGTCGAGCAGCGCTTGGTGCGTATGCGTCGACATCATATGGCCGTAGAGATTGTGCGTGTCGTAGTCCGTGAGCCCATTCGCGTGGACCGTGTCGGTCTACAATCCGGTTAACGCGAAAGGATGACTGAGACAGAACTTACGTAGGCAGTCTTGCTGGAAAGGTTTCCGCCTGGAGCAGCGTTGTTGATCGCGTACTGGGGAACGAGCAGGTCCCGTTTGGACATGCCGCTGCGACGACCGACGGGGACAGCATTTTCGAAGATCGGGGCGTCGGGCGGCGGCGGCGGATTAGTGCGTGGCGGAGGAAGCGCTTGTTTGATTGCTTGCTCAAACGGATTTGTGCAGGGTAGGTCGCAGAACTGGTATTGGCCGTCAGTACTACAGCGCTTGGAGCAAGCGGACACGAACGCTAGCCGGTTCGTTCATATCGATCCAAGCACCATCTAAAAAGAGTTGGTCAAAAAGGAACAGATATTGGCGCTGAACGTACCGATGTCGAGACCGGTCTCCGGCGAGTAGAACAGCTCAAACTCCTTCGACCAATAGCTAAAGTTCAGGATTAGAAACAAAGATCGCCGAAAATAAAAGAAAGAGTCGCGCGCCTTTGAATATCCGGATGGAACCAATCGGGGTATACCGTTACGCCCGGCCAAACAAGCCCAAGATGCGCGCTCCCATTCTCGTTCTTCAACCAAATGTCCGCCGCCGTGCCGCGGTCGTATGGTCCGTAGCCGCCGTCGGGAAGATACGCGACGGCGGGATCGGTCATGAGAATAAAGTGTTGGTCGTGGGCGTGCAGGTAGTCGACGATCTCGCGCATGCGGTCCATTGGGAAATAGTCGGGGTCAACGGTGAAGATGCGACGGCGGTCCATATAATCCTGGAGCGGAAGATGAGCTGAAAAGAAACCGACGAACAAAGCGTGTCACGCACGATGTCGGTCCACATAGTCTCCAGCGGGATACCAGCGGCGGAATAGTTTGTGATAACCTCCGATACATCGATGTAATCTGTCGCGAACGTGAGCAATCTCTTGGAAGAGTGGGAAACGCGTACCTTTGTAGCCAAACCTGCACTGGTGGACACCAAAGCCCCAATACGGAACCTCCGCCGGCGTACCAACGACCTCGGCGTACTGCTTCGCGACCTCTGTCGGATCGGTCGTACTTCCAGCAAGGAAGTAGAAGTCGAGGACGCCGCCAATGACGTTGTACTCGAGCGCGCCCGGGGTAAGCTTGACGTCCATCCCGTTGCTGTTTAGTAGGAACACGCCATGTGTGCCCGTCGTCCGCTGCTCGAAGTAAACCGGGTGGTTTCCGTAAAGGTTCGAGCCCGTTGGCACGCCGTACGAATCGCGCGACCATAGCGTCAACGTCGTGTTGTCAGGGTCTAGCCGGAACGTGTTCGTATGCTCCCCAAGGCCGAAGATGTTGGCGTTCTGCGGGAGGTTGGTCTTGACGCGCAGATATTGGGGCTCAAAGATGATGGGGTGCGACGCGGTAGAGAAGAGGACCTCCGAGGTCGACGAGCGGATGATGGAGAACCCGAACGGGGAGGTGGTATAGTTGAACTTGATCGCGGCCGACTGCGGGGAGACTGGGTGTGCCGCAGACGGGCGAGGGAGCACGGATTCTGGAACCTCGTAGCGCGCGGCCGACGCGTCCGTGATTTTGAGATGAATGCGATTTTCTGCAAACAGAAAGTTCGGGACCTTCGGGTCAGTTGAAGCACGTAGATGCCTGCCAAGTTCACGTACTGGTCTCATACACGACCTTGAGCGACAGAGATGGAATGTCCTGCCCGAAGACGTTGCAGGCCGCGCCAGCCAACTTGAGCGACGCTGTTAAGGTACCTCCCTGGACCTTGACGTCGCTGGCACTGTACCCAGGACATGCGTCGAGTACCGCAGGGTCGACATTGGTGCCAGCAAGGACTCGGCCGACCGAGATGGCGACAAAGACGACTCTGGCAAGACGGCCCATCGTTCTCGTAAGACTGGGCGCTATCCCGCCGCCTTTTATAAGGCGGACTCGCACAGATGACCGCACTTCGCGCCGAGAATGACCTGCTGACCTCAGAATTATGCGAATCTCGGGTAGCTGTGTCGTTCGTTTTACGAGGGCAAGTCGCTAGCTGCTGAAAAGAAGATGTTCAGAAGACGTTTCCGCCTTGGAATTGGAGCCGAAGGCAGGGACCAAGTCTGACCAAGTAGGGTTAAACTTGACTACAGGTCGGCGTCGTCAGAATCCAGCTGAGCTCTTGCAGTCATCTTGCAGTCAAGGTAAAGACAGTCAAATGAAGGCCAAGCAACTGGAGCTTCAGCTGCAGTACTGGAGGTCAAGTTGTGGTTGAGTGGCGGAGAGAAGCAAGCATCTCATCAGAGGCCCTGACCTTGAGTCACCAAATTCTTTCCTTCCTTCCTGACACTCGAGTGTTCAGTCAGGCCTTGCACCATGCTGCATGCAGCGTTCTAAACAAGAAACCGGCCCAAAACCGGCCGTAGAATATTCTCCCGGATACGACACTAATCGTACCCTTTCGACTTGCGCCACAAGGGCGTCAACGCCTGCGCCACGACGTTCGCAGCGGCCTCCAAATCCGCTCTCGTGGCGTCGTCCATTACCGTCGCAAGGAGCCTCCGCGCCTTCCACCTATCGGGATGGAACATTCGGTGCAGTCTCTCGACGATTGCTTTGTACTCGACGGTCGCAAGCTCTCGACAGAACTTTTCGACCGCCTCCCAATCGATATCCGCGACCCGCAGCATCGCAGGGTCCGTTAATACTGGCCAAGGAACGCTTCCCTTGGTCAGCGGCTGCGTCTCGGAGAACTTGGACGCGTCAAACTCGTCCATGACAAGTCTGAGCCGCGAAATGGCAGACACCGTTGTCCATCCGAATAGCCCGCGCAGCCCTTGGTCGCGTTCGCGGCACCTCCTCTCCTCCTTGAGCGTCGCGGCCGTCCAGGCCGAAACGCGCGCCTTTTCCGCTCGTTCGCGCTCCAGAGCGTCCAGCCTCTCTCGTTCCCGGCGCTCTTCTTCTTCCCTCTCCTTCCGCAGCCGTTCAGCGCGTTCGCGCTCCAACGCCTCCTTCTTGTCCCTCTCTCTTCTTTCCCGCGCCTCCTTCTCCTTGTGCCGCTTCGCCTCCTTCTCCGCACGCTCTTGCGCGGCCATCTCCTCCATCCGCTTCCGCATCGCTTCGACCTCCGCCACCCTCTCTGCCTCCTCCCGCTTGCGTTGCTCCTCCATGGCCCACTCAAGCTTGCGCTCGAGATCCTGGACCGCAGCGCGGGCATCGTCCCGCGCCTGCTTCGTCTGTTCGAGCTCAGCACGAAGCTGGCGTACTTCCGCTTGGGACGCCTTCAGTTCCTCCTCGTAGCGGCGTCGTTGGAGCGTGTTGCGATCATGACATCCAGCGCATTGCGTGTCGTCTTTCGGCGCCGTCGTAGTCGTCGGCGGCGGTGCCGGCTCCGGACCGGCTTTTGCACCGGCGGTCTTTGTTGAGTCGGGTTTTGGGACATGATACGAGAGAAGGATTTCTCTCCCTGCCATTACCGTCTTTCGAGTTGCGTCCAGTGCCGCTTTGGCTAGAGAACAATGATCAGCGGCGCTCAAATTATGCGCGATCTTACCCTCGGAGGCGCGTTCAAACGAGACGATGCCCATCCCGAGATGTTTTCCTGCTTGGAGACTCCCAAGAAGAACAGCGCTGCGTGCTGCGGTCAGAACAGTCAACGATATGGTCTCCGTCGTACCGTGTAATAGTTCCAAACTGCCCAGTCGCGTCAGGTACATCCACTGGCCGGCAACGACTGCTTACCTTCTCGAACTCGGCACGTAGAACGCCCTGGTTAGTCTCCGGAGGCAGTTTCTTTCCCCGCCTTATTAGCTTGAGATTATTGTGAGTGACTGCACTCACCCGACAAAATATGCTGCACGGGTCGTACACCTCCAGCTTCCACTTTGCCGCCTTCTTCGCTAGCCCCGTCGCGGCTTCCACCGCATCCCCTTCGAACCAAAACTGCACGAATACTCCAGCGCCCGCCTCGCTACTGACGCTGAACACCGGCCCATAAGGTCGCAGAACATCGAATATTGCTTCAGGGGTTTCTCTGAGGGAACGCGCTTTGATTATGCGCGGCGACGCCATTGGGAGGGAATCCGGTGCCTGGTTCAAGGCGCGGAACGGCGACTTGAGAGAGAGATGGAGGATAATTGGCGGCACGGTGCCTGGGAGCGGTCTCTGGTGCAGAACCGCTAGCGCTTTCTCCGCTAAGTTCAGAGCCTTCAGCTTTGGGACCCGATGTAGTGGAAGAATGTACCGAGTTGGATTCTGGGGAACACCACCTTGTAGAACGGATTGTAGCCAGCCTGGCTTGGTTGAACGAGGGTTATGGTCACCGCAGGGGAGATGCGTTGGACGGCCGCCCTGAGAGCAGGTAGACAGCTTTCGATGCTGCCAGAGTCAACAAAGAGATCCGAGCATTTCAAGTATGGGTGCAGCTTGGTCGTGCCCGGGCTCGTGGACATGGTCGAGAGGAAGGAAGTCAACCTGAAGGTTTTACGTATCTAGCGCTGGTGGCCGGGCTTCGTTGTTCCGAGCAAGAGCAGAAAGGAGTTGACCTTGTTGAAATTTTGGAAACGTGCCGATTTCCGACCGCACATACAGGCTACAACCAAGACATAATCCTATACCTAGTAGGAAAGAAAAACGGCCAGACAGCTCTTCGATTGTCAAGGCAAATATGTTCCTAGACGATGAGCTGAGAGTGAACGGGCTCCACGAAAGAAAACGCGTACCGAATCCGAGTCGGCACACAGAGTATAAGCCAGACGCGCGCTTGGTGGGCATAACACCGTAAGCCCGGAGCCCGCGACAAGGGGGGCGCGTCTTCCTCCGGGACAACCACCGCCGACACCGTCTCCCCCCGTCCTGAAGACACTCGCACTAATCGAAGCCGTCCCCGACCAGCAGTTCAAGCAACGAGAGAGGAGACCAGCGCGCTGGATCTGAAAACGAACAGTTAGAACGCGAACAAAGATCATGAAATAAACCGCACCATAAAGAGACTGCGTGCCGTTAAGGAGTCCAAGATATCGTACCCCGATCCAACGAGAAAACCTTATACCGCGCCGGCAGACCAACCGGCAGGCGATCATTCCAACACACGCCTGTTGCGTTCCGTCCCTCGGAGGACGGGACATCGCAGCTCAAGCGACCGGGGACATGCGACGGATTTCTCCGCCGGTGAACATGCGGACGCGAACGCAGCGCCGTCCGAGGGCCCGTGGCATGTTGAGGGTCAACGTGGCGGGTCGGTGAGGGCGTCCGACCGCGACTCTGCAGAGGAGAATCAGCAGGAGCGATAAATAAAAAGAACCAAGAAACGCACCGGTTTTGAGTCCAGCCGGAAGCCCCCAACGTACTGACTTACAAACGCGCGTCTCATGCTGTTGTGTTCCGTCCGCTCGGCGACGCTGCCCAGTCCATGCACGGACGCGGACGCCGAAGGATTGCTCTAACAGCGCGTACGTCCGGCAGAGCCCACCCACCGCGCAGCCCGTTGCAGACAGCTGTTGGGTCAGAGTTCCGCGGGACCTGGTCGACATAGAAGGCTGCGAACGCGTTAGAAACGGTTCCACGCGACAGAACAAAAAAACGCACCTTGTCGCCGTCTTGCGGAGCATACATCTACAGGCTGTGTCAGTAGATGCAGCAACGAGCAGAAGAAGACCAACCTTGGACTCGTTCACGATCCGACAAAGCAAGGCGCAGAGCAGATGTGAGGGTGGCGAATCTTTGAGTGGGCGCGGTCTTATTATACGCTCGACCTCAGGAGGGGTTTCAAGCGGAAGCAAGGAGCTGCATTCAAACGCGGAATAGCGTCTAGCGCGCAATTGACAAGTTGAGCCGCATTATAAAGAGGATTAGAATGCGTTGGGAGAGTGCGGAAGAGATGGTGGTGGTGGTAGCGGAGCAAGAGCTGAACCGTGTGATTGGATGTTCAAGCTGCAACAAACGTGCGCTGGGCAGGCAATAAATATTATACGCGTCCTTCCGAAGTTAGCTCCATAGACCTGAGGTTAGCGCAGAGAATCTCATGAGCTATCTCCAAGTTCTGGTTTTCACGAGTTTCAATACACATCGCGTGCAGAACGCCTCGTTACAAGCAGCTTCTCCAAGGTTCCGACGTTTCTTCTTTCTGCACAGAAAATGCTACAGACCAGTCTAAGCAGAAAAGAGCCAAACACGTTGGAGTAAATCAGAGTACAGAACGACTACCTACACTTGCTACGCTACTTCTGCCGAGAATCCTTCCCTTGGAGGGAAGATTGTCCGGCCGCCGTCGCAGAGCCAGAAGGGCCGGACGCGGCGCCCCCCGAGCGCAAAGACATCGCCAGCGTCGCGGAAGTAAGGTCGGAAACGGCCTTACCGCTCCGCTTTCTGGACTTGGCGGGCTCTACAAAATCCGGATCACTGTCCTTCTCCTTGGGCGGCGCACGTTGCGGTCCAAAAGGCTGGGCGCGGTCCTGCGTTGGCCAATCTTTAGCCCAGACTGCACTGTAGAGCAGGTCTAGCACGGTATCGTGGGTTAAGGGGACGGGTTGAGGCGCAAGCGCGGGAACCGGCGCGCTCGGGGGAGCCTCTTTACCGGGGCGGGCGAGGCGCGGAATCGGAGCCGAATCTGCTCCGGCGCGAGGATTTTGGGCGCCAACCTGAAGGCGGAACTCATCCAAGACCGCGGTGAGCGGTACCGAAAGGGTCAGCGGCGCCTTCTTGTTGATCCAAGAAAACTTGGTGTCCGCCTCTTTGAAAACGGCGTGCAGCGCATGCTCCCCGAATGCATGACCATGGGCGGTGTAGCGCAGTATCATCCAAACGAGGAGCCAGTACTCCGACTCGAGGTCATGGTGAGCACCATGCTGGACGATCGTGTCCTTGGCGGCGTCCAACAGCTCCATCGCCATAAACGGCTCCGTTCCCTGCAAGTATTGAATAACGGATGGAACGAGAGACGGGGAACACGTACCGTGAACTCCTTCAAGCTCTCGGCGACTGTTCGCCGGTCCACCTGGTCCCTTTTGGGGAATGCCTTCTTGAACTTGTCGGCGCCAACGTTACCCTTATCGTCGACGAACTCGGCGTAGTCCCAATCGACGAGGAACACCTTCGGAAGCTCCTCGTAGATCGTCGTCTCGTCGAACATGATATTACCCTCGCTGATATCGCGATGCATGACGCCCGCTTTGTACGCGGTTTCGTGATCTAGGATACCATGAGTGAAGGGCGAATCGAAGTCGGAAAGAAGAACGTACGAAAGGCGGCCATGTAAAGCGCCTGCACCAACGCCCTCGTTGAGGGAAATTCGCTCAGCGGACGCCCGACGGGAGTTATAAGCGTCCGCGTCCGACAGCGCTCGCGCTTGTGAGCATCCGAGTCCGTCAGCCCCGTCTTGGCGCAAGTTTTGTGGATTCTCGGGCTTTCCACCGATAGGTCGAGCGTGCCGTGGCACTTGGCCATGTCGTCCATCCCCGGAGGCGGTGTGGGGAGGTTGTCGAGGTGGTGATGGATGAGATCATAGAAGTCCTCCTCCTTGCGACGCCAATCCTGGCGCCACGCGTCCTTGAGCGCGTAGAAGACGAGGTCGCCTGCTTGCTTCGCGTCACGCAGGTTTTTGACCAAAACAACGCGATAGACGCGAGTGGCGCGACTGAAAAGCGCGTCGGAGATGGACAATGGCTGGCCAACGGTGATACAGTCCACCTCGTATGTCCGGCCTTTGGCGTCGCGTAGGCCGGCCGTGATAAGGAAGCAACGTCCCTTGAACTTCTTCTCGGCACCCTCCTCCGTGAACTCCTTCTCGTTGCCGTAGAACGAGTGCTCGGAGACAAAGCTCCAGAGCCTGTCACGTAGGTCGTGCGGAGCGGGGGTGACAGTATCGTCGTCACCAGCGATAAGGCCGCGACGTTGGTCTGGAGGGTTGAAGAGACGGAAAAGGAACTCGGGAAGGACCTGAGCGTCTGCCTCATCGTCAGACGTCCAGTCGAAGCTCTCGGAGTACTTCCATCCCCCATGGTCGAACCGGAGCAGCCGGGCGCGGTGTTGCTTGAAGACCGTGATGGCGAACACGAACGACGCGCCGCTGGCGCTGAGCAGACTCCGCCCGCTCTTCGCGACCTGGTACTGGGCTTTAACCGCCCCATCGGACGTGCCGAGCTTGTTGTCGGAGTCGCAGATGTCGTCCTCGTCCTTGAACTCGACAACGAGGCAGGTCTCGAGCCAAGCGAGAGCGTCGTCGGGAAGACGGCGGCGAAGGCCGGTTATATCGGGCTTGGTGTCGTGGTCGCCCGGTTTGAGGGACTCGATCTTCCTGGCACGAGTGTCCTTGAAGGTAGGCCGGCTCTCCTTTGGGAACTTCTCGACGATTTTGTTGAGCAGGTCCATCTAATAAGGTGTGAGAGAAGAACGCGTAAAGAAGGGGGCGAAAACGCACAAACTTGTCGTACATCGCGTTCTCGTCGCGTTTCAACTTCACATCGTACTCGGCCGAGTTCTTGTCGCGTTTAGAGTTGTCGATGACCTTCTCGAGGTGCTCCCTGGCAGCGAGCCTCCGGGGCGCGCAGGTGGCAACAATTTCCGATATCTTCGCGAGCCCTCCGTTCGCGGTTTTGTACCCCATAATCTGGGGGCTGAGAAAGTCCTTCGTCGACACATGGCCGCCGCATCCTGAGACGAGCATGTTTATCCAGTCCGCGTTGTTGGCAGGGTCGTTTTCCTTGATCCGGTCGGGTCTAGTGAAGAGGTTGACCTGGGGGATGCGGTGTCGGGGTGTCTGGCTGGACGCGGAGAGTGGGCTGGCGCTGCTACGCGTCTGGCGAGCTGGCGTCGATGGGGGCGCTGCCGCGGATTTGTGGTTGGTACCTGAGGTGGGCATAGTGGTGAGAGAGTAGGAATGCTCAGAAACAACGTATACTGACTTAAATATGGTCCCAGTCAATGTTCCACAATGTGGTTGAGGAAGAACAATGTTAGCGTGTGGGCACGAGGCGTTGCTGATGGCGTTGTCGCCCGAAATGGAAGATTGCCCCTGTTTCCAACGCCGATGCCCAAGCGAAAAGCGTCCACATCTTGTTCATGGCGTTTATTTCATTGCTCTGGCTTTTTCTGTAGGTTTGATTGTGTGGGCGCAGATGTTGATGGCAGCTTTTGCAGCGATTTTTTTTTTTGCAAGCTCTATATACTTTGCAAATATTGAAATCCGCAAATCTATGAGCTGCTACTCCTACCTACCTATCTACCTGGTCCGGACTCGAGGTTGACCTTGAATTGCAGCGAAGGAGATTTGCGCCTGCTCATCGAGCCTCCTCGGGGAGTAAATCTACAACCTCTACGCAAAATCCGAGCGGTCTGTACCGGACGCCTTACTGGCTTTTGAATGTCTTCACGCCGCTGTGCACTCATCCTAGCTGCAATACGTCCGAGTCTTCCGAGGTCGATTTGAAGCGAAAGGCGCGTCTTTTCGATGCATTTACCTCATATACTTTTCATGAAGCATCCCTGCCCAGGGAAAGCGTCGAAAACGCGCAAATTACACCCGGGATAGTGGTGTTGGAGGTCTGCATGAGGCTGAGGATCAATGGATCAATTTTGACAAAGCTGGCTTTCCTCCGACCCGTCATCTCCAGGCTACCGCGCCTCGTCTCGATGTCTCCCGTCCGCAGGTCTTCCAGAATCTCCGTCCAGCCCAGCCCATACAATGCCGGCGTTACTCTCTTCAAGCTGGAGGAGGACGTCGCCTCGTTGGCGCTTCAAACACCGAACGTTAGCCCTCGAAAACGGGCACAAAGGCGCGGTGTCGTGAAGGAGGAGGAAGAGATGGACCCCGTGAAGCTCGAAGGGTTGCTCAAGATTGAATACGAGGAGGAAGAGGAGGACTACAAGATGGATGAGGACAGCGCAGACGAAGACTTTGGCGCGAAGAGGCGGTCCCCGTCCAAGAAACGGACTCGCACGCCGTCCAAATCTCCTAAAAAGCCTCCAGCATCTCCGCGGAAGCGCAAAAGTGCGCTGGGGCCGCCCAGCAGTGAGCTGGAGCCGCCCAGCAAGCCTCGGGAGCCAGAGAACTGGCGGGTCGTGTTTGGCGCGATCCGGGCTATGCGGCAGAAGCAGGAGGCGCCGGTCGACACCATGGGTTGCCACATGGCGCAGCGACACGAAGCGGACCCGAAGGTGCGTCTCAATGCACCCAAACCCCATTCTGAGCGCTAATTCGCGTTGTAGAACAAACGGTACTGGTCCATTCCATCGACAACAACAACTCATTCCAACGCCGCAGATTCATTACCCTCGTCTCCCTCATGCTCTCTGCGCAAGCCAAAGACGTCAAGCTCGACCCCATCATCGCTCACCTACGCCAAGTCATCGGCGGCACCATGTCCCTCGAAGCCATGCTCGCCGCAGACGAAGCCGACATCCGGAACGCCATCCAGCCGTTGGGTCTGCACAAAATCAAGGCTGCGTACGCCCACCGTCTCCTTCTTGAGCGACACGCTCACCTCCCCGCCAGAAATCTGAAGAGGATGGCGATAGACCTCCGCGATCGCTTTGGAGGGGACGTGCCCAAGACACTGAAGGAAATCACCTCCATCAAGGGTGTCGGTCCCAAGGTCGGCATTCTGGCGTTGCACACAGCTTGGGATGTGTGCGTTGCATCCACCGCTATGCGTCCATTTCATTGACTTCCATATAGTAACGCGGGCATTGGCGTCGACACGCACGTTCTGCGAATAACCGGTCCAGACGTGTTAGGCTGGCACAAATTTAAAAAGAAGGATGCCGAACGCGCTCGGTGCAGTATCTTTCACGACCGTGTCCTTGGGGCTCATCTTTTGCAGCCAGAGTCTCGAGTCGTGGCTCCCGAAAGACCTCAACCGCGAGATCAACCCCATGGTGGTTGGTTTCGGGCAGGTACGTGGCCGGTTTCTGTTTCTGACGCCAAACGAACCCATTTGCAGATCATTTGTGACGCAAAGAAAACCATGTGTGCCCAATGCACGCTCTCAACGAAGGGGGAGGATGGAAAGACACTCTGCCCGCGACCTAACATCAAGTCGCCACCTGAAATCAAGTGGTGATGCTTGCTTATACCCTATATCCGCTGTTCATTTGCTATCCTACTCGTTATTACCCGCCCGCAGCCCCATATCCCAAAACGCCTTCTCCAACTTTGTGCACCGATCCCAGACGGCGCACCAGTCTTCCAGCCGCGCCGGACTCGGCGGGTCCGCCGCAGCCACCTTCTCGATGAGTTCTGCAAGCGAGTTCAAACGATTACCGAGGAACAAGTACAGCGACGAACCGAGCCCCGCAGTGACCGCGCCTTGATACCCCGGCCCTGCATAGTCTTCGATCCACTGGCGGTACGGGTTACCCTCGAGGCTGCCGGCGCCGTTCGTGAGCCACAGCCCGACTTCGCCGTAGCCGAGGAGACACGCGAGGACGACGATGAGCAGCTTCGTCGTGTCGCCTGCGATTCAATGAAAAGACAAAAGCAAGACAGAACGCGGCGTACCCTGCAGCCCGACATCCAGCAGATAGCTCCCATAAGCCATCGTCTCCGCGCTCTCCTCCGCGCCGTCGAGGTCCTCGGCCGTAAGACCAAACTGCGCACAGAGCGCCCGGTGGGTGTCCAGCTCCGTCAGAATGTTGTTGATCGTCTGGGTGGCGGCCGCGATGAGCGGGTAGCTTGCGGCTTTGGCTGCGAGGAGCCGTGCGCGCGCGCGTAGTATCGCAGGTAGTGGTAGTCTTGCCTAGCGCGCGTTTCGGTTAGCGAAAACGAGCGGAGAGGGTCTGCGTACATACACGATAAAGTGCACGAAGCAGGCGCGGGGAAGCGTCCCGCGCCCGAGCTGCCGGACGAACTCGTGCTCGACAAAGTCTTTCCAGTGTGTCGGGTGACGCGCGATGAGGAAGCGCGTCAGCGGGGTGTGGGTTTGCTGGTGTTGGAAGCGGGATTTGGCGGCGAACGAGGGAGTGGAGGTGGTTTAGCGGGCCGTGGCCGTGTCCGATTGGCGTAGCGGTGACGATGCCGAGGTGGGTATAGGCTGTCGCGCGTTGGACGGCGTCGGAAACAGCACAAAATCAGCGTAAGGAGCGAGAATACATTTGAAATCATACTCGAGGCTCCCTCTGCAAGCGCGCAAGCCAAGGCCGCGCTCAACGTGCATCCCGTTCCGTGCGTCGAGAACGAGTCGATGCGGGGCCGCGTGAACAGGGTCGCGGGCCCGTCGGCTTCACAGAGAACGTCCACTACGAGCTCAGTGGGCGCGGTCGTGTTCGCCGTCAATATGCGCACATTTTCGTCTGATCCAGCGACCCGGATACCCGTCGCAGCAATCCTCTGCACGTCTGAGCTAGTCGTCGTCAGATGCCCGCCCTTGAGCAGCACGGATCTGCAGCCCAGTTGCAGCAGCTCGCGTCCCCCGTCGAGCATATCCTCCAGCGAGTCGATGCTCCGCGAGAGGAGGAGCTCCGCCTCTGATTTATTGGGCGTTACCACCGTCGCAAGTGGCAGGAGACGCGTCTTGAGGATGTCGAGCGCGTCGGGGGCGAGAAGACTGTGCCCAGAGGTCGATACGCATACGGGGTCGCAAACCAGCGGAGGCATTTCGCCGTTTGGGTAGTGCGATTTTAACGAGTTTACCGTCGCGAGGGTGTTTGCTGCGTCGAATAGCATCCCGGTTTTGAGCGCGTGGACCTCGATATCGTCCAGCACCGACGCAATCTAGTAAGTAACTCGCGTCAATCTGCCGTTCAGCCGCAAGCTCGTACAAACCTGCTGCTGAAGAAACGCAGGTGGAACCCCGCGTACACCTTGCACTCCGGTCGTGTTCTGCGCAGTCAGAGCGGTTATCGCGCTGGTTCCAAAGTGGCCAAAGGCTGCAAAGGTGCGGAGGTCAGCCTTTTGGCGCAGGTTAGGACTTGTGGGTGTCCAGACGGAGCTCGTGAGGCAATACCTGGATGCCTGCGCCGCCTCCAGAGTCTGAGCCGGCGATGGTGAGCAGCGTTCGCTGCTGAATCGTCATAGTTGCGGAAGAGATCAAGAAGCGATGGGAACTTTCATGGGATGACTGGCAACTCTGAGGGCAACTCTGAGCTTCACTGAGCACGTCTACTGTAATATTACGAGGTCTAATGCGTAAGAGCCCCGGAGAAACTCCCTCTAAAATCCAGCTAAAGTCAAAGGAAATTTTTTCAGCTTTCTTGGGCATGAAAAAATTCCAAATTGCCAGTGACGAACTTCGGAATAGTAAAGTAGAGTTGCTGGATGAGGCTGGGGCGGCAACGGTACTATAAAGCCAAGGCAGACGAGCCGGTCCAGCTTCATGATAAGAATGAGAAACTGTACAGCCCTCCAAACCGTATCTCTGACAGTCCAAAGTTCGTAAATCATGCGCTCCGGGGGTATGAATGACCTTGGAAGCAGAGAAAAGGTCATAACGCGTTTCTGGCTTCAAAAGCCGCGTCAATTATAATTATTATTACAGAGTACACAGTAGTATCGATTTTTGTGTTCTTATGGTAGTCGCGTCCCTGCCAGTGCGGCTCACAAGAAAGCAACGAGTATCGCGCTTGTTTCTAACGCCGCCCGCCCTAAACCATACGCTCCTTTGTAGTATAGCTAAAGCTGGGTTTGGTCCGGAACAAACGCCTTTCAAGTCTACTCACGCTCTCTGGCTTCCTTCCTGCCACGACAACCGTCAAAGACATGCGGGACTTCCCCCAAGAGCTCGTCGACAAGGTCGTCTACTTTGTCGCGGACGATCCCGGCACGCTTTATTCCTGCTCTCTGGTCGCGCGCTCTTTCACGCCTGCCAGCCAGAAACGACTGTTCGCTCATCTCCGCCTTTCACTCGAAACCAATCTCTCAAGAGTGCGGGGGCTCCTCAAGCTGCTAGGCCACCCTCCGCATCTAGCCCTCTACGTGGACCGGCTGGATCTGCGTTGTCCAAACTTGCAATGGAACCAACGTACCATAACGATGTTCTGCGACTTCCTGGCCCGACTCGCTCGCGTTCAGGAATTATCTCTGGATCTTGCCATGAGTACCAAGCCATGGAAAAACTACTCCGCGGCCACTCACCGTGTTCTGGCCGCGGCGGTCTCTCTCCCCGCCGTCGTCTCGGTGGAGCTCGACCGATTCACGTTCCAGGATCCATCAGAACTCACCGACGCGCTCAAACCATGCAGCGATAAACTGCGTGATCTTCAGCTGAGCTGGCCTTCAATCATCCGAGATGCTGGAGCCACGGAGTCTGGGCTGGCGACACGGCTCAGCAGATTGAAGGTCCATGTCGGTGACGTTCGCACGATTCGGTCGCTGGCTAGCATGGGCCCGTGGGCGTCTCTGGTCGACCTGGACCTGTTTGTAAACCAACTCAAAGCCGCTAATGTCCAACCGCATCTTCAAAAGATGTTGGATGGTTCCGCTCAGCTGCGCAATCTGTGCCTCGATATCAATATCTTCTGTTCGTCCTTTTGTTCAAGTTCCGTACCTTGGCTCGCAGCTGATTCTATTCCAGCGGACGACCGCCCAAGCTTCAGCATATCATCTCTTAGTGAGCTACGTAGCTTGGAGATCAGGCTCAGCCGTCCCATCTCCTCCAGCGCCATCGGGTACCTCACGAGCATCCTCGCAACAGCGGCTGCTCCTTCCCGATTGCGGAAAATAAATATCGGGATCGACTTGAGCGACCCGTGGAACGTTTTGCGGATTCCTACCTGGAACGGTCTCGAGGCCGCAGTCCTCGACGGCACCAACGCGATCGCCACGACCACCGAGGAGTTCAACCTCGTCCTTCTGGTGAATCCGCGGAACAACACCCTCAATGCCGACTCGTATCACTGTGCTCAGCAGGCACTGCGAATTTCGTGGTGCGACCCCGCGAAACGTTCCATTCGCTACAAAAACCGCGAAAGAGAAGCGAAAATTAGTCTCTCAAAAATTAAGAAAATGATATTATCTTTCAAGTCAGCGAAATTCGCTTGCGGGTCCATGAGTTTCGCCACAAAAGTGAGCGAAACAGGCCAGCGAAACGTTCCATTCGCGGACTTTTCAGCTCCGTGAAATTCGCGTGGCGCTGCAACCTCAGTGTATAGAGCGCTGTTTCCGAGGCTCGACGCAAAGAGCCTGCTGCATGTAGGTTTTGGAAACATAAATGTGCGCCACCTGCTGTGAGAGCTGTAATCACTTTCTCCATCCCTGTACGCCTTTGGTCTATGTCATTGTCATACGTGTAAATATAGCAAAACCATCTGTCTTCACTGAGAAATGGACGCCGGATCGATGCCCGAGGCATGACCGAAGCTCGCCACCATCACTTCTCGCCGACTGTCCCCGACATGCCTCAGTAATCGCCGGAGAGCTCAACGAGACATATAAGCGTTCAAAATCCTCCTCGTCTCACCAGAACCAAGGCAAGAAATGCCCGCAACCGAAGAACAGAAACTCATCCTCGTCATTGGCGCAACCGGCGCCCAAGGCCAGGCCGTCATCGACGCGCTGCTCGCGCCGCCGTCGAGCTACGCTGTACGAGCGCTCACCCGCGATCCGCAGAGCAAGCAGGCTCTCGAGCTCGCTGCGCGCGGTGTAGAGTGTGTTACGGGCTCGTTCCAGGACTTTGATTCCGTTGCCCGCGCGCTGGAGGGGGCTTATGGCGTTTGGGTGAACACTGATGGGTTCACTGTCGGAGAGATGCAGGAAATTGTATGTATCCCGAAATCTGAGCCGCGGTCGGAATTTTGACTGACTTTTCTTTGTTCGTAGTATTCAGGGATGAGGATCTTCGAATCGGCGAAACGTACCACGACGTTGAGGCACTACGTCTACAGCGGCTTGATTTACGCGTCCAAGGTATGTGCTACTGCTCGATGTTCTCCTCGAGCTTTGCCTCACCGAATTTCAGGCAACAGACTTCAATCTAGATTATAAAACTGACCATCTCGACGCAAAGGGCCGCGTCTGCGACTGGATGCGCGCCCAGTCCTCCGTCGTCTCCGACACGGAGCTCTCGTGGAGCATCGTTAACACGGGCCCGTATATGGAGCTTCTCTTCGGTGTACACACACTCTTGATTTTTACAAAAACCTAGACTGAAATAACATTCCTAGGGATTGTTCGACCCAATCAACATCCGCGCCGACGGGACCGTCGTGTTCGCCTCCCCGGTCGGCAAAGGCACCGTCCCGATGATAGCGCTCAAAGACATCGGCTGGTGGGCGCGTTACACGTTTGACCACCGCGCCGAGACGTCGGGGCAGGAGCTGAAGGTCACCTCTGAGCTCGTCAGCTGGGACCATCTCGTCGCGACCTTCACCAAGGTTACCGGCATCCCCGCGGTGTACGTCCCGCAGACGCTCGACGAGTGGTGGGCCAATTTCGACGACGGTATCAACAACCCGATTGCGGGCGACCACACGCCTGGAGACGGCTCGACCACGGTCAAGGAGAACTTTTCTGCGTTTTGGCGTGTGTTGCGGGACGATGTTATGGCGCGCACGAAGGACGTCGAGTGGGTGCGGAGCGTGCATCCGGGGACGTATACGCTCGAGCGCTGGATGCGGGAGAACAACTACAAGGGTCGTGCGGGGGCGGTGATGAAGAACAGCCAGGATGGGAAGCGCGGGTGGGGGTTGAACATGGAGGTTGTAGAGAAGTTGTAGTGTTTCTGTTAAGTGTATGTTGATGAAATTCATTCCTATTACCAAACTACTATGCACCGGCTTGACGGGCCATGGCGCGGCACAGCGACGAAGCTAGCGGGGGAGGGAGAGTTGTCCAGAACGGAATCGGTTGGGGAACGATGCTGCTAAGAAACCTCTGCATTCGGTTATTCATGGGAGGAAAATTGGGGACTATGAGTTTGAGGCGGAGTATCTGAGCCTGGATGCACCCGCTGCAACGACATACGCGTTCCTGGCTCAAACTCTCGGCGTAGCAGTCGTGCTGGCACGGACCTACGGTCAAGGTACTGGGGACGCTGGCCGTCACGAAGCTAGATCCGTAGATTCAGAGCGTCGCGATATCAAAGCGGGATTCATCGCGGATAGAAGAGATGTTTTCGCGCAACCACTACGAAACTCAGTGGGGGGGGTTGGTTCTACCCGAAGAAATGACATACAGCAGTCTTTTGACGAACCATCGCGCGCACTACCGGGACGGCGAAGAGGTAACGAAGCTGCCTGGCAGCATGAATGGGGTCGTCTTGATGGCATAGCGGCAGAGCGGGATCGCAAGACGCTGGAGGTACGAAGGGAATTCGGCAAGGTCGTCGAAATCTGCCGTCAGCATATAGCAGACTTGCGATGAGCTCGTCCTCCGAGTAGTGTCCCAACACGACACACGGTCGACGCAGGATGTGACCAGAGGAAGAAGGTATATCTAGATAGACCGCCCTTTGTAGCGCCATTTCCTGCTTCGACAATGCAATTTTCTGGGCAGTAGATATCCCTGGAAGACGCGGTCGGGTTGGTGTCAACGAAACGGCTGCTGGCAGCAAGGCTGTCTGGTCGCGCGCTCGAGATATCGGAGTTTTCTTGTATTCGAGGGCGTCTAGCGCTTCGTGCAGGCGCGTCCACGCAGACGTGTGACGGTTCCGGACAAGAGACGCGCCGACGCGATGCGGCTTGCTCTGCACGTCGACCATCGTCAGTTTGCAGCCGGCAGCCAGCTCACACTCTCAACCGACTCGGACTCTACGCGGTCCAGGTTACGATCTTCTACTCCCGCTTTTGTCGAGGGGGGATTTCGCCACCGGACATGACAGGTATGTAATTTATTCAAGGGCGCCTGTCCGGCAAACAGGGCTTTAAACGACGCCAGTTGCCAGGAGGTCGCGGCCGTTCCTCCTTGCCAGCGGAGACGTCGAGGGATTGCAAAACCCCGACGCGCGAAATTCGAGTATATAGCCGAACCGCTGCGCTCCCGACCTCGTCCTTTCCCCGGTGCACCACGTCGACAACCCTTTCCGCTTGTCTGTACGTCGGCACGAGAACCGCGGGCTCTCCCCAGGAGCTGGAACATAACCCTTCTCCTCCTCCTACCCTATCGTTCAAGGCGTTTGTGCGATCACCAGTGGTGGATCGACGGCTGGCCCTAAAGCAAACCCGGCTTTCCTCCTACCTCATCATCTCCCTCCTCAACCCCCTTGCGGGACCCCACTCTCTTTTTCCCTCGTACATGTTCATCCGCCTGTTCACCGTCGCCGTCGCGGCGTCGGTCGCCCGTGGCCATTTGGCGCCATTTCACAAGGCCATGTATGGCCTCAATGTATGTGAACCATTCCCCTCTTCACACTCGTTCAATGTGTCCGAAATTTGGGTTCTGGAGCAATTCTGGAGCGTTTGTTAATCGCGTTTACAGGGTGTGGATGGTGGGGTCAACCAGAACTCCGACGCCGTAGTGCAACCCTTATACCAGCTCACTAAAGCGGACTGGTGGTGTACGTTCGCCCGCAAACTGTCTTGCCCCCTATCGTTTACCCGACGCCTAGTTCACCACTACAACCGCGTCGACGAGTTCCCGCCGAAGGAGGGCGACTACCTTGAGCTGTCCGTCGCTTTTCCTTGCTGGGGCGCGCTCTGACTAGGCCTCTAGGCCGGCTGGCGGCTCCTTCACTGTAGAGATCGCCTCCAACCGCGGAAAAACCTCTCTCTCGTTCGCGGGCAAGTACACCAGCGACTGGCCAGACGGCGGAAAGCACCCGGACGACTACGTGCGTTACCCGATCCGCCCAAAATTCCCTGTGCCTTATCACCCATACAGAACGAGCCCGGTTGCATCGCTTCGCCGAACAGTAAGCCGTAAAGCTCGATGAATGAAGACCCGGGCCTTAATCGTGTCGAAACAGTGCACACGCAGAACTATTCCAGGGCTGCCGGGACCGCGTTCGCAATTTCTTACACGTCTGATATCAAGAAAGTCACTGCCGACAACCTCGCGGTCTTCACCGTCCGCTACCAGTGCGTCTCTCCGAGCGTTTACGGCCTGTCGCTGAACGTCTGCTTGCAGCACTCCGTGGAAGCGACTTACCAGCTACGACGTGCCCGCGGACATGCCCGCTTGCCCAGACGGCGGCTGCATCTGCGCCTGGGGATGGGTAAGCCTGGATTATCTCGGCTCCACGAACTGCGTGCTCATTTGGGAACTGTCTAGGTCCCCAACGGGTACGCGTCCTCGCGCGACGTTATTCTGTTGCTAACCTGTTCTTAGCTGCGGTCAGCCCAATATGTATCACCTTCCTTATCGCTGCAAGGTCACCGGCGCCACCGCGACGAAAGCCATCGGCACCCCCAAGCCTCCCGTTTGGTGCGAGAATGATTCGGGGTCGTGCACCAAGGGCCCGAAGCAGATGATCTACTGGAACCAGAAGGACGGGAACAACATTGAGGTCGACGGATTCGATGCCGCAGGGGACCACAAGAGCCCCGCGTACAACTCCAAGTGCGGTTTCTCCGATGGTAAGCACGTCTTTTCATAACGCGTTCATATTCACATTTTTGCAGGCGCCCAGAACGACATCTTTACCGGCGCGTCTACCACGTCAAAGGTAGCCACCCCTTCCTCGAACGACGACCACAACGATGACGAGAAGAAGACCACCACGACAGCCGAGAAGGCTACCGAGACGGATTCGACGACGTCTACTTCGTCGACAGCCAGCTCGGCGTCTCCCAGTGAACCGAGCAAGGCTGCATCGCCGACCTGCAAGACGAAACGCAGCCGTTCGCGCCGCGCAGCAAAGGAGGCTCGCGCTGAAGGCGTCATGGTGCACCGTCGCAGACACATGCACGGACGCAGCTTCTAGTTTCCAACCGCTTCTCGTCTCCAACCCACCCGCATAACCTGCATCTCACTCTTACCACTCACGTCTGGATATCCATACCCGCCCAAGAGGCCATTCTCGGTTTCGACTTTATGATAATGCCTAGTATCGCATATCTCACGTCGCCTACCTTCAATTACATACTCGAGCAGTAGTGGCTGCTAGCTCGGCCCAGACCTAGTGTTTTCGCTGCATTTGAATGAACACCACCGATTTCCAATTTGGGATTTTTCGATTGGCGCCGGCTTGCCTTCGTTCTCCCAGGTTCTTCACAGCGTCGTCCCTCGTTCCTTCTCTCCTCCACCATGTCCCCGCCCATGTCCTCCTCCAAAGGCAAAGAGTCCGGCACTGCGCGCGTGCTAGGGTCTGGCGCTTCTGGTGAGCGAAAAACGCTGAAAAACGGAAACTGGGAGCTCAACGCGTCCAGGTGTCGCGGAGCTGCTCGTTTTCCACCCCGTCGACACCGTGGCGAAGCGGCTCATGAGCAACAAGGCCAAGGTGCGTCCCCTGTGCCGCCCCCACCGTCTTCTGCGCGGCTCACGAGTATCGACGCCAGATGTCGATGAGCACGGCCAACGCGGTCATCTTCCGCGACTACGCGACGGCCTCCGTGCCTCGAAAGTTCCTCTCTCTGTTCCCGGGGCTGGGCTACGCTGCGGGGTACAAGGTTACGCAGCGGATATACAAGTTTGGCGGGCAGCCGTGGTTCAACGACCTCATTAACCGGCGGTACAAGTCGGAGCTCACGAACACGTTTGGCGAGCGCAAGGGCAAGCTTATGGCGCAGGCCATGGCTGGGAGGTGCGTTCTCCGTTCTCGTGTTGTGCTCATTTCATTTCGTGCAGCTTGACGGGTATCGGCGAAGTTGTGCGTGAAAAAAAAGTTTGTGGAGGGCTTGGTCCGTGGTTGACGCGATGCTAGGTGCTTCTGCCGCTCGACGCGCTGAAAATCAAGCGGCAAGTGAACCCGGAGGCGTTCCGTGGGCGCGGCGTTGTCAGGATATTCCTCGAGGAGGGCACGACCCTGTATCGCGGCTGGGGATGGACGATGGCGCGGAACGCGCCAGGCAGCTTTGCCGTGCGTCCCTCTCCGCTCTCCCTACGCGTCTAACGAACCTCCACAGCTCTTCGGCGCCTCCGCCGTAACAAAAGACTACGTCCTCGGCGTCACCGACTACTCGAAAGCGACGTGGACACAAAACTTCATCGCGTCCATCGCGGGTGCGGTCGCTTCGATTACGGTCGCCGCCCCGCTCGACGTAATCAAGACGCGCATCCAGAACGCCAACTTTGAGAACAAGGTGTCGGGCATGACGGCGGTGCGCGAGCTTGTCCGCAATGAGGGTGTTACTGCGTTCTTCAAGGGATTGACGCCAAAGGTGCGTTGCGTTTCCTGAGCTTTTGTGTGGATGATTGCTTACTACTGCGCGTGCAGATTGTCGTCGTGGGCCCGAAGCTGGTGTTTAGCTACACATTAGCGCAGTCCCTCATCCCCTTCTTTGCCAACTACGTATAACGCGTCGTTCGCGCCCGCCCACCCCCACTCACCATATACTTACTGCACGACAACTGTTATTTCTACATGCTAGACGACCTGTAATAGCTTCCCTGCTTAGAAGAACATGCGATGTCCTCCGAGTCCTTTGCGATGACTTGGATGAGGTCGTGGGCGCTAATTGATGTTACCACACAACTTGGTCCCAACCACATCCAGGACTGCAGAGCTCCGTTCACCCACCGCGCCTGCTTGAGCAGGCGTTTACTTGCTGCCGTTAATGGACCGACATAACAGCAAATTTAAGCTTCAAGCACGCCGCTCACGCATGGCTAGATTGGACGCGCGTCTCCAGCTACTTATCAAGTAGTACCACTGGCAGTACTGCTGCGAGTCTCACCTTACTGCCTTTCTCATGGGCTGGTCATCCTCTCTCTCCTCGCCTCCCTGGGCAGTGCGCTACATACATATACAACAGCCCTGCTTCCCTGCCACTGCACACGTTCCCGGCGCCATCGATTCCTGGCCCCGCCGCTCATATCCTGCCCCGACGCACTGGGTCAAGGATCTCCAGGACGTTGACTTTCGCAACAGCCTCGACCTGTGGGAGGCCCTCAGTGCGACTGTCGTTGACCGCATCGACCACATCCGCTTGAACAGTGACTTGAAGCATACTCGAGACGACCCCGGCACTTCCGAGTCCGAATCGCGCCTCAAGTGCCACGAAGCGTTGGCGTTCGAGTACCACTACACGACCGCGCACTCTTCGGATCCCGAAACCTTTTGCCGCGCCGCCATGATTGTTCTTGGCGAAGTCGACCCGTGCGTATGCGTGCGTGCATACGTCTACGAACTTCTCACTAGCTAGCTAGGAGCGAGTCGAAGGCGCTAACTACCAATGGGTTTCTTGACATCGACCTCCGAAATCAAGTCCACCTATACGCAAGCTACGCGGCGCTCCGCATCAGTCTTTCCAAGATTCCTTCGACATCCAACAGATTCAGATACTTCTGCTGGCGGACGCTTCTCCCGCGTTCAAGTTCGCTCAATCCCGACAATGCCAAACACAGCCCAATTACGCTCGTGGACATGGCCATTCTCAGCAAACTGGTCAGCGACTCGGGCGAAAAGCACAACATCCGACAAAGTGGGTGGTTTGCGGACGTCCAATTCCAGGCCATTCAGCGCATTGCGCGCGTCGGCGAGCCGAGTGCCGTCCTTGAGCTTGCGAATGCCGACACCGTAGGAGCGCCGGCCCATTGGCCATGGTTGGAGGCCCTGCGCATGTGCGCTCGGAAGATTTGGCCCGTCAAGGAGCAGAAAATCGGCGGGGCGGAAGACTTGAACTGCAGGATCTCCATGAGCGAGCATGACCAGCCGGTGGACCCGAACATCATCGACAGCATTGTCGCGGATTTCGCGAAGGAGCGGGAGGAGTTTCGGAAAGCGGTTGAGACGCGGACGGCGCATGCCGAATTCGAAGTGGACAGAGCGATTCGGAAGGTTGAGGATGCAGAGCGTCTGGTCGAGGCAGCAAAACGCCGCGCTGAGGACGCCAGACGTCGCGCTGAGGAGGCAAAGCGTCGCGTTCTGGAACGGGAATGTGTGGATCGCGCCCTAGCTCCAGAAACCATTCGCGTCGGAGAATGTCCGCGCGAGTGAACTGCATATATTGTTTGCATTCGTGGTGCTCTTGAACTGTGTCTGTGTCCCTTCAGACTTCTGCACAGTATCGCGCGTTTTAATATTACGTGCAAAGAAAGGCCTCGGTTTCGACATCTTGGACGACGGGGTTGCGCTTTATTGTGCTTTAAGTCGTATAGTTAGATCAGCTAGTAGCCTACACGTACGTACGTACCTACAACTTGTACAAGTTGCTTCTCGCATCCACTGTCAACAACTATCCTGTGTCGCGCTTCCCCTACAGAGCCGCGTCGAATTACGCGTCGAAACGCGTTCATTGACTCTTCGCCAATTAGCTTCTCAGTGGCATATTGGCGCCCACCAAGCTTCCCTTGAAAACTGGGCGATCCCCGGGCCCAGTGCACGGGTATGTCGGACGTAACACAGACCACCGCCTTTGTACGCATGCGCTCCGGCGACGACTCGGTCGATCCCATTCAAAAAGCGCCACTCGGCTGCGCCCGCCCCATGCACCGCTTCGGAGCCTACAAAAACGCGTCGAATGAGTCTGACTCGCGTCTCTCTCCCTACACGTCGCCTTCACCCCCCTCACAGTCCTCCCGAGTCAGGCAACGTGTAGGGGCACACAGTTAAAAAGATCGACCTTCAAGGCACCGTTTCCATTCTCCCTCTCACTTCCATCATGCCCAACGCCGCCCTCACCACTCTGAACGGCGCCCAAGTGCGGTCGGGACGCTCATGGACGCAGTTCATCCGTGTCCTACTCCGCCTCATACAACGCTCGCTCCAGAACCCACAAGTCGCGGAGCTCCTGCGCTTCATCTTCCTCGGGACCATCGTCGAGACGTACGGCGTTCCGAGCCTTTTCTAGTGCCCACTTGCTGACTTGTCGCCAGGGGACGCGTAATGGGCGCGAAGATGGTCTCCATCGTCAACAGCTGTGCGGCGTCGCGGCCAGATCTTTCATTTCGCTAACCCCGACGCGCAGTTTTCCTCGTCAAGGCTTCATTCAAGCAGGGGGATATCAGCTATGAATGGGTACGTGCCCGACCCCACTCCGAGCCTTCTCCCTCTCAAGCTTCGCGCCCAGGTCTCCGCGTACCTCGAGGCACACAAAGTATGGAACCGCTCCCGCACGTTCCGCGTCGTCGCGCGCAGCGCCAAAGATGTGGCCAACCGCGAACTGGCCCTCGCGGATGAAAACCACAACGATGGCTACCCAAACGCGGTGTATGAGCCAAGTGTTTCTGAGCCGGAGATATTCTGGTGGCGAGGCCGGCATTGGATCACCATTAGCAAGGACGAGAAGGAGGGCGCGTCGACGTTGACGCTGCAGGTGTGGAGCCGGAACCGAAGGGTGCTGGACGAGTTTGTGCAGGAGGCGCGAGCCAAGTATATGAACTCGGAGCGGCCTCCTCCCCGCATCGACTACGATTGGTCGCAAGCACTCATCGTCGCGCACTTTAATCAGGTACGCTGAAACGATTCTTCTGGCACTGTAACTCACCCAGCACTAGTCCGACTTTGCGTACGATTGGGTGCTCGACTACCTCCAGTCAGAAAATGTCATGGCCGACGCCAATGACTTCACGATCTCCACGAAACAAAACGATGTCGGTTGGAATCGTGAGGACCCGAAGCAGGTCGTGCGCTACGTCCCGTCTTCCAACACGAAGCAGCGGCTGCGCTGGCGGGGACATTGGATGCAGGTCGAGTTTGTCATTGGCTACGAGGTAGATTTCTGTTTTGACGACACATGCCCGTGCTTACCCGTTCTTCCCAAAGGACGGAAACGGCCGCACCACCGGCGGCTCCATCAACATAACTCTGCACTCGACCGACCGCTCGGTCCTAACCACCTTCATCAACGCCGCCCACGAACACTATGCCCAAGCGAGCATCTCCCGCGTCACGGTCCACTTGACGGACAACTATGGCTCATGGGCGCGCGCCGTCACCAAGTCGCGCCGCGCGTTCTCAACACTCATCCTCCCTACTGGTGTCAAGGAGACGCTGCTTGCGGACGCGAAGGAGTTCCTCGCATCGGAAGAGTGGTACACATTCGCCGGTGTTCCCCATCGGAGGGGATACTTGCTTTATGGCGAGCCGGGCACAGGGAAGAGTTCCACGATCCATGCGATTGTATGTTTCTGGCACATATTCTGTTATCCGCTAACTTCTTGTTCACAGGCGGGCGAACTCGGCCTCGAGATCTATTTCATCTCACTCGCGGCGCCGGGGATCGACGACTACACTCTCGGGCGACTTATCCGCGACACGCCCTCGCGTTGCATTCTCCTCATCGAGGACATCGACTGCGCGTTCCCGTCGCGCGAGGACGACGACGAAGATGACGAGCCGCTGCTGGACGCCAAGGGCAACCCCATCCCGAAGGAACCCATCCCGCCGCGCTCACAGGTAACCCTCGCGGGGCTGCTCAATGTACTCGACTCGGTTGCGAGCGAGGAGGGCCGGTTGACGTTTGCCACCGTTAGTCTTCTTCTTTGCTCCTCTTTTCCAGCTCAACGCCGCACACAGACAAATCACATTGAGCAGCTCGACCCCGCGCTCATCCGTCCCGGCCGCATGGACCTGAAAATCCAATACGGCCTCGCGACGAACGAGCAGCTCGAACAGATGTTCGACCGCTTCTACCCGTACAACGCGGACATCCCCGATGACGCTGGGCCCGCCATTGGGTGCTACTACGACTCCAACATCGTGGATGAGGGGAAGCGCGTCCGGCTCTCGGCGACGACACTCGCGGCGCTCGGTGCAGACTTTGCCGCAGCGGTACCGCCGAACAAGTACTCGATCGCGCAGCTCCAGGGGTATTTGTTGAGCAGGAAGAACGACCCGCAAGCGGCGCTGAAGGGTGTGGGTGCGTGGATTGCGGAGCAGGAGAGGGAGAAGAAGGAGATTGAGGAGTTGAAGAAGCGGAGGAAGAGGGAGGCGAAGGCGAGGCGGGAGGCGGAGGAGAGGGAGGATCGTGAGCGGGAGGAGGAGGAGCGGAGGGAACGGAGGCGGGGGAGTGTGCCGAGTGAGGTGGCGGTGGATGATGCTGAACCGGAGGCAAAAGACGTCGAGAAGGCTGCTGCGAGTGGGCCGGTTTCCCCCACTAGCGCTGGATTGCAGGAGATCGTGTCGGCTGGGGTACAGACACAGAGTGTTGAAGCATAGAAACATTCTAAGAAGACTGGGTTGGCTGTATATAATAGCTGGAAAGTTCTGCTCGAATTATATGAGGACAACCAACCGTTATTGTTACATTCACCGATGTTGGCAGCAACTTTGCGACTGCATAGTGAGTGCAGACCCAATTATTGGACTGTGAGGCGCTTGGATAACTACAGTACTAGTACTCTGATCGTGCTCAATGTTGACCATGACACAAAGGATTTGTGAGGCACCGGAGTTCGACGAGCTACCCGCACAGCTCTGAGCACTTCCTACCGTAGCGTCTGACATATGCATGAAATCCCCGAATTAATATTCGAAACTCGAAGAAGTCTCATACGTGCGCTGGGCGCTCCGGACGGCGCGGAAGCAGCCATTGACACTTGTCGATAGCTCGAGAGACAACTGCGATAGCATGGGACTTATTGAGTTGACTTTGGAAGGAGTGTACAATATTGCCTGCCCAACGCACTAGTACTGCCAGCACAGGCTGAGTAGGTGCCACTTGAACATCACATCACACGGTTTAGCTCTTGTTCCGCTACCACCACCATCTCTTCCTGGACTCTCCCAACGCGATTTCTGATCCTCTTGACAATGCGGCTATACTTGTCAATTGCGCATTTGACAGAATTCCGCGTTTGGATGCAACTCGTTGCTTCCGCTTGAATCCACTTGAAACCCCTCCTAAGGTCGAGTGCGTATATAAGACGGCGCCAACTCGAATATCCCCCACTTGCTTCACATCTGCTCTGCGCCTTGCTTTGTCGGATCGTGAACGAGACCAAGGTTGGTATTCTTCTGCTCGTTGCTGCTTTTACATACTGACACAGCCTGTAGATGTATGCTCCGCAAGACGGCGACAAGGTGCGTTTTTTTGTTCTGTCGCGTGGAACCGTTTATAACGCGTTCGCAGCCTTTTACGTCGAGCAGGTCCCGCGGAACTCTGACCCAACAGCTGTCTGCAACGGGCTGCGCGGTGGGTGGGCTCTGCCGGACGTACGCGCTATTGGAGTAATCCTTCGGCGTCCGCGTCCGTGCACGTACCTGGGCAATCCTGCCGCGTAGACGGAACGCAACACGCGGGCAGCTCGCGGGGAGGATACTACGTGTGGTACCACGGCCGAAACGCGTGGCCCCCTGGAACGCTTCTGCACCGTCTGCAGCGACGGGCCGCTCGGCGCGGGGTTCTGCCGGGCGCACGCGCAGTTGGAGCGATCCTCTTGCGTCCGCGCCCGTGCATGGACTGGGCAGCGTCGCCGAGCGGACGGAACACAACAGCATGAGACGAGTGTCTGCAAGTCAGTACGGCGTGGGTTGCCGGCTGGGCTCTGAAATGGTGCGTTCGTTCTCTATATCCTTTCTCTCTAATATTACTCATGTTCCTCTGCAGAGTCACGGTCGGTCGCCCTCACCAACCCGCCACGTTGACCCTCAACATGCCACGGGCCCTCGGACGACGCTGCGTTCGCGGCCGCACGTTCACTGGCGGAGAAATCCGTCGGCTGTCCCCGGTCGCTTGAGCTGCATTCTCCCGTCCTCCGAGGGACGGAACACAACAGGCGTGCGTTGGAAGACCTTATGCCGGTTGGTCCGCCGCGCGGTAGAGGGTTCTCTCGCTGGATCGGAGTACGATATCTTGGGCTCGGAAACGGCGCGCAGTTTCGTTTATGGTGCGTTCCTTTCCTTTTCATCTTTTTCCACGTTCTAAAGCTTTGGTCCGCAGACTCGGCGCGCTGATCTCTGCTCTCGTTGCTCGGACTGCTGGTCGGGACGGCTTCGAAGAGTGCGAGTATCTCCAGAACGGGGGGAGACGGTGTTGGCGGTGATTGTCCCGGAGGAAGACGCGCCCCCTTGTCGTGGGCTCCGGGCTTACGGTTTTACCAACCAAGCGCGCGTCCGTTGTGAGCTGATATGTTACACCTTTCCGTTAAGACGCTCGTTTGAGATGCGAATTCCATGCTTTAATTCTTTATCTAGTGGTCTATTCTCTGCCTTATACTCTTTGTAGTCATGCAAGACCTATTCTAGTAGCAAATTGATGCATCTAGGAATTCATCCATTGCAAGGTTGCTCCTTGTTACAAGTTCTGGAACGACCGAAAGCTAGTGTTCAGCTTCAAAGTCATTGACTCCTTCCACTACTTCACCCCCGTACGCGTGCCTCCCAGAAGCAGAAGGATTACATCCTTTGAGGCTGCCATCAACATCGACGCCCACACAATCAAAATTGTTCGAAAAACAAGAACAGCTTCAAAATGAATGCCCTGGACGCGCACCGAACGGGTCTGGCCATGTTTCCCAAGTGCCGAAGCGGTACTGGCCCACTGTATCCCAATCTCAGAGCGGTTCAGTGGACTGTCCCGTGTAGGAAGACCTGTCAGACCTAGACGTTCGTCGTGGATTGAGATAGCAGCTGGGACTCAGAGCAAGGTAGTTTCAGCGCAAGGGCGAAGGGTAATCTATGTACTGTGCTACGCCCAACGGGGAACCGATCGATCTGGTAATATGTACCAAACTTGTGCGGGACCTGGGTTTTGTTTAAATAAGCTGGGGTGTATTTGTTGTTTACCTTGTTGATATTACTGTAATTCGCAGCATCGAGACTGACGCGTACTGACCTCCCCAATGGATGGAAAAAATAGCAGTCAAATAGACTGAGTGCCCTGAACGCACACCGAACGGGTCTGGTCCATCCCCAGGTACTGAAGCGGTGCTGGCTCACTGCATCACAATCTCGAGCCGTTAAGCAGGACCGTCCCGTATGCTAGGAAAGACGTGTCGGCTGAGTTGCTCATCGTAGATTGTGATGACAGCTGGTATCTGGACGAGCTTGCTGTGCCTTGGAAGCCAAGATGTAAATTATGTTCTGCGCTACGTCCAGCTCCCGATTCGTATACTTTGTTTCGAGGTTGAGGTGATCGATGTTTTGAGAGAACTGTTTCGAATTGATCGTTACGCGTCAGGACCGGGCATCCGCACGGGCTTAACTACGTCGAGCCTATAATCGGGTGAAAATAGGCTTGCTATAGCTTCCTGAAGACAATCTGCCCCAGTTGCGCTTTGTTGTGCAAATGTGTCATGGCATCATCACACGGCGCCCACGCAATCAATACAGCTCAAAACTCGAGTTGAATAAGATAAACTTCCGAGATGCAGGGAGAATGGACTTGGCCATACCCAAAACGCTGGGCCATGGGGCTCAGGCGTAATCTAAGTTATAATAATTTAATTACATAACTCTCAAAGCTTTCTAATGGGTCGACGCCGCGTCAACGCTGGATACGTCAATGCAGCGTCAAATGCTGTGTAGTCCCTTGCTCAAGGTACTTACTGGACCGAGAGGCCTTTCACTCAACTTCTGGGGTACCTAACGAAAATTCAGCCCTTTCACGGCAACGAACCGCGGCTTATGAACAACTTGAATCGAATTGATCGAAATACCACAGTAATACCGCTCCGTGATATTTTGTGGATCTGACAGCTCCGGTCTTGAACGGCGCCGGCGCGGCTTATCAGCTCCCCTCACCTCCACCAGCTCGATGGCGCCGCTCTCCGCTGCCTCTGCGGCTACCCTCAAGCCCTGTTCGAACGACGTTTACTTGGCGCACCTCGACGAAGATTGGGTGGTCAGGAAGTGAGTACCTTCCGCCGTCTGCGCTTGGAATAATTTCTAACTGGAAACGTCCAGTGTCCCGAACGGTGGTAGGTGGCTCGCGCGCTAAGCCGAATGCTTTGCCTGATATTATAGGTTACGCACTGGGTGTTATCGCACAAGCCTGCATTGTGCACCAAGCTACGAGCAATCTCCCTTCACCACTCCACGTCGTTGCACACTATCTGAACCCCACAATGGTCGGCGCAGCTGAAATTCACCTTCGTGTCGTCAAGCAAGGCAAGAACTTTGTCAACATCGTCGCAGAACTCGAGCAGGAGGTACGGTACCTACTCACTCAGGTTTAATGGCGACTGAGCGAGTACCTCGACTAGGGCAGCCTCCGCATTACATCTCACCTCATCTTCGCTCGTTCCACCCTCTCAACCTACCCTCTCAAAGCCCCCGCTCCGGGGACTCGATTCGGGCGCCTCATCCCGCTGCGAACCCATCCCACAAGTATGGTTGCGACCTCGTTGGCGGACGAGTATCCGTGGTTCGCCTTCTCCACCCACGCACACTGGGCTATGGACTCCTCTTTTGCCGAGCCCGCGGGTTCGAACGGGTTCACGCAATGGGGCGCTTGGCTCGAGTTGAAGGGCCCATCGGAGAGGATCACGCTCTCGTCCTTGGCCCTTTTAGCCGACTGCTTCCTCAACCTGGCGCGATTATGGCCGAGGGAGGTTACTGGTGGCTTGGGGTGCGTACGCCATTTCATCTCTGGCTGTTCTGATTGCTAATACTGGACGCGCGTCGACAGCTGGCAGCCGACGCTCGCGCTCAACCTCGAATGGAAACACCCCATCCCCGAGCCGTCCGAGAAGCACGCGGCGCGCACCGTTGGCATCTACGTCGTTAGCGGGTATCTCGGAGCGCCGCAAAGCCGGCACGATACCTTTGTCGAGATCTGGACGGCGCCGGCGGGTATTGCCGAAACCAAGCCGATACGCGAACGATGGAGGGAAGAACAAGTTTGTTTGGGGATCGCGTCGCAGATGCAGCTTATTATGAACACTGGAAGGACACGGAATTTCAAACGGCCAGCGAATGAAATTACAAAGCTGTAACCCCATCCTTTCACTGTTTTATCGTGCTAGAGTACCTTACAGACAGAACCCTCAGTCTCGGCAGATTCCGGGCAGAAATATCCGCCCATCACCTGTCTATCGCGCACACGTGATTGAAACGTTCGGCAATGTACGACGCGTCGCACGCGCCCGAAACGCGGAAGTAGCGGTATTTCGGCTGCTTTATAGTCACTTGGGGTAGCGGCCATCGCTGCGCGCGGCAAATACGAGTACTTTATGGTCCTTTTTTGCGGCGCATCCACTAAGACCTCACAGATATAATCGACTATGGCCGGCACGGCAAAGTCCTGTACTATTTCGACTTCAAGTCCGCTGGTTTTTTTATGTTCAAGGCCCGAGAAGGCCGATAAATATTCTTTTGACTTTAGATGAATTTGAACGAGCTCCTTCTTTGGTCCGCGTAATGTGTAATACTGTAGCATTTCCTTCAATTCATATGTTATGTCATAGATTCCTCAAACATCTTCCGGGAAATTCACAGACTTTGCCTCGCTCAAATGAAACACATGTTGTGCAACACTTCGGCCTTAACAAGCTGGTCATCTACTGACTGACTCTGCTTGAATGCTCTCGTAAGACACCCGGAGAAGGCGAGCACATTCTCTGTGCAACACAACACATCCAAAGAGTATGTTCAGCTTATCTCTTTGCCAGCTGGAGAGGAAACAGAGTTCGGCTCAAGATGCAAAGCACAGTCAATGACGGCGCAGGCTGTCCCCTTGTTTTTAGCCAGGGCGGAAATTCGGTATTCACATTGTGTGTGTACAGTAGCTTCGGAGTTTTGCCCTGGGATGGCCCATGATGCATCATGCATCATGGCGCAGTAGACGTGACCTGTCAAAACAAGGCCCAAGGCCTAATCCGGAAGGCAGTCCTTGCACTGCAGAGTTGGACCTCTTTCCTCACGATTAGAGCCTCAAATAAAATGATTCAAGTTGATATTCTTGCATAAGTAAGTTCTCTCTTTCA
Organism: Mycena kentingensis (nom. inval.); assembly: GCA_014461125.1. NCBI lineage: Eukaryota > Fungi > Basidiomycota > Agaricomycetes > Agaricales > Mycenaceae > Mycena > Mycena kentingensis (nom. inval.). The sequence continues at coordinate 597,993 of JACAZG010000019.1, read as the reverse complement.
GATTAGGAAGTAAACTTCCAATGTGGAAGCAAGTTCACTTTGTAAACCGGTGTTTACAAACAGTGTTTTTGGACCCTGGAATTATAGAAAGACATAGATACCTATGTGACACAACTGTGATGATGCACATAATAGGCATAGGAAGGGCTGATGCTATTGAATTATGGGATATATTATATCTGTGCACTAGGGAAGCATTGTTGGTAATAAAATAATGCCCAATACACCCTAAGCTCCAAGAAAAATTGACTCTCCTGCTGCATCAAATTTTGATAATATCATCAGAGTGTTTAAAAACCTGTTTACAAACCCGTTTATGGACCCTCAAGAAATTCAAATGTTGTTAACCCCTCAATAAAATTGAAAACTGCACCCTCAAGTTCACATTGAATCCAACTGTGGTCTGGCTCTTCAGTGATGTCAAGAACTACAGAGAGTTTGATATCTTATAGAATATCTAAAATAAGAATAATCCTAAAAAGTTTTCAGAGCCTCTGTATGCACCCTATCCACTCTATAGTACAGCAATTTCATGGGTTATATACTTGTGAGGCTCACAATACAGTGCGCATGGGCACTTCTCTTCGTGACCAGAAGTAAAATGGAGCCTTTTTTTAGATTCAAATGTTGTAAATGAGGGAGGACGAAAAGACTGTGACTGCGACTGTCAAAGTCGCTGACAGTTGCACTTTTGTGCAATCAGATGCAGGAAACTGCAACTGTCCCGCAACAGTCCCAGTTTTGTGGGAGGCTGTCACTGACCCACGTATTTGGGATGGACATTGGCTAGCCACTACTTTTCTGCCGAGATAAAGGGGAGAGAAAAAAAGAAAAAAAAATCCATCAAAACTTTCCTTTCTGGCTCATTTTGTTGTATGTCCGGCAACCCCTGTAACCTGTAACACAGACCCCATAATTCTGTGTTTGTACCTAAGGTCTAATCAATGTAGTAATTCAAAGAGATAATGGCCCTGTATTATTGCCCACATTAGTTGCAAACGAAATGAATTATGGGAAAATGGGCACCTTTTAGGGTCAAGAAATGTGACCGAAAGTGGGCCTGTACTTGAGCCCATAAAGCCCAACAATAAGGTGCCCAGATTTAGACCTAAAGTTTCTATTCCAAAAAGAACAGAGATATGGGGCACAATAGGGGAGCTCACGGTAGCGACCAACTCACGGGCAAGCTGCCGGGCAAGATTCTGGCAATTTGCCAAGCAAGTAATAGATTTATTTGTTGCCCGGATCTTGGTTTACACGGTAGGATGCATTTAATAGAATCAATTACAGTATCCCATTGATCCAACATGGGTGTCCAGCCGCCGCCCATCCCGGATTTTATATAATAAGTTACCCGCAAAATTTTGGTGGTCAAGACATGTTCAATGATTATTTTATTAACAGTGAACGTATTTAAGATTTTGCCCGCCCACTTGCCCGCCCTACTGTGAGCTCCTCTATCATTAGTGAAGAAGGCCGCAAAAATGGGAGCCACTATTTAAAGGTAAAAATGCTCCTTACTTAGAAAATATGGGGGCACTATTTCCATTAAACAGGTTCATGTTTAACTGGTGTTATTGACCAACAATACGGGCCCCATATTTGCCCCCTTTTTTGCACAGAAATAGGCCAAAATATTGATGCCTTATTGTTAGCTTTAAGGCCTCAAATTTGGGCCCATTCTTTGTCCGTGTTCATTGACCCAGAAAGTTGCCCATTTTGACAGACCATATTTCATTTCTTTAATGAGCCGAACATTATTTCCAACCAATTTGGGCAGCAATACAGGGCAAAAAAGGTTTCCCTTTTATTTCCGAATCGACCTAGTGATAGGCGGGAGACGGCGCACGGCGTAAAAACTGAGCGACACGAGAGAGAAGACGGAAGGACGGACGGCGGCGCAGTGCACGCAGAAGGCTACAAATCCCTCTGTCCGTTGCGGCCCCTAAAAAAAAAGGGGACGGAGGTAGGAGGCAACGAGGATTGCCAGGGCGTAGTGGCTAAGGCCGGAGGCGATCAAGGCATCAGTGTTGATGGGAACATGACAGATCGTGTCTAGGGTCTATGAACGAGCACATAAAGTACTCGTAATCCTGAATGCTGTTGAGCGCCGGTCGAAGATCGTAGTCGAAGCTGTCAAAGGCAGGATTCGGGCCGCGAAGAGCGTTTTTTTTTTAGCTAAACTCCTTCAGGGAGAAACTTGAAGCACATGAGAATCGTTTATGCGGAGCCATAACAATCATAACAAAGAAAGCCGGGAAAGCAATCGTAGCAGGCCGTAAACATCAAGCGAAACCACAGCAGAACATAAATAGGTTAACTTGACTCGGAACAGCTGTTGAAGCTGTTCCAGTGCCCGCGACTGGTACCACAAGGCGGTGACTCCCGCCTCGTGCCCCTCCAAAAGCCGCATCCGCAACTCCTCACAGCTGCACGACGCGCCATCCCTCCCACCCCTCCCGCCCCCCGATGCGCTCCCCGCGAACCAAGTGGTAACCTGCCTCGTCAAGACGCTCGAGGATGGCGCCGACGACGATCCCGACGGCCATTGGCGCCCACTTCGCCGCGATGCACTTTAGCGGCCCGTGCCCGAACGCGAGGACGTCTGCCTCGCGCTCGGGCTCGGCCACGAAGCGCGACGCGTCGAACGTGTGCGGGGAGGGGATCGGGCGGGCTGGGGGGTTTGCTGGGTCGCGCGGAGTCGCCCAGTGGGCGGAGCGCTGGGCGCCCTCGACGTCCGCGACGTCGGTAACGGTTTCGGCCAGCTGGAGCTGGTCCTTGACGAAGTTGGGGAGGATGGAGAGGAGGGGGCTTGGGATGTAGTCGGTGAGTAGGCTCGCGCTGTTCACGACCCGGACACGAGTCATCCGCGCGACAGGTGGGTGGAGGCGCAGCGTCTCGAGAACGAAGTGGTTCGCACTCGGACCCGTACCCCCGATGCGCAGCGCGTAGAACTGGGCCGTGGTTGGGTTCTCGAGGAGGTCAAGGAACGCGTTGCGCGCCTCCAGGTCCGGCGATAGGGCGACTTCCGCAATCGCCGCCGCGACCACGCGCCAGAACGTCTCCCAAGTCGGGATGAGGAGGTCGAGCGGGCTCTTGAACTCGGGAAGAAGAACGTCGAGGCGAGTCTGGAGCTGGGCGCGGAGCGTGTCGACCTCGGACGCGCGCTGCGGCTGTTTGGAGAGAAGCCAAATGGTGTTAATAAGTTTCGCAGTTTCGCGAATATGGGTAGAGTCGAGGGACGAAGGCGTGATGGAAGCATCGCGGAGGAAAAGAAAGCAGATCACCCAACGGAGGGTACCACATTGGACGAATTCGTCGAACTGCAATTCGACGCGTCCTGGAACAGTATCAGACGGAACGGGGAGGGATGCATTGACCGCTTGGCCAGCGATCTCTGCCAGGGCAGGCCAGTATTCGGTGCTGGTAGCGATGGGTGGGTGAGGGCTGGTGGAGATGATGTCGGCGGCGCGACGGCGAAACGCGCGGTTCGTCCCGATGTCCGCGCGGACGAAGGTGTTGCCGAGGCCGAAGCCGACCACGAGGCGGATGTTGGCGGCGGCTCGCTCTGCGAGTTGCGCGGCTTTGGTCGCTGGTGGACCGGGGTTCAAGAGGGCTTGGACGGCGGAATGAGTGTTGTGGGTTCGAAAGACGGCGCGGCGACGTCGATTATGGGTCGGCAAGCATTTGGCAGTAACATAGAGTGTAAGGCCAAGGGTGCCTGCACAGACGGCGTAGATTTCGAGCGGGGAGGAGGACATATTGTAGATAGCCTACCCTCAACGCATTATGCAGCTTATATGCCTTTCTTCAGTGCTGTGAGCCTTCAAATCGACGCAAGCCAGATGCATCCTGAGATCTAGCCGGCGAATCCCAAAGTTTATTCGACAAAAGCCAGAACAAATCAGGCGTGCTGTTGAGCGTTCCCGAGCCAAGAGTCGCTGTGGCTAGAGCGGAGCGCTCGCGGATTACTGCGGATGGAAGGGAGAAAGATATTTTCGAGTGTGCGTGCGAGATGGGCGCTTGACTCATCCGAGAAATAGCAGTAGAGAAGGAGGGCCACGGCTTTGTGCTAACGCTCAAGTAGCATGTTCCGAGGGAGCAGAAGAGACTGGTGCGAGCTCAGACTCCAATTTGTTGTTTACATCAGTCGCAGGGAAACAAAGGAATTAAAGTTTCTATTCGTGGGTGTCCTGAAAATAGTTTTGCGATGACTCGACAAAACTCACTGCTACAGCATTTGTGCCGGAAAGAGCCCTACGTGAGGTGAATAGACCGCAGTTTAGCATCTAACGTTGTACCGCGGCCTTGGATTGGCGCTCCGTTTCTGGTTCCCGTAGAATGGAGGGACGAGTCAGATATGAAGTTCATCCGTACGGGAATGCGGTAATCGAGCCCCGACAAGTGGTGCTAGAACCTGATGAGCTAATGTCGGGCCACAGGTTGACGAGATGTGGCATATTCATTGACGGGAATAGTAACTTACCTCCTGAAGTGGGCTGCCTGCAGGTGAGGCAGAGATGAGGGCTGTGTGGTCGCGCCATCGGCGGCGGTAAAGAGCGCAGAAGACCGTGACTCTGTCGAAAAGAAATACTGTTTTGCTCGCAATGGATTGCGGCGGATTATGCCACATTTCCGGAAGAGAGCGCGGTTCAACCGGCGGTGCTCGTCGCTTTTGAAGGAGGAAATGGGGGATACGTCGCACGAGTAACAGGTGTAGACTTTGAGGGGAGAGAGCGCAGTCTTTAAATCTTACCTGCCGGCCAGAAAATCATAAAGTGGGCGGGAGGTATTGGCAATGAGCCTGATAGAATTCAAGTCTCGGTGCAGCTTTCTGGGGTAAGGAGCCCCACAGCGCTGATAGAAGCCGCAGTAAGATAGTGCCGTGCGGCAAGGCTCGTCGCCTGGTGTACATGGTACCAGTTCGCCGCTTGTTCATTTGAAATGGAACACCTGCTGTTTCAGACTTTACCATTTATGAGAACGTCTTGGGAGATTTAGACGCTCTCAAGACGACATTCCTGAGCATGTCGAACTCCCCGCATCGGGCCAAGAGCGCGAGGACATAATGGATTGCCGTTTTGGGCAGCTTCTTGAGGCTGATGAGACGCGTTCAGCGGCGGGGGATGAGAGGGATATGCCGGAAAGCAGAGAGCTGTATGCTGTTGCAGCTAGTCTTGAGCGGAGCGCCTGCCTGGCCTATAATTTGAGGTAATATTGGTAAATGGACATAAGTATTTTGAGGCGGTGAACATCGTGACGGGTTTCCGGACCCAGGAAGCAAAGCCAGGAGAAGGACGCAGCCACACAAGCAAATTAGATGGTGGTGGTTCGAGTTCAAGTAGGAATACCTGACGTGTCAGGCGCAAACAATTCAAAAAATAGCAGTCGAATAGACCGAGTGCCCTGAACGCACACCGAACGGTCCGGTCCTTCCCCAGGTACTGAAGCGGTGCTGGCTCTCCGCATCCCAATCTCGAGCCGTTAAGCAGGACCGTCCCGTATGCTAGGAAAGACGTGTCGGCTGAGTTGCTCATCGTAGATTGTGATGACAGCTGGTATCTAGACGAACTTGATGTGCCTTGGGAGCCAAAATGTAAATTATGTTCTGTGCTACGTCCAGCTCCCGATTCGTATGCTTTGTTTGGAGGTTGAGGTGATCGATGTCTTGAGAGAACTGTTTCGAGCCGATCGTTACGCACCGGGCATCCGCACGGGCTTAACCACGTCGAGCCTATAATCGGGTGAAAATAGGTTTGCTATAGCTTCCTGAAGGCACTGTGCCGCAGTCGCGTTTTGTTGTGCAACGGTGTCATGGCATCATCACACGGCGCCCACGCAATCAATACATCTCGAACTCAAGGTACTAAGATAAACTTCCGAGAAGCAGGGAGAGTGGACTTGGCCATACCCAAGACGCTCATGCCACGGGGCTTCGCTGTAATCTAAGTTATGATAACTTACAACTTACATTCTCAAGTCCACGGGCACTGTTTAAGAACGAAAGCCAAAATCTTAACTCTCGTCTAAGAACACCCTTCGACGTCTGTGCTTGCTTTTGGCTTGCTTTGGATTAGTGGGTCAGATTTCAACTGAGATAATAATGTTTGCTTATGGGCATTTGTTAGCCATACGGAATAAAGACAAGGAAAACAAAAATCAGAATCCCCCGAACGGGCGACGAAGCGATTTGGCCCAGGTCCAAGGTGCCGAACGATACCAATTCCCTGCGTTAGAGTCTCAAAGCCACTACAGTGGACTTATCCCACATGAAGGGAGGAAGTGTCAGACCTTGTGGCTCGTCGTGGACTGTGTTCGCAGTTGGGATTCAAAATGCTGCAGCAGTACTGGAAGGGGAGCGCGGGATTCGTGCTCTGTGCTACGTTCAGCAGTGGGAGTCCGAATTAAGAATATCACCGATCACTCAGTTCTGGATGGTTTGCCTCGACCACTTTGGGAGCTCACCGCTCAACGGCAATATACCTGCCTACCCGGACAGGCTCGTGAGACAGAATTGGAAGTTGCACATAGAAAGTCGCGTTGAAAGAGTCTCGCAATGGGTGCATTCGCGTTCTCCACGCATCGCCCTAAAACAACCCCACCCGCTCCCTGACCCGCTGCATCGTCGCCGCCGATATCTCCCGCGCCTTTTCAGCACCCTCCCGCGCCACCTGCTCCAGGTATCCCTCGTCGGCGCGTATCCGCGCAAACTCGGCGCGCGGCTTTTCGAGCAACGCGTTGACGCGCGCCGCGACCTCCCTCTTCAGATCCGCATGCGACCAGCCGCCGCGGGCGATGCTCTCGGGCGCGGTGCCCTCGCATGCGGCAAGGATGGTGAGGAGGTTGGAGGTGCCGGGGCGCGCGACGGGGTCGTATGTTATGCCCGAGGTTATGGAGTCGGTTACGGCGCCGCGGATTTTGGACTCGATTTGGGCGGGGAGGTCGGTGAGGAGGATGCGGGATGCGGCGTCGGGTGCGGATTTGGACATTTTGGAGGAGGGGTCTTTGAGGGAGAGGATGCGTTTTGCGGGAGTTATGAGGGACGTCGGGAGCGGGAATGTGTTTTTGAACTGCCGGTTGAACGCGTCTGCGATGTCGCGGCTGAGCTCAAGGTGCTGGCGCTGATCCTCTCCGACGGGAACGTGGGTTGCGCGGTAGAGGAGGATGTCGGCTGCTTGGAGGACGGGATACGTGAGCAGCCCGGCGTTGAGGAGCGACTCGTCGACTTCGGATTCGCTGTTCGCGTTCCGGGATTGGGCGAGACGCGTCTGGAGCGTGTTGGACGCGTGAATGCAAAGAATTCGCGACGCACTTTCCACGAGGTCATCCTCCGTAGTTTCCCGGTGGGGGTTATGCAGCCGAGAATCCAGGCCAGCTCTGTGTGCATGGCGTTCTGCGCGCCGTTCAGCAGCTGTATACCTGGATTGGGACAACGCACAGAGTCTTGGTGGAATATAATGGACCGCTTCGGGTCCAGGCCGACTGCAAGCAGGACCGCGAGCGTGTCCCTCCGCGCCGCCGCGAGCTCTTTCGGTTTTTGCGGCAGCGTCAAGGCATGCCAGCCGACGACCGAAAAGAGGTGGCGGTCTTGCGGATTGGACTCTTGGAGCTTCACCCAGTTGGATATTGCGCCGAGGTAGTTGCCTAGCTAGGACGCGTCGTGAGCAGGGAATTGGACCCGAAATTGCTGCGCACATGCGGGATTCCGGTCGGCTGGATCCCAGAGAAGACCGTGCGGGGCTTTGCGAGGGTAGAGAGGCAGCGTCGAGCGCCGACATGGCGGTACAGAAGGAACATGGAATTGGCGTGACGTCTCCTGCTTCAGACCTCCATGAGCCTCGAATCTGACCTCCCTGGCGGCGACGACTTTGAGGATGTTACGAGTATATTCGTCCAGGGGGCTGCTGGTACGTTTTTCCTGCAACCTGGAGCAGCGGAGGCCGACGGAATGGACAGAAATGCAGCCGGGCGAAATTTTGTTTCGCGACGGGTTCACGCTACACGACGCGATGAGCGCGTTCGAGGTGCCTACACTCTGCCCGCAGGCCCACCCGACACACCTCACCAGTCCGCTCTGCTAGATCGGGGAGCCGAGGCTCGATAGCGGGATGGTTGTGCATGCGGAACAGCGCCCTCCGTTTGACCCATGGGCACCCCTTCTGCCGCAGGAAATCTGCTGGATTATCGACCGGGCCTTCTCCTACGAGGTGTGTGGCAACTCTTCGGTGTGGGTAGACGCTAATGGCCGGTAGATGCTCTTCCATGAAGGCAATCCCCTAGCACACACAGTTTTCACCTGCCTCTACGCGCTCGTCATCCCGGAGATGCATCCCGACTATCTCCCATCGGGATCCGGTTCAGACACTCAGCTAATAGCCCTGATTCTACGCGCCTCCATCTGCGGTCTCCTCAAATGCTGCGATCTTTCCTGGCGCGAATTGTCCAAGGGCTACGTTTATGACGTTGGTTGTGAACCCACCTGTGCTCTTCGCTAACACGCGCATAGACGGAAGACTGGCAGAGCGACAAATGCGAAACATCGCTACTCGAAGGCATTTCAGTGCAGAATGTGCTCCTAGGGCTGGACGGAGCCATCGGCTGGCTCGTACGGGGCAGGAATGGTGCGTGTTGTCGACGCAGTGTTTCGTTTTACCTACTTTAAGTAGTTCCGGAGCCATGGTTAACGTCCCTCATTGCCCGGCTTAACCTCCGGAAGACGCTGCTGCAGTTAATGAATACCGACATTTTCAAAACGCCGTTTGAGTTTGGCCAGCTTCTCGCCCTCGCACGAAACCACCTTCAAACCGTGCAAACCTACTCCGTCCCAGAACCTGCGCAGGGTTCGTCGGCATACTTTGCGTTTGACCCATACATCGCGCGGCGGCTCAACAGCTCAATCCCCATCCGCGTTATTCCGCTGCCGCCGCCGTCAGAAACATGGGCAGCAATAGAGGCGCTGCTCGACGGCTGGGAAGAGCTACGCCTTCTCTCGTCGACGAACGCGGTGGCAACATGGGAAATCGCTGGGTGCATGCGCGGCTGGCTACCTTCGCCGCCGTTACGCGTCTCCTACATTCGCTCCTCAACGCAATCGCTCTTCTATGATGGGCTACTTGTTCTGAACAAGTTCAGCCCGCAATGGATGTTTGACCGGTTCTTCTTCGAGACCCTCGGCATTAGCAACCAAACCGTGGTCGCGTTTGTCGAGAATCGGTCGAGCAACAAGTGGCATCCATGGGCAGATCTGCAGCGGGGGCACTTCAAACTCATAACAGAGTACATCCGGGCACTGTGGTACAATCCGCCACGGAAGCGGAGGTTTATGATGAAGCTGCTTGTCGACTTGCATACGTACTATGCGCGTATGGTCGCGATCCAGGTGACGATGCCAGTGCGTTATTGTGTATTTCCTTCGATTCTGCCGCTTCTCTGACGCGACGACCAGCAACTGCCTGCAACCGAGATAATGGCACACCTCCCGGGATGCGTGCTCTTCTGGCGTCTTTCCGTCATCCGCGACTTGGTCTTTTCGGGATTCCAGCTGGAGCTCTACGCCGCGGAAGAGCGCGCGTTCGCATACTGGTACCTCTCACAAGTCATCGACACACATTTAGCTTGTCTAGACGACCTGCTGCTCGCGTTGGAACCAAGTTCGCGCTAAATGTCTTCTACAGCTTCCAACATCGTTAATATCCGCTTCAGGATCTACTTCCGCAAGAGAAGCGCGCTTCCAGCACAGTTTTCTGACCGCGCTGCAGGCCATGACCCTGCCGATGTACATTGTACGAGTTCCTCTCCACTTTTCCCCACACTAATTTCGTCATTTTGCAGCTCTCAATGCCGCTCATGTCGTTCGCATGGCGGCAAATGCACGCAACCTTCCGACGCCGGTACAAATGGGCGTTTTCGCCGTCATACGAGCTCTCTGGCGTCCCCGTCGTCGCGGAACCCGATTTTGAGCGATTCATGTATGACAGTGGGCGTGTCCTGCGGGATGACTTGAATCCGCGCGCGTCGTTCGCGCTTGCGGGGAAGATCCTCAAGGAGATGGTCGACCAGCGCGTAATCGGGGGATATGCGGGGTTGTGGGCGGAAGACCGGGTTAAGGTCGGTTGTTTGTTCTTTCTTTGTTTATTCCTGTTGCTCAAATTCACTCTAGTTCCTACGCACCCTTCTCGACGCGTGCACCCGTCTCTCGCAGGACACGCGCGTCCCCGAGTCGGTGCAGGAGATGCCGTCGTTTGATGAAGGCTTGCTCCGCTGGGACATTGACCCCGGCGTTTGTCCTTCTACGTGGTTCCCCGTCCTCGAGGAGGCAGGAAAGGAGCGCAGGAGAAATCGACGGCCTCGCGTCGACGTTCCGACCAAGATGTAGACTGTAGGATGTTCTAACGTTATCTGGAGTATTACAGAGAAGTATAATGGTGTATCTTGACCGCCGGTGACCCGGTGGTGAATGGTGGGGGTACCGGTATAACTTTACGAGCACTAACAGACAACATTCTACTTCTCCGCCAGTAAATACGAACTTACCTACACCTCCTCCTCCTCCGCAATCAACCTCTCCACCTCCAGCGCAGCCATACACCCGCTCCCGGCGCTCGTAATCGCCTGCCGGTACCTCTTGTCCTGTACATCGCCCGCCGCAAATACGCCCTTGACCGACGTCTGCGTCGTTCCCGGCACCGTGATGATGTACCCCTCCGGGTCGGTTTGCAGCTGGTTGCGGACGAGCGCAGTGGCGGGTTCGTGGCCTGCAAAAGCGAGGTGAGAAGATCGTAGCGCAGAAAGGGAAGCGAGCGCACCAATGGCGTAGAACAGCCCGTTCACGGGAAGGTCCTTCTCCTCGCCCGTCTGCACGTTCTTGATGCGCAGGCTCTGCAGGAGGTCGCCGTCGCCGAGGCATTCGGTCGCGACGGTGTTCCATAGAACGGTCTGCAAGGTTTTGAGGAGAAAGCAGGCGCACAGGGACGGGAAGACGCACAATCTTGGGGTTGTTCAGTAGTCGCTTGGCCATGATCTTGGACGCGCGCAGCTCCCCGCGCCGCACGAGCACGTAGACATGCGACCCGTACTTGGTCAGATCTAGGCGAGTTAGAAGCAGTTACTGCGCCAATGGACGACATACAGGTCGCCTCCTCGGCCGCAGAGTCTCCACCGCCGATAACAGCCAGCGGCTTGTTCCTATCGAGCCAGTGAGCGACTGCACGGACGACTGCGACGGTGTACGGACCGGAATATCGGGACAGCGCCATCGCAGACCGCACACGCGCTAATTCCGCTCTGCCAGTATGTGTCCTCGCCTTTTAGCCCCATGCGCTTCGCGCTCGCGCCAGTCGCGATGATGACCGTGTCGGCGGTCTCCGGCTCCTCGTCCTCCTGCATCTCGCGCCAGTAGCGAAACGGGCGCGCGGAAAGGTCGATCTTGGATACGGTCTCGGTGATAATCTGCGTCCCGAAGCGCAGCGACTGCTCGCGGAACTTGTCCATGAGCTCCGGGCCCATGATGCCCGTCGGGAAGCCGGGGAAGTTTTCGACTGGAGAGAACGGTTGGTTGGTTGTTTATTCACGGGCGGAGGGGCGTACCGTCGGTTGTGGTCTAGCAGATGTCAGGGTCACAAGTAGATGCGGGATTGGAGACGCACAGTAAGCTGCCCTCCGGCGGCGAACCCGTTCGCCATGAAACCCTCGAACAGGACGGGGTTGAGGTTCGCGCGGGCGAGGTAGATGGCGGCGGTGTGGCCGGCGGGGCCGGACCCGATGATAATGACTTTCGAGTGCATTTTGGTGGACATTCTGGCCTTTTGTTGCTCGAGTCGGATGGGGAGGACGAGGGAGGCTGCTGCTGCTGCGAAGGGGCGGGTACCTAGATGGCGGAACAGGTTGGAGGGAAGGGAGCGTTGGCCGAACACGGTGGTCGAAGGAGAAAGGTGTCGCGATCACGTCGTTGCCAGTGAAGCTCTGCTGTATCGCACACTCCCCGCACCTCTTGCAGCCCATAAAATTCGTTGTATTAACGGGAAACGCTTCTAAAAAAATTATACCGAGATCGCGTAAAGTTGTGGACTCTTTTATCGACCCTTGACGAGGGTAAGGAACTCTTCTCGCGTCTTCTGCTGCGTCCTGAAGCATCCCAGCATGCACGAGGTAACCGTCATGGAGCCTGGCTTCTGCACCCCTCGCATGGTCATGCAAAGATGTCTGCAGATGGTGAGCGAAATCGCGGCCTTGAAAAATCTGTACGCACGTCGCCTCCATGACCACCGCGACGCCGCGGGGCTGTATTGCCTCTTGTACGGCGATGGCGATCTGCTTGGTGAGGCGCTCCTGCACCTGCAGCCGCCGACTGAACGTCTCGGCGATCCGAGCGAGCTTGGACAGGCCGAGCACGAGCTGGTTTTGGCCCGGGATGTACGCTATTGCGATCTGGGGACGGGTTAGGTATAGGCGCGTGGCCGCGGACGCGTACCTTGCCCGTGAATGGCACGAGATGGTGCTCGCACAGACTCGAGATGTCGATGTCGCGTACGAGGACCATTTCGTCGTGGTCTTCGGCAAAGACGGCGTTGTTGAGGACGTCTGAAGGGCGTTAACGTCCGAGTACCTACTTTACTATAGCGACACGCACCTGAGAGACGTTCCTCGTATCCCTTTGTCATCCACATAACCGCCTGCGCGTAGCGCTCCGGCGTTCTCTGTAGACCCTCCCGGTCTGGGTCCTCTCCGATGCATTCTAGGATGGTTCGGACCGCTTCGGCGATCTTCTTTTCGCGTTCTGCGCGCTCTTCCGGTGTGGCATTGAGCCGGCTGACGGTCGATTTCGCTGCGATCGCAGTGAGTCAAAATCGCATTGGCGAGGGAGGTGGGCGCACCAGGCCAACCAAGACCATGCTCATTAGGTGGTATCGGTGAGGTCGAGCTCTTCATTGAGGGCGTCTCGGGGGTCAACGGGATAGACATAGTGGAAAGAGAGCAGGATTTCAAATTGCAACGTCCCCTTTGACGCAAAACCTGGACAGGCGGCGCTGGTGATTTGGCTGCCAGTGGTTGGTCCCAACCACCACGACAGACCACGACTCGATAGTTGCCAATTTTTACGCCGCTTCGCACACCTGTCAACCCATAAGTAGTAATTTTGCACGTGCTCCGCGGGAAGGCTTGGCTCGCACCATTGTAGAGTTGTTGTAAAGTGGTTTTCTGAGACTGTAATTCAATACAGGGTGCTAGATTCGCAAATGGGGGCCTATGGCCTTTTAGTGACGTTCAACGTATAGTGGTGCGATGACAGGAACATATTATAGGTGATTTTAACAAAGTGGTAAAAAGGGAAGACTCGAACTTAGCACTACCCGTATTAATTAGACACGGCAACGTTACCACTAGGCCACCGGCAGTTTTCCAAATGAGCTATTGCTCGCCATACGACGGCACCCGAGGCGTCACGTGCAAAATTGCCTGATATGGGCTCATCATTCTCCCGTGGGAGACGGCGTAAAACTCAAAGACTCGACTCGAGCGGCCTCTCTCCGCATTTGCATGGCGCACATCTTGACGGATCCCTTCAACTTGAACGACTTGAGAATCGCGGCGGCGCGCTGGGCTTCAAGGGTGTGCAAAGTTCAAGGAATGAAGACCCTGCATGCACCGTTTGCTGAGAGATCATGTTGCTGCTGCCAGCCTGCGGCCAACGGCTCGTCTCGAATGCTCTTCGCGACCGCGAATACCCAGCTACGATGTAGAGCGACATTTGTGCGCGTGGATGGCCGACGGAGCGATGAATGCAAGGCATCGTTGCTCGCGGAGCCATCGGCCAGCCTGAGCGGGATGTTTTGCAAACCTGGTGTGTTTCTGCTTGGTCTGTGTAGGTCCGGAGTTTTTGGTTCACTTCCTGCATCGCCGACCGACAACTTCAATCGCCGACCGAAGCTCCTCGGGGTCACAGGCTCGTTCGCGCCATCGCCACGCATTAGCGTGTCTGGATGATATCTGCTGCTGGCGTTTGCACTACGCGTCTTCTGCGAATCCCGAAAGCGCTTCGGGATCTACTTCCGCACCCAAGCCTGCTTCCAGCGCAGCTCCCGACAGCGTACAAGTGTACGGGCTCCGCGGTCTCCATTTGTGGCGCTAGCCGCGTCCTGCAGCCTGTTTTGCTGCGTGGCGGCAGGGTACAAATGGGATTTTTCGGCCATTCCGGCGCCCGAGCTCAATATCAAGCATCGCAGTAGCCATTCTCCGAGAGTTGGGCTACGCGTTGTCAGTGGAGTCTGGGCAGAGCATGGGGTCAAGTCTAAGGTCGTTTCCTTTTCATTGTGGCAAATCTTCCTGCTTAATTTTCGTGCAGCAGCCCATACGACGCATGCGGTTGTCGCTGGTTCTCGACATTGCACCGCTCACCACTAGGACATTCTAGAAAGTTATCTGGACGAGTACGATCATCTGTATCTTCAGAACTCCGAATTCGGGCTTCCTTTGTTTTTGTCGGCGGCTGTCCCGCTGTCTAGATCGAATGCTGTGATACCCTCCCAATTGCGCTTGAAAGACTAAAGTGCACAGTACCGCCCAGGGCGCCCACATACCGCCGGATGTTCGGGCTCGGCGGTCAATGTATATGCGATGCCCACGCAAATCTCCCGACCTGCAGCCGAACACGTTTGCTTCCACTACGCGTCCGCAAAGGTCCGCAACGCGTCCGCAGCTTCTACGTTGGCAGACGCGAGCTTCTAGACAAGCGTAGCACGAGCTACGCTGCTGGGCAAGAAAAATCGCGGTCGCCTTATAGTAGGCTTGGCGACACGTCGGTAACCCCTCCAACCTGAGGGTTTCACGCCTCCGCGCGCCGCATACCCCTCGACGGGCGGTGTTCCTCATACCCGACACCCACATGTATAAAAAGACGTCGGCCATTCGGGAAGATCCTCGCATACTTTTTCGATTTCGCCCTTCGCCATGAAGGAGTTCTCCTTCGCCCCTCTCCTTTTCCTTCTTCCCCACTTCGTTTCTTCACAGCAGCTCCCGCCGTTCTCTAAAGCGGCGCTCGCCGCATATACCCCTCAAGCCGCCGCCTGTCCCGCCCATTTCTCGCTTATACGCGAAGCTAAGCAGCTTTCGCCGAAAGAACACGCGTACCAGCACGCGCGCCACAAGGATGCGCTCCCCGACGCGTTCAAGACATACCTAAAGCACCTAATCTCCTCTGGGCAAGATATACCAGAGACGCTTAAGGACATCTACCGCGGCAAACGTGGGGCTTCCCCATCGTACGGCCTCGCGTTCAGCGGCGGCGCGTACCGGGCAGCGTTGTTCGAGGCCGGCGCGGTCGCTGCATTCGACGGGCGCAACAAATCCTCGAACGCAGCGGGTTTTGGCGGAATCCTGCAGGGCGCGTCGTACATGGCCGGGCTCTCCGGCGGCGGGTGGTTCGTCACCGCCCTCGCGCAAGCCAATATGCCGACTATGCCTGAACTCGTCTTCGGGCCTCCGTCTGCGCCGTCCGCCGAGGTTAACCCAAACGTCTACGGCGGGTTCAACATCGCGTTCGACGTTCTGACGCCGTTTGGGAACAACGACACGCTTAACCAGGCGTTCGTGGGCGGCCTTATCCTCGAGACGACCGGAAAGGCGGGGTCCCCCGCGGGTAGGCACGCCGGCCTGCCCGACGCGTTTGGTATCTCCCTCGCGCGGCATTTCGCCAATGGCACCAACGCGGCTAACTTGCTCGACCTTGAGAACGCGCTGCATGGTTCCGGTCAACTCTTTTCTGGGATCGAGAAGGTGTAAGTCGTTCCAGTCGTAGTTGGTCTATAACTCATTTGCAACAGGCCCGCTTTCCAGACGCACCAACTGCCGTTCCCCATCGTGTTGTCGACACTCCTCTCGGACAAAGGCAACGCGAGCAACTTGTTCAGCAACGAAGTCGTCCCGCTATCAAACACCAAGTTTGAGTATAACATTTGTATGTTGTTTGGTTCCTCCAAGCTCAGCTCTGACCATGCGTAGTCGAATTTGGCTCGTACGATCCATCGCTGTCGGCGTTCATCCCTATCAAGAACCTTGGCTCGGTAGACGACCATACTTGCGTGGCTGGATTTGACCAGATCGCGTTTGTTCTCGGCTCGACGGGCGACATCTTCCCTGTTGTCAACGCCTCGGTACGTTTTACAACGGTCTGCGCGCATAAAAACCAACCGATCGGTAGGCACAATTCGCGCCAGATGACCCAACTGTTCTGCAATTTGAGGCCAGCAGCGCTGCGTTCCAGCAGATTGTGCCGCAGGCGAATGTACGGCTCGACTCTGCGCTCGTGCCCAACGCGTTCAAAGGCCGACACGGGTTCTCCGAGGCGGAGCAGGAGGTGCTGAGTTTGGGAGATGGCGGAATCGACGGCGCAAACCTGCCGTTGCAGCCCTTGCTCGTCAAGGCGCGTGGAGTACAGGCGATTATCGCTGTGGACGTCTCTGGCAACACCGACGACAACTTTGCGGACGGTAGCGCGATGATTGTACGGATTTATTTGCTCCTTATTGCATTTTACTGAAAACACATCAACAGGCCGAATCCAAACGCGCCGCGCTCTTCCCCGGCGCGTACAAGTTCCCGGCGATCCCTCCTACGCCCGCGGACTTTGTCGCGCAGGGGCTTACCACCAAGCCGACGTTCTTCGGTTGCGATGAAGGCGCCGACGTCCCGCTCATCGTGTACCTCCCCAACGGCGGCGCGCCCCCAGGCCAACCCGCAATCACCAACGCGTCGACCAACCAGCTGTCCTTCTCCGACCCCGCGTTGGTGCAGCAAATCCTCGACCAGGCGGGCCAGACCGTTACGCGCGGCCGGCCCCAATACGGGCAATCGCGCGACCCACTGTTCCCCGTATGTCTCGCGTGCGCGTTGGCAGAAGGCGAACGCGGCCGGCTGCACATGAAGCGCGACCACCAATGCGATGTTTGCTTTGAGCGGTACTGCTACGCGCCCGACCAGTACAAACAGAAGGTTTCGACGTTGGGCGCGCTTGCTACGGCCGGGGAGGGGTCGGAGGAGTCGGGCTCGGTGTTCTCGGGGCGGTATGCGCCGGTGGTGATATCGCTGTTGGCGCTGAACGTCGTCTTGGTGGTGGCGCTGATTGCCCTTGGTGGACTGTTGTGTAGGAGGAGGAGGACGAGTGGTGGCCGGTATCAAGCCGTTCGGACTTGAGTAGTGTATTTTCCATGTGTAGTTTATTTGGGACTAAGTCTGCATCATAAATATCTGTTGCGCTTGAACAAAAACCACTCACCAGTCGGCGTATAGCGGTACGGTATAGCGGCGGGGGAAGACGAAACACCTCTCTTTGGGGAGGCAAAGCCGCGCTGAGAAACCGCGACGCGTTTGCAAGGTACTCTGCCCGCTCCGCCACGAGCATCTGGATGCGATTGTCCATCGGAGCGAAATTGCGCGGCGGACGAATATCGCGGAGACGCCGGTGTTCGAAGCGCATAAGTGAGAAATTCTGCCGTTTCCCCGCCTCTGGCAACACAGTGAGCATAGTTTGAACCTTGGGCGGCTTCATCGCGCCGCCGTTCTTGCTCTGTCGGCGGGCGAGGTATTCTGGTCGTTCCAAGTCGTGATACCATCGCTGGAAGTCATCCCGGACGAAATCGAGGTTTTTTCTCAACCACTTCAGAGAGCTCAATGAGCATCCAACTGGAGCTGATAATTGCGTACCTTGGTGTTCCGACGGACGGCAGCCCGCAGCTTCTCCAACTCTCCGTAAGCGAGTTGGAATCGTACGGCGGGGTACTCGTCCCGCACTGCCTTTGGGGTTCGATACGCAATGAAATCGCACGCTTTGCGGACGACGGGGACGGCGAAGAGGAACGTTCCAAAGTCAGCTGCCGGGGTCGTGCGGATTGCGGAGTTGTCCATCGGGATTGAGAGGTACTTTATATACGGAGAGAAGCTGGAGGGGTCTTCCGAGTTTGCAGAGACGGCGTAGCAGACGACGAGCTCGTCCGTCGAGTAGTGACCCAGCACAACGCAGGGCCGGCGGAGGGTGAATTGGATGCTAAAGCTGGTATGTCGCAACACGCTGCTGCGTATCGCTAGCTCTTGTCCCGTCAGCGCTATGCCTTGTCCGAGAAGGTATTCTTGGAAGATAAGGTTGATTTTTGTCGAATTGGGGTCGACCAAGCAGTGGCTAACGGCGAAGTCTCCGGGCAGGTGCACTGTTGTGTGGTCGCGCGCAGATAACACTGGGGACGTCCTGTATTCGAGGGCGTCCAGCGCTTCGTGCAGGCGCGTCCACATCTGCGGACGCGGTGGTGGTTCGGGACAAGACGCCTGATCCGTTTTTGGCAGGCGGTCACTGGCAAGGGCTGCTAGTTCGCGCTCTCTAGATAATCTCTAGTACAAAAATTGCAAGCGGTGGATTGTTCTATGTCTATGCGATTAGGATGTGCTGGTATAAAGTACAAACGCGCGGTATAGGATACATGGTGGATGGTACTTGCAAACAGAAGGGAAATCTACTCCTGCGAAACGTGTGACGGCTTCGCCTTTTTGTGGTGCTTCGCCGCAACCTTCTTCTTCTTCGGCTCGGGACCGCCGGCGCCACGCGAGCCTGGACCGGGAGCAGACGCGGAGGCGGCGGATGTGGGCAGGGCAGTCGGCGGTGCGGGAAGTGTCTCGGGCGTCGCGGACAGCGTCGCGCTCGAACTCGAGCTCGGGCTCGGAGCGAGTTGTTGGTGCGAGAGGAGGTTGCTGCCCTTGCCGTCCATGTTCATCATCCGGCGGCCAAAGCGCGCGACGCGATCGAGCATTGCGTTGGTACGCGGGATATGGACGCGGCGAGCCACAAGCGACGGCGAGAGCAGCGAGTCGGAGATGGGGCCGGAGGATGGGGGCACGGCGCTGGGCGTATAGACGTATCGCCGGCCGAGGAGGCTGCGTGGTTGGGCAACGGCGACGCGGGTAGTGGTATTGGTGGATGTGCGGGTGCGAGTGAGCGCAACGCCGGGCAAGGGGATGGCTCCGGCGAGGGCGAGGAGGGCGAGGAAGGCGAGGAGGACGCGGGGGACGATGGCGAGCATTTGAAGGTGTTGGCGAGACGAAAGACGCGTTTTGATGTTACTCGCGCAGCTCCTTTTGCACCTGGCGGAGCCGCTCGCGTAGCTCGCCGATCTTTTCTCTTGTCTTGCGCGGCGTAGACGGTATCGCGGGGCGCAGAGGTGCAGTATTCGTGTCGTCCGCTCTCATAGTGCCACCGGTCTGCAGCGTCAATTCTTCCAAACACCAATGCAGGCCGCGCTCGACGCGCTCCTTGTACTCCTGCGCGAGCACAAAGTCCGCCGCGGTCACCGGGTTACGATAGGAAAGCCAAATGTACACCATTAGGATCTTGTGTGTCGCCTCAAGGCGCCCGAGTTCGGAGATAACGTCGAACCTTGACCCGTCGCGCCTCGTTCCCATTTTCATCGCATACTCGGTGTCGAGGAGCTGGTCATCGAGACCATGCTCCCGCATCAATGGCCGCAGCTCGATGAACCCGTCAAAGTAGGACCTCAAGAACGACGCGACGGCGGGCCATGAGGGCGGGTCGCGCCACGGTAACGGCGCGTCCAGAAGCAGTGTCCTGTCCTTAATAGAGAACGGGTGCGAATCGATGAATTCGGAAAGTGACTCGACGTGGTTGATCTGTTTTGGGAGGTAGCCTGGCGCAAAGAGTCCGGCGTACATCGTCGCCTCGAGCCACGTCTTGCTGGTCGCGTTCTCCGGAAGCGCGGCGATCACCATAGGGAGGTTTGTTTTCGGCGTCGATATGCGGACGAACTTGGCGCGGACATTCGGCAACGGGAGAGTGCGCTGCACGGTCGGCAGGTCGATCTCTCGGAGCGTGGTCACGAATCCGCCGGGCGTTGCGTCAGCCGTTTGCATTCCGAACCTTCCCGCGCGACCAGCGATTTGCTTGATTTGCGAAATCGAAAGTGGCCGTTCGCGGGCACCATTGTATTTTGACACTGCTTCGAAAATGACGCGTCGAATTTTGCTATGGAGCGGGTTAGAGGGTAAACAAACAGTTGACGCGACGCACAGATTCAATCCCATTCCAATAGCGTCGCTACCGACAAGAACATCGTATCCGCTGTCTTCTGCGTTGAAGAGGGCAGCTTGCTGGCTACGGACCTCGGGCGGGAGCTTGCCGTAGACAACAGCAACCTTCATTGGGGTTTGTTGCTCGATGCGGCGCTTGAGACCGAAGATGGCTCTGCGGCTGAACGCAACGACGCAGTCGCCCTGTTGGATACGAGTGAGATCGTTGTTGAGGCTGGTCGACTCGACGCTGAGCGGGGTAAGACGCTCGTATTCGCGGACGACGAGCTCGTCCCCCGTTTGCTCGAGAATGCGGCGGACGAGCGGAACAACGGTGTCCTCCCCGCACAGGTGGATTTCGTCTGCACACATGCCCAAGACCACATCCGTCCACACACTGCCCCGGTAAGGGTCAAGCATCATCTGGATCTCGTCAATAACCGCGACCTCGACGCGTTTGGAGAGCGACAACATCTCGACGGTGCAGGACGCCAGGCCACTGAGGTCGTCTACGATTTTGACCTCTTCCCCGGTGACCATGTTGCACTTCCGCGCAAAAGGGTGGTCGATTCCGAATGGAACAGATTTCGCGGCAGCTATATCCTCCTCCGTCGCACCGAGAGGCACCACTTGGCCGATGTTAAACCGTTCCCATATCTCGTGGGCGAGTAGTCGGAGCGGCCCCGCATAGACACCGCTTTGCGCAGCTGCAAGGGCGCGAAGCGCATGGTGCGTCTTGCCGCTGTTGGTGGGTCCGACATGCATGATGAACTTGCGCTTCATGCGGCGGGCGGTCTCGAAAGATTCGATGGGGTAGAGGTTCGAAGCGGCTTCGGAGACGCGGAGGAGACATGAGACCGCCCCGGTACGAGGACGAGTTTTAAGCCACCGGAAGAAAACCTGCGAGAAGACGATTTCTTCGTCCTCCGCCTCCCGCGCCGGTGAGATTCAGCAGCTCGTACTCGGCCACTTTGGCCGGGGCTTTGAAGTAGCCTGCGTTGACGGCGCCAACGAACGCATTGAGCAACTGCGCCGCTTCCTCCTCCGAAGCACCGAACGCGACGAGACGCTTGGCAACGGGACCTTTTGACCAGTCCTCTGCATGAGCGTGAAAGTGTACGGGGCCGTCCGTGGGGATGACCGGTACAGCAGGACGCGGTATCGCGACCCTGCGAACGCGAGAAGGACGTGGCGCATCGTGGTTTTTCGGGAAGGATTTGGGACTCTTGGGGCCGCCTGAGCGGAAGCGGACACCGAGAATGGGACTGGGGCGACAGGCAGCCCAGAGGCGGAACATTAGCGCATGCTGGTGGTGGTTGGGGACAAGGCGCGAAATTTGTGACGGCCGAGTCACGGGCGAAAAGGTCAATCCGTGTCCATAGTACATGCTAGCGGAGTTTCTTCCTGTACAGAAGGTACTAAAACACCTCCAAGCTCTCCCAGCTCTCGCAGAGTCCGATAAAACAGCTCCTGAAACGCATCCTGCACCGTCCCACCGTCTTCGTCCTCGGCGTCTCCTACGGGACAATGCAGCAGCCCACCGGCATCGACCCATTCCTCCAGGGCAACGGAACCGCCGATGAGAAGACTCCGTAGACGTGTGCGCTCCGTCTGGGTCACCGGCGACACACGAATCTTACCGCTGGCCAGCAGCTCCGCGTCAAGCTCGAGATCGGCCGGCCCTGTGTCGGAATGCCATACCTGGGCTTGAAGAACGACGACCCACGAGTTATCGAGGTCGTCCAGCCAGTTCAGGATGGTTTGGATGTCTTGAACCTCCGCCAGATAGCCGGGGATGGCTCCGAGCACGTCGTTGGTTAGCCGAAGGAGGTACGCGACGCGGAGGGCAGCTGAGGGATCCAGAGGAGGTATTTGAAGGACCACAGAGAGTATAGTCTGCGCGGCGTCAAGATAGTCGGGGAGTGTTTGCAGCGCGGAATCTGGCTGCGTCCTGCCGACTCGTTGGTCGGCCGGTCTGGTGCACTTCTGACTCGTACCGCTTCTTGTACCCGCGTGTAAGCTTCAGCATTTCATCGTCCAGCCAGGCGGTGAGCCGTCGTTCCTGTTGAGAGCTCAGAGGCCGAGTTGGTTGTTGCATGTCAAAGCGGTCACGCGTCAGGTCACGGTATTCCTGCTTGAACTCGAACCACCACCATCTAAATTTGCTTGCGCGGCTGCGTCCTTTCCCTGGCTCTGCTCCCCGTGTCCGGAAACCCGCCATGCTGTTCACCGCCTCGGAATCCTTACTGTTTACTAATATTACTTCTTCAAATTATTGGCCAGGCAGCGCTACGGCGCTCCGCTCAAGACTAACTGCAACAGCATACAGCTTTCTGCCGACTTTCCGGCGTATCTCTCTCATCCGTCGCCGCTGAACGCGTCTCATCAGCCTCAAGAAGCTTCTCAAAACGGCAATCCATTATGTCCTCGCGCTCTTGGCCCGATGCGGGGAGTTCGACATGCTCAGGAATGTCGTCTTGCCAGCGTCTAACTATCCCAAGAAGTCCTCGTAAATGGTACAGTCTGAAACAGCAGGGTGTTCCATTTCAAATGAACAAACGAGCGGCGAACTGGTACTATGTACACCAGGCGGCGAGCCTTGCTGCATGGTGTTATCTTACTGCAGCTTCTATGAGCGCTGCAGGCCTCCTTACCCCAGAAAGCTCTACCGAGACTTGAACTCTATCAGACTCCTTGCCAATACCTCCCGCCCACTCTTTGATTTTCTGGCCGGCAGGGAAAATTTGAAGACTGCGGCCTCTCTGCCCCGCCTCAAAGACTACACCTGGTACTCGACATACTCTTCAAAAACCGACGAGCACGCGGGTTGAAGCGCGCTCTCTTCCGAAAAGGTGGCATAATCCGCCGCAATCCGTTGCGAGCAAACAGTATTTTTTTGGACAGAGTCACCGTCTTCTTCGCTCTTTACCGCCGCCGATGGCTCGACCACACAGCTCTCATCTACGCCTCACCTGCAGGCAGACCACCTCAGGAGGTAAGTTCCCACTCCCGTCAATGAATGCGCCGCATCTCGTCAACCTGTGGCCCGACATTAGCTCATCAGGATCTAGCACCATTCGTGAGGTCCTGAAGACCGCATTCCCGTACGGATGAACTTCATATCTGACTCGTCCCTCCATTCTACGGGAACCAGAAACGGAGCGCCAATCCAAGGCCGCGGTATAATGTTGGATGCTCAATAAACTGCGGTCTATCCTCCCCACGCAGGGCTCTTTCCGGGCACAAATGCTGTAGCAGTGAGTGTTTTCGAGTTATTTCAAAACTATTTTCAGGATACCCACGAATGGAAACTTTAATTCCTTTGTTTCCATGCGACTGAAGTAAAAAACAAACTGGAGTCTGAACTTGCACCAGTTCCTTCTGCGCCCTCGACACATGCTATTTGAGCGTCAGCACAGAGCCTTGACCCTCTGTCTCCGCTGCTATTTCTCGGATGAGTCAAGCGCCATCTCAGGCTCGCACACACTCGAAAATATCTTTCTCCCTTCCGTCCGCAGTAGTTCGCGAGCGCTCCGCTCTAGCCACAGCGACTCTTGACTCGAGAACGCTCAACAGCACGCCAGATCTGTTCTGGCTTTTGTCGAATAAACTTTGGGATTCGCCGGCTAGATCTCAGGATGGATCTGGCTTGCGTCGATTTGGAGGCTCACAGCACTGGGAAAAGGCAGATAAGCTGAATGCGTTGAGGGTAGGCTATCCACATTATGTCCTCCTCCCCGCTCGAAATCTACGCCGTCTGTGCAGGCACCCTTGGCCTTACACTCTACGTCACCGCCAAATGCTTGCCGACCCATAATCGACGTCGCCGCGCCGTCTTCCGAACACATAACACTCATTATGCCGTCCAGGCCCTCTTGAACCCCGGTCTCCCAGCGAACAAAGCCGCGCAACTCGCAGAGCGAGCCGCCGCCAACACCCGCCTCGTCGTCGGCTTCGGCCTCGGCAACACCTTCGTCCGCGCGGACATCGAGACGAACCGCACGTTTCGCCGTCGCGCCGCCGACATCATCTCCACCAACCCGCACCCACCCAGTGCTACCAGCACTGAATACTGGCCCGCCCTGGCAGAGATCGCTCGTCAAGCGGTCACTGCATCCCTCCCCGTTCCGACTGATACCGTTCCAGGACGCGTCGAATTGCCGTTCGACGAGTTCGTCCAATGTGTTACCCTCCGTTGGGTAATCTGCTCCCTTCTCCTCAGCGACGCTTCCATTACGCTTTTGTCCCTTGACTCCACCCATATTTGCGAAACTGCGAAACTCATCAACACCATTTGGCTTCTCTCCAAACAGCCGCAGCGCGCATCCGAGGTCGACACGCTCCGCGCCCAGCTCCAGACTCACCTCGACGTTCTGCTTCCCGACTTCAAGAGCCCGCTCGACCTCCTCATCCCGACTTGGGAGACCTTCTGGCGCGTGGTCGCGGCGGCGATTGCGGAAGTCGTCCTATCGCCGGACCTGGAGGCGCGCAACGCGTTTCTTGACCTCCTCGAGAACCCGAGCACGGCCCAGTTCTACGCGCTGCGCATCGGGGGTACGGGTCCGAGCGCGAACCACTTCGTCTTTGAGACGCTGCGCCTCCACCCACCTGTTGCGCGGATGACTCGTGTCCGGGTCGTGAACAGCGCGAGCGTACTCACCGAGTACATCCCAACTCCCCTCCTCTCCGTCCTCCCCACCTTCGTCAAGGACCAGCTCCAGCTGGTCGAAACCGTCACCGACGTCGCGGACGTCGAGGGCGCTCAGCGCTCCGCCCACTGGGCGACTCCGCGCGACCCTGCGAACCCCCCAGCCCGCCCGATCCCCTCCCCGCACACATTCGACGCATCGCGCTTCGTGGCCGAGCCCGAGCGCGAGGCAGACATCCTCGCGTTCGGGCACGGTCCACTGAAGTGCATCGCGGCGAAGTGGGCGCCCATGGCCGTCGGGATCGTCGTCGGCGCCATCCTCGAGCGTCTTGACGAGGCGGGCTACCACTTGGTTCGCGGGGAACGCATCGGGGGGCGGGAGGGATGGGAGGGATGGCGCGTCGTGCAGCTGTGAGGAGTTGCGGATGCGGCTTTTGGAGGGACACGAGGCGGGAGTCATCGCCTTGTGGTACCGGTCGCGGGACCTGGAACAGCTTCAACAGCTGTTCCGAGTCAAGTTCACCTATTTATGTCCTGCTGTGGTCTGCCTTGATGTTTACGTTCTGCTACGATTACTGTCCCGACTTTCTTTGTTATGATTGTCATGGCTCTGAATAAATAATTATTATGTGCTTTCACCCTCGGGCTGAAAGAGTTTAGCTAAAAAAACGCCCGAATCCTGCCTTTAACAGCTTCGACTGCGATCTTCGACCGGCGCTCAACAGCAGGATGACTCTAAAGCAGCCGAAATACCGCTACTTCCGCGTTTCGGGCGCGTGCGACGCGTCGTGCATTGCCGAACGTTTCCATCACGTGTGCGCGATAGACTGGTGATGGGCGGCCGAGACTGAGGGTTCCGTCTATAAGGTACTGCTCTAGTACAATAAAGCATGGAACGGACTGGGCTACAGCTTTGTCATCGCATTCGCCGGCCGTTTGAAATTCCGTGTCCTTCCAGTGTTCATAATGAGCTGCATCTGCGAGGCGATCCCCAAGCAAAGTTGTTCTTCCCTCCATCTTTCGCGTATCGGCTTGGTTCCGGCAATGCCCGCCGGCGCCGTCCAGATCTCGATAAAGGTATCGTGCCGGCTTTGCGGCGCTCCGAGATACCCGCTAACGACGTAGATGCCAACGGTGCGCGCCGAGTGCATTTCGGACGGCTCGGGGATGGGGTGTTTCCATTCGAGGCTGAGCGCGAGCGTCGGCTGCCAGCTGTTGACGCGCGTTAACTATTAGCAAACAGGACAGCGATAGATGGAGCAGCGTACGCACCCCAAGCCACCAGTGACCTCCCTCGGCCATAATCGCGCCAGGTTGAGGAAGCAGTCAGCTAAAAGGGCCAACGATGAGAGCGTGATCCTCTCCGACGGGTCTTTCAACTCAAGCCAAGCGCCCCATCGCGTGAGCCCGTTCGTGCCCGCCGGCTCGGTAAAAGAGGAGTCCATAGCCCAGTGTGCGTGGCTAGAGAAGGCGAACCACGGATACTCGTCCGCCAAAGAGGTCGCAAGCATACTTGTGGGATGGGTTCGCAGCGGTATGAGGCGCCCGAATCGAGTGCCTGCGGCGGGGGCTTTGAGAGGGTATGTTGAGAGGGTGGAACGAGCGAAGATGAGGTGAGATGTAATGCGGACGCTGCCCTAGTCGAGGTATTCGCTCAGTCGCAGTCAAAACCCGAGTGAGCGCAGGTGCCGCACCTCCTGCTCGAGTTCTGCGACGATGTTGACAAAGCTCTTGCCTTGCTTGACGACACGAAGGCCAATTTCCGCGGTGCCGACCATTGTGGGGTTCAGATAGTGTGCAACGACGTGGAGTGGCGAAGGAAGATCGCTCGTAGCTTGGTGCACAATGCAGGCTTGAGCGATGACACCTAGCGCGTAACCTACAATATTAGGCACATTATTCTGCTTAGCGCGCGAGCCACCCACCACCGTTCGGGACACTGAACATCTCCGGTTAGAAATTATTCCAAGCGCAGACGGCCAAAATTACTCACTTCCCGACCACCCAATCTTCGTCGAGGTGCACCAAGTAAACGTCCTCCGAACCAGGCTTGAGGGTAGCAGCAGAGGCAGCGGAGAGTGGCGCCATCGACCTGTTGGAGATGAGGGGAGTTGGCAAGTTGGTCCGGCGCCGTTTAAGACCGAAGCTGTCAGATCGCCTTAGCACAAGAAATATCACGGAGCGTATTACTATTCGATTATTCGTAAGTAAGCTGCGGTTTGTTGCCGTGACATAAATTTTCGTAAGGTACCCCGGGACGTTGAGTGAAATTTCTGGGAACAAAAAAGCGATGTTTTTTTTTTGAGTCCCAGCCGAAAATTGCTTTGTTCGTAGTTGGTAAAAGTCTGAACAATAAAATCGCTTTTTGCCTCCTTTGTTGATTACCTTTTGGGATGCCAAAAAGAAGTCTGAAAGCCCAAATCAAGTCCTTTGTACCGTCTTAAAAGCTCTTTGAAAAACCAAAGAAATAATTGTTGACTTTAATGCCATTTTTTTTCCTGTGCAAAAGGCGATTCAAGAGATAAAATGCTTTCTGTGCCCCAAAATGACAAAAAAAAAAGCTTTGTTTTCTATCCCTTTTCTTCGTCCAAAAAAACTCGACTAACTAGCCGAGCGATGCCAACACTGACTCCACTGACTCTTGTATGGAAGGCCGGACACCACGGCCGTTATTTATTGCCTCAAGCATGTAGTGGTAGGGCCATTTGATAGGTTGGAGCCGAGAACACCGGTCGTGCAGCTCAGACTCAGTTGCGATTATGTGTTTCTTTGTCTCGACCGCATGGCGAATTAAGGAGCAACAACTTGGCATAAAATGCATAGTGTTTATTACCATAAGGCATAAGGCTAAATTAATATTGAATATCTCTGCTCCTGCAAATCCGAGCACATCAAACCATTGATATTGATGTGGTATTTCATTCAGTTTGTATGTCACAGTCACAGCCGGAGTTCTTCGCAAGAAATTAGGAAAAAAAATCACAAAAGGTTTTCACAACACCGATTCCAAAATAAAATAGAGATTTTTTGAGAGATCCAAACAAAGGAAATAATGGCCCATCTAAGGGCAGCCCCTTTCTTGTGTCCATAAATCCAACAAATAATGGATCTAGATATCTGCCCTCATTGGACGGAAATAATCGTTAGAACTAGGCACCACTATTTGTTGGCCTTATTGGTCCAAAATTGGCCGCCTGGAAATCTGACATTATTCCCATGGCTGCTGGCCCGCTTAGTCTCAACTCCAGCAGTTTTCAAGCGTTTAAATGATAGAAACAATAGTGAATTTACCAACAGCCACTTTTGGACCCATACATCCAACAAATAATGGTGCCTAATTCCCACCCATTATTTCCATCCAATACTGTAGTATTAAGGGGTGTAGTTGAACGCATAATGTGTAAGAACGCGACCAAAAAAAAAAAAACCTCGGGGAATTTTCCGGAATTCAAAAGGAAATTTTTCAGCCTTCTCGGGGTGAAAAAAAATCGGAAATTACTGAATTTAACCCCCTTAATACTACAGTAAAGAAAAAAAGGTTAAGTCCATCATTTATAAATTTATGAGTCCAAGAAAGGGCAGCCACTAACCGTGCCATTTTTTTTCTATCATTTATTCTTTAAAAAAAAGCCCTGTATTAATTCAGAACTGAAACTGTGTTTCAGTGTAAAGGGTACCTTTTTTCCTTTTGAGTGGGAGCATAGGCTGGGTGATTTCCGCGAAATGGCACTGAATTGCCGAGTTATACCTCATAAAACTGAGCTGCAACAAACAACAAAAACGACACGCGGCTCAATGGAGGGCTTATCAGAATTGATGGTATCAAAATGCTTGGTATCATGTAGGGAGGCACCAACCCGCCGCGGTATCTCGGGTCCCACCCAAATCCGGCCGGACACCCTGGCTATCAGACAAGCTTGGGTCTTCCATACTCTTGCTCTCAACTCCCATGTCGCGTCGCGCAAGTCGTCAGACGACCAGTCGTGCTCCTTCTCGAGGTCTTGTTCTGGCAGACCCAACCTACAACGTGGGTCGTCTGCAACCTCATCCTCAAAATCTTGTTCCCCCGGGAGTCGTTCTCTTTACCGGAGAGTGTCCAATGGCCGACCTAAGCTTCAACGAAGTGCGTTCTGGCTGGCCAAATTGTGACGATGCTCACTCTGGCTTTTCAGCGCAAGTTTGAAGCGCGCATTCCCAACGTTGGATTCACCATTCGCATACGCGACACCCCCTACATCTGCGTGCTTTGGACCGACCCCATCGCGCAAATTAGCGGCGTGTGGAACTACCACTATGCGTTGCAAGGATTGCCCGAGAAGCCCATCTTGTTCACCGAGCTGCGCGACGCAGGTTACTTGATTGCGACTTCGAATGGGGTGAAGTGTTTTTGGAACGATCGCGTTCCCGTCGCCGGTGCGTCCTCGCTTCTGGCCTCCTCATCGTCCCTCATCACTCTCCAGATGGTGCCTCGACCCTTTTTGCCGCCCGCGGAACGTTCGCTGCGCTCGTGCGCTCGAGCGATAAAGCAGAATTCCTCACCACCAGTGCCTTCCCAGACGCGCCGATGCACATTCCTGGTCGTGGCCCAATTCCGCCGGAGGATCTTCCCCAGCCGTTGCTCATTTGAGTTAGAGTGAGTTGTACGCGGATTCGACGCGTCCTTTACATACTGGAAAATTCTAACGGCGACAGCGTCAGCAAAATGCCTTCAACAGGCCATCGGCTGTCTGCGATGAGTGCGAAGCAGAAGATGGTGGCAGCGGCGAGCATGAGACAGATACACGTACCCACCAATAAACGTCGATTCATCGCGCGGGTCACGCACATTTTCACCTTCGGGGCCAACTTGAACTCAGCGGCATTCATTTCCGTGTTTCCCACTAGGGGAATCGAGCTCCAGATCGCCACAGACACGTGGACCCACAGAACATCATTCATCGAATGCTGATGGCAAGCCGAGCGATGCTAACACTGACTCTTGTTTCAACTGCTACTATGTCGAGTCCTGCTCAAGCACCATCGGGAGCTCCGAAACTCTGCGGGGAGCCACCTTCCGACATGTTCATCGCCGGCGCAGTGAGTTCTGTCGTTTGTCACGATGTAACGACGCTCACTCGAGATATCACTTTATAGTAGCTCTCCGAGCCGCACCCGAGATGTTGAATTCATCCTTGGCATCCGCGATACCCCATGTGTTTGCGTTCTGTGGAGCGACCCCTTCGCACGAATCGGCGGCGTCTAGAATCACCATTCTACGCTCCGAAAATCTCCCCAAGGAGCCTATCCTGTTCACGGTTCTGCGTGAACAAGGCTAAGTATACGGTCGCGACTTCTGAAGAAGTCAACTGCTTCCGGGACGTCTGAGCTCTGATAGCCCATGTGTCTGTGTTGAATTTCTGGTTGCAACTCGCCACCTCGTTACAGCTCCATTATTTAGTTACATTCGTTACAGGCTATACTCTAGTTACGTAGATGTATATAGATCCCCAGAATATACGGGCACCTTATCGGTTTGCCCTCCCTCACGCAAACCTAATTGTTGTTATATCGCAAACCGTCTTTGTTTTCTCGGCTACCTTTGCTCATCTCAACAGTCTGTGAACCTAGGATAAATATATATATATGACTTCTTTGTCTTGCTTCTCCTTCCTCTTTCCCGCCGGCAGAACATTCGTCGGGCTAGTTCGCGTGATGATAACCAGGAACTCGTCACCTCCACTGGCAGTCCTTTCTTCCCGAAGCCGCGCCTAGCAGCATACAGTAGCGAGCAAACGCTTTGAATGGAATCGTGCTTTCCCTTTTCATGTCATTTCTGAGTGTCGCGGAATAATTTCGAGTACGACCGATTGCAAATATCAGTTAAAGTGCTGCACTACGACACCTTCAATCGTCTCCTCCTGTACATTCCCATTGGCACCTTTCACAGCTCGCAACTTGCTCAGAGTGGTCCCATACGTCCGCGTTCTGCTCTGGCGCCACGCCCTCATCGTCGGAGCATGCTCCTTGCATTCCGGGAGTCCCTCGCGGCGCACGATCCCAACGCGCCGCAATACGGGACTCTCCACGTATGGTGCAAGGCGCAGATTGTCGTACGCGTAGGTGAAGTAGAATATGCCGAGGCGCGGGATGTCGCGTTGGTCTGGCGGGGGCCGAACGACGCGATGCACGGTGGCTTTATAATATCCGCCGGAGAAGAATTCCATGCAATCGCCGATGTTGATGACCTTGACAACAGTAGAGTTAGAACAAAGGAATCGGTGGTATCGAGCTCAATTTTTACCATCGCGTTGTCCATATGCTTAACCCAGCGCCATTTTTTGTCTCTGCCGAGAATCTGCAGCGCGGCAATGGGTTGGCTATAGAGAACAGTAACAACTCCGATGTCTACCGCGGCGTTGGTTCTAGAGAAAGCGAGAAAGATAGAGGAGCATACCTGTATGGCCCTTGATCCAGACATTATTTGTTTTCTCCTCCTCCACCTCCGAGCGAGGATGACTGAAAACACAGATGTAAATTAGCTGACACTGCGAAGGAGTTCACGGACTATTTCATAAAAGTTACTTTCGTGCCGTCGTCAGAAATCGGTGGTTCAGCACAAAAGAAAAAAACCCGACTCACTGGATGTGTCTCCGACTCGGAATACGGGCTCTTGAATGGGTGAATATTGACGAAAGTTTCTTCGGGCAGCTCAAGCCCCATCGCGAGCATGCGAAGAACCGGATGAAGCACATTGAAGTGAGTATGGCGAGCAAGTCTGTCGATCTCCGGGAGGAATGGCCGGAGCGTCTCTGGGTGCTCGCGCCGCGTAACATCGTGGTTGACTTTCCATAGTATCAGCTTTGATTAGAGGTCAGCCAAAATTGGACGGACTAGCCAGGTTCTCAATCTGGTCAGTGACGCCGTTGTCAATATGCTATTCCATCCGAGCCATTAGCTATAATTTCAATATAAAAGCATAAAGAAAACCTTACCCAAACTTGACGGTTCTTGTATCCCTGGTAGCTGCCGGTCGAGATATCGGCGGCATACGCTCCGCGTTTCTCCTCCTCCGAGACCCCCTCAAAGGCAAAGTTCGCGATATCGAACATCCGTGCTGTCTGTGCCTCACAGTCAGCTCAATCGAATGTATTGTAGAGAGCGGCGACAGCCCACCTGCTCCGGACTCCATCCATGGTTAATCACGTACGCAAACCCATTCCCCCTCATCGCCTCGCACATCTGCGCCGCGAGCTCTCTGCGGCCGAGTTCGGTGTCCATTTTGGAGAGGTCGATGATCGCGAGTTCGGCGAACTCGACTATGACAGACATAACATTTGTTATCGGCGGGAAGAGAGATTGATTAGGTGCTCACGATCTGCCTTGGTCGCAGCCGGGGGATTGTACTGAGCGAGGGGAGGCGAACTGAGGCTGGGCATGAGTCGAAATAATGAATCTGGATGCAGAATCGTCAAAAGCTCGTCAGGTCGGGGGGTATAAATCCTGCAGCTGGAGGCGCTACCGCAGAAGCAGTCTAGAAAATTCTCAAAACAAGATCCGGACGCACCAGCAAGGGCAACCTAGCATCGAGAAACGCGTAGTGAGAGATTCTAGGTAGACGGAGATGGGATAAAGGTGCTTTATTTCCGGGCCCGCATGAGAGGTTTACGAATTGGGGGACGCGTCTAGTCTGCGGAGACGTGCCTAGTGTGAGTACACGTCCCAGGGCGACACTTCTCGCGTTCAACAGGACTGGCCAGACCTGCCATGGCGAAAAAATGCTATTAGCAGCGCAACGCGCGTGTAAAATACAACGCTTTAAGCCCATCCTTACATGTGCCTAAGCAACTTGACGCAAAAATCTCCTCCTTCTGGTCTGTTGCGCTGAGCAGGTTGCGCACTCGCTTCTGCGCCAACAGCCCGTCTAAATCCGTGGCAGGCTCACAGCTTGACCTGCGCCGCGATCCCCATCCTCATGAACCGTGCGCCGCCGTCAACGATGATCTGTGTGCCGGTAACGTGCACGGCGGCCGGGGAGGCAAGGAACAGCGCGACGCCGGCCATGTCTTCCGTGTGCCCGAGGCGGCCTGTGGGTGTGCGTTGTCGACGAAGCCGCAGCGAGAGGGGGTAGGGATGTACATACCAGTTGGTTGCCCCATCGCGATGAGGTCGCCGGAGGTCTTGTACCCGAAGGCGGTCATTTTACTGGGGAAGAATCTGTGCGGACGCGATCAGACTTCGTTCGTACCACACCGAGTGCACGCCCTACCCAGGTAAAATCGCGTTTACGCTGCAAACCACGTTCAGCACCAACGCGCGCCATGGCACACGGAACATACGTCACTTGACTAGGACCAAGCTTGACCGCGAGCTGCGTCGTAAGGTGATTTACTGCGGAGGGAGTAAGCTCTAAGCTTCAGAGAGTGGAGATTGGGTGCAAACCTGCGGCTTTACTGGGTTGGTCTAGGGAAGATGCGTCAGAGGATGCCCCAAACACCAGCGGAGCTGCACGTACAGCTCCAAGTCCCATTCCCGTCGCCGCTGAGCAAGCTCTCGCTATGGGGCACGATGGAGTCCGTCGAGGAGATGTTGATTACGCGTCCCGGGTCGTCGGCAGTCGCGCCTTTCGTCAAGTAGTCCGTCAACCTGGGCTCGTGAGTGGTGGTATGGTGGCGCAGGGGCAACAAGCGCACCCAGCAGTCAC
Organism: Mycena kentingensis (nom. inval.); assembly: GCA_014461125.1. NCBI lineage: Eukaryota > Fungi > Basidiomycota > Agaricomycetes > Agaricales > Mycenaceae > Mycena > Mycena kentingensis (nom. inval.). The sequence continues at coordinate 564,604 of JACAZG010000019.1, read as the reverse complement.
TGCGACGCGTCAGTTTAGTGCAATGGACCGACGCGCGACGCACTGTAGAAGATGCTCTTCACGTTGACGGCGAAGACGTTGTCCCAGCCCTTCTCCTCGGGAAAGTCGTCGTACGGCGCGCCCCAGGTTATGCCCGAGTTGTTCACGAGCACATGAAGCTTGCTTTCGCGCTTCTTGAGCTCGGCGATGAGCGCGTCGCAGCCAGCTTTTGACTGGCCGAAGGTCAGAGGAGCAAGAGAAATGTTGGCGCAGCAGACGCACCCCGACGTTGGCGACGACGTAGTCAATCTTGCCACCGCCGAGCTTCTTCAAGTCGGCGACAGCCTGCATGCGATGAGGTGGTGTCCTTCGTCGGCGTCGCGCATACGCACTTCCTGCAGCTGCTTCTCCTTCCTCGCAGCAATATACACCGTCGCGCCGTTCTTGACGAACCCAGCTGCAATCATCTTCCCGATACCCGAGCCTCCGCCCGTAACGAGGACTGGCCGAAGAGCTTATTGGTGCCCTCGCTGCAACGCGCTGCACGCACCGATTTTGCCTTGGACGTCGAAAAGAGAGGACGTGGCTGCGGTGTCCGGTGAGTATGGGGGCGGACGGTGAGCATCGTGCGCTGACTGAGGGTCGACATGGTGGTGGTCGCGTGGAGTAAGCCGAGTGGTGCTCGGCATCGGACCCGGCGTCGTGGCGTGTCACCGCGACGGTGCCTGGACTCGTACCACCACCACCACCTCGAGCTAGACTCTGTAACAACACGATCCCCCGCGCGTTTCCGAGAAGAAGTTGCTCTCAAGCTGCCACTGTCGCCCTATTCTTTCCCTCATCGCACGCGTTGGCGGCCCCCCACGCCCTCTGAGACCGACGGGTTAGAAGCCCCCAGCATCTCCCGTCCGCCGCTTCGCACCTACATGCAGCCTGTAGCTGCCCTCTGTGCCGGTGCCAGGGACCTTCCAGTCAGGGCAAGGCATCCTGATGCCCGCCGCCCACAATCGCAGCCTGCCTCGAATATTCTCATCCCGAGTACAGCAATCTGCTTCTCTGTCCAGCCCGAGCGCGGCCAGTTATGTAACGGTCTCTCCGAGATGTGATCAGAATTCTCCGGGGTGGCGCCTCGAATTGTACCTTTTCAAGGTCCTAGAGCCCACATAAAGCCACAGAGGCACGGTGAGCTCTGTTGGTAGCCGTCATGAACGCCTCCGCCGGTTACGCTGTTGCTGCCGGTGACGCCGCCGCTACTGCTGCTGCTGCCGCCGCTTTCGATCCGGCTAAGACGTTGGGTGGTCTCGAAGTCGGCGTCCTTCTCGCGTACATGCTCTTCGGGGTCACCTCGACACAAGCCTATCGCTACTTCACCTCCTACCCCAACGACTCTCTCAAACTCAAGCTATGGGTCACTCTCGTTTGGTGCGCGTTCTGTATTCAAGCTTTGGGCGCAGATGCTTACTCCCTCAAGGCTCTGCGAAGCCGCCCACGTCGCCACCGTAGGCCAAAATCTCTATGTTGTAACAATCGTCTACTGGGGCCATCCAGAGCGCCTCGGGGAGGTGTCCGTCGCGATGCTCGTTTCGATCTTGTTCACGGGTATCATCGCTGCCCTCGGTACGTGCATTCGGTCGCCTTGATCTCGGCCCGTCCTCAACCCGCTTCCCGCGTAGTCCAATCCTTCTTTGCCGTCCGCATCTACAACCTCTTCCGCACAAAACCGCGCCACCGCGTCGTCGGAACCTTCCTGCTTGTGCTTATCCTCCTTATCGCGGCCGCCCAGCCCACGTTCAGCATCGTCCCGTTCATCGGCTCGCCGTCCATCATCACCATCGAGCAGCAGCTCTCCTGGGTGGTCTACACCGTCCTTGGCCTGTCGGCGGTCAACGACCTGCTCATCACAAGCGCGATTGTTTGGCATTTGGCTGGCGAGCGTGGGCATGCGCAGACACGGACGGTCGTGGTGCTCGATAAGCTGATCCAATGGACTATCGGTATGTCTATTGACCTGGTCGTCTTTGTGTTCGGGTTAATCTTTGGCGACAGAAACCGGGCTGGTCACTAGGTCTGTTTGGTGATCTTGCTCGTTCGCTGTTGACGCGTCGTTCTATACAGCGCCGCAGCCATTCTCGCCCTGGTTCTCGTACGTTTATCTCTGTCTGAATGATATCAGCTAAGAGTCGATTGTAGTTCACAACCTCCCCGCTGAGCTGTTCGTGTACCGTTTTCTCCACTACCTCGCCAACATCGTTGCCCTACAGTTGGCTGGCTAGCCGTCGAGGTCGTCATCGCCAAACGTACGCTACTCTCTCCGTTGTCTGCCCAGAAAAACTCAGCTATCCACAGTATACTCAAACTCGCTCCTCGCGAGCCTCAACTCCCGCACAACCCTCCGCGCGCTACGGCAGACCGCAGCAGACACCTCCGGCGCACGGTCCCGCACACGAACCTACCCACTTGTAAGCCTTCCCCGCTTTCCCGGGGCCAAGTAAAATCTCACTGTACCGCCAGCAAGTCAACGTCGCGACGGATGTCGAGATCTCCAAGGGCGGCCTGGGCTCGGAGATGGAGATGTTCAGCCCGACGGAGAGTATCCCGTATAGTAAGAACCAGGGTTGAACTCTGGACTTTGTTGACATTTTTTTTTGTTGTACAAAAACTTGAGGATTAGAATTTTCGTCCTAATTTCGCTTTGAACTTCACTCGATCCTCAAGCTTGCAAGCTTCAGGATCCAAGTCCGCCCTGCCCCCATCCTAGAACCCCGCAGGCAACGCGTCCTGTCGCCCCCCTGGTATCTATCTCTCACACGGGCGGCGGTACCTTGCGATTTTTCGTATTGCTACTGCAGCCAGGCAGCCCAAGGGGTTTGTTGGTTTGTTGTTGGTTGCGTCGCGCTTTGCGCTTCTGATCTTCTCCCCTAATGACGGCGACGGCGACGCTCGCACTCGGATTCCCTCCGTGACTACTACCTACAATGCCCAACTAACCCGCCTTTGTTGCGTAGCGCCAACAAGAATCTCTAAGGCACCCGAGAGCCACTTTAGGACGGCGGAGGATTCGGGCCCTTTGTTCCAAAGTGAGGGGTCTCGTTGCCATCGTCATTTCCGCCCACGCGGCGTCGCCTACCCGACTCGAACGCCAATCCCGGGCCTCTCTCGACCGATCGGGAGCAAAAAAAAAAAAAATTGCATATGCAGTCCACACAATTCAACATGGTAATCGGTCTCTCCATCATCACCACGCGCAAGCTTCTCCAGGCTGCTCCGGCCAACCACCATCCTGCAACTTTGCTAAATCCTCCCCTCTAGGCCTCGACGGCGGGGGTTCATACATATACCGCGGCGCGGTAGCAGAATCGGTTTCGCGCCTCCACGCGCCGACCCTCTCCCCTTTCTCCCTGCGCCGTATACACGGCGCTCTCTATGGCGGACGCAAGCGCTCTTCCCGGCGGGTCGATCCCCGCCCTCCCGCCTGGCTTCAACCCCGCAGCGCCTCTGGGGGACCTCGAGATCGGCGTCCTGGCGGCGTACGGTTTGTTTGGCGTTACCTGCTGCCAGACGTGGAGCTACTATACGCGGTTCCCGAACGACCCGCTTACATTGAAGCTCTGGGTGCGTGGTCAATCAGGCGCCGTTGACGGTCTGCTAAAGAAACTGCTCAGGTCGCGTTCATCTGGTGCGTCGCGTCTGCAGGCTCGGAAGATCTCAAAATAACGCAAATGGCAGGCTCTGCGAAGCAGCACACATTGCCGCCATCGCGCAAACACTCTTCGACGCTACCATCACCAATTACATGCACCCGGAAAACCTTGGAGATGTCTCCCTAAGCATGCTCGTCTCGATTCTGCTCACAGGCGTAATCGCCGCCTGCGGTGCGTCGTCCTCCCTTCCTCCATTCTCTGCTCACCCAAGCCACTTAAAGTCCAATGCTTCTTCGGCCTCCGCATCCTCAAACTCTCACACAGTCCCATCATCCCGATGCTCGTATTCCTCCTCGCCGCCGCCCAGGTGGCATTCAGCATCGTCCCCTTTGTCGGGTTCGGTTCGAAGAACATCACCGCTATCGCGCAGGAGCAAGCATGGGTAATATACACCGAGCTCGGCGCGAGCGCGGCGAACGACTTGCTCATCGCGGCCGCGATCGTGGCGCATTTGTGGAATGAGAAGTATCATGCGGAGGAGGGGTGGGTGGATTTCTTTCTAGCTTCAGGACGGGTGTTGAGTGGATGCGTAGGACAGTAGTTGTGCTCGAGAAGATTATCATGTGGGCAATAGGTGCGCGTTCCTTTGTCTTTTCTTCCAGAGCTGATCGGTTTCCAGAAACGGGTCTCATAACCAGGCACGTCGGCGCGCTCTTTGTGGCCGCTCCTACTAAATATTCTGATCCAGCGCCGCTGCATTGCTCGCCCTAGTCCTAGTGCGTATTTGAGCCGACTAACGCGAATTGATGATTTGTTGAACTGAAGCTCCCACAGTTCGCGACAATGCCGGATAGCTGTAAGCGGCCACGGTTCCCATCCAACTCCACTTACCCAGAAAAATTTAGTCGCATGGCTCGCAGTCGAAGTCGTTGTAGCTAAACGTGCGTTCTCGCCCGTCCGTGTTTGCGCTCACATAAATCCATATGTTCAGTTTACTCCAATTCCCTGCTCGCAAGCCTCAACTCTCGCACGACCCTGCGTTCCCTCCGAACGGGACAGACGACGATGCGCTCCCAGACCGGGGTGAACTCTTTCGCCATGGTGCGTTGTTCCTTCCCAAGGACCGCTCGCATGCATCTCAGCCTTGGAATAGCAAGTGAACATGTCCACCCATGTCGAGGTTTCTAAATCCACGCTTCCGATGCATGTGCACCAGAGTAGCTATGAGAGTTCGGAGGTGCGCTGTGCCATCCCTGTCTAACTGAACGCAATTTGATTTGATGGTTCCAGAAATCGCTTCCACAAAGACGGTTCATCTGACAGCTGCAGCCTTTTTGTTAAGTAGTTAGTTGGTTAATGAGAGGCGCGGAGCGGGACTCTATTCGCGCACATTCTTTCTGTATAATACTTTGGTGTAAATCTATATCCGTCGGCCAAAACAGAAAAAGAAAGCAAAAAAGATTTGTATATCGCTCTGAAACGGGCTCGAACTTCGAAGACGTTGGGAGCACAAATAATAGCCAGACTACGGCGACTCGAGAGCAGGGCGCAGTTTTCAGTTCAGAAAACTTGACGCAAAAGAGCCGGGAAGAAATCTTGTTCCACCGACTCGAAATCTACACTACTGAAAAAAGAAAAAGAAATCGGCCCGGCGAGCGAATCCACTTAACAAGCAGGGTACACACGCGCCTCCCTAACACCGAAGCCACGCACCGCACAGTACCACTCGCAATCCGACCAGGAGCTGGCGCTCTTGAAAGGAATTGATGCATTGCCGCGCAGGGAGCCTGCCGTCTTGGCTATCTCCAGCCGTTGGGTACACCACAATTGAATGGGCTGGCCCATCGGTTCTGGTACCGCTGAAGGGCGGGTTGGGCTGCCGCAAGCTCTCCCGGTGGGATGCGAGTGCCGTCGATTATGCGCGGAGGATTCGGGAGGGCGGTGACTGGCTGTTAGCGGCGGGGACGGGTATCTCGTTGAAGGGGGTTAGTATCGGATAGGAAAACAACAGGAACACGCACGGGATGATATGGAGCGGAAGGTAGCCACCCACGCGTCCTGGGCGAAGAAAACTCATCAACGTGGAGAATACGAGCGTAGACAAAAAAAAAACGCCTACCGCATAGAGGAGCAAGACCACTTCACGTCCGGCATGGAACGCCCACCTCCATCACACCAACGCTGCGACACCAAACGTCAAACTACTGTCCATCGAGAGCTCTTGACGATGCTTGCCGCGCCGGGAGACTGGCGGCTTGGCCACGAACGTATCCACGGAAGGACGATCCCAGCCGTTTCCCAGACTAATCGTTCAGCAGAAGGCGTCTCCCGGCCGCAAGCACTCCCAGATGGATGCGGTCCGCAATGTATGCGCAGGGGATTCTGGAGGCCGTCGTCGCCGCGTCCAGCCTTCAGTTACAAGGAGTTGGGGAAGGGGGAGGGGAGGGGAGGGAGATGTGAATGGGGAGGGGATGTGAATGGGGGTGGGGGTGGGAATGGGGATGGGGATGGAGATGGGGATGGGGATGGGAATGGGAATGGGGAGGAAGAGGAGAGAAGGCGCCAGATCTATAAAGGTTAGTAGCGCTGCAAATCTTCGTTAGTGATAAAAAACAGGTCGAATTGCCTCACGACTGGAACGGGCGCCATCCGTAACACCAACACCACGCATCGTACAGTACCGCCCGCAGTCCAACCGGGAGCTCTTGCCGTTGCATTGCCACGCAAAGCGACTTTCTATCTTGACCATCCGCCCTCGCCGCGCGACACATAGGACGCGCTAACGGGCACTACAGCACAAGACCGTCTAGAATCTGCCGCAAGCTCTCCCTACTCTGTTGGATGCGGACGGCAACTCTTATGCGCGGGGGATTCAGGACGACGTCGACCAGCCGTCAGTGGGTCGGACCGAGATATCGTGAGGAATTGTTAGTATGGTGCGTGAAAAAACCGGGAGAGGGAACGTACAGGCTCGCGACAAGCCGACGACGCTATCGAATGCTGATGGGCTTTAGGTAGAGAAGAAATGCGGGCTGGAAAGAATAACCTGTGCTGTTGAGTGCGCTGGGCCCAGCTGGTGTTCGAATGGCGTTTGTGACGCTAGGATTGTTGCTGGCGTCGATATTGAGCGAAGGTGCATCCGGAGTCTAATCTTTGTTAGCGGAAAGCTGTGGTCGCAAAACATAGACGGACGTACCCGGAGAAGGAGCGCGTCGCGGGTAATTGGAACCCAGAGACAAACGTCAGGCTACGGGACAAAGACAACATAGTAACGAAGTGGCGTGAAAGGTAGGTAAGATGGGGGAGATAGAGGTAGATATGCAGAAGTGGCTAGGGAAGCAATAGGTGAGTAAGTACGTAGAGGAACTTGGATATCAAATGAAGGGAACAAAGGAATGATGGGAACGAGGGCTGAGCCGGTATACGTAAGAAATAGGGCGGATAGATGCTGTAGTGGTGTAGGGAGGTAACGAGGAACAACATGCACGGGGTCGGTGTACAAATGAATTTAGTTTGGGGTTGGTGCCCAGCCGATACTAGACAGTTCAGGTCAGTAAAACAGTCACAGAATGGACGCGAAAGACATACGACGAAGATCCGTAAAAGAAACAAAAGATAACTCACTGGCATCGAGCTGGGACGCACTACTACTACGCCCCCATACCATCGACGCCGCACAATGTCAAATACCTTCCGCTGTCCAGCCGGGAGCTCTTGATGAACGATGCGTTGCCGCGCAGGGCACCTGTCCTCTTGGCCATTTTGCCACCTCACCGACGCCTCGGTCGCCGGGAAGGTGTCATACAGCACGAGAGCGGCGTCCTTGCCGCAAGCTCTCCCGACTCTGCTGGATGCGTCAGACGACTCTATGCACGGGGAATTCTGGACGGCGACGCCCAGCCGATGGGGGACGGGATAGCGAACTCGTGGTGGCTCGTTAGTCTGGGGCAAACGACGAAAATAATTTGGCACGTAGGGGTTAGCAACTGGAGATCCAGGAAAAGTGCGACGCGTAGAGTAAGTGAAGGTATTTGGCGCCACGGCTGGTCTTGACGTCCTTGTCTGGAGGGGCGCGGAAAGGACCTAACGGCGGAGTAGGCCAATAGCAAACGAAAGAAGGCAGGGTGACATACGAAAGGACGAGAAATACGGGCCGACGCGCCAGTCGCGGGGCAAGACTTGAAACAGAGCACGCACCTTTCCGCTCGAACCCGAGACTAGACTGCGCCATCCTACGATCTCAGTGCCAGCCACTGTCCACCCAGCAGACGAGGATGCATTGCCGCGCAGAAGAGTCAGCCGACTGGACCGTTGGCCGAAAGTCAGTGGCCCTGTGCGGGACACGTCCTCCACGGCTACAGCTACCAAGCCGCGTCTCCCCTGCCGCAAGCTCTACCGGGGGATGTCCCGACGGTCGAGTAGACAGGTTCGCCGAATCGAGCCGAGCGTTTGAAAGAGAGAGGAAAGGAAGAAGCAAGCAGATGGCTTTTGTTGACCAGTTTGCAGAGGGCGCGTCGCGAGCCCCGGTAGTCGGGGGGCGGACGTGAAGCAGTAGTCGGGGGCGGACGCGAAGCAGAGGGAAAAGAGCACGACCACTTCGCCAGACGCGTCGTAGATTTTATACTCCGTCGAGTTCAGGAGGAGGTCTCATGCGGAGGCGACGCGCTGCATTCAAAAGCGGAATACTGTCAAGTACGCAATTGGCAGGTTTGTGTTATGCAGAGGATTACCAAGCAATTGCAACCTTGGAGAAAGTGGAGGCAGAGAGCAAGATGGCGCGTAAGCGCATCAGTTCACGTTCCATCGATCTATGGACGCGTTTCGGTCCAGGGCAAGCAAAATACGCGTAAAAGTCTGCGGAGAACGCGCTGTACAGACTACAAAAGCACGAGTATACATTACCTCAACATCAAATTACAACTTTGCCTGGCCCTGCTGCAGCCTATTCTGGGCGCGGAACAGCCGTGCCCCGCCGTCCGTGATAATATGCTGCCCGGTAATGTGCGCCGACGCCGGAGAGGCGAGGAAGAGTGCGAGGCCGGCCATGTCTGGCTGGGTGCCGACGCGACCTGGGATACAGTGTCGGTGTATGGGAGTCGGGAGTAGGGAAACGCGCACCCATGGGCTGCGACGCAACCAGCGTATCGCTGGCCGTTCGAAGACCGTATGCAGACATTTTGCTGGGGTAGACACTGCAAGCCGCGTTGTCAGAATATCGCGGTTCGGAGACGAGACGAACCCCGGGAGGATCGCGTTGACGCTGAAGGAGGCGTTAACAAGCAAGAGTAGGCCAGTCCTCGACACGCACGTTACATATTTTGGCGCAAGCTTAACCGCCAGCTGCGAGGTAAGATGGTTTACCGCGGCCTTGCTCGCTTGGTCTTGGGAGCGCGTCAACAAACCGGGAACCCGGTGTATCGCACACTCACAACTCCACGTTCCGTTCCCGGCGTCGCTCAGCGCACTCTCGCTGAACGGGTCGACGGACGCTGTCGAGGAGATGTTGATGACTCGCGCTGGGTCGGTGGAACTGGCGTCCTTCGCGAGGTAGTCGGTCAACCTGGCATCCAAGTCAGCGTAAACGGGGGAGATGCAGACATCTCCACCCCGCAGTCACTATACAGCGCCGATTGAGAGTGGCAAAGTAAGAGAAGGAATACGCACTGTAGAAGATGCTCTTGACATTCACGGCAAAGACGTTGTCCCAGCCCTTGTCCTCGGGAAAGTTGTCGTACGGCCCGCCCCAGGTAATGCCCGAGTTGTTTACGAGGACGTGGAGCTTGCTTTCCCGCTTCTTGAACTCGGCGATGAGCGCGTCGCAGCCAGCTTTTGACTACACAGATTTGGATCGAGTAAAGATGTAGCCCAGCAGACTCACCGCAACGTTGGCGACGATGTAGCCGACCGTTCCTGATGCCACTTTCTTGATATCTTCGACCGCCTGGAAGCATGCCTCAGACGCGCAAGCTCTGGGCAGACAAGCACGCACCTCCTTGAGCTGCGCCTCTTTGCGCGCTGCTATCGTCACATTCGCGCCGTTCCTCGCAAATCCCGTCGCTATCATCTTGCCAATCCCGACGCCTCCGCCGGTGACCAGCACTCGAGGCCGCGTCAGTCGTTAAATCTTCACGCAGAGCTGAATGGCGCGCACCGGTCTTGCCCTGCACGTTGAACAGGCTGGGTATGGCGAGGTCTGCGCGAGAATGAGCCTCGGGAATGCGTTGCTGAGAGAGGACAGACCAGACATGGTGGTAGAAGGCAACGGTTGGGTTGCAAGCCGGTGACACCACCACGCGACCATGTGCGCCATCAGGCGCGCGTCGCGTCGCGAACACCTCAAACGGCGCATTCTAGCGCGCGCAAATGGAAGAAAAAAAATTCGAGTGAAGAACGAAATATGTGCTAAAAGAATATACAAAGGAAAATGTACAAGCCGACGTGCGCTGGGCAAGGCCAGCCAAACATAACAACAATTCATTCACTACAGCTTGCCGGGACGCGGCCTCGAGGGAGACGCCGCTGGCCCCGTAACCGTCCGCAGATTCGACGGCCTGCGACTCCGGCTGGGGGCTCTCGCAAAGGAGCATCGAGCCTGCGCGATGGGATTCAACGAATCGTCGTAGCTCATCGAGCGCGGTTCATCTGACCAGCCGCCGACGTCCTCGGGCACCTGCGCGTACGGCCCGGGTCGTGCGGGCCATGCGCGTCCCGTATGCTGGCGCGCCTTCTCTGGAGGTGAGATTGGGGGCGATCTTACTTGCGCGGTGCTGCCCCGAGTCGACTTCATGTTTAAGAACGAAGAAGCGGTCCGGCTACCCCTGGCCAAGAACGAAGATGTGGGGATGTCGCTCGCGTCTGAGAAGCGACTTGTCTCGATAATGAGCGGAATTTCGACTTTGTCTTCCGGTGAATAGGGAGGGAGAGGAGGACGCTTTGTTGGTGGGGTCGAGGGAACACGCTGCGTAGAATACGTGGAAAAGCTGCTGGTAGTTCTGAGGCTCTTGCGAGGATCTAATGGCAATACGGTATGATTTTCTGGGACGCAAGAACGGGAAAACACTCACCAAGGACGCGAGCCTTCTCCTCCTGGGGATGCAGCAAGATTGGGTTTGAAATAACGAGCTTGGACGGCGCCTTCGAGTTTGCGCGCTTCCGCCGACGGCGCAGAACGAAATAGACGATACATGCGAGCAGCACTCCTCCGACGAGGAGTACAATCCCAACCGTGACGCCAAACACAGTCGCTGGCGCCGCAGACGCAGTGTAGACACCGCGTTTTGCTTTCTCGAATCCGAGTTCGCTAGCCGCTTGAGGGACGGCGTCGAGGTTGATATCGAATGCCGAACCACCACCTGGGCGGGAGATGAGCGCTAGCGCCGGCGCCATAAACACACCCGAGGGAGAACGAAGAGCGTGCAGCGGGTCCGGGGCGGGCCTCGGGAGATGAGCGATTCGCGGTTCAATGGGCCCGGCAAGTTCCCTTTATACTTTCCCCACTCTAACCGTAGTGCGCTTGTAGATTCCCGCTCCACACCCGCTGGCATAAACTGGGGTGGTATCGCATTCGCTCGCCCGCTTGCAATTCATGGTTGCTGGCTGAGATCGTCATTGTTGCTCTATCTGGTGCGGTTCGCATTTCTCCTCGGATATTAGCGAATCCGGTGAATAAAGGAAAAGCGGCCAGCAAGCCGCGACGGAGACGCCGAATGCTGGCACCTCAACCGCTCCACATGGTCCGCCCGCGGGCTTGCTCGTCAGCGACCAAACTGAATAATGTCCCCACAACAACCTTACCACTCCGTGGCCTTAACTCAAAACCCTAAGTCGCATTCACTTCTCCGACACGCGCCCACATGATTCGACGGCGTCTAATTAAACTAGACTCTGGACGCGTCTAATAGTAACCAGGTCTTGGTAGCCTCCGAGAGTGTATCCTTGCTCATTCTCGTCCTCCGCCAACTCGAACAGACCGCGACGTTTTCCCTCGACCAGAGTAATTCTTCCGTCGGGATTAAATCGAATACGAGGGAGGTCGTCGAACTGATTCTCGTCTTCTCCTTTCGAAAGGTCGACCTCGTGCTTGCTCTCCCTCGCGGTACGGCGCCGTTCCTTCCCCTTCCCCTCCCAAATCGACCAGCCCGATGGAACCGAGTGTTCCGAGTCGGAACCCAATTCGCGATCCAGCTCTTCCAGTCCAGGGCCAGCACCCTCCTCCTCCTCGTCTGTTTTGTTCAGCGCAGTCTTGGTCTCCTCCTCCAAGATCCAGCGAACCAAAGGAATGCGGGGAATATCATCGAACTGCAGCTGTTCGATGGCGATTCCGACTATCCCTTCCTCTTCCTCATCATCCGTTTCGACTTCCATCTCGGTATCGCTCGCGGGGTGCCCTTCCTTGTCCGGGATGAGACGACTGCTGCGGCGGGGCCTCGGGCCCATGCGCTGCTTCGGCTTCGTTACCGTCGGCCACTGGAAATCGGAGACATCGAATGCGTCGACTTGAACCTGCGGCTTCCCCGGCACCCACTCATCTCCATCCTCGGCCTCTTTTGAACTGTCCGTGAGCTCCAAAATTACCACCTCCGGGTCGACGTCTTCCATCTCAACATCATTGCGCGCCGCCGCCGACTCGGAAGTTCGAGCTCCGCGCGTTTTGCTGCGGACTGCCAGAGAATCGCGCCTGGGGCTCGAGACACAGATGTCCAGCCTGGGAGCGTACGCGCTCTGCGGTTGCGACGTCGCGATTTTCTTTAAGATCTTCCAGTCGTGATAGGTGATCATGAGCGTCCCGTCGGAATCGAGGAAATTGTCCGCATTGGGACCGAGCTGTCCCCCGGGTCAGTTAGATCCGAGTATACGAAGCCCACGCCCACCTTGACATCCCAGCATGTCTGCCTCGGCAGCGACACTGGCCGTAGACCCAGCGCCCCGACGCGCACCAATTTCTGCAGCATCACATCGATCCCGACCTGCTCGAGAGACTTGTGGAACGCCTTGAAAACCACTTTCGCGCGATTCTCCGCGTGTGGCTCAGTCGACTTGTTCAATGTTCCGTACAAGAGCTGGCCCAATGTCAACATCGTCAGCGTGCGGCCTGAACCAGCGTAGTTGTTGCGGATGAGGGAAACGACCCGTGTAGCCTCCGAGGCGACATTCTTGGTCACAAGCGCCTCCCCGCCGGTGCAGTTTACACACATCTCGCAGCGCAGCCCAGCTTGCTCGTCAAACTTGCGCAGCAGCGCGCGACGGATACACTCGGTCTTATGCTCGACAAAGGCGAGAACCTCGAGCGCGTTCTCCCTATCGATCGCGGTCGGGCGCTCGCCGTACGAGCTCGGCCACAGCACGCGTTCAAAGTCAAGCAGGGAGTAGACTGAGGTAGACGATTAGTATATGTGAATTATTTCAACGGCAGCACTCACGAAGCAGACACTTTGCGGGAAGCCCGTCCCTCCCAGCGCGTCCAGTCTCTTGGTAGAAGCTGCAAGTAAAAGAACAAAGGATGTCAAAGACTGTCGTCAACTCGTGCGCACTTACTTCTCCAGTTTCCTGACTGTGTCGACGTGAATAATGAAACGAACTAGCCGAAAAATGAGCGCAGGCGTTAGGTAAGTCTGTTACTTGCCGTCCTTCTTATTGACACCAAGGCCAAACGCTTCCTATAATAAATGAATATTCAAGTTAAAATTCACCAACGGTTGGAACCCTTACCGTTGCGACAATGACACGGATTCGACCCTCCATCCATTCTTGTTGTGCTCGACTCTTTCTGGGTGCGGGCATCTGGCCGTGATAATAGTCCGCTGGAATTCCTTTGCTTGTCAAATTCTCCGCCATCCTTTCGCATGATTTACACGTTGCGAGGTATAGGATGCCGCTCTCGCCTGGATGTTCGCGCTTGATGTAGTTGACGATGAAGTTTGTGGTGTTCGTCGACGGACGCGGTAGGATCTCGTAGAACAGATTTGAGCGGTCGAGAGAGGATCGGACGAGGAGGGGGTCGTGAAGACCCAGAGCCGCAACTATTTCCTGGCGCCCGACGGCAGAGGCTGTCGCCGTGAGCGCAGTAATGGGCACATTTTGGAACTCGCTTCGAACACGAGACATGGTACGATACTGCAGCGCCAGGTTCCAGAATGTGAGCAGTCCGAGAAGACGAATTCAAAAAAGAACACGCACCGCTTGACGGAAGTACCATGTATAGAGCCAATGAGCCTCGTCAAAGACAAAGAGATGGAGCAGTTTCATTCTGTTGAGCTTCGCAAGAATGTGCTTCAAGCAGGAGCTAAGCTCGAGCTTCTCCGGCGTGATATAGACCAGCGCGGGGCGGCCGTTGAGGAGAAGCTTCTCAAGCTCTACAGGCGACTGGTCCCCGCCTTTCAGCGCGACCGCCTTCACTCCGATGCGCTCCATTGCGAGCACTTGGTCCTCGATTAGCGCCACAAGTGGCGACACGACAATGGTAATTTTGCCTTCGCGCTCATTCGCGAGGAACGCAGAGAGTTGAAACGAGAGGCTTTTCCCGCTTCCGGTCGGGAGGACCCCGAACGCATCCTTTCCGCGCATCGTCGCGTCGACGAGCTGCGCCTGCTCCATTGTCAGCGTGTCGATGCCGAAAACATCTTGAAGAATTTTGGCATGCTCGCGATTGAGCTTAGCCGCGAGCTGGAGCTGAGCCGGGGGAGGCGGGGTGGACCGCCAGAGAGGCGCCGACGCTGCGGCTGCTGCGGCTCGAGCCTGCGCCTCGGTAAGTTCTCTTTTTTCGAGTTCTTCATCTACTTCGACGAGCAAATTCTCGATTTTCTGTTTCTTGGACGTGTAGTCGGTCTTGAGCTCCTTCAGCGCAGCGAGGGAGAGCTTCAGAGCGTGGTAAGCTTCGGGTACTTGAGACCTTCAAAGAAAAAGAAAGCAAAATACCTCGCAGACTCGGATATTCGAGATTTTGTCGTTGTCGTCGTTCACGCCTCCCGCGCCTTCGGAGGCTTCAAGCGTAGCATTGCGACGTTTTTCGACGAGCAGGGAGCCTGTAGAGCGCTGGGGAGCAGCGGAGTGTCGTCTGGTGGTCGTGGACATGAAGAAAGAAATGCGGCGCTGTTACAGTCACGGTGACTGCGCTTTTCAACACGACTTCCCAGGCACAAGCTTCGAATCAAGTCCACGAAAACCAGGTGCAAGAATATTGAGTCCACGATGTGCAATTCCCGTACAGATACAACCACAAAACAAGCAGATATAGACCACAAAGTCCTCGAAATTAGTACTCTGCAATTTGCAGAACCTTACCTGCAAACCAAAAATCGTCAGCAAAAGTGGTCGCGACGCGAAGAAAAATCTCCATACCGACGTTAGAATACGGGTTCGCCTTGCGCTGCCCCAACAGCTTGACGTCGCCCGTATCGAAAAACGAATAGCCCATCATCTCGATTGCGTCGTCGTTGTCCGAGTCTGTACCGCCGTTAATCGCGCGCCCAGTCTTGGAGTCGCGCAGAATGCCGCTGTGATCTACGAAAGGCGCGGGACGCTCGTTCGCCTCGCGGTGAAGTTGAATCAGGATGCGTTGGACGTCGAGGAGGTAGCCCTTGAGCGTGTCGAGGAAGCGGCGCGTTTGGAGGTGTTTCGACGAAGCACATCTAAAGGTATACCTCGTCAGCGACTGATACGACTCGTGAGTAGGGTTCGACGCACATAGACAGGCCATCCTCCTTGATAATATACCCGATACCGTATCCGTCCGCCGCGACGGGACCGAACCCAAATAACCGTAACGCTGGATTCCCGCAGTTGGACGTCGAGAGAATAGATGTGCTTAATAACTCCCAGCCGGGGTCGGTAAATATCGCGGGCATCTTGTTGGGGCTTTCCGGCCACGGCGCAGGGTCGTCGGGGAGCGGGTTGAGGTTGCCGGCCAGTTGTCGCTGAAGGAGACAGTAAAGCGCGTATAGATGTCGGTCTTGCCCTAATCCTTTGCTACATTCCTTTGTGAGTGCGACGTGCCTCTCGCAGGCTTTCCGCAGTGCCGCGATCTTGTCCGAATGTGAGACGTCCGAGTAGAAGGCCTTGACCTTGTTAGCTATAGAACTGAGTTCGGAGGGAAACGAACCTTGGTGAACGCGACGCTCTCGGGTTGGATCGAGCGTATTGCCTCTGTCCGACCATGCAAGAACGCCTTGGTCATCGCCGGCTCGTATACACACTCGATTCGACCTAATGATCGTGAGCGTTGTCGCGCCGCCAAAGGAATATGTACCGTATAACCCGAAGTACGCCGCCTGGAACGCCATCTGCACGAATGCATCCGGACTGAACCCATGGCTCGTGATGAAGTTCTTGCCGTAGCCCTTGAACTCAAGCGCCTGGCAGTCGTTCTGGCAAATCAAGTCGCTCAGACGCGTCTCGGCGAACCGAATTCCGACTCGGAGCTCGGGAGAAAGCCGCCACTCGAGCTTCTTCGGCGTCGTTTCGATCTTGTTCGGAGGCGGGCTTCCCGTTCCGACGCCGTTGGGCTTAGATTTGACCCTATACGATCTTGCGTGCGGCGATAGCGACGCGTGGAAGAGAGTCGGCGCGGAGGGGTTGATTGAGCGCGCGAGCAGCATTAGCCCCTCCGTAAATACGTCGGCAGCGAAGCTTGGGTCGTTGAGAGGGGATTGCAAGAAGGAAACAGAGCACGTACCGAAGAACGGTATGTCCGTCGACACCCGTATGCTCAAAGTTAATCCCCGCCGCCCCATCGGCACAGACGATTATCTGCAGCTTGTCGTACCAGCGGTTAGTGCACGTCCCGACTTGGACGCCTCCGTCGAGGTCGTATGTCCCACAAAGGAAGTTGCCACACAGTTCCGCAAGATCCGCCGGCGCGGTGTCGTCCAGACAGACGATGAAGAGCGCGTTGTCGACGATGTCGAGGCAGGACGCGTTATTCTGGTCTGTAGAAAGGCGGGCACGGAGTCGAGACCACTCCTTCCGATTCTCCGTAGAGAGAACCCCAATAGCGCCGCGCGCCACCTAGGTCGATGAGCGGACCGTCTTATTAGAACTAGGGCCTACCTCGGATCTGTGCGTCTTATCGGCGTCGGTGACTATGGCCTGTAGATTGCGTATAACCTCGCGTTCGGTCAATAGCGGGCGATTGTCGCCATCGAGAACCTCGAACCAGTCTTGAGGATCGTTATTAGCTTCTCGTTAAGCTATTTTCGAGAGAGCGACTCACAGAACTGGCCACGTCGCAAGACGACCACATGCCGCGACTCGGGGTTAACATGCATCTTGCAGCCTCTCTGCCGAGACGCAGTTAGTTGCAGTACCGGCATGGTGGCGCGGAGATACGCACCTCGGTGGGTATACGAGCGGTGCCGAAGAGCCGCTTGTATTGGTCCATATCGAGCGGGATGCCCCGGACGTTGTCCGGCTCAAGTCTCTCGGCACGAAGATCGTGGATGAAGCCCAAGGAGGAGATAATGAGCGCCGCCGCTCTCGGAAGCTGCGAACCCCGATCTGGCGTAGGATCGTTCCTACGGGTCGGGTTGCAGGCGAAGAGCAGCGAGGAGGCGCAAGCACGTACTCGAGCACGAAGAACGGGTTCAACGCGAGTACGACCGGGTCGGTGTGCGAGAGGTACGACTCGTACCTATTCCCCAGTCAGCTCACCGACCTTGGGATGCTTGCCGACAAACCAGAACTCCTCGATGTAACTGACGACCCCGGTAAGCTCCTCGTCCGCGCAGCAGCCAGCCAGCAACGCGTACCTATCCCTGTCCTCCGCCCATTTCAACAGCACCTCCTGGATATTCGGCCCCTCCTTCTCCAGAAACTCCTTGACGGCTTGCTGCGTGAGCTGGTGCTCGTGCTCGTTCTGCAGCGCCTTAAGCGCAGTGAGGTAGCGGCGGCACGTATCCTCGAGCGGCGGGATGGGCAGTTTCGGGAGCGCGTGCTGCCCCGCAAAGGTGCGTCCTGGCTTCGACATGGTGGCAGGAGTCAAGCCGCAGGACGAGCCTTTATCGGGTCGATCCCGCTGATTATGTCAAGCACGGGTAGCCCCGCAGTTCCCCGCATTCCGAGCGGGCGGAGAAGGGAGGCCGCGCTGCTGGCGGGCAAATGGTCTAGACCTCGATAACTTAGGACGGAACAAACTAGTTCCATCCAATTGCAACAGAACGTCCACTAGCGTCTAGGGAATAACGGGTTTGTAGAGTAGAAGTAATAGATACAGAGTAGAGAGTATAAATACATACGGTATGTGCGTCTGAACACTGTCTGGGTGCTAGCGATACAGTGCCAGTCTCGAGGCTCGCCTTATGCGCCTCGATCCAAGGTCCCAAAATCATCCAGGTATACAGGCCATTACAAGGGCCCCAGCTCCGCCGTCGCCTCTCGCGCACGCACATAATCGCGTCCTAGAAACAGTCAAACGCAAAACAAGCGACAAAATAAACCCACTCACGCATAACCGCGCTCCCCTCGCCCCCACTCGCGAGCGCCTTGAGCCCCGCAGCCAAACACCCTCGGAGCTCTTGGTCGTACTCAAAGTCGCGCGTCCACTTGAGCTCGGCCGCGAGCACGTTTATCGCCAAACTCCAGAGGAACTGAAACACAAAGTCAGCTTGTGACGAAGAGAAGAAGAAAGAGATGTACCGAAACAATTGGATGGGCAATCTTCGTCCCGTCCGCATCCCGGAGGAGCTCCATCGCCGTCTGCACGTACCGCGCGTGCGCGTTGTGGTCCGCATACCCATACAGCACGGATAGTTCGTGCAGCCGCAACGCCGCGCCGTCTAGCAGCGTATGCGCCAACCACACGCGCTCGTCCTCGTGCTCGGGATAGCGCCGCGGGAGCTGCGCGCGCAACGCCGCCACGAGCGCCTCGAGCGACTGGAACGCCGACACCAGCGCCTGCGGTTGCTGGCCCGCCGCCGACGCCGCCTGCCACTGCCCGTGCATGTACACGGCGCGATGCAGCAGAATGTGCGCCTTGACGAGCAGCGCGCTCACATTCGCGGCGGTCGGGTGGTGGACCACGGCTCCAGCGAGGTACTGATTGACCGTCCCTTGCGCCTGCGCCAACTGCGCCTCGTCCGTCTCGCTCGGCCACGGAACGTCCACCGTCACCAGCTCAAACACCCCACGGACCTCCGCCGGCTTGTCCGATACTATCGCGAGCGACTTTTGAAGTAGGAAGACGGCCCAGAACGCGCGGATGCGTTCGGCGGCTTCCAGGGCGTCCGCGGGCGGAGAAATACGGCGCTCGTCGACGTGAGGGTATTCCAAGCCCTCTGACGTCACGTCGAGCACCGGCGCTGAGCTGGAATGGACGGTCGAATGCAACCCCGTACCAAGCACGATCGCGCCGGCGGCTGCCGCATGCACTCGAGCGCGCAGAAGCGCGCCCGTCCGCCATAAGTAGTAGGCCAGAAGGACATGGGTCTGGATGGCGCGGACGAGGGAGTAATGGTCGGTTATCGCGGTTGTGGGGACACTTTGCAGCGCGCGGAGGAGGAAACGGTCCTCGGAAGTTTGGTCCCGGGAAAGGTGTCCACCAAAGGCGCAGATGGTATATACGAGCGCGGGGGACGTGCGAGTGAGCCCGGATGGGGAAGAGAGGAGTCGTTGGGGGTCGAGGAAGAACCCAAAGTGCAGCGCATGCGGAAGGAAGGCGCGAATTCTGCAAAAGAGTTTAGAGCCTTTTTATAGCGTAGAGAAACGCACGATGAGTCGTAAATCTGCGACTCCGTTAAACGAGAACGCGTACGAGGCAAGGTACACACATCATGGAGATCGAGATTTGACGAAGCGCTCGAATCTGGCGTAGCAACCGCGAGAGCCCGAGAGTCGAATATTCCGAGAGGACTGAGGCCTTGACCGAACAGTGGAGAGCTGTCTGTCGCGGAAAGTGGGGACAGCGGAACGAGATGGGCCGGTGGGGAGATCCCTCCGCTGTACGGCGTCGATGGAAGAGAGTGGTATCGCTGTGGCTCATTGGGAATCGCCAACCGCGGGGGTTGATAGGTGCTGTAGGGGTTGTGGAGGGACACGGCGGGCGTGTTGAGCTCGGGGTTCTCGAGTTCGTGTAGCCGCGCTTCCAGCCGCTGAACGGTGTCCTCCAGCGCCTTGGTTCGCGAACGCGCTGGTCCATCCGAGTACTCGCAAGGGTCGTCCTTCGGCGTCCTCCTACACGGTCCGCACTGGGGTCGCACTGCGTCGCATTTCTGTTGGGTGGTCAAAAGCGCCAACGGCGGCTCGGCGGGGACGCACAATCTTCAGAAATCTAGCCCGGAACGTCAGCAGCTATCCCGGCGAGATCTGGAGGCTCTACTCACCTGCAATTCATGCAAGCGGCGCCCCTGCGGAGCGGCCTCGAAAGGACGGAACGGTACCTCGTCGTGTCGCTCATCCGGGTCGCCAGCGTCTATAAGTCGGACCGGAGGGTTAGAAAACCTTTCCTGAAAGTCTTTGGGGCGTTATATAGCCCCAGAACATCGGCGATTCGACCTCGGCGTCAAGCGACATGAAGGAAATTGTCAAGCTGTGCGGTGGCGCCATCAAGCGGAGCTTGCCCTTGTCCTTCATCCACCCACGACGCGCGTACGCTGCTGCGCTTTTTTTGCCTCGAGGCCGACCCTGTATCGCAACGTTCCTGACCGAGACGCGGACGTTGGAGCTATCGAGAAATTCATCGCCTTCACACTGCCTTTCCGACTCTTTCGCGACCTTTCAGGCTTTGAACGCGCTCAGAATACGTGAAAACCGCTTGTTTCGTACATATAATCGCACTCTGCGCCGTCCCCGTTCATTTCCACCCGCGAACTGCCTCAAAATAACAATTACTGCGATGTATGAAGAACAGAGTTTGCGCGCTCGCTGGACGGCCTTCTCGGTCGAACTGCCGTCTCACGCCGTCGTCTATCCCCATAGCAAGCGCGAAGTTTGAACGGCCGTGAAGTTCTATAATCCGCAAAACACCACAACATCACGCGCTTGCGGAGCACAGACCTCCTTCTTCCATTCCAGCGTAACGACTCTGCTCCCAGCAACCGCACTGCCCTCTTGCAACGAGGCATTCCAATGCCCTCGCCGAGATCCTCTCGATCTCCCCAAAGAAATGCAATCGAATGACTAGAGTGTCCATCCGGGCTGCGGATTTCATCTCCCTTGCTCTGAGTCGGATTGTGTCGTCCGATTTCTCATCGTTCCCTTCCGATCCTCGCGGGTTTGCCTATTTCTCTTGACGAACCTTGTGTGTACACTGTGCACAAGGTTCTTCCTCTCGAAAACGAGGCCTCGCGATACCACAGTCATGGTTACTCACTACAGCTCACCCTCAGCAGATGAGCTGTCATGAATGCGCCGATTGCCTCCACGATGCACCAAGCGGGCTGTGTGGACCCGCGGAACTTTTCTTTCGGCGAAGAGTGGACCCACCGGTACATCAAGTGCCGAACCGGACCCGGCACAGCTTCCAGTCGCCGCCTCGCGGTCTCGTGCGCTAATTTAGCACCGAAAAGGACGCAGGGATGCGGTGGGAACGCTATCAGGATTAACTATCGTTCGCGCGCTCTCCAACTCAACGGCGACTTTCATAGCTATCCTCGTTGCGCCTCCGATAGTAAGCTGCGGAAGACCGTGAGTCCTCGAATTCAAAATCGGACGCTTCTGAACGTCCAGCAGTTGAATCTGCCGGTCATTGACCTCACTTTGTTTCTTTGTGCTGAATTATAGCTGATGGCTTGGATGTAATCGCGCATCGACAATGGCATCACTGACCATCCTGAGATTGGAAACCTCGCCAGTTCGTTTGTCAATGTTTGATCTTGCCCTAAGAAGGGAAGCTGGTGCGGCGGAAAGTTAACCACGATGTTACGCGGCGCCAGCACCCAGAGGCGCTCCGCCAATTCCTCCCGGAGATCGACAGACTTGCTCGCCATGCTCACTTCAACGTCCTCTATCCGGTTCTCCGTCTGCTTGCGATGGGGCTCGACGTGTCCGAGGAAACCTTCGTCGATATTCACCCATTCAAGAGCCCGTATTCCGAGTCGGAGACACATCGTGAGTTTTTTTTTTTTTTTTGCTGGACCACCGACCTCTGACGGCGGCACGTTTTTATAAAATAGTCCGTGAACTCCTTCGCAGTGTCAGATAATTTATCTATTACCAGCCATCCTCGCTCAGGAGAAGAAAACAAATAATGTCTGGATCAAGGGCCTTACAGGTCTCTATCCTTCAGTACTAGATACGTCGCGCGAATACGCGTTACAATGCGATTCACTCAAACTCAAATGAGCAACGGCTGGGGAAGATCTTCTGAAGGAATCGGGGCAGGCATGTGCATCGGTGCGTCTGGAAAGGCACTCGTGGCCAAGAATTCGCGTTTATCCCTCAAGTGCACCAACCCAGCAAACGTGCCACCGGCGGCAAAAAGGGTCGCGGCACCGGCTAGGAGACTGGTGAAGAACGGAAAAGGAGAAGACAGGAGCAAGGCGCACGAGCGGAGGGAATGGTCTCGTCCCAAAAGCAGTCGATTCCGTTCGAAACCGCAGGCACGTAGCCTTGAGCGAGCAGATCGACGAACAGGATGGGCTGGTCGGGCGAATCACGCAGCGCATAGTGGTAGTTCCACACGCCGCTACCTTGCGCGAGTGCGTCGGTCCACAAGACACAGACATAGGGAGTGTCGCGGATGCGAATGGTGAACCCAACGTTGGGGGTGCGGCTTGGTGAGTGGAAGTTGCGCTGGGATTGGGAAACGAGATTAAGCGTCGTTACAACTCGGTCAGTTGAGAACGCGCCTCGCCATAGCTTGGATCGGGCAGCGTATTCGGGTCGGTGAAAATCATCATCCCCGGTGGAGCTTGAGGAGGAAGCAGACTGCGACGCGACATGGGAGTTGAGAGCAAGAGTCAGTGTTGGCATCGCTTGGCGGCTTACTGGCCATGTTCTGTGGGTCCACATCACCACGCCCTGTATGGGGCAGTCCCTCCCCTCTACTTGGTTCGCGGAGTTGCCAGCTGCCTGAGGAAACTATGGCGCTGGCCGAATACTTTCAGTCGTCTGCGTTCACGTTCATTAAAACGACTGGACGATTATTTAGTGAATGCAATTACAGTTCGAGATACACTAAGATTAAAGCTTGGGCTCCCCAAGAATATTTCCCTTCGAGTTCATGATGATTTGCATCTGCGTCGCAATCCCCAAACAAACTTGCTCCTCCCTCCAACCATCCCGAAAAGGCCGCTGCTCGCCAATCCCCGACGGCGCCGTCCAGATCTCGACAAAGGTGTCGTGCCGACTCTGCGGCGCTCCGAGGTACCCACTCACGACGTAGACGCCAACGGTGCGCGGGGCGTGCCGCTCCGACGGCGCCGGGATGGGGTGTTTCCATTCGATGTTGAGCGTGAGCGTCGGCGCCCAGCTGTTTTCCGGATGAATTAGACGACGCAAATGGGGAGAGAGATGCAGTAATTACCCAGTGCCACCAGTAACCTCCGTCGGCCAGAGCCATGTGAGGTTCTCGAAACAATCCGCAAGGATGCCCAGCGAAGACAGCGTAATTCTCTCCGCGGGGTCCTTCAACTCGAGCCAGGCGCCCCACCGGGTGAAGCCGTTCTTGCCCGAGGGCTTGACGAGCTTGTAGACGGGGTCCATAGCCCAATGCATATGTTCCGAGTAGGCAAACCAGGCATACTCGTCCGCGATGCTGGTTGCGGCCATCGTGGCGGGATGCGTTCGCAGCGGAATGAGGCGCCCGAATTGGGTGCCTGGCGCGGGTGCCTTGAGGGAATACGCCGCGAGCGTGGATTTAGCGAAGATGAAGTGCGCGGTAATGCGGAGAACGCCCTGCAGAGGGTGTTGGCTTGTGGACTTGTGCGGACGGCAAACGTTGAAGCAACACACCTCCTGCTGAAGTTCCGCAGCGATGTTGACAAAGTTCTTGCCCTGCTTTACGAATCGCAGTCGAATCTCGGCGGCGCCGATCTGAGCGGGCTCGAGGTAGTGTGCGGCGACGTGTAGTGGAGATGAAAGCTCGCTAGAAGCTTGGTGCGTTATGCACGCCTGCGCGATGACACCTAACGCGTAGCCTGCAATGTTTTCAGCTCGTATTCATGTATCTCTGGTGAACCGCACCGCCGTTGGGCACACTGAATGCTCTCTGCGTCAGACTCGAAGCCATGGCAGAGTATTAATAGAGTTACGCACATGCCAGCAGCCCAGTCGTCGTCGAAGTGTGCGAGGTACACTGTGTCCAAGCCGGCTTTAAGCGCAACGGCGGAGGCAGCGGAGAGCGGCGCCATAGAAGGTTTGTTGAGAGTAGTACGGGGATGAATAAGCGTGCCGCGGCGCCTTTCTCAACAGCGGAACAAATCCGACAAGTTACAGTCGCGTTTCAGTGCTTCACCGATCCGCCAGCCACTGGGTTTTTCCTCAGTAGAGCATATTAGCTCGCGAGGAGTGCAGAAATATGGCTTCCAGACGACAGCGAGGCGACAGGCGTCCTCCCGATCAGCCTTTTTTTCCCCTTGCCGATTTGAAGTGTGTTGTCGGATTAGAGCATATTGGCAGTGCTTCAAGATTTTTTTCTATGTTGTAAAATGGAAGAAATACTTCCGGTATTGTAAAATGAGCTTTCAATACGAAAGCCCTCACAGAACCCATGGATGCCCATCTTCTTCACCTCATCATGGTCGCCGTCGTGC
The DNA here is from genome assembly GCA_014461125.1 of Mycena kentingensis (nom. inval.). NCBI lineage: Eukaryota > Fungi > Basidiomycota > Agaricomycetes > Agaricales > Mycenaceae > Mycena > Mycena kentingensis (nom. inval.). The sequence goes on along the minus strand of JACAZG010000019.1, from coordinate 540,303 downwards.
TACGGTCAATGGTCTGTCTGGAAGAGCTCGAAGAGGAACTGCTCTTGAGGGCGACAACTCTTTCCTTGTTCTTTTTCTGTTTTCCGGGGTTATTGCGATAGGAGTGGGGCGTTGCAGATTGAGCAACTTTCTTTTCAAAAGAAAATCTGAATTTACAACAGCAGTGCTAATATGTTTGCAGCGCTGCTTCCCTCGCACTAATAGGTGCAAAATTCTCAACGGAAAATGCCCAGGAGAAAGAACATTGAGCTATTGAAGGGTATCTCACGAGCTGTCAAAACACAAGAATTTGCAGCTTCACCGCTCTGATGCAACAACAATTTTTGGCAGCCAAAAGAAGGGCTAAAAATTTATGAATTCTGAATGGATTTTTGTCACCATTTTTTTTTCCCCCCGTTTTCAGTTGAATTTTTGGACAAAGAAAAAGGGATACCGTCGGGGGCCGGAAGAGAAACTGCCTGAGTATCTGGCAAATAGTAGGAAAACTATTAGTGGCTGTGGAATAAAAAACTTTGGGTAGATAGTTATCATCTTGATCTATAACAGACATACAACACAAATCTCATAACATGGCTGTATAGAGTCTGTGCAAGAGACTAGCCTGTGGGTAAAATTTGAGGCCTGTTTGTAACCATATTGTAGCTTGGGATCCTACTCAGTAGAACGATCAAAAATAGTGAGTCTGTGCAGAGCCATCTGAGCCATGAAATTTGATGTATCATTGCATAACTGCTGAATATATGAATCCTGAAAATCCCATCAAACCTTAGCGCTTAGCTTCATTTGGGCTCCGTGGAGCTTCAAGAAGAAAGCCATTAGCCATTGAATGGCTTTTGCGCAAACTGTCTAATCATGGTTTTCCCCAGATCCAAAATAAGACAGCGGCAGCCCCCAAAAAACTACTGCTCACTTCAAAAATTCTATGGAGTACAGAGCCAGTCATTCAGTTGTGTTACTCAAAATTTTAACCCACAAGGGCATTTATAGATCTCAGAATCTGTGTTATAGCCTTCAAAAGCAGGAAACATGCCAAAGGGAAATATTTGATTGTATCTTGGGCAGTGCCAACAGAAAGCCCTTCAGCGCATAAATCACACAGATTACAAGGCCACAACATCCAATCAATATATTGTATTGATGGCCTATCAATTGCATAATAACCTCCGTGTTTTGCTCCATTTTGGGCACAAAAGCATTGTAATTTTGAAAAACCTTTTGGGAGACAAAAGCAGGATCAAAAAATCATGAACTTTTTTCTTTTGTTTTTCAAAGAGCTTTTGAGGCGGCACAAGAATATTGCTAAATTTGGGCTTTTCAGACTTGATTTCATGCCCCAACTGCCGCATTCAGGTCGCAGCTCGCGCGCGTGGTTTGGCCGTGACAAGTCGCCGATGCCGTGCTCTACAACGCATTGCCCCACAACGTACACACAACAGACGCTTGTTCGATCGCCAGTCCGATAGTCGCGGAACCGCCAGTAGCCCTGCGCCAGAGATTTGTTTCCGCGGATACGGCATCTGCGCCGCTTTCCCAAAACGGAACAAAGGCAGAATTTGCTGGCATGGCTAGGGACGCCTATACCGCGCCGCCCTGGCCGACGATCAACATTCATCCCGATGCTCGGGTCGGGCCTGGCGCGCGCCTTGTTCTTCTTGCGCCTTTCCGTGATGCGCCTAACGACGGCGCGTTCGTTTCGGACTCAAACTCAGGGTTATGCCCTTTAAAAGGCGCGGCGAATATTCTCGAGTGGCATTCAAAGCTCCCCTTCGCTATACATCATGGCCTGCATTAACCCCGCCCTCCTTCATCTGCGCCAGACAACGGCGCCGCAGCGGTCGCGCACGCCTGCGCCGACGCCCTCGTACGCCGTCCCCATCGGGTATGCGAGCCCAGCGGTCTGTAATTTCATTTGGTACTTGCCCGAATAGTTCCTAAAAAAATTTCGTAGCCGTCTTCAAGCCTCGCTTCTGCACCTCTGACGCTTACGCCCTCCCCGAGTAGCATGCTCTCGGGCGCCGTCCCCCAACGAATCCAGCTCTTCCCACTCCACGAGCATTTCTTCCGGGGCCGCCCCACGTTGACGCGCGTGTTCACGGTGAACGGGCAGCCAGCGCCGTACCTGGCCGACGTCGTTCACAAGCGGGTGGTTTTGGATCGCGCAAAGGAGGGAATTGTGGCGGAGGAGAGGTGGACGCGGACGGAGCTGGTTATTTACGTGCGTCTGGCTCCGCTGATTGCTTTATACCTTTCCGTCTCACCGTTCCCAGTGGCCAGGCTATCCACTCGACCAACCGAAGCGCCTGCAGACCCAGGAGCTCACCTGGGAATCGATGGTGTTCGAAATCGCGAACTGCATCAAAGAATTTTTGCAGCGCGAGAGGAAGAATCCGCCTCGTGGAAATGGGCCCCTGGCTCCCCACAACGTGAGGTTTTCTGACCTCCGCCTCTCTGCAATCTATTATTACGCGCCGCGCCGCGTGTGGGTGCCAGTTTTGGCCTTGGATGCCTGAGCTCGATTGATAGCTACCTTATTACGACTTATAATTAATGTGCTCTACCTAATAGTCATATGGCACGGTTCTCAGAGCTAGAAACGAGTTCGAGCGGATTTGAACTTTGGGATCGGACCCTGCGAGTAAAATACCGTATTTGGATCTGACCAACTTGGATTCGACCTCCATCATGTAAAAAGCGTACGCCGCCGTCCAAACCGTACCCCCCGGCGACCTGCGCGAACATGGATATGTATCGGCTCGAAGCATCTGCAGCGTCTCGTCCGCCGTCTCAGGCTATAACAACCGATTAGTATGCGCCGACCTCAGAGCTCGTCAAAAGAATGGTACCGTGGGTGACTGGGTAGTTAGCCGAACTGGGTACTTAGCACCCCCTCTATCTTACCTTAAACATCACAAGTTCCCCTGGAACCGGTCCCATCTGAAAGAGGATCTAAAAAGACTATGTGCTTGTACCCAAAATATTTTGCTAGGAGTAGTATGTCTGCTACAATCGAGGCGGCTAACTGCCCAGTCCGATTTGATTGACCTGACTAGCCGAGATAAAATATTCATACAGGGCTCAGTTTCGATTCAGTGGGTCTAAAAATTTTATTAAAGCTGCATGGGAATCTAGGTCACCGGTTGGGACCATTTGAAAGACACTGAGCGATCGCGGCGGCAAGATAATGAGCCCAAATGCCTTAACCCGCTAACCACCCAGTCAACCCCGGTACCACGCGTACGCTTTTCAAATAATTTGCTTCTTTACCTTCACCATCCATCCCTTCTGTCTGAAAGACCTTCAAGAATGGACCACACTGCCCGCAATCTTATCTGGATTTCAGATTCTCCCGTTGTCTCCATTCGCACCCATGTCGCCCTTGAGTGTTCGAATCCCCCGCACCAGATGGCAACTCACAGTACGACTCCACAAACGTACCCAAACTCCCACAAAATCCTGACGCGCTGTCGCCAGATCCTCGCGGAAATCTTCCCTGCCCCGTGTACCGTTGCCTCACTGGTTCGAGGTCAAAATAAGGAAATATTGTGATCCGACGCCTCCTTGAAACGTCGGCAAGAGTGGTGTCGGGGGTCCCTGGCACTCCGTGACAACAGACGACCTGCTCGCTGCATGTCGGGCTGTTTCGGGAACCACTCGGGTGTTTCCGGGCAGTGTCGGAGGCAAAACTATTATCAACAAGTCAAAAGCGGCAAATGCTCTTCTACTAATTTTACACCGTCCCTATATGCACTCCACCAAAAAAAAAAAACCAAAATCAGCCCCGAAATGCCCGAAATGCCCACTAAATGCCCGAAATGCCTACTTCAAGACGGGAACGAGCGTAAACCGAGGGCTTGGCACAAAGGGAATATAGTATGTCAATAATAAATCTGTTTATCTCTCACAGTCCGAGATGCCCGCCGTCGACATCTCCGACGGCAAGTTGACGGAGACAAGATGGCGCATCACCCATGCGGCGGGATGATTTGACAGACACGTCCGGACTCGTTGCAGGTGCGCTATCAGGCGCATCACGCGCCTGACGTGGTCCTTCGTCAGACTTTACTTCGTAAAAAAGGGCGCGTGGCGTACTTTCTTTTTCTAGCCCAAATTATGCACTACGACGAGCCGTAAATGACGGGAATGAAGCGCAAACTCGCCACCGACGCCCGACGCGATGCCAAGACATTGGCCGGCGGTGGACGGGAGGCGGCAGGACGATGTACGCGACCGACAGGCCGCGCTTCGAAGCGTCACACATGGACCCCAGCGCGGCAGTATCAAAATCTCATGCCATCCAGACCACGAACCACTGAGGCAACGGTACCCGTGTCGACGTCCGACGCGAGAAGATCGTCAAGCTAGGCATGAATTGAGGCAGGCTGCAGTGATGCTTGCGCGTTTGTCCATGCAGCTTCTTGCAGCTTTCTCTCGGCTGGACAGCTACATACATCGTTATCTTCTGTCCAGCCCGAAGCGTACAAAAGCCCCGGCGGCCTTCGGAGTTTGGACTCGAGCGGTGCCGGCCCTCCGACTTCGGCGCCTCTGCACCGCTCTTCCAAACCGCGTTCCTGGAGTGCCGGGTTCCCTTCGCGATCCGTTGTGTATGGGTTGGGAGGATATCCCGAGCCATCCATAGTTAGCTCCATTTGTTGTAGCTTAGTCATACATTGGGTTTTCCCTCCTGCTTTCACCCTCCCGCGGCGAGCCCCTCTGGCTCTTCTCCCCCGACCTCTCCACTTGGTGACGAGAGTGCGCGTTTTGCTCTACCCCACGCCGCCCTCGAGACCAGATTGGGTCGCCTTCGGCTCCGAGATTCGAGCCTCCCTCGAGCGACGATTTTGCTCCATTTTTTTCCGCGACCGACCGACACGCGTATCGACCCCGAAAACCCGACGTACCCCGACCGATATCGAACACTACCGTCATGCTGCGCTTCCCGGGAAAGCGGGCCTGGAGGAGGCAGGAGACGGCGCGCCGTGAGCGCGAAAAGCTCGAGCGCGAGCAAGAGAGGCAGCAGAATGCGCCCGTGAGCACTCTCCACCTTTCGTCCCATCCCATTCCTCGTCCTCCAATTCCTCCCATTCCCCCACCCGACCGTTCCATCCTTCCAATTCCCGATTCCCAACGGCGCGTCATTGTCATCTCGCTCGGACGCGATGTGCCGCCGCTCGTCCTCGGCGCCAACCCGCGGAACCTCGCCACCATGGGACCGCGCGATCGCCTCATGACACTCGACGTCGCCCTGGCTGAGATTGCGGCCCGCCCTTCCCTTCCATCGGCGGCGCCGACTCCCGTCCCGACTCCCGCGCCAACCCCAATCCCAATCCTCGCCGTCAACAGCAGCCCTCGAGAGCCTGACCGGTGGTCTGCGCTGCGCGACCCCTCCGCCCATCCCTGGCGCTCCCTCCGCCGCCGTAAACGCCGCATACGTGGCACCGCGTCGTCACTGTGGGTACCCGCCGACACCGCTTACGAGCGGAGATCCGACACGTCGGCGCCGATTCCCGTCCCCATCCTCACCGTCTCCGTGGACTCGCCACCGCCGTCTCCACAGCGCACCTACGCGTCGGTTGCAACCCAAACAGATGCGCCCGTTCCGCTGCCGCCCGTTTCCCCCGCCGCAAACGACAACTCCGCGTACGAACAAAACCTCGCGGCGCCCGTCTTCTCCGCGTCAGCGCCGGCACCACCAGCGGCGCCCGTGCATCGTTTACCCGCGCGGACGGCATATGGCGTAGTTGACACCGGACTGGCGCTGGTTTGCGGTCGAGAACTCCCCGATATGCGCCGCAGGATACGCGACGTCCTCGTGTACGCATTCCCGGACCTCGTCAACGGACGACCGGCGGTTCTCAGCAGCAAGGACTGGGCGTGGGCCTATGCGCGGCGGAAGATTCTCGACCTTAGTCCAACCCGCCTTGTGTTCCTCGCCGCGATCGCACACATTATGGATCTCGACGAGGGTATGCGGCGTTTCTTACAACCAGCAGTCTCGGCCTTTGTCGACGACTGGCTTGGGTCAGTTGATGACTCGGGGATATCCTAGTTTGGGCGCGAGGCCGCGCCCGGCGTGCTCGCTTTGCTCGCGACGCCTCTTTGGAGGGGGGCACCTGTGTATGGGTTGGGAGGATATCCCGAGCCATCCATAGTTAGCTCCATTTGTTGTAGCTTAGTCATACATTGGGTTTTCCCTCCTGCTTTCACCCTCCCGCGGCGAGCCCCTCTGGCTCTTCTCCCCCGACCTCTCCACCGTGAAACACCACCAGCTACCTTGACATGACACCGCCAACAAGCTCTTAGCCGACAATCTCAACGCTTGATAAATAGCTGGCGTCCCCAGAGCCTCGGAGCATTCTCTGACCTTCTCACTCCCCTTTTCGGTCCAACACACAGCTCGCGCCTTCTGCCTGGAGCTGTTGGGCTTGTTCTTCGATTTCTCTCTCTCTTTTCTCTTCGTTCTTCCTCGTTGTTTCTTCTATTCTCTCGTGCATGTTTCCGCGAGTTGTCAAGTCCACTGTACGCGCAGCTCGTCGCACTTCCTTTTCTCGTTCTAATGTGTATCCAGTATGCCCAGATCACGCTAAGTACGCGCCCAGCATCGGAGCGCCCTTCCATGCTCAGCGACATTCCGCACAGCCCGCATCACCATCTTGTTTTTCCTACTCAGCTTCGCCTTCTGCCTCGCCCAGGGGCTCATCCAGTCATTCCTGTATGCCCTCGACGCCCAGAGCGAGACCATCATCTCCGAAATCGTACGCGCCACGGAGATTCCGGAGCGTAACATCACCTTCCGCGAGGGTGCCGGCGGGAACTACACCGTGAAGATGTGCGACAACATCCCGTTTGCGGCGGACCTTGTGCAGAATCCGTGTGTGGTGATTTACCGCTCGGGGGAGGCCTATGGGACCGAGCCGGTGAATGCCCACCATTATTATCTGTGAGCAGGTGCTGACTTTAATTGTATGCAGGTTGTTCAGGATCTGACTATGGGCTTCGAGGTGGCTCCACTGCGCACGCTCGAGGGTGTCCTTAATGGCGTTTCCATCAAGTCGCGCGGCGCCGAGACAAAGCCCATTGTGCTCAGCCAGCATTGCGCGCAAATGGTGGTCTATCCCGAGCATCTGTAAGCAAGACAAATCGGATCCTTCTGCGTTGCCTGAAGCGTCTCCAGTTTGCGCCATTCGGTTCGCGAAGACCTCACGTTCATCATTCTCCAATTCTGGCTGTTTGGTGTCTCCCTCTTCGCCGTCGAGTTCAACTCGGTCCCACATCTGTACGCCCTTCTCCCTTCTACGGAAACTTTACTAATCCCAGCGCAGGCTGACTGCCCTTGGGACCCGCTTCCTCATAACCAGCTGGAGCTCGTATATCGTAATCTACCGCACTCCGCACCAAGCGCAGGAGTTCTCGGAGCTGTTCGTCGCTGGTGGGACGCCCTGCGGGTTTAATCCGTACCCAGGGCACTTCCCGAACCACTTCGCCTACGACGTGAGCTCTCTTTCCTGCCTGTCGCGGAACTGTGTTTGGCTCAACGGCGCCGAACGTGCAGATCACGGATGCCATCCTCAACTGGATCGGCCTGTTGTTGTGCGGGTATCTGTCGTGGCGTCTTCTCAAGGTGCGCAGCTAGCTCGTTACAGACTGTCGTTGACTCTGAGTTTAGCTTTACAACTCTGTGGCGTTCAAACGCGTCGGCGCGCCGACGTATATCAACCGAATCTACCGCGTTCGTCTTTGTTCATCCAGAATGTCGAGTTGCTGATCTCTGGCAGTTCTTCATGGCGATGCTGGCGTGTTTGCAGCTCGAGGTCTTTGTTCTTGTTGCGGGCACGAGGTACGTCAATTTCTGCTCCTCCTTCCGGCGCTTTGCTCATAGTATTGGCAGCTTATGGGTACGCCTCGAATTTCCGAGTCGAATCCCAACGGCTAACTCGACAATCCGCAGCTCAATATCCTCACCAAGACCGCCATCGCTCAACTCGCGCATCACGCAGAACTATACAAAGCTGGCGCCATCTTCTCCCTCGTCATCGTTCTGCCATGGCTCGCGCTAGGATGGTACAGCATTCGCCGCGAGTCTCAGCGGCTGATGTTTGCCTTCCTCTTGATCGCCTTTCTTCTCGTCGGCGGGTGGGGCCTCATGTTCTACTCAGTCGTGTATCGCTGGTCCTTTGAGCGATGGCCGCTCTTCGGGTGCTTCACCGTCGCGTCGTTCATCTTGATCATGTACGTCCGAATTTCCACTTCCCAACCCCGAGCTGACGCGCGACGTTTAAACCTCCAGCGCCAGCGTAATCCTCGGCGCCCTCTGCTGGAGCCGCTTTGGCAAAGGTTTCTCCGAATACATGCACGCCGAAGCCGCCCTCGCCGACTCAAACTTCGCGCACGAGGTGTTCAAGAACGACCTCGAGAAGGGCGAGAAGCTGGAACGGTTCGGCACCGACGCGTCGTTCCCGCCGTATACCTTCCAGAGCTTCACTATCACGCCGGAGGTGACCCGGATGTCTACCGTGTCTGCGTCGACGATGTCGAGTATGCGCGTTGATTCGTTGGCGCCGTTACGACCTGTTCGTGCACCACTACGTCCGCCGCGTACGAATACTGCGTTTTTGTACCGGTAGTGGTCGTATCAATTTATTCATTCGGGGGCCCAAAAAACCTCCTCTCTGCGACCTGACCCATAAACCGCACTTCAGAAAGAGTCTAAAAAACTGGTTCAAAACAACCTCTGCGCACTGTTTTGGGATCACTCCCAGGCAGACTGCGGTCAGCCATTGCGCGCGACTCGGGCAAACGGCTCGAGGGAAACCAGAACGATGTAAGTATGGGTATAATCTGAGTATGTACTTACTAGGTATCGATAAATGTTACTGTTTCTAGTCGCTACACAAGTCCAAACACGGCCCCAAACATCTCCCTCCACCCGCGCTTCACGACCACCAGTACCTTACTCGCATCCGCGTCCCTCCCAACCAGCGCGTACTCCGCCGCCAGCCACTCCAAAAACTTGGCGTCCGTGCTGCTCAGCGCACCGAGCTCGAGCGCCAACAAGTCGCGCGTAGAGAGGATGATTGTTGTCTCCGATTCTCCGGTCTCCTCGCCGGGTGGCGGGGCGCGCAGCTTGGCTGCGACCACAGCCCCGAGGCGCTCAATTTGCCAGGTCGTATGCGCTTGCAGGGTTTGCAAGAGGGAGAGGGCGGTTAGAACCTGGCTCGTATCCGCGTCCTCTACATCCTCTATCAGAACCTCGTCTCGCGCGATCCCCTTTCCGTAGGGTTTCGGCGCTGGGGAAGCAGTAACAGTCGCGCGACTGCTGGCCCATGACATCCCGCTCGTCCGGCGCATGGCTTTATTGGTCCCGACGCCACTCCCGCTCGCAAGTTTAGGCCCACCCTCAATGCCCAGCCCCACATTTCGGATGTTGCTCGAGCCCGAACTGGCAGCAGCAGGCGGAGCAGCGGACGACTCGCTCTCCGCCCGACGCTCGACAGCACTGAAGCTGAAATCCTCGTCGCCCTCCAGCCGAATGCTTCCCCAATTCGACGCGCCGGTCGCGGTAGAGTATGACGGCGCCGAATTGCCCCTCCATGCACCCATCCAGAGCCCGGCGCAGATAACGCAGACATCCTCGTACACCCGCCACGCGTCGGTCCATGCGGTTATCGACTTGGTCGTTTTAGAGCCCGATGGGGAGGAGCTCTCGGAGAGGGAGGGGGAGCAGCATGCCGAATGAGAGGATGAGTCGAGCTGGAGGATACGGTTGAGCTCGTTCCATAGTTTTACGTCGCTCCACGAGAAGCGGATGACGGAGAGGCGGTATTGCGGTCGTGACGACGGCGTTGGGATAGGTTTGGACGCGTAGAGCGTGGGCCGCGTGGCTTTGAGAGGGGATAACGTGGTGAGGTCGATGAGAAGGTCGTAGTAGGATGGCTTCTCGAGGAAGATCGCGTCGGTAGTGCACGCAACCCATCCGCGGCCGGTCTTGCCCTCCTTCTCTAGCCGGTCCAGATCGATGAGGGTAACCATTCCGAGGACGTGCAAGCTTTCGCGGCTGTTGCCCCTTGCCCCGGAGCTCGGGTCGACCTGGAGCTCAAACGCCATGTCTGCGGCGACATGGCACAAGATCGACGCCGCCTCTACGGGAGGCAGGGTGTATATGAGTATCCTCCTCCTCCCGACAACATGCTTATAGAGCGTTAATGACGAGGGCCCGAGGATGCGGAGGAGGTGAGGGAGGTGAAGGGTCGGAGTTTGTGCAAGCGTGGTCGAATCGAGCTACACGCTTCCAAGTTAGTCGCGTTCACGCGGTAGACGACCACACGCACGCGTTCAAGCAGCTCGGTGCTCCATCCGCCCCAGTCTCCGGCCCCGTTCAAATCCGCCCTAGTCACTCTCCGCTGGTTGAAGAACTCGCGAGCAGGCTCCCAGTCCTCCTCCGTCGGGTTGGTCGTTCCGTTGCTCTCGAATTGGGCGTAGAGGTTCGTCGTGAGGTCCTTCAAGGCAGCGGTGTGCCTCCACGGCCGCGGACGTGCAGACCGCGCAAGTAATACTCCGAGGGACGAGAGACGGAATCCGCGGTGCCCTTGCTCGACAGTCTTGCGGCGGCGGAAGGCACACACACCCTGCTGGCCGTCCTTGTTGAAGTAGATGACATCCTCCTCGACGAGGTGCAGGCCAGACGGAAGCGCACTGAATTCGAGGTTGTCAAGATTTAGGTCTGTGAAGCGCATGAGACCAGAGAATATGGACTGGCTCGACTGGGGGGCGTACCGTCGCTGGCCTTCAGCGACCAGTCGATGATGTTTCCCTTCGTTGGGTGAAACGACGCATGAAATATTGCGACTGGGGGTACAGGGTCAGCCACGTCGGTCGCGACGGCGGCACCGACGCACCAATGTCTTGCGGAGGGCGGGCGGCTTGTGCCTCGGCCGACATGGTGGCCGATGAGGGTGGTGAGCGCGGAAGACAAGGCGGGACAGGGCGGGTCACGGAAACAATTATTAGGTCGGCCATCCTCGTGAATCAACGCTACTACGGTCTTATAATCCAGCGTAATGGTAGATGCTCAGACGTGGCCGCAGCGCACATAGCGTGAGGACTGCGCGATGGACTGCGCTACGGCGATTCGAGGTTTCAAAAATACTTGGTACAAACGCCGGATGCAGCCTGGCCTAGTAGGGAATGAAAGCGTATTGAGCAGGATCGTAGGAAGAAGCTATGAAGCCGTGCAAGACTGGGCTGAGGGTCGGTGGGTTTCCAGTTTGGCCGTCTGACTCGAAGCACGCATTGTACAATTTTCTCGCCGGAAAGCAGCTGCAGCAGAAGTATAATATTAGCGCAGGAAGTGGACTGAAGGGCACAAAACCGCACCGACATCTGAACAGGTCGTAGGAAGAGGCTATGGAGGCCTGAAACTAGGAGGCGGCCTAGGAATTGAGGCAATAGCCCACAGTGAAGATAAAGCCCGCGTCCTGTTGCTGTCGGCGATGTGCTTTGGTCGTCTACACTCATACTGTACATTTTTTTTTTTTTTTTGACGAAAAGCATCTGCGCAAGCGTATTAGCGAAGTAAGCGGACTCGACAGTAGCAGAACGCACCATAGACCAAGATTCGTCATCCTCGCGGCCTGCTCCTCCCCTCCGCCACGTTAGATCGCGACGCACACCACGACGCCCACTATCCCTGCTGCTGCGCGCCCGCCTGCTGCGACAGCTTCGCCTGCATAACACTGACCAGATACGACATGTTGTCGCGCTTCTTCGTTATCGTCTCCTCCAGCGTGTCGAGATTCGACTGGATGTAGTTGATTTTCGCGGTGTAGTGGTCCGTCGCCTCCTTGGTTTTCTTGGGAATGGATGAGGCTGGGTGGTGCGCGATGCGCGCGACCAGCGTACCTTCCTGACAAAGTACCCCGTCCCGATGTCCACGATGACATGCTCCGTGTCGACGAGCTTTCCCGGGACGTATAGCGAGTTGGTGAGCGGTACGAGGATCGGTTTATCTATCGTGCAAGTTAGGACAGTCCAGAGCGGTATTCGCACCGAACGAGCGCATATGCACTCGTATCGACATAGACGCACCCTTGTTCCCTTTATTCACCTCCTTCACGTTCTCCACGCAAGATTTGAACTTGGTTTGCGCCTGCTTGAGCTGGCCGAACGAGTTCGTCAAGTGGTTGAGCTCCTGCAAAGCTCCGTTCGTTGTGTGAGCCTCGAGAGGTCTCGCAGACAGTCCGCACCTCCTCAAGCTGTCTGCGCACATCCGCCAGCTGCGGGATGTCGAGGTCGGTAACGTTGATTTGCTGGGACATGAGCGTCGGAAGCAAGCCGCTAGCGGCAGAGCTGATCCCAAGACGCTCTGGCCGGCCGACAGCGCCTCAACGCGTCGTACACAGAAGAACACGGCGGCATTCACGCGACAGTGGCTACCGAGGGCTCCGCCAAATACATGCTATGGTTCCAGATAGTTCTCTCTCCAACCGAGTGTGTGCGCTCGAAATTTTCGTTGTTCACGACGCGCTTGATTGCCTACAGAGTGAAATTCGCACTATTTACGCGACATACATCGGCAGACCGTCCCCTCCATCCGGGTTCCGCACGCGCGAAGTACTCTGGATGCTCTGCTGGTATCGCGCCTCGGTCGCAAGCTTGCGCGACATGTGCGGGGTCGCTCCAGCCTCCAAATGATCTCCGACTGCCCTCTCGGCAGGGTTCGGAGCGACCCTCAGCGGTGACAAAGAACGGGCAGGCGCGTACACCGAGCCGTCCATCGTTGAGGATGCCGATGCAGAGACGGCTCGCGAAGCTGATACGTCAGGGGTAGAAGAGATCGCGGAAGTCCTCTCGCTGCAGACTTCCGGATGGTGCTGGCGGAACGGGACAGTAGTCGACGGAAACGGACTTGGAGCGGGAGCCCCGCGAATTGAGGATGCAGGCGAGCGGTAGAGAGACATATCAGGCGCGACTGGACGCAGGTCCAGGGCTACTTTCTTTGTTAGTTGTTCGAACCGGAATGAATGCGAAGAATGCTTACCTGGCTTCTTCCTTCGCCTCAGCAGAAGCAACGCGAGACAAAGGAGGACGAGAAGAATCCCTCCCCCAATGCAACCAACAATAATCCCAATCCGCGCGCTTGACTGCGATTTCGTCGCAGACGCCGATACCGACGCCGAGCCAAGTCCAGACGCAGTGGGTTCTGGAGGCGCAATCACCCCTCCAGACTCGGTGGCCATCAGACTTCCACTCCCCGTCACCTCCAACCCCGACCCCGGCCCCGGGACGAAAGTAAAATAGTCCAAAAAAACGTTGCACGTTGCCTTCGCCGCCGCGCCACGCACAAGCACAAACAGCGTATGCGTCCCACTCTCCAGTTCGGGGGACGACCAAAGCAATTCATGATGGGCGTCCGCTGTAAGCCCTTGAGGCGGGACGTAGTTCTTCTCGGGAGAGTTATCCACGATGAACGCGAGGCTCGAGTTCGCGTTCCTATTAATAGAAGCGTTGGCGAGGACGCTTCCGTACACATCTATCGAGGTTCCTGCATTTGAGTGTTGATTGCTTTGCTCAGGAAAAAGTCGCAAACACACGCACCGACGAAAGTCAAGGACGCCGTCGCCCCCTCTGTCACCGAGCAATGCGCGGTGCCCGTACCCTCCTGCATGATCCAACGACTGTCGTAGTGCACACGCGCATCGCTGTCGTCTATCACAGTGAGGTTCTGGGCCATGGAGAAAGAAGTTGAGTAGAGACAAAAGAATGGGAAAGAGGAACAAGAGAAGCCAACGCATGGGCGGCGTTCTATGGTGTAACAGCTCGGGCCATACGCGACGCGTCGGGCCCGAGGTCCCCACCCCGCGGCGCGGCATGTTTCACGCATTGAAACAATACACGGTTCCAGCAATTTGGCCGTTATGGTGCCCGCAATACCTCTCCATGAGGACGAGGGCCGCCCCAGGAACGGCGAATCCCGAAGTTGCAGATACACCGTTCAAGAAACTTTACCCATTTGAAGTACGCAGAATCAGTTGACGGCGACCGCGCCAGAAGATATCGAAGATCCTGCGATGAACGTCTGCGAAAGTGAATAAGTAGTATATCCAACCGTCGAGATAATATAAAATTAGCAACACTCTCAAGACGCAACTCCCCGGATCGCCTTCTGCTCCGCCTCCTTGCACCTCCTGCCCGCAGCCTCTATAGCGTCCATCCATACTAACCGTCGTCGTCAGCAAGCACACAAGAGTGCCAAGAAATCGTACGCTGGCAATCTCGGACGCTCGACGCCCGCAGCACAATGGCGTCTCCGCCCCGAGGGTAAGCAAGCGATACTTGGAAAATCGTGTCGTCTCGCCCGCCTGGCGCCTCCTTGACTTGTGCCTCGTTCAACGGTATGGGCTACCAAACCCGTGTTAGCTTTGAGCAGAGCGACAAGGCACACGCACCATTCGATAGAGCGTCTTCATGCTTGCATCCGTCAACACAAGAATATCGCTGCACAAGAACCCATGCAGCTTCCTCCCGCTCTTGCCCTTGACCAGCGGCCCCTCCTTAACCAGTCGGCGCATCCCCATATGCCGCATTGGCGCCGTCAAGTCCAGCCGACTGCACGAACGCGTGAGCGGTTGAAACAGGACGAGAAGAGCGCGACGACGTACCCTTGTCCGATCCACAAGTTCTGCGAGATCCTCTTCAACGTCTCTGCGCCCTCCTGGTCCCGAATTGACTCGTTGATATGGTCAAGTATCCGCTCGGCGGTCGTGATGGATCTTTTGACCGCCTTGTGCTCCTCCCCAGGCTCGGTATAGTTGAGGATCTTTATAACCGTTAACCAAACCATAGCTCGGAAACGACGAGACGCGCCTGCTTGATCAATAGCGGATACCTCGTTATTCGTTGCACTAGACCCTTGTCAGCCTCGACATCCTACAAAGAGCGAAACTGCACATACTCGGCGCAAGCAAATAACTCGACAGATCCAGGTTCCTCACGAGCGGATCTTCCTTCAGACGCTGCAGATGTGCCGCCAACTCTGGATTCGAATCGCGCAACGACTTGAGGACCTTGATGGCGTTGCCCTGGTTGACACAGTACTCCTACAGAACGAGGTTAAAAGCGGCGCAAAAAGAAGAAATTTACCGACCATGTATACCGCCATGCTGGACATATGACTCTGCAGGATGTCGCCGATCCGGTCAACGTACAACCGACACTCCTTCTGTCGTTGCTCCAACGAGCTCATGAACGTCTATGCCGATTAAGCAACGACGAACAGAACCAGACAAACGTACCGTGTTAGTAAGCAATATATCCTCGATATTCGCAAACACGACCGTAATCGCCTTCCGTTCCAGCAGCGGCATCATACTTGAGTAGAACGTCTGCACAACATTTGAGCCGCCAACATAGCCAATGGAGAAACGCAAAACATACCTCGACTATAAGCTGCAAATCCTTCACATACGTCTCCTCCGTCACAATCAACTCGAAAATCGCCTCTTGCCGTTTGCGCTCCTGCGTTGGGATACCCTCCAGCGCCGATTTGTCCACTAGACTTGCCCAGGACTGCAAAAGAACGCGTTAATAGAGTCCCAGAAAGAAAACGATAACCACGTACACTTCCAAACGCCGGACTACTCGACCTCGACACGCTCGCCCCATCACCCGGCGCCTGCAATATCGGACCCGATATCATCGCCTTACGGTCCGCCATACTCGTACCCGCCCCCGCCCCCGAATCGCGATCCGCATTCGGCGTCTTGCGTCCCAAAAAGTTGAGCAGATGCGAGTAACTCCTCCCGCCCTCCGACGCCGAGCTCGTGGATGGTGACATCGCCAAACTAGTCGAAGGCGACGCCGGCGGCGGATTCGTCTCGATGCTCGCAACACTCAGCCGCGCATGGTGCCCGCGGAACGACTCGTAGCGGTCATACGCGTCGTCTAGTGTCTGCGCCTCGGGCAGCGGCGGCAACTCCTTGCCCGAGGTTGAAGACGTCGAAACAACAGAGGACCGATCCGCCTTTGGCGTCGCAGGCGGTGGTCGCCGTCTCGACGTTCCCTCTCCCGCCCCTGCTTCCGTATCCTTAGAGCGCCTCCGTGCCGGCCTCGGCGGCGGCTTAACCTCCCCATCCTCCGCTTTCTTCACAATCAACCCCGCAGCCTCGAGCACCCGCTGCCTCTCATGCTCGCGCGCCTCCGCGTCCGACTCCTCATCGCTCATTGAAAAGTATCCATCTTCCGAGTCGGAATCGGACGAGTCGCTTTCGTCTGCTTCGATGTCGAGGTTAACAACGTGCAGTTGCCCCTGCTCACCCGATGCCACTGGACTTGCTGGTCGTGGTGTCGGTATGGGCGGTTCTTCATCAACGACTGGTGGTGGTGGCGTCGGCGTCGCGTCCCTCGGCGGTATCGGTCGTACATCCGGCATCACTGGGGCTGGTGCTGGAGCTGGGTTCGCTGTTGGTCGGTAGATTCGAAAAACATAGTCCATCCGGTTTAAATTCATTCAAGTGTTGGTGTTTGTGTTTGAGTGTTCGTGGAAGCGGTACATGTAAAAGAAAAAAGGAAAACACAAAGAAAATTTCAGCCTGTGTTCACAAAAGAGGAGGGGTAAACAAAAGGGACTCAATGGGGAGTTGAATGCACTAACCCTCCAGATACGCAGCGGGAACAATGTAGACCACCCCGCCACGCTCGACTTTCCACCATTCCTCCTCGCTCGTGTCGATAATGTCGAGCATCTCGCCTTCCGCGAACGAGAGCTCGTCGGGGTTGGCGGCAGTATACGCGTAGATAGCCTTGGCGGGCACTACAAAGCCGTTAAAGACGCTTGAAAGGCGCAAACAGAACACGCACTGGGATTGATCTCCGCGACATAGGTCTTCGGGAACATACCCGTCCGTCCATCGCTCACCGACCGCCCATACCACCACTCCCCGCCCGATTTCGAGGGGTTCGCAATAAGGATAACGTTTTCGCCGAAAGCTGTACCAAACATCAGTAAAAGGGTCGCGGCGCTGAAGGAACACGAACTGATATCCTCCGCGCCATCCGCTTCGTACGCATAGAGCGTCCGCACCTTCAACTCTGTCCCAAACGTCAGTATCGCGTTCAGTGGCAAAGACGCGCACGTACCAACAGACTTGTCTATATCCGCCATAAGATCCGACCCCGCTTCAGGCTCGGGCTCCGGGACGTGCTCTTCAACCCGAATCGCCGGGGGTGGCGAAACAACAGGCTCATATGGTTCCTCCACCTCTTCCCTCATCATCGGCATCTTGTCAACAGCGACCGGTCCCGAATCCGCAGCAAGACCCGCATACCAATCCACCGACTGGCGATTGTTGTTTGCTGGCGGGGCAGCCGCGGGTGGAGGAGGAGGCGACGGGGCGCGGGGAGCGGCGTTAATGTGCGCGGGCGGAGCGACGTCCCTAATAACGCGACCAGACGACGCGGGTCCGCTCTTGTCGACCGTCGTCGTTTTGCGGAGCGACATACCGCCCTGGATGGCACGCATAAGCGCACTGGTGTCCGGAGGTCCAGCAGATGATCCGCCGCCGCCACCGAGCGCGGTAACGGGAGGGGGAGGAGGAGGCGGCGGCGGAGCGGGACCACCGCCGGCCGAAGTAGGTGCAGGCGGTCCAGGAGGAGGCGGAGGAGGAGGCGGGGGAGGCGCACCACTAGCAGACGCCGGAGTAGCAGGAGTACCGCTTCTCGAGCCACCGCCGCCGCCACTGCCAAATATGAGCTTGGCCATATCCTGCTGCTTCTTCCGCAAGTTCATATCGTCGTCGCTATCGCTGTCCGATTGTTCCCTCTCGTTGATATCCTCCCAATCATCGTCGATGTTGTCCTTGGGCGCCATATGGTACGGACCTTTAGCCGACGGCGGGGCAACGGGGAAAGGATTATGACTTGTCCGCGGAGGCGCTGGGGCGACCGGGGGAGTAGCAACGGGCGTACTCGACTGCGGAGTCGACTGGGCCCACGGATTCGTCGGCGGAGTCGCTACCGGCGGGGTCGCGGCGGCACCTTGCCCAATCAACTTGCTGAACGGATTCGTACCCGACGCCCTCTCCGGCGGCGTTGTAACTGGTGGAGCCGGGGGCGGGGTCGGCGCAGCAACCATAACCGGTGAGGGCGAACGCGTGCTAAGACTCGCAACACTCGCACCAATGCTCGGCGTTCGAGCAGCTTGCGCCTGTGCCCTCGCCGCCTTCATTCTTGCCTCCATTGCTTCCTCTTCCGCCCTCTCCCTCGCCTCCTCCTCTTGCATCTTCCGCATCCGCTCGGCCCTAGCTTCGCGCTGCCTCATCATCTCTGCCTCTTGTTGTTTGAAAAGTTCCTCCTCGGGATCGACGATTGGTTGCGGCTTGGGTGGCGGTGGAGCGGCAGCGGCGGCGCGCGGTTTCGGGGGCGGAGGCGCGACCTTACTTCGCGAAACAGGCGGCGGCGGAGCAGTCTTGGGCTTTGGTGCGGGTGGAGCAACCTTGGCCGTCGGAGTTGGAACGGGCGGAGCCGCGGTTGTGGTCGGAGTTGGGGCAGGCGTCCCCGCCTTCTCGTTCGCCAATCGACTTTGCCTGGCCGCCTCCCTCGCCTCTGCCTCTTGAGCCGCAATCTTGGCCTTCTCCTCCGCCTCCTTCTTTTCTTGCGCAAGACGTTCCTCGACACTCGAATCGGTACCAATGGCAGGGGAAGGCGTCGGAGTAACACCCAAAGCCTTCATCCGCTCCTCAACACGACGACGAGCTTCAGCACGAGCAAAAGCTTGTCGCTCCTCCGGCGTCATGTTCTTCGGAGCCGGGGCAGGCGACGACGGCGCTGGAGACGGGGTTGGTGCCGGGCGCGCAGCAGGCGCAGGAGCGGGTTCCGGAGGGGCAGCGCTCCGTGGACGGTCATAATCGCGGTCGCGGTCGCGTTCTCTGTCCCGCTCGCGGTCGTAGTCGCGGTCCCTGGCAGGAGAGGCCCGACGATAAGACCCTCCTCGGTCAAAGTCTCGGTCGTCACGGAACCCGCCGCGAGAATACGGGCGGTCGCGGTCGCGGTCATCGTCATATCGGCGACGGTCCCGATCCCAATCACGGTCTCGGTCGCGCTCGTATCTGTCGCGTTCATCGTCACGATCGGCGAAACGACCAAATCGTTCGTTACGGCGGTCACGATCCCGGGCTTGATCTCGTTTCTCGCGGTCTCGTCTGTCCTCGCGGGCTTTAAGCTTGCGCTCAACCTCAGGAACACGGACGTGAGTGAGCTCCATGAGTTCACGCTCGAGCTTGCGGCGTTCCTCGTCCTTGGCGGTCGACCGAGGTCCGCGAGAGACATAATCGAGGTCCTCGTTGATGCGCTTGACGCGGTACTTGAGATCGTCCATCTCGCGTTCAAGCTCCTCATCCTCTTGAGTGCGCTGTCTATCCGCTTCCGCTGCACGGTCGAGCATCGATGCGGTGTTTGCGAGTGTCCGCTTCATGTCGCTCAAATCGGCCGACGAGGAGTTAAGTTCGCTTGTGGACCGAACAGCGTCTCGGTCGATATGACGCGTTCGGGGCCTGTATGCGGATTGCTCGTCGTCGTGTCGGTAGATGGTAGCATCGCGTCCCGGTTCGACATATTTGTTATTGACAAAGGACCGCTGGGTTGCGAGCGACACGTCGCTGTTGGGGGTGCGAGAGCGCGTCTCGTTCTTGAGCAGATCGTGGACCATGTTTACAGAGTCCGCCATCGCGTTGACAGAGGGAGGGACGAGTTCGGGAGGAAGGACGTCGGGGATTTCGCTACCGTTGAGACCTAGAAAAAAAAGTTAGTCAGAATATCGGAAAGCTTAGGGCGAGACGCACGTCGATAGATAATGCCCATGGCGACATGAAACTCGGCCATGTTGAGCTTTCCGCGGTCATCGCCGTCGGCAAGACCCCAAATCCGTGCGAGATCGTCTTTCGACAGCCCGCTCTGGCCAAACACCTCGAGGGCGGTCTTGCCATCGATGAAGCCCGTGTTGCGCGCATCCCAAGCACGGAAGATCTGCTCGTACTGCTTCTTCTCCGCCTTTCCGAGCGCCCACGATACGCGCGGTTTCTGGGTTTGCATCTGCTGGAATGACTGCTGTAGTGATACGGGTTGCTGCGGCTGCAGCTGCGGCGCGCCTCCGGCTCCGTACGGTGAGCCCATGTTCATCGGCATGAACGAGTTGGACATCATCTGGAGACGCGGGTCGACGAAGCCCGTCGGCTGTGCCACGAGGGGACGTTGGCCAGGGAAGCCCGTCGCCTGAGGGACGAGACCGGGTCCAGGGGAGGAGTTGAGGAAGCTCCGGTTGGGCTGCTGGGGTGCAAGGAAGTTGGAGCCTTGGCCCTGAAACTGGGAGGGCATGGGCGGGACGGGCGGGGGGAGGGGGAGCTGGGCGCTGCGGGAAGCCGCCATAGCCCGTTGGCTGCGATTGGAGGAATCCCTGCTGGCCTCCGGGCATTCCAGTCTGCTGAGGCTGCTGGAGAGGTCGCGGGGGAACGTAGCCTGTTGGCTGGGGCACGAGGCCGGGGGCGAGGCCGGGATTTTGCTGGAATTGCGGCTGCTGCTGGAATTGACCTTGTGGCTGCTGGAATTGGGGTTGCTGCTGGAAGTTGCCGCCTGGGTACCCAGTTTGCATGGGGTACTGGTACCCGGGCTGCTGACCCCACTGCGACATGGTGGGCGGAGGAGGAAGAGATGTGATTCGACGTCACAGGCCGCGTTCATCAGCGACGGCCTGGACAGTGAGTGCGCAGCTCGATGCCCACTCGGTCTGGCTGTTGCTGGTAGCTGGAGCAGAACTATTCCACTCCCGAGCACTCCCGACGCGACAATCCCGACTGAAAAGGATCGACCGTGTCGCCGAAAACTTGAGCCTACACGAAGCCGCCCATCCTTGCTGCCGCCTGCAGTCGACGATGACGAGCGCCTTCTTGTCTATGCGCTGTTTCACCGCAATGCCACGAAGACCCTAATCCAGCGTCCAAGACGACACAAACCTCCTTCAGATCGCTGCAGTCAATCTATGCGTTTTCTGCCGTCCCAAGTGCCTACACCATGCCTGTTTCTGCGCCAAATGCGTGCTATTCCGCCCGCCGCATGGCTTGCCTGCTCTCGGCTCCATTCCAACGGGAACATTTTGCTCAAACCGCTCGCTCCGACGTATACGAGATCTCAAAAGGACTAATGCGCCTGCTGCCTCCTCATCTTTGTCCGCGTCTAATCTTCTATGACTGAATTTTCTAGGACTGAATAAGCGCCTTGAGAGCGACTGGCGCCAAGCTGTGGCCCCCATTGGCCGCTAATCATAGCAACACCGTCTCCTCGTTCTGTCGTTTTTGTCGACGTTAATGTCGACGCTAATCCGCGTGCAGACGGCTCCACAGCGTATCAAAACCTTCCTGGAGCGCGCCAAAAGCACTCGCCCGAGCATGGAAGCCGCCCTCTCCATCCAAATTACCCTCAAGCCCGGTCAAGACGCAGTGCTCGTGATAAACCAGCGCACAAACACGCAACCCGCTACGACAAGGTCTTTTTCAAAGCAGGGGGTGCATTCTCGCTGCTTCCTGCTCTCTCACCTCTGCTACAGGTCCTACCAGGCCTGATGCTCTGTTAGAAACAGGTCGCGGGCGTAGCTACCGAGCTCTCGAAGGACTGGGTGGCGAAATCTTTCGTCATGCCGACCCAGCTACATCGGTACAGTCGAAGTCCACATAACCCATAGCCCTCGGTGGACCAATTTCCTATGGGTTATGGAGTAGTGGGAGGTTCTACAACCGAAAACACCGCCACAAGCATGCGTTTACAACCGGGACCTGGGCCTCCGATTTATGGTTTATGGGGTTTGATGTTTATGGGTTATGTGGACTTCGACTGTACTCTAGCTGCAACTACTGAACTGAACGCGCGACGAACTCTTTCACAAACATGCTCTCCTTCGGCGGTCTCATGAGCGTCCTTGTCCAATCCGGCTCTCCTGCACGTGAGTCACCAATGAGAACCCCACTGGCACGCTCGTTAAAATTTTCGGCGGGTTCGTCTTTCTGACTGGATTCGTCCCGTAAACCGTCTTATATCGAAGCCGAAGGTGCCCGGACAACCTGGAGGACCGGAAAGCTAGTGCCGAACTTGATAAGTTTTGAATGCCCTCTGTTTACGGTCACAAATTTGAAAGTACGCAGCGCTGCTTGAACGCTACAGTCGCATGGTCCTGCGCCTCTTCAAATCTCCGTCTAAATTTTCGATGCATGCCTCGGGGTGATGATGCGACCTTTGCTAGTATCAGAGCAAGTACTCTTAGACTTGTTTCGGCGTCGAGTTACAATTACACGCGCAAAAAAAGTGAGAAGATGCCCCAGGCTGTCTGCGCCCACGTCCTCGGAATGAATTCGACGCGTTTTGGCTTATCGTTCTATTCTGAGCTCTGGACAGAAACACGCTTGCCGAATACCCATGATCGCGTTTCCTCCTGCTTCCTGACTACAATCCTCGCCACCACCCATATCGCAACACTGCCCAGCATATGCTCTGTTCGATTTCTTGAGCTACAAGCTAACCAGCTTTTCGGCGAGCGACCAGCTTTTTATAGTCCTTCTCTTGGCGGCATCCCGGAGATCTCGCGACCATCAAGCACAGACCACTCAACTCTCGAGCCCGTGCGTATGTGAACCACTGCCCCGCATGCATTCAAGAGACTTCTTTGATTGTTTCTCGGGTCGGAGACGCTCCTCGAAGCGCAACTGGTCGGTATTTTCGAAGCGAAGCTCGCGATAACAACAACGCGTGCTGCGATATCGACGGCAGTGCTCGGGATGCACCCAGTATAAAGCCTGAGAGGAAGCAGCCGACGAGTCCAGCCAGCCCCCCACTCTCGATACAGCATGCTCGCTGCGTACCTCGTCGCTGTCGCGTTGACCCTCGTGTCTGCAAAGCCGCTCGCGGATTCGCTTGTCCTCTTTGAGCGTCGCGACGTCGTCCCTGCCGGGTTCACGAAGCAGGGCGCCGCTCCCGCATCGGAGCTCCTCAACCTGCGCATCAATCTCGTCCAGAATGACCTTGCTGGGCTCGAGAAGGCGCTCATGGCTGCGGCCGAGCCCACCAGCCCCAAGTACGGCCAGTGGCTCTCCAAGGAGGAGGTACGCTGCTTCCAGGAATCTACCGGACATCCAATCAACGCGTCTCCAGGTTGAGGCGTTCTCCCGTCCCACAGAAGAGACAACCGCCGCCGTATCCGAATGGCTTGCCGACCACGGCATTACCGCGTCCCCCGCCTCTGCTGCAGGCGACTGGATCTCCATCTCTGTCCCCGTTGAGAAAGCCAACACCCTCCTCGGCGCGGACTTCAGCGTCTTCTCCCACACCGATACCGGCGTCGAGTCCATCCGCACGCTCGAGTACTCCATCCCCGCATCTCTCCAGCCACACATCAAGGTCGTCACCCCAACCACATCCTTTGTGACCCCGCGCCGCTCCGGGCCCGCATTCCGCGAGGTCAAGACCCCTCCCGTCGAGTCGCGTGCCGTACCCGCGTCGTGCAACAACCAGATGACCCCTGCGTGTCTGCAGGCGCTCTACGGCATCCCCACGACCGCCGCGACGAACAAGAGCGCCGCCATCGGCGTTGCGGGCTTCGACAACCAGTTCGCCAACCAGGCTGATCTGACGCAATTCCTCGGCGCGCTGCGTCCGGATATGAGCACCGCAACGGCCTTCTCCCTCGTTTCCGTCGACGGGGGAACCAACTCGCAAGTGCGCAGCCGGGCAGGTGTTGAAGCCAGTGCGTTGCTTGTTCATCTATCGATTCCGAGCTAATAGCGGATATCTTTCCGAAATAGACTTGGATATCCAGTACACTGTCGGCTTGGCTACCGGTGTCCCCGTACAATTTATCTCGGTCGGAACAAACACACAAGATGGCGCTGATGAGGTGAGTTCCGACTTCTTTGTTGTTTGTTCGCTCCCTGCTAACAAAGAGAAATAGGGATTCCTTGATATTATCAACGCACAAATTGCGGCCGCGAAGCCTGCAGCAGTTCTTACGACCTCGTACGGCTTCGCGACTGAGGCTTCTCTGTCGAAACAGCTCACCTTGTTCGCGATTTTTCCCTAAATCACATATTCACACTAATTACTTTCTAGCGCTATGTGCGATGCGTACGCTCAACTTTCCGCCCGCGGAGTGAGCATACTCTTTGCCACCGGTGACGGTGGTGTCGCATCAACCCCCGGTGTCCAGTGCAGCAACGGCCGTCCCTTCCCACCGACCTTCCCGACCTGCCCGTGGGTCACTCTCGTCGGCGCCACGCAGGGCGCAACAGAGACCGGCGCTGCCCTGTCTGCCGGCGGTTTCTCTAACTACTTCCCTACCCAATCATGGCGTACGTGCTCCCGTCTCTCACCATCAATTCGCTTACCAAAACACACAGAACAAAGCTTCGTGAGCTCGTACATCGCCTCCATCGGCACGCTCTACGCCGGGCGCTACAACACTTCGGGACGCGGCTACCCCGACGTCTCCGCCATCGGCGAGGACGTCGAGATCGTCGTGTCCGGCTCGACCGGCCTCGTCGGCGGCACATCCTGCTCCTCCCCGATCTTCGCGTCCGTCATCGGCCTCCTCAATGATCAGCTTCTCGCGGCAGGCAAGCCCGTCCTCGGATTCCTCAACCCCTGGCTGTATGCGAACCCCGGGATGTTCAACGATATCACGACGGGCAGCAACCCTGGGTGCGGGACAACCGGATTCCCCTCCAAATTATCCTGGGACCCAGTTTCGGGTCTTGGAACACCGAACTTTGCAAAGATGAAGACTGCGGCGGGGCTTTAATTATTTTTATTGTTGCATTTTCTCGGGGACACTTGCGCTGTTTTTTTGATGCAAAAATTACATTGCGGATAGGGACAGTGGCTATTAAGGTCGCTATCCGACGGAGTGAAGGTAAGAGGTAATGGACACGTGCACGCCACCGGCGAGTCGTTACAAGAAATAAATTTTCTTCGATGGTGATGGTATCACATCCACCTTCTGCGCCACCTGCCGCACCCGAAATTCCGGCCAGCGAGGTGGTAGTATGAAAAGATCTGTAGCAAAGCCTCATCCAACAAATCACGCCTCAAGTCGTAGTAGTAAATCATTTTCTTTGTCGTCACACTTCAGGTAACGTTCGAAGTAAAAGGAGGTAAAAGGCCATTCTTTCATTGAAACCAAAGAGTGCCAAGGCCAAATTTGGTATATATTCGCACATACATACGAGCACCTAGCGTGCCGTGCGGCCGACGAGGACTACAGTTCCGACATCGGAACCGAAACATACTAGTACAAAATTCAAACATGCCTGCGGTTTACACACCTCTTCACCCCGAATGCTTAGAGCGCGTTTTGATAACATCCCTGCGATACTCCACAGGGCGGCGCACCCCGTTCTCCCGCTCATACACCCCGCATGCATTGCAAACCTGCTCCCCGCCCTTACTGCGCCGCCACGCACTCGCAACCGTCGTCCCACAGTGCGCGCAAACCGGGCCCGAGCCTGAACCCGACGACGAGGCACATCCCGACGTACCCGAATGCGAATGCGACCCATGCCCCCCGCGAGCGTGGCGACGGCTTGCTATTCCCATACTTTTCAAACCACAGCCCGCACGCGTTGCACACCGGCTTGTCCGTCTGCGGGTGCCGCCGCCACAGCGGGGTATCCCGCGTCCCGCACTCGGTGCACCTTTTCGGCGCGTTGCTCAGGCTGCGCGTCTTCTGCCCGATGATGGCGACGTCCTGCGGGTCCGCGGTGTCGAGCGAGATCATCGCGTGCGTCTGTGGCGGCGGGTATCCCGCCGCTGAGTGCGAATACCCCGCTGCGGCGGCGGCGGAGGAGGATTGCGGGTACCCCGCGGCCGTTTGCGGACGTGGCGGGGGCTGAAGCGCGCCGGCGAGGGCCGCGCTGTTCGCGTAGTAGTATTGTTGCTGCTGCTGGATATATTCTGGTGGGTACGGCTGCCCGCCTGTGTAGGCGGAGGTATTTGGATGCTGTTGCTGGCCTGAGGATGTTTGTGAGCGCGAGGAAAATAACAACAGCGCCGAGGTCGAACCTTGGTTCCACTGCGCATTTGGAGCAGAACCGTCGCCGTAGCCGTATGGCTGCGTCGGTGGGTAGCCGCCAGCGTTGTGGTATGGATAATAGCCGTCGCAGCTCATCGGATTGTTTTTGCTGGTGCACGTTTTTTGTGTGTGTTTTGCTGGAGTGTCGTTTTCTGAGAGGTCGAGATTGACCAAAATCCCGACCACCCCGACGCGCTTTTATACCGAGCGCGTACAGATTCTTTACCATATCGGCGGCCCAGCGTACCTAGCGCTCCTTCGCCCCGACGCGCCGCCAATTGCCAAATTGCTCAACAGCTCTGCGTTCTGTATTCCGCCTAGGTGCGCGCTCACGCGCGGAAGTAGATTATATCTCCGTTGAACGAGATTAATCAGTGCAGCGGGACATCTCAGTTAATTTTTGACCCACCACAAGTATATGAACCCGCACCCACCAAAGAATCATGTTTCTTTGTGGAACTGTGGAACTATCCCTATCATTTAGTTTCCCAAACAGATTTAGCTTCACGTCTAGTTTGGCTCTTCGGACTGTACTAGTCTGTCAATAAACAGCTTTCAGTCAGCGGGGCAGTTCCATGTGCGTTTGAAGGTTGAAGAAATGCCAACGTCGGCGGATGATCGTCGTTAGCCTGAACGGAACGGTAAGTAATTGCATCTCCTCAATGGAATCGATACGCCCACAGACTTCATTGGTCGCCAAATTGGCTGCTATGTGCAGCTAAATGACGATCTGCTTGCTCCGGTCAGAATCAAGTTAAAAGACTGGAAGTTGGAGGAACTGAGATGGAGGAGCAGCAATTTAGCGGCTGCAAACTTGAAAGTGTCTCGCGGATGTAGAATCAGCAATAACCACGAAAAGTGAGATTTATGTCAAGCTCGAGGGTCGTTTCCCTCAGCCAGTCTGAAAGCACGTGTTCGAAGAGTAGCTTCACATGCTTTGGACACTCATTGTCGAGGATTTTTGGACGAGTGAGAACAAACAAGACTCACGATGACGAGGAGAATCTGCAAGCGTGGACGGGGCCGATGTCTGTCCAACAACTTAATAAAATTTCGACAAAGGCAATCGCGCGGCATCACCGCGCTCGAGCCGGAGCCGTTTGCACCCGAAATAGGCTCGCCAGGCTTCCCGTCGTATTCGATTGTGGGCGCTTCGGCGATTAGCACATTCACCGGTTTTGTCTTCAGCGGGAGTTTGGGAGACTAGGACTCGATTCGGATTAAAAAACAAGGGAGATTGAACCTGCTTGTCGATAGAGAAAGTATGTCTTGTCGATATGGTGCAGTTGAGCCTGAAATCGCTCCAACGTCCCGCACAGAGAGTGTCAGAAACCGCGATGGTATGGCATCTCCGATGCGGTCGTACTTCAGGCACACGCGCGGAGGTTTCCAGCTCAGAGTCGGAGACGATGCTAGAGAGAGACCTTGTACGAGTTTGGACAAAAAGCTGTAGAGCGGCGAGCGGGCGGCGGGAATGTTGCGTACAGGTCATCATCTTTTTGAAGGAGGGCGGGGATGGTGGGCGCGAACGGGCGACGTTTTTTCAAATGGGTGCGCTACGTTTGAATTGGAAAGGGCGGTCGCGTCGGGCGCTCAGTCGGGGCCATCTGGTAAGGGCTATCGGTGCCATTGGAACAATCGATAGACGGGGCGCCACTGGGTATTCCTGTCGCATGAGCAAGTTTCAGACGTTCTCCGGGAGCGCCGAATCGTTTAGGTGTAGACATGGTTGTGGGTAGAGGGCAAGCGAGGAATCGCGGGTATCAGCAACGTTTTGCGGAAGACGGTCAACCAGCTCACGCCTACAGCGGCCGAAGATTACGCGGCTTCGACGTTCGTACTCCAGCAGGAAACATGCTTGTTGCACGCGCTGCATGCTGGACGAAACTCGGGCCACTTCCGACGTGAACGCACCCTTTGCCAGCTGTGCCTCGCCTTTCTGAGTCTCTGGACTCACTATTGTCCACGCCACTTCCGCCCTGGCGTTCTCGGGAGGTCTTGTTCGCTCTCCTATCTAGCCGACGTGCTGAACGTGCGGGTGCATAGCACTCTCCATGTGCGAGTATCATTAACCTCGTCATCTTCGCAGCTGCCGCCGACTCGGACATGAATCCAGCGCCCATGCGTCGAAGGTCTGGACTCGTCGAACTCTCTCTCTCCCTCTCTCCAGGCTGGCTCCGTACTGGTCGCCTTCAGCTAGCACTAAACGCGCTCGATCTAATGCTCCCAAAAAAATCGATTAGGCTTTCCGCTTCTCGGTCCACCATGCGCTTGCGTTCTTGCCCTTCCTTTCATGCATCTGGCTTGCTCCAGGCTACTGTACTTAAACTTGTGGGTACGTGGCGAAGCCTGTCGCGCTCACCATCTCCCCTCGTACGCTCCTGATTCGCCATGTTCCCTTCGACCCTTCTTCAGTGCGCATATTCTTTTCTTCGCTCCCGCCCCCTCCGACCGGACTCTGACTTTGAAATTGATAGGTTCACCGTTCTGGCGCTCGTCGCCGGAAGCCGCGCGGCGGTCTCCAACTTGCAGGCACCGGAAAACATCGTCTCCGGCCAGACCGTCACCGTGACCTGGGATTCGGACCAGTCAGACCCGTACGCATTTGTTTCTGCTCTTTCTTTTCCATTCCCTTACCATCCATCCTTAGAGCGCCCTTGATTCTTGCACTCTATAGCACGGCTCCGACCTACGTGCGTCTACGGCTCGTAGCCTCCGCCATAGTACCTTAACCGAATACGCAGAGCGGCGCCTTCGCCCTTGTCAACGACATCAACCCCGGCGACCACAAGGCCACCG
Source organism: Mycena kentingensis (nom. inval.) (assembly GCA_014461125.1). Taxonomy (NCBI): domain Eukaryota; kingdom Fungi; phylum Basidiomycota; class Agaricomycetes; order Agaricales; family Mycenaceae; genus Mycena; species Mycena kentingensis (nom. inval.). The sequence continues at coordinate 511,412 of JACAZG010000019.1, read as the reverse complement.
TCGTCCTCCCCGACGTGCCCCCAAGCGGCGGATACAGCTTCGCGCTCCTCAGCGCCGCCGACCCCACCAAGTTTGTCACCTCAAGCGGCGTCTTCCCCATCGGCGCTGCCCCGCCACCTCCGGCGCACTCCTCGGCTGTCGCGTCCGGCGCGCACGCATCGTCCGCTGCGCACCAATCCGTGCCTGCCACTGCGAGCAAGCACAGCTACACCACGTACGTATACGTCCAAACCCCCAAATCCCGCTGGCAGCACTCAACCGACGCGCAGGATGAGCATGGTCCAAACCAGTGCCACCAGCATCGAGACCTCCGTGTCGGAAACCACCGTGGCCGTGTCCAGCTCTACTCCCGTCGCCAGCGGCGCGCCACTCACCATCATCGCCTCGGGATCCAAGCTCCCCGCCCCGAGCATGTCCGCAAAGCCCTCGGCGCACTCTGGCTCCTCCTCCGCCGCCGCCGCCGCCGCCGGCACGACTATTAAATTATCGGCTGTGCTAGGTGGGTTGGTTGCTGGTGCCGCGCTTTTACTGTAGATTTAGCGGGTTTAATGGGTTTTTGGTGTTGATTTTTTCTTCGAGCTACGTAAGATAGTTATTAGGACAGTTGACTGCTTTCAATGCCCATGGGGAGTTCCTGCGAACTTTTTTGTTCCATGCAGTGAATCTGGAGAAACTGTCTGCCTTCTGAATTTCCTCATATGAACAAATACTTGACGATTTGCCACAGAATACTGTACAATTCTGACCGGATGTTCACACATTTTGATTTTTTTCAACTCCGAGATGGCCGAAAAAATTTTGTCCTCATTTGTATTTGATGACGCTGCACAAATTAGACCCGAAGTCCTCCGGTACAGGGCCCCTAACAGTACTGTACTACTTCGACCTTCAGCCTGTTACGCGTTACACAGGCAAAAAACGGAGGTTGTTAAAATTCATCTAAAATCAAAAGAAAATTTAGCTAAAATCAAAAGAAAAATTTAGCGGCCGTTTCGGGCCTTGGAAAATCCAAAATCAGGGGACTTAAGCTTGAGATACTACAGTGTATGGTGGAAATAAAAGGGGTGGTGTGGATTATGCTAAGGTACACGCCATCCACGTACGATTAGGCTACGGCATCACTTCCCAAAATGGCAGGTTTGGTTCTATTCCACGGCCCCAGGTCATTTCTGGGCAGGAATGGGCCGAAACTATCATGAGTGTTCTTCTAAATAGCAAATCCAAGCCTCAGATGCCACTATTTCCACATAAAGTGTGACCAGTAAAATAATTCCAAAAAATATTTCAATGCTTTGTTTACAAGGTCTACCATTCTCTGAATATTACTTCATTGCACAGATAGCATCCAATACATGTAATCCATCTCCCAGTAGCCTCCTCAGGTCAACAGAGCCTTGCAGTCCCCAGAAAAGCGCGAACCTGCCATTTTAGGAACTGATGCCGTAGCCTAACCGTAGATGGATGGCGTGTACCTTAAGACAGGGTAGAAGCTACTGAGTGTTCTATAAAGTCGGTTTAAATATCTTTCCCTCCGAGTCCTTGCTAATATTTTCCTTGTCTCTGCTCTGCGCCTCGGACCCAAGCCCATCCATCAGTGCCGGATAGACACCATCAAACCCATCAACAACCTTGTTGACAACACCAATGGAGCTCACTCCATTCAGGTATTGCCTTTTGACTTTCAAGCCGCCATCTAAAATGCTCTACCTGTCCGTATTTTAGGAGCACATTCCATATGTATGCAGTTTGATGAGGTCGAGATCTTTAAAGCCGAAGGCGGGAACTGGTCTCAGGTCTCGAGTTGCCGTCTGAAGTTAGACTCAGAAGCTCTCAAAATCCCGAAGATTGGATATAACCTCAGAGGTCTAGGTGAGAAAAAATGCAGTTTTAGCTTTCAATGCCGGACGTTTGTACTCGGCTAAGTAACCCAGAGCCTTGTGCCACCCTACACAGCTACTTAATCTTATACTTCCGCGTGTTGCTTGACGCCTTTTAATTAGGAAATAAATAATCATATCATACGTAACCAAGGTGCCGGTGGCGCCGCTCTTGCGCCGCTCCACCGCCTTGACTGACGTTTGATCTCCGGACTCTTTCTTTCTTCCGCGCCATGACCAGCATTGACGAGGTCATCCCAAGCCAAGTGTACCTCGCCAAGTATGCACTTCTGCGCCCACCGTGGATCTTCCCGCTAATCCCTTTGCAGTCTTGCGGCCGCGCAATGCCCTACCACCAAACGAAAGTTCGGTATCACCCACCTCGTGTCCGTGTGCCCCGACTATCCCTCACACGGCCCCACCCACCTCGCGATACCCATTAATGACTGCGAGTACGACGACCTTCTCATACACCTCCCCGGCGCGTGCACTTTCATTGAGCAAGCCCTGGCGAGCGGCGGAAGGGTGCTTGTTCATTGTGTGATGGGCATTTCACGAAGTACCACCGTCTGTAGGTGTCTTTTTGCTCCTCATTTGCGCCGTTCTCATTTGTCGGGCAGTGGCTGCCTACTGTGCGTGCTTTCCCGACTTTTCCCGACGACATCGCTAATAGCCGGAACGGGCAGTGATGAAAACGCGGCGGCTTTCCCCATCCGCCGCGGTTGCCTTCATTCGGAAAAGTGCGTGGTCGATTCCGCGCCAATATTCGCCCCAATTCACCTGCATTCCCCCAGCTCGTCCTTGCGTGCAGCCCAACTACTCGTTCTTGAAACAGCTTGACGCGTTTGAAGCGTGTGGCTACGCGCCGACCGCGATGCACCCGGCCTACCGCGCCTGGAAGCGCAAGTACAAGCAGGAAGCAGAGAAGTTCCTCAATTATTTCCTCGACACCGCCGTTATCATCCCAAAATGCCTCTTCCTCACAAGGTGCGTTGAGGTCCCTATGCCCGGACTTCCATTTAGCCGCGCAGCGAATATCCCAGCGATCCGCTGCAAGCAGAGCTTCTCCTATACGAGCTCGATGTCACTCATTTCCTCACAATCGGACCCTCCGAGGCGCAAGTCCCCACGCCAGCGACGGTCAAACATCAGCATGTTGCGGCCAGCCCTGGCGTAATTGACCCCTCTGCCTGTGCTTGGATACGCGACACACTAGCCGGCGGTGGACGCGTTCTCGTGCATTCTCTGCTTGAGGCGCGGGCTTGCGGGATCGTTGGAGCGTACCGTGCGTCGATGTTCCTTTGTTGCTTCTCAAGTCACATTTAATTTCCAGTCATGACGGAGCGAGGAATTTCAGTCGACGCGGCCACCAAGGTCATCCAAAATGGTGCGTTTTTGCCCTGCTTTCTATATTCCTACTCAAAAACTATAGCTCTTCCTCTCTTCGACCCCTCGCCAAAATTCACCCGCGCTCTCGAGGCGTTCGCACTTTCCTCCGCGTCTCCCACCCGCCCGTCGTTACAATCAACCCCATCCTCAAAATCTATCACCCCGGTCAACGCCGACTTTGTGGTCCAGACCGCCGCATCCCTCGTCACCGACTCGGTGCGCGCTCTGAGCGACGCGCTCGTCGCAATCCAGATTCCGATCTCCAAACCAAAATCCGTGCTGGGTGAGGCGCCGCTGGCGGCGTCTCCTCCAGTCTCCGCTTGCTCCTCCTAGAAAAAAATAGAGCTCGTCTGTCGCATTACTACCCGCATTATTTGCATACCTACTGGAATACCACTATTTGCGTGTAGCAGGATGAAGGTCCTCCGTAGTGAGCGCTCTGGCAATGTGGAGGAAAGGATATATGCGTCTGAAGGGGGACATAAGAAGGATATATGCGTCGAAAATGACCGCAGTCAGCTAAGTATTCTGGGTCTGGATAGAAAAGGCTTGGGGAGCGGGAATAAGTTGCAATTCGCGGATCACATCTTGAACTCGTACCACCACCATCAAGAATGCGCGCTCTGAAACTGGCTCTTGGCTTGCTCCTTCTGTATATCTGGTAAAGAGGCGCCTTGCTAGGCTCAGATTCTGCCGCGGCTGGAGCCCAACACCGCCCGAAATGCCCATCCTCCGCCGCTCCGACCGAACGTGCCGCAATCTTCATGTCCTTCGTTCGATCCCACTTCCTTTTCTTGCTGTATGCCATGCACTCGAATGTTCGACAATCAGAGTGCGGCACGCGTCCTGACCGCATGTGCAAACTTGTCAGACTCGCTGGATTACATGATTGATGTGCTGCGGGGCGACGGGCAACACGGGTTCGACTGAGTGCCCTTAGCAAGCTTCTCCATCAACGCGACTGCGGCTGGGTAATTCCGTCTATTACCCACACGTGAACGCCCTACACGGCAGTCCGAAAAAATAGCGCGGGCGATGTGTTATAAAGCACGCATAGGTGTCCGTCCAGATATCATCCCCTCTTTGCTACGTTCCGACCCATGAAAACCATCGCCCTCTTTGCTTTATTCTCTTCTCTCGCGGCGGCGTCGCCCGCTTCGAAGGGCAAGAAGGTCATAGATTCCGGGAAGTATTCTCGACCGATGGGAGCGGCGTATTGTAATACGTCTTCAATTGTGCGGTCGCCGTCCTTTCGCTGACGCTCTTGCAGTCCTCACGAACGAGCCCTCGGGAAACTACGTCGTGGCTGCAGCAATCGGCAGCGATGGCAAGCTGGTACGGACCTCGAGTTCCGCTATTCCCTACTCCTGAATACCTTACAGACTCTCCGCCAAGCGACCTCTGCACAAGGCGTCGGCAGCCACGGCGGACCCGGCAACGGCACCGACCCTTTGTTCTCTCAGGGCGCAGTCCAAGCTTCTGCTGCGGGGAATATCGTCGCCGCGGTGCGCTTCTTCCTTCGGTCCTTTCTATGCTCGTTACCGACGGAAACCAGGTCAACGCGGGGTCGAACAGCATCGCCGTGTTCACCATTGACCACAATAACCCGACGGACCTCGAAATTATTGACTGCCCCGTCCCTTCGGGCGGCGAGTTCCCGATCTCTGTTGCCATTAACAAAGCCGGGACTACCGTCTGCGCGCTGAACGGTGGTACTGTCAATGGCGTTGCGTGTTTCGCGGTCAATACGAAGAAGCGCACCGTCAAGCCCATTGCGAACACCGTCCGTAACTTGCACTTGAACCAAACTACGTTCGCTTTCAACATCTCTGGGTGGAGTTTCTTTGTTGACTTTCGCATACAGGCCTGGTACTGGACCTCCCGGGTCTGCGAGCCACCTCCTCTTCTCAGCAGACGGCAAGCAGCTCATCGCGTCCGTCAAAGGCGTTCCTCCGACCCCTGGGATGCTCGCCATCTGGGACGTCGCCGCCGATGGGTCTCTCTCGCGCACCTTCCGGTCCGTCGCGCCTGCTAGCGGAGGCATGAATCCCTTTGGCATGACCTTGATTCCGGGGCAGAACGCCATCTTCGCCGCCGATCCCGGTGAGGCTCTCTGGGCCTTCCTATCAACGACCTAACAATCTCTCGCAGCCATCGGGTTAGAAATATTCGACCTCGCCGGAGACAGATCCTCCGTGCTCGCGGTTCCCGCGCAGGGCGCCATCTGCTGGTCGACCTTCTCCTCCAAGACCGGCAACTTCTACACGATCGACCCCGGCGCCGCGACGGTCTCCGAAGTCGCGGTGCAGAAGAAGAGCCTGAAGCCGACGCTCGTGAAGCAGTACTTCCAAGGGAACGGGACAGCGACGATCGATGCGCAGGTGGCGACGGTTGGGAATAACGAGTGCGTGTTCTTCTGCTGCTTTGTTCTAGCACTTGCTGAGCTTCGACGCGTAGCTTCCTTTACATTCTGGCTGCAGGGCAATCTGCTATCAAGGTCATGGCGTTGAGAGCGCCCGGTAATGCCGTCGCTCTCCAGACTCTGGATATTGCTGGGCCTGCGAGACGCGCAGTGTTTGCAACTAGTATGTGGCAGCAGAGCTATTATGGAAGACTCTGACTTGGTACCAGACAGCGTCAACCTGCAGGGAATGGCGACGTTCATTAATTAATTAAGAGGGACTGATCTTTGTGTTTAACAATTTTTACCCGTCCCATCCATTTGTTATAAATTTATTCGCACCGAGGCAGCTTCGGAGTCTTCATGTGCTGTTTACATATACCCTATTTTCTCCACTGCAGATCCCTACCTGCGGAAAAGCCTTCAGACTGCCGCAGCATCCGCTAAGTCTTATTACGGTTGACAGGGCTTAGTAAGTTCTCAAGCTTCTTTCACGAACCACCATGTCCCCAGCTTGGGAGCGCCTTTCTCGCTCTTCGCCGCGCGGTCGTCTCAGCTCCACCTCACACTATGTCCCCAGCCATTTTGGGCTCGATAATCTGGTCATCGCGACGAAGACGCGTACGCTTAACATTCAGCAGCATTCAGCAGCATCCAGCTTGTTGAAGGTCAGACCTTCGCCGATATAAACTTCTTCTCTCTCTCTCTCTGCGCCCATCGACAATGTCGATGCGCCTGCGTCGTTATGTAGACCCACTTCCCTCCAAGTCTCGATTCTCGATGCTAATCTGGTTCCCTCCATGAGCAACTTTGAATCTTACTTTGAATTTACGTTCAAATCTGTACTCCAGCGCTGATTCACAGCCTCTCCGGCGAGGCGCGCTATGGAGAAAGTGTCGCCTTCAAAATCCCAACAATCTCAGCGCCGCTTTATTCCCCACGCACGCCCATCGCGCGGTCTCGCGACGGAGAGCATTCAAATGTCAACGGAAGCGCAGGCTATGTCGAGCGTCCCGCAACGCACAGGGGCCATGGCAAGGCAGAGGGCGGTCCATGCCCTGGGCCTGAGCCCCTCCGCGAATTCACGGGATTTTGACCACCGTGCGTCTGTCCAGAAGCAGCGGCTGCGGCGCCTAATCCACCGTCGGCGCCGGCGCCGGAGGGCCAGGGAAGGCGCCATTCCGTGAATTGTGTCCTCCGGATTGACAATCACCAATGCCGATCGTATGCACAGGCGAGCATCCCCACGTTTCAAGCGGTCTGGTATTAAAGGAACGCGCAGATGGTGGCTACAATCATTCCCCTTCACCCTCCCCCACTATGCCGCGTCTCCCGGCAACCCTTCTTTCCCTACTTCTCCTTCATCTTCAGCTATGGTCGGTTTCCGCAAAGCCAGGGCGGCGTCCCCACTACGCTATGGACGAAGACAACAACATCGTCAACAACTACAACGACCGCGTATGTGTATACGCGTTGTATGTTCTTCTGGAGCTCAAGGAGGATGCAGTACACGGTTGAATTGACGGTAGACGGAACGCGTGAGCTCTTGCCCCACTTTCTACGTGTGGCCGCTAAGAAAGACGCGTCGTTTAGCTGTAAATGTCATGCTCGACACGGGTTCCACAGATATGTGGTATGTCGCTTTACTGCTCCAAGATCTACTCCCAACTCTTGTAGGGTCGCGCCCCCGGGTGGTCTGTCTGGAAAGGGCAAGAAGACTGGTGCCGTCGCAGCCCTCTACTACGGCGACGGCAGCAACTTTGTGAACGGCTCGGTTGATCTTGGCTCTGTCGAAATCGCGGGCTACACAATCGCCGACCAAGGTACGACATCTTCCCGACGACGAGACTCGTTGCTGACCGACACCCGCCCGCGCACAGCGTACATCAACGTTCTCAATGTGAGCGGCGCCCAGCATCGCGGGTGTCTCTACGTTTGCTGATGTGGTTCCTAGTCCGTCGGCGAAGAATCGGACCGCGCTCTAGGCATCTTCGGCCTTGTTGGTCTCGGCTTCGACGGCCCCTTTGGCACCGTTCCAGGAGCGCTCACCGAAATCGGGCTCAACGGCACCGAAGTCGGCGAAGCCGTCCTGTCCAGCATCTTCAAAGCGAACCCGACCAAAGGCCAATACTTCTCCTTCTCCCTCAACCGCATCGGCGACGTTGGCGATACTGCCGACGCGACGTTGGTCATTAGCGACGTCGACCCTGCGTACTCGGCGGTGCTAAACGCGCCCGTGCTGCCCCAGTACCCTGCCCGCAGCCAGCGCTGGAGCATCGTCTCGGAGGGCATCTCCGTGAACGGCCAGCAGGTTCCGTGGAAGTCGTACAACAAAGCGGTTCCAGCCAACCACGCGACCGTTCTGCTGGACACGGGCACGACCAACTTTTTGGTGCCGGCGGAGGTTCGCGATGCTGTCTACTCTGCGGTCCCTGGCGCGGTCCTTTCTCGCAACTCTTCTATTCGTACGTGACTCCGTGCTCGCGTCGACTCCCGCTGACGCGTCCCAGCCAATCTCAAGTTCTCAGAGGACGAAGATACATGGGTCATTCCTTGCAACACGCCCGTTAACATCACTACTCGGTTTGCGTAAGCATTGTCTTTTGCTCTTTGGTTCTCGATACTGAACGCGCGCCAGCGGCCAAGATCTTGTCATTCACCCGCTGGACCTCTCCGACATGGCGTTCCTCACCGGCCCCGACGGCAAGAACTACACCGTCTGCATCGGCTCCATGACCAACGGCGGACCCATCCTCGGCTCCAGCTTCGACGCGCTGTACGGCGACTCCTTCCTGCGCAACGTCTACTCCGTGTTCTCCTTCGGCAACGCGACGAGCGGGCCGTACGTCCAGCTCCTCCCTGACCTCACCTCCATGGACGTCGCGGTCGCGGACTTCCACGTCGTGCGCGGTGAGCTGCTCGAGAACGCGCCGCAGGAGCTCGCGCCGGCGGACATCATCCGCCTGTTCGACGGGCCTAGCGCGGTTACGGCTATTCACGGTTCCGCGACCGCGTCAGCGAGCGTGCCCGTCGCGTCTGCATCCGCCACCACCTCCGCGTCCGCGTCCGGCTACCCCACCACCGGCTCGGGTTTGGGCGGCGGTTCCGACTCGGACTCGGGCTCGTCCGCATCAATCCCCGAATGCACGCCACCCGCAGGCTCCGACGCCCTCAAAAACAGCAAAAACGCCGTCGGCACTTTGTCCGAGAACGACACCTCCTCTTCCTCCTCCTCTTCAAGCTCGATGGACAAGTGGGGCCCCATCATCGTCGGCCTGCTCTCCGCCAATCTCCTGCTGCTCATCCTCGTCGCCGCGCTCGGCGTGATGAACTGTGTGCGGAACGGGCGGACGGCGGGGGCGACGAGGGGCGGGAACGCCAAATACGCGCCCGTGAAGTTGAAGGAGGACGCGTTTGCTGCGCCGAGGGGGTCGTATGAGCATGACCAGGTGCGATATTCGGATTGAGTGCTGGCTCTGTGTATCGTGTTTTCGAGTACTTACTTACAGTATTAACCTCCGAGTCGGACTTTGTTATCTCACATTATCTCCTTATTTCGACTTGCTGAATTTAAAGGCCTTGTGTAGCGCCGCGCAAGGTAACACATATCTTCGAGCTAGTGGTTTCAGGCGAATATCGGCGTCGGTTGCATTTGCGGAGTAACCTTGAAGTCGGACTGTTTGCAAAGCCTGGATTTCTTGACAAATATTCGCAGCTCCGGCAGGGCTCCGGCAGGCCCCCAATATCATCTCGCTACCCGTTGCTAGGTGTTCGATAGGCGTGAGGACACATGAGCCGATCCTCGACCGGTGGTGTGTTTCGACGCGTCTTACATCCAAACAAGCTGCGCTGGGGCATAACCTTTGTTATTGAAGGGGGTCCAGAGCTTGTACAAATTCTGGTGCGGTTTGGCACGGACGGGGTGAGTTCATAACACAGACACAGTTTCCGGACTCGCGCCGGGAATTCTCGGGGACTCCACGCCAACTCCACGCGCGACGTGATGAGTAAATTTGGAGTTGCCGGCGCCCCGCCGAGGAGCTGCGGATATGCTCTAATAAAGCTGGCTCTGCACTCTGCGCAGAGTCAGCGAGCGGATCAAGCTACAGGAGGAGGCGGAGTACCGGTTAATTCCCGACCCGGCGCGGATTATACATCTAACCAACGAATGTGGGTCCATTATCTCACGCTCTCTTTGATCAGTATTTACTCTCGTCCAGCACGATCTCGCCGCGGCGCTCGGAGTTATTGATGCCTCTCTCTACGAACCAAGAATCTCCACCTTGATAACAGAATATGCCTATGATCTTGTCTATCCCAAGTCATGGTCATGCAAGTTGAATTGTGTAGTTTGTCGATATATAAAAACTAGCCCTGAGCTCATGCGCAGTTTTTTATTTTTATTTATTTATTTATTTTTTTAATCCGCTGCGCAACACGCGCTGCAGCGGTGCTGTATCTATCTACCTTAGGAAGGTGACTGCTCCCAGTCCATTGCTGCAGCGTTTTCCGCTCTCCGGCTCCAACGTCATGTTAAATATGCGGAAGAGTGAAAGCATAAAGAGTCGAATGAAATATCGCATGGAGACTGTCAAGTAGAACTGCGAAGGACTTCAGCTCCTGCGTATACTCGTGATCTCGCGAAAATATTGAGCTTGAACCACAAGTTCGAAATTCACTGATGACTGCATCATGTAGGTAGGTTGGTATCTGTGCTCAATGCGGCATTCCTCGAGAGGATACTGATATGATAATTTATCGATTCCGAAGAATACTTTCGCCACGCCCAGAACTTGTCCAGAATGCATCCACTGCGATCTTTATGTCGAGGTACAAGATTGGATAGTAACCGGCATAATGGTCCAGCAGCGTAATGTTGTCTCAAAGCCGACTCCGGGGCCATCCCGCCTCGACTTCTCGTGTATCTAGTACCCTCTCAATAGTTAAGAGACTCGGATTCGTTCATATAGTAGTCCCCCTCCGTCGGCCAATCGACGAGATGCGAGGTTACAGTTTGGCTATGCAAGCTTCTGCTTGGAAGCCAGAATTTATTGGGTGGAAACGGGGGATTGTTGGAGGGAGACTGTAACCGCCTTTGCTTGGAACCGCCTTGTTTGCCTTGTTCTATACGGAAAGCAACAGAGCCTAGGCCTAGACTCTTCCTGATGCTCTTCCAACTCTTTCCACGACCTCGACACAATGTTACGCACACAGCGGATGGTTCCTGGCCATCCGTTCCTGCGCGCTTCGACAGTGCGGTACCTTGACGGTGCCGCTGTCCGTCCAGAGCGTAGACCTGAGCGCTGGCCAAATCGCCATTGGGTGCTATCGGGTGATCGCGTTGTTTCTGGAATCGCTTGGCCGCTTGAACTCCGTCTCGGACGAATCGGAGCCACAAGGAACCCAATTTGTCGGCCTTCCATTCTAGCGGCTACCATCTTGATGACCCTCTGCCTCTTCTTTGGCCTCAAAATCTTGAAAATTGCAAGCCCAACAGATCGTCTGGAAGAAGCTCTCAGATACGAAGCTCATGCCAGGTTTAAGGTTCCTGCACGTCCCATCGCCAACCGTCATCACATTCAGTCCACTGTCCAGCTCTCACACTGGCAGGTCCTCGATAAAATTTTGGGGCCCGGCATAAGTCGTTGGGTTGATGGCCGGTCACACTCATCAGCAAAAGTGTGCTGGCCTTGGAATGACTTCTTGAGGAGGTAATTCAATGGAAGGGCACCAAGGGCTTTGAAAACCAGTCTAAGGTCATTCCAAGGTTCTGTCAAGACTTAGTGGACCCAACCAAGGTCAGTTCAAGCTTGGTGTTGCATTCCAAGGTGCTTTCAAGGTCACTTCAAGAGTGGAACTAAGGCTTCAAGGACATTGCAAGAGTACCCCCCAGGTGTTCCAAGGTAATTGCAAACTATCTACAAGATTTGCTGCATGTTTAAAGTTAATTCAAGATGAAACCTATTATTTCATGAGCAAAAGAACATTTTCTGGAAATTGGGGAGACCCCTTGAAGGTGTAAACAAGGCTAGGTGAGCCATGTCACACAAGACAAGAGGCTGAGTCCAACATTTTTCAGAGCCTTGCGGTAGGTTAAGGTGACAAAGGTGTCGCACATTAGTATGGTCTTCTTGGTGTAATGGTATGCTTCCTTGCTGCTAAAGATAGCCTCTGTGATGCGGAGGTCGTCAGTTCAATCTCCGAGGTGGGCAAATTGTGTCTGTGGCCTATTATCATTTTCGAGGCGTTGTGCACAATTTTGGTACAACCGGGTCCGCCATCTTGGAACCGGCTTGGAATGTGCTCAAGACCTTGGAATGCCAGCTCATCTTGGAATGGGCTCCACATCTTTATGTCCTTGGACTGTCTTGATATTTCCCGATGTTGCTTGGAATGACCTTCCAAGACCTTTATTATATTCCCACAGTCTTGTTGCCATCCTAAGCACATTTGAAGTGGCTTCAAAGGCCTGCACACTTTTGCTGATGGCCTGGGTGAAAAGGTCAGTTTGCCACTATCTCCGCGCCGGCCCAGATTGCGGCCCACTCCCTCCACACCACATAAAGTCCAAAGACGAAAGTTTACTTCTTTATAAGGTTCTAGGTCCTCTTCAGAGGATTTTTTGCCAATATATCTATACATTGAAATAATGGAGAATTATTTCTATGAAAAATTCTCCGGGCCCATAGGAAAAAAACTGTCTGAAGAGGACCTAGAGCTCAACATCCAAAGCAACTTTCATAATTTGTGCTCGACGGGTTTATGTGCTGGGAAGACGGAATGTGGGCCACGAGGCTCGGGGATCATACGTCAAGTCGCGGGTCCCTTCTCTCCATCGTCTCGACGCCGCCGCTGGTCGATGCTGGTGCCTCGTCGTCCCCAGTGCGCCCCAGCAGCTCTCGATGTATTCCACAGCTGATGAACCCGGCAGATACACGATGGGAAACGGCAAGAACCGCAAAAACCGCAAGTCGTCGCTTTCCAAACGATCGCAAAGGCAGCAGCAGCAGCTACGCGATGCAGCCGCTTGTCGCTCCCGCCAGCCCCTTGCGCCAATTCAGCCCGCAGACTCTCCATGCAAACGACGTCGGACGACGGCTCCAGCTGCCAGTCAGCCGCCTCCGCGAACAAGTCCACCTCCGCTCCCCGTCCCCGCATCCTTGAGGACGGCTCCTGCTACCCCACCCCACGCGCCATTGTCACCGATGACGACGAAACGCCGTGCAGCCAAGCCGAACTATCAGCGCCGATACGAAAACAAGACGCGGAAGACGCGGCGTCAACGCCTCAAGATCGTGGACGCTCCAGGCGAAGGAGGCGGACGCTAGCAATGCGCTCAAGACTGCGCTGCGTCGTGCAGAGGTGGCGGAGGGGCGCTTGGGGATTGCAGTGAACGAGGGAGTGTTGAGGGAGAGAAGGATTGCGAGGCAGATCGAGGATAACGAGTCGCTGAGGGCAGAGAAGCGAGAGCTGCAGCGGACGAAGAAGAAGATCGAGAAACGTTATGCGCGCGCGAAGAAGGCTGCGGTCCGTGCCAGCACCGCGCTCAAGGCGGACAACACGCAGAAGATGAAGAAGGGACGGACCTACGCTCACGAATTCCGGCAGATCGCTCGTGTTCTCGTTCAAGCCGGTGTTGCGCGCGAGCGCGTCGGCGATTTAATACTCCAGATTGCCGCTCTGCTGGGCATTATTCTCGAGCACCGAATGTCGGCTCGCACCGTCGGACGCGTTGTTTTGGAGGGCTTGATTGCGAGTGAAATTCAGCTCGGGTTTGAATGGTCTCTGTCCAAGAGTAGGTCCACAATCATCTTCATTCTACTCTTGTTAACACCAACGCAGCGCAAACCATCTCTGCCGACAGCACCGGCTACCGCCACCGTAACTACGAATCGCGCTATTCCGCCCATCGCGTTCCCGACTACGCCAAAGATCCTCTCGTCGTAAACCCAAGTCCATTCCTCGCCTTCGCCTCGTCACTCTCGCCGCTACCGAAGACCACTCGGCCCAAGGATCGGTCGACGGCTGGACGTCCGACGTCGACCGCATCTCCGCAATGCTCGGACGCTGCCCGATTGCACGTCGGCTGAACATCCAGTTCAACGCGACGATGTTTGCGGAGGGATTGACGGGCATGTCCGGCGACCACGCTAACAACGAAAAGGCGACGGCGGAGGGCATGCGTGCCTGGAAGCACGATCTGCAGATTCGGGATCTTGCGATGAAGAAATTAACACCGGACAACGTCCTCAACAACCTCGACCTTGTCCTCTACCTGCAGTCGTTCAACCTCAAGAAGATCTCGGACGCCCGGCGGACCGGACACGTGGGCGGCGCTCTCACCGGTTGAGCAGTCGCGTCGGGACCGCGAGCTGCTCGACGAGATTCTGCTCGATCTCGGGGAGAAGGAGTTCAAGGAGCTTCCGGAGGAGACGCGGAGGGAGATGTCGTTGTTCATTTGGTCTGGATGCTGCATGCATAAAGACATGAACTCGTTCAAGGGCGGAAACACGGAGATGATGAAGGAGTGGGAGGTCCGCGGGTGGACGCCGCCGGTTGTTCTCGCAAACAAGCAGAATGCAAAGCGGCTGAAGGATGTTCTGGCGCCGGGAGGGAAGCCGTACGAGGAGATGACGGAGGAGGAGCGGGATGCGCTGGAGAATTCGACGCGTGGCGCAGCCAAAGCCCTCAAGATCGCGGGCGCCGTCTTTGCTAATACGAACGAAAATCTCGGCCAGGGCGACGCGTATTCAACCGAGTTCGACGAACGCTTCGCTTCTACGACTACAAATCGATTCGGCTCGTTTGGGCGCGCCGCTTGTCAGCTGCTACGCCGTCTTCCCCAACATCGCGCATTCGTCAAAACGCTCGGTCTTGCAAAATCCTCGACCACCAAGATGACCAATATCGAGCTCAACCTCGAGCGCGCGTTGGACGATATCCCAACCATCACCGAAATGTGCGCCATGGCGATCTACTCCGTAATAATCGCTATTCCGTACGACCGCATCGTCCGCGGGACCGACGAGAACGGTGAAACCCCCAATGCGCTCAGCATCGACCTCCTCGAACTCCATCGCGAGGTCCACGCACATATTGATTCGATAATCGACGACCCCGACCTCATCTTCGGCCGCGACGCGACGGCCGAATGCATGTCACTCGATAGCCGTCCGTGGAGCAAGAAGGATGCAGAGGCGATGAGCGCGGTCTTCGAGCTCGCGCCAACGCTCCCGAATCTGGTGGACATCACGATCGCCTTCTTCCGCGGTTCACTGGCGACGTGGCACCGCTTCTGCGCTGAGTTCGCGCCGGGAGGGACGATTGACGAGGCGACGGAGGACGAGAGAGACCGATCGTGGCGGCCCGCAACCAACTGCGTGAACGAGGGGCGGCTAGCGGACTTCAAGGTCAAGAAGCGCAACAAGCCGACGCTCACGCTGCACGCCTATAACGCAGAAGCGATGTTCTCTGCCAACCGGACGATTGAATTCATGAATGCGTTGTTCGACGAGGACGACTATCTGTTTATCATGCGCGAGGCACGGAAATTGGACGCGAGCGGGCTGGAGCAGCGGCGGAAGGCGGCGCAGAGGGAATTCCGAGAGAGGTTGGTGGAGAGGAATCGGTTGAAGGAGGCGGAGAAGGCGGAGCGGGCTGCGGAACGCAACGCGAAGCTTAGCGCGATTGTATTAATTCCGGACGCATCGGCGCTCGACCGCGCTCCTCCTGGCGAGAAGAAATGGGTGGGAAAGCTGTACGACGAGCAGCTTGACGCACTGAAGGAGCGGAACGTCGAGATTAGCCCCGCACGGTCGTCGCTCAAGGTCCCGGAGAAATTGGCGGCGCTGCGGTCTTACATCCCGCGGTACGCGCAGGAGATACAGACACTGGGTTTGAAGTACGGGGACGTGCTACCGAAGGTGCTCAAGGCTCGGAGGGCCAAAGACGATGTTATTGGAGGGCATGCTGACGAGGAGGACGCGGAAATCCGCGATAGAGGCGATTAACAGCGTTTTATAGCGTACTAATTCAGAAACCAGTATTATTTTTTGTAGAATCTGTATTTTTAGCCTAATTAAAGAGTAGTTTTACCTTATGGCTAAGCGGTGGCGAGGGTGGATGGACGGGGAGTGGCCCCGGACACGAACGCGGGTGGCGGTGCAGTGGGAATGGGCCGTCACAGACTCGTCAAATGCCGGGCCCCACGATAATCGCCCCCGGCTACCTCCCCACCCAGTGAAATGCAGCCATCTTTTTCTGCTCCAAAGTGTACGCTGACGGACAAGTGGGGTATACGACGATAGGACCGCCGTTGCACGACGCCGAAACGCCCAACCCCCGGTCGCCCGCTCGCGTGCTCTCATCTAGATCTAGCGCACATGGTCATGGCATTCAATCCCCGCTACCTACGCCGGATGCAACCGGACGAAGATTGCAGCAGCGAACCTAATGCGGATACTCGATCGCGAATTGTACATGCCGACTACCGGACCCCGAGGGCATGTGCTTGCGGCTTATTGCGACGCGACGCGCTTCCTTGTGACGCCTTTCTAAAATCCCCCCACGCTGCCCAGTCTGTATTGGAGCCCGAGTGTGTTCGCCAGATATCATAAGAAGCGGAGGGGACGCGGCTGATCCTCGCGGACCCGCTCACCACTCCCCCCTTCCGACCACCATGGCCTCCGAGTCTGCGACCCCGGCGCCGCTGCCTGATGTACGACTTCTGTGAGCCCGCCTTTCGCTTCATCGACCCTTGACTGATGTTTCCGCGCAGGTTTGGGCCGATGCTCATGTACGTACCACGCGCTATGCGCGCCGCGTCGGCGCGCTGACGGACGAGCAGCGGAGTCTTCCTCAACATGATACTGTACGGGGTGCTCATCATGCAGGTGCGCCTCTCCTGCTCTATGATCCGCTGCTTTGTATTGACGCCGCCGCGCCGTAGGTGCTCACCTACTTCCAATTCTACCGGTGAGTCGTCCGTTTCCGGCGGCTTGGATCGGCGTGCTTGAACAGAGTGCAGCACGTACGTTTTCGTGCTTCGGTTGCTGCGTCCTAGCTAATCGAATGCTGTAGGGACGCGCGGTGGATGAAGATATTCGTATGTGGCGGCGGCGTCCGTATCCCGCGTCTCGCTAACTTATGCCTCCCAGGTCTTTTTCCTGTTCGTTGTCGAGTCCGCCAACACGGTATTCGATATGGCGTTCATGTTCGAGCCGCTCATTTTGCACTACGGCCAAAAGCCGAACTTGTTCCCCCACTTGTGCGTTATCGCGAACCCTCTGGTCTCGGAATTCTCGCTGAATCGACACGCGCAGTCTTTCTTACCCGTGCGTTAGGCTAAGCGAGCGAAGAATTCAACTAACAGCCTGTCCGCGGACGTACAGAGCCTCTCCTCGTTGTACGTCCTTGCCATGGCCGCGAGATATGTCTCTCAATCCGGATGCAGGTCGCGGTCTCGGCGCCGATTCAGCTCTTCTTCGCCTGGCGTATCAGGTCTCTCACCAAGTCCTGGTGGATCCCGGCCGTCGTCGCTGCTCTCGCGCTTGCCTCCGCCGCCGGCGGCATCTGGACCTCCGGTACCTCGTTCCCTCCCTCTCCTCGTTTTCCGACCTAACTCGCACGCAGTCGACATCCACATCTTCAAGACGTTCGCCAGCAAGCCCAAGCTGCACAACAGCGCCCTGCTGTGGTTCCTCTCGGCTTGCGTCGCGGACGTGTTGATTACCGCGTCCCTCGTCTTCAGCTTGGTGCGTGTCCTGCTTCACGTCGTCTGTTCTTTCCTTACGCTCCACGTGCAGTCCAAGCGCAAGACTGGGTTCTCGGGGACGGACGGCGTTATTGACAAGATCATCCGGAGTACGTCTGTTTTCTCCTCGACGCATCGGGGCTAACGTCGGTGGCAGTGACGATCCAGACGGGCCTCATCACCGCCGTCTTCAGTATTATGGAGGTCATCTCGTTCATGACGCTCCCCAAGATGGCTATGTGCGTATTTCTTAGCTTCCCGCTCACCCAGCAATGAACAACTCGATTAGCAACTTTGTCTTCGACATTGCGCTCACGAAGCTCTACGCCAACTGCCTCCTCTCGACGCTCAATGCGCGCCACGCGCTCAACACCTCTTCCATGAGCGGCGGCGTCTCCGAGAATAGACGTAACAACTCGCATGGCTTTGTCGGTAACGGTGGCCCTGCGACGACGCCGTCTGGACGGAGAAATGTGCGCCGGCCTTCCCTCTCTCGTGGCGTTTCGCTAATCCTTTGTCCGAACTCTAGGGCGAAGCCTACGTCGACAACGGGGTACGTTGCGCCCCATTAATTTCCTTTGTTCGTTCGCTGACGAAGAGATCCAGGCCCGCCATGCCAACAGCAGCGCCGTTTATGAGCTCGAGACGCAGAAGGCGTTCGAGGGCTACGATGTCGAGAATGGATACGGGCGCGCGCCGGAGCAATACGGTATCCAGGTTACAAAGGTGCGTTTCCTTGCTTGTACTTGTGCGCCGTATCATCTGACCACTCTCTTTTGCAGATCGTAGAGCGCGTCAAGGACCCGGTCCCGCACCCGTATACCCAGTAAGCTGTAGCCGTAGAAGGCGGGCGACGAAACGAATCGACGATCGTTCTTTATTCAGTCAGTCAAATATTTGGGTTGCATCTTGTGTATTGGGTTGTAGGTAGTCTAAATGTTGTGCTCAGTCGAGTTTTGCGTCCTGACTCTTTGTAAAAATTGGCGGCGGTGGTGACGCATATGTAGAATGGAATGTGCGCTTTGTTCCCTGTTGAACCCTCGCCAGATAAGAAAAATGTGCGAGCGCCGAGCTGACGAGCCAGGGGAAGGATCCGCGAGCTCGGCGGCGGCTGCAATCGCACAGGCAAAAGCTTAAGCCACTTGCTACATTTTCTGATTCTACTTGGATCGCTTGTTGGTTCTCGTTGCACACGATTGATTCTGACCTTGTGGTGTTTCCGCTACTATGCGCACAGAAACAAAGCCTGCAGTGGTCTACCTTACAGCTCGATACGCATTACGGATATTGTGCGCAACGGAGGCGCCCGAGCCCATGGGAAGTAGATCTCCGTTTGTTTGACGGGAAGTGTTCATGTGGACAAATCTTGGGAACATTGCCGGACATGGAACGGGCTTCACATGGAGCGCGACTGAGCGCACCAAGGACGCATGCCGCGTCGCGGACGCTACTCCGGCGTATTCAAATTGTAACTCAGAACAAAGCACTTGAACCTCTGTAAAACCTGGAGTTTTAAGAGAGAAAAAAATACTCCTCGGCGACCAGTGCTCCAGACGGGCTAGGCTGTTCGTTCCTTGCCCTGTAGCCGGTGTCGGATTTGTGCAGATGGTCGAGGAGTTCCGGGGGACGGGTGACAAAGGTTTGCCTCTCACGATGAGCTTCTGCGCGATATATAGCCAGTATGGAGCCGGCAGGCCCACCCGTTGCTTCTCCCCGCCATGGCCACCCTGGAAAAGACTCCGTCGCGCGCCTCGTCCGACCCCGAAAAGAACGTCGTTGATTCTGCGAGCAGCGACGCCGGCACAGAGTCTCCCGTTGTCGACAACCCCGCTCTCGAGGGCAGGGTCTGGCGGAAGCTCGACGTCTGGGTTCTCCCCGTCGTCACCCTCTTCTATCTTCTCTCTTTCTTGGTGCGGTCGACGCGTGCTTGCTTTCTGCTCGACTTAACGCGCCGGTAGGATCGTACCAACATCGGCAATGCAAAGGTCGCGGGGCTCATGACCCAGCTAAAACTGACCCCGAACCAATACTCCATCGCCCTAACGATTACCTATGTGCCCTACATCGCAGCGGAGCTGCCGTCGAACCTGCTGCTCAAGGTTTGTGTCTCGTTGACGGTGTTGCGCGTCTGCTAACCGCGGCGCAGCGCGTCGGCCCAAACCTCATGCTTCCGACGATGATAACTCTCTGGGGCGTCGTTACGACCGCTCAGGGCGCGGTTACGACATACGGCGGTCTTCTCGCATGCCGATTCTTCCTCGGTTTGCTGGAGGGTGCGTCCCGATTCCCTCTTGTAGCTGTCTGGCTGAGCGGTCCCAGGTGGCGTCTTCCCCGGCCTCGTTCTTTACCTCTCGTTCTTTTACCCTAGGATGCGCCTGCAAACTAGGATCGCAACCTTCTTCTCCGCTGCTTCGCTGTCGGGCGCCTTCGGTGGCCTCATCGCGTACGGCATCACCATGAACCTCAACGGCGCAAAGGGACACCGCGCCTGGCAATGGATCTTCATTATCGAGGTACGTGCTGCCGTCGTTGTCGTTTTTCCTGCCCGGCTGACGGCTCTAGGGTGTCATTACCATCTTCATCGGCTTGGTCTCGTTCGGCTTCATGCCCTCGTCGCCTGACCATGCCCGCTTCCTCGACGCGGAGGAGAAGGCGTACATCAAGGCCAAGCTGAAGGAGGACGGCGCCATTGCGGACGAGATCAACGATTCGTTTAGCTGGGGCGAGGTCGTCAAGGCCTTCGCCTCCGTCCAGGTCCTCCTCGTCGGCGTTATCTTCTTCATGAGCGGCGTCGTCCTCTACTCGCTCGCGTACTTCACCCCCTCGATTATCGCGTCTCTCGGCTACACCGCGGCGAAGGCTCAGCTCATGAGTGTGCCCCCGTTCTCCGTTGCTTTCGTTTGTACGTGCTGTTCCTTTGGTATCTGTGCCCGACTAGCGTCCTTCCAGTGACCATGATCACCTCGTGCATCGCCGACAAGAAGCAATGCCGCGGCGCCGTCACCGCGTTCGCGTCCATCCTCTGCACGGCCGGATTCGCCATGTTCCTCGGGTCGACCAACCGCCACGTCCAATACGGCTCGCTCTTCCTCGCGATCCCGGGCACGTACCTCATGGCTCCGGCGCTCTCCGCGTGGAACGCGAACAACTCGGCGCCCTACACGCGCCGCGCGACGGCCATCGCCATCGGGTTCATCATGACCAACTCGGGCGGCATCCTCGCGACCTGGCTGCTCGGCGCGCTCTCCCCCGCGCCGCGCTACACCATGGCCACCAAGCTCCTCCTCTCGTTCTCGATCCTCATGGGCGCGTTCGCCCTCGTCAACATCGCGTATTTGGCCGCGCAGAACAAGGCCAAGGCTGTGAAGCGCCAGACGACGACGCGGATGGAGGAGGAGCGCGGGTTGGGCGATAAGAGCGCTTGGTTTGTGTATAGTTTATGAGTGGTATTTCTTTGGGATATACTATACTTTTCCTGTGGTCGCTCGTTTCTCTGTCTTTGGCTTGCTTGCCCTCCGAGTCTAGTGGAAATCACGGTCATTCTGCGCTGGGTGGATCCTCGTGCGTGTATTGCCGAGGCATCGCGGCTGAGCAAATTTTTTTGAATTGCACCCACCTGAATCTTATCCGCAAGCGAGACGGGATGCGACCTTCGGGCAGCGAGAGTGCACCGAGTTGGAGCGCCCACACAGCGGTGGCGCGGGACCAAATACCGAGTTTGCTTAGTTTTAGCCTTGAGCTTTTGAGGGGGCGGGGCGGGTTCTGGGATTCGGGTGAGCTTTATGCCGAACGGACACCGGAAACGACACTTTTGTCTGGGAAAGAATCAGGATAATTCGATATACTGTACGCATGTGCGGCGGCGTTTGTGCCTGCCCGGCGCTGGTCTGGACTGCGGCGTGAGGTAGTCATGGACGTGTGAGCACCCCCCCTCTGACACCTTCCTTATACGGCTCGCCTTCCTTATTGGGACGGGTCGGCGCGTCTTTTACAACGCAAAATCCGCAAATATTTTTGCAGGGGCTGCTTCTACTCGGTGCCCATGGTGCCTTGTAACCGTTGCAAGGCTTACTTTGGCTTCTGGCCGCTGTTCTGCAACGGAACGGTTAGCCGAGCCTTCCCAATCGGGCATCCCTTCCAAATGGGGAAGGAGGGGGGGGGTGCTCACACGTCCAAGACTCTCTCCCTCCGCGTGAACGACTGTCTTCACATAGCGGGATAGAGTCTTGTCCACGAGAATAGGCGTGAGGGACCCACCGCCGATGCGACACACGCGCGAAAGTTCACGACAGACGACGAGCAGGACGCTTCCGATGGGCACTTGGATGGGCACCTACTTACAACCACAGTCGAAACTTCCCAACCCGGACAAGAACCCATGTGCGGATGCGATCACGGCGATTTGGTGTCGAGGGAATGCTTCGAATTCTCTGTGGGCGTTACCATGAGGGAGAGGAGTGCTGCTGGTGGTCTAGACTCTAGACTATCAAGCGGCAGTAGTCGTTGGTAGCCTTCGATATCGGATTTCGGCGTCGTTACAGTTTAGGGTAGGCACATGCGTGTGCATCTTGAGAGAAGGCAGAACAGTGCGATCAGTTGCGCCGCAAGCTTCAAGGAGATCTCGGGCAGCCTTGAAGAGTGGGAAGAACGCACCCGACAGAACACAGCATCGTCGAGGAAGGCCGCGTGAGCGCCCTGGGCGTAACGGCGTTCGGCATATTTTGGAAGCCGAGCAACCATGTTCTCGCTGCCATACTTCGGGCCTATTTACTGGTAATACCCCAGAACTCATCCGCGACGAACTCCCACACCTTCTGAGGTCTATTGTAATTGTCGAACGTGAACTGGTACTTCTGCGAGAACTTCAATGATCTACAGACCATCAAACAAAGAAAGCCCACCTTTGTACCCGGAACATAGACATACTCCAGAATCTCAAACTGCGTGTCGTTAAACGGTATGGCATTGCGCACATGCAGCGTGAACGTAGCCTGGATAGGCAAGGGCCGCGGCGCCGTTGGGTCATCTTGCAAACCAGCCGTTTCGAGCTCGAAGAGAATCCCTTCGAGGTCCGCGACGACGCCGTCCTTGACTCCTCCCGTCACCGGACTAACAACTGCATCGGGCGTGCCACCGAATACGGCGCTGCGCACGCCATGCCGCTGGACGAAGTATGACGTGACGCCAGAACAGGCGGAGCCGCAGATGCTGTTCGAGACAAAGGCGATGTTCTCTGCGGCAAAGGGCGGCGCGGTGAAAGCAGTAAAGCGGCTCGAGTCGTCGCCAAAGTCGTCAATGATTTCATGGGAGAACGCATCTTGTATACCGTTGATGACTTGCGGGACGGGAGGATCCATGAATTGCGAGTTGTTCTGCAGAAGAACATAGTCTAGCATGTCAGTTAGTTGGATCTGCATATTTTAGGGCCCAGACGTACTGGCATCCCGGTAAAGCCCGTAGAAGAAGCTCGAATCCGAGTTCTGTGTCTGTGCCGCCACGTCCGAGAGTCGTCTGATTAGATCCGACACGCGAGCAGCTCCTCTGAAAGCAGGGAAGAGATCCTGCGGCCACAGAGTCCAGATCGCGGTACCCTCTGCCGCGGTAAACCCTCCCCGATTGCCGGAGACGTCGATGAGGATATGTTCGACTCCAGCCTGCTTGAGACTGGCCAAGCCGGTGTTGAGAGTTTTGATGAAGCCGAGCAGGTAGTCGAGCTCTTCGGTATCGTCTTGCGGCTCAAATTGCTCAAAGTAAACGACACCGACTTCGGGATGATCTGCGAGGCGGTAGATGTCGAGCGTGATAAAGTGCCCGAAGGAATCGACTGGGAGGGAATTTCAGCTGGCGCTCGAGAGATGAAGGGAACTTACGCGTCGGCTCGATAGGGTTCGAAGATGGGGTAGCCCCAGTCACTGCGAGCTTCCGCGTCTTCTCTTGCGAGTCGGGAGCGACGACACTCTTGTGTTTGGGAACATTCAGGGACGTAATCAGACTCTCTGCCTTCCGCGTCTCCAGCGTCCTTCGCCTCGCGCTCGGAGCATCGGCCAGACACGTCTCCGCAATGAAACTGGCTGTTGAATTCCCATCTGCGACGAACATAGCCGCCCACGGAATCGTAACCGACACAGGCGCACCCCCGTTCATAGGCTGGAGTCGCAGGCGGACCACATCCTCTCCGGGGTAGATCGGACGGCGCGCCATCCGACCGAGATCCTGCGTATAGACGCTGGTGGTCGTGTCCACGGAGTACCGCGTCATGAGACGCAGGTACCGCGTGTTGAGGTCCTCGAAGCCCGCGACGATGCCTTTGAAGAGGCTGGACTCGTCTGCAAGGTCGACGAGGAATTTGCTCGCCTCGACGCCGTTGATGGTGAGGATCCGTGCACCGTCCAGGGGCCGAACGTGGACGCCGAGGCTCTCGTAGTAGCTCTCCATTCCTGGGCGGTCTTCAACGTTGGGAAAGTCGTAGTTGGCGAGGAAGATTGGGTGGGCGACTTTGTCGGTTGGGCTCTGTGCGAGGGTTGCGATGGAGAAGGGAAGATTGTATGTGAATGTGCGCGTGCAGGACGGTGCAAAGGATGTATGTCCGTCCGCTTCCCGGTTGAAAGCTGCATAGGAAGAGTTCAGCAGTACGCCTCGCGTTAGCTGTAAACTGCACCATCCCCGATAGCCATGTTGAAATCCCAGTCGGTCGGATATCCCGTGCCGGAAGTCTTACTGCGGACGCTCTCGAGAGTCGCCCGCACATTGACGTGGTGAGGAATGAGCGGGTTCGGCGAGTCGATGAAGTACGTCTCGAGGGAATAGAAGCTCAAAGCTTTGATGACCGAGTCGATAACGCTCTGGCTGCGGGTCTTGTCGAACGGGACGTTAAGCTCGCAGGCATGTGCGACGGTGCTGGACACCCATCCGCCTGTTGTCGCCGCCGTACATGGATCGCTGCAGGTTGTCAGCATCGATAATATACCGCTAAGGACAAGATAACGTACCTAGGCCGGGTGGCCGCGTTTGCGATGTGAGCGCTGATGAAAATTCCGAGGAGCCCTGAAAGAAGCATGCTGGGATGTGCTGATGAGCCGTACAAGAGTGCCTTTTATGCTGCGGTCGTCGCTGGACACTGCGTCAGATTCCTGTCCAGCGCCCTGTCCCGCCCATCGTTCCTACAAGTCTCTCAATGTCGGGATCTACATCTAGCTAGCCGCGCCCACGTCGCCGCTGGATGTCGAGGCTAGTCTATGCCTTCGTGGCTTGTCGGTCTGCGACGGAATGTAGCACGAATTGTCCAAACTCAATGCAGTCCACATTTTCCGTGACATGACCGCATTAGCGAGGCGGGAGTATTCATAACCTTAGCTGCAACGACAAGGGGCGCGAGTTTGGTATTCGTAGAACAAATTGCAAGTGGCGCAGTTCCAGTCTTGCCGGTTTGAAACTTGAAAGTGAGATGGACACATGCAGCTCGCCCGAACGACCTGGTTACAAGCCAACGACTCAGAAGTAGGCACTGGATATCTTGCTTGTCGTTTGTTCGTTTCGTCGACTGATCTTAAAGTCTACCTTCTCGGAACGAGCACCCACACACCCAGCATGACGCCCAACATCGCGACAATTCTAGCACGTTAGCCCACACGCTCGAGCAAAGCAGGAAAAACGCACACAGGCTGCACCACACCCACCCCCTTCCCACCTGCCCCGGCAATCGCGCCGGTGATAAACGGAACCCCCGCCGCGCCGGCCGTGGAGACTCCCGCCATCCAGCCGATGATGCCCGTGAGCAGCCCGTCGCCGGAAGGGAAGAGGCGCCCGGCGTGGTTGACGGCAATGGGGTAGAGTGGGCCGAGGAAGAGGCCGACGAGTGAGACGGCGGTGGCGCCGACGGGGATGGAGGGAACGAGCCAGGTGATTAGTTGGAGGCTGGGGAAGCAGGCGGGCGGTTAGTATGCAGGGAGAGGGAAGAGGAATATGACGGGATGCACCCAAGAGCGAGGATGGTGTAAAGGAAGACGGCGCGGTATTCGCCGAGCTGTGGGGGAGGTGGGTTGGTGCTTGCGGGAGGATTCTGGATGGATAGCACTGACGAGGCGGTTTATAGGCAGGAGGACGATCCGGCCGAGCGTCAGCCCACCAAAAAATCCTGAGGCGATGTACCCCGCCGACGGCCCTGCGCCGCGCACGGTAATCATGAACGAAACGATCCAACCTTCACGACTCGTCAATTTGCAACGAAATCTGCAGTTTAGGCGAGAAGGAGATACCTCCAATTGTCACCTCGATGCCGACGTAGACGAGCAAGAACGCGGCGAGCGCGTGGACTGCGGGTTTGGCCATGATCTGGCGGAAGTTGCTGCGCTTCTTTGTCCCGGGATCCGCCTCCATTTTCGGTGGGGGGACTTGCCCGACCCACGCAAGGCATTCTGCAGGGGGAGAGGATAAGCACCGAGTAGGCTGTGAGATGTACCCACCCTCCTGCCGCTTTCCCTTAAACACCCATGCGAGAACCGCGGTGTTGAGCGTTGTTAGCCCGGCGGTGGTGATGAAATGGTATGCCCAGCGGTTGTGAGCGATGAACTCTTCACGAGCGAACTGTGTGGCGACAAGCGGGGATACGAGCGCGCCTGGAGGAGTGAGAACGAACAATTTATTTGGCGGGAGAGCGACCGCACCTGCGCCATACGCTGTAGGACGAAGTTGACGTCAAGCAGGGCAAAATCTTGCGGTCATTCACCTGCATGAATGATCGCCATAGGCGTTCCGGCGTGGTTGGATGCGAGGGAAGCGACGTAGCCGTTGCTTTGCGAGTCTTGCATCGCGCTGCCAAAGCCTGATATTGTGCGAGCTAGGACAAATACCGGGAATGGAAGATGAGGAGCTTGAAGCGCGAAACCGAGTATTTGGCAGAATGAACCTCGCGCAGAGTGAGTGGCCGGGAGAAGAAGGAAGGTCGGGGGGCGAACCTAGTAGCATCAACTAGAGTCGTGTCAGCTGCGAGAGTGATATTTATTGCAGACCGACCTTGCCGAAGCCGTACTTGGAATCGAGCACTACGTTTGAGACGGATCCGACGAACGAGCCCTGACCAAAATCTGAGCAGACCTTCGGCGTTCATCGGCCGAACTCACCGTACAACCGAATACGAAAATGAGCGAAAGGACAGTATAGCCGACCTAGACGGTGTAAGAAATCGCAGCGGATTAAGCAAGGCAGGCACCCCGTACGACTCCTGTATGCGGAGTAGCAGTGGCCCGGTGCTCCCATCGTTCCATCCGAGCAGAAAGAGGATCCAAGCAATGGTTGAGACCTGGACCCGCTCCGTGCGCCGCTGGGCTTTTGTTTGTGGAGGCGGAGAGACGGGGAGGGATGGCTGCTCGCTGAGGACTGCATTCTCTGCATCCTTTTCGACGACGGGGCTTTGGGGTGGTGACGGAGCGGAGGAAGCAGGCATACGCCAAGGCTGATCCGTCGGCAATTTGACTCGTGGCCTACCTCGGCCCGCCTACCCGAGAGGTTGCCATTCGGATTTTCAAACAACCGCACTGTGTCTGGTTCAAGCTGAACAGAAAATTACCGCTTTACACCTGCTTCGATGACTGATGCCCAGTCCTTCGTCGCCTCCCAATTTCACTAGGCCGATTCAGAAATAAAAGGGAGCCCTTTTTTAGATTTAAATGTTGTAAATAATGGCACAATTATGGGCTGCCCCTTTTTACACCCATATTTCAAATAAATAATGGCCCTCTATTATTGCCCAGATTGTATGAAAATAAAGTCTAGCAACTGGGCCCTTTAAAGGAATGAATTATGGTTTGGCAAAATGGTCACCTTTTTGGGCCAAGAAATGAGACCAAAAGTGGACCCATATTTGAGCCCATTAAGCACAACAATAAGGGTCCCAGATTTGGGCCCATTTCTTTCACAAAAAGGGGAGAAATATGGAGCCCATATTGCTAGTGAATAAGGGCCCAAATATTGGAGCCACTATTTAAAGGAAATAATGCCCCCATATTTTTAGCGGCCGCGAAGCGGCCGAGGGCCGACGCGAGGGGCCGAGTATGATTTGTGCCGAAAAAAAAGCGCACGAGACGGGATTCGAACTGAGGACCCACAGAAAGCGCGGAAGGAGATATAACCATTACACAAAGTAGACATTGAATATTGAAGTACAGGGCCATATATATTCGCCAACTTCATGTTCTATTTTACGTAGTCAACTAAATACCGTCAAATACCATCTAGCCATGCCATAGATAGATGTGGTTAACTTATTCACAATATATCTTACCGAATCGGCGTACGTCTTATCTCATCGGCCGATAACTGTCCACTAACGCACTTATCGGCCGATAAGATTCATCCTGGCCGATAGGATGAATCTTATCGGCCGATTAGATCCTGAATCTCATTGGCCGAGTAGCCATCACGGAACGGAGAATGGAAGCTGGAAGCTGCGCAGTTCAAACTTGACACTAACAGTCATAACCAAACTCCGAATCCCTCTGTCCCCACACGCGGCCATTCCGCGCATATGTTATACATTGCGCAAGAAGACATAAGCTCCTTGCGCCACAACCATGCCCCGCTCTCAGTCTAAATGTGGACAATTCCATCGAAAACCACCGACTCTCGATTACGCAGCTCGAGCCGGGTCCGAAGGATCTCAGTACAACCCAAGTGAAGACGATGGAGTATCCGAGGACGATGACGAGTCAGATTACGTGCTGAGCGATGTCGAGGAGCTCGGGGGCGACGAGTTGGCGGGTGATGATGAAAAGGAAGAGCAATACGACTTGGAGGAAGAGGAAGACGAGCTGGACGACGACGACGACACCAATAGGGCCGTAGTTCGCGTTGGAGCGAGAGCTGGTCGCCCAGACGGCCTCAGCGATTTGGAGTGGTTTCGACTTGACCGCAAACGGACGAAATCGCAACCATATGGCCGCTAAGCGATTGTGAGTTCTCTTTCAGCTCTGAGTTCTTGTCATTGATTCGCCTCACCAGCCCTGGCTCGCAACCAGAGGCCGGACCTCGCATGGCAGCGCTGCGCGCGAAACGCAAGCGAGAGGGTGGGGACGAGCTCCAATGGACTAAAGAAATCCGCTTGGTTTATCGTGCAAGGCTACATAAAAGGTGCGTGGTGGTCTCTAATCTCGTCTTCTTATTAAATGTGGGCGATAGAAAGAAGCTTGGACTCCCGCCTGTTAAGCATGGCCGAAAAATATACGACGACCACGATGATCCATTCGAATCTCCCCCGGAAGAAGCGGCGTCTCAGGTTGCACGACCAAAGTCCGGAACAACAGTGCGTTCTTGTGGTTTTGTGCGCATGTCCACTAACACGCATTCTAGGCTGATTGCGCAGTCGCCCAAGAGAAACCCACCGCAGGCATCTTCGTCCCAAGCAAAGTCTCGCATTCGTCTCCGGAAATTGAAGAGTACGAGGCGCAGCCGCCCCTTCAGATAAGCCACCCGCCACCTGCTGCTGCATCATCCGCGCAGGATATGGACCGCCACTGTGGACTTGGAGAGCGCTGTAGCTCTGGATTCGGTGAACGTATGCCTAGGAGTGTACGCCTCGTGCACATCAGCATGAAGGGGTGGTATTCGCGGTGGGACCCTTTCCTCGACATCGAGGGAAACCGATTCCGCTCGCGGCATGTCCGCCAATGCCGTTGCTATGTCCGCGAGACTTGGAGCGCTTCAAGAAGAAGCTCTGGGACCACCAGCATGTCCCCGACATTCTCAACACCCTCTACTCCGACGACGAAGAAATGTATGTCATTAATATTGCGCAAAACAGTCATGTCCACTAACACGCAATCCAGGCAGATCGCGCAGTCACCCGAGAGACTATCTCCGCAGTCATCTTCGTTCCAAGCTAGGTCTCGCAAATTGTCTTCAGAAGTCGAGGAGGAGGACGAGGAGCAGTCGCCGCCGCCCCCCCCCCGAAGGTCTCTTCGGACGCGCAACCCACCAGCTTCTACGGCCTCTGCGCCAAATATCGGTCGTCACTGCGGAAATGCTTCGCAGGCGTCCTCGTCCCAACTCAAGTCTCGCAAATCGGCTCCAGAAGTCGGGAGGACGAGGAGCAGAACGAGGAGCAGCCGCTGACGCCGCCGCCGCCGCTGCCGCCGCCGCCGCCGCCAACGCCGCCTGTTTCGCAGGCGTCTTCTGTTCCAACTCAAATCTCGCAAATCGGCTCCAGAAGTCGAGGAGGACGAGGAGCAGGACGAGGAGCAGCCGCGCTGACGCCGCTGCTGCTGCCCGACGCCGCCGCCCGCCGCCGCCAACGCCGCCTGTTTCGCAGGCGTCTTCGTCCCGACTCAAGTCTCGCAAATCGGCTCCAGAAGTCAAGGACGAGGAGCAGCCGCTGCCGCTGCCGATGGCTCTTCAGACGCACAAGCCGCCACCAGCCACCGCGCAGGGTCGCCACTGCGGACTTGGAGAGCGTTGCAGCTTTGGCTTCGGCCACCATTTGCCGCGGAATCTTCCCCTCTTGCGCATCAGCATGAAGGATTGGTATTCGCACCAGGATCCCTTCCTCGACATCGAGGGTAACCAGATTACGCTCGCCGCATGTCCCCCAATGATGTCGCTTTGTCCAAAAGATGCAGAGAAGTACAAGAGGAAGCTCTGGGACTACCGGCATGTCCCCGACATCCTCAACACCCTGTACCTCGACGACAAAGAAACGTGTGTCGCTGTTAACCACACCATATCCACCTACTAACAAATCCTTTTAGCGACATCTCTTCTCCCTCGCCGCAACCCTCCAGCATGAGATTGCCCACGCCCGGACTCCCGCTGCGCCCATCGACAACCAAGCCGACTAGACCTCCTTGGTTAGCGTCGCAATTCAATCGGTGCGAGCTGGGGGACAAATGTGTGCTTGGATTCGGTGGCCAGATGCCGGACGGACAGAGCCTTCGGGTACTGCCTGTCGATGACTATATTGCAAGACGGATTGTCAAGGACAGCGACGGCAGGCCGCTCACGGCTGCTCCCAGTCTTCCCGCCATGTGCTTTGAATGCTACAAGGTCTTCCTCAAAAGTTCCTGCAGAAGAGACGCGTCAATGGCATCATGGACACCCTCTTCGAGCCGGAGTTTGAGGATGTTTTCGATGTAGCTGAGCCGGGCGAGAAGACCATCGATCTGCGTCTCGGTATGAGCTCGGCCGATGTCGCTGCGTATCGCGATATGCCCCATTACGACGCGCGCTTTGACCCAGCTTTGTTCAAGCTCAAGTCCGTCGACCAAGCTGGCGAACAGCTGTGGCTCGGAACTTTGTCCGAAACAAGCTGGTGGTGGGTAGAGCAGACGCCCTGGGGAGAGGCAGAGTACAAGGAGCGGGAGGCGGTCGCGGCGGGGATTTGGTGGAGCAGCTGGCAGACGAGCAGCGGCGGGGTCATCGTCGGGATCCACATCTCAGAATCGGACTACGAGAAAGAGATTCTGCGGCGTATGGAGCAACGAATCGCTGCGAAAGCAAGGGACGAGAAGGAGAGAACGGCACCGAATGCAACAAAACGACGGGTGCGATTTAATCATATTATCGACGTAGCTAAGAAGGAAGATGTAAAGCGCGAATCACTGTAATACTAGAATGACACGTCCACTAACACCCACAAGCGGTGATTGAATTGGGAAACATGAGACCACTAACACGCAACTTGGTGAACATTGAGCAAACATTTATAAACGCTCTTTTCGCTATTACAAAAGCTGTCCTACTCCACCGATGCAAAGTTCTGGTACACGAAAGCCAGCGCCCGCGCAAAGGACAATCATCTGGACAACCAGCACGAACGTCTCGATGGCCCGAGCGGCAAAGCGGCGCGCAGTCTTCTTCTTGCAGTAAACGAAGATGCCGTTGACCGCGGTGAGCTCGCGGGACTTGGCGGCGAAGATGTATGGGACGCCGCCCGATGTCACCGGTCTACGTTCAGTTAGCAGCATGTTTGTTAAAGAACAAATTGACCTACCTCGACTGTTTGCACCCATTCACTCACGTCGACTTTCAGCCGGGAGAGGACCTCCTGGCTCCGCCCGGTCATGAACGTAGGCCACTCCGTGGTCGCTTCCGCTGACAATTGTTTTGCAACCATCCCCGATACTGACTTGGCGGACGCGGCGGCTTTTCTTCATCGGCACGGGAAAGCTTTTGACGAGCTCGCGCTCCTTGATCTTGAACAGGTGAACGCCCGTACTAGGGTCGTTAATGCAAAGAATCCCGTTGGCCACGTCTATAGCAACAGCACCACTACCAAGTCCTGTTAGCCTATTGTATATACTGAAGCGCTCAACGTACATGCGACACCCAAGGTTCCAAGCTTCAGTTGCAGAGGGAACACGATTGCCACGCACGGAATATCTGTTAAGCGAATCAACGAGAGCAACAGCAGCTGGCCGGGACACTAACACTCGGCCACAGTGAAGGCCAAACGCCAGCAACTCGCGTTCATTGCCCCGCATCACCCCAAATTCGACGGCGGACGGCGTGCACTTGGGGATGGTAGTCGAGAAGACCTCAGTCAAGACCATGCCCGTCGAGAGGGTATAGAGCTGCAAAACCCCGCCGCGGTGACAGACTGCAAGACGATTGGTCATAGGATCGAAGGCGAGGCCGGTAATCTCGGCCGGGTCGACGAGTTCTCGACACCAGAGCTCTTTGAAAACGCGTTTTTTCTAGACGCAGGTGAAATTGAGAAGAAACATCGCGGTTGGACATACCGTGTCCTTGTCGACATCGTCTTTCCAGCAGGAAATGAACCCGCCCTGCGTGCCGATAATGAGAGCCTGGCCGATGTCGTCGTCGTGCTTCACCCATCGCAGTTTCGTCGTCGCGCCGCGGATGTCGGAAGACGCAGGTACGGACACCTCGCGCTTGGAGGCAAGATCCCAAATTTTAGTGCCGTCGGACGCTGTTTCGAGCGCGGCGTTAGAGTCGAGGCCTGCAGGTACGAGGAGCACTGGACGCACCGCCAGTAGCAAGGAATTTTCCATCATCGCGGCAGGCAATGGCGAGGATGGCACCGTTATGGCCTTCGAGTTTAAAGTCGAGCGCGTATTCCATCCAATTACAAGCGTAATACGCGTTGCAAGTTGAGGGGAGTGGTGGTGAACGCGTTGGAGTAGCCTGCGAGGATGAGCGTTTTAAGCAGAGGGCCTTGTCCCAAATGGGTTTACCAAACAAGGGCAAACAAAAAGACCCGGCTATAAGAACAATAACAACAATAACAGCTTGAACAACAACAAGCATGTCCTTCGTCGCGGATGTCCGCGATCCGCCGGCCCCGGTCGTTCTCCTCGTCGCCAACACCGATCTTGCGAAGCCAGGATTCCCCAAGCTCCTCATGCACGAAGATTTGGAGCCCTTCCGAGCCGAACCGGCGGCCAAAGTCCAATTCGAGTGGGACGACGACGACGCTTCCAGCTTTCCCGGCCCACCCAAGGTCCCAGACGCCGCCTCCGAGTCGTCGCTCTCTTCTGTCGAAGAAGCGCCACGTCGCCTTCCACGCGGCGGAGGCATCGCGGCCGGAAAAGCCCCAGCCAAGCGCGCAGCCCAAGTCCACAACGAAGAAGCCAATGAAGGGGCACTCATCCCGGTGCCCAAGGGAGGCGCATCGCGAGTCTCCGTGCCCGAGCTGCGCCGAGCAACTGGCTGGTCGGAGGCGGAACTGAATGAAATCACCGTGAGTGCTTGCTTTCTGTGCTGCATCCACTCATCTAGGCCAGTCTTTTGCTACAAAACTGGCCGAGGCCAACTTCGACCGCTCCCGCTCATTTTCCCGCCAAGATGAGGGTTTCCGCCCTGGTCCGGGCCCGGGTTCGATGGTGGTGACCAAGGCGAGTCCCTCCCTGCTCGACATACTCGCTGCGTATGCTAAACTACTCTAGATGACCAAGAAGTTCCCTCATTTGGCCACGTTCAAGGACTCGTGGCCCGCCGAGACAATCCTCATCAACCTCTGCAAACAGTGGCTTGCGGCGGACAAGAAGACCGCCGAGTGAGAGAGGTGGTCGACGCCGCTGCAAAACTTCGCTCGAAAGTATGTTCCCTCCGCGCCTTTTGACCCAGCTTACCATCCTATCTTCATACAGAGTCGTGCTAGTTAGAATCTTGCGTGTATTGTCGCAGAATAAATCGTTGATTCAGAGACACTAACACACAAAACACGAACCGAAGCAGACGAAGCAAAAAAAGTGCATTGGATGTCTCAGTAGTGTACATTGTATCCTTGTACCGGAAAACTGGAAGCCCAATCCACTGAACTCGAATGTAGCAGCCGAGACGGTCTGGGTCAGATTATGGCGTAGACCGACTTATCCGCGTCTTGGAAATGATGCAGAAATGTGCGAGTGGGTTGAACTGACGATAAAACAGCGTGCGGAAGCGCTGCGACCTGCGGAGTTCACTCTGTTGGTCGAGTGCGTTAGTGACCCAGTCGTGTTCTTACCAATATCGTCCCAGCCGGACGTATCGGCGTCTTGAAAATGATGCAGGTTTGTGCGACATGGCTGGACTGACGGTAATACAGCCTGCGGATAGTCGTGTGCATTGGTGTGGGGTACATGAGCATGTGCTGCGTTTTGTGTTGGCTGATTGCGTTAGTGGTCGAGCTGTTATCGTACCAATATCGTCCCAGCCCGACGGATCCGCGTCTTGAAAATGATGCAGGGTTGTGCGAGAGGGTTAGACTAATTAAACTGACGGTAATATAGCGTGCGGAAGCGCCGCGACCGGCGGAACTCGCTCAAAAGGACCGTCGGGTTTTTAGTGGCACAATTCCAAAAAAAGAAAGACACAGCACACCTCTGGAAACAGTAGAGACATGACCATGGTCCGCCGCACGTAGATTTTGAGCCCGCGCCACTCCTACAGCCGGATTTTGCATCGAATTTTTAGCGAGAATACAAACTTGCTATTGTTGAGCGGCGGTCAAAAATCGATGCAGGCAAGACCATCCTGGCGTACCTGTACCTTGTGAGAGCGACGGGAACGTGCAAAAGGATCCAACCAACGAGCATAATACAGCGTGATAGTCGATTGAGGTGGTGTGGGGTACATGAGCATGTACTTGGTTCTGTGCTGGTCGAGTGCGTTAGTGGCTCACTTGTTTTTCGACCGATATCGTCCCGGTTTCCCCTACCATCTGGCTTGAGTTCCCGCTTGATTTCCGTGGATGGATTCACAAAAGTGGCTTTGGATTTCGTAGCACTACTACATAGTTTAGAGAAGGAACGCGCCCGGTAGTTCCTTCCGCTGCTCAAGGACGGAAAAGAGGCGCAGACCCTTGACAATCTCGTCCTTTGGCTGAGGCTGCCCCAGATTCGACACATTGTGCTGTTGGTGGCAATGGTGGCGGAGAATGCGGCGACGTCCGTGCGGGCACACATCGACGCGGCGACGCCCGTGCGGGCACACATCGATGCGCGGAGCTCCATGAGAGCACAGCGACCGGGCGCGTTGAGCGTCCGGGGCAAGACTAGCGCGTGTCTTGGGCTGACGGCGAGCGTTGGAGGTATGGGGGGAGGCAGAATGCCCGCAGGCGCTTTTGGTGTTCTCCGTCGTACTGGCTGAAGCGGCGATACGTTCAGCGCTGCGATTATCAGCGCGGTGCTCGCCAGCGTCGTCAAGGCGTCCGTCGTGTTGGAGCGCTGTTTCTTCGCTTCGTTTTTTGGCGTAATAAGAAGCCTGCTACCGCGTCAGATATCGTGCTCGCGCAAAGAGGAGACGCGTACGGGAAAAGTGATGCGGTGGATGATTTCGCGCGGCTCCGGGACGCTCTCCAGCGACTTGAGGCTACCGACGGACTGCAAGGGCGAAAGCTAAAGGCCATTAGTTCGAAGCCATGAACGACGAAGATACTTACCTGCTGTTCTTCGATGCTGGTAATATAGTCTTGGACCGACGGCGATTCCTGGCGATGCGTAAGTTACAAAGCAAGGTGGGAGAGAGATGACGAACCGCGTCTCTCTCTGAGAGCCCTAGTACAGTCCGCCATGAAGAGGAGCGGGGATTGCAAGGCGCGGGGAGACCGCGGCACGACGTTGCTCGTAAGCGCGTTTGTACGGATCGCTTTCAGTATGAAGGGGCTGGAGAGATTCATGAGTCAACGCCCTCTCTTTACGCGGGTTAAATGGCGTACCGTAGACAAAAAGACCGAAAATCCTGAACAAATAGTGTGGCGCATGGTCGGCCGATAGAGCGGCGTCGGCTGGTTGACCCAGCGTGGAGATCCCAGCGAGAAAGCCCGCGCTATATTCCGGGCACGGCTCCCGCGTTTAACGCAGGGAGGAACGTTCGGTTGGGAGTAACTTGAGGGTCGTCTTGAGGGTTAGGCGCTGTGACGTCACGCGTGACTCGGCTGCTTGTCGCCACTTCGCCCGAATCTTGCGCTTGTGCGCTCATATTGCTGGCTGCCCATACGTTAAACGTTGGGCGAGCAGTACGAGCGCAAAGTACCGCAGGCCTCCAAGGCGGCGCGCATATCGGCACCTATCGGCGGTCCATCGGCGTCCAATTGTCCGGCACTGAGGCAGCCAATTGTCCGTCTCGCTTCTCTTGCTTTTGTTTAGCTCTATTAATTGTTCTAGAGCCTTTAAAGACCTTTGCTTCACGCAGGGAAGAAACCCATGGACCACTACAACCACGATTGCGTCTGCCGCTTCTGTGTTTCCCACTACTCGAGCAATGGCTTCAGATCCGCCGCATCCTCCACTATCAGTTCGTATTCACCCTCCTTGCTACATTCCACATGCATTAAATGCCCACAGACTCCGAATTCTGTGTCAAATGCGATACTTGTCCAACGTGCGGTGCTCCTCCCCAAGATGCGGCGCCGCCGCCGCCGCCGGAGAAAGAACATACCGTCCCAGCTGCTCCTGCACCCGGTATGCTATGCTACTGTCTGTCCTGCTTTGCTTATTCCGTCTCAGTCCACGCTCCTCGTTACCTGCATCCGGCCATTCTCTTCACGCTTTTCCTACTCCAAGCCCAACTTGAAGGCGGCTGGCGCCACCTTGTAATACCGTACTGCATCTGTATCGTCGTGTTTGCAATGCGTCCCCTGTAATACAATGTTTTGTTGCGCCACCTTATACGCGTGAATGTGCCCTTGTTCCCGACTCGAGTTGGCCAAATCGGGAAGAATACCATCAACCGCCCTTAAAGGCTACAACCACGATGGACGTCACTGGTCCCCTCCTCACTCTCCGTCTCGCATTTCGCATACGTATTACGTTGCCAGATGCGAAAGGACTATCGCTGCAAGAACTGTCCCTTCTACGATGGACAAGACCACACCATCGACTGGGATGAACGCGTCGACCACCGAATCCACGTTCTCGAACGCCAGGAAGAGCTGGACCTCATCTCCTTGCGCCTTGCCGGTCTCGGAATTCAAGACGCAGCATCCCCACCGACCAGCGACGAGGACGACGAGGACGAGATTGCTAAATTGGCGAATATCTTCACGGGCTTAATTGTCTCCGACGCCAGCGCCGATTCTCTCAACCACGAGCACTCTCGTCTCTTCAGCTCCCGCGACGACTTCCAGGCCACCATTCCCGACGTTCCAACAGCGTTTGCGCCGATTACGTCTGCCGACGCGATCCAAAGCATTCACGCCCTTCTCTCCCAACCCGCGCCCCCAGCTGAGGTTCCTCTCACGGACTTGCTGCGTCCTGCGGCGGTAAGGGCGCGGGAAGAGGAAAAACTTCTCCTCACGCACATGCTCGCGCGCATCCAAGCTTCACGAAGGGAGCTTGATCTCGCGCATGCGGTCGACGCGTCCTCGGCGACGCTGAGCTCGGCGCTCAGGGCTGCAACGACGACCGTTCAAGACGCTGGTCGTCTGCTGTCGGGAATCAACATATCGACGCAGCCATCCAGACTCCGGTCTCAAAGTCGTGAAGATGCTGCTCTCCGCGCGTTAGTGGACAACGTCCGGACTGAGGCGCGTCAACTCGACTCGTGCATCGAAGTTGTGGGTCTGCTTGTTCCTCCGCCTGATCCAGATCCGGGCGAGGTTCTCTACAACACTGGTAAGCTCTGCCCGGTTGCGTCCTGAACGTGTGTGGGCTCACAGACCGCGTCTAGACTCCCATTTTGTCAATCCCATCGGCCGCTACGACACCTTGACCCAGGCCACCATTATACTCGCTGTAATAACTCATATCATTGTCGGCGTCAGTCAGGATCCCTGCAATTTCCTCCTGGAGCTCG
This sequence comes from Mycena kentingensis (nom. inval.), assembly GCA_014461125.1. NCBI lineage: Eukaryota > Fungi > Basidiomycota > Agaricomycetes > Agaricales > Mycenaceae > Mycena > Mycena kentingensis (nom. inval.). The sequence goes on along the minus strand of JACAZG010000019.1, from coordinate 473,770 downwards.
TCCTCCTCATCATCAACCTTGCGTTCTCCGTCGAATCGCGCGACAACAAGCCAACACCAAAGCAGGCGGACATCTTGAAGCAACTTCCGTCCAGCCTTGACGCTGCTCTTCGCCAGTTCAAAATCGACGCCAAAACTGTTGTGTATGCGGCATGTCCATCGTGTCACTGTACACACAAGCCGCGGGAGGATCGACTGACTGGAGACGCGAGATATCCGCTAACGTGCGAGGGCTTAGTGTATCCGAAACAAGGGAACGCAGTTGTGTGCGGCGAGCCACTTCTGGAATTGCGAGATGAAAAGCTGCGTCCTCGCAAGCCCTACGTCTACGCGTCCTTTATGGACTTTCTGGCCGGGATGTTCGCCGACGCGGATATTGAACGTGCTTGCGAGAAAGCTTGCGACGAGGCATTCGCGGCAGTGCAAGAGAAGCTCTCGCAGCAGCCAGATGCTCCTCGCTCTGCCGAGAACGTCAACAGTATTTTCGAAGCGGAGTTCCTGCGAAGCTTTGAAGGGCCAATACCCGAAAAGCTTTTCGTTCAGAGGGATGGACAGTTGCGTCTCGCTTTCGAGATGATGGTCGACTTCTTCAATCCCAACGGGACGCGCAAACGCGGCAACCACGACTCCATCGGTCTAATCGCCGTCGTAAACCTCAATCTCCCGGAAGAAATCCGTTACCGGCCTGAGTTCATGTGGCTCAGTATCATTCTTGGCCCAAACGAACCAAATCACGACCAGCTAAACTACTATCTGCGGCCTATCATCGACGACTTTGAAGCAGGGTGGTCGCGCGGTATCCGCCTCTCCCGCACTGCTCTACATCCGCAGGGGCGGCGCGTCGACCTCCTTCTTGCGGTCAGTGTCAACGACCTCCCAGCAACACGCAAAGTCATTGGGATGGCCGCCGCCAACTCCCATTTCTTCTGCTCTATGTGCGGTCTCGATGGCGTCGAAAACATGCACAATACCAACTATCACGAGTGGGAGGAAGTGGACATCGCAGCACTGCGCGCTAAGGCATACGAATGGCGCGATGCTCCATCCCAAGCTGTTCGCGACAAGATATTCGCAGAGTACGGCATTCGCTGGTCTGAGCTTTGGCGCCTCTCGTACTGGGATCCGACTCGTATGGCAGTAGTAGACGCAATGCACTGTCTTCTGGAAGGACTCGTTCATTACCACTGTCGCAGAGTTCTTCGCATCGATGCCAATATCGCGAAACGCAAGGACACCATCGGCAATGCCTTTCATCACGACTGGGTCGCGTACGATCCCGCAACTTGTCCTCGTGCCTTCCTCCTCAAAAATCCAACAAAGGAAGTATCGCAAATCAGTCGCATTCAAGCCTTGCTGGTCAAGGCGGTCTTGCCCGACCCCCGCCTCGCCCGGTTGTTGACAGCGAGCCTCCCGCCTGCGACGGGGATATTGCGATGGCCGACGTCGCTGTCGGGATGACCTCAGACGAATTGAGGAAGAGTCTGGGAGCGTCAAGCATCAACGTGTCTCCTCTGCGCTTCGTTGCTCACTCGCTTGAGCTCGACGTTAATGTGCAGTTACCGTCAGGGGAACAACGCCCAAAGAAAAAAAGAACTTGTTAATCTGCTCGTTTCCTGGGTATGTTCCTTTGTTATCTTCTTTCTTTGCCTGCTAACCCCGCCCAGCGGTATAACAAGACCCTCATCGACAAAAATCTGGTTCCCAACACTATCAAGATGCCGCAGCTCCGTTTTATCCAACAAGTCATCGCCGAGACCCAAACCCCAGCGCACATTGGCTCCGTGCCGCATAACTACGGCGAGGCGAACGCGGGCACCATCAAAGCCGCCGAATGGTATATTCTCGCCACAATCTATCTACCTATCGCTTTGGTAATCCTCTGGGGAGACGCCGATGATGGACAGCTCTCTGCCCTTCTAGAGCATACCATGGCGCTCTTCTGCGCCGTCGGCCTTGCGTGTCGGTACACTATGAATCGGCAACGTGCAGAGACGCATCCGCAACCTATTGAAGCAGTGGGTGGACGGCCTGCCAACAGTGCATCCACACACACGCGTTCCCATGCGATGCGCCCAAACATCCACATGGCTTTCCACATCTACGACCTCTTACTTTCCTTTGGTCCCGTCCGATCCTGGTGGTCATTCCCGTTTGAACGCATGATCGGGTTCCTTCAAAAGATCAACACCAACCACCATATCGGTGGCCAGTTGGAGGCAACACTTACCAAGGCGTTCTTCCGTGGTGCGACCGTACGTCGCTGGCTTCGCCCGACCCGACTGCCCCGCGGTTATCCGACAACTCAAGAGTCTCTTCGACAAAACATTCCCCACGTATAATATTCCTGCCGATTCGCCTCCCCTGCGGAAAGGCCAAGAACGTGCGCACTACACCAGAGATGGAGTCAATTTCTCTCGTGCCAATGTGCATCTAGGAAACAGTCTCGTCCTGTTTTACCCGCCAAATGCGCGATCGGCCGTTCCGGGCAGCATCCAAAAAATCATCGGGGAGAGAGACGATGTAAAATTTATCATTCGTCCGCAAGAACCGCTACCTAATAACAAGCGGGACCCGTTCCGTCCCTTTCCCTTCTTCCCCGCCGTTACATACTCTTCCAAAATGTCGAATATTACTTGTACAGTCTCCCTGGACGATATTCTCTGCCACTACGCTCGTTACAATTTCTCGGACGATCGTTGTGTAGTCTTGAACCTAAGTAGAAGTTAAATAGTCTTAAACATAAGTAGAAGATGAATTCCAAAAGTTTGAGTCGAGACTGAATGCAGCGCGCGTTAGTGGACTGATCAACTGGCCCTAAAGGCCTGACAACTTTCGCGCTCAAGACTAGCCACCACCACCACAACCAATCTCAAACGACTCCCTCAACGACTCCCTCCCTACAGCTTGCCCCCACCACCTCCAGTGACTTCGTCCCCTACCGCCAGCAATACCGCCCATTCGTCAAAGCCCTATACGTATCACGTTGGGGTGGTCTGCTTTTCAGACAACTATCGCGTCCTCGTCTCGCCAAACAACGACTGGCCCCTTCCTTCCTCGCAATGGCGCTTCGTCTGCTTCCGCTCAGCAGCCTGAGTCCCGAAGAAACCCCTGAAGTACGTTTTTTCTGCTTCCACGAAACCACAATCCACTAACGCGCAATCCAGCCAACGGTATCCTTCACCGGGATCTTCCGCGTTGGCTTTGGCGTCTTCTTCGCCTTCCATGGTGACCGCCAGTTCATGGAAAAGATTCCGTCCCCTGAAGCTGCCCCCGCCCGTCTTCAAGGAGCCATTCCAGGCCACTAACGCACACTGGATCAACCCCGACATCCCGCACACCATTCTCCTGCCGCCGCGCAGCATATTCCCGCGGTGCTCTTCTGTCGTGCCTCGCCCTTCCCTCCAAATCGATCCCCATTGTATCCCGAGTGGTACCCGGGGTGTTCAGCCGTGAAGAAGAACGTTGGTTCCTCGAGTCCTCCATCCGTGATGATTGGGTGCGACTCGAGTACCTCCTCCCGCGATGTCGCCGACTGGCTGGTTCACCGAACCATCAAGGTCTTTCCAGAGCGGACGCGCGGCTATCCCAACGACTCGCCGCAGGCGTACCGCTACATGGACGGGTTTGTCCAAAAGTCCAATCTCATCCGGGCTGTTCAATGCGCCCAGAAGTCTTTCGTGTCTAATCTTGCTTTCATCGCACTCCGCTTCCTTCTCCTCGACACGGTCTCGACCGACTGGCGGGCGGAATTGCTTGCGAGCACAAAAATCACTCCCCTCTGCTGGGATTTGCTGGAACGGGCCATTCGCGGCATCATTCGCGAACCTATTGGAGGCATCCTGGACTTCTCGACTGTCGACGCTGCAAAAGCGGCCCGAGAAATCGACTGGTTATTGCTGCTTCTGGTTCGGCACTATCCTCAACTTCCTCTTTATGTCCGCATTGACCCGTCGACTCGGGAGCATTTCCAGCAGCTCTCTCTCTGTCGGACCTTCTCCGCGAGTGTCTCGGAGTCTGACATCACCGGTCTATTGAACTCTTGGGAGACCATGAAGGAATGGGTTTTTGTCGACCCGCGCATCCGGCGTTTCGGGGTTTTCACCGACCACGAGTTTTTGCGCTCTCGTGCGCACGCCCAGTAGAGCTCAACAGCGGCCAGCGGCAGGACGAAACGTTCAGCCACTTCTTCCAGCGGCGGGAACTCAGCCATCGTGTCATGGAGGCGGACGAGAACGCGGCGACGCGCCAGCGCCGACTTCAACGCGCCCAATACGCCGCAAGTGGCTCCCCGCCCTCGCGCAAAGCCCGCGTTTTTCTCTGGCAAGACCCCGAGGACAACGGGTTCCTCGTCCGCGTCCGCTTGGAATGGCGGCAAGTCTTGGATGAATGGGAAGAGCACGCGCCAACCCAGCGCCGCTACGACGCGTTTTACAACGAGTGGGATCTTTGCTCAGCCCTGGACCCCGACGCCGTTTCCAAAGCCTATCTCGATGAGCTGGAGGAGGATCCCGATGACCCAAACTACGCCTACTACTTCGGGCCGGCTGAAGCGCATGAGGAGATTGCACCTTTTCCCGACCTTGGACCCGAGGTTTCTCAGGTGCTTCGCACGGGAACAGCCTCCACGACAGTGGCTCGTTTCTACGCCGAGGAGGAGGAGGAGCCAGAGCAGTTCCTTGGCCGACCCGAGATGGACGACACCATCACTGCTGCCCTCGCAATCCGCTTCGGACTGATGTCCGTCTCCGATGAGGGAGAATACAGCGAACACGATATGATTAAACGGGAATTCGCAGTGAGCATGTTGGGCGACAGCAACGAGAAGACCGCCCCGCCCGTCGCCCGAGCGCTTCTCAAGGCTCTCTTTGAAGCCAAAAATCGAAGCGATGACCCAGAAGCCTTACGATCTTGTTCAGATCGGCATCCGCTTTGGGAGAGCCGCGCATTCGATGTCGAGATTCTGGACCGCCCGAGTGCCCAGGAGAAGTTCCCGGACGACCGGTACCTCTTCCTGTTGAAGCTCAAGGCAGGGTCTTCATGCACGATCGTGCTCTTCCGGGCCGCACATGTCTTGTATCTCCTTCGCCTACACGTTAAGGACGAGCACCAGATCCTTGTTGAGCTAATTCGCTCTGGTATCGAATTCACCCTCGCCGTAGAGTCCGTGCCTCGACGATGGACTCCCCCGACGGCCCTATTGCGTTCACTTTGGGTCCCGCAACCCGTCCTACAAGCCGAACATGTCCGATTACCGTTCCTACGTCCAGACGAGGAACGAGTTCCTTCGGTCTGAGCGAGGACACCTTGCGCTTCAAGCTGGAGGGCTCATCCGCGAATGGCACGGCTTGTACTGGAGAACTCGCTGCACGAGTTCAAGGACGAGGTCAATGTGGGCACTGCTCAGAACGAGATCGCGATCTCTGCCACTCGGTGTCTTCTTCACGATTGCTTGACAGGCGCCGAGGAGGATCTCATTTGTGGCGTCTACTCAGTTCTAACCGGCTCGTTTACAACCTTCTTCATCGCCTCTTTGCTAATGTTCCATCCAGGTACTTTTGACAAGCATGGCGAGCACCAGAAACGAATATCTTGGTGGCCCCTTCCATCTACGTTCACCCAGTCGGGCCTCAGTATTGGCTGGTGGTCCCCCGACTGTGAGCGCTGGTTTCAGAAGCGGACAGAGATTCTGGAGAAAGGGCCGGGCGAAGTTGCGTACGCAACAGCAATGGCGCGCCAATACACGGTTGATGCAAAAGTCTTTGAACTTGTCTCGTGCGCAGAACCGCCTGGCTGTTGAATACCTATCTTCACGCTGTATATTCAAAAAACTCGATTAATATTATGGCATTTTCCATGTTTACTGTACCCATCTACGAGCAGAGAGCGGCGTTAGTGGCAGAGAGCGGCGTTAGTGGACATCCGTTTCTCCAGGTCGCAACGTTTAACGTGTGCGTTAGAGTGGGGTTAATGCTGGTCCAACATGTGAGCGGCGAGTTTGAACTGCGTTCGGCACACTGCAGAGAGAATTTGGTTGTGAAATTGACCCAGAAAGCAGGTGTTTTTCGCGGCTGATGTGACATCGGCTTTTCGCTCTTGCCACCAACAATAACTTCCCGTAAAGGAACAATAGCAGCACGAACAATAAGCCTCCGGCTTAAATAGCCCAAGTAACACAACAAGGCGCTCCATCGGCCGGCCCATCCAACGCGTTATACGCTTGGAAGCCATTTCGACTACTCTTGTTCTACACCCCTCTACGGTTGCTCTACGCTATGGACATCGACGAATCTATGAGCGATGTGTTCGTCAGCACCCGCAGCACCGGTACCCGTGCCGCTGGCGCAGCTCCCAGAAGAACACGCTCGTGGCAAGCGAACTGCAGTCGCTGGCCCGAACCGTAAAGAACTCGAGCAGGTTCGTCGCATTAGCGGGTCATGGAATCATAGCTAAGCTTTTTCAGGCCCGAGAGGACAGTCGCCGCCACAAGGATGTCGCCGCGACTGCCAAGATTCAACGTCGGCAAGCCCAGACTGCGAAGGAACATGCTGCTGCCGAAAACGATACTCTCCGCGCCGCCCTCGACGCCGTCACCCGGGAAAGAGATGCGCAGAACCAGCAAATCCTTGCGATGCAAAAGCACATTTCCAAGACTGCCACAGAGATGGAAGCTATGAATAAAGAGGGTACTGGTCTCGTCAGCCAGCTGGATAGTGAAAAACAGAAGCTTACCTCCATGGTATGCTCCCGTCGGGCGTCCTTGAGCTTTGTGATTTACAACAGAACAGTACACCGAGCTCGTCAAGATGCAGCACCTTCTCCAAACGAGTTCCGAGACTGTTCAAAAGCTGCAACAGGCAATTGTGCGTCTCAATGCGACGTACATTGTACACTACTAATGATTCAGTAGAATGAGCGCGACGACCACACGCTCGAGCTGCGCAGCCAGCTCAAGGCGGCTCGTGGCAAGCTCAAGGGGCGCTGCGCCGACTCCGCAGAAGCGCCGCGGCGGTCTGAGCATGGAGCTGCTCAGAAACACGAACGCGGCCGCTCCAGAGCTTCCTCTCGACCCTGCGCCTCTCGAATCGAGTGACGATGCCGACGCGGGACGCCTCGGCGGGAGCGGGACGCCTCCGGCGGCCAGGCAGGATTGCTCAGATCCTCGCGGAAGAATTCGACGTCAACGTCGAGGAGTTGGACGAGGCGATGGCAGGACTCTGTGCCTTGGTCAAAGGTGGGCGCTCCCATATCGCTGTGCCCGGCGGAGCCCGCGGATACAAGCCGAAGCCCAAGTCGAAGAAGGTGGCGAAGGACGAGGTTGCGCCAGAGACGGCAGAGTTGAAATCGGAGGCAATGGTGCGTACCCGTTTATTTCAGCTCACTCGCGCCTAAGAGTAGTCTCAGGCTATGCTCCGCCGAACCACCTATCAACTCTTCGGTGTTGACCAGGTCACCGATTTTGTTCTTCACGAGTCCCCGACGCCGCAGGAAGTCGCGAAGTTTGAACGCGATGTCGATGGTGTTCTCGACGACGACGCGCCTTTGCCGCTTCCCCGCGAGGTTCACCGCTGGGACTTCAATCCGGGATACCTCCATTCGCTCTGGAACGCCGCATATTTGGAGAAAATCATCGAAATGGCCGTTGAGGACGACTCTCAGGCCTACAACTACATCGGCAAAGGCCTCATCAAGCGCGAGTATCTTGAGCTCGTCGCCCCAGAGCAGCTGGAGCGCAGGCGCGCGGAGTGGTTCAAATTCCAGCCAAAGTACTTGGCCTCGGAGGGACGTTTTGAAACAAAGGCAGAGGCGCGGGCACGCGGAAAGGTGATGCTTCTGAATCATCGTCTTCAAGTCAACAAGATCAACGGGCAAACCGCGGTGAGCAAATTTCGTTTTCATTCGTCCAACATACGCTAACAATGTATAGAAATACCAGCGTCGCGTTCAAACTGTCGAGGCAGTTATTTACATCAAGGAGGTTGACGGTGGACGCGACATCGACGCGTGGCGGCGGATGCTCAAGCTCCTCGAGCGGCTCGGGACGAACGGAATGTCTGAAGAGGAGCAGTCGAGCGAGATTGTCGAAGGGAAACGCGTCAAGTTCTTCGAGATCACGATCTGCACATGGCGTGAGCCCCAGATCGCGGACTACATGCGACTTGTGGATGCGGAAACGACGCGCATGGAAAGCATTCATCGGGGAGGTGTCCAATCGGCGCCTCGCAAGCGCAACAACAAGGCAGGAACACGCTCCGCGCCGCAAGGCCTTCCTCGCGTTTTGTACAATCCACAATGGCTCGACACTCTGACGGAGGGATCGAAGAAAAAGCTGCGCGTCTCTAAAGAGGCGTTTGCTTTGTTTGTCGCTGCTACTTCTAGAATGTAGTACTTAGCGCAATAAATTTCTTGGTCCACAAAGTAGCGCGCGTTAGTGGACTTGATGTCAGCCTTCCAATTTTCACACGTCAACACTTTCTCTTCTTCCCGTCCAGTCGACGACTCTTCAGCCAAGCTATACGTTCTACGTTAGCTGCCGCGCTCCTACACCATTCCGCCTGCCCTCAATCCCACCTCCATCGCAAGCAGTCCGCGCCGACGACCGAAGCGGGCCCAGAAGACGAGCCGACTGCGCCGCCAACTTCGACGAGCTCAAGCAAGAACAGATGGGTCGACGCTGCCTTCCTCGTCCAGAGGGAATGACAGATGAAGAGTGGAGGAAGTTGGAGGCGAGGCGAGAATCAAAGCGTAAGCACATGCAGTTGGTCCGACGGTGCGCGCTTTGTCGTGGTCCCTCCATGACTAGTGCTGACGCGTATTTATAGCCCTGGATCCCAGCCCGAAGCTGCCGAGAAGATGGCGGCCATCCGCAAGCGAAGGGAGGAGGAACAAGGTTCCGAATACGATGAGGCCTGCGCTCGGGAGAGTACTTGGCGAGCGCGGAGCAAAAAAAAGGTAAAGCATCTCTCTGCCTGTGGATTCCGATCTCATTCTCATTTCAGAAAGCAGCTCAATCTTCCTCCGGCGGCAAAAGGCCGTAAAGTGTTCGACGACGACGACGACAACGATGAAAGCCAACTCCCGGCCCTTCTCCCACACCCAGCGAAGAGGACCCGGCTCAGCACGCCCAAGCAGCAGAAGTCCCGCAAGGTTCCAAAAGAGGCACGGTACGTTGCGGCCGGCATAGTGTGTTTTTCGAATATGTACACTAACGCACCCCTCAGGAAAATCTCGCGCTCGAATGGCAAACGAAAGGCCCGTGCTGCCAGCGCAGAGGAACAGACGGAGCATGATGATGACGAGGACGAGGACAATGAGTCCAGCGAGGGCGAGGACAATGAGTCCAGCGAAGGCGAGGACGAGAAGAACAGCGAGGACGACGATGACGATGAAAGCCAACTTACGTCCCTTTCCCCACCCCCGGCGAAGAAGATCCGGCTCAGTTCGCCCAAGAAGCAGAAGCCCCGCAAGGTGGCAAAAGAGAGACGGTACGTTGCGACCATCTTGGTGCTTCGAATATGGACACTAACGCACCCGACAGGAAAATCCTGCGCTCCAATGGCAAAGGAAAGGCCCGTGCTGTGAGCGCAGAGGAAGAAACGGAGCAGGGCGATGACGAGGTCAAGGACGACGAGTTCAACGGAGGCGGGGGGCGGGGGCGGACCCACAGCCGGGTCTCAACGTCGGCGGTCTCTTCGCTCGCATGCGACTACATCCACCAAGGCGACGCCCAGCCCCATTCACGCTGCTGCAACCTCTCGCGGCGTCGCTCAAGCCTCACTCGAACGGCGAATCACTATCCGCCTCCCGCCGAGGAACCCTTCCACCAGCCCAACGTCGACCACTACCCGCTCTCCTCAGCCGAGACCCGGACGTTCGACCATCGCACCGTCCGGCGCGCGCCCTCCGTGGAGAGTTTCGACGCAGTATCGTTGCGCGATTGGCGCCAAGTGTTTGCGCGGGTATGGCGGTCAAGTGCCGTCGGGCCAGTATACGAGCCAGGTTCCCATTCTTGGTCTCATGAACCGCGGAGCTCTCCGCGACGCTGGGGGCAACCGCGTTATGGATGCCCCCGACCTCCCGGAGCTTTGCACGACATGTCTCGGCCACTATCAGCAAAAGCTAGACCGGAAACAGAACGTCCACGGCATTCTCGATACTCTCTTCGATTCAGCAAGCGATTCCGGCGACGAGCCGGCGGAAACAGGTGGTATAGTCGGACGGTACGTGCCATTGTTGTAGGCGATGGTGACCACTAACGCAACCCAGGGCATCTTCTCCAGTCTCTCCGCTTTCTTCCCTTCCGCCTTCGCCCTCTCCCGTCCCACCGCCGCTCAGGGAACGGGGCGCCTCCGCTCGACGGTATGTTTCATTGATGCAGGAGACAATATCCACCAACGCAATATAGGACATCTTCTCCAGTTTCTTCGCTTTCCCCTCCGCCCTCTCTCGGGACACCGCCCCCCAAGCAACTGCAGCTTCCGCAAGCCCCGGTACCTCCCACTCGCCCTCCGACCCGTCCTCCAACCGTCCCGCCGACGCGTTCTTCAATCGTCCCGCCGCCCCGTCCTGCAACCGGTTCACGGACGCGTCCTCGGACCGTCCCTCTGCCAAAAGGCCCTCCCTTGACTTTCTTCTTTCCTCCCGGGGTCGCTCATCACTGCGCTCGGAAGGACCGATGTCGGATGGGCTATGGTTCGGTTGTGCCCGACGGCGTACAGCTGAAACGGATGAGCATTGCCAGGTGGTACACAAAACACAAGCCGTTTCTCAACTTGGATGGTAGCCCACTGCTGCTCGACGCGGCCCCGAATCTTCCGCCCATGTGTCTGGCCGATCACCTGTATTACAAGCAGAAGTTGGCGTCGAACCGAGATGTCCCGGGTATTGTCGCTGCACTGTTCTCGGATGATGAGTACGTACAGTCCTCCTGAACAGTGTATCAGCTAATTTGCTTCCAGGGGACCGGGAAGTGACGGGGAAGATCGCGACTGTGCACAGTCGCTCATGGACATCGCGCGCGCTCCAAGTCCTCCACCGTTGCCTGCTGAAGCCCTGGAGCCTTTTCTCCAGATCACGGCGCCCCCGCAAAAGACCAGAGATGTCTTCAGCCAACTCGCGGACTACGGCTCGTCCGACGACGAAGTTGAGTAGCAAATTGCAGGCCATCATGTAGAATTCATCAGAGACTACTGTACATTACTTGAGCGAGATGCAAAGAAAAGATCCTGAATACAAATCCCTGTTGTTTATTTGTGTGTGCGTTAGTGGTCAGTTATCGGCGGATAACAGAATCGGCCGATGTATCGGCCGATGAGATAAGACGTACGCCGAATCGGTAAGATATATTGTGAATGTAAATAAGTTAACCACATCTATCTATGGCATGGCTAGACGGTATTTAGTTGACTACGTAAAATAGAATATGAAGTTGGCGAATATATATGGCCCTGTACTTCAATATTCAATGTCTACTTTGTGTAATGGTTATATCTCCTTCCGCGTTTTCTGTGGGTCCTCAGTTCGAATCCCGTCTCGTGCGCTTTTTTTTCGGCACAAATCATACTCGGCCCCTCGCGTCCGCCGTCGGCCGCTTCGCGGCCGCTAAAAATATGGGGGCATTATTTCCTTTAAATAGTGGCTCCAATATTTGGGCCCTGATTCACTAGCAATATGGGCTCCATATTTCTCCCCTTTTTGTGAAAGAAATGGACCCAAATCTGGGACCCTTATTGTTGTGCTTTATGGGCTCAAATATGGGTCCACTTTTGGTCTCATTTCCTGGCCCAAAAAGGTGACCATTTTGCCAAACCATAATTCATTCCTTTAAAGGGCCCAGTTCCTAGACTTTATTTTCATACAATCTGGGCAACAATAGAGGGCCATTATTTATTTGAAATATGGGTGTAAAAAGGGGCAGCCCATAATTGTGCCATTATTTACCACATTTAAATCTAAAAAAGGGCTCCCTTTTATTTCTGAATCGGCCTAGTGTTTCTCGCAGAACCATTCCGCATTACAGTTCTACTGCACATGTAATTCGAAAAGGCGCAAGAAGAGCAAGGCGCGCCCCGAACGTCGGGATGAATGTTGATCGTCGGACAGGACGGCGCGGCGAATAGGCGTTCCTAGCCATATGCCAACAAACTCTGCCTTTGTTCTGTTTTGGGAAAGCGGCGCAGATGACTTGTCCGCGGGAGCAGATGTCCTTGAACTGTGACGGTTCTACGGTTGTTGGGATGCCGATTTTACAAGCGTATGGTGTGGGTCAACATGTTGTACATCTGGGACGGCGAGTCCCCCGCACTTGTCTGCGGAGCTGAGCACGACCCCGTCGCCGCAATCGTTCTCCACGCGTCGGTCGGCGACATCGACACCGTCACTGTGGAGGGAAAGATTCGGAAACGCGGTGGCAAGCTTGTTCCGGTCGACGTCGGGGACGGGAAGACGATGGAATGGAATGAGGTGGCGAAGGAGCTGCTCGTTAGTCGGAAGAGGATCGAAAATGAACATCAGAAGTTGGACTTCGCGGCGGCCACGGCTGGGGTCATGCAGTTATTCCAGATTTCCCCGGAAACACTCGTCGATAGCGTCTGAATGAAATGGAATTTGGCTGCATTCATTAATATTGAGGACGCCTCGCGCGACTGCTGCTGGGCCATACCAAGTGTTACCCAAGACGATCATTGGAGAAAATCCTTTGTTACCTTTGGGGTTTGATGCCGTTGAGGATACCGCCGCAGACTTGAGCAGATGTTGGATGTCACCTACTTAACGAGCTATCCAGCGATGTAGCTCCAGCCAGCCCTTTTGGTACTCGAGTATTATGCTAATCTCATTTTGGAAGGAGAGAATTAGCTCGGATTTACATGGGCAGGCAGGGCGCGTCAACAGTCCTTACTGGCACATGCCCCGGCCCACAGTGGCGGTTGCTCCAAGCTTTCTCTGACAGAGGAGGCTCAGTAATAAGTTTGGATATTTCCTCGCGAGTGGCCGGTATCCGCGTATTGATTCCGATTCTAGCTACTGCTCGTGCGTCATTTACTTGAGCAGTCCTTTGATGTTCGTCTGAAGGGACAGTTCAGACTACGAACTCACCCGTCCAGTTCAATCTGCGATCCCAACTGTTGCTGTATCCGTCAGAATAAAGCGACTCAACTATTGCCACTCGGCCGCTTTGAGGCGTATCCAGATTGCCCAAAATGCGGAGGATATTCAAACGCGGGCTTGGGCGAAGCGGTTGGGATGATGCAGCTTGTCCAGTTTCCATGCGGGACCATATGGCGAGAAGTACAAATTGTTAGTCTCGGAAACCCAGACGTACCGCCGCATTCCTAGTAGCCGGATATAAGTCCATATATGTTAATTCATGACATTTGGAGACAGTTGATTGATACTTGCAAGGTGGGAGAATTTTGGGGCGGCGGTACGTCTGGGCCACTCGACTTACCCACACCTACCGTCACCCCGGTGTCTCGTATCCCAGCTCGCGTCGACGCGTCCCTACCCGCCAGGCTCGTCGAGGAATGGCTGCGGCAGATGAGGGGAGGCATCCTGCCCTCCGCCAGCGCTCTGCCGAGCTCCTCGCTGACGCCCGGCTCTGGGCTGGAGCCGAGTATGGTTACAACTCCGACCATACTCGCGCGTCGATGAGCGATGCGTTCAAGACTCGCTTGCAAGGGAACAGGTTGCAGTAGCAACTTGCGACAGGTGGCGGGTAATGCCGGTCCTGTGCCACAGCTACCATTAAAGCTTTTGTGTTATTTTATCTTATCAGTTACCCCAGAAGATCGGCGCAAAATTTATATTAATCTTTATCCAAGAAGCCGGTGATGAGCGGGCAGCTCGCGCACAGATGGAAATCCGCCGACCCGCGGATTTTGCGCGGTTTCAATGGTTCTGCGCACCGGGCGGGCATCGAGGCGACGCGGTGTGGGCTGTGGAACAGCCTCGAAGGCAGTGTCGAACACGAGAGGCGGATGACGGGACAATGGGTGGCGTTGTGGCGCCATTGATGGGGATTCAACAGACGCGAGCGCGGAATTCTACGCGACGCCGACTTCAAGAATAGGGCTGGGTGTTGTGGGACGTACCTGCGGCGATGAAGAAAGGCTCTGTGAGACAAATACGCATTGAGACGCGTCTGATTCGGTGGTGGCACGAGGTTGGTACAGAGAAGCAGAAGCACTGGCCGGTGGCGCACTTCCTGTGCGTCGCTGCGTTTCGGTGCACCCCCTTTGGAGTTTCTGGGCTGCGGATCCCATTGTTGGGCTGTGCACAATAGTTGTTAGGCAAACCGTCCCACTTAAATACGCGCGATGTAGTAGCAGTAAGGAAGCGAACTCCCCGCCCTTGCGCGGCATAATTCTCTCAACTTTGGCCCTCTACGGGTAGACGGACACGGTTTTTGGTTTTTGGTTTTTGGTTTTGGTTTAGGGTTAGGGTTAGAGTCCCTTCGGTTTCGGTGGCCCCGGTGCGGGTAGTTGGTTTTGGTTTTGGTTCTGGACGACGACGACGACGACAAAAATACACAAAAATATTCTACACACTCCCCACATCGACACTCACTCCGACGACGACGGCAAACACGTATCTGGGTTGCAACAGCCATATACTTTGGCTGGAATCCCCGAACACCTGCGCACACAAGCAATATCGACGACGAACATCTCAACACTCATTCCCACACATTTCGGATTATCGGACCGCGCCGCTGGACGGTGTTTTGTTGGATTTTGGTTAGGGTTTGGGTTTTAGTTGGGTTGGGTTGGGTTTAGAGTTTTTCGTTCCGACATTCCGCTCGCGCTTCACCGGTTGTACATCTACAAGCCATCGGAGGACTAAGGCACTAAAAACACAACCTCCAATTCCTTTTTTTTTGTGGAGCATAAGAACGAGGTTGTCGCGATCTAATCGCGTCCCCGTCCGAACTAAGTGGGATGATCCCGTCACAAAAAATAGCCGCTCCCCGGGGAAATGCGCTTACGCACACCCATTAACAGGTAGTGTGGGACTCGGCAGGACCGCTAGCAACTAGCGGTTACGGCCCGGAGGCCGTAACGTACCTATACCCACTAAAACCCCGGACTGCCGCGTCCAGTCGCGCGGCAGATTTAGATTGTCCATAAGGACACCATCCCAAGTCTTGAGAACCAGTTTTTTGTCAGTTGCAAGGGGTCCAAAGCGTCGAACATCTGTAGTCAGTTGATCTATTTTGAGGCGAAAATTTATTTTTGCGATCCAACGATTATGAACTTCAAAATCCGAGAAGGGTTCGTTCGCGCGCTGCTTAAGACGCTCACCCCAAAGTTTCCAAATTAGAAAAGCAGATTCTGATACAAGAATCTTGAGCAGTCTTTCAGCGCCTTTGTTTCGTTTTTCCGTTCGCATCTGGAAGTGCACACAATCCAATGCCGAAAATGGATCCAAGAGAAATATCAAAGGTTCCGGGAAACTTCATCTCCCAGAGTTGTTTGCACAAAGCCCAGACCTTCGAAGGGCCCGGGGTTTCGCATTCGAGAAGTGCATGTTCTAAAGAGTCGGGTGACTTGCAAGCGGCGCAATCCGCCCATTGCTCAAAATTGGGAATCTGGAGCCAGCGATCTCCGATTTTGTAAGTGTGATGAAGCCCCTTCCAAAGGAAGTCCTGGATATTTGGAGGGAACACCTTATCACGGATAGAAAGCCAAATCTCGGCGTCCGAAGGGAATTTGTTCCATTGTGAATTAACGCCCCATTTAACAATGTCAATCATCTTCAAAGTTGGGAGTCTAATGGACGCCGGGTTTCGTTCAATTAGCGCTTTATAAAATGTAGACTGAGAGGTTCCGTGCAAGGCAATGCCTTGCAGGTCAAACTGTCGAGGTAACTCCAGACAGATGTCGTCAGGTACAATAAAATAGAACTCGGTGGGGTCTGTGAAGGCGGTACGGGCCAGCTTGAGAGATTCGCTGAACGCGTTTGTATGGGAATAACTTGCTTTATCGCGGAGTTGGAAATAAGTGCGCACTGGGCGTACTCTGAGAGCTGCCACTACACAACCTCCAATTCCTCATTCCCGGGTGATGGTAGGTGTGGGTAAGTCGAGTGGCCCAGACGTTTCTAAGCCCCGAAATTCTCCCACCCCTCCGAAATCAATCAACTGTCTCCAGCTGTCGCCAATTACCCGATTGGGTCTCATATCCGGCTCTGCGCACTCCTCGTCGGATTGCGCAGAAACGTCTGGGTATCCGAGACTACAAATTGTAGATAAATTATGTAGCTATGAAGACAACAGAGAACCAACTATAATAATTTACTCAACAACGCGTGGGCCGGATGAAAATAAATCCAGTACCTATGGCTCTAAGTTCTCCAGATCCTCCCTTGATATCGCGCTCGCGACATCCGCCAGCGTCTCCTCGCCGTCCACCTGCTTCTGCGGCTGCAGCTCCTCCTTGCCAATCCCGCGACGCTCGAGCGCATACGCCCGACACGCCTCCCGGCTCTCCGTCAGCGCCGGGTCCTCCCGATCCAGCGCATAGATGGCCAGGCCCGGAAAGTTGTGCTCCAGCAACGCCTTGAGCGTCGGGAGAACGGCCTTGTCGGGCGAATACGTGCCCGAATTGTTGTCAATGACAAGCTCCCACTTGACGTCCTCGTCGCGCGTCTCCTCCTTGAACCGCGCCCACCCGCCCGCGGGCCGGGGATGGAATTCCCCGGAGTAGCGCACCGTCTTGTGGCAGTTGGCGTGCAGTGCGTGTTTGGATGCAAAGTCGACGAAGAACGCCGCCCCGGTTTCGGAGAACCGGATGGAGTCGTCTTCGGCGGAGATGATGTACGTGTAGACGGCGGGCTTGACGCGTGTGCCGCCTCGGAGGACGCTCAGGACGTCCGCGCCGGTGTTGATTACGCCGAACTGGTTCGTCGTCGCGCGCGCGTAGAGCAGGCGGTGGCCCGCCATGATGCCCGAGCGGACGGCCATGGACGACGGGCCGGGCCCGAAGATGTTCTGCGCAGCGCGGTAGCCGTGGTTCCACTCTTGGTACGTGTCGCCGAAGAAGAGCTGGATGCCAGTGATATACATCTTCCATGTCGAGTAGAGGCGGGCGCGGTCGTCCGATGTGCTGCCCGTGAGCCGGCCGACGGTGGGGGAGTAGTGGCGCGAGAAGCGAATGGGCCCATCAAACATGTACGGATAGGCTTTAGGGTCTTGCTGGCTCGATTTCGCGCATGGTGTGCTCTCGATCTGCGCACAGCGGTCGTTAGCCGACGGGCGCGTATGAGCGCAACGGGGCACGCACCTCCAGGAAGAACTGGCCGCCCGCTTTGCGAAACAGCGGCCCCTCAATATCCGCCTCCTTCAAGCCCGGAGCGACCGACACTGTGAACTTGCCGATGAAGTCGTCGGACTTGGCGCCATCGTCCTTATCCAGCACCTCAATCGCCAGACTGGCATGTGCAGGGACGTTCTTGACCCTCCAGCGCTCGTTCCAGGTGGGTGTCAGGCTATTGACGACGACAGTCGACCTGGAAATAGGATATGCAACGTTCGAACGCGGTTGGCGACGACGTACACAAACGAGATTCGGCCGTCGATTTTGGCCACGAAGTAAGGGTCGGCTGAGCCGATTACATCGACTTTGGGTATATTGCGAGCGCCGATGAACTGCGAGCGGTTAGTACATAACAAGTGGCGCAGGAGGACGGCGCACGCGGATATTGAGATCGACGTAGGGGATATCAAGCAAATGCTCCTCCGCCAAGGACTTGGTTACCGCGGCAAGGTCGTGGGCATTGTCGTGGACGCGGTGGACAGCGTCGCCGATGGACTGGATGAGGCGGCTCATGCCGACGCGACTTCCAAGCTTGCCTTCGCGCATGGTGGCGTCAGGAGGGAGGACGGGGCGGCAAGGGGGCAAAATGTATCGTATTTCATACGCACCTTTTTAACCGAAAGGCCGCTTGTGAGCGCTGAATTCCTCGGAGCGGTACGTCGGCGGGTGTGGTACGGGTGCAAGCAGTGCGAGCGATCCGGTGCTAGTGATGCCCACCGATTTGAAGTTGGGCGCATTCACCTCGGTCCATTCCGCGTTGCATGTAGGCGGAAATAGGTTCGTTGGAGGTTGCCGTGTATCGCTGGCTCCCGTGGATCGGCGCGCGTATGCGGCGACTGCGGAAAAAGTACGCTCGACTTCTATTGGAGGCACAGTAAAGTCGCAGAAATTTTGCGACTACGACGGAATGGTGCACCCTGATAGTAGAGGAAGAGTGGCAAGGAACGGCTTGGCGGACGCGTTCCGGTGATGATGCCGATGTGCCAAATAAACACGTCTTACAGATTTTTCATGGCTCCCATTGCAAAGTTTCACAAAATTTGGCTAAAAATGACTACTACTGAAGTGCACGTACTGTAGGATTTCATTTTCAGTTTGAATGAAGTTTCGATCTGTGACAACGGCTACGAATTTCGCAATTCGTAAGCCGCTGTTTGGGCCTGTGACAGGTCAAAAAAATTGTAAAACTGCTTATACATAAACCTCGCACAAGCACTAAAATCACACGTAGGGTTAAGTACTGTACCATTCTGACCGGATGTTCACTGGATGTCACCCGTCACCCGCATGTTCACTTTCCTTTTTGGGATGTCCGGCGTTAGCCGGGCCAAAAGTTTTGATTGAAACTTACCAAATTGGGCAAATTTTGATTGCTAAAAGTGGGTGTCACCCGTCACCATGTTCAGCCAGGTTCAGTTCCTAAGCCCGCGTCACCCATCATCTGAACATATGGTCAGAATGCTACAGTACCACTTGTGTGCGTATAGGGATATGTCGGTTGTCGGGTTACAGACAAACCTTTAGGGGTTTCTTGATAGATGGATTGGGCAGAGGGGGATGTTGAAAGGGATGTGGTGGGCATAGGACTTGTGTCATGACACTCCTCATGAGGCTGCTAGGGCACCAGGATTTGGTGTATGGAATTCTTGTGGTGTGGCAAAATATCCCCTGTCACGTTCAGCAGTCACCATTCTGTCCCCATGAATTGGAGAATTCCTGCAAGAAGAAGACTCCAAAATCCAAATTTAACAAGATACCTTTAACCTCTCCCTCGTCTATGCATGCTTTGCCATACTGGGGTTAGTGATTGTTCCCAAACCAGGTCAAGTTAAGTTATCAAATCATACATATAAAACTATAAAACTCTAACTCACCTACCACTCCTAGCGGCCACCTAGAAAAAAAAATCCTGGGGAAGCCCTAAAACAGCAAAAGTCCAGTGGAAATAATATTTCCCCATTTCAACACCCATAGGTTCAACTGTGCGCTATTGAGATTCTAATTCCGGTGAGAATTCTTCCAATTCCCGCCCAATTTACTGGATTTTCGTGCCGCGGGCCGCACAAAGAACAGTTGCCACGAGAAAGGACAATTACAACGAGTACACAAAAGTCCATGAATGTACTAAGTAGGGTTATTATTAGATGCTATTAGTCCGTCGTCGACCAGGTCGTCGTCGTCATACGCATAAAAATAGTCCGAATATAACCGCAATCGCTACCCCCGCTGAAGAGGTTCTAGATGCCAGCAAAGCGCCGTTGGGCTTCGTGCTCGGCGACTCAGAAGGTGCCGACGCGGTCTGTGAGGGGGCAGTCCCGCTGGCACTCGTTGTTGCAGCCGAGGAAGACGGCGCTATCGACACGTTCTTCGCGTCGACGATATTCACCACGGGCGTGACCGCGCTCCCGCTATTCTGCGCGTTCTGGTACGCGGTCCCGTTGCCGACGAGCTGCGCGAGCGACACGACCTGCCAGTCGTTCGCCTTCATAAGCGGGTACGCCGCCTTAAAGGACGCGACGCTCTGGTTCGACAGCTCGTGCTCGAGGATGATGAGGCCGGGCGTCTTGGGCCCCGTCAGCCATTTGGTCATGCTCGCGTTGATCTTGGAGAGGGAGGTGCCCGGCGGGGAGTCGGTCAGGCTCCAGTCGTCCGTGTCTTGGTTCCAGATGACGGTGGTCAGACCGAACACTTCCTTAGCGATGGCGCGCGTCCGGGTGTCTGAGTCGCCTGCAAAGAGAATGAGCTATCGCAAGCGCGTAAGTGGGAGCACTGACCGAATGGAGGACGCCAGAAACGCGGAACGCGTCCTCCCGTCGAGTTGTGGATGAGCTCCATTGTCCATCCGAGCTCGGCGACGACTTGCTCGTTTGTCATCGTGGTCATGTACGGATGCGACCAGGTATGGACGGCGATATCGTTCCCTTGGTTGAACGTGGTGAGGAACTCTTTAGGGGACTGGATGATGTTGCTCCCAATCATAAAGTGCTATTCGCGACGCGTTAATTCAGGACAAAGGCGAGCGTACGAACGACGTACCGTCGCAGTTTGGTTCTGCGAAAACAGGTAAGCAGAAAGGTCGTCCGATGCAGGCGTCGGCCCATCGTCAAAACTGAGCCCAAGAGTCCCATCGGGACCGTCCCAGATATCTCCAGGGATACGGCACTGCGCGCTTGCGGAACAGACTTCTGGTCCGTTCGCGTCGTTCCCTGCGCAGAGTAGCAAGATCAGCTTCTTCCACTCGTGTAAGTAGGGGTAAACACCACGTACCCGATGGGTACGTTGGTACTCCGGACCCATCCGCGCCACTCGTATCGACAGTCGCGACAGGGATCTTTGGGATAAGGTTCTTCGCGGTCGCGTCATTCAGCGCGTCGGTCCATGCTTGCGGGACGGTCTTGGGCGTCACGAAGCCCTCGGGGTAGCCCTGGGTCCACTCTATTGGCAATGATATTGTCAGTCGCGTCGCGCTTTTGTGCTGCAAGAAAGCGCACGGGAAGACCCCACGGCCGCGTAAGTAACACCGTCCGTCGCGCCAGTCGAAGCGCGCTTAAAGAGCGCGTGTACTGCGTTCATTGAGTTAGCCTCGACGCGAGGAAGGCAACGTTGAGATAATACGGACCTGGGTGGTCGTCGCGCTGGTACCAGGTCGCCCCCGGGAGGTGTCGCGCGACGGCATGCTCGTGGTCGTGTCGGGCGTGGAGCGCCGCGGCTGCTGCGGGGGAAGATGCCGTTGATAACAACGGGAGTGCGAGGAGGGATAGTGAGGAAATCATGCTGAAGTGAAGGTCGAAGGTAAAGGAAACGGCGGAAGAGAAGCGAAGTCAGGGTGAGGGAGACGAGGGAAGAGAAGAACCTAGGCCCAGGAGTGTCGGGCTTGGGACGCCTTTATACACCTCCCCGAATTATGGATGTCACGGAGAGTCGGTGCGTCGAAAATAGGACACAGGATAGCTCGGGCCCGGCACCAAATCGCCGCATTCCCCGGCTGGAAATTGCTATGGTGAAACCGGAAACGGGACAAGGCTGGAACGCGACGACGGGGGTTCTTCGCCGCGTGGAGTTGCACAGCGCATGTTAGAGCACATTAGCTCGCGCTCTGAACTTGTAGAAAGAAAACTCAGAACTGAATGGGAGTGGAGCTCCCTCAGGATTTTCGTGAATTTTACTTCCGGAGCGCGAGCTAATATGCT
This sequence comes from Mycena kentingensis (nom. inval.), assembly GCA_014461125.1. Classification (NCBI taxonomy): domain Eukaryota; kingdom Fungi; phylum Basidiomycota; class Agaricomycetes; order Agaricales; family Mycenaceae; genus Mycena; species Mycena kentingensis (nom. inval.). The sequence continues at coordinate 452,272 of JACAZG010000019.1, read as the reverse complement.
CCAAGAGAGATAGCGCCTACCCCGGGTCCATCGTAGCAGTGCATTCGTCTCCTAGACACGTTAGGCTCTCCCAGAACGCCGTCTCCCGCTTATCGGAGATGTCAGGAGCGGTTTTTTGCGGAGATGATAGTCTTTGTCGCCATTTTGCCAAAGGAGTCCAGATGCGTTCATTCGTTCGTTGATTCATGCGAAGACTCTCTGCATGCAGCTGCTCGATGTATATCGCGCTTTTCGTCCGGCTGAGGGTCGACAGCGTCTCTGGGTGGTGAGGGGCTTGATAAGGCAGAATGAGTGCAGCAGGCGGCGCTGACAGCGCGGATGTAACCGCAGATTCTTGGACTTGGACGGTGACCGAGAAACCCAGGTCTATCGTCGACATTCGGAGAACGGTAATGTGGGCACAGCGGAGCGTGAAGGACCAAGGTACGTGCGACGCCTCACCGGTTGGCGGCAAGTTGGCGGCTGTTGGCGGTGCCCGTCATCCTCGATGGAGTCGCGGCGGTCTTCGACGGTGAAACCAGGCTCTTCGCGCTGCAACACAGCAACAACGTCCAGAACTCGTCCAGAATACCGAGGTTTGGGCTAAGTTGGATGTGGTTCAATGTCGACTACATGCAGGTCAACTGCAAGCCACGAATTTGGCACCTTTCCATTCCTGTTCAACGACCAACAGGCCGCCTCGACGGCACCACGGAAGCAATTTGCGTGTACAGTTGCCGCCCAGCATCGCGCCATGTGCACAGTCGCCGAAAGAGCCAAGCAATTGCAACGCAGTCGCAAAAGGCAAGAAAATATTCAAGAGCGCCCACTTCTTTGACTCTCTGCTAGGTCGCCCTCGAGCTCCAGCGACGCGACTGCACTGAGATTCGCGCTTTCTGGTTCCGCATGGCATCGCAGATTAGCAGTCCGGATCTTTTGAATAACCAAGGACCCTGATTTTGCCCGCCGCCACACTTTCCCTCCTCCTCCTCCCTCCCAACATGCTCTCTGAGCAGGCTCGGACCCATGTTGGCCTGCTCGTCGAGCGCGCCCCCGCCGGCATTGGTCCCATCATAACGAGCAACATCAGCTCCTTGAAAATCTTCATCCTCCAGCTAACCTTCGAGGCGCTCTCCTGCGGTGTGTACACTGCTATCACACACCCTACAAGTGCTCATTCCCGCAGGCCTTGTCGTTATTGCGGCCATAATCGCGTTGTACAGCCTAACGTGCGTCAAATCATGCCTCCCGAATATTCCCTCTCATCCCCTGCAGCCAGAAAGGCCTCCGCGACTCTCGTTCACGACAAGCGCTGTTTGCGCTGACGACCATCATGCTTGCCGCGTCGACGACACATCTCGCGCTGCATACGGTTAGCCTGATCCTCCAGGTTCCTGGCTTGGTTGTTGGGGACGATAGCTCGGACCCCGCGTCGCTTTTGACGACATTGAGGATCGTGCAGACGGGAATGAGGCGGACAATCGTCCGTGTTCCATACTCTCTGCTCTCTCAGACTCTAACGCGACGAACAGTACTTTATCAGCGATGCCATCGTGGTCTGGCGCGCCTGGGCGATTTGGAACGACGCACCTATCGCTCGCGCCATCCTGGCCTTCCTCCTCCTCGGCACTCTCGCCTGCTCCGCCGCCGTCTTCGGGATGGCCATCGACACCATTCTGCATGGCACCCACTACGAGACCATCGCGCAGAACTTCCTCGGGACATTTCCCTTGCTCATCACCAACTTCACGGCGACCGCGTTCGTCGGGTACAAGTTGTGGTGCGTCCCCGGGCGTTTATTGACTTCGCACGCTAGCTCACGTTCTGCCAGGTTCTACCGCCGCAATCTGAAAAAGTACCTCTCCTGCGCCTCGCAGACGACCAAGGTCGAGCGCGTCCTGATCCTCCTTCTCGAATCCGGCGGCATCTACTGCGCCTTTTGGGTCCTGCTCATGGTCGGCGACTTTGGTGCGTGTTTCCCGATATTACCCTCACGCGTCGGGTTAACCCGCTCCTAGGGTACTTTGAGCCGTTCGAATGGGAGTGGTTCCAGCCAAACATCTCCGTACGTCCCCTCCCATTCTCACCGCTCACTCACTCACAACCGCATTGCAGGCACTATACCCGACTCTCATCATCCTGCTCGTCGCGCAGCGCAAGATGCTCGGCCAGGAAATGTTCAGCCACAACCCCGCGCAGAGCCTCGCGCTGGTGTCGATGGACATCTCGTTCGAGACCAACCCGCCGAGCACGTTCCCGTCCAATGCCGCGCGCCGCTCGTGGCGGCCCACCTCCGCCGTCCCCAGCAGGCTCAAGCACTCGGATAGCGGGCTGAACTCCAGCGAGGACCAGGACGACGAGGTCCCGGTCGACCTCGACCTGCGCTCGGACGAGGCCGTCGAAAAGCGGTAGTTCTCCTTTGTTCTTTTTCTCATCCAAGGGTTGGTGTTGTAGTTGCTCTGTGTACGTCTCGGAAAACTATTCTCTTGTATTGCTAGGTAGAAATACAATGCCAGTGGCCCAGTCAGTGTCTATGCAGCAAGAAACGAAGGAAATAACGATAGGCTAAAATAGCATAGTCCGGGCAACGTATTAGGTGGCGACGAACGACGACTAATGGCGATGTCCATGCTCACAGTAACGCTCATCGCTTTGCCCGCTGCTCGAACGGCGTCGTCAGCGGCGCGTTGGCGTAGAAATCCAGTGTCGCCTCAAACGCGCTGTCCGTCGACATTGAGGGCTGCGGCTGCGGCAGCGGCGGTGCATGCCCGACTTGCCCGTGCTGGCTACGCCACCGCGATCCCCGGACCAACTCCGCCGCATCGCGAATCGACCCTGCGCGCTCGATGACCGACACATGCGTATCCGAGCGCTGCAGATCCGTGGAGCCCGAGCAATAGCTGCTGTCAGACTCGTTCTCCATGCGCTTGGCGCGCGCTTTGAGCAGCCCCGCGACGTTGATGGTGTCCCCGCGCGTCAGCGGCGCCGCCTCGGGCGGGAGCGAGCTCCGCAGCCCGAGGTCGAGCATGCGGTCGGAGCCGAGGACAAGCGTCTGCTCGTCTGAACGCTCGGGGAGGTCCGTCGGCGGGGGCGGCAGCGGCAGCGCGTGCGGTTTTGGTTTTGGTTTCGGTTTCGGTTTCAGCTCCAAGGTCGGCTTTCTGACCGGAGCAAGGGGCGCCACGGGATCGGCGAATGGGTTGATTGGGGGCTCGGGTAAGGGGTGGGGCTGCGCTTGTGGCTGGGGGAGGGCCCGGAGGTGGATAGGGACGGCGGGGACGGGTGGAGGAGGGGAGGAAAGGTCGATGGTTTGCATTCGGTCGCGATTGCGTATCGACGTCGCAGGGGCGGAGAACTGCGAGTATTCCGAGTCGGTGGTCATTGCCGACGTCGGAGAGGGCTGTTGCTGTTGCTGCCAATGGGGCGGCGCCCATTGGGACTTGCGGGACGGTGCTGATTGGGGGATGACGACTTGCAGCGGCGGAAGGGGACGCGCCGCCCCCGCGGGGCCGCTCCGAACCGTCGGCTGGTAAGCATCGTCATCTATGGGGCGTCCGGGAACGCGCGAGTGGTTGCCAGCGGCTACGAAAGCCTGCGCGTCGCTGGCGACCAACGGCGTCCCCTCATCCACTTCCCGAGAACCAACCGAATCGTTGTGGAGATGGGTTGGTTTGTGCTTTACTTCATCTGGATCTGCCTTGCCCATGAAGTCCTCCAGCGTACTCGGTGGAGGGCGGTTCTTGGCGGCGCGCCGTCGCTTGATAATTGGGAGCGAAACGGCGACGATGATGCATATGAAAACAACGATGCCGACGGAGAGGGCGACGATGAGGCCAACGTTCGGTCCTGACCGTACGGAGGTCGATGCGCTAGGTTCCGGGGCACTCGCTGTATTGGAGGGATGAGCATCTGAGGTCGCAGCGTCCTCGGATGCTCGAGCCAGAAGCACGGGCATAGTGGGGAGGTTTGCAAAAGGTGGAGACGAGGCGGTGGTCTTGGTTTAAGTAGCACTGTCGGATAAAACGGAGTGCGGGGAACGATTTTCATCGCCTCTGCCGTAGCGAAACGGACATGTCATCGCACTGCCCCGACTCCTGCGGACGCCCTCGCACGTCCGGAACTGAGACTTTCGGCTAGGGGGGCGCCGGATAGCGTCGGGACCACGGTAAAGACGTTCGAGGACCCAAAAATCCGACCAGTGAGGGCGAAACTCGAATCTTTCGTTCCCAATCGCCTAGCGGAACCGTCGGGACGGAAGCGAGTGAATTGCGCGGACTATATTGGCCGTTGGGGGTGTAATTTGGCGGTAACTGGGAGACGGGAAGAGTATAGACGGCCAGCACCCGCCGAACGACATTTGTGTTCAAGGACAAGGAGCAAAACGACGGCATCACTGCGGGCGTCCCCAAGGCAGGCGGAATAGGATTTACTATCTGCTATGTATGCCTGTTCGGCGTCTCTGTTATTTTGCTGTACGGGCTTTACCGGAGCGTTGTTGACGGAACGGGGGAGCAAGAGCTCCTCGCTGCCCATCGAGGAGGACCACGAGGACGATCTGGCTCTTTGCAAGCATAACAAAGCGCAGGCATCCAGCTCGTCGGCGCCGCCTCATTTAGGTCTGGGGCAAGGCTGTGAATAAGTATCTGTCGTCGAAGAAAGAATCTTCTGCACGATATCTTCGCTGGCACTCCGCGCCCGTAGCTGCCCGTAGCTCGTGAGCCAGCAAGGTCTGCGCGAATGCCCGCGGAGAGGGAATCTCCTCCCAGCACACGCTCGCAATGACCGCGAGGAAAGTTGTGGTCGGGAGTACTGTGCGTAGAGATGTCCATTCATGGGGGACCCACAACAAACAATATCGATATCGACAGACATGCTTCTGTACGTAGGCTAACTAGACCCCAGTCCATACAATAACTACTACATGGCATATATCAAAAAATGAGCGTGAGGGTATAACGAACGTGTTAGCTGCACTGATTAGCGAAAATGTCCTACAAAGAATCCATATCCACGCAACGCATCTACGCGCGAATAAACACATCCACCTATGCGCCTACGCGCAAGTTGCCGTCGGCGCCGGCAAACTCAACGCGTTCCACGCATTAGGGTAGACGCACCCAGCCACCGGAGTCGCGATCAGCGTCGTATCCCCCGAATTCGCCCACCCGCTCCCTCCCGCAGTCGGCGCGCTCGCAGCCTGAGCACTCGCCGTCCCCGTAACGCTCGGCGACGGCAGCGCAAACGTCAGCGTCGGTATCGCGCCACCAGTCGCGTAGGTCGGCAATATGTTGCCCGCATTCGACACCGCCGTCACCGGCCATTGCGCCCACTCTGCCGTCGCAGCCTGCGCAATCGTACCCGCCCCCGCCCCACCGGTCATCCACGACTCGTATTTTCCGTCAAACTGCGTGCCACGGACGCCAACGCGTGCGCATTTGCCCGCAGCCTCGCGAGGGTCCTTCGGAATCCATCCACCAGCGAGACCGGCCTTGTACGACCAGAGCGGGGAGCGAACGACACCGTCAGCAGCCTCGCCAATCTACATTTCGTTAGTGGATGCTCGATTTTAAACTTTTACGACGTACCCTCCAAGTCCAGAAGAAGAAATCCTGGAACGTGTCCATGCTCGCCTCGTTGAAGGCGCGAACACCGGCAATCGACGCGGCGTCCCATTGAGACGCGTCTTCCCAGAAAGAGCAGTCACCATAGTGCGCAGTTCCGTTGACGCCGTTGAGGTACATCCCGCAATCATTGAACCCGCTGGACCATTCTCCGGCGACGGTGATACCAAAGTTGGAGCGGCTAGAACGTCGCGTCAAAGACGCGTTCATTTGGGCCAAAGACAACTAACCTCGAGTTCAAACTACCTCCCCAGTTGTCGCAAGTTCGACTCGGCCAATCGCCTCCTGCAGAGTCCGCGTCCGTACCCGTGGCAATGGGCTCACGGTTCGGGCTACCCGAGAAGCTCCAGTAAGGGCTAGATGTGTTTGATTAATTCCAACATATTCGGAGCTACAAACCGACTGACTGGGTATCGAGGACCTGGAAGAAATCAGCAACGTGTCAAATCCGACGCAGAGACACTTACGACGCGGTCCGCGCCCTCCATGAAACCCGCCCACTTTGAAACGCCACCAAACCCATCGTGGAACGAGATATACGGGCCCTTGCCAATGCCAGTAATCCCACGAATCATGTTGTACGCCTCAATGTAGCTGCGACGCGTTAGCTGGAACGAGCCAAAAACGCGAATACCACGCACAAAGCATTGAGCGAATCGCGTCCGATGATTGCCTCCCTCGGCTCGTTCATAATGCCAAACATCTGGACGACGTCCTGCCATTGCTCTTGTGCAATGAACTCGGTAATGATGCGGATGTAGTCGAGGGCGCGTTGAGCGTTGGCGACCCCCATGGGGCCGTTGAGGAAGTTGATTTGGCCGAGTTTGCCGCTGGAGTTTGGTGAGTAAGAAGTATATGGGCATGAACAGACTGCCGAACCTATGGTTGAAGCCGTTTTGCGACCCCGGGATAGTATGGAGGTCAAGGTTGACACGGATACCATCTAGAGATGCGTTAGTAAACGGAGACGACGAATAGACCACAACGTACACTTGCGCGCCCAAGTAAACAGGCGAACGATGTACTTCCAGCACGCGCCCTCCAAAAACGGTTCAGCTACAACCTCGTCCGAGTCGGGGTACGAATCGGAGCCGACGTCGGTCCAGCGGCTGCGGCGCCGAGCTTAGCGGATTGCAAGAATAGTAATGGAGGCGCACCTGACCGCCCAGAACGGGATCGGGACACGGACCCAGTTGAGACCGGCAGCGGCAATCTGGGCGATATCTTGCTCGGTCTGTGGAGTTGTCGGTCAGCGAGACGGAGCATGATCTGCACGTACGATGAACGTATCGTAGTGCGCCTCCATTTTCTCTTGGAGCGTGCCGTCTGCGCGCATTTGGGTAGCAAGATTCCATTCATCGCGTGCAGAGGGATAGGCTTGGAAGACGGCAGGCGAGATGACTGTCCCGGGAGAAGAAGATTAGCGGCATTCTGAAAAAGCAAAGGCGCCCACGTACATGGCTCCAGGACGAACCAACCACCGAGATTAACGCCGTACACGCGATCCTTGCCCCAGGTCCAGGTCTCGTTCAGCAAAGGCGACCATTCGGTCGCGCGACCGCCAAGGAGCGGATTGCTCGAGTCGTAGTACCCTGGTCTGCATTAGCACCAAGAAAAGCGAGTGAGGCATTACGCACAGTAGCCCCCGAACGTGTTATTGTAAACAAAGCTCTCTCCAGTCGTAGTTACGACCGAACTACCGTCGCCGCCCGTTACCGCGAGAGTGCTAGTCCCGGGATTTGAACCGTCTCCAGTCCCGTCGGAAGAGGAGGATCCGTCGTCGGACGAGCCGGTCGCGGCCGCGTTGTTGTTGTTCTTCTTGGGCTTGATAACCACGAAGTATACGGGTAGCACGACCGCGAGGACGACGACGACGAGCGCGACGAGGGCGAGCGGAATGAGTTTCCGAGCGCGTCTGTTGGGCGTGGGGGAACGCGCGAGCGGAGAGCTGCCGGTTGCTTCCTTGTTCGCGATGAGCGCCGGGGCGGAACCGTTACTGGGCGCAGGAGCGTCGGTGTCGGCGAGGGAGGGTGTCATGCCACGATCGGAGGGCATAGTCGTCTAGGTTGTCGTGCACGGTCCCTGGAAGGGATGGGTATCGACCGACAGAAGATGGAGGGAAGAGGGAAGAGACGAAACGCAGCGAGCTCGGCGCATGACAGAAAGTCAGGAGCGCGGAGTTGACACGCCGTGTGATGGATCCTGCTTGGCGAGCCGAAAGCGGGTGGCGCGGGGTATTATTGAGTGACCTTTTGAATGGCTGAAACCCAGTTCAACGTCCGGTGAGAGGCACTTACCACGTACCCGTCCGCCTCGGGTCCAGCCGCGCCGTTTCATGCCACTACCACAATCCCGAGTTCCGTTCTGGCACGCATCGGAATTAGGCCCTGGGCGACGCGCTTCAACAGGAGAGACAAGAGTACCGGTGCTGTGTAAAGTGCCAAGTTTTTAGCCGCAAATCTTGAGTGCCGACGATCTCGTCGACGTCCAGGGCAATGCGGGGAAGCAGCTGTGCCAGTTGAACCGCTGCAGGGCTTGTAGTTTGGGAGGAAAGAGCTTTGGATTTTGAGGTCGTCATGGTAGGAAGAAAAGAAGCTCCAACATCGTGACCCCTTGACGGACGTCTTGAACCGCTGAAAATGTGCTCAAATTATTATTTGCGTAGATATAACTAGTTTGTCTTGCAATGAGAACCTGCGCATGTTCCAGGATACTTGACTGGAGTCGATACTGAAATAGTAACCGACCATCAATAGCTCTTCAGTTACAACTCCCATCTCGACGGCCGCTCGACGCGTTCCGACGCGTAAAATGAGCAGAAACACCACCCAGATACTCAAAAACTACCAAGAACCCAGAACCAGCCGGCGCAAAGGACCGTCTCGGGCACAGAAGGAGAATCTTCGCAAAGCCGCCGCTGTACGACTCGCCAAACGTCGCGGCAAACTGCCGCCGGGCCAACCGTCGCCTACGAAGGCTCTGCGCGACCGAATTGGGCAGCTGGAGGCTGATAACGAGGCCCTGGCGGCTCGGAACGCAGCATTGGAGTCTCGCGTCACAGCAAAGGAACTCGAAGCGAAGGGTGCAGCAATCGGAATATAGAGATTCTTGGGGCAGAGACGAGACATCCTACGCGTAAAACTAACCCAAAATTTGGTCTCAAAACGATACTCAATACTCCCTATACGATGAGCGAAGTAGGGTGGTAAACCAACGCTCAACGAGTACGAATAATCTCCAGCCGTGGATTGTCCCCGGTCGCAACTCCCTCGCGCAACGCAGCGATTTCCTCGTCACTGAGCGGTCCTTTGTCTTTCACTGGGATTTCCGTGTCAATGCCAGTGTCGACGGCTTCGTTCAGCTCAGGTGCCGCCGCTTCCGCGACCCCTTCCTCTACGGCAGACTCGTCCTCCGCCGGGGAAGCTGCAGCGTCGTCGCCGACGGCTTCTCCGTCTGCTGCTGGTGTTGGTTCCTCGTCCGCTGCTGGTGCCGGTTCCTCTTCGGGAGCTGGAGCATCCGAGTCGACCGGCGCCTCTCCGAGTCCAGCTTCCTCACTATCCGCCGCGTCGTCCGCCGACTCGGATTCTTCGGCATTGTCAGGCGTCCCTTCCGATGCGGGAGCACTATTAGGAAGGCAAGGTGTAAGTATCCCCGCACCAATCGAAGACCAAATAACCATACGCAGCCGCAGATCTGCCAAACCATAAACAAACAAAGGACACGTAATATTCTAAACCTACCCATCACATTGGCACGCCTCCTCCGCACGACGCAGTACGCCTTCATTGCTATCAAACACCCTCCGAGTCAGCCAAGTCCAAAAAACAACCGAGAAACAAGACATACGAGTCGGCAGCAACAGCCTGCGCAGCACGCTCATCCGCCGCAACCCGCGCCGCATCTATAAGCGCACAAATCTGGTCGCAAGCCGCCACGGGCTTCTTGGGCTCTGAATCTTGCCGAGATTGAAGGCCCCGGGTCGCAGCACGAAACGCATAGAGCGAGCTATAAAAGCAAATCCAAAATCATTGAGAACAGTCTAAACAGAGGGAGGAGATTTGGAGGAGGCAGCCACGCACGGAGCCGCACTCGTCGATGCCACAGACATCGCGAGCGTAACGAGGGACAAGAGCCTTACTGAGACCATCGTAGGCGCAAGTTATTCAAGTTCCAGCCTGTGGTTGTGAATGCAGGTCCCGAAAGGAATGAAAGAGCAGGTAAGAGGAGAACGGCGCAGCCGGTGGGAATCGCTTGTCCTTGGCCACGTCTGGGATTTATACCCTGCCCAGATCCTTGGGTAAGCGCCGCGCTCGACGTTGCGGACGACAGCCATGATGCCTAGCCATTAGATTGCTGGGCAGGTTCGCTGCAAACCATCTACATACAAGTCTGCCTTTGGTTCCTTAGCTGGCGCTTTATTTGAGGCGGATGAGTCCAAGGCGGATTTCGCTGATACGACATCCCATAACCAGCTGGGCTCAAAGCGTGTTCAATGTGTATTCTACAATTGCTGGTAGATAAGTAATCGACAAAGAACAATATTACAAAGTCAAATGTAGCCCAAGACTTACATACATACTATAAAACTACACAGGAACCTCCGGCTCGCGCTGACCAGGCGGTCCCCGCCCCTTCTTGCCTTTGATCACGTTCTTCCGCGGCGAAGTCGACGTCGACGCTGAAGTCGCGGTCGAGGTTGACGACGGACGCGGCGGCGGCAGAGGTGCAGCTATCACCGAACTTGACGTACGCGCCGTCGAGCTCGGAACCGAATTCGCCTGCTCCAAATCCGCCGCCGCATTGAGGCTCGTCGTCGGCGTAAAATAAATGCCAGCGGGCTCGCCTGCGTCTACATCGATAACCTCGACATCCTCAGACGACGAAAGCGCATCAAAAGTCGCCTCAAGCGGCGGCGGCGGCGGCGGCGGCGGCAGAACGGGGGTAGTCGGCGGGTTCGACGGAGTCGTAATCGCCTCTAACGGTACTGGCACCGAAACCGGCGTCGGTGTTGGATTCCGCGAAGGCGACGACGCGTCAATAGAGCGCCGCGCAACCAAGGACGCGTCCCGAAGAGAAGCCGGTGTCGGTAACGGTGACACAGACACGTTCTGCTGGATTGCCGGTGGTGTCCGGTTGGGAGCCGACGCGCCATTCGAGCCCGTCCGGACCGTTGAAGGAATTGCATGCGGAAACAGCGGAGACACGGACGTCCTTTGCTGCATCGCCGCCGGCGCTTGCGGCTCCGCCCAGCGTGTCGCCGCAAAGGTCGTGGTCGCGGGTCCGGCGTCTGGCCGTACCGCCGCCGCCACCCTCGTCGCCGCCATCTCCATCTCTCGCTTTCTCGCCAAATCATTCAATCGGTTCTGCTCCTCCACCAACCGCTGCCGGTGTTCTGGAATCAACGCAAACACCTCGTTCTTCTGCTCCACCGACAAATGCTTGAACAACGGACGCGCAAGAAGATAGGTGAGCTGCGAGATGATGTACGCCCGCAGCTCGACCGTCAAGCCCACAAATAGCCGCTGTTGCTCTGTCAACGAGAGCGCTGTAAACAGCTCGTAGGCTTGGTTGGATGGCAGCCAGCGGAGGATGGACCCCATGGTTCGGAGCGGAAGCCGCACAAAAATCTTCGACCGGTTCTGAGGCAGAACATGATGAAAGCAACCCGGCACATTCTGTGGGTCCATCTTCTCCAGAACGCGAGCTTGCGCCTCCATCGGTAACGTTCCAAGATGCTGCGGCTGTTGGGCAAGCGGCAGTTTGAAGAAGGCCTCGAGAAGGTCGCGTTCGAGTCCTTGAATCTGGGTTGTTTTTGCTGGTTCTTGTTGTGGGGGAAGAGGATAGGGGACGGGCACTATTTGTGATTGGGAGGACGTCGGTCGGCGAGGAAGAGGCGCGCTGGTCAACAAGGGCTGCGATGATTGTTGCGGCGCGCTCGACGACACGTTGGGGCGGGTCGTAACAACGGACGACGGCCTTGGGGCAAGTGCCTGCGGCTGGACATGCCCCGAAGTCGCGGTACTCGACGGCGGGCGAGCAGGGACACCATTCGCCGCCGTACGCGCAAGCGCTTGTTGTTGGTTTATTTGCTGCTGAGGCTGCGCCGGCGGGGGCCGCCGAGGCTCCTGTTGCTGTTCGCTCAAATTCCGTAGCATCTGCATATTCGCAGTGACGCTGAGCGCCGCGTTCGCAACCGGACGAGCAGCGCCATTTTGCGGAACAGTACCGGACAGATGTTGCGCGCCAGCGGAAGATGGTCGCGGTTGGAGCGATGCTGTTGGAGGTGGTCGTGGTTGGAGCGATACAGCTGGAGGCGGACGCTGTTGCGGTGACGCCGTTGGCGCCGGACGCGTCGTTTGTGCCGGCAACGAACCCGAACTCGACGGCATAGGTCGAATTGGTTGTGGCCGCGGCTGAACGTGGCTTTGCTGGGGAGCAGTAGCTGCTTGCGGATGCGAATTTGAACTCGAATTCGAATTCGATTGCGAGGTACTAGCCGTCGCTGGCGATTGCGCTACGTGCGTCCGACTATACGGGTATGAAAGGTTCCAGCTTTGGACCACCGCCTCCGGGCGCCCTTCCCCAACCGTATTGACTTTGGGCTGTATTTGGGCCTGCATTGGTGACCGTTGCGGGGTTGGGTTCTGGGACGACGAAGAAGCCGTGGTTGTGGGTGGCTGCGGAGGACGCTGCTGCGTCGAAGCAGACATTGGTCGTTGTGCGTTCGCATGCGTATGCGGCGTTTGAGAGGAAGAAGCAGTTGACGAGCTTGGTTGTCGAGCTCGTAAGGGAGTGGGGCCGCTAGGGAATTTGTTGGTCGTTGAGGAGGACTGCGGCGGAGGATGGTGATTACTATTGCGGAGCGTAACATTCGCAATCGCTTGTGTTTGGGCGCTCCCGTTCGCAGCCGACGACTGGGAAACGTGCGTCCGCTGAGGGAGGGGATGTCGTTGCGGAGGTCGCGGAACTGGAAGGGGAAGAGGTTGAGATGGTCGCGTCGGTAAAGTCGATGGTAAAGCGTCCAGAAAAACAATCTCCTCCTCCTCTTCCTTCTTTACGCGTTTAGTTGGTTGTACAGGCATCGCCGATGCGTTCGCCTGAGCAGGTAAACCGTCGGTATTCGGCTCGCGCTTGACCAAAAGTGCCGCTGCGTCTTCCTCCTCGACCTTGCCCCATGTCCGCTTGACACCGGCCGTAGACGGACCAGGGTCCATCCCGTTGGTTGGTGTTGGTCCCGGAGGCGGGTCCTGCTCCATCCGTTGCATGTCTCCGTCTCCATTCAGCTCCTGCTTTGCCCTACGCACAATCTCCATCGCAGATATATCTCCGGGATTGGTCCTGCTCTCCTCGCTCATGGCCCAACCCGCCATAAACCCGTTCATCGTCCCGAGGACGCTCGAGTTGACCTTCATTTCCCTGGGATACAACAACCGCGCGTTCTCCCGCATCCTCCGCGTCGCCATCGTGAGGGCTTCCAATGTCGCCACGTTGCGATACCGCTGCACGAGCGACCCGCATGCGACAAACTCAACCGGCGCAAGATGATGTAGCGCGCTCTCCGTGTTGGGCGGGACGATAGGTTGCGCATGCATCGCCTCCAAGACCTCCATCGTCTCCTGCATCTCCCGTTCGAGCGGCCCGATGTCGGCAGCGCCGTCTTTTAGCCACTTCTCGAGCGCCGCTTTGCTTATGTGCGTTGTGAGGGAGCCCGTGGCGACAGCGGCGGCAAGATGGGCGAGGCAGCGAAACGGAGCTGCGTGAGCGAGATTGCGGAAGAGGCTCTTCGAAAGCGGAGAGTTCTCGTTGTCGAAGAATCGAGCTTCGAGAGTGGTGACGAGGACGGAACGCGGCTTCTCGATGGCACGCAGAACTTCCGCTGCTTTGAGCGGGCGGCCGCGCTGCACTCGCTGAGAGGATGTCAGTACAAGAAGATACGCAGAGTACTGCGACGCACCTCAAATATGTCCCTCTCCTCCTCCGGCGACAACTCGTCAAACACGATGCACGATAGACGGGCCGCCTCGAAGTACGCGCGGTCGGCGGGCGGGAGGAGCAGGCGCAGGCGCTGCTTTCCGGTTACTACGCGGTTGTCTATCCACCAGTACGACTTGTTGTCATCGCTAAGGAAAGGTTAGCCACTGGTGGATGTGGACCAATAACAGCGTACGGATTCGGGACTGAGAGAAGAGAACTCGGACGTTAGTAGGGTACTCCAGCAGAGTACAGAGAACACACACGAAATCTGGAACGATGCATGAGCATTAGAAAGGGTAGGACGCGAACAACGCACCTCCCCGCCCATGAACTTCATCAACGACGTTAGGCGCTGCTTGCCGTCGACGCAGCGAAGGGACCCGCCAGCTTTGGCTGCGAAACGGTGAGGAATTCGACCGGGCGGGGGCAAGACGCTCACAAAACATAACCTGGTTCACTGGCGCGTTCCTCAGAACCGAGTCAATGAAACTCTGCGAGTTCTCCTGTGTCCACACAAACTTGCGTTGGTAGGATGCGTTTAGGTCGATTTCCCCGCTTCTTAGAGCAGCTAGAGGGGAATTAGCTTGTGTGGTCGTCGCTGCCGACGACGCACCGAATAGCTCGACCGTTGTTCGGTGTTCTCGAACGTGGGGAGGAAATCGCCGGCGGAGACACGAGCCCGCCATTGCGGGGCTCTCGAGCTCATCCTCCTCGTCCTCCCAGTCGGGGTCCATCGAGCCAGAAGCGGGCGGCGCGCCGGCGTGGTGGTGGATGCAAGCAAGCGTGTCACGCAAGTGACGCCCTTGCTCTCCTCCCGACTTGCGGGTCGCGCAGCGCGACGCGCGATGCTGCAGCAGCCTTGGCTCCCAAAAAGCTGGTAATCCAGCGAACGTCCAGAACGCGAGGCTGGGCTAAAGGCTGTGGACATGGCAGTCGTCGCCGACTATTTAAACTGCGCCCAACCTCGTCGACCAACAACACGCGCAATGCCCTTCCTGTCCCTCTCAAACATCTCCTCAGTCAACACGGTCCTCACGGACGAAGCCGGGAAGGCGCAGTATCGCGTCTCGACGCCGCACCAGGGCGGGACGACGTCTATCAGCGTCGCGCTCCCTGTCGCCCTACCCTCGAGCAGCCAGGACAGGGACCTTGCCGGGTATTCCATGGACAGTATCCCCGCGGACGCGACGCTCAAGCGCGAAGAGACGCGATTTGTGCACCTAGCGCAGATTTCGTTCCACGAGTCGCATATCAAGCTCAAGAGCACCATAACGTTCCGCGGAGAGGAGAGGGTTGTGAACGACTGGTTACGGAAGGATGGGGCTGGCAAGGGATGGTGGGGACCGTAAGTTTGTCCTGGTTCAACGTCCAGAGACGCTCATGGGCCTATTAGACATCGGCCGTTCACCGGCTCGGACGGGAAAGAGTACAAGTGGCTGCTCAAGGCGAACCACTGTGAGGTTTGTCGCACACTTGCAATTCTGAAACCGAACTGACGCGTTCCAGCTACGGACGAACGACGCTGCAGAATCCATGGTCGCCTGCTTCCACCCACGCAAGGATCGCCTCTTCTCCAAGGGAAAGCAACCGGCACGGCTTGAGCTAGTAGAGGGATACGATGCGCTACGCGATGAAATCGTTGTAAGTCGCCATTGCCTCCGCTCCGGTCGGCCTACCCATTCTAGGTGACATTCGTATTTCTGGAGCACCTACGCGGGATGTACGATCGCGGAGAGGCCGTTGCATAAGCATACAAGACGCGCAAGAGGACGCGTCCGTTTCAAGTGTAATTGTTATCAGCTGCGGGTTATATCGGGACAAGATGCCGTCGGGAATTGCTCTGCTCTTCACTGCCCTCCTTCGCGCCACGCTGACCAAGGGTCTCGTTCTGAGCTCTGCACCTCACCACTCACTCCCTGAGCCCGTCCCGCATATCACCAAGCTCTGCGCTCTGGTTTCCGTCTGCTTACAAGCGAAATCGGTTGTCGTCGCCGATCTGCCGCAGCTGACAAGCACATCTCGACAAAGCGTTACAACTACGCCGCGCAGCCGCAGTGCGTCAGCACTATACACCTTCGGCGGCATTCAAGTCATCGACGCGAAACGCGCGTATAAATCCAGTACAACTCGTGCCGGAGCTACATCTACCCCTCCCGCTCCCGAGTCCCGCTTTCCGCGATGTTCCTCGTCCAATCCACCCCATCCACATCCAACACCACATACACCGACGAGGCCGGCGTCCCGAGGTACTCCGTCAACACCTCCCCATACGCCTACGGCACACCCACAACCACGGGCATCCACCGTATAACCCAGCCCGACCCTTCCGCCTCCCCGCGCTCCGCCCTCGACCTCTTCGCCGTCGACGCAGACCTCGATCTCGAGCCCGCGTCCCCGCCCTCCGCCGAGCTTGCGCGCATCCGCTGGAACATCCTCCAGAGCAGCATCATCGACTTTGCGGGTAGGGAGCGCAAGGCGCGCAGTTGGCTGAGGCGGGCAAACTCCCTCCGGGCAAACACGAAGGTGGTGTTCACCGCCCAGGATGGGCGGGAGTATCGCTGGACACGAAGGGATGCTGCCGAGGTTCAGTCGATTCCCCGGGACGTGGAGCTGAGCGCTGACTCCCGATGTAGATGGAGCTCCGGACAAACGACGCGTCCGACGCGCTCGTCGCGCGGTTCCGCACTAAAACACACGTCCCGACTGTCTCGCCGACGCGCCCACTCGCGGCGCTGGAGATCCTGCCCCAGTTTGAGGACATGGCGGACGAGATCCTGGTCACCTTCGTGTATTGCGAGAATCGGAGGCGACGGAGCAGTCCGACGCGGAGGGATTCAAATTAGGGAGATATTGAAGCGATAAAATTGTACGAGTATACCATAAAAACCGGATATCATTTGTTTAACACCACTGGCGACCGAGCTGCGCGTTCCTTGGTCTTGCGGATGTGCTCGATGAAGACAAAGGTGACCTGACGGCATTGGGCTCAGATCAAATTCGGAAAGGCTGCAGCAGCGCCCACCATAATTTCGTCCAATAACTCCTCAAAGCCTTCGTAAATCTCCAACGACGCCGGACGCTTTTTGGAGAAGATCCCGAACTTTGCTGGTCGGAATCGCGCTACGGGCTTCTCCGACGCGTCGTTCACTTGTAGCTGCGGTTGTGGATGAATTAGTCTCGGTACAGCAGTAATGCTAATATGGCCTCACATAGCAAGTATACGCGCCAAGAATCCACTTGTACTCCTTCCCATCCTGCGCAGTAAACACGCGGTGTCGGCCATACCACCCCCACCCTTCCTTACGGAAGAAATCGCGCATGAGCACCTCCCGCTCGCGCCCCGCAAACCGAATAACGCTCGGGTCGACGACGTGCAGGTCGATTGTGGCAAGTCGGGCATAGCGCGCGGCCGCCTCTGCGGACCCGCCTCCCTCAGGCTGCGAACTCGTCGCACTACCCCGACTCGGCGCCCGCGGAATATCCGCATCCACGACCTTGCTGACCTTGATCGACCGCCCCTCGCGCATCTTCTTCAGCAGCGGTACGGACGCGACCTTGTATTGCGGGACGCCGTCCTCCGAGGTGTAGACCGCGTCGGACGGCGAGCTGGTAGTGAGAGTGAGACGCATTTGAGATCACTATCGCGGGGAGGTCTGCTGCGGCATGAAGAGAGAGGAGCAAGTCAAGAGAGCAAGCTGTAAAACTGATTGTTACCCTAAATAAACGCGGTCATGTACGTTAATCGAGACGCGTCGACCACTGGTTTCCACGCGTTTTTAGCAAGGTACTTAGTTTTCTTCGAACTTGGTGCTGAGATAATCGAAGGTACCAACCAAATCAGCGCACACTGAACAAAGGAAAAATCTATTCTGAAATCTATGCGGCGTCTACTCCGAGTCTATACGCGTCTATACGGAAAGACCCTTCTGTTCATCCACGATCTTCGAACCTCCCCTGCGTTCAACCCAATCGCGCCACGCCGGTCCCCATATCGCCGTACAGGAAACACCGATGGTGACGAGGATGAGGAACACCGAGGTTATAGTCGACAACCAGCCAACGCCGATTACTTCGACGGCAGGGAGAACCGCGGCGGAGCCAGCGGCCGCGAAGAAGTACCGGATGAGGTAGTTTCCGGCTGCAAAAGGGTTGGTGTGAGATGGACGGGAAGGCGGAGGCGTACCAATGACTTCTGCGGAGCGGTTTTGCGTAACATCCAAGGAAGGGAATGAGCCAATATGCCAAGGGGAGAGAGCAGCATACCGAGACAGTAGGTGTTCAGACTCGGAAAGCAAAAGAGCTGCGCGCATCCCTGGAGGAACCTATAACTACTTTAGCCGGGCAATTTCGGACACTAAAGAGCACTCTCAACTCACATCACGATTACCGGCAACGCAACACCGCCAGCCTTCTTCTCGAGCGACCAACCGTAGATGAGCATACAAGCCGTTATCGTTATGAAGAACGGAATGCTGCTACGCAAGCGATCCTCGGGGACGCGGACGCCGTCCCGCTTGACGATCCACTTCTTCACAACGTGGTCGGCGTAGCGGCCGCCGCCCAACGTCCCAGCGACGTACCCAAGCCCCGGCGCGAGGTAGAAGAGGCCGGATTGGATGGGCGTGGTGAGGTTGAAGCGCGGGTTGATGATGTAGCGGATGGGCGTGAGGAGGGAGTACATGTTCCAGACGAGCGCGGCAGAGGCCAGGGAGGTGATTATCTGGGAAAAAAACATTATATACGACGCGTATAGGACAAGAGGCAGCATACGAGGTTCGGGAACTTGAACAGCTTGATGACCTGCAGAGGGTTCGTCCATTTCCAGAGCAGACGGATCGTCTCTGCGCGACTGAGCCCGAAGAGCTCGTCCGAGCGCTTCGCGTGTATGGTCTCAGGGAGGAGGAAGAAGACGAGGACGGTCGCAAGGCCGCCGAGAGCTGCCTGGAGGTGGAAGATGACGCGCCAGCTCTGGTACGTTACTATCACGCCTGCGATAAAAGGGCTGGCGCGAAGCGTTAGCGAGACGCGATTCAATGACGCGACGAGGACGCGTACCCGAGGGCCGGGCCAATGAGGGTGCCCGACATGAACCAGCCCAGAGCAGTCGCGCGCTCGGTCTGCAAATGAAATCAATCGACGCGCGCGGAGCAAAGAAGCGCGCCACGCACAGGTCGGTAAATATCACCCAGGCAGCTGGCGCCGACAATCAAGAACGCGGTCCCTTGGAACGCCGTCAAGGCCCGGAAGACGAAGAACGCAGCAAGGTTCGGGCTCAGGGCGGTCCCGAGCGAGCATCCAAAGAAGAGGAGGGCGCAGAGAATACATATCTAAAACAGTCGCGCTGCGGTCTAACCAGGAAAGATGGGATTGAAGGAGTATTTACCCATCGCCTGCCATATACCTGCGGTAGCGGTCAGTTTTAATGCCATAGGGTGTCAGTGAAGACAAACCTGGCTCATCGGTGCCCAAAAACATGGAGATATACCCATGACCACCATGTAGACCGCGTTTGAATCATTTATTATCGAACCGGTTGTGTTGTATGTACTCGCGACCTCGGGGATGGCGGAGAGCACGGTTGTAGAGGAGATTGGAGCGAGGAAGCCGCACAGTGCGAGGACGCAAGTTATTATGTGCTTTCGATGCGGCGGAAGGCGATCGTAAACCGAGTCGTCTATCGTTTTGCCCTTGACCGTTGCTGCTCGGGGGATGTTCATTGGAGGCATATCGTGTGCGGAGACATGGGACGGAATGTGGTGCAGCTGGAGGGCGGCAGCGGTGACCGTCTGCGCGGATTCGTCGCTGTGGTCGTCGGCGGCGGCAGCGGGGGACATGAAGGTCGTGAAGAAGGAGGAACATCGTGCCCGGTTAATTCATGAAGAGAAGGGCCGGAGCAACAGCCCGATTGCGCCGACCGATTGTGCTGTAATATGGGCGGATGTGGTAGAAATACGGTTGATACCGGCCGATAGTCCGATTTGCCATAAACGCGACCACATGGCAGAACGCGTCAAACGGAACGCGCCCTCGGTGCCTTGCCCTTTGCGCCGCCTGATCCCTAGCGTCGCCGAATGTCCCGCCATCCAGCGTCTATACTTGGAACACTCTCATGCCAGGGCCCCTTGACATCATCCCAAATGGCTCCTCCCACCTCTCTCCTGCTCAAGAACGGCACCGTCTTGGTGCATGGAGCCCAGGATCGGGTTTCCGTGCTCAAGGTCGATGTCCTCGTCCTCGACAACAAGATTGCTGCAGTGGAGGAAAACATCACAACACCAAGCGACGACACGCTGGTCATCGACTGCACCGGGAAGATAGTGTCCCCCGGCTTCGTCGACACGCACCACCACGTCTGGCAGACGCAGCTCAAGGGCCGGCATGCAAACGACACGCTCCTTGATTACATTCCGAAAGGCGCGCTGCTTTTCTGGCACTTGGGTCGCTCGGGTCCTGATAAGTGTAGGAAACCTTGCTGGGAAGTTATTCACCCCGGAAGATATCTTCTGGGGCGAGCTCGGGGGCTGTTTGGAGGCGATCGATGGCGGAACGACGATGGTGGTCGACCACGCGCATATGACCTACTCTGCAGAACACGGTGAGCCACAAATAGTACAATCTCGCGCAGCTGACACGCACCCAGTGAACAACGCGATCTCGGCAACCGTCTCCTCCGGCATCCGCTCGTACTTTTGCTATTCCCCAACGATGCTCGTCCAAACTTGGGACCCGTTGGTGCTCGAACCATCGGACAGCTCCCAGCTTGGCGGCCTAGCCAAACAGCAGCCATTCGGAGACGGACGCGTCCAGCTTGGGCTTGGATTCGACGGTATCGGCGCCATGCCGAAGGAAGCCGTCGTCGCGCTCTACACCCACGCCCGCGCTCTCGGCGTCAAGCTCATCACCTCCCATTACGTCCCAGGACCGATCGTCGGCCGCCAGTCGGTCGTCGAGCTACTCAACTCATACGACCTCCTCCGATCCGACATCCTGCTCTCGCACGCAACGAACGCGACGCCAAACGACGCGACCCTGCTCTCCGCCGCCAACGCGCACGTCTCGGCCACGCCGGACACGGAAATGCAGATGGGGCACGGCTTCCCCGTTTGTTTCCGGGATGACCTCCAGCGCAGCTCGTCCCTCGGGGTTGACTGCCACAGCAATAACTCGGGGGACATGTTGACGCAGATGAGGCTTGCGCTGCAAAGCGCGCGCGCGGCCTACAATCAGCCGTTCGTGGACGCCGGTAAGGCTCCAAAGACGGTTGCGCACACTGTCGAGGCTGCGTTCAACTTGGGCACGATTCAAGGCGCGCGGGCGGTGGGAATGGAAGTGCATTTAGGCAGCATTTCGGTCGGAAAGCTCGCGGATTTGGTTGTGTTTTCGGGAGAGAGTCCCGCGATGATCTGTGCAGCAGAACACGACCCGGTCGCGGCGATTGTGCTCCATGCTTCCGTGCGGGATGTCGAGACGGTGATTATCGACGGGAAGCTGCGCAAGAGGGACGGGAAATTGTTACCGGTCGAGGATCTGAACAGGAAGAACGTCGAATGGAAGGACGTGGCAAGGGAATTGTTGGATAGTCGGAAGCGGATTCAATCCGAGGCTGAGAAGCTGGACTTGGACGCCGTGAAGGCCGGGGTAATGAGGGCCTGGCGCATGGACTCCAGCAACTTTGTGGAGACTTTGTAGGCGAAGGTTAAAGGCAAGCCATGGTCCTGCTTGTGATCCGGAAAACCGTGACGTTGACCCGAACCTCGCGTCCTCGCCCCAATGTTGAGCTAGTCCCGCCAAAAAAAAAGCCCAACAATCCCATTTCATGCAAAAGGTATCGACGAGTGTTTCTGGCGCAATCTGGAATAACTGCATGACCTCGGCCTTGGCCTCCGCGACTTCTGTGCTCTTGTCCCGACTAATAAGAAACTGCATTGCCACCTCCTTCCATGCCATCTTCCTCCTGTCCCCGACGTCGACAGGAGCAAGATGGCTACCGCGTTTACTGCGCGCGCACGAAGGGTGCACCCTTAGGCGTGCCACGGTTGAGCGCCTGGCTTTTGAAACGAGAAGAACGAGCTGACTTGGACCAAAGCATGTATTGAGCTACGAATCTGACATCGACTTGTCCTCGTCGAAGAATACCACAATAACGGAGATATCGTCCCTGCAAGTACGATCAGTTTCCACCGACACGTCTACCAGTACCTCAAATGCTCACCGGATATGACGCGACCGGGGAGCACCCGTGGCTAGCAGCGCCTCGTAGAGATCTCGGTTCGCTCCACCCAGTGCGTTACGCACGAGATGGCCAGCGACGTTGCCCGAGTCGATGTTGGTGAATACCTTCTTGATGTTGTCCCATCGCCAATAGTTTGTCTTGTCGTCCGTAATCCCCACCGGCAAACTGTTGCGTTCGACCTTCTCCTCGCTGCCGAAGTTCTGACCTGGGACGATGGAGCCCTTCCCCCAACGCGCGACCCACGCCCCGACCAGCCCCACCGCCTCCTCGTTCGTCAAGCATTCCCACAACCCATCCGAGCCCATGATCAGAAAGTCGCCCGGCTGGACGTCCGTCGTCGTGACCTCCGGTTCGGCGGTAAAGTACGGCGGCGTCAATGTCGTCGCGCGCGGCCGGTCCCCGAGCACCTCCTTCTCCATCCACGTCTGCAGTTCGCGGCTCCATTTCATCACCCCATCCCCAAACGCGCGCGTTAATCCCCAACCGAGCAGGCGCCCTTTCTCCTGGTCCATGAGCTTCGGCTCGTCCGGATGCGCAGCGACCAGACGGGCCACCTCGGCGGGGTTTTTGGTGTTTTGGTCGAGCGAGAGGACGTGGACGTCGTAAACGAGGGTGCCGTCGGTCGTTCGGCGGCGGCGGCCGAGGATGGCGCGCGAGTCGCCGACGACGGCGACGTGGATGCGGCGCAGCGCTGCTTCGTAGAAGGCTATGAGGGCGCATGACCCCGCTCGCGCTTCTTGGAGGACAGACGCCGCGATGGTCATGCGGTGTGCCCCCTCGGGAAGGTTCTGGACGAGCGCGACGGGCTTGTTGACAATAGCGTCGTCCATCTCGAGGCAGACGGTCCTGAACACCTCGTGGATGGCGGCGGGCTCCGGGATCTTTGCTTTGGCGTAGACATCCCAGAGGCTCTCGACGAGTGTGGGTATGAGGGTCCTTTCAAGGAGAGTGGACGTCTGTGGGCCGACGTGTCCGTCGTAGATGCTCCAGAACGACCAGGCTGGATTGGGGATCGAGATAGAGCTCATCTTGTCCTCGCACGGGTAGTTTCTAGGTCAGATCGTCGGCATTAGGCGTATCCGGGAGCTTACACGTACGACGGCACGACGATTGTGTCCACACGGAACACCCCCTGCTGGGGGTTGAACGAGGTTGTTTGAACGCGCCCGCTGGACTCGGTAGCGAAGTTATCCTGGAAGTGGTGGAGCCCGAGGCCGATTCCGCATGCAGAGACGCCGGCGCCAAACGCGACGCGTCGATGACGGAGACGCGCAAACGCAGCTCTACCCAGTCTCGAGGCCATTACGAGCTCGGGCAGTCGTTCTAAACGCCTTCTGAGATGTGTAGCGTCAAGCCACTGGCGCCAGCGTAGTTGTGGGGCTCGGGGTTGTGGTGGGAGGAGTCAAGCTGCAAGTAGCACGTGACACCGAATCTTGCTCCCAACCACCACTGGTGTCACCAATGTTCAGCGTAGCCAGCCTCGGAGCATCTACACAGATCCAGAACGCTCATTAAAATGCTGGAAGACCAATCTTTGAACTGGAAGAATCCCAGTCAGCCATCGCTGCCCGCTAGAAGAACGGACGGTAATTCGTTTTTGAAACTTTCTTGCCCTCCAAGCTACCCCGGTGTGTGGAACTGCGTGCCCCAGCTGCCTCCTTGGTAAGCTTACGGCAACTTCTATGGCCCACATCGTTCTCTCGGGACAATCAAGGGCTCTCAAACTGACTCGGGGAGTCTCTTGGACTGTACTCGGAGCTCTCGCCCAATTCAAGATCTCCCCGAAGCTTCTAGCGTATTCAAATTCCAACAATCACGACTCCCCAATACCTGGATTCGCTCGAACGCAGTCTAATAGACATGGTGGATTCTAGATTGACTATAACTGCGTCGAGAGGTAATTCTCATTGACTGCGCCGCTCATCTTATTCATGTCCTCACCTAGATCTGTTGTTTTCTTCGTACATATTTCTAGAAGGCAAGCTTGGAAGTCGCATCAGCATGAGCCGCCTCATCCAGTCCATCGTCGACGCTTTCCACCGCGTCCACGACAATGCCCACGATCTTGCCGCCGTAATCAAGTCCTTGGCGGAGGAGCATTTGCTTGTTATCCCCTACGTCGATCTCAATGTCCGAGTGCGGTGTTGTCCTGTGCCTCTTATTTTAATCGCGAAGTTCATGCCAGTGGGTGCTCGAAATGTGCCCAAGGTCGATGTAATCGGCTCGGCCGACTCTTATGCCCAAAATCTACGGCGGAATCTCGGTTGTGTACGTTGTCGCTAGCCCCGTTCAAGCGAGCCTCGCATATCCCATTTCCAGGCTGACTGTCGTAATCAATGGCCTCACACCCACACTGGCGGGCGAAGAACGTTCCTGCGCATGCGAGTCTATCGGTTGAAGTGCTGGACAGGTAGCCGGATGTGCATGTTGACGGAGGAACCTATGACTTGAGCACAGTACCGAGACGAGGAAGTTCGCAAAAGAGCGATTCTGCAGCGCGTCCCGGAGGATTTCGCAGACCACTTTGTAAGTTTAGGTGTCTGGTGCGCGGATGATGAGCTCGAAAAATGTGCGAGGTATTGTGGCAGGTCAAAGAAATAGGTAAGATGCTCCCCGCGCTCATGCGGCGAGCCTGAGAGCACACACTCAATCGCTTTCCGGCCCTCTGGTCCCCTGGCAAATTATTAGCAACGACACGAGCCTGAGCGCCATGGTTTTCTCTCCCTCGTAACGAAGGGGTTCGCTGGATTTACATCGCTAGATAGCTCACTGGGCAAGCTTTTGCTTATAGTCACCTATAGCCAACTATATGTCAAATCGGCTTTTTGCGACAATCTACTCAACTTTGGGCGGTGTCGTCAACGCCATCAAACCTCGAAGGAAACAAAGGATTCTCTCCAATAATCGTCTTGGGTAACACTTGGTATGGCCTAGAAGTAAACCAGCAATAGCCCCGTCAATAAATGCAGACGAATTCCATTTTATTCAAACGCTATCGACGAGTGTTTCCGGGGAAATCTGGAATAGCTGCATGACCCCGGCCGTGGCCGCCGCGAAGTCTAACTTCTGGTGTTCTTTTTCGATCCTCGCCCGACTAACGAGCAGCTCCTTCGCCACCTCCTTCCACTCCATCGTCTTCCCGTCCCCAACGTCGACCGGAACAAGCTTGCCACCGCGTTTCCGGATCTTTCCGTCCACGATGACGGTGTCGATGTCGCCGACCGACGCGTGGAGAACGATTGCGGCGACGGGGTCGTGCTCAGCTGCGCAGACAAGTGCAGGGGACTCGCCGTCCCAGATGACCAAGTCCGCGAGCTTGCCGACCGCAATACTCCCGATTTCCGACTCCATCGCGACCGCGCGCGCGCCCTTGATCGTGCCCAGGTTGAACGCCTCCTCGGCCGTGTGCTTCATGGAACGCGGGACCTTCCCGGCGGCGACGAACGTCTGGTTCGTCGTCCCGCGCGCGCTTTGGAGGGCAAGGCGCATCTGGGAGAGAATCCCCGAGTTGCTGGTGTGGCAGTCGACGCCGAGCGACGCATGGGAGATCATGTCGTCGCGGAAGCACACCGGCATCCCGAGCGCCATCTGCAGCTCGGTATCCGGCGTCGACGATGTGTGCACGTTTGCCTCGGTGAGGAGACGTGCGTCCTCGGGCGTCGCGCCGTTCGCGTGCGACAGGAGGATGTCGTCCTTGAGCAGCCCGTACGCGCTCAAGGTGCCGACGACGGAGCTCTGGCCCCAGTACGGCCCCCGCCCGTAGTGCGACGTGATGAGCTTGACACCGCTCGCGCGGACCTTCTCAAAGATCGCGGAGACGTATTCTTGCGGGAGGAAGTATCCTTCAAACGCAAACCCGAGGCGGACGCGTCCGTCCCCGAAGGGCTGCTTCTCCGCGAGCGAGGCGAGCTGGACATTGAGCCAGTCCGGCATCAGCTCTTGCGAGAACTGGAGCGGGGTCGACCAGGATTCGAGGCGCATCGTCGGGCAGTAGCAGAAGTACGAGCGAATCCCAGAGGCAGCGGTGGCGGAGATAGCGCGGGACGCTGACAGGTAAGTTAGATCGAGTTCAAAATGGCCAATTGACGCTTACTGTGCTCAGCAGAATAGTTCATGTGAGCGTGGTCGACCACCATCGTCGTTCCGCCGTCGATGGCCTCCAGGCACCCCTCCTAGCTCGCCCCAGAAGATATCTTCCGGGGTGAATAGCTTCCCAGCCAGGTTTCCTACATCTGTTAGTAGACGAACGAACGACCAGCTAAACACGCAGCGCACCCTTCGGCATATAGTCAAGGAATAAGTCGTTTGCGTGCCGTCCTCTGAGCTGCGTCTGCCACATGTGGTGGTGCGTGTCGACAAAGCCGGGGGAAACGATCTTGCCGGTGCAGTCGATAACCGTGGTCTCCGCCGACTCTGGCTTGATCCCCTGCGCGTCGATGCGCGCAATCTTGTTGTCGACGATGAGCAGGTCTGCTTTGAGGGCGCTACGCGGTCGTTGTCGCCGTGGATGAGGAGAGTTCCATGCTGGAGGAGGATCGACGACATGTCGTTGTCTGTTGGTGTAGGTCGTTGGTATTTATACCTTTCCTGTGAGATAAAATGAAGGAATTACTCAGCATCGTGTTGGGTCCGGATATCCGTCCGAGGACACTTTAGTATTCATTCGAAGCCGCACTTCATTCATGGGTTTTGACAAAAGCGGGTCGGTTCGGATGTCAATCCCACCAGGCGGCGCTCGGCCGTTTTAAGCCTATAAAAGGACAAAGCGGTACTCGCAAATCGAGCAGCCCTTCAAAGCGACGGCGAGGGAGAAAAACCGCAACTTGACACTGATTTGACCAAAGAGTTGCTGCGGCTCTTGAAGTTCCATCCATCGAGAAACACCAGATTAGCGGACATATCGGCCCTGCAAGGACGTTGAACTTCACGCAGAAATTCTACATATCTGCGGTGCTCACCGGATCTGACGGGACTGGGGAGCACCTGTGGCGAATAGTGGCTTGTCAGCACTTAGAGTCGCCCCACGCAACAGCTGGACAGAATTTGGCAGCACCCGAGTCGAGGTTCTTGAATACTTCTGAACACGCCCGCTAGACTCGGTACCGAAGCCGTTCTTGAAGTGGCAGAGGCCGAAGCCGATTCCGCGCATGCAGGAGGCGCCAAACTTGAGGTACGCGACGCGTTGGCGGCGGAAACGCGTTAAAGCAGCATTAGCGAGTCTGGAGGCCATTTCGTGCTGGCTAAAGCGCGTATCTGAGCATAGACGACTAGGTGGGTAATGGGACAGTCCAAGCCGTGGTGCGGTGACAGTCACCCTGTGACGGCGCGTCAAACTTGCTCCCGACCACCACCATCGTCCAGGCATACTACGTGGCCAGCCTCAGAATACGCTGCACGCATTTTCGGGGATTAATAATCCAGTTTTCAACCGAAACATCATTTTGTGCTCGCTCGAATCTTCGAACCTTCTCGCTCTCCAACTTAAAGCTCTCTGCGGGCGGTGTAGTGCTGGGGATTGTATCAATCGGTATTGATACCAGCCGTATAATACATGATCTATACGAGACCAATACAGCAACTGGTTGTGTATTGATTGTATTGATGGATATTTTGGACTGGAAATTACAGGGACAGAGTCACAAATCGTCCCTACGCGCGGTAACACATCTAAACTTATTGCAGAGGGCCTGCAAACAGGCCGAGATATTGTTTCAATGCATCATCAGCTGGCACAGCCTGCTCAAATTTCGCTGAGGATGAGCCGGATGAGCTGATGGAGCCCGAGATTATACGCGGGGCGCCCAAGCTAGGCCCACCGAGAACTTAGGCAACTTTTCGGCGCCTGCTTTGGTAGCGCGATACACAGGGAAGGAGTCATCTGTAGCAACCAAGAAAGGTCTCCGGCTGCAAAACCATTAAGGTAGGGGACGTGGGAACCCCGCACCTTTAGTCAGCAGAATTGATGGGCCTGAATAGCGGAGGGGCGGGACCATGGATATTCTTGAAACTGTGTAGAAATGAAGCTAAGGGTGCATTGAACAAATCCTAGGTCTCAGAAGTCAGAGATTCTATGTTCTCATTTTTGGTCTGAGGCAGAGATTTTGTCGCTGTGACATAGTGTGACACAGCCAAAATACCATCACAAGTGTGACTTCTGTGACACATGCTGGGTCATATGTATGCCTATGTGTACTCTTTGAGGATTGTACCAGCATGCATCATTTATTTTGCGTGTCTTCGCAAGTTCTTGACTGTGTTGAGGGCAATAATCATTCTGGTACGTACATGGGAATACTGATTGTTGATCAGTAACAGTGTCACAACATACTGTGCATTTTTTGTTGACTAAGAAAGCGAGTCTCAGGCCTCTGTACATGTCTAGCAGTTGTGTGCAGTGAACCTGTATCCCAAAACAACTCCAAGTTGACCAAAAACAGGCATATATATTTTGTTTTTCTGCTTAAGGTCCGGATTTTGTCGCTGATGCCATCATTTGATGGATTAGTAAGGGTGCGGGGTTCCCACGTCCCCTACCTTAGAGAAGTGGGCTACGGTGAAGCTAAGCCTCGACATGGTATTAAAGCTAGTAGACAGAGAGAACTGAAAAACCGATTAATACGCATTAATACGCTTAATACATGTATTATACCTTCAATACAATACATGTATCGTACAATACCGGTACAGTACGATACGGGCGTACCTGGGGATCGATACGATACAATACATGCAAAATTCTGATCAATCCCCAGCACTAGGGCGGTGTTGGTCGAGCTGAAGCACAGATCAGCCACAGACGCCGTCGATTCGTGTCAAGTACATACTTACCTTCGACCAGAAACCGCTCCTGTTCTTTACACCAACTGCAGCAAAAATGGGGTTTTGCTCTACCCCGTACCCCAACTCCTCTGTCTACCAGGCTAGTACCGTCTACACCAACAAACCCAGCCTCAAACAATCGAAAACATACGACTACATCATCGTCGGAGGCGAGTGCGCTACTAGTACTCTGCGGTCTCTTCGCATTGACGACTTCCTCCAGGGGGGACTGCGGATTGCGTTCTCACGTCGCGTCCGACCGAGGATCCCTCTGTCTCCATCCTCGTCCTAGAGCGTGGCCCGGTGCACAATTCCTTCCTAAGCCGCTTTCCGCTTCCGTCCAGCGAACACAGCAACATAGCCGTCCCATCTTCGCGCTTGCTCTCCGAACCGCTCAGAGGGGCCCGCGACGTCGTCCTCCCCATCGTCCAAGGCTAGACGCTGGGCGGGGGGGAGCGCGGTCAACGCCATGATATTCATTCACCCGCGGCTTCCCGGCTGACTTTGACCTTGTGGGCGGAGGTTGGCGATCCGACTTGGAACTACAATCCTCTAGAGCCGTATTTATGAAGACCGAGACGACGCTTGCTCACTGTTCGTGGCATGGCACCAACGGTATGTAGGCTACTTAAGCTTCTCCATAGGGCCGATGATAAACAAGACTTCAGATCTGCCGTTCGGGAGCCTTTCTCGGCATGCAGCGTCCAGTCGACGCGTTGGGATGCTCATCTACGTGCCAGGATTCAAAAGGCGACAGAATCGATGGGCTATACCCTCACGACCGACCTCAACTGTCCACGGGCGCCCATGGTGCGGCGAGTCTCAACTTTCTTTGCATATCTTCCGCCAGCCTGAGCAGTCGCCGCAGCCCGTTGGTCTGAACATTGAATGCACGTTGAAACTGACGAGGCTACTCTATTTCTAGTGACCCACCTCAGCGCCAAGATAGGAAGAAGGCAACCAACATGTTCACCTTAGAAGGTACAGTTCCTGTTCCCGTCTTGGTAACAACCCCCGCACCGCTCCCCACCAGCGATGGACTTCTTTGTCACGCACTACGGCGGTCAGTATTCGAAACGGAAGAGGAATCATGACCATGAACATACCGCCCCGTAGCCTGCCTTCTTACAATACTCGCACCGTTCGCCGGATGTAACGGCTTTGATAACATCGGGGTCGGAGGACATGTTTGTACGCTTCAAATTTTTGGAAGTGGAGTTCGGTGCAGCGAGCTTATAACCTTCTCTGCTATTCACTCTAGCGCCAGCCGCTGCATTTTGAGCGGGGCGCCGGCGTTCGCCTCGCTGTCGTAGCTTTGAACTTTGCGTAACGTCTGTGTGCCAGTGGTCTTTAATTACCGCAACGGTCTCATTAAACTTCAGTTGAGTAAATGAACCAGCTGTTGATGACGCGCGGGTCGGATTTCTGGAATTGACAGTAGGCGCAGCGGGTATCTATTGTTCGCGCCCAGACACCCGCCATGGTAATACAATAACGTTGGTTACTATTACACCGGGACACCATAAATTGACGCTTTGACGCTTTTGACGCTTCAGATTGACGCTGCGTTCGCGCTTTTGATGGGAAGTTTGACGCTGCAAGATGTCACACTCGCGCACCGAGAGTTTTTCAGTCTACGAACGGGCGCAGGATTATAAATATAATGTTGTTTTGGGAGCAGGGAGATGAGGGGAAGGAGGACAAATGAATTTCAAGGATAGCCGCGGTATA
Organism: Mycena kentingensis (nom. inval.); assembly: GCA_014461125.1. Taxonomy (NCBI): domain Eukaryota; kingdom Fungi; phylum Basidiomycota; class Agaricomycetes; order Agaricales; family Mycenaceae; genus Mycena; species Mycena kentingensis (nom. inval.). The sequence goes on along the minus strand of JACAZG010000019.1, from coordinate 421,918 downwards.
AGTACAGCAGCTATAGGTAATGAAGTGACAAAATAACAAAATGTATGTGAACCGAGACCGACTACGAGGCGGACGCGAAGCGGCGGTATGTAGTCCGCTGTCAGCGGCTTGTCGACGGAGTACGGCGTTGACGGGCGCGTCAGCGCGGGCAGCTGCCGCGCTAGCCTGTATCGTAAATCTCAACACTCCCCCGCGATACAGGCCGAAAAGAAACAAAAGTAAGTCTAAAATAGAGAAGAAATGGAATTTCTTCGGGCGCTCCCCCGGAAGACCAACCAATAACTATTCATCGAGGAACTCCCCCGGAAATCCATCTCGAACGCCGCGTCGAGGAAACTGTCGTCGGGAACGCCAGTCCCGGAAATCCATCTCGGTCTTCCTGCCGAGGAACCAAGTCCGTGCGCGAATGCAAGTCATGGGCCCCAGCTCGGAGCCAGACTATGATATGGGGACTGGGTTAGAGGAGGGGGAGGAGGACGTGGACGTAGAGATGGATGCGCCGCCGCCGTTCGACGGGCACGATGGATTTACTGGCGATGTCGACGCTGATAGTGCGTCTATACGCTGGCCTTCCGGCTGTTGCTAATGGCTTACGCAGGTGTCGCGGGGGACGACGAATACGATCCTGCTCCCGTTATGCTTGAGCATTGGCGTCTGTTTGGGCACAAAGCCGAGGAGTCGGAGGAGGAGGATGCGGAGGAGGAGGACGACGACGACAAATTGGAGGATGGACTGGACGACGCGCCGCCGCTGCGTGCGGAGGATAGCGACGACGACGACGAGGATACGGAGCCCGATATCTTCGACTGGGACTTGTTCAAGCCCAGCGAGCTGACGCCGGAGGAGATTGCAAGGGAAGGTGTGGAGCGGGAGCTGGCCGAGATGGGTGAGCACTTTCCCTTTGTTATTCCCTCGCTGTATCTCAACGTCGACAGCACACAAGCTCAACGAGTACGATCTGGCTATCTGCCGCGCGTTTGCATACAAAGTTGCCACCAACACGACCGACAAAGCCTTCGGAATGGCGAAGAAGGCGTTCCGCCCGAACCCGCCTGTCCCCAAGCTGCATCGCGTCCGCGCTCGCGTCAACCATCTCGCCGGTTTCAAGCCGCAGGTCTACCACTGCTGCGTGAATTCCTGCCTCTGCTACGTCGGTCCGCACAAGGACTTGGATCGCTGCATCTACTGCAACGAGATGCGGTACCGACGGAACGGGAAGCCTCGCAAGGTCTTCACGTACATCCCCATCATCCCGCGCCTCATCGCGTTCGCGCAGAACCAGGACATGGCGGAGAAGATGCAGTACCGAGCCGAGCAGACGGCAAAGAACGTTCGGGGTACCAAGACCGATTACACCGAGGGGCGCCACTACCGGTCGTTGCGGAAGAAGCATGTCGAGATCCACGGGGAGAAACTCGACCACAAGTACTTCCAGGATGGGCGCGACGTTGCTCTTGGCGCGTCCATGGATGGTTTTGCCCCATTCAAGCGTCGAAAAAAGACTGCGTGGCCCGTAATCCTCTTCAACTACAACCTCCCTCCGGAGTTGCGTATCCTCCTCCCGTTCATCCTCGCGCTGGGCGTTATTCCCGGACCGTTCAAGCCCAAGGATTCCGACTCCTTCCTCTGGCCGGCTGTCAAAGAGTTCCTGCGACTCGCCGCTGGGATTACCGCATTCGACATCCTGTCGAAAACGATGTTTAAGCTGCGGGCGTACCTCATCCTCGTTTTCGGAGACATCCCCGCCGTCTCCATGTTCATGTGCATGAAGGGCCACAATGGGTTTTGCCCTTGCCGCATGTGCATGATTACAGGTTTACGCGTCCCGAACGGCCCTACCGCACATTACATTCCCCTCGACCGTCGGAACCACCCACTCGTAAAAGCTGACGCGACGGCGGTGAAGGTGTTCGACGCCGAAAACCTGCCGATGCGAACACACGATGAGATTCTTCGCCAGGGGCGTGAGGTCGAGACAGCGCGGTCAGGCGCAGAGGCGTCGCGCCTGGCCAAGCAGTATGGTGTTAAGGGTGTCCCGCTTCTCTCGCATCTCCACTCCCTTTCTTTTCCTGGATCGTTTCCGTACGATTTCATGCACCTTATCTGGGAGAACCTCATCAAGAACCTTGTTCTTCTCTGGACTGGCGAGTTCAAGGGTCTTGATGAGGGTACCGGCCAGTATACTCTCAGCGCGGCAGTTTGGGAAGCGGTTTGCGCTCTCGGTGCCTCGGCTGGTGATACCATCCCGTCCGCGTACGGCAGTCGTGTGCCAAACCTCTCGAAGGACCGCTCAAACGTCTCTGCTGAGATGTGGGGTTTTTGGACCCAATATCTCGGTCCATCTCTTCTTCGACGTCGCTTCCGCCAGCAAAAATACTACACCCACTTCCTCGAGCTTGTCCGCCTACTCAATATCTGTCTCCAGATCGAGGGTGTCACCGATGATGATATCGACGAGATACGCGCTGGCTTTATTAAATGGGTCAAGGATTACGAAAAGTATTTTTCTCTTTGTTCATTGCCTTCGCGATCCTTCTGATGCTACGGCTCAGGATGTACTATCAATATAAGCCAGACCGCCTCCCGATTTGCCCTCTCACCATCCATGCTCTTCTCCACATCGCTGACTCGATCAAGTTCTGCGGCCCTGTCTCCGTTTACTGGGCATTCGCGATGGAGCGTTTTTGCGGAACGCTCACACCCGCTATTCGGAGCCGCCGCCATCCTTGGGCGTCGCTTGACCGCCATATTTTGGAGGTTGCGCAGCTCACCCAAATAAAAATGGTCTACAACGTCGTCGAGGAGCTTGACCTCGAGGGCGACTCCGATGATGATGCGGACGATAGACCTGCGGGATTCTCTCACCCATCTTGTGCGTTTCCGAATCCTTTTGTCCCGATCTAACCCATCCTAGATCCCACCTGTGTTCTATTGCCGCCCAAGTCTCCACAACGCCCTTCCAATGCACACATCCACACGATTGCTGCTGCTCTCGTAACACGCACGGGCTGCACCATTGCCGAGGCTAACACTGCGCTCCATCGAGCATTGGTTGAGGAGTACGGCAAGGTCAAGCGTGTTGACTCCGAGGCTGGTGACACGATGCGGAGTTGTGGCCTCGGTACCCAGCCAGAGGATGCGCGGGATAATACATACATCCGCGTAAGTCTTTTTTTTTGGACCCGCGTTCACAACATGCTCATTGAACAAAGTACTTTGCCGTCGTCGACATTCATGCCCGAAACAAAAAAGCGCCGCAGGTCTATCGCAAAGAGCTTTTTTATGGCCAGCTAACCCACATCTACCGTGTTACGTTCCCAGGCGCGGTCCGCGCGCTAGATGTTGCCGCTGGGACCACCTTCTTATTTGCCGCAGTCCGTACATGCAAGCTCAAAGACACTACTCGCGCCGGGGACAAGTCACTTGCCAACCTCAACATCCGCTTCTATTCGGGATACGGCGAGCTGGATGTGGTCGACATGATGAACGTGCAGGGATTAGTCGGGCGCGTACCGCTGGGTGGTAATGACTGGGCAATTATCGACCGAAACGGTGAGCTGGAGCTGGCAGAATGGGAGGGAGACCGCCCCGATGTAGATTCTTGAGCTACGGCTCCGATAGAGTAATGGATTCACGGCTTTTTTGACTCCACTTTGTGTGCTTAGGGAATGCTAATAATTAACCAAATTTTGGTTGTAATAGCTACGTTGAATTCCAACCAAGTAGAACTTGGTTAATCGGGTTCAACCAAAATTTAACCAACCCTTGGTTAATGTAGTATTTCTAACCAGGCTTTGGTTGACTTCTAACCGAAGCCGTGCCCATAGTGAATCCGTGTGCCGTGTCTGCCGTGTTCATCGGGGAACTCCCCCGGAATCTACCACTCGAGATCCTCGTCGTCAAAGAGGACTGCGCCTGCCGTCTCTTTCTTGGGTGAGCGACAGTTCCGCGCCATATGGCCTTGTTTCCCGCAGTTGTAGCAGGTAAACTCGGCGCGGAGAGCGAGGTTGTCGGGGTCTCGGTCCGTCTTCCGAGCGTCAGAACCCATCGGGGCTTCGAGGGCCTTGATCCGGGCTTCCTCGTCGAGCAGCGCGGACGTAATGTCCGAGAGCGAGAGGGTGCTCGAAGAAGCCGTGAGCGTGGAGCCAATGCCGGAGTACGACTCGTGCAAATTAAAGATGAGTACGTCGGTGATGTCCGTGTCCGAGAGAGTCGTGGGGGAAGCAGTGGTACCGAGGGCGCCGAGTCGAGACGCGAGAGTAGTTATGGCGCTGATGTACGTCTGCATCGGGAGCGAAACGTCGTGCCGGTAACCGTACAGCTGACGCTTTAGCATGATGCGTTGAGCGCGGCTGTTTTTCTCGTAGACCTTGGCGAGGGCTGCCCAAGCCTCGGGTCCGTTTGCAGCACCGCGGATGTGGACGTACTGGCTCGGGAGAACGGCCAAGCCGATGAGCGCCAATCCCTCCTCGGCCGCGGCCTTCCATGCGCTGTCCTGGTCGGCGACTGCGGGAACGGGCGACGTGTTGGTTGTGTAGACGTCTTTGCCGGCGCGCCGGAAAATCAATCCCATGGCGAATTTCCAGTCGAAGTAGTTGTCGCCGTCGAGCTTCGCGATGGTCGAGAGCAGACCGTTAACGTGTGATTTTGAGGTCATAGTGACAGTGTGATCTGGAGTTCGGGTTGAGGAGGGGTCGAAGTTCAGGATGGGCTCATAACCTGTTGTTTTGGGAGCAGGGAGATGAGGGGAAGGAGGACAAATGAATTTCAAGGATAGCCGCGGTATAAGTACAGCAGCTATAGGTAATGAAGTGACAAAATAACAAAATGTATGTGAACCGAGACCGACTACGAGGCGGACGCGAAGCGGCGGTATGTAGTCCGCTGTCAGCGGCTTGTCGACGGAGTACGGCGTTGACGGGCGCGTCAGCGCGGGCAGCTGCCGCGCTAGCCTGTATCGTAAATCTCAACATATAACTGCAGCCTGCTTTCCTCCTGGCTGCGTCCCGACAAGGGGGGTTCAACTTTGAAATATAGCATATACGGTCAAATTTTCAAACTCCCGGCTCTGGGACCCCCCCTCCCCCCCTCCCTCCCTCCTGCCCACCCAACAGTTCAAATGCTCAAATGTGGCCAAGAAACAGGTATTTGAGCGATATATACACTGCAGGAGGAGGAAGAGGTGCACTTAGAGGTCTAATAAGGCCATCTCAACACTTGTGTGCCCGAGCCTCAGTTTTGCTGATGGCTGTCCTAATTTGGTAATCTTGCTTTGACCGTCTGCTTTTGGACATCCTAGTAGGGTCCCAGATGACCCTGTTGGACTTGGACATGACTAATAGACAGATTAGATGGTTTACAAGTAGTATACAGTTGAATTGGTCATATGGAATAAGGTCGGGAGACACCAAATCCAGCCTAAAACCTATTCCAGAAGCTGATTATTCCATATGAGAGGGGAATTTTGGTTGTAAAAGATATTTGGTTCTGTCCAAAACCCATTCCATATTCCGGAAGGATTATTCCATATGAGCAATTCAACTGTAGACCTCTCTAGAGCCCTACAGGCTCTGCAACACCTGCTACAAGTCCACAACCAAAACTTTTTTTTTCTGGGCCCTGGACCCCCCCCCTCCCCCCACCCCATATGACCGATTCTTGATCTGAACCCCCCTTGCGTCCCGACAGAGCTTGATGTCCGCCCAAACCTGAGTCAATTCGCGAGAAAGGTTCAACTAAAGCCACTTCACAGAGGCTGATGCAGTAAGCTACAATTGTGCGACACTACGGAGCTCTGGGGATATATTTATTGTATTTGAATGCCCCGGCAAGCAGTCTAGGGCACCCCTCGACAAGGATGAATACAGCACGTGATCGCGCCAAGTTCTTTACAACCAGAATAGATACATGGGCCGCTTCAGAAGTGCAACAGACATCAAGAAGAGGTCTCCGGAGGATACATTAAGTTAAAAATACGTCTCTTAGGCTAATAAACATTGCACAGAGGCGCGAGTAATCATGGAACTTGCAATTCTGTCTGGAGTTCGAATGGTAATGGCGCCGAATTCATGTTCCCGAGTTCCTAATCAATGCACCTTCAATTTGAGTCCTCGAACAACCAGAAAGCTCGAGTGGTTGTGAAAATAGCATATGTGCTCCTCCTCATCCTAACATCAATCAACTCAAAATCCCGAAATCACATTCGCAGAGCCGTGATACATGGATATCGGAGCATAAAACCGGAAGGAGAATTTTTCATCTGCCCGCCCACCCACTTCGAGCTGAGTTGGAGCTCATGCTCTCTGTGAGTGTAGTAAGCCAACCCCGACCGGAAAGCGCTCTTCGTTGTTATCAGTCATCACATGTGTTACCCGCACTCAGTGCTCAGTATTAAGGCTTGTAGTACACCGGCCAACCTGCGCCCTAATCAACCTCAGCCTGTGCTGACGCTGCATCCGGTCACGCCAACGCTTCATTCACGCTGCGTTGACGCTGCACTGACGCGTCGCCATCTCCCTGACGCTGCCTCAACGCTGCACTGATGCCGCTTCAACGCTGCATTCACGCCGCGTTGACGCTGCATCGACCAATTTGACGCTGCACGACTTCTACGTCCGACGGGTTTTGACGCTGCAGCACAGCATTTGACGCTGCAGCGCGAATCCCTCTGACGCTTCAAGTCAAGCAATCAAGAATTTGGTGTCAATTCATGGGATCGACAGTGTCAATTCAACCAAGGAGATGTCGGTATAGCGCATTCTCGCTGCACAGAGGGAGCATAACCCTCATAAGCAGCTGTCTTGAAGCTGGGGATTCTATGTGGGGGTGTGAATCCGGTCGGACAAGTCGCGCACCCGCCCATTGTTTTTATATTTGTAGGCCACCTTCACGCACAGATAATGGTTCCACCATATGCTAAGACATGCAGCACCTGCCCGCACCGGCACCCGCAGAAGACGCGACACTTCCGGGCCTTCGGGACAACGGTCATTTTGCCGGGCACTGGAGGGAGCATTGAATACTCTCATTGCTGAGAATACTGATAAATTTACTACTGCATTCTCCCACCGCGCACCGCGGGTTGGTCATTGCAGGGATAGCTATCTCCGCTGTTACACAGATCCCCTCCCTTCGTGTCCCGCCAATCCTCTCTGTCGCAAAACACGAACAGAATTTTGTTGGATTACAACACTCTAGAGCCGAGAACATCAGAGCGATAGGCGGAAGAGACATGACGGCTCACCTGCACTCCCATCCCAGTAGCGACGCACCGCAGCCGAATCCGCACTCTTCCACAACCACTTTTGACGCTACCTTTGACGCTTCAATTGACGCTGCATTGACGCTGCAGCGTCAAAGCGGCGCTGAAGCGTTGATTTCAGGTGTCCCCTATTACACTAGATGCCAGCTCCCTGAGCTAGCTAAGACCTTGCTTTCGCCGCACTCACAATCTTTGATGACTTTCTGGAACAGAACAAGCTCTCTTGTATTCTGCCCACAAGCACCGTGGAGCATGCCATTCAGTGGGAGCCTTTGATGTCCCCGCTTACAGCTATTCGCAAAACAATAGATGTTTTCGAAAAAAAAATCGCACTGTGGAGCCAGACATCAATTTCCTTCTCCGCTGGCTTTCTACACCGATCGGCGCGTCGCCAATATAGTGGGCGGGCTCCACTGAGGTCGTCATGAGTGTTGGCGGGTTATTTTAGGTTATTTTGGTCGGCGCAGGCCAAGTTCAAGTCGGTTTGAAGGGACGCCCCACATTTGCGATTGTTTCGAAAACGTCTATCGTTTTGCGAATAGCTGTAACCCGAAGGGTACATTTTCAGAGCGTCGCTCCCCGCAACGTCCATGTCCATGGACACGTCCACGGTCCACACCCGTGGACCGTGGACAGCCCAATTTGGCAGGTGGCTAGCATGTAACGCAACCCGCTGGGGTTGTCACGCTAGTTCAGAAATTGTCCACAGTCACAATCCATTCCGGCGGCATGGACACCGCCGGCGCGCATTTCCCGCGCCCCCGCCGCCGCCGCTCTACGCTCCACTACGTTATTTGTTGTACCTTTTGTTCGCGGCGACGTTATTGTTTGGTGTTCAACGCCGTGGCCACCATCGCCGATCTATAAGCCCGTGCTCTATTGGTAATCATTGGTCCCTTGAATGTCGTCGACTACCCCGCATAACCCTCTGCATCTCGAGCTCACCATCGAGTTCATTGAGCTCCTGCGGCTCCTTAAACCATCCCTCCGCTGGCATCAACCTGAGCGTGCAATCAACGCGCCGCAGGCTCTGCCTCCAAATTTCGTTGGCTTTCTGACGGAGTGTTTCGGCATCTCGGAGGAGGTGTGCGTCGTCGCCTGGGTTGCACTGCGCGACATCATCTGGAGCCGCGACCTCAACACCACTGAGCAGCAGGCTTTGCGCCACAAATATCTTCATTTCTTTCTGCGGTTCGGGCTTCCGCACGAGATCAGTGCGTTCCGCATGTACAGACCCTCCTGAAATTGCTGAATGTACTTAGGCCTTTATTCACTTGAGCCGCCACAGCGGAGCTGCCCTGACGCTGGTTGCGCACGAGCCTTTCACGCCGATCCATCCAAGTCTGCCGAACGCGATCTTGCTCGCCCCATTCGCATTCAGGTCTCCGTGTTCACGCAGGAATTCGGCGGCGTTCCAGCATTCGCGACTTCCCGCCGATGTGAACGTGCGTCCTCTGGAACCATTTTTGTACATTTATTTATTCTCTACAATTTTCAAGGTTGCGGCACGCGCTTCTATGCGAACTATTTCGTTCATGATGCGGGGACCACGCGAACCTACTATGAGGGCGACTCGATCGAGTTTATGGAGGTGTCTAAGCATATTTACATGCAACGCAGCGTGGCGGAAACATTTGCGAGCATGCAGGTCAACGCTTGGTGCGTCATTTTTCTTCTTACCCGCTCTTTTGAACCGCGACTGAGCTCAACAGGACATCCGGAACAAATTGTGCCAGGATTTACAACGAGACGCATGCGTCCCACGATTTCCACCACCTCCTTCCGCTCGACTGGGGATACAACTTGGTTCTCGACGTCGATAAGGTCTGGGGCGCGTTCTTCATCCACGCCCTCCTGCTTGAGCATGCGGGAGCAAATGTCCTCCAGGTCATCAACACCGATGACCACAAAGATCGCTTCCTTACTGCCCTTCTTAAACGCAACGTTCGCATGGCTGGGCCATCGCGGGACGGCTGGAATCACGCCTGTGACTTGTGCTGTCACTACGTTGCCGACGCAGAGGGTAATCTGGGTATGTTTGCGGCTTGTCTTGTTCTTGGACAGGGCTTAAGAAAGCACAGGTTTTATTCGTTCTTGTGTCGTCGACGGCGTAACCATTGGCCGGCCGTGCTGCGGCGTACACGACTGTCTTGAGCGGCTCGCGAGTACCAAGAATCGGTTCTGTTCTACCCACAAGGCACAGGATAGCCTCTGTGTTGTCACTGTCTGTCTCAAGCCTGCGACGGGCGGACATCGCACCTGCTCGGATCCGAGTCACCGCGCCCTGGAGGATTACTACAACCTCGCAGGAAAGGCGATGTTCCAGCTGAAGCATCGTCTGGAGCGATTGAAGGTGTCGCAGCAGCACGACTCGATGCTGGGCAATGTTAGTGGTGTCGAGGGTGTCGAGGGTGCGGAGGGTGCGGAGGGTGCGGGGGGCGGACCAGGATGAGGATGTTGAGATCGACGAGGACGGAGTGTGCCCAGAGAAACCGGCGACAGGGAATACCAAGGTTCGCGCACGCTTTGGACGCCGGAGAACGCACAACGAGGAGCTTGCCGTCGGATCTTGCGGAAAAATTCTCGGCCGTGCAACGTTCTATGGATCGGAAGCTCCGAATGGTGTTCGCGTATGTCCTTGGCCGTGTTTACTGGATGCGCTAAGTTTTTACAGATGTTCCTCAAGGGCCTCTTTCCAACGCAGCGCTCGCTTCCCCAGGTAATCTGGCACGACAACAACTGTCGACTAGTTGCGATGCTCCGCAACCAGGGAGACACGTACTTCCAGCAGTGTGCAATGCCGGTCGATGTCTTCCATTATGAGTGCAAGCACAAGGGTGAGGATTGCGGGGAGTGGTGCAGCCCGTTCTTGTGGTCAGAACTCAAAACCGGGGATGGAAAGTGGCGTTTTAATTCCTCCGCTGCCGAGCAGACAAACGCGTGGTTCGGGGGCTTTCAGTCCATCGTACGCGAGATGGCGGCTGAGCGGTATGATTTTTTCCTCGATGAGATGATACGCCGCCGCAACGTCGCAATCGACAAGCAGCTAGAGCAGCGCGGCCATCGTCCCCACCTGATACCGCGCGAGGTATTGCTTTCTTGGTGTGTTTTCCGAAATGGTTCGCGTTTACATCAACTGACCGTGCTTCATTCGCTAGAACGCGAAGAGCAGCATTTACGAGATTGGAACGGGAAGATGTGTACCTTAGTGCTACTCAACATAGAGCTCGGGCATATTATTCAGATGGATTCAAACCGCGGGCTCATACAAACTATAATCCATACATTAAAGTCCATCGTTCAGTTACTGGCTACTATTCCTCGTCGCTAGAGTCAAGAATCTCGATGATCTCCGGCTGCTGGCGGACTGCCAGCTCGCAATAGAGCCCCGACCAAGTATCAAAATCAAACAGCGTGTCCGAGTCCTTCCAGAGACGATACTGGGTAGTATTGCGCCTCGCAGCAATGTAGCGATCCACTTCTTCCACTATCTCGTCCGCAGAATCCGCATGATGAAGGACCAAACCAAAGCGGTAGCTCTCCTTGATTGTCGACGATGCGGCTGGCGCAGATACGTTGGAATCTTGCTGGACCAGGCGGATGATCACCTCGGGAACGAGTACCTCCCGGAGGAAGATAGAATATGAAGGAAGGTCAGTCTTTGACTGGGATCGTCGAATATGATCGGGGAACATGTATTCCACCACCTTCTCGACGATTAACAGCCCGATGTCGCCGTAACTAATAATGTGGTAAGTATTCATGCAGAAACGGTGAAGAAAGACGCACTATCCCCCGCCGAGACTAGCGCGATCCGCAACTGCCATCTGCCGACTGAGCGAAGCCGCCTGTCTGGAGTTCTGCCCCGCGTATCTGCTTCGCGCAGCCCAATATAGCGCACTGTTCGTCGGACCAAGAACAATCTCGTTTAGCGCTGGACGGAGCTGGAGGACGCGTCCGAGCATGGCCGAAACGTCCGGAGACTGGGGCCATCCGCATGCCATAGCGGTCGGAAGAATGTCGCGTTCAAAACGGTGGCGTTGGCAGTAGATCTGTGACTTCGCAAGGTTGACGCGACGATGTGAAGGGAAGTCGGGAGTCGGGTCGGGGTCCGAGATTTCGAGTAATGGAGCAAGAAGGGCGTCTAACACGGCAGATGGGTGCAGCGGCAATGCCTCGTCGCAGAACGGACACGGATTCTGCGGCAGTGTCAACTCCGCTTCCTCCGGTTCGGTCTTGAGTAGCGCAGGAACCGCGGGCTCGGGGGTAAAGAGCGGTGGTGGCGTCGGGAAGGGTAGTGGGGAGCGTCTAGCAGCGGAATGGTGGGGACTAGTAACGAATTGGGCGCCGCCTTTGTCAACTTGAAGTACTGCGCGTTCGCGATCGCGAGCGTCAGAATGGGAAAAGCTTGCCAAAGTCGTTGGTTGTGTGGATGACATTGAGCGCCATTTCGCGTGGGTCGGTCGATGGGTCGGAAGCAGCACCTGCCGTCTCTTGTATGCTACCAAGATCCTCGCAAACGAGCATCAGGAGAGCCTCGGGAGCGGCAACCTCCGCAACGAACTGGTCGAACGTGAGCGGATCGCAAAACCCTGCGGGGAGATGCTTTGCGAGCTTTTGCATGACGAATTTGACCTGCTCCGCGATGTTGAAGTAGCCTATAAAACCAAAACTGGATACCGTGATCAGTCAGGCAGACGAAAGACGGGCCAACACACGCACTATCCATGAACCGGCTCGAATCTGTTCCCCGATGTTATCCGTTCGACCGCTTCCTCGAAGAACTCGCTGGCCCCCGCTTCCGCCGCAAAATCCATCAGGGCATCCGCAAATCGATCAACGCGTGAACGCAGCTCGGCGTAGTTAATCGTCTGGGGAAGCTTGAGGTACACAAGCTCCGGAGCCGCCAGAATTGGAGCCTCCGCCGTATGCTGCCTGCAGTAGTCCTGCTGCAGCAGCGCCGCGGTAGGGTCGAGCGCCAGCTCGCGTTGGATCTGCAGCAGCTTCTCGGACGCGCCCCACATGTAAGGCTGCGAACAGATATGGCAGCGCCCAAGTAGCGACTCCTCTGGCGGGTCCTCAACCACAGGCGCAGGCGGAACATACAATTCGGGCTCGGCAGAGGCTGCACGCGATGGAGCTGGCGCGGGTGCTGTAGGAGGCGCATTCGCGGCGTCCTCCGCCTTGACACGGACCCGCTGCTCGATTGCGCCGGCGTTCATCCCCCGCATCCACGCAACACCCGCCTCCTGGAATAACGCTCCGAGCGATGCGGCGGGAATGTCGCCCTTTGCGACCCACTCATCCCTCTTTGCCTCGGGAACGGCATCCCACATCCGGTTGTAGTTCAGCACGGTCTGCCGAACATAGCGCCGCCCAAAGACTTGATCAAACGCCGAAAAAAGCGAAGTTTTTGGCGTTGAGGGCGTGTCGCGTAGCTCGTTGACACGCTGCCAGCGGGTACTCCATTCGTACGCGGAGTACTTGCTGTAGTCGCGTATTATGTCGGTTGAAAGGGTAGCAGCCGTTGGTGTTGGTGGTAACGAAGCATTGACGACGGGTGGGGGAACGGGAGCCGCAGCAATGTTGGGCGCGGAGGCGGGAGCGCCGCGTACGAACGAGTATGGGACGACGGCCGGCGCCGGCACAGGTCGATGGGCGACCTGGGCTGCGTCGAGGTTCAGCACATCTGCGTGAAATGTCTTCCGAACGGGAGAGCCGGCGGGGGACGGACTCGGAGGCCCGCGTTTGGGACGTGGCGTAGTAGCAGCGAAGGATGCGAGATCAGGGAGATCCTCCTTAAGCCATTTATCTCGTAGGGACGATGGAAGGCGTAGGATTGCGTTACGAGCATGGTCAACGTCGAAAGCAGTCGAAACAGATGTCGTAGTCCAGTCGTCGCTCGCTGGAAGATAATATGAGACGAGACTTGCTTCCGTGAGCTCGAGGGCGGTCATGAGTGTGGGGATGAGGGTGAGCTTGCAGAGGGGATACGATGGGACGACCTCTACCACCTTGGCCGGCAATTCACCCTTCTGCAGGCGAGGGTCAGTGCGACGCGTCTCCAAGCCAAGTAAACCAAACTGTACCGTGTGGTAGATGATAAAATTCACCTTCTTCTTCTCCTCGCCCTCTAGACTGATCCGCATTGCCTTTGCGTTGGGCGGGATCGACGACGACGTTGACAGTGAAGGAGGGCCCGCCCAAAGCGGCCCGATGGGTGCAGCGAGTCCACCGCCGCGATTAACGGGCTCCACGCGGTCCTTGTTACCCCGTTTCGACTTTCCCTTCGGCTTTGGATCGGGAACCGGGACAGGAGCACGCGCAGGTACGCCAGCAGCCGCAGGCGGGGCGGGATTGAGAGTGGGAGTGTCAATGACTGGTGGTGTCTGGTGAGCGCGACACTCATCGCGGGCCAAACCGCCAGCGCGACCGACCGCGCCGCAGCAGCTCTTGCATAGGAAGTCGATGCAAGCCTGAGCACCCTTGGCGTTGCAATCCTTCTCAGCGCAGTCCATACGGCCGTTTACAACGTTGGGACGTTTGTGGATTGCTGCTATGCGCAGAGGCGTACGAGCGTCCTTGTCGGAGATGTAGGAGTTGGTCGTCGCCGCCTGGTGGCGCCGAAGGAGCACGACGGCGTCTTGATACATATATTGGTATTCGGATAGCCTAATAGTGTGATTACACGACTTGTTGGGGCACTTTAAGAAGTTAGTGCGTGCGGGGAAAGTACCGGACGAAGCGCACCGACTGGACGATATAACCACGCTCTTCAGGCTTGTTGGATCCCTTGTGGACGCGGGGCGCGTCCATGAGCGCGCCGCATGTACTTCCCGTCTTGTCGGAGGGACAGTGCTTCACGAGATTGAGCACCGGGTCGGGAACGACGGTATACGGCGCCGGCATCGTCGCTTGGCGACGCGGCGGCATGATGAGAGAGGTTAGTCGGCAGTGGGTGGCAGAGTGCGCTGGGTTGGCTGGGAGGTTTTCGATGGAGTAGGGAGACACCTGCAGGCCTTATATAGGCGGAGCGCTTGGAGAGTGCATACCAAGCACTAGCGCTTTGTGCTGCTTTGACCGTACATGTTACGCCCGATTCGGCGGTGGCCAAAGCTGTGGCACTTCAGAGAGCCCGACAGTTGAGCAGCTAGTGCGAGAAGACGGGAGGGTGCTCGCCAACATGGTGGCAGAAGAAGAGTGGTTGGGCGTGGGATAAACAACAGTGTTACATCAAACACGTCGAAATTATTGTGGGTCCAGCGCCGAGCGACCTCCGGTCCACGAATTCTGAGCCGAGGTCCACGCCCATGTCCACACCTGCGTCCACAACCCGCGTCCACGTCACGCTCAAATGTGTGATTGTGGACCCCATCAGCCAAAATGTCCACGTCCACGTCCATGGACATGGACCGTGAACATGGACGTCGCGAACTCAGACGCTCTCTACATTTTAAATATGATGCTGCACATCTTTCGGGGCTCAAATTTGCGCTCAAACCCGCGCAGAATTAAAATGTGTTTTTTTTTTTTGGGAAGAAGCGTGATTCAGGAAAGGGGACTTGATATACAGCAAGACATCCTAATTACATGAAGAAATGCCCTGTATTTTCCCATCATTTTTGGGAGAACAATGGCCATTTTTGACCAGGAAAAATGTGCCTTTGAGGCAATGTTATTTGCACCTTTCTTGCATCAGATATACCAATTTTCATACACTAGCACTTTTTAAAGGTATAAAATCAACTCAAGGCTGATTTAATTTACCAGCATTGCTCATCGGCTGGTGATCGGGCATGGTATTTGGCCGTCATGCATCACAACCCCCTACAACTCCAAAATAATTTCCGAAACCTCTGGGCCATCAAAAGATCAGAAATTCCCGTCCCTAGGTCAATTTTTTATTATTTATTTTGTCATCGGTCACGGTGCTCTGCGCTGTCTGCCGAAGGTTTCACTTCCTCGCTAATGTCACGCACCCGAGGGGCTCCCAAATTGAGTTTAAAACTACAGTAGTATAGACGCTCAGTAAATTCCGGAGGGAAAAGGTAAGTTTGTCAGATTCTCCATTGTATACTCAAGCTGATGATTATATAATTAAACGTCTTATTTAATTAAATCATGTACGCTGGGAAAGTGAAAATGTACTCTGGAGGTGTTGTAAAAGTAGAGGAGGGGATAATTATTGCCGCTGCTCAGGCTACAGAGGAAAAAGTATGCTCGAAGATACTACAGAGTGGACAGGTCGGGGAGGAATTATTTTAATACAGTAAAACAAATTATGTTACTACGGTAAAACTATGCTGCTTGGGGGCAGAATTGTGGTCACCCTTCATACCAGGCTTTTTACCTCGCATTTTCGCCTTCCCAGCAGACATCGGCGCGGAATTCGAAATTGCATCGGTCAGCCTCCTCGGTTATCGGGTGGTGTATATCTGACCAGGGGCCAGCTGCGCTGACAAAGACCTTGCTTTGAGACTTTGAGCCCCGGAACAAGAGGGGAACAGTTGAATTTCCCTGAACCTATAAGAACTTGTCATCCCACATAAATGGAATACCTTGGACAGGATCGACTCTGTATTGTCGAAATGCAAGATGCTTTATATCTTGTCGCACTCAGCTGTTAGGCTATGGCTTGATAAACACTGAGGTGTTTGGCCCTCAGTGCACTGGCTTAAATACTACAAAGGGTGTATCTAGAATATTCTATTACAGTCCGCCTTGTGGGGCCCATGAGAAATGGTTACCTTCTTACAGTGATGGAACACATGAGATTCCCTGATAGGATAATACAGGGAATACGAAACCTGTACAAGAACGCTGAGACAAAAGTTATGATAAATGGGGAAATGAGCACCCCTTACTCAGTAACAAGAGGAGTCAGACAAGGAGACCCTCTATCATGCTTATTATTCAATATAGCAATAGAACCACTTGCATGTATGCTAAGAGCCTCCAAAATGGAAGGCCTCACGGTTCCGGGCAGTGATCGCAAACTCATACTCCAACTCTTTGCTGATGATACAACTATTTTTATGAGAAGTAATGATTCTTGGAATGAGTTATGGGAAATTTTGGAAGTGTGGTGTATGGCATCAACCGCCAAATTCAATGCAGCAAAAACACTCCTGGCTCCATATGGGTCGCTTGCATATAGAAATGAAGTACTAAAAGAGCGGAAGCTAAGCCAGGATCAATATACTAGAATACCAGCCAATATGACAATTATTAAGGATGGTGACACATTTAGGATACTGGGAGCCCACCTAGGGAACAAAATAAGTGAAGATACTCCTTGGCCAAGCATTATTGAAAAGATTCAAAATGACTTGATCAGAGCCAAGATGTCAAACCCACATCTGGAAGGTAAAAGACATATAATAAACATGATTATTGGAGGAAGAACACAATTTCTGTCTCGGGCCCAAGGAATGCCAAAGGCATATGAGAAGACACTTATGAAAATACAACAAAAGTTTTTATGGGACGAAAAACCTGCAAGAGTATCCCACAGCACAATGGTGCGCCCAATTCAGGAGGGAGGTCGTAATATCCTCGATCTAGAAGCAAGAAATGAAGGCATAGACCTATGGAACTTGAAAATATACATGCAGCAGGGTAGCAAGAGACCTACATGGTGCTACATGATAGACCACATGATTGTCCAAGTTCTTGAAAAATATGTTCAAATACCGGTTGGAAGGACTGTTAACATATTTGCACAAGACATTCATCTACCCATATCAAAAAAATACACCACTCCCTGTTGATGTGAAGAGGATGGTAAAAACAGCTTACAAATATAATGTATCATTCTTTGGCCTTGCTATAGAAGACAAAATGAAAATGGCTTTGCCAATTTGGAAACATATAGGAGCAAATAAAGAAAGCCACACAAATACTCTCAAGAGGTCAAAAGCATGTACATGCCTCAGATTGAATCATGATGTGCGAACAGTGGGAGATATATACAACATAGTGTCTCGGCTTGATGACCCTAAACATACAGTGAACCCCTCTTCTGGCCTTGCACGAAAGAACTGTGCATGCCAGGCATGCAAGGAGGATAGACTTATAATACAATGTGATAACCCAGGTTTATGTATAGACACTGCAAAGGACCTCATGCTCAGCCTGGGTCAAAAATGGTCTCCTGTAGAAGAAATACCTGACATGCTAGCTGAACTCGCCTTGACTGAACTAGAGAAAGATGATAATTGTCGGACAATAAAGAGCGAAAGAATATTCCACTTTGATCCCGACTACACAATAAAATCCTGGGAAGCAGGAATGAGGATATTCACTGATGAAGATAAAAGTACTTTGTTCCCTGCAAAAAGACAAACAGAAAAGGCAATTAGTAAGGGAAAAATAGAACTTCATGTTGACTTAAAGATTACAGAGCGCCACACTGCGCAACCAACGCTAATTACTGGTTACACCATAATTGATGGTGAAAATAACTTCCGGCGAGCTCAAAACAAAATCAACTGGGATAGTGATCAAATTCCCATTAACCATATAACTGGTCTACTAGCTGCACTTATTTGTGGTCTGGAAAACATCCCACGAGGTGAAATACTTCTCATACAGAGCCCCTCTGTAATACTCATCGATATTTTGATTAAGAAGAGAGATTACTTCGAAAATGACTTGACAAATCCAGCTGTGGAACTTTAGCATTGAAGGATGTCATTTCTCACTGTTCTGGGTCCTCAAAAAGGCCCTCAGGCCATGTAAACACTCCCAGAAACTTACATAGATTTTTTTTTTTCTGGGCCCTTGACCCCCCCTCCCCCCCTACCCCATCCCATCAATTTTTGATCTGACACCCCCTTGGCTCAAAGTCGACATAGTTTGCGGCTTTGAAATATTATTGGCAATTGGCGAACTGATTTCATTGCTCCTCGCAGCAAAATCCCTCACAGGAACATGTAGCTAGTTGCATATTCATTGGCATGCCATACGAGCACTTCAAGCTGTACCGAGGACCCCCGAAAGGTTCTTTGTCCCAGAGATAATCCTGGGCCAAGCCTGGTGTCCGGCTCGGACGGCTCGGGCTCGGGGTTAATCGGCTCGGGACCTCGGACGGCTCGGGGTTAATGGGCCCGGAAATCGCCAGCAGAGCTCAGCCGGCTTAATACCTGGCTTAATCGGCTCGGATTCACATCAGGATATATGTGGGACCCAGGGGGGAACCACGAGGGGGCCTGAGCCCTGCGGCGGCCCAGGGCGGAGTGATTTGAAATCAAAATCAATGGCAGTCCTCGCTCTTTCACCACCACATACCATGTCAAGACCCACTCATCGACACAAGATTGCACGCGCCTAACCACCGCGGCCTGGCAAGCAAAGCCGGATAAGCTCCAAGATGGATTACGCTATCTAATCGCGAGCCCCTGCGATCTAGAGCGTTACGGGGCTCGAAGCCGATGCTGAAACCCGCCGGGCCCAACCTGTAGTATAACGCGTAAAGTCCTCGTAGTTACTGGCGACTAGGCAATTTATCTTAAACTAAATTCACTCCCGGTTATCCTCCGCAAACTCACAGTTGCCGTCGCTACTTATACCTGAGGAGATGACTGTGCTGATTAAAAAGAAAAAAATGTCCGCGCCGGATTGAGATGAGCAATCCAGCTCCGACGGCGACGGGATGCTTATTATTCCGCCGTGGCGTTCCCATCCTGCCACTTGTATTTATACAGATACCACGCCATTGCTGCGAGGAACTCTGCTGCGAGGAGTTGCCCTGGAACAGCAGCCGAGCTGCGAGACCATTGTGCCCTTCTTAATCTTAATCTTAGTCCTGGAGATTAGCCTGATCAAGCCTGGTGTCCGGCTCGGGCTTAATCGGACCGGGCTTGGTCAGCAGAGCTCAGCCGGCTTCATCGGCTCGGATTCGCGTTAGGATATAAGATAATAGATGGGGACTCGGTACTCAGTCGGGAACTACGAGGTGCCTGAGCCCCGCGGCGGACGAAATCGGAGTGGGTGGACCGAGACGATTTCAACGTCACACATCGCTCTTGCACAACTCTTCCACCACCACCACCACCACCACCATTTGTCCGACCTCCGGTTCACGCAGACTTGTGCTTGCGGCCGCAGCGTCGCATCCCATCGTCGCATGCACATTGAGCATGTCGTCGTTGCGATCTCATACACGGCTGGATGAATACCGCACATGTGGGGCACTCGAGCATCGACGTGGGCGAACGTGCTCGGCGCGACGGAGCTAAGAGTACGACCTTCTTCCCTGCTCCGCTGCTCCTGTTCACACTCAAGACCTAATTTCAGCCCCGGTATTGAAGCGAGTGGGAATAGGCCACTGGCTGGGGTAAAATCCTAGTGCGTTCTCGCATTCCCAGTCCTCGCGGCGATGCCAATCGATCCCCCGGCCATCGACTCCGTCGCCCGCGGCGTGTTCCTCGCCACTTTGAGCAGACTCGCAAAAAGCTTGTGGGGGTTTAGAAACGGTCCGCATTTATACGGCTTTGCGCCGGTCGAGCTCGGGCTGCGCACACAGCAGAGCCGTTCGGAGTTAAGAGTTAAGTCGTCCCCGTGGATTCCCGTTGCGCCTGCTGATCGGGGGCCCGGGGGAGGGAGAAGGGAGGCACCGGCTTTGGATGCGGGCGGGCCTGAGGTACAGGATGTGCGGCAGCAGCTTCGAGCCAGCAAAGGTGTGTTGTTATATTGTGTACATGGCTACATGGGCAGAAAGCCTCTCACTCATTCCTCCCCGATGCACAGATGCGGGGCCGGACAATCAATACTGTACCTCGAATAGGCCGAGACACGCGAAACTCAACGAGGTCGGAAGCCTAAGCCAATATTTATTAAAATACAAGCACCAAATAAAAGAGTGTGGTATAGACGGCGCCAGAGGTAACCAAAACAAAGGATGGGCCAGGGCGTAGCCCTGGCGTGCCTTGTCTTTATATAAAGCTCCACCTGCAGTCCAGGCGCGTAGCCCTCGCTCAGACAACGCTGCATGAGCAATGAGTCCAACCCGATAAACCCTACAGTTAGCCAAAATCTTGCCTTAAATCCCCCGCTTCGCACTCACACCAAGATATTTACCTTCTCTTAAGCACGCAACGCGTACCAGTGCAGTGCTAGACTTTTTTTGGAAACTCCCGCAACAGCATTTCAACAGCTTCATCCAGCTCCCGGTGCCATATTCGGACAAGTTCAACAGCTTCAAAGCGAGAGAGCTGTGAGCTTGGCGTCATACCTGACGCCAGTTTACAGCTTTTCCGGTTTAAAATCTCGGGAGTGTTTGGTACGGGTTCCCTCAAATGCTGTTGTAACACCCTCCAGGGCGACTGGTACATTCGAACGCGGAGATCAAATCTGCTTGCTTCGAACCATCACCAACGCGCTCGAGCACGTCCGTCACTACTAATTGAGCCGCGCCGCGCGTGGAGCAATCCTGTCAAGCCCGTCGCCAATCCGGTTCTTCCTGCCACGTATACACACCGATCGCGTCAGAAACTTGCGGTTCCGACGCCCCGCACCAGACTCCATCCCGGTGGGAACGACAGCGCACTCCTCGCGTCCTCGCACTGGCCTCAAAAGCGGCTCCACCCACCTTTAGAGATCATCGGCGACCATCCCTCTAACCCAGCCCCCTGCGCAGCACACATCAAGTCCCGACGCCGAGTGCATCTGTCGCTGCTTCAAGTATCCGAGGCTCGGACCTGCCACAAGATAATAATTCCGGAGAGGAGCTCACCCGATGCTGCGGCATCGTCGGTCAATTCGGTCGCTTCCTCTTATTCGCGACAGGGCTTGCGGATTGCGTTGGTTGCGCAGGTTCTGGTTCGGCATAACACCTGCTACTTGAGCAAGACCCGGCGTACGGATGCGCGGTGAAGGTGTGTTTCCATCGCAGTCGCGGAAGCGTTGCTAACAACGGTGTCCGGATATCCAGCGCCGAGGTCGACTGTGCGGTGCGTTTGCTCTGCCGGGCTCTGCGCTCACACCAACATGCAGGCTCAAATGTCCAAGTGGAAGGATCTGGGGGCTGTGAAAGAGAATGAGGGACCGCATGACAGCAGGAGTCGTGTCTGGCAGGCCAAATTCGTTGCAGAAGGATGCGAGATGAGATCCGAAGTCTACCTAGCATACAGGTATGTTGACATTCCGTGCTAAATAGTAGAATAATGTGTCCTCTCTGGCACAAAAAAATAACATTTTTCAAAGCCAGGGCGTAGCCCTGGCGCGTCTTGTAGATGATATTTTTGCTGATGGTTTGTCCGATGCCCAGAAGACAGCCACATTACAAAGAACTCTGAGCCACTTACCTCGTGACAACAAATTGTACTACAAGCTTTTATCCCTAACAGCAGAGCATAATATTGTGTGATTCCTGGCTTTGCTTTTACAGCGCATAATTCACAGAGCCGCTCACTCAAAAAGGGTATCATTGCATCTGGAAAGTTGTCCATCGACAGCGTCCGAGTCCGCCTGGCGCCAGCAATGTTGATGGCCGTGCCATTCTTGGTGATGTCGAGGAGAGAAGAATCACCAATCATGCTCCGCAAGAGGTACTGCTGGAAGAACAAAGATTTTGGGGCATGGCAGAGGAGACTGTTCCAAGAGCACAGTCTGAGCTGGCATGGTATTCGGCGCTCACTGGAGAGGTTTTTGCATGAATGTAAATCTTGTCGAAATCCACATGTACATTTACAGAGAAATAAAATAAGTGGCCAGGGCCGGATTTGAACAATGGTCGACAAGCACGTAGTATTGTGGAATGGTCAGGATCACGTGATCAACCAAGGTCCTTACTAATCAGTTTCTTTTTTAGGGGGCCCATTTTTGCTCACATAGCACAAACTTGAAATTTGTAAATTAGTTCCACCTCAGCGTACATTCGCAACTAAATTGGCTGGCTTATGATGATGTGGGGATACTAAAGAATTCCAGTCGCTGTCGGCAACCAGTGTTACATGTACTATTTCGACCGTTTAATACGTTGGCTTTTTGCCTGTGACACAAATTTCCATTTTGGCGCCATTGAGAGCACACAATTCTCTGCAGAAATAGGACAGTACTGTACCATCCGGACTGGATGTTCAGGTGACGGGTGACGCAGCAAAGAAAAGGACCCCGGAAAAATTCGACTAAAATTGAAATAATTTTTCTTTCGGCCATCTCGGAGTGGAAAAACATTCGAAATGTGTGAACATCCGGTCAGAAAAGTACAGTCGCGCATTTGATTTGGATATTTTCTTTTTCTCTAGGATTATTCCGACAGCATCTTGAGTTGTAGTTGTGGCTCCAACAAAATGTACTTAGTTCAATACAACTGTAGATATCTGCTATTTCAGAATGAAGATCCGTCAAATGTCTAGTCTGATTGGTCATCAAGTGGCTGTGCCTGCCACAAAAATTCCTCCTTAATTAACGGCACTGAATGAACCCCAAAGCAAACATCCCAATATTGATTAGTGAACCAGCAGCAAAGGCCTGCAGTGCATTGAAACAATAAAATAAACACGCACACGCAGAAGAGCTTGAATACACATAACAACAGCATGTGATTGGTGGCTGTCTTGGTAGAAAGAATAATGGGTTGCCAGCGGCTGGGTACCAGATAGGGGCTTGACCTGAGAACAGTGTACATAATATGTGGCTGTGTTTGCTCATCAGAATAATGGGTCTCCAAAGGCTGGCTACCACATAGGGGCACTACATGGGAACCAAGCATGTAATCGGTGGCTGTGCTTGCAGAAGAGATTTATGGGTGCCCAGCGGGTAGCTACCAGATAGGGGCACTACCTGGGAAACTTATATGTAATGCAGGCACATGCAAGAAAGGGGCTCACGATCACATGTTGCTGCTTACTAATTTCGACCGTGGGGGACCTAGCTAAAGCAAGGTGACCGCGTCCCGAAACTGGATCTGGGGTTCTTCAGCGACGCCAGCTTTCCTGACGCCGCGCGCGAAGACCTGCGCGTGCTGCGCACCGGCCAGCGCCTCGCCATTTGCATTGCGCCCGGAGGCGTCTCCACCAGCAGGGCTACCCATATTACGAAGTACTGTGTCCCCGCTTCCGAGAACGACGCCGACCTCGACGCGCATGCGCGGAAGAAGGTTATCAGCACCTCTAACTACACCAGGACGTGCAGTGCAGAATGGGGCTGGCGACGTTGTAGATGGGCGGCTGCGCGTGTACGGTATCAAGGGCCTGCGCGTCTGTGACGCCTCGGTGCTTCCAAATATTCCTGCGGCGCATCTCATGGCAGCGGTTATCGCGGTCGCAGAGCGTCGGGCGGATATGATAAAGGAGGATAATGCGTGAGGGGTGTTTGCCTTTTTGGAGCGATGCAGTATGCGCGATTCGTAGAGGTGCCGGTATTTCCTGGAGAACACTCATCGGTACTACGCCATCGCGCTGAGCTGTAGTCGTCGTCATGTCCCTGCACCGGCAGCAGTTGAAGAATAGATTTCTACTTACAGGGACGCAGCAACTGCGCCGCCTTCCTAAAACGGAACAAAGGCAAATTTGTTGGCATGGGCTAGCGACGCCTATTCACCGCTCCGCCCTGACCGACGATCAACATTCATCCCGACGCTCGGGTCGGGCCTGGCGCGCGCCTTGTTCCTCTTGCGCCTCTCCGTGATGCGCCTAGCGACGGCGCGTTCGTTTCGGATTCGGACTCAGGGGTGCACACTTTATAAGGAGCGGCGAATATTCTCGAATGGCATTACTCGTCCTCTGCGCACCATGGCCTGCATTAACCCCGCTCTGCTGCAGTTACGCCAAACAGCAGTGCCGCAACGCTCGCGCACACCGGCGCCTACACCTTCGGTGTGTACCGTCCGGTTGCACTGCTCTACTGGCAGCTCCATGCTAATAATTATTCTGCGTCCAGCAGTCACAGACATTTATGCCAATCCCAACCCCGAGCAGCATGCTCGCAGGCACCGTCCCGCAACGCATTCAACTCTTCCCCCTCGACCCGCGCTTCCGCGGCGAGCCGGGATCGACGCGCTATTTCAGCGTTGGCGGGCAACTGGCGCCGTACCTGGCGGACATCCTACATGCGCGGGTGGTACTGGACGGCGATGAGGACCAAGTCTCGGATGATGGGGCGCGGACGGATTGGTTGATTAATGTGCGCCTCCATCCAAAGCCGAAGTTCTGCTCACGAGGGCATTTTATAATTAGTGGCCGAACTACCCGTTAGACACATTGAAGCGCAGCAGGAAAAGTGGGCTGACCCTCGGGGGAGATGGCGCGCCTCATCGCGGGGAGCATCAAGGAATTTCTTGAGAGCGAACGGAGTCGGCTGAGTCGGGGCCGCGCAGATGGGCCACTGGCGCCGCAGAACGTCAGGTTCTCTGCCATTCGTCTCTCCGCGATCCATTATTATCGGTATAGTGAACGGCAGTTTGTGTGGGTGCCAATTCTCGCGATGGATTATTGAATGCGAGTTGCTGCTAGCAGATATTCTCTCTGTAATGTACCCTACACCACTTTTTATTGCATGTCAACGCGGTTGAGGCAAGGGGCCGAAACCATGAGACCAATCTACCTAATCGGTATATGGGCTCCTTGAACTTGACCACCACCATCCTCCGGTGGTGCGGTCGGCATCGCTAAAACACTAGACCTAGAGGGAGACTGAGATTTCCTAGTCCCCGCCGAACTCGCCGACGCCTAACTCTTCCGAACGATGATGCACGACGCCCTACCGGCGGAGATGAGGCTTCAAGCTTCAAGTTCGCAAATTACTCTCAGTCTAAGCTCTAAGGGCAGTGTCCTGGCACACGGGGACTTTACAAGTTCGTCAGCGGATCGTCTTCGTCAGCTGTCAACCGCAAGCTCGTCAGTGGTCAAACAAGTTCGTCAGGGCGCAAATCATGGACGTACCGCGGGAGATTTGAGCCTGTGCAGCTTCGCGCAGCGAGCCTCCGCGGCGAGCGGCAGCCCCGGCAGGGTGGGGTCCGGGGCGAAGCCTCGGCCGGGGTCTGGGGTGGGAAACCCCAGCCGTCGCGGCCGGCGCCGCCAAAAGAGCTCCAAAATCGGGAGAGGGAGAAGGGAGGGGCAGGAAGAGGGGAAAGGAGGGAAAAACACCGCGCAGCGGGCCTCCGCGGCGAGCGGGCTCCCCGCAGGGGCTCCCGGCAGGGTTGGGGTCCGGGGTGGAAAACCCCGGCCGTCGCGGCCGGCGCCGCAAGCCGAGAGACTGCCGCAGTTGAACTGAGAGAATATTATTTTACCGCTGACGAGCTTGAACCTGTTTGCCATCAGCGGCCGTCCTCGCTTAGCCACTGACGAAGATGGCGGCTGTCGCTGACGAGATGTGCGCCGCTGACGCGCTGACGAGCTTGTATACTACCCCTGGCACACAGCGGCGAGGCGCCGCAGAACGTCAGGTTCTCTGCCATTCGTCTCTCCGCGATACATTATTATCGGTATAGTGAACGGCAGTTTGTGTGGGTGCCGATTCTCGCGATGGATTATTGAATGCGAGTTGCTGCTAGCAGATATTCTCTCTGTAATGTACCCTACACCACTTTTTATTGCATGTCAACGCGGTTGAGGCAAGGGGCCGAAACCATGAGACCAATCTACCTAATCGGTATATGGGCTCCTTGAACTTGACCACCACCACCATCCTCCGGTGGTGCGGTCGGCATCGCTAAAACACTGGAGACTGAGATTTCCTAGCCCCCGCCGAACTCGCCGACGCCTAACTCTTCCGAACGATGATGCACGACGCCCTACCGGCGGAGATGAGGCTTCAAGCTTCAAGTTGGCAAATTACTCTCAGTCTAAGCTCTAAGGGCAGTGTCCTGGCACACAGCGGCGATTGCTCCCAATGACCGTTCTGATAATGTACGTGCTCGCAGTCAGGCTACGTCGAGCTAATACGCTCCGCTTCATACACAGCCCAAGCTGTTTGCGCGTTCTCATCTCGGATTCGACCAGTATCCGGTACGCCAGACAGACACTGCAGAGCTGAAGTCTAGCAGAATTTCGGATGCAGGCAACGCCCCAACCCATCTTAGACTAGCTCGCCTGCTTGTTCATCCGAGTCTGACTGGTCCGACTGAACTGTGCGCTGGCATCTAGAAGTGGCCCTAGATGCTACGGTACTTAAGATGGAACACCTTCTCTAGCTCAGCTCCCCGCAAAACCCATGCATCCGACTCTCGCTTCCACTCACGGCTCGCGCAACGCGCGCGTCATCAAAATTCTGCTACTGTGGCTTCTCGCTATCCTCCTCGCCGGCCTGCATCACATATTCTATTCACAGCTAAACGACACCGCCGTGCAAGGGCTGGACGGGAGAGGAGCAGCGTCTCCCGGAGACATCCTGCGATCCCAGTCTGGCGCCTCCGCGGTCGGCACGTTGTTGGCGTTCCTCGCCGCCGCCGCTTTCGCCGAGGGCACAGGCGACGCGTTCTTGCAATGCGCTTGGAGTCTGGTACAGCGCCGTCCGTTCACGGTGGCGGGCCTCGAGGCGCTATGGTCGGCGTCCAACTCCGTCGTCGCCTTCTTGGAGATGGACCTGTGGAGCACCGCGCGCGGGGTGGTTCTGATTGCGGTCATTATGCGCGCCTTCGCCCTCGTCGTCACGTTCAGCCCGGGGTCGTTGACGGTCCGGAGCGTGGTACAGAGTGCTACAAGCGACTGTCTCGTGCCGACGTATGATTTCGGAAAGCGAGGCGATTTATTCGATAGTAGGTCCTCTTTCCCACTACGCAAACTTAAAGTTGAAACCGTGTCGTAGTAATGGAGGCGAGTCAGACGGACGGATATTGGGCACCCTCTTCCATGGCGCTACAGGTCGTTGGCGCAACGCTGCTCAGCGGCCAACCCCTGCCCCAGACCTCGCCCTGCGGCGGTGTCAACTGCACCTACTCGATGTCCGTCAATGCGCCGTCGTTTAAATGCGCCGATTCCCTGAGGAACGCTTCGATGCTCCCGATCCCCAAGGAGCCAACGCCCCCTGCGTACATCGCTCTTCCATTCGACGCCAGCCCTCTCCCAGATTTCAACCTCGCCGGCGCTGGTGGCTGGGACTTCCAAGCGCATTATGTCAACTACACCCCTTACCTCCGAACGGGGCTGGTTCCTCAGCTTACCGGCAAAAATGTGAGCTGCCTGGCATACAACTCAACCTACCAATTAGATTACACCTTCAGCGGCTCTGCGTCGACGGCCACCGTAAAAAATATTGTCCAGCACCAACCTGCGGGCTTGCACGTAGTACATCTGTGTAGAACAAAGAAATCAAACCATCAGCGTCTCCCGCTCGTGACCCGTCTTCTCGCGAAGTGCCCGACGCCTCGCAAAGTGCCGCGCCTCCCACAAAGTGCTCGGGGAGCCCAGTTTTGTTATATAGGCCTTTTCGTTTGGCGCTGTTTGTCTCTATAAACAACAAACAGTGACCAAACAGTGACGGCGCCGCGCAGCGGAGAAAATTTTGGGGTTTTGGGGTAGTCTCGGGCTCCTCGGGATGGGTTTTGGGGGCTGTTTTTGTAGGGACAAAATAGGTGTATTTAGCGGTACGACGAGGAGTACATGGGTTTCCTTATCTAGTCTAATTACCGCGACGCGTCCAATCCATTCGAAAAGTCCGTGAAACAGCCGCCCGAGATGCCCGAATCGTCGCGCCGCAGCGCACAGCGTGGTTTTGGCCTCCGGCGGCAAAACAGCTGGAAAAATAGGGTCAAAATGGGTCAAAATGACGAGAAAATAGCCTTTTTGGACGCACCTAGAGGCATCTCCGAGAAGCCCGAAACCCATCGTCTTGGTCGGCAGCAGCGCGAACGCGTTACTTGGCCTCCGGCGGCAAAATATCCTGAAAACCACGGTTAAAATCGCGTAAAAATGACACAAAATTGGACTTTGTAGCGCACCGAGTACGTTCCCGAGATGCCCGAAGGTGTCTGCGGCAGAGCACCGTCTCGTTGGGCTGCAGCGCGAGCCGTGGATTTTGCCTCCGGCGGCAAAATATTCTGAAAAAAGGCGTCAAAAAGCGGTCAAAATGACGAGTTTTTGGACATGGAAACACACCGGGGACGACGCCCGAGAAGCCCGAAAGCATACGTAAATATGGGCCCCAGCGCGAGAGCGGTACGACGGCCTCTGGCGGCAACATGTCCTGAACAAGGTCGTAAGAATGCGGTTAAAAACGAGGGGAAACTGCGATGGATAGCTGACCTGGATTGCCTCCGAGAAGGCCGGCTCGCGTGGCGCAGCGCAGCGCGAGCTTCGCGCTTGCCTCCGTCATGAGGTACGCTGGAAGAGGTGGTTAGACAACACTAGTTAGGACTGTATTGAAACACGAGCAGAAACATTCCTGGAAGATTTCCGAAACGATGGACTAAACGCGCGCGTTGGAGCGGAGTCGTAGGGAGACAGCAGCCATATACATTGCACACTATCCCCAAGCCTAGATAAATACGGTCAGGTTTAACACGAACAAGCTCAAGGTAGGTTTACGTTACCTTTGCGAACGCTCCGCGTTCGGGTCCTTGGACGGCATCCTCCGCCCTGACTGCGGCATTGGAGCGCGGCGCAGGCACCAGCGCCGACGCTGGTGCCGTCTGGTTACTGCGCGAGTCCCCCATGCTCGCCTCTGGCGGCAAGACCTAAAAAAACAAGGTCAGCATTTCATCCAAAATGGGGGGACGGGGAGCGCACTGTTCATACATGAAGCGAGCCGCCCGCAACGGCGTCGTCGGCGGAGAGAGCGCCAGCGGGGACGCTGGCGCCGTCGTGGTGATCAGCAAGCCGCCATGTTCGCCTCCGGCGGCAAGGGCTGAGAAAAAAGGTCAGCAGGGCGCCGAGAAATGGGCAAGCAGGGAACGCACGCATCACGCTAGCCGACGACGGCGAAACGATGGCCTCGTTGGACAGAGGAGGCAATGGAAGTGCCAGCGAGGACGCTGGCGCCGTCTGGTTGATTGGTGGGGCCGCAAGTTCGCCTCCGGCGGCAAGACCTGCAAAAAACGGTCAGCGCTTTCGTCGAAAATCGAGGCGGCAGGTAGCGTACCTGCGCATGCAGAACTGGAGTACCGACAGCATGATGAGAGCGCGACGCTGCTGGCAGCGCCTACGGCGCGGCCACGGATGCGGTAGACAGCGGCGAGCAAGTCTATAGTGGAAGTTCAACCAGCATTCCCAGGACGAGCTAGAACATACGAGGGGTTAGGCCTTGGGGAAGCACATTTGAAGGAGGACACGATCCAAAAGCGGAGGACCTGCGCCAGCGGTTAGAGCTCAACTGGGAGACGAGGGACGAAATGCGGACCTTGAACATGAGGAGAGCGCCCATCCCGCCAGAATCTCGCCCAAGCGAGCTCGACATCTTCGGGAGAAAGTCAGAAAAACTACGAGCAGCGCGAGGTGGCACGACATACCAGTCAGCCGAGAACACGGCCGATGTGGTGATGCGCAGAGGATGCCTCGGGCGAGGGCAGCCGCGGTGTTGAGTATGTTCTGCGACCAAGTCAACCAACGAGCTCGAGTGGCAATGTGGGAGACGTACCAGGAAGCTGTGAGCATGGTAGCGAGTCGCAGGAGCGTCGAGGGTGAGTGCTGTGGGGATACGCAGAGGAGGGCCTCGTGGGGGGAAACCGCATTTGAATGTGGTGTTAAGCCCGTTCTGCGACGACTCAGCAAACAAGGTAGAGTGGCAAACCGGAAGATGCACGTACCAGTGAGCGCAGAGCATGGCGGCGAGTCGCATGGGCGGCGAGGATGAGTGCTGCGCGGTGCAGAGGCGAACGGGGGAGAGGACGATGAAGAGGCGAGCGGGGGGATGGTGGTGGTGGGTCAACAAGCGGTAAACAAGCATGTCACATACTGATGCCCGAGGAATCGAGATTTGGGGTGGAGCGTTGTTTGTGGGCGTTTGATTAATTTGGCAGGCGTGAAGGTTCTTTGCGCCATTGGGACATGCAGAGGACTTGTAGTGCATACGCTCTTGCTGCTGCCGTTTGTCTAGAAAATACTGCTCTGCGCGCGGAAAATTTCACCGACGCGCAGACAAAGGAAGTGTATGCTGCATTGCGTGGCGCTGCGATTTCGAGGGATCTGGGGTGCTCGTAGCGAGGTCGAGGAGTGTTTCAGCATCGGCGAAGGCATGTCGTAAATTGGATTCGGCCCCCAAGCTGGCTTTGGCCATTGGGCATCACAACCGGGAGCAAAGCCATCCCTGAGGCTAAGAATACCATCTGAGTGCGACCGACGTCGGTGTTGTCGCTCCACCGACGGGTATCTCAAGGACCCCTGATATTCCCCCGGAAACCCGTTATGGGATCGGCAGGTTGGCGACCCGAATTTTTGGCTGTCAGCGAAGGGCAAAAGACCCGAATTTTCGAACAGGTTCCTGGGAAAATGGGTCTGATGGGATCAAAAATTGCCTTTCTGGGCAACATTTCGCTGCAATTGACGACGCGGGCCGGAATCGA
Source organism: Mycena kentingensis (nom. inval.) (assembly GCA_014461125.1). Taxonomy (NCBI): domain Eukaryota; kingdom Fungi; phylum Basidiomycota; class Agaricomycetes; order Agaricales; family Mycenaceae; genus Mycena; species Mycena kentingensis (nom. inval.). Next base: position 391,217 of record JACAZG010000019.1, on the reverse strand, counting down.
ACACATGAAAGCCAAATTTGCGAACTAAAGCTAAGCTTGAGACCGTTACACTAGGAGATTGCAGCACACAGTTTAACCAGTACAGTCTACCGGGCTTCAGCTCATGTGCCGACCCGAATTTGCGAGCGACTACCGCGTGCCGAGGCGCCAAATGACCCGAATTTTACACGGGTGGAAGGCCCAAATCGGGCCCGGACGACCCGAATTTGTAACGGGTTCCCAGGGCATTATCAGGGGTCCTGTATCTCACTGGTGGGGCCATGTACAACGTAAGTTCCACCGTGCTTCGAATCCAGGTTCGTTTAGGTGAAATGATGAATTTATCAGTAGCCGGTGTCAGCGCGGCGATATGTGGGGCCGCACCGCATAGTCAGTATCGGTCTTGTAGTGTAGTGGTAGCACCGCTGAGCTCTGCTTCGGTGTTTCTTGTTTTCGAACCGTGCACACTGTTTCTCTTTTTTTTTGTGTTTCACTCCTAGAACGGCCATTCTACGCGGAATGCCGTGAGCCGCACGTTGGCCATGCTTAATGCTTCCATCTCTCCACCTCAGACTCGGGGCGGAGCGTTGTGCTGGGCCAAAACTGGCCACCTACGCCGGGTTCCCAATCGGGAAAGCGTTGACAGCTGGGACTGCGACGCGCTTTCCGGCCTTGCTCCCGCACGCAGCGCTTACGTAATATACTGAGCTGCTTGGCGAGGTAGTTTAACACGTCCCTTGCTGCTCCCAGAGCGTTTTCCCGTGGTTTGAACACCAACTTTGCAGACTGGGCCTCACGGTGAGTTTCGGTATTCCGGGTTGGGAACGGAGCTGGGAGCCGGTTTGAACTGTCGGAATGCAATACCGGACCCATTCCATCCATCTTTAGCTGCAGCCGCATAGCCAGTACCCGCTCAGTTTGTTAAACCCACCAGCGAACAATTCCGAGAAGTCAACCAACTCGACCCTTGAAACAACGCTCCACACTTCTGTAGCCGCATCATGTCCGTTTGACAGATGCGCCAGAGAAGCGCGACGATCTTACGACTCTGAATGCTATCTAGGAATCGAATTCGGGCTTCAACACTAATCCCCTCTCTCTAACTGCAGTAACCTACTTTCGGAATTGTGCGGGCCTGGTACGCGCTCTAAGCGCGGTCAGATACACACCCAAATCTCCCGTGGCCGGCTAGGTCATCTCATTCCACTCCCCACTCCGAAACACCCGAAACTAACCTCTAACTGCACAGAATCCGGAACTTACTGGTCAACCCAAACTCGAGCCCAACTTGAGTTATTATCTCGATGAATCTGAACGCTCTAAACACGTTCCAGGTCGGCTCCTCAACAGGCCTCAAGCAAACCTAGACCATCCCATCCCGCTCTCTACTCGGGACCAGTCAAACTCCGCCGCGGAATTCCAAGTTCAACCCGCACTTTCATCTAACATCTCTAGCGACGAATCTACGCTCCCTGAACACATCTATGCATCTCTGCGCAGCAAGCATAGGCGACCCTGGGCCCTTCCAATCCGTTATCTACTCTGCGGAGCAGCCAAACCTAGTTTCGGAATTGTCAACCAGACCGGACTCTCGCAGATTCAACCCAAGCAAGCTCCGAAATCGATTCACAACTGCTCTAGTATGCTTCCTAGACGCTAATAAATAATCTCAACGCAACCCTGAACCCAACAATCAACATTCCGAATGCAGCCGCCCATCTCTCGTTATTTGTGGGTTCTGCGGAGCCAGATCGGACAGCGGCTAATCGTATATAAGGTCAACCAGAGTTCAACCATCCGTCAACCCTCTCTTCCCTCCCGCCCCCACCTCCCCTTCCCGTTCCCTCTCCCCTTCTGCCGTCCACCTCGACGGCGCGCCCGTCTTCGACCTCGACTCCCTCGTATGCTGCCGAGTACGTCTTCCCTCTTCCCGCTTGCGGTTTTTGGTGACCCTTCTGCAGCTCGTCGTCGTCGTCGTGCTGGTGCCACTCGGGCGTCGGGGTGTGTTGATTTCTTCCTCCATCGACGGCGGTGGTTGACTTTCCCAGCTCGTCGTCGCACTGCTGGTGACACTCGGGCCTAGAGGTGCGTGTTGACTTTTTCCATTTTCAGCGTTGGTTGACTTTCTGCAGCTTGGGCTCGTCAGTGTCTACGGCCGCGAAAGACTGCGCCGGTGTGTACTTCTTCCTTCTCCTCGTCGCCGTTGACCTCTTTCTAGCTCGTCGTAATGCTGGCACGCTCTAGGGTCGGGTTGGACGTGTACACCAGGTGCGTGGAGACTCTGTTTACCTCGGTTTGGTGTTGACCTTTTACAGACCGGCGTCGACTCGGGCTGCGCCGTTGCGTACGAACCTTCCTTGCTCACCGTTGCTGACCCTCCTCCAGCTCATCGTAATGCTGGTCCTCGGCGGGAATAGGTGGTAGATGCTGGACGGGGAGACTATGCCGGTACGTACCTTCCCCTTCCTCGTGGCCGCCGTTGATGTCTTTGCAGGTGCTGTTCGGGCCTGAACGTGCTCTGGATTGGGGTTAGCATGTCGGCACGTCCACCTACTCCCTCCTCGCCGTCGCTAATCGTTTTCCAGCTCGTCTCGGGTGTGGTGGATGCGCGTATGCGTCGGGGTGCCCGCTCGTTGTTGCTGACCGCTGTAGGTCGTCGGCGTCGTCGTCGTGTTGGATGTAGGGGCTCTTAACGGTACGTGGTCCTCCCGTTCGCTGCTGCTCGTTGTTGACTTTGTGGCAGGTACATAAACTCGCTGCGGCTAGGTCGTTGTCATGCTGGTACGTTGTTCACTTTACATCCTCGCCGTCGCTGACGCCCTTCTAGTCGTCGTAATGCTCGTATGTAGCGTACGCAAGGTGCGTTTTGCATTCGTTTGGTTGAAGCTAAAGCTGACCGCCGAGTTCAAGCTTAACATGTAATATAGCGAATACTTACTCGTGCTGCCCGTTTCTTCTCCTCGCTGACAGTATGTAGTTGTTATCGCGTGTACTTATAGTAGAGTGTGTGTGGTTTGTAGCGGTAGTTAGCTCTAGGTCTCTGTTGCTGACACTTTACAGGCGCGGGTTGGTAGTGGGCGGTCTGGGCGGTGCCGAGGAGGCGGTCCCGCTCGTCGCCGTGGTGGGCGGGCGTGCGTTCGGTGGTTGTCGCCGTCGTAAGTCTGTTGCTGAGTGGTGCGTCGCTGCTGTTGGTCGCGTTTTTTGCTGCTCGCTGTTTGCAGTATTCTGCTCGTCGGCCTCGAGTATAACAATTACATACCTCCTGGTCTCCCTTCCCCTTTCCCTCCGCGCGCCGCGCGCCGCGTCTTGCTGACCGTTAGCAGATTCTCCGCCTGTCGTGGTACAGCAGTAGCGTGAGCGGGTAGGCGGGTGGAAGATGTGCTGCTGACCTTGCGGCCGCTCTTCGTCGTCCACAGTCGGTGCGTCGCTCCCATCTACTCCTCCTCTTCCCGGTCCGACCCGTCCGCAGCTACTCGTCGTCGTCGTCGTCGCCGTCTTCAAGTCGCGTCAACGGCGAGAGCACGTACCTGTCCCGCGTCCGTCTGCGCGCGTCTTGTTCACAGTATGCGCAGATCTTACCCCGATGCAGGACTCGGGCAGGGACGAGACGGTGGGTTAGAGTGCTTCTGAGCGAGTTGGTGCTGAGATTTCGGTCAGTAAGCGCGTTGCGGAGAGCGTGTAGTTGTATGGGCAGGAAGGCGGGGTCGGGTAGGCGGGGCCGAACGGGTGGTCCCAGACGCGGAGACTCGGTGGGGACGGGGGTGCAGGCGGAGGCGGGAGGCGAGGTCGAACGGAGGCCGGGCCGAACGGGTGGTCTCGAAGGTGGAGACGCGGTGGGGATGGGGTGGTGTAGGTGGAGGCGGTCGTTGGCGGCGACGGTGGTGGATGGGAGGGGAGGTGGTGGTTCTTGAGAGCGAACGGAGTCGGCTGAGTCGGGGCCGCGCAGATGGGCCACTGGCGCCGCAGAACGTCAGGTTCTCTGCCATTCGTCTCTCCGCGGTGCATTATTATCGGTATAGTGAACGGCAGTTTGTGTGGGTGCCGATTCTCGCGATGGATTATTGAATGCGAGTTGCTGCTAGCAGATATTCTCTCTCTGTAAATTACACTGTAATGTACCCTACACCACTTTTTATTGCATGTCAACGCGGTTGAGGCAAGGGGCCGAAACCATGAGACCAATCTACCTAATTGCGAGCTGACCGAGCGCGAGGCACGAGCGTTCGGTCAGCGGAAGATAAGCTAGGCTAAGAGAGCGTGCGCACTGTCTTTGTCTGGTAGTTGTGGTGGTTTGTGGTAGATAGTCTCCAAAGAAGTTTTGACCGCCCCATCACATCTCTTGCCTCCCGCCTCCACCGACGCCGTGCCCTTTTCGCGCGTCATGTCGACCTACCAGAAGTACAACGCGGGCGACAAGCTCCCCAACGCCGACCGCATCGCCCCCTACCCTCTCGACTACGACTGGGACGCCCCGTTCGCCGAACCGCCCTCGCGCATCTCCCCTCGTCTCAAGCTCACCGACCGCAACCGCTACAACCTGGCGGCGGAGAAGCACAACTCCGACAGTCGCTTGCAGTCCACGGCGGCTCAGACGGCGTTCGATTCGAAGGCGTCGTTCTCGGTGGACATCGGCGCGCCTTTGAAGCACATCGAGGGCTTCGAGGACCACGAGGTCGAGCTCGTAGCGACGCACAAGCAGACTAAGGACGGGCTGGGGACCCTTTGCGAGGCGCTCATAGACCTCGTCCGCCAATTCCAGGCAGCGGTCGACGCGGACGCGGCTGATGCGGCGATCTCGAAAGGCGCGTTCAAATCTGCCGCCGCGGGACTTTTTACTCGCGCAGGCCTCCGCATCCCCGTCCAACTCATCAACTCCGCTATCGCCCACCTCGAGCTCCCCGTGCAGGCCTTCACGCCTTCGGCCTTGAGGAAGTTCCAGGAGTCGGGGAAGGTGCCGACCTTCTCCTACAACAACGACGGGCTTTGCAAGCCCACCCCGGTATTCGATGCCAGCGAGTTCATGGCCGCCTTCGGTACCGGGGCGGAGCCCGACACGTTGAAGGGCTTCAACTCCCCGATGATCGATATCCTCGACGCGTACGACGCGATGCTCATTCTGGCGGCGCATATAACCAACCCCGCTTGCCGACCCACATCCCCCTCCAACATCCTCGCCAACCTCACCGCCCACGTTAACTTCGTCCGCGACCACTTCCGCGAACACGACCCGGAAGACTGGTTCCCTTGGGCTTATCGCCAAATGAAGGGCATGTTCGGCCGACCGCCGCGCATGTTCTCGTTTGGCGCGCACCAGCTTTGGCTCGAGGGTTTGGAGAATAAGCAGTCGGAGAAGAGGCGCGCGGAGAAGGAGGGTATCGCTAAAGCCGGTAAGCGTCCGCGGGACGAGGACGACCAGGCGCAACGTGCTCCGCCCACCGGCCCACGCGCCGAACGCATGCAGTCCCGCTTCGGCGGCCCTGGCTATCCGGGCACGTACGCGACCGGCTCCAACGGGCCCAACTTCGGTTACCCGGGCGGGCAGGGTTTTGGCGGCCCTGCTTTCCAGCCGCAACCGGGAGGTTACGGCGGTTTCCAAAACGGTTTCGGTGGATTCCAGGGCGGCGGTTACGGAGGCGCCGGATGGCCGGGATACACGGGCGGACCGCAGGGTTGGATGGGTCCTCCGGGACACCCCGGCGGCGGTCTGATACCGGTTCCTAACCCCCAAGCGCCACAGATGTACCCGCAACGCCAACAACCCCTTCCCCAGCTGCAGCAGCCGCCACAACAGCCCTACCAAGCTCCTTTCGCCCCCAACGCCGGCGCGAACGCCATCCCGCTCGGCCCCCGCGCGTTTCGCCCCATCGTCTGCCTCATCTGCTGCCAACCAGGCCACACTTCCAGAGCACATCCCGCCAACATCACAAGCGACACCACCCGCACCTTCTTCTCCTTCTACATCCCGGACAAAGACGGAGCCAAGGGCGGATTATTCTCCGTCGCGTCCCCAACCACACAGGTATGTTCCTTCTGGAACCTCAACGAGAAGAACTGCGGCGTCGCGCACCCCTCTGCCTTCCTACACGTTTGCTCGTACTGCGGTAGCGACGCCCACACCTTCCGCTTCCACAACGCCGCTTGACGCGCCCGCGTTCGTCGCCGATATACCCGAAGAACTCTTCAACCACACTCCTTTGGTATTCCCCAATCTACAACACACTCTTTTGCAGCATTCCGCGCCGATGCACGATAACGACGTCGACGCCGAGATCTACTCGCGCATCGTCACCCCGTATGCTGCCGACGCGTTCGAGACCAACCTCCGCGAGCTTGGTATCGAGGACGAGTTCCCCCATCTCGTCCGCAACCTCCGCGAAGGTTTCCCCATCGGCGACATGCCAATACTCGACCGCACTATTATCATTCCCAACCATTCTTCGGTGGACGCCCATGAGGACGTGGTGCAGGCGTATGTGGACAAGGAGTTGGCGGCGAATCGGATCTCGGGCCCGTTCAGCGAGGAAGAGACCGAGCGTATTCTGGGCGGAGCGTTCGTCTCGTCCCCGTTGTTGGTTTCGGAGAACGAGCAGGGGCCCGGCAAGCCGCCGAAGTACAGGGTTTGCCGGAACCTCTCCAAGGAGTCGAAGAAGGACGGTTTCCCCGATATCAACTCTTTCGTCGAGAAGGAGTCATTTCCGACCTCTTTCGACTCGGCGTATAAGATGGGCGACACGGTAAGTATCGGGTTCTTCGTTCTTTCGCGCGTCGCTTTTTTCCGCGACGCGCCCTCTATTTTCGTTCGTGGCCTTTTTCCGGCCCAGAGCCTTTTTCCGGCTCATAGCCCTTTTCCGGCTTCTCTTCCATCTTCACTCCCTTAACGCTTTTTCCGCGTTTCTCATTTCCATTTTAACGCTTTTTCCGCGTCCCATTCCTTCCTCTGGGGTCTGCTTTTTCCGCGCCCGGCCCATTCCTTTGGGTTTCCCAAAAAAATTTCAGCCCTTTTCCGGCTCCCTTTTTCCGCGTCGTCGCTTTCTCCGCGACTTACAATCCTTTCTGTTGCAGGTCGCGAACGCGCCTCCAGGCACCACCGCTTGCGCGTTCGACATCGAGTCCTTCCATCGCACTATTCCCGTCCACCCGTCCCACAAACGTTATCTCGTCTTCAAATTCAAGGGCCGATACTATATTGACCATTGCCACCCGTTCGGCCTCGCCTCCGCCAGCAGCAACGCCGGTCAAGTCGGATCCGCCATCTCCCGCATCTGGACCCTCCGCTTGGCCCGCAAAGGTATCACTCTCAGATACGAGGACGACATCTCCGGCATCTTATTCCCTTCCCTGCGCGACACCCTCACCCGGGGACGCTTTCCTCTCCCTCGTCGGCGATCTCGGCGTTACATGGAACGTCAAGAAATGCGGACTGGAGTTCAAGGCGCGGTTCACGTCCATCGGGTTCCTATGGGACTTTGAGGACAAAACGGTCGCGTTGCCGGAGGAGAAGAGGACCAAGTACCTGGCACGTCTCGATTCGGCGCTGTTGGGCGGCAAGATTTCGAGAAGAGACCTCCAACGGATCCACGGCACACTCGTCCACGTTTCGTTCGTCCATCGGGACGGCACCTCCCCGTCTATCACCCATCTCAAACTCATTCTCCTTTTACCCCGACGACGACGCCGAACGACACCTACAGTCCGGCACACGAGACGCGATACGTTGGTGGAGGGAACGGCTCGCGAACCCGAATTATTCGCGACCTCTGCGCGTCGTCCCGCCGGTAACCGACCTCGACATTTGGGTGGACGCGTCAACCGACTGGGGGATTGGGGTCTGGATCGGGGAGGAATGGTACGCGTTGAAGTTGAGGGATGGGGTCGATTGGCGGAAGGGCGGTAAGAGGGACATTTGCTGGTTGGAGGCGTTGGCAATTGAAGTGGTGGTTTTGATGCTGGCGCAGAAAGGTTTCCGCGACGCACATATTTTGGTCCGTTCGGACAACATGGGTGCCATCGGCGCGCATAAAAAGGGCCGCTCGACGAACGCAGAGATTAACCGTTGCGTTCGTCGCTCCCAAGAGTTACGATTCCTTTTCTCTATCGTCTTGGACATTATCTACGTACCTTCCGATGACAACCGCGCAGATCGTCTCTCTCGCGGCGAGCTCCCCACATACCCTCCTTTTAGACGACGTTTCGACTTACCTGCCGATGTACATGAGGCTCTGTACGAGCCAAGTCGTAGTCATTTTTCTTGATCCGTTCATATCTTGGTATGTTCCCGACGACGATGCCTCCCCACCTCCCTGGTCGCGATCCGCCTTTTCCCGTCCCTCGCGCGTCTATATCGTCTCACTTGCGCCCTTCGCGCGCCCTCACCACCTTCCTCAACAACCCCTACTTGCGCAGGTCCTCTTCGGCGCCAAACGCTACTCCGGCACTCGCACTCGCACCCGCACGTCCCCCTCCCTCCCCGTCCCCATCCACCACCACGCGCCCTCTTAGCGCATCGTCCCACCACAACCTTCCCCACATTCCTACTTCTTCCTTTTCAATGCACACACCCGCGAGAACAACAACATCGCCCCCCGGTTCCTCCCGCTACACCAGCGCCATTACCAAGGCCGCGCTGGCGCAGGCCTTTCCCCCCGGGTCCGGGCCGCGCTAAAGCTCGTCGGCCCCGTGCAGGAAACGAGGTTGCCCCGTCCCCGTTCCGTCCCCACGTGCCGGCGGAGCAACGCTTGGTCGCCTGGACCACACCGCACGGACTATCGGCGTGGGGCGGGAGCGACTTCATACCCGCTGCGCACAAGGCGAGGGTCATGGTGGGCATGGCCGAGGGTCTGGCTAAGAACTCGCGCTCGACTTACGCCGCCGGCCTTTTGCGATTCGCGCAATATTGCGACGATATCGGGGTACCGGAGGAACGTAGGATGCCCGCCGACGCGTTGCTATTGGCGTGCTGGATTGCCCATTCTATCGGGACGCATGGGAGGAAGAGCGCCAAAGGCTGGCTGGATGGCGTTGCGTATTGGCACGCGCTCAACCTCGCGCCTTGGTCGGGCGACGACGAATGTGTCAAGAAGGTTCTGCGCGCTGTCGACAAGGAGGGGAGGTTCACCCGGCCTCCGAGAGGTCCCGTCACCGTCGAGCACCTCCGCGCCCTCCGGGCCACAATGGATACATCCACTCCCCGTGACGCCGCATTTTGGGCACTTGCATGTTCGGCGTTTTGGGGTTGCAGGCGCCTCGGAGAACTCACTATCCCTAAACTCCACGGTTTCGATGCGTCTCATGATGTTTCGCGTTCTTCTTCCATGTCCCGTTCTGTCTCAGCCAACCGACGCGTCATTTCCATTCATCTTCCGTGGGACGAAGACTACCGGCTCCAAAGGCGGCACCCTCATCTTGACCGAAACCTTTGACGATTTATGCCCCGTCACCGCGCTCGAGAACCATCTCGCCGTCAACCATTCGCCGCCCCCGGACACGCCTCTGTTTGCGTATTGCGTTGACGGGTCTTGGACACCGACCGTCAAGGCCTCCTTCCTCGACTTCTTTTCCGATATCGTTCGCGCCGCCGGCCTCGACAAGGTACTCGGCCACAGTTTCCGTATCGGCGGCTCGGTCTTCCTCCTATGCTCCGGGGTCGAGCCGGAGATAGTCATGAAGATAGGCGGCTGGTCCTCGACATGTTTTTTGATTTATTGGCGTAGACTGGAGACGGTTATCCCGGTCGCCCTGGCCCGGGCTTGGGACAAGCTGCAGAAGGCGTTTCAGAAAACGCACAAGATCCCGGACGACGTAGCCAACGAGGTTGTTTTCATGGTTTCGCGGTAAAATGGATTTACTTTACTACTCTGTCCCCTCGCAGCGCCCCGGTGTTGGGTGTCCGACGCCGCAGGCGTCCGCCGGACGCGTCCCGCTCGCATTCTCGCGGTCCTTTTGGAGCGCTGCTCCTTTTGGGGGTCCGTCGTCCGCTTTCGGCTTCGGCATTCTCCCCAGTCTCGCGTCGCGCTGCCCCGGTCGCGTCCCCGCCCTCGGCGCACTTCCCTTTTCCCTTCACGCGCGCGAGTGTGTCGGGCCGTCTTGCGACGCGGCCGGAGGCCGCGCTCGGCACATCCCACGACCGGGATTTAGCCGGTTACGAGCGACGGCATACGTCGCGCACCTTTAGCGCGCGAAGCGCGCGCTCCCCTCTCCCTTTCCCTTCCCCTTCTCCTTTCTCCCCTCCATGGCTGCTGTCCTTCCCGCTCAGGGACGCGTAGCGTCCTTTCTTCCACTATTCGCCTTTCCCCTCCCTTATCCACGCAAGTGCGCGTCGCTATCATGCCTAGCTTATTGCGAGCTGACCGAGCGCGAGGCACGAGCGTTCGGTCAGCGGAAGATAAGCTAGGCTAAGAGAGCGTGCGCACTGTCTTTGTCTGGTAGTTGTGGTGGTTTGTGGTAGATAGTCTCCAAAGAAGTTTTGACCGCCCCATCACATCTCTTGCCTCCCGCCTCCACCGACGCCGTGCCCTTTTCGCGCGCCCACCCGCCCTGGAGCTCCGCTCCTTTCCACGCGCTTCTGGGGGTCCGTCGTCCGCTTTCGGCTTCGGCATTCTCCCCAGTCTCGCGTCGCGCTGCCCCGGTCGCGTCCCCGCCCTCGGCGCACTTCCCTTTTCCCTTCACGCGCGCGAGTGTGTCGGGCCGTCTTGCGACGCGGCCGGAGGCCGCGCTCGGCACATCCCACGACCGGGATTTAGCCGGTTACGAGCGACGGCATACGTCGCGCACCTTTAGCGCGCGAAGCGCGCGCTCCCCTCTCCCTTTCCCTTCCCCTTCTCCTTTCTCCCCTCCATGGCTGCTGTCCTTCCCGCTCAGGACGCGTAGCGTCCTTTCTTCCACTATTCGCCTTTCCCCTCCCTTATCCACGCAAGTGCGCGTCGCTATCATGCCTAGCTTATCGGTATATGGGCTCCTTGAACTTGACCACCACCATACTCCGGTGGTGCAGTCGGCATCGCCAAAACACTAGACCTAGAGGGAGACTGAGATTTCCTAGCCCCCGCCGAACTTGCCGACGCCTAACTCTTCCGAACGATGATGCACGACGCCCTACCGGCGGAGATGAGGCTTCAAGCTTCAAGTTGGCAAATTACTCTCAGTCTAAGCTCTAAGGGCGGTGTCCTGGCACACAGCGGCGATTACTCCCAATGACCGTTCTGATAATGTACGTGCTCGCAGTCAGGCTACGTCGAGCTAATACGCTCCGCTCCATACACAGCCCAAGCTGTTTACGCGTTCCCATCTCGGCCTCGACTCGTATCCGGTACGCCATAAGAAATAGGCAGTGCAGGGCTGAAGTCCAGCAGAATTTCGGATGCAGGCAACGCCCCAACTCATCTAGCTCTCCTGCTTGTTCATCCGAGTCTGACTGGTCCGACTGAACTGTGCGCTGGCATCTAGAAGTGGCCCTAGATGCTACGGTACTTAAGATGGAACACCTTCTCTAGCTCAGCTCCCCGCAGAAACCCATGCATCCGACTCTCGCTTCCACTCACGGCTCGCGCAACGCGCGCGTCATCAAAATTCTGCTACTGTGGCTTCTCGCTATCCTCCTCGCCGGCCTGCATCACATATTCTATTCACAGCTAAACGACACCGCTGTGCGAGCGCTGAACGGGAGGAGAGTGGCGTCCGCAGGAGACATCCTGCGATCCCAGTCTGGCGCCTCCGCGGTGGGCACGTTGTTGGCGTTCCTCGCCGCCGCCGCTTTCGCCGAGGGCACAAGCGACGCGTTCATGCAATGCGCTTGGAGTTTGGTTCAGCGCCGTCCGTTCACAGTGGCGGGCCTCGAGGCGCTATGGTCGGCGTCAAACTCCGTCGTCGCCTTCTTGGAGATGGACCTGTGGAGCACCGCGCGCGGGGTGGTTCTGATTGCGGTCATTATGCGCGCCTTCGCCCTCGTCGTCACGTTCAGTCCGGGGTCGTTGACGGTTCGGAGCGTGGTCCAGAGCGCTGCGAGCGACTGTCTCGTTCCGACGTATGATTTCGGAAAGCGAGGCGATTTATTCGATAGTAGGTCCTCTTTCCTCTCGATGCAAACTTAAAGTTGAAACCGTGTCGTAGTAATGGAGGCGAGTCAGACGGACGGATATTGGGCACCCTCGTCACTGGCGCTGCAGGTTGTTGGTGCAACGCTGCTCGGCGGCCAACCGCTGCCCCAGACCTCGCCCTGCGGCGGTGTCAACTGCAACTACTCGATGTCCGTCAACGCACCGTCTTTCAAATGCACCGATTCGCTGCGGAACGCCTCGATGCTCCCTATGCCCGAATTATCGGAGCAACCAGTGCCCCCTGCGTACATTGCTCTTCCATTCGACGCCAGCCCTCTCCCCGATTCTAAGATGGCCGCCGCTGGTGGCTGGGACCTTCAAGCACATTATGTCAACTACACCCCTTACCTCCGAACGGGGCTGGTTCCTCAGCTTACCGGCAAAAATGTGAGCTGCCTGGCATACAACTCAACCTACCAATTAGATTACACCTTCAGCGGCTCTGCGTCGACGGCCACCGTAAAAAATATTGTCCAGCACCAACCTGCGGGCTTGCACGTAGTACATCTGTGTAGAACAAAGAAATCAAACCATCAGCGTCTCCCGCTCGTGACCCGTCTTCTCGCGAAGTGCCCGACGCCTCGCAAAGTGCCGCGCCTCCCACAAAGTGCTCGGGGACGCTGGGTTTTGTTATATAGGCCTTTTTGTTTGGCGCTGTTTGTCTCTATAAACAACAGTGACCAGCTATGTGACTGGCGCCGCGCAGCGGAGAAAATTTTGGGGTTTTGGGGTAGTCTCGGGCTCCTCGGGATGGGTTTTGGGGGCTGTTTTGCGGAGGTGAACTCGGTGTATTTGTGGGGTACGACGAGGAGTACATGGGTTTCCATATCTAGCCTAATTACCGCGACGCGTCCAATCCATTCGAAAAGTCCGTGAAACAGCAGCCCGAGATGCCCGAATCGTCGCGCCACAGCGCAGAGCGTGGTTTTTGGCCTCCGGCGGCAAAACAGCTGGAAAAATAGGGTCAAAATGGGTTAGAATGACGATAAAATAGCCTTTTTGGACGCACCTAGAGGCATCTCCGAGAAGCCCGAAACCCGTCGTCTTGGTCGGCAGCAGCGCGAACGCGTTACTTGGCCTCCGGCGGCAAAATATCCTGAAAACCACGGTTAAAATCACGTAAAAATGACACAAAATTGGACTTTGTAGCGCACCTAGTACGTCCCCGAGATGCCCGAAGGTGCCTGGCAGAGCGCCGTCTCGTTGGGTTGCAGCGCGAGCCGTGGATTTTGCCTCCGGCGGCAAAATGTTCTGAAAAAAGGCGTCAAAAAGCGGTCAAAATGACGCGAAATTGGACTTTAAAACGCACCGGTGACAGTCCCCGAGAAGCCCGAAAACAGTCGTCGTTGTGGGCCGCAGCGCGAGGCGTGGACCTGGCCTCCGGCGGCCGAACACTCTGAAAAAGGTCGTTAAAACCCGGCGAATATGGAGGAGATAGTGTACCTGAAGCTTCGCCGAGAAGCCCAGGAGCAGAAAGCGTCCCGGCTGGCCGCAGCGCAGACCGCACGCATGCCTCCGGCGGCAGGAGAAGCCCGTTCAATTCGCGCCAGGATATGGAAGCGGAAACATACTAGGAACGTCCCCGAGAAGCCCAAAGAGCCGCACGAGCTGCGGCGCGTGCATGAGGTTGCTGCGTCAAAGCCAACCCTACATATATCCGCTTAGTATAAGCACGAACAAAGACGACAGGATGTTTACGTTACTTTTGCGAACGCTCCGCGTTCGGGCATATCCTCCGGCGTGTACGCAGGGTTCAAGCGTGGCGCAGGCACCAGCGGGACCGCTGGTGCCGTCTGGTTGCTGTGCGAGTCCCCCCACGCTCGCCTCCGGCGGCAGGACCTCAAAAACAAGGTCAGCATTTAGGCCAAACATAGCGGCGGAGAACGCACCTGTCGCACAGAGAGCAAGCCGCCCGCAGTGGCGCGGTCGGTGGTGGGAGCACCAGCGGAGACGCTGGCGCCGCCGTGTTGATTAGGAAGCCGCCATGTTCGCCTCCGGCGGCAAGGGCTGGAAAAAAAGGTCAGCAGGGCGCCGAGAAATGGGCAAGCGGGGAACGCACCCATCGCGTTGGCCGACGACGGCGGAACCATTGCCTCGCTGAAGGAGAAGGCGATGGGAGTGCTAGCGAGGACGCTGGCGCCGTCTGGTTGATTGGTGGGGCCGCAAGTTCGCCTCCGGCGGCAAGACCTGCGAAAAAAGGTCAGCGCTTTCGTCAAAAATCGAGGAGGCAGATAGCGCACCTGCGCATGCAGAATTGGAGTACCGACAGCATGACGAGAGTGCGACGCTGCTGGCAGCGCCGGCCGTGGACGCGGTAGACAGCGGCGAGCGAGTCTAGGGTGGAAGTTCAACCAGCATTCCCAGGACGAGCTAGAACATACGAGAGGGTAGGCCGTGTGGAAGCACATTTGAAGGAGCAGCCGCGCGGGATTGAGGACACGACCCAAAAGCGGAGGACTTGCGCCAGCGGTTAGAGCTCGACTGGGAGACGAGGGACGAAATGCAGACCTTCAACACAAGGAGAGCACCCATCCCGCCAGAATCCCGCCCAACCATGGCCAGGCTCGACATCTTTGGGAGAAAGTCAGCAAACATAAGAGCAGCGCGAGGTGACACGACATACCAGTCAGCCGAGAACACGGCGGATGTGGTGATGCGCAGAGGACGGGGACCTCGGGCGAGGGAAGGCGCACTTGAACGCGGTGTTGAGCATGTTCTGCGACCGAGTCAACCAACGAGCTTGAGTGGCAATGTGGGAGACGTACCAGGAAGCTGTGAGCATGGTAGCGAGTCGCAGGAGCGTCGAGGGTGAGTGCTATAGGGATACGCAGAGGAGGGCCTCGTGCGGGGAAGCCGCACTTGAACGCGGTGTTGAGCATGCTCTACGACCGAGTCAATAAACAAGACCGAGTGGCAAGCTGGGAGATGTACCCGGAAATCGTGAGCATGGTAGCCAGTCGTACGGGCGTCGAGGGTGAGTGTTGCGCGCTGCGGAGGCGAGCGGGGGGACAAGGAGCAGGAGGGCGGGCGGGGGGGATGGTGGTGGTGGGTCAACAAGCGGTAAACAAGCATGTCACATACTGATGCCCGAGGAATCGAGATTCGGGGTGGAGCGCTGTTTGTGGGTGTTTGATTAATATGCCAGGCGTGACGCTTCTTTGCGCCATTGAGACATGCAGAGGTCGTGCAGTGCATACGATTTCGCTGCTGCCGCTTGTCTAGGAAATACTGCCCCGCGCACGTCCCGCCGTTTGCTGCGTGCGTGAAGAATCTCACCGACGCGCGCATTTAGCGCAGACAAAGGAAGTGGATGCTGCATTGCGCGGCGCTGGTGTTTCGAGGGATCTGAGGTGTCCGCAGCGAGGTCGGGGAGTGTTTCAGCGTCGGCGAAGGCATTTCGTAAGTTGGATTCGGCCCCCAAGCTGGCTTTGGGCATTGGGCATCGCAACGGGAGCAAAGGTATAAGAATAATGTATGAGTGCATCAGACGTCGGCGCCGCCGCTCCACCGACGGGCAACTCATTTGTGGGGCCATTTACAACGTAAGTTCCACCGTGCTTCGAATTCAGGTTCGTTTTTAAATGGAATGATGAATTTCTTGGTAGGCGATGTCAGCGCGGCGATATGTGGGGCCGTACCCCTCCGTCAGTACTGGTCTTGTGGTGTAGTGGTAGCGGCGCTCAGCTCGGCTTGAGTGTGTTTTGTTTTCGAACCGTGCACACGGTTTCTCTTTTTCTTTTTTGTGTTTGATTCTTAGAACGGAAGTTTTATGCGGAATGCCGGGAGACACACGGTTGACATGCTTGCTACTTCCATTTCGCCGCCTAAGACTCGGGGCGGAGCATTGTGCTCAGCCAAAATTGGCCAACTACGCCGGCGTCCCAATCGGGAAACCTTTGACAGCTGGGACTGCGACGCGCTTTCCGGCCTCGCTCCTGCGCAAAGTGCTTACGTAATATACTCGGGTGCTTCATGAAGCAGTTCAACACGTCCCCCTTTGCTCTCAGAGTGTTTCCCCGCGGTTTGAACAACAACTTTGCAGACTGGGCCTTACGGTGAGTTTCTGTATTCCGGGCTGGAAACGGGGTTGGAAATTTGTTTGAGCTGCCAGAGTGTACTACCTTACCTATTCCATTTAGTTGTAGCTGCAGACGCACGCTCAGTACCCGCTTAATTCGTTAAACCTCCCAGCGGGCAATTCCGAGAAGTCAACCAAGTCGACCCTTGAAACTGCGCTCCACACTTCTGTAGCCGCATCATGTCCGTCTGACAGATGCGCCGTAGCAACGCCACGATCTTACGGCTCCGAATGCTATCTAGGAATCGAATTCGGGCTTCAACACCAATCTGCTCTCCAACTGCAGCAACTTACCTTCGGACGTGTGCGGGCTTGGTACGTGCTCCAACCGCGTCTAAATTGGCACCAAATGCTCCCGAGACCGTCCAGGTCATTTTATATCGCTCCCCACTCCGAACAGCCCGAAACATGCGCCGGAATCACTAACCGCATAGAATATTTGTGCGCAGCTCAACCCGCACTTCAACACCAACTCATTTCACACCTCTGGCGATGAATCCACGCTCTCTAAATCCGTCTATGCCACTCTAAGGAGCAAGGATAAGCGGGCCTGAGCCTTTCCAACCCGTTATCTACTCGGCGGAGCAGCCAAACCTAGGTTCGGAATGGTCAACCAGACCGGACTCTCGCAGACTCAACCCAAGCAAGCTCCGAAATCGATTCACAACTGCTCTAGTATGCTTCCTAGACGCTAATAAATAATCTCAACGCAACCCTGAACCCAACAATCAACATTCCGAATGCAGCCGCCCATCTCTCGTTATTTGTGGGTTCTGCGGAGCCAGATCGGACAGCGGCTAATCGTATATAAGGTCAACCAGAGTTCAGCCATCCGTCAACCCTCTCTTCCCTCCCGCCCCCACCTCCCCTTCCCGTTCCCTCTCCCCTTCTGCCCGTCCACCTCGACGGCGCGCCCGTCTTCGACCTCGACTCCCTCGTATGCTGCCGAGTACGTCTTCCCTCTCCCCGCTCGCGGTCTTCGCTGACCCCTTCTGCAGCTCGTCGTCGTCGTCGTGCTGGTGCCACTCGGGCGTCGGGGTATACCGGTGCGTGTCTATTTGGTCCACCATCTACGGTGGTGGTTGACTTTCCGCAGCTCGTCGTCGCACTACTGGTGACACTCGGGCCTAGAGGTGCGTGTTGACTTTTTCCATTTTCAGCGTTGGTTGACTTTCTGCAGCTGGTGCTCGTCAGTATCTACGGCCGCGAAGACTACCCCAGTGCGTACCTCTCCTTTCTCCTCGTCGCCGTTTACCTCTTTCTAGCTCGTCGTAATGCTGGTACGCTCCGGGGTCGGGTTGGACGTGTACACCAGGTGCGTGGAAACTCTGTTTACCTCGGTTTTGTGTTGATCTTTTACAGACCGGCGTCAACTCGGGCTGCGCCGTTGCGTACGAACCTTCCTTGCTCACCGTTGCTGACCCTCCTCCAGCTCATCGTGATGCTGGTCCTCGGCGGGAGTAGGTGGTAGATGCTGGACGGGGAGACTATGCCGGTACGTACCTTCCCCTTCCTCGTGGCCGCCGTTGATGTCTTTGCAGGTGCTGCTCGGGCCTGAACGTGCTCTGGATTGGGGTTAGCATGTCGGTGCGTCGCTCCACTCCCTCCTCGCCGTCGCTGATCCTTTTCCAGCTCGTCTCGGGTGTGGTGGATGCGCGTATGCGTCGGGCTGCATGTCCGCTCGTTGTTGCTGACCGCTGTAGGTCGTCGGCGTCGTCGTCGTGTTGGATTTCGGGGCTCTTAACGGTACGTGGTCCTCCCGTTCGCTGCTGCTCGTTGTTGACTTTGTGGCAGGTAAACTCGCTGCGGCTAGGTCGTTGTCATGCTGGTACGTTGTTCACTTTACATCCTCGCCGTCGCTAACGCCCTTCTAGTCGTCGTAATGCTCGTATGTAGCGTACGCAAGGTGCGTTTTGCATTCGTTTGGTTGAAGGTAAAGCTGACCCCCGAGTTCAAGCTTAACATGTAATATAGCGAATAGCGAATACTTACTTGTGCTGCCCGTTTCTTCTCCTCGCTGACAGTATGTAGCTGTTATCGCGTGTACTTATAGTAGAGTGTGTGTAGCGGTAGTTAGTTCTAGGTCTCTGTTGCTGACACTTTACAGGCGCGGGTTGGTGGTGGTCGGCAGCGGGCGGTCTGGGCGGTGCCGAGGAGGCGGTCCCGCTCGTCGCCGTGGTGGGCGGGCGTGCGTTCGGTGGTTGTCGCCGTCGTAAGTCTGTTGCGGAGTGGTGCGTCGCTGCTGTTGGTCGCGTTTTTTGCTGCTCACTGTTTGCAGTATTCTGCTCGTCGGCCTCGAGTATAACAAGTACATACCTCCTGGTCTCCCTTCCCCTTTCCCTCCGCGCGCCGCGTCTTGCTGACCGTTAGCAGATTCTCCGCCTGTCGTGGTACAGCAATCTGCGTGAGCAGGCAGTTGGGCGGAAGATGTGCTGCTGACCTTGCGGCCGCTCTTCGTCGTCCACAGTCGGTGCGTCGCTCCCATCTACTCCTCCTCTTCCCGGTCCGACCCGTCCGCAGCTACTCGTCGTCGTCGCCGTCTTCACGTCGCGTCAACGGCGAGAGCACGTACCTGTCCCGCGTCCGTCTGCGCGCGTCTTGTTCACAGTATGCGCAGATCTTACCCCGATGCAGGACTCGGGCAGGGACGAGACGGTGGGTTAGAGTGCTTCTGAGCGAGTCGGTGCTGAGATTTCGGTCAGTAAGCGCGTTGCGGAGAGCGTGTAGTTGTATGGGCAGGAAGGCGGGGTCGGGTTGGAGGGAGGCGGGGCCGAACGGGTGGTCCCAGACGCGGAGACTCGGTGGGGACGGGGGTGCAGGCGGAGGCGGGAGGCGAGGTCGAACGGAGGCCGGGCCGAACGGGTGGTCTCGAAGGTGGAGACGCGGTGGGGATGGGGTGGTGCAGGTGGAGGCGGTCGTTGGCGGCGACGGTGGTGGATGGAGGGGAGGTGGTGAGAGTGCTGGACCGTGCGTCTCGACTCTGTACAAGACCTTCCACTCACCGTTAAACACGTTTTCAGTGGCCTAACTACCCCCTGGACACGTTTCAGCGCGTGAGGAGGAGTGGGGTGACCGTCCGAAAGATGGCACAACGCATCGTAAAAAGGGTCAAGGAATTTCTTGAGAGCGAACGGAGTCGGCTGAGTCGGGGCCGCGCAGATGGGCAACTGGCGCCGCAGAACGTCAGGTTCTCTGCCATTCGTCTCTCCGCGATACATTATTATCGGTATAGTGAACGGCAGTTTGTGTGGGTGCCGATTCTCGCGATGGATTATTGAATGCGAGTTGCTGCTAGCAGATATTCTCTCTGTAATGTACCCTACACCACTTTTTATTGCATGTCAACGCGGTTGAGGCAAGGGGCCGAAACCATGAGACCAATCTACCTAATCGGTATATGGGCTCCTTGAACTTGACCACCACCATCCTCCGGTGGTGCGGTCGGCATCGCTAAAACACTGGAGACTGAGATTTCCTAGCCCCCGCCGAACTCGCCGACGCCTAACTCTTCCGAACGATGATGCACGACGCCCTACCGGCGGAGATGAGGCTTCAAGCTTCAAGTTGGCAAATTACTCTCAGTCTAAGCTCTAAGGGCAGTGTCCTGGCACACAGCGGCGATTACTCCCAATGACCGTTCTGATAATGTACGTGCTCGCAGTCAGGCTACGTCGAGCTAATACGCTCCGCTTCATACACAGCCCAAGCTGTTTGCGCGTTCTCATCTCGGATTCGACTAGTATCCGGTACGCCAGACAGACACTGCAGGGCTGAACTCTAGCAGAATTTCGGGTGCAGGTTACCGGTCTAACTCATCTAGCTCGCCTGCTTGTTCATCCGAGTCTGACTGGTCCGACTGAACTGTGCGCTGGCATCTAGAAGTGGCCCTAGATGCTATGGTACTTAAGATGGAACCCCTTCTCTAGCTCCGCTCCCCCGCAAAACCCATGCATACGACCCTCGCTTCTACTCACGACTCGCGCAATGCGCGCGGCATGAAAATTCTGCTGCTTTGGCTGCTCGCTATCCTCCTCGCCGGCCTGCATCACATATTCTATTCACAGCTAAACGACACCGCTGTGCGAGCGCTGAACGGGAGAAGAGCAGCGTCCGCTGGAGATATCCTGCGATCCCAGTCTGGCGCCTCCGCGGTGGGCACGCTGTTGGCGTTCCTCGCCGCCGCCGCCTTCGCCGAGGGTACCGGCGACGCGTTCATGCAGTGCGCTTTGAGTTTGGTGCAGCGCCGTCCATTCACGGTGGCAGGCCTCGATGCGCTATGGTCGGCGTCAAACTCCGTCGTCGCCTTCTTGGAGATGGACCTGTGGAGCACCGCGCGCGGGGTGGTTCTGATTGCGGTCATTATGCGCGCCTTCGCCCTCGTCGTTACGTTCAGTCCGGGGTCGTTGACGGTCCGGAGCGTGGTCCAGAGCGCTGCGAGCGACTGTCTCGTTCCGACGTATGATTTCGGAAAGCGAGGCGATTTATTCGATAGTAGGTCCTCTTTCCTCTCGATGCAAACTTAAAGTTGAAACCGTGTCGTAGTAATGGAGGCGAGTCAGACGGACGGATATTGGGCACCCTCGTCACTGGCGCTGCAGGTTGTTGGTGCAACGCTGCTCGGCGGCCAACCGCTGCCCCAGACCTCGCCCTGCGGCGGTGTCAACTGCAACTACTCGATGTCCGTCAACGCACCGTCTTTCAAATGCACCGATTCGCTGCGGAACGCCTCGATGCTCCCTATGCCCGAATTATCGGAGCAACCAGTGCCCCCTGCGTACATTGCTCTTCCATTCGACGCCAGCCCTCTCCCCGATTCTAAGATGGCCGCCGCTGGTGGCTGGGACCTTCAAGCACATTATGTCAACTACACCCCTTACCTCCGAACGGGGCTGGTTCCTCAGCTTACCGGCAAAAATGTGAGCTGCCTGGCATACAACTCAACCTACCAATTAGATTACACCTTCAGCGGCTCTGCGTCGACGGCCACCGTAAAAAATATTGTCCAGCACCAACCTGCGGGCTTGCACGTAGTACATCTGTGTAGAACAAAGAAATCAAACCATCAGCGTCTCCCGCTCGTGACCCGTCTTCTCGCGAAGTGCCCGACGCCTCGCAAAGTGCCGCGCCTCCCACAAAGTGCTCGGGGACGCTGGGTTTTGTTATATAGGCCTTTTTGTTTGGCGCTGTTTGTCTCTATAAACAACAGTGACCAGCTATGTGACTGGCGCCGCGCAGCGGAGAAAATTTTGGGGTTTTGGGGTAGTCTCGGGCTCCTCGGGATGGGTTTTGGGGGCTGTTTTGCGGAGGTGAACTCGGTGTATTTGTGGGGTACGACGAGGAGTACATGGGTTTCCATATCTAGCCTAATTACCGCGACGCGTCCAATCCATTCGAAAAGTCCGTGAAACAGCAGCCCGAGATGCCCGAATCGTCGCGCCACAGCGCAGAGCGTGGTTTTGGCCTCCGGCGGCAAAACAGCTGGAAAAATAGGGTCAAAATGGGTTAGAATGACGATAAAATAGCCTTTTTGGACGCACCTAGAGGCATCTCCGAGAAGCCCGAAACCCGTCGTCTTGGTCGGCAGCAGCGCGAACGCGTTACTTGGCCTCCGGCGGCAAAATATCCTGAAAACCACGGTTAAAATCACGTAAAAATGACACAAAATTGGACTTTGTAGCGCACCTAGTACGTCCCCGAGATGCCCGAAGGTGCCTGGCAGAGCGCCGTCTCGTTGGGTTGCAGCGCGAGCCGTGGATTTTGCCTCCGGCGGCAAAATGTTCTGAAAAAAGGCGTCAAAAAGCGGTCAAAATGACGCGAAATTGGACTTTAAAACGCACCGGTGACAGTCCCCGAGAAGCCCGAAAACAGTCGTCGTTGTGGGCCGCAGCGCGAGGCGTGGACCTGGCCTCCGGCGGCCGAACACTCTGAAAAAGGTCGTTAAAACCCGGCGAATATGGAGGAGATAGTGTACCTGAAGCTTCGCCGAGAAGCCCAGGAGCAGAAAGCGTCCCGGCTGGCCGCAGCGCAGACCGCACGCATGCCTCCGGCGGCAGGAGAAGCCCGTTCAATTCGCGCCAGGATATGGAAGCGGAAACATACTAGGAACGTCCCCGAGAAGCCCAAAGAGCCGCACGAGCTGCGGCGCGTGCATGAGGTTGCTGCGTCAAAGCCAACCCTACATATATCCGCTTAGTATAAGCACGAACAAAGACGACAGGATGTTTACGTTACTTTTGCGGAACGCTCCGCGTTCGGGCATATCCTCCGGCGTGTACGCAGGGTTCAAGCGTGGCGCAGGCACCAGCGGGACCGCTGGTGCCGTCTGGTTGCTGTGCGAGTCCCCCCACGCTCGCCTCCGGCGGCAGGACCTCAAAAACAAGGTCAGCATTTAGGCCAAACATAGCGGCGGAGAACGCACCTGTCGCACAGAGAGCAAGCCGCCCGCAGTGGCGCGGTCGGTGGTGGGAGCACCAGCGGAGACGCTGGCGCCGCCGTGTTGATTAGGAAGCCGCCATGTTCGCCTCCGGCGGCAAGGGCTGGAAAAAAAGGTCAGCAGGGCGCCGAGAAATGGGCAAGCGGGGAACGCACCCATCGCGTTGGCCGACGACGGCGGAACCATTGCCTCGCTGAAGGAGAAGGCGATGGGAGTGCTAGCGAGGACGCTGGCGCCGTCTGGTTGATTGGTGGGGCCGCAAGTTCGCCTCCGGCGGCAAGACCTGCGAAAAAAGGTCAGCGCTTTCGTCAAAAATCGAGGAGGCAGATAGCGCACCTGCGCATGCAGAATTGGAGTACCGACAGCATGACGAGAGTGCGACGCTGCTGGCAGCGCCGGCCGTGGACGCGGTAGACAGCGGCGAGCGAGTCTAGGGTGGAAGTTCAACCAGCATTCCCAGGACGAGCTAGAACATACGAGAGGGTAGGCCGTGTGGAAGCACATTTGAAGGAGCAGCCGCGCGGGATTGAGGACACGACCCAAAAGCGGAGGACTTGCGCCAGCGGTTAGAGCTCGACTGGGAGACGAGGGACGAAATGCAGACCTTCAACACAAGGAGAGCACCCATCCCGCCAGAATCCCGCCCAACCATGGCCAGGCTCGACATCTTTGGGAGAAAGTCAGCAAACATAAGAGCAGCGCGAGGTGACACGACATACCAGTCAGCCGAGAACACGGCGGATGTGGTGATGCGCAGAGGACGGGGACCTCGGGCGAGGGAAGGCGCACTTGAACGCGGTGTTGAGCATGTTCTGCGACCGAGTCAACCAACGAGCTTGAGTGGCAATGTGGGAGACGTACCAGGAAGCTGTGAGCATGGTAGCGAGTCGCAGGAGCGTCGAGGGTGAGTGCTATAGGGATACGCAGAGGAGGGCCTCGTGCGGGGAAGCCGCACTTGAACGCGGTGTTGAGCATGCTCTACGACCGAGTCAATAAACAAGACCGAGTGGCAAGCTGGGAGATGTACCCGGAAATCGTGAGCATGGTAGCCAGTCGTACGGGCGTCGAGGGTGAGTGTTGCGCGCTGCGGAGGCGAGCGGGGGGACAAGGAGCAGGAGGGCGGGCGGGGGGATGGTGGTGGTGGGTCAACAAGCGGTAAACAAGCATGTCACATACTGATGCCCGAGGAATCGAGATTCGGGGTGGAGCGCTGTTTGTGGGTGTTTGATTAATATGCCAGGCGTGACGCTTCTTTGCGCCATTGAGACATGCAGAGGTCGTGCAGTGCATACGATTTCGCTGCTGCCGCTTGTCTAGGAAATACTGCCCCGCGCACGTCCCGCCGTTTGCTGCGTGCGTGAAGAATCTCACCGACGCGCGCATTTAGCGCAGACAAAGGAAGTGGATGCTGCATTGCGCGGCGCTGGTGTTTCGAGGGATCTGAGGTGTCCGCAGCGAGGTCGGGGAGTGTTTCAGCGTCGGCGAAGGCATTTCGTAAGTTGGATTCGGCCCCCAAGCTGGCTTTGGGCATTGGGCATCGCAACGGGAGCAAAGGTATAAGAATAATGTATGAGTGCATCAGACGTCGGCGCCGCCGCTCCACCGACGGGCAACTCATTTGTGGGGCCATTTACAACGTAAGTTCCACCGTGCTTCGAATTCAGGTTCGTTTTTAAATGGAATGATGAATTTCTTGGTAGGCGATGTCAGCGCGGCGATATGTGGGGCCGTACCCCTCCGTCAGTACTGGTCTTGTGGTGTAGTGGTAGCGGCGCTCAGCTCGGCTTGAGTGTGTTTTGTTTTCGAACCGTGCACACGGTTTCTCTTTTTCTTTTTTGTGTTTGATTCTTAGAACGGAAGTTTTATGCGGAATGCCGGGAGACACACGGTTGACATGCTTGCTACTTCCATTTCGCCGCCTAAGACTCGGGGCGGAGCATTGTGCTCAGCCAAAATTGGCCAACTACGCCGGCGTCCCAATCGGGAAACCTTTGACAGCTGGGACTGCGACGCGCTTTCCGGCCTCGCTCCTGCGCAAAGTGCTTACGTAATATACTCGGGTGCTTCATGAAGCAGTTCAACACGTCCCCCTTTGCTCTCAGAGTGTTTCCCCGCGGTTTGAACAACAACTTTGCAGACTGGGCCTTACGGTGAGTTTCTGTATTCCGGGCTGGAAACGGGGTTGGAAATTTGTTTGAGCTGCCAGAGTGTACTACCTTACCTATTCCATTTAGTTGTAGCTGCAGACGCACGCTCAGTACCCGCTTAATTCGTTAAACCTCCCAGCGGGCAATTCCGAGAAGTCAACCAAGTCGACCCTTGAAACTGCGCTCCACACTTCTGTAGCCGCATCATGTCCGTCTGACAGATGCGCCGTAGCAACGCCACGATCTTACGGCTCCGAATGCTATCTAGGAATCGAATTCGGGCTTCAACACCAATCTGCTCTCCAACTGCAGCAACTTACCTTCGGACGTGTGCGGGCTTGGTACGTGCTCCAACCGCGTCTAAATTGGCACCAAATGCTCCCGAGACCGTCCAGGTCATTTTATATCGCTCCCCACTCCGAACAGCCCGAAACATGCGCCGGAATCACTAACCGCATAGAATATTTGTGCGCAGCTCAACCCGCACTTCAACACCAACTCATTTCACACCTCTGGCGATGAATCCACGCTCTCTAAATCCGTCTATGCCACTCTAAGGAGCAAGGATAAGCGGGCCTGAGCCTTTCCAACCCGTTATCTACTCGGCGGAGCAGCCAAACCTAGGTTCGGAATGGTCAACCAGACCGGACTCTCGCAGACTCAACCCAAGCAAGCTCCGAAATCGATTCACAACTGCTCTAGTATGCTTCCTAGACGCTAATAAATAATC
Source organism: Mycena kentingensis (nom. inval.) (assembly GCA_014461125.1). NCBI lineage: Eukaryota > Fungi > Basidiomycota > Agaricomycetes > Agaricales > Mycenaceae > Mycena > Mycena kentingensis (nom. inval.). Next base: position 365,758 of record JACAZG010000019.1, on the reverse strand, counting down.
TCAACGCAACCCTGAACCCAACAATCAACATTCCGAATGCAGCCGCCCATCTCTCGTTATTTGTGGGTTCTGCGGAGCCAGATCGGACAGCGGCTAATCGTATATAAGGTCAACCAGAGTTCAGCCATCCGTCAACCCTCTCTTCCCTCCCGCCCCCACCTCCCCTTCCCGTTCCCTCTCCCCTTCTGCCCGTCCACCTCGACGGCGCGCCCGTCTTCGACCTCGACTCCCTCGTATGCTGCCGAGTACGTCTTCCCTCTCCCCGCTCGCGGTCTTCGCTGACCCCTTCTGCAGCTCGTCGTCGTCGTCGTGCTGGTGCCACTCGGGCGTCGGGGTATACCGGTGCGTGTCTATTTGGTCCACCATCTACGGTGGTGGTTGACTTTCCGCAGCTCGTCGTCGCACTACTGGTGACACTCGGGCCTAGAGGTGCGTGTTGACTTTTTCCATTTTCAGCGTTGGTTGACTTTCTGCAGCTGGTGCTCGTCAGTATCTACGGCCGCGAAGACTACCCCAGTGCGTACCTCTCCTTTCTCCTCGTCGCCGTTTACCTCTTTCTAGCTCGTCGTAATGCTGGTACGCTCCGGGGTCGGGTTGGACGTGTACACCAGGTGCGTGGAAACTCTGTTTACCTCGGTTTTGTGTTGATCTTTTACAGACCGGCGTCAACTCGGGCTGCGCCGTTGCGTACGAACCTTCCTTGCTCACCGTTGCTGACCCTCCTCCAGCTCATCGTGATGCTGGTCCTCGGCGGGAGTAGGTGGTAGATGCTGGACGGGGAGACTATGCCGGTACGTACCTTCCCCTTCCTCGTGGCCGCCGTTGATGTCTTTGCAGGTGCTGCTCGGGCCTGAACGTGCTCTGGATTGGGGTTAGCATGTCGGTGCGTCGCTCCACTCCCTCCTCGCCGTCGCTGATCCTTTTCCAGCTCGTCTCGGGTGTGGTGGATGCGCGTATGCGTCGGGCTGCATGTCCGCTCGTTGTTGCTGACCGCTGTAGGTCGTCGGCGTCGTCGTCGTGTTGGATTTCGGGGCTCTTAACGGTACGTGGTCCTCCCGTTCGCTGCTGCTCGTTGTTGACTTTGTGGCAGGTAAACTCGCTGCGGCTAGGTCGTTGTCATGCTGGTACGTTGTTCACTTTACATCCTCGCCGTCGCTAACGCCCTTCTAGTCGTCGTAATGCTCGTATGTAGCGTACGCAAGGTGCGTTTTGCATTCGTTTGGTTGAAGGTAAAGCTGACCCCCGAGTTCAAGCTTAACATGTAATATAGCGAATAGCGAATACTTACTTGTGCTGCCCGTTTCTTCTCCTCGCTGACAGTATGTAGCTGTTATCGCGTGTACTTATAGTAGAGTGTGTGTAGCGGTAGTTAGTTCTAGGTCTCTGTTGCTGACACTTTACAGGCGCGGGTTGGTGGTGGTCGGCAGCGGGCGGTCTGGGCGGTGCCGAGGAGGCGGTCCCGCTCGTCGCCGTGGTGGGCGGGCGTGCGTTCGGTGGTTGTCGCCGTCGTAAGTCTGTTGCGGAGTGGTGCGTCGCTGCTGTTGGTCGCGTTTTTTGCTGCTCACTGTTTGCAGTATTCTGCTCGTCGGCCTCGAGTATAACAAGTACATACCTCCTGGTCTCCCTTCCCCTTTCCCTCCGCGCGCCGCGTCTTGCTGACCGTTAGCAGATTCTCCGCCTGTCGTGGTACAGCAATCTGCGTGAGCAGGCAGTTGGGCGGAAGATGTGCTGCTGACCTTGCGGCCGCTCTTCGTCGTCCACAGTCGGTGCGTCGCTCCCATCTACTCCTCCTCTTCCCGGTCCGACCCGTCCGCAGCTACTCGTCGTCGTCGCCGTCTTCACGTCGCGTCAACGGCGAGAGCACGTACCTGTCCCGCGTCCGTCTGCGCGCGTCTTGTTCACAGTATGCGCAGATCTTACCCCGATGCAGGACTCGGGCAGGGACGAGACGGTGGGTTAGAGTGCTTCTGAGCGAGTCGGTGCTGAGATTTCGGTCAGTAAGCGCGTTGCGGAGAGCGTGTAGTTGTATGGGCAGGAAGGCGGGGTCGGGTTGGAGGGAGGCGGGGCCGAACGGGTGGTCCCAGACGCGGAGACTCGGTGGGGACGGGGGTGCAGGCGGAGGCGGGAGGCGAGGTCGAACGGAGGCCGGGCCGAACGGGTGGTCTCGAAGGTGGAGACGCGGTGGGGATGGGGTGGTGCAGGTGGAGGCGGTCGTTGGCGGCGACGGTGGTGGATGGAGGGGAGGTGGTGAGAGTGCTGGACCGTGCGTCTCGACTCTGTACAAGACCTTCCACTCACCGTTAAACACGTTTTCAGTGGCCTAACTACCCCCTGGACACGTTTCAGCGCGTGAGGAGGAGTGGGGTGACCGTCCGAAAGATGGCACAACGCATCGTAAAAAGGGTCAAGGAATTTCTTGAGAGCGAACGGAGTCGGCTGAGTCGGGGCCGCGCAGATGGGCAACTGGCGCCGCAGAACGTCAGGTTCTCTGCCATTCGTCTCTCCGCGATACATTATTATCGGTATAGTGAACGGCAGTTTGTGTGGGTGCCGATTCTCGCGATGGATTATTGAATGCGAGTTGCTGCTAGCAGATATTCTCTCTGTAATGTACCCTACACCACTTTTTATTGCATGTCAACGCGGTTGAGGCAAGGGGCCGAAACCATGAGACCAATCTACCTAATCGGTATATGGGCTCCTTGAACTTGACCACCACCATCCTCCGGTGGTGCGGTCGGCATCGCTAAAACACTGGAGACTGAGATTTCCTAGCCCCCGCCGAACTCGCCGACGCCTAACTCTTCCGAACGATGATGCACGACGCCCTACCGGCGGAGATGAGGCTTCAAGCTTCAAGTTGGCAAATTACTCTCAGTCTAAGCTCTAAGGGCAGTGTCCTGGCACACAGCGGCGATTACTCCCAATGACCGTTCTGATAATGTACGTGCTCGCAGTCAGGCTACGTCGAGCTAATACGCTCCGCTTCATACACAGCCCAAGCTGTTTGCGCGTTCTCATCTCGGATTCGACTAGTATCCGGTACGCCAGACAGACACTGCAGGGCTGAACTCTAGCAGAATTTCGGGTGCAGGTTACCGGTCTAACTCATCTAGCTCGCCTGCTTGTTCATCCGAGTCTGACTGGTCCGACTGAACTGTGCGCTGGCATCTAGAAGTGGCCCTAGATGCTATGGTACTTAAGATGGAACCCCTTCTCTAGCTCCGCTCCCCCGCAAAACCCATGCATACGACCCTCGCTTCTACTCACGACTCGCGCAATGCGCGCGGCATGAAAATTCTGCTGCTTTGGCTGCTCGCTATCCTCCTCGCCGGCCTGCATCACATATTCTATTCACAGCTAAACGACACCGCTGTGCGAGCGCTGAACGGGAGAAGAGCAGCGTCCGCTGGAGATATCCTGCGATCCCAGTCTGGCGCCTCCGCGGTGGGCACGCTGTTGGCGTTCCTCGCCGCCGCCGCCTTCGCCGAGGGTACCGGCGACGCGTTCATGCAGTGCGCTTGGAGTTTGGTGCAGCGCCGTCCATTCACGGTGGCAGGCCTCGATGCGCTATGGTCGGCGTCAAACTCCGTCGTCGCCTTCTTGGAGATGGACCTGTGGAGCACCGCGCGCGGGGTGGTTCTGATTGCGGTCATTATGCGCGCCTTCGCCCTCGTCGTTACGTTCAGTCCGGGGTCGTTGACGGTCCGGAGCGTGGTCCAGAGCGCTGCGAGCGACTGTCTCGTTCCGACGTATGATTTCGGAAAGCGAGGCGATTTATTCGATAGTAGGTCCTCTTTCCTCTCGATGCAAACTTAAAGTTGAAACCGTGTCGTAGTAATGGAGGCGAGTCAGACGGACGGATATTGGGCACCCTCGTCACTGGCGCTGCAGGTTGTTGGTGCAACGCTGCTCGGCGGCCAACCGCTGCCCCAGACCTCGCCCTGCGGCGGTGTCAACTGCAACTACTCGATGTCCGTCAACGCACCGTCTTTCAAATGCACCGATTCGCTGCGGAACGCCTCGATGCTCCCTATGCCCGAATTATCGGAGCAACCAGTGCCCCCCTGCGTACATTGCTCTTCCATTCGACGCCAGCCCTCTCCCCGATTCTAAGATGGCCGCCGCTGGTGGCTGGGACCTTCAAGCACATTATGTCAACTACACCCCTTACCTCCGAACGGGGCTGGTTCCTCAGCTTACCGGCAAAAATGTGAGCTGCCTGGCATACAACTCAACCTACCAATTAGATTACACCTTCAGCGGCTCTGCGTCGACGGCCACCGTAAAAAATATTGTCCAGCACCAACCTGCGGGCTTGCACGTAGTACATCTGTGTAGAACAAAGAAATCAAACCATCAGCGTCTCCCGCTCGTGACCCGTCTTCTCGCGAAGTGCCCGACGCCTCGCAAAGTGCCGCGCCTCCCACAAAGTGCTCGGGGACGCTGGGTTTTGTTATATAGGCCTTTTTGTTTGGCGCTGTTTGTCTCTATAAACAACAGTGACCAGCTATGTGACTGGCGCCGCGCAGCGGAGAAAATTTTGGGGTTTTGGGGTAGTCTCGGGCTCCTCGGGATGGGTTTTGGGGGCTGTTTTGCGGAGGTGAACTCGGTGTATTTGTGGGGTACGACGAGGAGTACATGGGTTTCCATATCTAGCCTAATTACCGCGACGCGTCCAATCCATTCGAAAAGTCCGTGAAACAGCAGCCCGAGATGCCCGAATCGTCGCGCCACAGCGCAGAGCGTGGTTTTGGCCTCCGGCGGCAAAACAGCTGGAAAAATAGGGTCAAAATGGGTTAGAATGACGATAAAATAGCCTTTTTGGACGCACCTAGAGGCATCTCCGAGAAGCCCGAAACCCGTCGTCTTGGTCGGCAGCAGCGCGAACGCGTTACTTGGCCTCCGGCGGCAAAATATCCTGAAAACCACGGTTAAAATCACGTAAAAATGACACAAAATTGGACTTTGTAGCGCACCTAGTACGTCCCCGAGATGCCCGAAGGTGCCTGGCAGAGCGCCGTCTCGTTGGGTTGCAGCGCGAGCCGTGGATTTTGCCTCCGGCGGCAAAATGTTCTGAAAAAAGGCGTCAAAAAGCGGTCAAAATGACGCGAAATTGGACTTTAAAACGCACCGGTGACAGTCCCCGAGAAGCCCGAAAACAGTCGTCGTTGTGGGCCGCAGCGCGAGGCGTGGACCTGGCCTCCGGCGGCCGAACACTCTGAAAAAGGTCGTTAAAACCCGGCGAATATGGAGGAGATAGTGTACCTGAAGCTTCGCCGAGAAGCCCAGGAGCAGAAAGCGTCCCGGCTGGCCGCAGCGCAGACCGCACGCATGCCTCCGGCGGCAGGAGAAGCCCGTTCAATTCGCGCCAGGATATGGAAGCGGAAACATACTAGGAACGTCCCCGAGAAGCCCAAAGAGCCGCACGAGCTGCGGCGCGTGCATGAGGTTGCTGCGTCAAAGCCAACCCTACATATATCCGCTTAGTATAAGCACGAACAAAGACGACAGGATGTTTACGTTACTTTTGCGAACGCTCCGCGTTCGGGCATATCCTCCGGCGTGTACGCAGGGTTCAAGCGTGGCGCAGGCACCAGCGGGACCGCTGGTGCCGTCTGGTTGCTGTGCGAGTCCCCCCACGCTCGCCTCCGGCGGCAGGACCTCAAAAACAAGGTCAGCATTTAGGCCAAACATAGCGGCGGAGAACGCACCTGTCGCACAGAGAGCAAGCCGCCCGCAGTGGCGCGGTCGGTGGTGGGAGCACCAGCGGAGACGCTGGCGCCGCCGTGTTGATTAGGAAGCCGCCATGTTCGCCTCCGGCGGCAAGGGCTGGAAAAAAGGTCAGCAGGGCGCCGAGAAATGGGCAAGCGGGGAACGCACCCATCGCGTTGGCCGACGACGGCGGAACCATTGCCTCGCTGAAGGAGAAGGCGATGGGAGTGCTAGCGAGGACGCTGGCGCCGTCTGGTTGATTGGTGGGGCCGCAAGTTCGCCTCCGGCGGCAAGACCTGCGAAAAAAGGTCAGCGCTTTCGTCAAAAATCGAGGAGGCAGATAGCGCACCTGCGCATGCAGAATTGGAGTACCGACAGCATGACGAGAGTGCGACGCTGCTGGCAGCGCCGGCCGTGGACGCGGTAGACAGCGGCGAGCGAGTCTAGGGTGGAAGTTCAACCAGCATTCCCAGGACGAGCTAGAACATACGAGAGGGTAGGCCGTGTGGAAGCACATTTGAAGGAGCAGCCGCGCGGGATTGAGGACACGACCCAAAAGCGGAGGACTTGCGCCAGCGGTTAGAGCTCGACTGGGAGACGAGGGACGAAATGCAGACCTTCAACACAAGGAGAGCACCCATCCCGCCAGAATCCCGCCCAACCATGGCCAGGCTCGACATCTTTGGGAGAAAGTCAGCAAACATAAGAGCAGCGCGAGGTGACACGACATACCAGTCAGCCGAGAACACGGCGGATGTGGTGATGCGCAGAGGACGGGGACCTCGGGCGAGGGAAGGCGCACTTGAACGCGGTGTTGAGCATGTTCTGCGACCGAGTCAACCAACGAGCTTGAGTGGCAATGTGGGAGACGTACCAGGAAGCTGTGAGCATGGTAGCGAGTCGCAGGAGCGTCGAGGGTGAGTGCTATAGGGATACGCAGAGGAGGGCCTCGTGCGGGGAAGCCGCACTTGAACGCGGTGTTGAGCATGCTCTACGACCGAGTCAATAAACAAGACCGAGTGGCAAGCTGGGAGATGTACCCGGAAATCGTGAGCATGGTAGCCAGTCGTACGGGCGTCGAGGGTGAGTGTTGCGCGCTGCGGAGGCGAGCGGGGGGACAAGGAGCAGGAGGGCGGGCGGGGGGATGGTGGTGGTGGGTCAACAAGCGGTAAACAAGCATGTCACATACTGATGCCCGAGGAATCGAGATTCGGGGTGGAGCGCTGTTTGTGGGTGTTTGATTAATATGCCAGGCGTGACGCTTCTTTGCGCCATTGAGACATGCAGAGGTCGTGCAGTGCATACGATTTCGCTGCTGCCGCTTGTCTAGGAAATACTGCCCCGCGCACGTCCCGCCGTTTGCTGCGTGCGTGAAGAATCTCACCGACGCGCGCATTTAGCGCAGACAAAGGAAGTGGATGCTGCATTGCGCGGCGCTGGTGTTTCGAGGGATCTGAGGTGTCCGCAGCGAGGTCGGGGAGTGTTTCAGCGTCGGCGAAGGCATTTCGTAAGTTGGATTCGGCCCCCAAGCTGGCTTTGGGCATTGGGCATCGCAACGGGAGCAAAGGTATAAGAATAATGTATGAGTGCATCAGACGTCGGCGCCGCCGCTCCACCGACGGGCAACTCATTTGTGGGGCCATTTACAACGTAAGTTCCACCGTGCTTCGAATTCAGGTTCGTTTTTAAATGGAATGATGAATTTCTTGGTAGGCGATGTCAGCGCGGCGATATGTGGGGCCGTACCCCTCCGTCAGTACTGGTCTTGTGGTGTAGTGGTAGCGGCGCTCAGCTCGGCTTGAGTGTGTTTTGTTTTCGAACCGTGCACACGGTTTCTCTTTTCTTTTTTGTGTTTGATTCTTAGAACGGAAGTTTTATGCGGAATGCCGGGAGACACACGGTTGACATGCTTGCTACTTCCATTTCGCCGCCTAAGACTCGGGGCGGAGCATTGTGCTCAGCCAAAATTGGCCAACTACGCCGGCGTCCCAATCGGGAAACCTTTGACAGCTGGGACTGCGACGCGCTTTCCGGCCTCGCTCCTGCGCAAAGTGCTTACGTAATATACTCGGGTGCTTCATGAAGCAGTTCAACACGTCCCCCTTTGCTCTCAGAGTGTTTCCCCGCGGTTTGAACAACAACTTTGCAGACTGGGCCTTACGGTGAGTTTCTGTATTCCGGGCTGGAAACGGGGTTGGAAATTTGTTTGAGCTGCCAGAGTGTACTACCTTACCTATTCCATTTAGTTGTAGCTGCAGACGCACGCTCAGTACCCGCTTAATTCGTTAAACCTCCCAGCGGGCAATTCCGAGAAGTCAACCAAGTCGACCCTTGAAACTGCGCTCCACACTTCTGTAGCCGCATCATGTCCGTCTGACAGATGCGCCGTAGCAACGCCACGATCTTACGGCTCCGAATGCTATCTAGGAATCGAATTCGGGCTTCAACACCAATCTGCTCTCCAACTGCAGCAACTTACCTTCGGACGTGTGCGGGCTTGGTACGTGCTCCAACCGCGTCTAAATTGGCACCAAATGCTCCCGAGACCGTCCAGGTCATTTTATATCGCTCCCCACTCCGAACAGCCCGAAACATGCGCCGGAATCACTAACCGCATAGAATATTTGTGCGCAGCTCAACCCGCACTTCAACACCAACTCATTTCACACCTCTGGCGATGAATCCACGCTCTCTAAATCCGTCTATGCCACTCTAAGGAGCAAGGATAAGCGGGCCTGAGCCTTTCCAACCCGTTATCTACTCGGCGGAGCAGCCAAACCTAGGTTCGGAATGGTCAACCAGACCGGACTCTCGCAGACTCAACCCAAGCAAGCTCCGAAATCGATTCACAACTGCTCTAGTATGCTTCCTAGACGCTAATAAATAATCTCAACGCAACCCTGAACCCAACAATCAACATTCCGAATGCAGCCGCCCATCTCTCGTTATTTGTGGGTTCTGCGGAGCCAGATCGGACAGCGGCTAATCGTATATAAGGTCAACCAGAGTTCAGCCATCCGTCAACCCTCTCTTCCCTCCCGCCCCCACCTCCCCTTCCCGTTCCCTCTCCCCTTCTGCCCGTCCACCTCGACGGCGCGCCCGTCTTCGACCTCGACTCCCTCGTATGCTGCCGAGTACGTCTTCCCTCTCCCCGCTCGCGGTCTTCGCTGACCCCTTCTGCAGCTCGTCGTCGTCGTCGTGCTGGTGCCACTCGGGCGTCGGGGTATACCGGTGCGTGTCTATTTGGTCCACCATCTACGGTGGTGGTTGACTTTCCGCAGCTCGTCGTCGCACTACTGGTGACACTCGGGCCTAGAGGTGCGTGTTGACTTTTTCCATTTTCAGCGTTGGTTGACTTTCTGCAGCTGGTGCTCGTCAGTATCTACGGCCGCGAAGACTACCCCAGTGCGTACCTCTCCTTTCTCCTCGTCGCCGTTTACCTCTTTCTAGCTCGTCGTAATGCTGGTACGCTCCGGGGTCGGGTTGGACGTGTACACCAGGTGCGTGGAAACTCTGTTTACCTCGGTTTTGTGTTGATCTTTTACAGACCGGCGTCAACTCGGGCTGCGCCGTTGCGTACGAACCTTCCTTGCTCACCGTTGCTGACCCTCCTCCAGCTCATCGTGATGCTGGTCCTCGGCGGGAGTAGGTGGTAGATGCTGGACGGGGAGACTATGCCGGTCACTGTGGTCGGAGAATCCCGCGACTTTCGCGGAGTGGCCCCGTGAAATTCCCTTGTCGCGGGGCTTTCAGGTGAAACAGCAAATTTCACAGGGTCTATATTTTGTGCAAATAAGGCATTTCTGAGACACTGTGAATTTCATGCCTCAACTGGGTGAATATACCACAACCCAAATAACCTACCTTAAAAGACCAATCTTTCTAGGATAAGTTGTTACCAAATTGTGAGATACAAAGGACACTCTACTCTTAATTTGGAGCTCAAAAAATCCCGCAAGGTAGTAGGATGTATTTGTCTGACAGCCCTTGCCTCGCGCTTGCCTGGTAGTGAAGTGGATGATGTGTCCGGTAAAAAATCTCTGTCTCGCAGAGGTCTTAAGTTCGATTCCGGCCTGTGCAACCATTGTTGAACCAGTTCTACCTACATGAAATTCACTTCCTTTGAAAAATATGACTACTAACACTAACATAGTGAAAAAGCCCTAAGAATCACAGTAAATTACCGTGAAATTCATGCTGTCTCTAGCAGGCAGCACAAGCCTTTTAACTAGCTCAAATAGGTACCCTGTGAAACCTAATTCCTTATATCTTTGGACGGATTTCACTCCACAACCCTGTGAATCAACCCCGCGGAACATGCCACTCACGGGGTCGGACCCCGTGAAATGGACTCTGTGAATGTCACTGGATTTTTGCGAAATTCACCAAATGTTGGAGTGAATTTCGCTCCAAAACCCCGCGATTTCTTTATGGGAAATTCGCGGGACCCGCGGACCACAGTGGGTACGTACCTTCCCCTTCCTCGTGGCCGCCGTTGATGTCTTTGCAGGTGCTGCTCGGGCCTGAACGTGCTCTGGATTGGGGTTAGCATGTCGGTGCGTCGCTCCACTCCCTCCTCGCCGTCGCTGATCCTTTTCCAGCTCGTCTCGGGTGTGGTGGATGCGCGTATGCGTCGGGCTGCATGTCCGCTCGTTGTTGCTGACCGCTGTAGGTCGTCGGCGTCGTCGTCGTGTTGGATTTCGGGGCTCTTAACGGTACGTGGTCCTCCCGTTCGCTGCTGCTCGTTGTTGACTTTGTGGCAGGTAAACTCGCTGCGGCTAGGTCGTTGTCATGCTGGTACGTTGTTCACTTTACATCCTCGCCGTCGCTAACGCCCTTCTAGTCGTCGTAATGCTCGTATGTAGCGTACGCAAGGTGCGTTTTGCATTCGTTTGGTTGAAGGTAAAGCTGACCCCCGAGTTCAAGCTTAACATGTAATATAGCGAATAGCGAATACTTACTTGTGCTGCCCGTTTCTTCTCCTCGCTGACAGTATGTAGCTGTTATCGCGTGTACTTATAGTAGAGTGTGTGTAGCGGTAGTTAGTTCTAGGTCTCTGTTGCTGACACTTTACAGGCGCGGGTTGGTGGTGGTCGGCAGCGGGCGGTCTGGGCGGTGCCGAGGAGGCGGTCCCGCTCGTCGCCGTGGTGGGCGGGCGTGCGTTCGGTGGTTGTCGCCGTCGTAAGTCTGTTGCGGAGTGGTGCGTCGCTGCTGTTGGTCGCGTTTTTTGCTGCTCACTGTTTGCAGTATTCTGCTCGTCGGCCTCGAGTATAACAAGTACATACCTCCTGGTCTCCCTTCCCCTTTCCCTCCGCGCGCCGCGTCTTGCTGACCGTTAGCAGATTCTCCGCCTGTCGTGGTACAGCAATCTGCGTGAGCAGGCAGTTGGGCGGAAGATGTGCTGCTGACCTTGCGGCCGCTCTTCGTCGTCCACAGTCGGTGCGTCGCTCCCATCTACTCCTCCTCTTCCCGGTCCGACCCGTCCGCAGCTACTCGTCGTCGTCGCCGTCTTCACGTCGCGTCAACGGCGAGAGCACGTACCTGTCCCGCGTCCGTCTGCGCGCGTCTTGTTCACAGTATGCGCAGATCTTACCCCGATGCAGGACTCGGGCAGGGACGAGACGGTGGGTTAGAGTGCTTCTGAGCGAGTCGGTGCTGAGATTTCGGTCAGTAAGCGCGTTGCGGAGAGCGTGTAGTTGTATGGGCAGGAAGGCGGGGTCGGGTTGGAGGGAGGCGGGGCCGAACGGGTGGTCCCAGACGCGGAGACTCGGTGGGGACGGGGGTGCAGGCGGAGGCGGGAGGCGAGGTCGAACGGAGGCCGGGCCGAACGGGTGGTCTCGAAGGTGGAGACGCGGTGGGGATGGGGTGGTGCAGGTGGAGGCGGTCGTTGGCGGCGACGGTGGTGGATGGAGGGGAGGTGGTGAGAGTGCTGGACCGTGCGTCTCGACTCTGTACAAGACCTTCCACTCACCGTTAAACACGTTTTCAGTGGCCTAACTACCCCCTGGACACGTTTCAGCGCGTGAGGAGGAGTGGGGTGACCGTCCGAAAGATGGCACAACGCATCGTAAAAAGGGTCAAGGAATTTCTTGAGAGCGAACGGAGTCGGCTGAGTCGGGGCCGCGCAGATGGGCAACTGGCGCCGCAGAACGTCAGGTTCTCTGCCATTCGTCTCTCCGCGATACATTATTATCGGTATAGTGAACGGCAGTTTGTGTGGGTGCCGATTCTCGCGATGGATTATTGAATGCGAGTTGCTGCTAGCAGATATTCTCTCTGTAATGTACCCTACACCACTTTTTATTGCATGTCAACGCGGTTGAGGCAAGGGGCCGAAACCATGAGACCAATCTACCTAATCGGTATATGGGCTCCTTGAACTTGACCACCACCATCCTCCGGTGGTGCGGTCGGCATCGCTAAAACACTGGAGACTGAGATTTCCTAGCCCCCGCCGAACTCGCCGACGCCTAACTCTTCCGAACGATGATGCACGACGCCCTACCGGCGGAGATGAGGCTTCAAGCTTCAAGTTGGCAAATTACTCTCAGTCTAAGCTCTAAGGGCAGTGTCCTGGCACACAGCGGCGATTACTCCCAATGACCGTTCTGATAATGTACGTGCTCGCAGTCAGGCTACGTCGAGCTAATACGCTCCGCTTCATACACAGCCCAAGCTGTTTGCGCGTTCTCATCTCGGATTCGACTAGTATCCGGTACGCCAGACAGACACTGCAGGGCTGAACTCTAGCAGAATTTCGGGTGCAGGTTACCGGTCTAACTCATCTAGCTCGCCTGCTTGTTCATCCGAGTCTGACTGGTCCGACTGAACTGTGCGCTGGCATCTAGAAGTGGCCCTAGATGCTATGGTACTTAAGATGGAACCCCTTCTCTAGCTCCGCTCCCCCGCAAAACCCATGCATACGACCCTCGCTTCTACTCACGACTCGCGCAATGCGCGCGGCATGAAAATTCTGCTGCTTTGGCTGCTCGCTATCCTCCTCGCCGGCCTGCATCACATATTCTATTCACAGCTAAACGACACCGCTGTGCGAGCGCTGAACGGGAGAAGAGCAGCGTCCGCTGGAGATATCCTGCGATCCCAGTCTGGCGCCTCCGCGGTGGGCACGCTGTTGGCGTTCCTCGCCGCCGCCGCCTTCGCCGAGGGTACCGGCGACGCGTTCATGCAGTGCGCTTGGAGTTTGGTGCAGCGCCGTCCATTCACGGTGGCAGGCCTCGATGCGCTATGGTCGGCGTCAAACTCCGTCGTCGCCTTCTTGGAGATGGACCTGTGGAGCACCGCGCGCGGGGTGGTTCTGATTGCGGTCATTATGCGCGCCTTCGCCCTCGTCGTTACGTTCAGTCCGGGGTCGTTGACGGTCCGGAGCGTGGTCCAGAGCGCTGCGAGCGACTGTCTCGTTCCGACGTATGATTTCGGAAAGCGAGGCGATTTATTCGATAGTAGGTCCTCTTTCCTCTCGATGCAAACTTAGAGCTGAAACCGTGTCGTAGTAATGGAGGCGAGTCAGACGGACGGGTACTGGGCACCTTCATCCATGGCGCTACAGGTCGTTGGTGCAACGCTGCTCGGCGGCCAACCTCTGCCCCAGACCTCGCCCTGCGGCGGTGTCAACTGCACCTACTCAATGTCCGTCAACGCACCGTCTTTCAAATGCACCGATTCGCTGCGGAACGCCTCGATGCTCCCTATGCCCGAATTATCGGAGCAACCAGTGCCCCCTGCGTACATTGCTCTTCCATTCGACGCCAGCCCTCTCCCCGATTCTAAGATGGCCGCCGCTGGTGGCTGGGACCTTCAAGCACATTATGTCAACTACACCCCTTACCTCCGAGCGGGGCTGGTTCCTCAGCTTACCGGCAATAATGTGAGCTGCCTGGCATACAACTCAACCTACCAATTAGATTACACCTTCAGCGGCTCTGCGTCGACCACCGCCGTAAAAAATATTGTCCAGCACCAACCTGCGGGCATGACAGACGACTGGCCAAAGCTGGAGTCCCTCTTCGTCCCCGGGACCAAAATTCATAACCAGCTCTTCAACGGGACGTTCAACAACTACGCGGTTCTGCAAAGTCTCTACGCGTACATTGCGGGAAACATCACCACCTCGGTCGAATTCGTCGAATTGGGATCCACGTTCGAAGCGGGAATTACGCTGAGCCCTCCGAGCCTCGCGACGACCCAGAGCCGGCTTGTCACGGCGAGTAAGGGCGGGACGATCACTTGGGCGGAGCCCATGTCCGCCGCGCTCGAGTCGCTCTTGCAGAATATCACGATCTCGATACTCACCCTGCAACCCGACGGTGAACTGCTCCAGACATTCCGTACGACCTGCACAAAACTCTCCGCCGTGCAGGTGTTCCACTACAATGCGCAGCGCCTCTGGCTCGTGTACGGAATCGCGATTGCGGTCGGGATGTTGTGCAGCCTCCTTGGTCTCTTCGCGACGCAGATGAATGGGTTCGGAGCGTCGAATGGGTTCCGCGACTTCCTCATGGCGACGAGGAACTCGAGGTTGAAGGAATACGAGCCGGAGGAGTTGAAGCGGCGGGTGTGGCTGCAATATGGCAAATTGAAGGGCTCGGAGGCGGCGGAGGGAGAGTACGCGTTCGCGGCGCCAGAAGACTTGGTGGAGGAGTCGGAGGAGAAGAACGGAAGGCCGCATGTGGGAAGTCTCCAGGGGGATCACAGAGCAGAAAAAAGTCCTAGTACTGGTGTTAACGTTGTCCGGCGGTAAGGTCCGAATGGGCTCAGTCTGAATCTCCGCAGCGATAGATATTATGTTTTGAATCTGTTCAGAAGGCGTGGTATAAGGATGACCAGGTACGAGATTTAGACTGAGCGCTGTTTAGCCTTTCTTTGATTTCTTGGTTAAGACGTGTTCAGATCGAGCTGCCACTGCTTGGTTAGTACTCTCATGCTTTCGGTTCCTGCCAACTCGGGCGAGCAAGCGCACCTGCTAGAAATTCGGCCCGCATCGACTTTTCCTCTATGCGGTCTCGCGGCCCATTCCCGACCAACCGTGACGACACAAGGACCGAGTTAACGGCTGATCAAGGCCGGAAATGTAGCGTTCCTGAAGCTCACAGCCGTATCCCGCAATTCAAAACACACTCTCGGCGTAGCTGGAACCGCTGAAGCCTTTCTTGCCTCTAACTTCGACTTCGCTGCCATCCTCCTGTCGCTCGAGCAGCGTCTGCTCCGGTCCAGATGGAGTAGGGGGTGGGGTTGTGCTCCACGCGTTCGAGTCCGGTAATCTCCCGCACCGGTGAGGTATAAAAGCACGAGCGCCCCAGATCGTTTCCTCTCGGTCCGATGAGTCAACCCACTGGCAATTCAGAGCAGCCGCCAGTTGATCTAGAGCTCTTCAAGGACCCAGCTGCGCATCGTGCCTGCTCGACTGCACAAAGGATACATCTTTCGATCCAGAAATGTCAGAAGATTGCGGGAATATATGGTGCGTTGATATTTGATCTTTGTCTTCACCACAGCCTACTGAGAAAATTCACTAGCTCTCAGTCTTGCCGACATCGAGTTGCTATCTACAAAATTCTGGGACTTTCACCGTCACCCTGTCGTTTGCGCAGACGGCGGAGCGACTACCTTGCTCTCCATCCAGTTCAACCTCGTCATCGGCACGATTCTCGACTGTGTTGGGCACCGTCCGGACCTGGACCACCTCTTCGAAGATTTGTTGGCATACCGGATCTCGTGCGTCGTTGTCTCGATACTCGTCGCTCCTTTGTTGAACTGCGAGTAGTGGCCAGTTCTGCTTGACTGAAGTCGACCATGGACTGGACGCGGCGAATCTCGAGACAACCGCTGAAGAGCACGAAGATGGGTCTGGATTCGTGCTCAATACGCCTCATGATGGCGCAGCGAAGTCGGTCTCGAACAATAATGCTTGCATATATTCAATGAAGCGCAGATTCATGCCGCCAACGGTTCCGTGCGGCATCCCTTGTGTAGCCGTGGTTATGGCACGTCTTGTGAGAGGCGGAGCCGACCTCGGAGTGAGACCGTTTCTGGTTGAGCTTAACGACGGGGAGCATATGTCTCCAGGTGTGGTGGCGAAGTAATCAGCTAGATGCCCTTTGTTCCAATCTGACTCTCAAATTAGGCTCCTACCAAATCGTGGCGGGTCATCGCCCGTCGCACACTGTCTGACGTCGTTCACGAACGTCCGTCTTCCCCCAACCTCACTCTTGAGTCCGGGCGGCCCGGGCTCTTCTGAACCTATACCCTTCCGCACTACCATCCGACGCGTCGCAATCGGCTCCCTCGCGCTCTCTGGCGCGGCAATCCCTAGCTTAGCTCATGCGGCCACAATTGCAGCCAAGTACAGCCAGCGCCGGCTGACGCGCACCGGCGGCGTCGAGTTCCCCATCATTGCGTTCCCCACGCAGCACGCGCCGATTCTCATTGCGCTGGCGCAGTCCTTTGTTCTTGCCGAGTTTTACAAGCGGGCTGCGGAAGTGTTCAGCGAACAAACAACGGACCCACGCGTGCAGCATGGAATTGCGACGTCCTTCAAGGCCGTCGCGGCGCGCCATGCTCTCGATGGGATGCTAGAGCTGTCCGAACGATGCGGGGCACAAGGGCTCTTTAACTACAACAAGATATCGGAGTTCCATGTTTGTTTCTTTGTCCTACTCGCTATAGTCCTCACCGAATATCCAGGCCGATTTACGAGGAAACGCGATTGCCGAGGGAGATATCCTCGGTCTCTCTATCCGTACGCGTCCATTATTGTCTATTAACCTTTTCCCAGCTCAGCGGACATGATAGGTCTTATCAGCGAGCTCCTTCAAGACAAATACACCCTGGACGCGTTCCTCTCTCCCTCAGAGCACAACACCCCTCTCGCTCGACACGCAGAAAGCCTCCTCATCTTAGCCCGAACAACTCTACAGAAACGCTGCAACGGGAGCCACCGCTCCCCCGAATTCGCGCGCCTTGTCCTCCCGCGCTGCCGTCCAATCACCGAAGCGCTCGGCATGCACTATGCGTACGCGGCTGCAGTAGGCGCCGGGATGGATGCGCGCATAACGCGTCTGTACCTCACGACCGCGATGCGCGCGGACGAGGGATGGTACGTTGAGCATTTCGGCGCGGCTGCGGACGCGTTGTTCGAGGCGCAGGCTAAGGCTGTCACCGACGCGCTGCCGGTGTTGGGGCAGTGGATAGGGCGGGGTGGGGCGGAGGGGTATGTTTCTGCACCGATTGTGAAGGAGGAGGAATGGCGGATGTTTGCCGGTTCGTTAGATGTGTTTCGGGAAGGGCCTTCAAACGGGGAGCAGATCGTTAGGAGCCGGTTGTAGCGCAGAGTGCCGCGAGAGTCTACACAAATACAATAAGCTACACGCACTGCATACTAGAAGTAAACCGCAAGGTTCAGTACGGCTCGATCCTTCTTATACATCTAGGTTGCGGGTCTAGAAAAGTCAGCACAATCGCAGAAAAAGTGGTATCGCACGGACCTTCCGCCGTCCCATATGGCCACGTCGGGAGATAGCATATTTCCTGTGCTTTGTTCAAGATTGAAGGCCGAAAGGCGGCAAAGACGGACCTCGAAGCCACAGGCGGGGCGGCACTTCACCCACACGTTCCAATCTAGCCACGACATGAGCGCGTCTACCGAAATGCGCCAGTCTCGAATCAACGTGTTCGCCTCCTCCTCATCTAAAGCAGACAAAGGCGAGGAAACGGGAACAGCCCTGTCCAACCCGGCCTGCACGCCTCGTACCCACATCGCCGTAATAACGCGACAAATTTCGCGGTTTACGGCCTCCACAGCCTGGAGCATCAGCCTCTCAGAGGGCGTCAGCACCGGCGCGCGATGGATATGCGCTGTATGCGACGTCGCGCAGAACTTGAAGATCGGCGCGGCCCACGCGTTCCCCGTTGCCTCGGGGACGGCGGAGTGCAGGAGGTAAGGGGTGAGCATGATGTGCAGCTGCCGCATCGCACGCTTTGCGGTTTCGCTGCTGCTGGACGCGCCGTCGAGGATGTATTGCACGATCTCCAGCCGGTCTGCGAACCGATCGACGATGACGCGGACGAGGGTCTCCCAGTCAATGCCGCTCGTTGCGGGCGGGGGAGATGCATACGAGGCTTCGAGTCGTTGCATGACGGCGCGCACGTCTTCGGGGGCGATCCCCAGCAATCGATGCTGCAAACGCGCCTTGCCAAAGCGCGCAGGGACTAGACTCGGAACGAGAGCCGTGTCGTAGAAGGAAACGAGAGAGGTGAGGTCAAGCTGAATGCGGCGATCGCCGGGGTAGCGATTGTGCCATGAGCCGGAGTAGATGTCCTCTGCACCGCGTGGAAGAGCGAAAGTCTTGGGGAGCGAAGGCGGGTGGTTAGTTCCGTCGGCAACGAGGTTGGCCCTTGCGACGACCTCGAGGCCGGCAGTGAAGCTGCAAAGCATAATCTCGCTGCACACGCGTTAACCGGACGTCAAGGCGTAGACAAAGAACATACAAGTCCATCTGCATTCTGAGAGGAGTTAGTAGACGCGGATGGGCAGGTTACTGCTTACCGAACGAATCCATCGACCCCAAACTGTTTTCCCCAACGACAAAGATCATCGAGGCGCTCTTCTTCATCGAAAAACCGGTCGGGGAGAATCTGCGAATGAGCACCAAGGCGCAGAGAGGCTATACGGCGTACCTGGCCCCAGGCAACGATGTCCTGCGTGTCCATCGGCCCGCTCCTCATCTTCGCGGCCGCCGATCCATCGAAATAGAGAACCTGCGCGGAATCTTGATGAGAAATGTTGCTAGGTCGCGTCCTCGTACCTTCAGCGGACGCGTATTCACGAGAGTGAGGTGCCAGCAGCCATCCGACGGCTCTCCTCGACAGAACAAGTATCTGCAGCAATATTCACAGTTGCTACATGCGAGGAAGAGTTGTAAGTATACGCACGAATGTTCGGGATCGGTGGCCGTCCACTCGGGGCCGTTGGGCGAGTTACTGTCGCGCCGGCCATGGTAGAGAAGCGTTCCGGTGGGCACAGTGCCCGGAATGACGGCGTGTCCGTTGCGGTACCGGGTGTGCGGCCAATGCTGCAGCACCGACGCGACGGTGTCAAACACCAAGTGCGCCGTCGAGTTGATGCTTGGCGCGCTTGAGAGGTCCCAGAAATCCGGTCGGTCGACGGAGAACGGGGCTTGGAGGTCGGCGGCGGCGGCGGCGACAGCGAGCGCTGTGGCCAGTAACGTCCGCATGGTGGTGAAACGGTAAGAGTCGATGATCATTGGGGTACCCATTCGGACGCTTTATTGGGACCCAGCAGCTTGGATAGGTTCAAGTATCATACGGCTAATCTCTACACCAGCGCGCACGCGGTAGCCGCTGCGATGTATGGTATTCCAGAACAAAGTCGTCCAAAGGCGCTTGTGCCCGCTTCCCAAACTAAAATCCAAAACTGAGAAACTTTCAGCGCAGGAACAGCAAGAACGGACCTGCAAATAGCGGTTCCACCACTCTCGCCCCGTAACCTGCACAGAGGCCACCACAAATACCTCGCGGCGAATCATCTCTACAACGAGAAGCTCGACCAGCTCTACCGGGATCTCCCTCCCGGCACCGTACAGCCGCTCCGCGCGCCAGCCCTTGTCCTTCTCCTTGGCCGCCGATGTCTTCCGCCCGCGAAATAGCTCGACGAACTGCTGCACGGTAATACGCTGCGGGAGCACCGCGCGCAGGAGCGTCCGCGCGTCCTGCGCTACCTGCGCGTAGTCTCCCGAGACGAGCCGCTCGGCGTTCATGCAGACGCTACATGTGCCACTGCAGTCGCCGGTGTACCGCTCGCCGAGATGGCGGAGGAGGAGGGTTCGGCGGCAGGTTGTGCGGTCTTCGCAGAACTCGACGACCTCGAGCGCGTCGCGCTTTGCGGCGGTGACGTCATCGGCGGTCAGGTCTTTGTCGTTGTGGATGAGGCTGAGGATGATTTGGAGGTCAATGTAGCTGTAAACTGCGAGAATGGGTTAGCAAAGGGGATATAGAAAGGCGAAGCCCAACAGATGATACAGTGCGCTGGTCCACCGTCGCGTCCTGGGCGACCGGCTTCTTGGTCGAGGCTGGTAAGTGATTGGCAGAGGCACAACGCGAGCCATGTCGCGACACGTACTTGACGATACTCTTCGGAAAGTCGAAATGGATCACCCAGCGAGCTATAAACGCGTCGAAAACCAGATACTATCACGATTGCGCGCGTACCGTCTTTCTGATTAATCCCCATTCCGAATGAAATCTATGCGGCTATTAGCGGACACCGAAACCGCGGACAAACCCACTACCGTCGCGACCATAATCAAGCATTCCCCGCTCGACCACAACTCCTGGTGCATATCCTTCTCCTTCTCGCTCATGTCACTGTGGTAGTGGACGGCCGTATGACCCTGCTTGCGCAACCGCTTCGCCAACCGCTCACAACCCCGCCTGGTCGTGCAGTAGATGATGCCCGTCTTGCCTGCAAGCCAGGTATCCGCGAGCAGCTTGGCGCACAATTTGAACGCCTGTGTTCCGTTGGTCGGTTTCCGAAGGACGGTGAGGGAGCAGTTTGGTCGGTTTTGGGTGATGCGGACTTGAACGGGTTGGCGGGGGGAGGAGATGCATCTGGATGTCGCTGACGACTTGGGGAGTCGCGCTGCCGGTGAGGACCAGGACGGGGACATCGGAGAACGTGCTAGCAAGTAGGTTGTAGGGCTCGAAGAACTTGCGGGGGTGAGAACGATAAGCAAAGGAAGAGACGCGGACGGACCGCATCGCCGCGGAACCGTGCCGTCGTCAAACAATGACCCTCGTCAATGACAATGCGCGCAAGCAGCCCATTGGCGTGCCACGCGCGTAGCAGCTCGGGCATGTCGGCGGCTTTCTTCAGCTTCTCCGGCGTCATGTACGCGATCGCGGGCAGGTCGTCTGTATCCATCCAGTTCTCGACCTGCTCCCTTGCGAGGAACGTTACCACGTCCACGTCCTTCGCCAGCAGCTCGCGTTTTTGGTCAACAATGAGCGAGCGCAAGGGGGATATGACCACAGTGACTTTCCCGGAATTTATAGAATCATATAACGCGAGAGATTGGAAGACGAGGCTTTTCCCGCTGCCTGTCGGAGCGATAACGACGACGTCCTTGCCCTTTAGCCCGTGCATTATGGCTTGGGCTTGGAACGGACGCAGTTTTGGGATGCCGAGGATATCTCGGATGATGCGCCCGCATTTGCCGTCGACGACGAAGGAGGTCCAGGCAGCATCTCCGGGAGCTTGGACGCGAGCGTCCCATAGATCGTCGAGAGGTGTTGCGCGTGTCGGCTCGACGGGATGCAAGAACTCCAACTGGCGCTTGCGCGTGTCTAGCGACTGGCTGCAAGAATTATCATTTTAAAAAGCACATGAAAAGAAGAAGGGACCGGACCGGATGTTGGTAACGAGAGCAGGGTCGATATTCGTAGATGAGAACTTGGTGAAGAGAGACTCCATCGCGTCTCTCAGATCGCGGACGTGCTGTAGCTCGCGGTCGGCCTCGACATTCTACCAGACAGATGAGAGCTCCTCGGGACGCGTAAAGAAGACACGAACGAGGGCGCGACTCTCCTCGTCGTCAGACGATTGAACGCAGGTGTCGGGCGTCAATGGTGGCGTGCTCGACGCCGATCTTAGCGTCTTCCAGGATCGCAGAGGCGGCACGTCGATGAAGAAGGACATGGCGCGATGGGGGGAGAAAGGCGGCCACTGTCCAGTCAGTCAAAGGGCTATATTTACATGCTTGTGCGGCGCTCGGCAGTGTACCTGATGGTTCAGCGCTTATTGCTCATTTGTGGCGGGCAGCGCGGGCTGCACATGTTTCGGACCACTGGGATTGGGTAAAAGCGCGAGCCAAGGAACTCGTGGTCAACAGCCAGAGATTCTGTGGGCAAAAAGTGCGGTGGTGAGAAACACGTTGCGGGACGCGAGTCTGGCTTGTTGGGGACGTAAAATAGAGGTGCAAACGCGTTGAAGCTGAGAGCGGTTTGTGGGCGCAGTCGTGGCGCAGGAGGCAAGTCGTGACGGTTACGTTGCTGCTCCGTCCCGACCACCACCTCGCCGATTCGTGCATGTTCTGGAGGAACTTTGGCCCCTGCGCTCCATGTTCCTCTCGCTAACCTGGACGACCGCAGATTCGGTTTCCACAACGCGTCGGCCATCGACAGTCTACTCGACAAGGAGGACATCTCGGTCGAGGCGATCCTAGACGAGGACGACCTGCTGCAGGAGTGCAAAGCGCAGAACACCCGCCTCATCGACTACTTCCAGCGCGTCGATGTGCTGCAGAGGCTGCTGGCGTATGTTACGGGCCAGATCGAGGGCGAGCCCGAGAAGGGCCAGTTCAAGTGCGTCGTCGTCCTTGGCTGCTTTCTCCTTGTGCCCATACATCGTCCCAGGTACCCCTACGTTGCCACCGAAGTTCTCTGCAGCGAAATCTGGTCGATTGTCGAAACCTGCGTGAACAGGCAGGAGGAGCTGCTCACTCCGTTCTGGGAGAGCGTCCTCGAGCGCACCCCAGACGACATGAAGATGCAGATGGTAATGGCCGCCCATTTCACCAAAATCAACACCGTCTTCCTCAGTAAACGGCCCACCGAGGTGCGCAATCTCCGGCTCCCTCCCTATCGGTGTTGACGCGGGCCAGATGCTCGCATTCATACGCGCACAACCAACCATCGTGGAGCGCCTGCTCCAGCACATCGAAACCCCGTCCTTCGTCGACCTCCTTGTCCGCATAATCCAGCTTGACGAGCAGCCTGGCGGTACCGGTGTCCTCGAGGCGCGTCGTCCATTTCATTCCGTCGTTATGCGGCAACTGATACTCCGAACAATACAGTGGCTATCGTCAGAGCAGCTCATCCCCCGCCTCCTCGCGCTTCTCGCGCCGAAACACACTCCCGATATGCATACCGTCGTCACAGAGCTCATAAAAGGCATCATCTCGATGTCTACCCCCGCTCCGGGCCCGGGTATGGCGGAGCTGCATGCCGCGCCCGCGTCCAACCTCTTCACGCGTCAGCTCGCGTCCGAAGACAGCGTCGCCGCACTCGTCGGGTACATGATGGCCGATTTCCCGCCCCCGCCTGTAGAGCCGGATGCCGACATCGACGCGCTGCCTAATCGCGCGTCCTGCACCTCCTCCGTCGTCCATTCCATCGCCATCGTAATCGAGCTCATTCGCAAGAACAACTCGAACTACTTTGAGCCGTACCTCTTCCATACCCTCCGAAATCGCCTCATCCAAGTCCAACAAAACTTAAATTCGACTGCATTAGACGACGATGGTGGCCGGGACACGCTGGAGAAGGCGCTGGGAGAGATGGTGGACCGGATGGGCGTCGTACATCTAGGGCCAGTACTGCAGATGGTGTCGGGACGTCTAGAGGCGCTGCAGAGCTATCTGCGTTCGCCACGATCGTTTGTGCGTGATTATCTTCCCTTCCTTGTCGCGTACTCAACATCCTAGGAAGGGCCAATTCCGACAACCGTTGGGCTGATAACCCCGCTCACGTTCGAGCGCTACCGCATATGCGAGTTGTTTGCAGAGTTGCTGCATTGCTCGAACATGGCGTTGCTCAATCGTCCGCCCGAGTTCAACAGGCTCTACGACTCGGAAGGTCGTCTACAAGGCGGTTTGGGTGCATTAGAAGATCTTGCGCGGGTGATTGCGCTCAACAACGGCGATGAGCAAGACCGCGACGCGAAGATGGGGTCAACGCATGACGATATGATGGGCTCCGAGGACGAACCGGGCAGCTCGGACGACGATTCTGTGACGATGGAGGAGCTTAACATGGTCGACGACCCGCCCTTTCCCATTTCCGCTCCGCCGACCGTTAGAGCTTCTTCGGAACCGCCGCCATCGCCTCCCCTCCAAGAACCGCTCAACTTCTTACCATCTTCCTCCCCCGTCCCCATCCCCGAGCCCAGCCCGAGCCCGCCTTCATCCGCGTCCTTCCAAAGCCCCGACTCTGCACTATCGCTGTCCAGCTCAACGACAAGTTTGCGCTCGCGCGCATCCCGAAGGAGTACCGCACCACCGCCCGAGGCGCCGCCGCCAGTTGGGGACCAGTTCAAACGGCGGTTTATCGAGCTCAACGTCGCCTCGACGTTATTGGTGCGCGGCTTGTTCCTTTGGGAATTGCGTCTAACGCCTGGTATAGGACCTGTTCTTCGAGTTTCCATGGAACAACTTCCTGCATAGCTCGGTGTACGATTTGGTACACCAAATACTAACGGGGACCGTTGACGGCGGACTCGGGCGCGAGCTGGCGATATCTGTTTTCCGGGACGCGCAGCTTATGCGTCGGATTGTCGAGGGGCAGCGCATGAATGATACAGAGTGGTATGTCGCCTTTCGGGTTTTGGTCACCATGTTAACTCCGTCCAGCGCAAAACCAAAAAGCGTCCGCCTCGGGTTTATGGGCCACCTAACGCTTATTGCGGAAGACGTCCTTACGGCGCTCGAACGCTTCCCGACCGAATTACGCGACCAGATTGCGAGCTTTGCGCCGCAGCCGGACTGGGACGAGTACGTGCAGGGGCGGTACAACGAGACGAAGCGGCGCGACGCGGAGCTGTTGGGTGGCGGGAAGCCGGTGATCAAGAGCGGGATGGGCGGGGGCGCGGGTGCGGCGGCTGCAAGATGGAAAGTGGATGAGGAGGACGCGGGCGGGGCGACGGCGACGTTCAGTGGTGATGACGGTGCGCCGCCAGGGATGGAGATGAGCGTTAGTGGTGGCGTTACGGCTGCGTCGCTCAACGGGCGCGGAGAGTTTCGCCGCGCGTCGAGCGCGCGTCCGAGGAGAGAGGGGAGTGCAGACTTTCGGTCGGCGCCGATGGTGGAGGACGATGATGGAATGGTGGCCAGCCACCGCGTACGTCCTTTGCCCTCGTTTGTCTTTTTGCTTCTATTGACGCGACAGCAGATTGAGTATGCGAGCAATCCAGACAACTTTGACTCGGACGATGAGGACTACGAGGGTGGGGGCGGGTGGCTATCGCAGTCGGCATTTTTATTGCGCGACCCGCCGGCGTCAAGTCGGAACCACAGCTCGCAGCGGAGACCACTCGCGTCGTCAGGGTTCGATGACGCGTTTAGTCCGAGCGACGCGACGGACCCGTTCGCAGATGTAAGTCGACCTCATCGTTGTTTGTACGATTGCTAACAAACCCCTCAAGGACGGCTTCGGTCCCTTCTCCGATGCCGGCGCCGACCCCTCCACCTTCACCTCCCCCGCCTCGGGCTCCCCCTCCGCGTTCTCGGACGAGATGGACGACGCGTCGTTTGACGACAACTTTGGCGACGGCGACTTTGGGTTTATGCAAGTCTATATAGCTATTTACTGGGGACCGCTCCTTGAGGGATCGTCCATGAATCTTCACAGATGTAGGGCCACCCATATTTCGAAAGTCGTCCGCAACGTCCAACAGGGGGGATCTTGAACAAACGCGAGCTTCAGAACTTGGACTGCGATACAGGTACGTCGAATACAAACAGAAAAGAGCTAGTATCTGCGCTGTGGCTCATTCAAGCGCTTATTTACTATGCTTGGAGACATAGGCCTTGTAGCCGCCCCAATCCGCACTTGAGGCTTGATTAGCCAGTCCGTATCCCTTGACCTCCTCCTCCAATGAGTCCACGTCAGAGCACTGGATGAGGCCCTTCTTGTTGAGGACTCGAATTGCCTCGCGGAACCAGACACGGCAGGTGAACTTGGCTTCGCGCTGCACGTCAATAGCAGGGACCGCCATCGGGATGGGTTTGAGATACTCGGTCAAGACCTCTTTGTGAACCTTGCCAGGAGCAATGGTTCCTACATTCGAGATTAAACGTTTGTTACTCCAGAGAAAACGCACGCGCGCCGGCCACTGACCGATCTTAATCGACGCCGAGATTGTCTGGGAGGTGAGGAGAGAGTGCAAGGGAACTCCTGCGGTGTCCGAGTAGTCGAACCACCAATTGTCTCCGGATTGTTTGGCGTGGTATTTAGCAGCTTGAGCAGGCGTGGTCGGCACGCAGATCGTCCAGTGGAGTGTATGGGCCTCCATACGGGAGAACACGACGACGAGAATATCGCCAACGTGCAGAGACGGGGAAGTCATGTTGAAAGCTATACCCGACGTTATTGAGAGACGCAGTAGCAGATGAAGCCGACCAACGTCGGCGCTGCTAGATTACACACCTTGTACGACGGGAATTGCGAGTCTGTTCTTCTACTCGTCTCCTGAGCCCTTCTTATATCGGGGGGTAAGGCCGCATACGGCAAGTGGCCGAATCTTGGCCGAAAGACCCGAAATCTCGGGCCGACTGACCGCTAGGTTGACTGAACAAGGGAACTGCTTTGGTATACATAGCCAAACCGAAGGTTCGGCAACTACAGCGATGTAGACATGTCCGCCATTTGTGGGTGTGTGTGATGGCGCGTGTGGGTGTACCCGCGTGTGGGTGTACCACGTGGACACCACGTGACACCTTCCAATGGTGCCACTGTTGCTTCTGGACCACGATGTTCGACCAAACAACATTCCAGTACGAGCGGTTAGTAACTAATACACAGTGAATAATGAGGGTTACTGACCACGCTATCCAGGTCGTCTTCGGTCTCTAGCAGTCTATGGTCGATATGGCTCTCGGTTCCATCCAGGTGGCGAGCGGTCGTCTACCGGGCGGCGCTGCACTTCCTCGCCCAACCTCAGCCCCTCTCGAAAGCGTCCCGTCTCTGGGGTGCCTACTTCAAGCTCTGTTCCTCCTCCGACGAGGCGCTTGCGACCGAATATGTGCGAACCCACACGTCCATCCCTGTCCCCAAAGTCCTCGATCTTGTCCGCATTCCCCCCGCGCCTCACACCGACCACATGTGGCTTATGCTCTCCGCTGGCGTCGACGGTACCCCGCTTTTTGATCGTGGCCACAGGCTACTCGCAGCGTCAGACGAGCAGGTGCAACGCGTCTGTGACACACTCCGTGACTGGACGGGGCAGCTCCGCCGGCTAACCAGCCCATTCGGCCAGCGCGTTTGCGGGTTCTCTGGAGGCTCGTTCCGTAGCTTTCGGATCTCGCAGGATCTCGTAGGGCCGTTTACGTCTCTTCGCAAGCTTAACATGCTCGACGAAATGTCGGGGCCGCCCTCCGAGCTAGAGCGCAACCCCCGACTCGCGACACTCGTGGTCGCGCAGGAGTGTCGCTCGTATAGGTTCCATCTCGTCCACGGCGATCTGCTCCTCAATAACATTCTCGCCGACGAACACCTCCGACCAACGGCGCTCATCGACTGGGAATGCGCGGCGTGGATGCCAGAGTATTGGGAGCGGCTTGCGTCCTCCCGTGGAGGTTTCCTTACCATGTGGAAGTGGAGGGATATGCGCGAGACCATCTTCCGGGCGTATGATGAAGAGCTCGAGTTGGATCGGGAAATACAGCTACTTCATGGAGAGTAGCAAGTCCGATGTTCTGAGTCATGATGATCAATGAAAGTGCCATCAGCGAGCCTTTGGACTGCGCTCGGAATGCCACAGCTGCTTTATTGGGAGGTTAGGGCGAATCAAGCCAAAAGAAGGAATGGGGTGGGCGCGCGTTTTTAGCGGGGCGTAATGGTTTCGATGGGAGGTGAGTTGTTACCGGCGGGCGCCGATTCAGACAAAGGAACACCTCGGCATCTAAGCCCGATTGAGCAATCTACAGCTACTATCTACACCACCGAGCCCGTGGTAGCCGCTGCGATGTATGATACTCCAAACTAAATTCCTCCAGCGATGTTTGTGCCCGCTTTCCAAACTAAGAATAAACCCCAAATGAGAAGACTTCCGAGCAGGAGCGGGAAGAACGTACCTGCAGATATCGATTCCACCACTCCCGGCCGGTAACCTGCACCGAAGCCACCGCAAATACCTCGCGGCGGATCAACTATACAACGAGGAGCTCAACCAGCTCTACCGGGACCTCCCTCCCAGCACCGTACAGCCGCTCCGCGCGCCAGCCCTTGTCCTTATCCTTATCCTTGGCTGCCCATGTCTTCCGCCCGCGAAATAGCTCGACGAACTGCTGCACGGTAATACGCTGCGGGAGCACCGCGCGCAGGAGCGCCCGCGCATCTTGCGCTACCTTCGCGTAGTCTTCCGAAACGAGCCGCTCGGCGTTTATGCAGATGCTGCATGTGCCGCTACAGTCGCCGGTGTACCGCTCGCCGAGATGGCGGAGGAGGAGGGTTCGGCGGCAGGTGGTGCGATCTTCACAGAATTCGACGACCTCGAGCGCGTCGCGCTTCGCGGCGGCGACGTCGTCAGCGGTCAGATTTTTGCCGTTGTGGATGAGGCCGAGGATGACTTGAAGGTCGATGTAGCTGTAAACTGCGAGGATGGGTCAGTAAAGGAAGTGAAAGCCAAGGAAACGAACAGATAATACAGTGCGCCGGTCCACCGTCACGACCTGGGCGACCGGCTTCTTGGTCGAGGCTGGCAAGTGATTGGCAGGGGCACAACGCGAGCCATGTAGCGTCACGTACTTGACAATACTCTTCGGAAAGTCGAAATGTATCACCCAGCGAGCTATAAACACGTCAAAAGCTAGACGCTAACAAGCAAGCGCGCGTACCGTCTTTCTGAGTAATCCCCATTCCAAACGAAATCTAGAGCATCCGGCTCTTAGCGAACGCACAAAACGCGGACAAAACCATTACCGTCGCGACCATAATCAAGCATTCCCCGCTCGACCACAACTCCTGGTGCATATCCTTCTCCTTCTCGCTCATGTCACTATGGTAGTGCACGGCTGTATGTCCCTGCTTGCGCAGCCGCTTCGCCAGCCGCTCACAACCCCGCCTGGTCGTGCAATAGATGATCCCCGTCTTGCCTGCAAGCCAGGTATCCGCGAGCAGCTTGGCGCAAAATTTGAACGCCTGCGTTCCGTTGGTCGGTTTCCGAAGGACGGTGAGGGAGCAGTTTGGTCGGTTTTGGGTGATGCGGACTTGAACGGGGTGGCGGGGGGAGGAGGTGTAGCTGGATGTCGCTGACGACTTGGGGAGTCGCGCTACCGGTGAGGACCAGGACGGGGACATCGGAGAACGTGCTAGCAAGTAGGTTGTAGGGCTCGAAGAACTTGCGGGGGTGAGAATGATAAGCAAAGGAAGAGACGCGGACGGACCGCATCGCCGCGGAACCGTGCCGTCGTCAAACAATGACCCTCGTCAATGACAATGCGCGCAAGCAGCCCATTGGCGTGCCACGCGCGCAGCAGCTTGGGCATGTCGGCGGCTTTCTTCAGCTTCTCCGGCGTCATGTATGCGATCGCCGGCAGGTCGTCTGTGTCCATCCAGTCCTCGACCTGCTCTCGCGCGAGGAACGTTACCACGTCCACGTCCTTCGCCAGCAGCTCGCGTTTTTGGTCGACGATGAGCGAGCGCAAGGGAGATATGACCACAGTGACTTTCCCGGAGTTGATAGAGTCGTATAACGCGAGGGATTGGAAGACGAGGCTCTTCCCGCTGCCTGTCGGAGCGATAACGACGAGGTCTTTGCCCTTTAGCCCGTGCATTATGGCTTGAGCTTGGAACGACCGCAGTTTTGGGATGCCGAGGATATCTCGGATAATGCGCCCGCATTTGCCGTCGACGACGAAGGAGGTCCAGGCAGCATCTCCGGGAGCTTGGGCGCGAGCGTCCCATAGATCGTCGAGAGGTGTTGCGCGTGTCGGCTCGACGGGATGCAAGAATTCCAACTGGTGCTTGCGCGTGTCTACCGCCTTACTGCAAGGATTATCGTTTCATTGCCACAAAAAAGCAGGAAGGACCGGACCGGATGTTGGTAACGAGAACAGGGTCGATATTGTTAGAGGAGAACTTGGTGAAGAGAGACTCCATCGCGTCGCTCAGAGCGCGTACGTGCTGTAGCTCGCGGTCGGCCTCCCCATCCTACCAGACGTATTAGACTTACACAGGACGCGTAAAGAAGACACGAACGAGGTCGCGACTCTCCTCGTCGTCAGAAGATTGAACGCAGGTGTCGGGCGTCAATGGTGGCGTGCTCGACGCCGATCTTAGCGTCTTCCAGGATCGCAGAGGCGGCACGTCGATGAAGAAGGACATGGCGCGATGGGGGGAGAAAGGCGGCCACTGTCCAGTCAGTCAAAGGGCTATATTTACATGCTTGTGCGGCGCTCGGCAGTGTACCTGATGGTTCAGCGCTTATTGCTCATTTGTGGCGGGCAGCGCGGGCTGCACATGTTTCGGACCACTGGGATTGGGTAAAAGCGCGAGCCAAGGAACTCGTGGTCAACAGCCAGAGATTCTGTGGGCAAAAAGTGCGGTGGTGAGAAACACGTTGCGGGACGCGAGTCTGGCTTGTTGGGGACGTAAAATAGAGGTGCAAACGCGTTGAAGCTGAGAGCGGTTTGTGGGCGCAGTCGTGGCGCAGGAGGCAAGTCGTGACGGTTACGTTGCTGCTCCGTCCCGACCACCACCTCGCCGATTCGTGCATGTTCTGGAGGAACTTTGGCCCCTGCGCTCCATGTTCCTCTCGCTAACCTGGACGACCGCAGATTCGGTTTCCACAACGCGTCGGCCATCGACAGTCTACTCGACAAGGAGGACATCTCGGTCGAGGCGATCCTAGACGAGGACGACCTGCTGCAGGAGTGCAAAGCGCAGAACACCCGCCTCATCGACTATTTCCAGCGCGTCGACGTGCTGCAGAGGCTGCTGGCGTATGTTACGGGTCAGATCGAGGGTGAGCCGGAGAAGGGCCAGTTCAAGTGCGTCGTCGTCGTTGGCTGGTTTCTCCTCGTGCTCATAAGTACCAGGTACCCCTACGTTGCCACCGAAGTTCTCTGCAGCGAAATCTGGTCGATTGTCGAAACCTGCGTGAACAGGAAGGAGGAGCTGCTCACTCCGTTCTGGGAGAGCGTCCTTGACCGCTCCCCAGAGGACATGAAGATGCAGATGGTCATGGCCGCCCATTTCACCAAAATCAACACCGTCTTCCTCAGTAAACGGCCCACCGAGGTGCGCAATCTCCGGCTCCCTCCCTATCGGTGTTGACGCGGGCGAGATGCTCGCATTCATACGCGCACAACCAACCATCGTGGAGCGCCTGCTCCAGCACATCGAGACCCCGTCCTTTGTCGACCTCCTCGTCCGCATAATCCAGCTCGACGAGCAGCCTGGTGGCACCGGTGTCCTCGAGGCGCGTCGTCCATTTCATTTCGTCGTTATGCGGCAACTGATACTCCAAATAATACAGTGGCTATCGTCAGAGCAGCTCATTCCCCGCCTCCTCGCGCTTCTCGCCCCGAACCACACTCCCGATATGCATACCGTCGTCGCAGAGCTCATAAAAGGCATAATCTCGATGTCTACCCCCGCTCCGGGCCCGGGTATGGCGGAGTTGCATGCCGCGCCCGCGTCCAACCTCTTCACGCGTCAGCTCGCGTCCGAAGAGAGCGTCGCCGCACTCGTCGGGTACATGATGGCCGATTTCCCGCCCCCGCCTGTAGAGCCGGATGCCGACATCGACGCGCTGCCTAATCGCGCGTCCTGCACCTCCTCCGTCGTCCATTCCATCGCTATCGTAATCGAGCTCATTCGCAAGAACAACTCGAACTACTTTGAGCCGTACCTCTTCCATACCCTCCGAAATCGCCTCATCCAAGTCCAACAAAACTTAAATTCGACTGCATTAGACGACGATGGGGGACGGGACACGCTGGAGAAGGCGCTCGGAGAGATGGTGGACCGGATGGGCGTGGTACATCTAGGGCCAGTACTGCAGCTGGTGTCGGGGCGTCTAGAGGCGTTGCAGAGCTATCTGCGTTCGCCACGATCGTTTGTGCGTAATTTTTTCCCCCTTCCTCGTCGCGTACTCAACATCCTAGGAAGGGCCAATTCCGACAACAGTTGGGCTGATAACCCCGCTCACGTTTGAGCGCTACCGCATATGCGAGTTGTTTGCAGAGCTGCTGCATTGCTCGAACATGGCGCTGCTCAATCGTCCGCCCGAGTTCAACAGGCTCTACGACTCGGAAGGTCGTCTACAAGGCGGTTTGGGTGCATTGGAAGATCTTGCGCGGGTGATTGCGCTCAACAACGGTGACGAGCAAGACCGCGACGCGAAGATGGGGTCAACGCATGACGATATGATGGGCTCCGAAGACGAACCGGGCAGCTCGGACGACGATTCGGTGACGATGGAGGAGCTTAACATGGTCGACGATCCGCCGTTTCCCATTTCCGCTCCGCCGACCGTTAGAGCTTCTTCGGAACCGCCGCCATCGCCTCCCCTCCAAGAACCGCTCAACTTCTTACCATCTTCCTCCCCCGTCCCCATCCCCGAGCCCAGCCCGAGCCCGCCTTCATCCGCGTCCTTCCAAAGCCCCGACTCTGCACTATCGCTGTCCAGCTCAACGACAAGTTTGCGCTCGCGCGCATCCCGAAGGAGTACCGCACCACCGCCCGAGGCGCCGCCGCCAGTTGGGGACCAGTTCAAACGGCGGTTTATCGAGCTCAACGTCGCCTCGACGTTATTGGTGCGCGGCTTGTTCCTTTGGGAATTGCGTCTAACGCCTGGTATAGGACCTGTTCTTCGAGTTTCCGTGGAACAACTTCCTGCATAGCTCGGTGTACGATTTGGTACACCAAATACTAACCGGGACAGTCGACGGCGGGCTCGGGCGCGAGCTGGCGATATCTGTTTTCCGGGACGCGCAGCTTATGCGTCGGATTGTCGAGGGGCAGCGCATGAATGATACAGAGTGGTATGTCGCCTTTCGGGTTTTGGTCACCATGTTAACTCCGTCCAGCGCAAAACCAAAAAGCGTCCGCCTCGGGTTTATGGGCCACCTAACGCTTATCGCGGAAGACGTCCTTACGGCGCTCGAACGCTTCCCGACCGAATTACGCGACCAGATTGCGAGCTTTGCGCCGCAGCCGGACTGGGACGAGTACGTGCAGGGGCGGTACAACGAGACGAAGCGGCGCGACGCGGAGCTATTGGGCGGCGGGAAGCCGGTGATCAAGAGCGGTATGGGCGGGGGTGCGGGCGCGGCGGCTGCAAGATGGAAAGTGGACGAGGCGGACGCGGGCGGGGCGACGGCGACGCTGGGTGGCGATGACGGCGCGCCGTCGGGGATGGAGATGAGCGTTAGTGGTGGTGTTACGGCTGCGTCACTCAATGGGCGCGGGGAGTTTCGCCGCGCAATGAGCGCGCGTCCGAGGAGAGAGGGGAGCGCAGATTTTGGGTCGGCGCCGATGGTGGAGGACGACGATGGGATGGTGGCTAGCCATCGCGTACGTGCTTTACCTTGTTTGGCCTTTTGCTTCTATTGACGCGACAGCAGATCGAGTATGCGAGCAATCCGGACAACTTTGACTCGGACGATGAGGACTATGAGGGCGGGGGCGGGTGGTTATCGCAGTCGGCGTTTTCGTTGCGCGACCCGCCGGTGTCAAGTCGGAACCACAGCTCGCAGCGGAGACCGCTCGCGTCGTCGGGATTTGACGACGCGTTTAGTCCCAGCGACGCGACGGACCCGTTCGCAGATGTATGTTAACCTCAGTGATGTTTTTACGTTTGCTAACAAACTCTTCAAGGACGGCTTCGGTCCCTTCTCCGACGCCGGTGCCGACCCGTTCACCTTCACCTCCCCCGCCTCAGGCTCCCCCTCCGCGTTCTCGGACGAGATGGACGACGCGTCGTTTGACGACAACTTTGCGGACGGCGACTTTGGGGATTTCCAGAGCGGCGACTTTGGGAGCCCGCCAAAGGATGGGGAGCTCACGCCGACCGCGGGGAGTTGGACGTTTGCGAGCCAGAGCGGGGAGAGCTTGAGCCCGAGTCCAAGGGAAAAGTCGTTGGAACCGGAGGATCTGGCGGAGGCTGCTAAACGTATTTCGCCGTCGTCGTAGATAGGATGCCTTTAACTTGACTCTGTGATATCTAAGCGCGTCGAGCGTCCGCATCGAGACGCAGTCGGCGGGGTCGCGTTTTGTGGGGACGACTCGGAGGACGAAGAACTTGGGAACTGGGATTTAATCACGTAGACAGCAGGTCGAGGACGAAGACGTGTCGCAGAGAGTCGCGCGTCGGTCAGTCTAAGTCAATACGAGTGGACTTCTAATTGACAGTCGCGCCGCGTCGAGTACAACAAAGTCTCTACAATTGGTACAACAACAGGTAGAGTACAAAGTACAAACAGTGCATATGGCATATGTAGCGCCAGGCGCAAGGAAGAGCATGAAGCATGTATGTGGGTAGAGCGAAGCCGAACTAAGGTACAGAACGCGAATAGGTATGTGAAAGTAACAAAAAGCGAGTCGTGTATGTATCGTATCGTATCGCCAATGAATCCAAAGCGGACAAAAACAAAGGAAGAAAGAATCAGCGGGACCAGCCCGTAAGGAAAAGCCGAGATACAACAACACTAACCAGGTACTCGCGCTCGGCGCTCAGCTGCAATACAACAACTGCGGCGGCCTGCGCATCGACAGCGCGACCACGATGAGGGCGCCAAAGAGGAAACCGGTTATGAGACAGGACGCGGTGTCGCTGAGCGCGTATGGAGGGTAGGAAGGGGAGGTGTCAAACCCGGGCGGGGCGGGGATAACTTGAATAGCGCGGTCGTCGCCCTCAAGTTCGGTGTCGGGAGGAGTAGAAGAGGGGAAGTCGTCCGACGTCAGTTTGTGCTGTTTAGTTGGGAGGTCGAGCGCGTGGTAGGTTGTCAGCGCGGGCGGGTCCGGCGTCGCCTGGTCCACATCCGCCTTGCCCTCGACCCGGACCTCCGCGTCGCACTCAACGACCTCTTGAACCTCCTCCTGCTCATCGTCCGTTTGCACCGACATATCCCGCGACGTCCTACGCTCCAACATCGGCGGCGGCGGCATCTCCAGCACCTTCTCCTCCAGTTGCACCACCACCGGCATCATCATCATCCCCAAACTCAAACTCCGCCTCCGCTCAACGAGCGGCGACAGCGGCGGCGTCAACAACTGCTCCAACGCACGGTCAACCTCGCTCATCTCTGCGTCGCTCGGCGCGCGCGACCGGGGACGTGGCGTTATCAAGCCCGAATCGATTTGCTGATGCGCGTGCTCCGTTATTGGCGGAGCGCAAAGCAACGACCGCGAGGGCGATTCGAGCGACGGCGGCGGGGTCGGGGGCGGTGTTGGCAGATGCGAGTGGGCGCGGGTGATTGGGGAGGGAAGCGCGAATGCGCCGCAACCGGCTAGGGTAGGCGGCAGCTCGGGGAAGTCGATGGGGAAGCCGGAATCCTCGCTGGGGAAGTTGACGGGACGCAGGCGCGGAGTCGGCTGCGGGCTATCCGTGGCGCCGGTGAAGACGCGGTCTATTGAGATTGGTGCGGGGGCAACAAGTGGGGACGCGACTTGGGGTAAGACGACCCGCTTGACCTCGGCCGTCGTCTCCATCGCTCGTATCTCCTCGCTCACGAGGTTGGCGAGCTGCAGAACGATCGACGCCCAAATCTTATGCGCCTGTTCGGGACGCTCCTCGCCAACCATACCCGGCCATCGCGCAATCGCCTGCGCAAGCTCCAGCACCTTGCTGAACGCCGCTGTTGAGAAGACGTTGCGCGCCTCGGCGTTCTCCATCCCGCCTACACCTTCCTCCGAAACTGCTAGCAGCTTGACCATCCACGCTGCCCATCCTCCTAGGAACGCCATCGCGAGCTTGACTGCGCCGTGCGTCGCGTCAACGTTCCGTGACTCTGAGGACAGAGCACGGAAGAGCGCGGACTGGACGGTGCAGAAGTTGTGAAAGTTTGGTTTGCTCGGAGGACGGGGATAGAACCAGGCGACCCGGGCAACGGGGGAAGAGATTGTCGGGGACGGGGATGGGAAGGGACGGAGACAGTAGTCGGGCAGCGCGTCGAGAATCTTGACGAGGGGGATGGAGGCGAGAACCGCGAGCTGGGGGATAGAGCCGTAGACGAGAACGCTCTGCGATTCCTGGGCATGGTGAAACCACTTCCAATGGTCCGGATGGCGACTAAATAGCTTGGTTAGTCGTGCTAGAGACGCAGAATCATTCTCACAGAGCAGGAGGCACAGGTCGCATAACCTCGACGACCGATAGCGAGCGACGCGAGACGACGGCGGCGGTCGCGTCCACGATGGCGATCTCGATATCGTGCTTGACACCAAAGTGGTAGCGTCGGAGGGCCTCCCAAATCGCCCACATGAAGCTAAACGAGGTCGAGACATACACCGATGAGTGCCGCGTCGTCCAATCGAGATGTTTCGCGACCTCGGCGTACGTCGCTGCAGGCGGCTCGCTAAGCATCTCCAGGCGCGCTTCGGTATATCGCGGATCGAAAGCCGGTGCGACGAACGCATCCTCCAGCGGTGCAGCATCTGACTTGGGACTGTGCACGCGGAAGAGGAACGGATTCCGCTCAACCAGCCGGCGGAACTCGAATTCGGAGCCAAAGCCGTATTGCGGGAGGAGCAGTCCGCTGCAGCACTCGCAGGCCATTGGAGGGAGGGAGGGATCGCGGTCGGATGGGAGAAGCTAGCTGCTGCGCCCAGAGGTGCTATTTGTGCGAGCAAGCAGCATGGATGCGTGCCGGCTAGGTGGAGACATTGATTTCGCAGCGGACATGCTGCAGCCACGTTTTCGCGGAGACCGGCTCAGGAGGTTCATAATGAGGCCGCGGCGCCTGCCAGGCCCCTGATACGACCAGTTTTGAGGGTGTGTTTCGTGGGGAGTGGTGGCTATTCACCTGTCCGCTAGCTGGCTGTATATTCGCGACTTTCAGCAAGCACGTTCTTCGAACTGTCGTCGCTCGAGAGCTGTCGTCTGTTTGTTCATTCGTACGACTCTTACACGGGTTATAGCCCTGCAAATTTATACCCTCCAGCCCTTGAAACAGCATCAAATTCGAGCAACGCGAGTTGCTTGCCCGAGGCCGTGTCGACAAGCGTGCATTCGACCTTATCACCGGGAGAAACTTGGCTGACGCCCTCTGGCGTCCCAGTCAAGATGAGGTCACCTTCCTGGGTGCGCGTTAGCAGTCTGAACGAGACACGAGGGATAAACCGACCTCGAGCGTCATGATGGACGAGATATGCTGGATGAGGCGCGGAATCTGGAATATCATAGCAGAGGTCGAGCCGTTTTGCTTGAAGGCGCCGTTTATCTGTACGACATTTAGCTTGGGTATGCGGGCCGTGTACTTGCGTACCTTGAGCGTCAGGGTCAAGTTGTGCGGGTTGGTAAGTTGCTCTCTCGGGATGAACGAGCTGCAGAGAATTAGACTCGGTCATAGCTAGAGCAGAACGCGTCACCCAATGGGTGTAAACGTATCGAAGCCTTTCGCGGTCGTCCAGGGCAGCCCCTTCTTCTTGACATGGTCCTGGACGTTGCGTCCGGTCATATCGACAGCAAGCGCTGAGACGACTCCGTTCAGCTTCGGGTACTTGCGAGCAGAAACCACACCCACCATAACCCGCCACGTACGAATCCGCCTCCGCCTCCGAGATATCACGTCCCGTCTTGCCGATAACCACACCGAGCTCGACTATGTGACCCTATGAGCGCCGCAAACCGAGGTGGTATACTCCCGCACCTTCATGGTGCGCCAGCACGCCCTCCGGAATCTCCATCTTGCCGCCCGACGCGAGGTAGCTCGAGGTAGGCTTCAAGAACATGAACGGCTCCGCGGGGCGCGTATTCCCGAGCTCCTTGACATGCAGGTCGTAGTTTCGCCCGATAGCGACGATCTGGGCGCGCGTTGGATGCTGGTGACGGAGGCGCGACGGACTCAGCGCGGTCTGACCTTCTTGCCTTGCCGGATGAAGTCTGCTGCAGCCATGGCGGTGGGCGTGGAGGAGAAGCAGTGGTGCTGGTGGGATAGCTGGTGCCATTGGCGGGCGGAGCGCGGCAGCCGGAGCATCATGGGTTCCGGTCTGGGGTCGGTGGTGGTTCTGGTCAAGTGCCAACGGCGCGGTCACTGGCACGGTGATGGGAATATTTCCTCCCCGTCCGTCAAGTCCTTTCTCTCTTTGTCTGCGGGCATAATGAGAGCTCGCTGGACAATGGGCAGCGCG
Organism: Mycena kentingensis (nom. inval.); assembly: GCA_014461125.1. Taxonomy (NCBI): domain Eukaryota; kingdom Fungi; phylum Basidiomycota; class Agaricomycetes; order Agaricales; family Mycenaceae; genus Mycena; species Mycena kentingensis (nom. inval.). Next base: position 327,940 of record JACAZG010000019.1, on the reverse strand, counting down.
TAAACTCGGCTCGTATACCTCAGCGCATCCAAACTCCAATAAATATGTCAAGCGGTACTCGACGAGGTTACTTCTTTGTCCTATTTTATTTGCTTCGGAAGTTGTATTAATGCAGAACGAACGCGCAAGCCCCAGGCACGCGCGACGCTGATTTATACCACATTTCTGAGGGTCCGTCTGTCAGCGATTTTCCTGCGGAATATAAACAACTGGACGTACCGAATGGGAGAGCTATAGTATCGGTTTAGATTCCCTGCTACTCTCCAATGTTCCGGTTGCTTAATGCAGCGCGCGGTGCGGGTGAGCGTGGGCTCGACGCGCAGGGAAGGGAATCGCCCTCGGGGCGCGATCGACTCGGACGTGTGCGAGTTTCGCTGGGCCCCGGACATTGGGTAGCGGCGCAGCCTGTGCGACAGCTACCAAAGCGGCGAAGAGGATTGCGGTTATGTGGAATTGCATTTCTGGTTTTGTTCTTTGTGTGCAGTGATTGAAAGAGTGTGTGTTATTTGGCTGGATTGTTGAAACTTGGAAGCAATGGAAGTTTGCAGAGACTGGGCTCTCGAAGGGCGACAAGAAGGATGAAAGCGCAGTAAAACCAACCTGTCCTTTATAATGAACCCGTTAAACGTGGCGATTCTGTTGCCAGCCATTCATGATATAGGCGTGAATTGGTTTTCGGGAGAGAATTCCGGACTTTATCGGGAACTCTCAAATAGATCTTCCCTCATCCCTTGCGACAGGCGATAAAGCCCGTAACGCCTCTGGCATGACGAACGAGTTGAGTTCCATTCGCGATCGTGGATATCAAGAAAGTAGCGAACGCGTCGTGTTTGAGCGCGAATTCACGCGTTTTAACGGTTAAATATCGTGCGCAGGCGGAAACAACCCGCGAAGAAGTACAAACATCAGACGCGCGTCCTCCGCCCAACCAACATCGTCATAAACGCGAAGCAAATCGCGCTGACCAAGACGATCGTCTGGAAGACCGCATAGTTAACATCCATGTTGGCCAGAGAAGGGCGACTTACCGCAGAAAATGCGACAGGACGTACCCATAAATACTGGGTCGTGAGCAAGGCCCCTTGGATTGGCGCTGCGCCAAGTGAGCCGAAGCTTCCGAGTGCCAAAGCAATCCCTGCGCGTGCACTATAATATCGAAATTTAGCAGCAGTCAATACGAGGGAGAGAGATACTCCGCACCCAACCTCGTCCGGCGTCGCCGCCAACGACGCCAAACACGCGATCGAAAGTGCCAGCCAGGCGCCGGAGAAGACGCCGTAGAATGCGCTGACAGCTACGAGTGTCGCGGAGTTGTGGCTTTACGAAGAAAGTCAATTGCCAATACACAGTGGAGGCTGCAATAAAGACATACATTCCGAGGACGGTCCAGATCATCACCGCCGTCGCCACCGTGCACGCGACCTGCAACTTGAACGGGCCGTATTTGTCGGCAAAGTAGTTTGCTGCGATGCGGCCAAGCGCGGAGGTGCCGTTCATTATCGCGATCTAGAAAATGCAGGAATCGGTAAGGTAGTCGACCAAGAGAGATAGCTTACGGAGTAAAACGCGAGGTCACTGCCAACAGAGTGCTGAATTGCGTACAGCTGCACATAAACCACTGGAGCGCTCATTTTTCTGGACATAAAAAGAGAGAAATCGATACTTACGTGGCATGTAGATGCCCGCCGTCGATAATAAGCACCTTCATAAGCGAACCACTCAGCTCTTAGAAAAAAGGCAGACATAAACCACCACACCCAACAATCGCAAACAAATACGCTCCGTCAGTGAAGAACGCCTTCAGATCCGGCGGCGCGCGCTTCCTGGCCAGCGGCCCCGTGCGCACGAGGAGGTTCCCGATGACGAGGGTTGCGAGAACGAGGTAGCCTGACGCGCGGACGGCGGGACCGAAGCCAACTCGCGGGATGAGGCGGCTGCAGCATCGCCAGTTAGTGAAAATCCTGGTAAATCATTGAACGCGTACTTGAGTACTGATGCAAATAGGAAATTAGGCACTGCAAAGCGGACAAAGGACAAACGCACTGATGGGAAGGACGGTTGAGCCAACGGAAATTCCGGTGAGCAGCACCCCCGTCGCGAGCGCCCGACGTCGGACGAAGTGGTGCGCGATGACGCTGGTTGTGGGAACAAAGACAAAGCCTGTGCCGATGCCCATGCCGAGGCCTTGTGTAAGGAATATCTAGACGGGCTGTTGAGAAGCTACGATAGAGAGAGTAGCATCCCGCTCGGACCTGATAGTATTGTAAAGGTTTCGCGAGGGAAAGCATGAACAGCCTACAGTCTTTTTCAGTTTCGTTGTTGTGCGCCACTTGAGGCAAGAACAACTCACGAGAACACAAAGAGGATACTCCCAAATATCTCGAGGTGGTGGAAGTATCCGCTATCGAAGAGCTTCCCGCTCACGACACCTAGCAGGAAGGGCATCATCATCTGGAGACTTCCTATCCAGCTACGACGCATTAACCGCGAGAGAGAGCGCGGAAAGGGGAGCGACGGACGCGATGCTGCTCGGAGTATGATTCGGGAGGTATTCTAGGGCGTAGAAGTCTATTCGTTGCGTTAGAGGGACAAAGAACGGGAGTAATACGGAGACGGGACGCACTCTCGTAGACTCCGAACGCGTAGAGGTATCTGAAAAACTCTCAATATCAGGCCTACTCTAACATGAGACGATAACACCTACCCAAACGTTCCGAAAAGGATGAACCACCTGCTCGCAGTTTAGTGGAGACCAATAAGAAACGAAACCACTTACCCGCCAGCGACCGTCATCCATCCTCTGAGCCCGCCCTCCGCAATTCGGCGCTCATCAACTCGATACTTTCCTCTGGCTTCGCTCGGAACTCTTTTACCGACCACGGTCCCAGAATCCACCGAGCCTCGATCCTGCAGCTCCAAATCTACGTATTTTCCGTACATTGCGGGAAAGAGTCGGAGGACGAGCGAAAAGAGTCGTGCAGAGGTGAAGCCTCTGTTCAATGCGTATTGTACTTATAAAAGCAGGCAGCACCCGAGCGCCGATATGATACTTTGAAACAGTAGAAGCAGCATGACAATCTGGGCGCTCACAGAGGTCGGTAGGAGTTGGTGCCGAGCGACGGAATTCGGACGACTTTTTTGCTTTGCTTGCGACGAGTCTGCTTTCGAAACGCATCGATCCAGCGCCCGCTGGTAGCCAAGGCGCGCCAAGAGCTGGCCGGGGAGCGCGCGAATCTGAAAGCAAAAAGCCGATTACCCCGACTTGCCCAGGACTCTTTCCTCTTGTTGCGTTTACGCGTTGGCAGTGCGCGCCGAGATGGTCACTTGTCAAGCTATGTGTTTTCAGCAGCGATACGGCGCGTCGCTGCGGAAGAGTCGTCGTTTCTGGTGCAGACGAAGAGGAGATTCGAGAAAGCTGGGTCGTTGTGCCCGCTGGTCGAACATCGATGAGCTATCGACCGTCCGAGAGAACAGTTCCTGACTGGAGCTCTGGACTTTGGAACTTCGCTTCGGGATCGTCGCGGTCAGGCGGAGATGGATGGTGAAATGACATTACTTGAAGGTCGCGTTGCAGTAGCACTACACGCAGAGCGCACGCGGCTTCATCGAGCCCAGCGCTGAGAAAACGGTGTGGAATAATCGACCTTGAGCGCGCGCCCCATCAACTCCAGACGGCCCGCACACCCGAGCTCGTAAACCTCCGTCGCGACCTTCTGGTCCTTGAACTCGACATGCAAGAACCCACGAAACATATCCTCCTTGAATGAGAGACGGATGACACGGATGTCGCCAAACTGGCGCAGGTACTCGCTGACCTGCTCCCGCGTCGCGTTGAACGGCACGTTCCCCATGTACAGTGTGGTCGTGGGCGGCGTATCACGGACGACGCCGTGGTTCGCGTAGTCGACGATGATGGGGTGGTTGAGGACCTTGACCTCGGCGCGGAAGATTGTGTCTGCGGTGTCCTGGGACGTGCAGATCGCGAAGCCGAACTTTTCGTACGAGCCGGGCTTCGGATCGTCTGCGTAGGATGAGCAAGTGTCGGCGACTCGGAGCAGAGAGGGAGGACACGCACGGACTTCTACCCTGCTAACCTCTCCAAACGGCTCCAGCGCAGCCCGAACGTCCTCTCGCGTCGCGTCCGCCGGCAGACGGCCGAGATACAGAGACCGGGACGGAGATGTGGTCGACGTACGCGGACGCTCGCCGTCGTGCCAACGCCCACCAAACTGCTGGGCGGAATACTGCACCGTCAGCTCGCGCCCGAGCATCCGCAGCCCCTTCGCCTCAAACGCAGCGTTGGCTTCGCCTAGGTCTGAAAAGAGCAGATGCCCGAAACCCCGGCTCCGGTTTGTCGCGTCCACAGCTAGTTTTCATGAGGGGCATTCGGAACGCGGAGAAGATTTGCGCACCGACAAAAACACTGAGGATGCGCCCGAATGGACTGAAGGTCTCTCGTATCTCGCGCTCGGTCGCGTCGAACGGCAGGTTCCCGACGAACAGACGCCGCGAAGGCGGATGTCTTGCCCATTTTTCCTCGATTTCCTGCGGTATCGGCGGAGGGGTGGAAAGGGCGCGGAGTAGGCCCAGCTTGCGGGGGCATGCAGCCAGCTTGGGCGGATGCCGCAGGGCTGCGCTGAAGAAGGAAGCTCGACACTGGCGGAGGACCGTTGCGGAGAACATCGTGGTCGGAGGAAAGCAGGAGGTGACCGGTGACCGGGCACATCCGATTCCTCAGCCGGACTAGTACTGCGCCGCCTCGGAGGATATCTACTTACCAGCAAGCATACGTCGAATCAGCATGAAGGCAAACGACTAGCAATAGGAAAGCTACAGCAAAACAGAAGCAAAGCAGCAGGAAATCCCAAGAAACGGACGGTCAAATCATGCTTGAGTTTCCTCCTCCCTCTCTACCGTCGTCCTCGTGCTCGAGGTGGCAAACGCGCGGACCGCGGGGGACGTCGGCGTCGTTGGACGCGTCGTTCGCTCCGCCGACACGTTCTCGACGCGTCGATTCGGCTCCTCTTCCTCGTCGTCCTCGCCCTCCGCATCCAACTCGTCCACCTCTTGGCTGCCGCGATAGTCGTGGATGAGCCTGCCTCCGCCGCGAAAGGACTCCTCCGACTCGACCTCGGACACGGGCTCGCCCTCGGCGTCGACGTCGTCGTCCATGTCTACGTCCATCGAGACAATCTCTGGCCGAACGTCTGGCAGCGTGCGCTTCGGCCTCGTTTTCCGCGCAGTCTCTGGTCGCGGATTAACGCGCCAGGGCTTGAGGAACGTCGGCAGCGTCGGCTCGCGTTCGGGGACCGGCGCCTCCGCCTCGACTATTTCTTCCCCATTCTTCCCTCTCCGCTTCTTCGTCTTGGGCTGGTACCCGTGCTTGCGCTTGCGGTGCCGATGCAGCGACGACGGGTCGGCAGTGACGAACGCGCAGGGGACGCCCGACTTGAGGATCTCGGGGCATTTATGTGGTTTTGCCCGTGTACTTATTCGTTAGACCGTGTTGGCATCAAGGAAGAATGGGTACACACTGCGTGCGGATGTGGGTGGCGAGATTCGACTTTTGGAGCGTCGAGTGGCCGCAGCCGTCCACCGGGCAGCGAAACATCCTATCCAGGTCAGACTTTGCCACCGGCTGGAGAGCACTCACAGCGCAGACTTGTCCTTGGAGTGCACGAGCATGTGCCGAGGGAGGTCGGTGCTCCGCCGTATAAACAGCCCGCATGCTTGGCAGGTCGCACCGTGGTCGTCTGCGCGGGCCTGCAGCAGGGTAGTGAGCCCTAGGGATGATCCAAGGGTCCAGAGGGACGCACGGCTCGAGTAGATTGGCCTGGGAACGTCTCGACGACGCGCAGCGGCGGGAGCGGGTCGGGCTCGTCGATTGGTACGGGCACGGGCACGGGCACAGGGCCAGGCTTGTTGACGCGTTTCGGCATCCTCGCGGCTATTGCGCGGACGTCGGTGGCTAGCTCGAGGTGCAGAAGATGGAGGGAGAAGGCAACCAAGTTGGGGGCGCCACGCTTTGACCGCTGTCAAGGCGGTGATTTCCCATTGTGCTCGTTTGGGTAGGTACAAAATTCTCGAGAAAGAAAGCTCTACAGCCGCTGCTTCCATCCCTTCCCCTTGCGATCCGTCAGCTGCACGCCTTTGCGCGCGACGGCGTCCGACCACCGCACCCACGCACTCAGCTTGATATCGTGTCTAACAAAAACAGTCAGAAGGCGACGCGTCAAGAAAAACGGGGCGTACTCCTTCACCGGCCACGCGCAGCTCGCCATCTGGATCTCCTTCAAGCCCGGGAACAGCTGGAACGGGAACAGGGTGAAGAAGTCGGTCCATTCAAGCGTCTTGGGGTTGGATTTGCCTGGTCTGTAGAGCGGGATGAGTGCAGGGTATAGGTAGGGCGGAATACGGACAAATGGTTCATCTGCACGTCCATGTTGAGCGTGACGAGCGAGCGGTAGGTGCGCGGGGGCGTGAGGTACAGAGTGGGGAGGCAGCGCGATTTCTAGACGCGAAATGAGTAGGCCGGGGAAGAGATGGCGCACGTACATCGGCAGCAGACATCGGCCAGGAGATGGAGAGGGTTTCCAGGTTCGGGCATCGCGAAAAGATGTTGAATGGAAGTGCAATTAGGTCGATGAGCGGGATGGTGAGCTCGCGGAGCTTGGTTCCGTGCAACTGCAAAAGCGGGGTGTACTTGGTGTTGTTGGGGTCGCCTCGGATGATTAGCCGCGAGAGATGCGGCAGACTGGGCGATTAGCAAATGCCTGACCGCGAAGGCACGACGTACCCTATGCAAGCAATAGCGCCAGCAAACGAATGGTGCATCTCCTGAATGACCAGCTCCTCGAGATTGGACAGCGTCCGGCCATCGAATCCGACATTGAACGACATCTCCGAGCTCCAAACCAGCTTCCGGCAGCGGCGCAACGGCGCGAATAGGTCGACTGCGTTCACCGACTCCTTCTTCTCTACGTGCACAGTCACCTCTTCCAGCGTAGCGCCGCATCGACGCGCGAGAGCAGCAAACATAGCCAACGGAAGCGGCGTCGACATGCAGGTGATCCGGACGAGGGCGGAGAGCTCGGGGAGAATGAGGTTCATGTTGTTGTAGAAGCGTTCCAGCTGGGTGTCGCTTTTGCTGTACTGTGGTCGCCAATAGATAGCCAGCGAACGGACCTCGGCGCCAAGATGCGCGTGTTTGGTGAGGATCTGGGAGAACGCCCAGAAATCGCTCGACCTCTTGAGGGTGGTGCACGCGTAGTAGAGACCGAGGCCGAGTTTCTGGCGGGGGTGAAAACCGGGGAGGAGATCAAGGCGCACATACATGGAACCGTTTCGAAACGAGAAGAAACGGGAGACGCGATGGGGCCTTAAAAGCAGGGTCGAACTCGAGCTCGGGGACGTATAGAGCAAAATGAAGAATGCGTTCAAACACGCTATCGGAAACGGCGCGATTCGCGGGAACCATGGGTGCGTTCGAACGCGGAACCAGTGCCGGTTCGGCGACGACGGACTGGGCGGACTGGTACTCTACAAGACGCGCCGCTTTATCGGTTGCGATGCCTCCGTTTGCCGTCAGCCGTGCGTTCGAGTGTACGAGAACGATGGACTTGAGCGGACAGTCCTTAAGCGCGCCATAGACAAAATCGACAAGTGCAGGACGGTTGAGGACGATGGTGTGTAGCTGTCGCGCCGCGGAAAGCGCTTTGAACAGTTGCTCGACCGCCATGGGGTAGCCGGGGGCGCGGTAGACGTACGCGGAGATGTCGAGTACATTCTGCAATCGCGTCAGTGGTGGCAAACATTGGGAAAACGACGCACCAGGTTCGTCCAGCTCGGAATGCAGCCCTCTAGTGCGGCCATAACCTTCGCTATGGAGCGGTTTCGTTTGCCTTGGTGACGGAGAATGAGTCGCGCCGGGTTTATGAGAGGGAGACCGTTGCAGAGGCCGTCTACGGGGTCAGACGCGAAGATGTGGTCGAGAAACATGAATATATGCGCGATGTTGGGCGTGTTGCGCAGCACAGTGTACAGTGGCATGCCATACGCGCCTTCCACGCGCAGCTTCTTCACGAAACGACCAAGATTGAGCTCTTTGTTGGAGAGGGCGCGTGCGAGGGCGGCAGCCTGGCTCTTCGAGCGGACAATGACAACGGAGTAGAGCAAAGGCGTAGCGACACGGAGCCACGTCTTGGAAACGAGAAGGAATGCGGAGGGGGATTCGGCGTATGCGGAGAACGGGGAGACGGGCGCGATGGAGGCAAAGTCGCGGTCGGAGACGCGCAATGCGGGCTCGAGGATCTCGGCGATAAGCTCGTCGGGGAGGTGGTGCATGGAGGGGTCGTGGACGCGGTACGGGATGCTGGTGGTGCGGGACAGACCTTATTGTATGTGACGAGCGGGCATCGAGGCTGTCACGGGAGCACCGCACCTCCTTGTCTCCGACCACGTCCTCCGCGAAGCATTAGCTTGCTTCTCCCTCCCCCTCTGCCGACCCTACATCCGCAATGGCCTCCGAAATCTCCCAGCAATACGCATGTTAGTCGCTCCTCTTACACCCCACCAACGCCACGTTTGTCTCCGTTTCGTTTCCAACCCTTTCTCGACTTTTTTCTGGGCGTGGGTGGAGCCAAGGGTATCCCGGAGACGAGGGACGAGGGACGGAAGGGAAGAGGTCCAGGGATGAGGGGAGGCGGTTCGAGCATGGGTTGGTCTCCCCATTCGCCGCAGCGTCTCGGTCGGACGCCAGCGTCGACTGGACGATTTCTTACCCACCGCTTGTGGTGAAACCAGTGGTGTCCCCGGTGTGGCTGCAGTGTGGCTGGCGGCGGCGGAGGTGTCGGGGTGCAGGAGCGACTGCGGGCAAGCATGCGCACCTGCTCTACACCGCCGAGCTCGGAGCGTTCTCCGTCGGCGTTTGCCTGCCAGTGCGCTTGCGCTGTCCCTGCTCCGTCCCTTTCGGTGTATTCCTTCGACCGTGGCCACGTTTCCTCCCTGTTTCCTTGCCGATACATTCTCGCTTCCGCTCCATGATAGCTGACCCCGTTTCTTCTAGTCCGCGCGCAAAAATCCCTCGGCCTCGTTGGCGGCTCGCCTGACTATCCGCTTGCCCCCAACTTCGAGGTTCCCGATGTCCCTGCGCGGACCTACCAATACAGTGCTGACGGACGGCTTTACGCTTACGCTCTTGCGAATTTGTGCGTGTCCCGTATTCCGCCAGACCACAGCTCCTCATCCCCATTCCAGGGTCCGGATCTTCCAAGCAGAGGGCGCTCAGCTTCTCCAGGAGCTCCCGGTGGCCAACATCGTCGACATCCGGTTCTCGCCGCGCGGAACCTACCTTTCGACCTGGGAGCGCCCTGTCAAGCTCGAAGACGGCGCGCAACACAAAAACCTCCGCGTCTTCTCCTCCTCGACGGGAGAAGAGCTCATCGCCTTCACGCAAAAGGGTCAGGACGGCTGGGACCTCCAATACACCATCTCCGAGTCGCACGCGATTCGTCTCGTCGGCGCGGAGATCCAGGTCTTCCGTCCGGCGGAGTGGGCCAAAGGTGTGGTCGACAAGCTCAAGGTCGAGGGTGCATCGACCGTCTCGTTGAGCCCCGGCCTCAATCCTTCGATCGCCGTCTTCGTGGCGGAGAAGAAGGTACGCTATCGTCTACTGGCTCAAGCTATTAGACTGACGCTTTCTTACGCAGGGACAACCTGCGAGCATCCGAATCTACGGGCTGCTCTCCCTCAACAGTCCTCCGACTTGCCAGAAGACCTTCTTCAAGGCCGATCGCTCGACCATTAAGTGGAACGAGCTCGGGACGCAAGTTCTATTGTTGACGCAGACGGAGGTCGACAACTCTAATAAGAGTTACTACGGAGAAACCGGATTGTACTTGCTCAGTGCCGCTGGCAATTTCGATTGCAGAGTGACGTTGGACAAGGAGGGACCCATTCACGACTTTGCATGGAGCCCGACGTCGAAGGAATTTGGTGTCGTCTACGGATGTGCGCCTGCTCTCCATTTCTCGCAAACCTCTTCTAACGGCGATCCCCAGTTATGCCGGCCAAGGCGATGCTATTCGACCAACGCGTCCGGACCATCTTCGACTTTGGCTCGTCCCCGAGCAACTTCATCTCCTTCAACCCTCACGGTCGCCTCATCGCGCTCGCCGGGTTCGGTAACCTCGCAGGCAAGATGGAGATTTACGACCGGCGCTCGTTCAGCAAAGTCTGCACCATCGACGCGCCGAACACGTCCTACTGCGACTGGTCGCCCGACGGCCGCTTCATCATGTCCGCAACGCTCTCCCCGCGTCTGCGCGTCGACAACGGGATCAAGATCTTCCACTGTACCGGCTCGCTCGTACACGTCCAGCTCGCCGAGGAGCTCTACCAAGCCTCGTGGCGACCGATCCCAGTCGACAAGGTCACCGCGTTTGGGCCCGTCCTCCCCACTGCGCCAGCGCCGAACGCGAGCGTCCTGGCAAATGCAGCCGTCGCGAAACCGACGCCGACGCGTCCTGCGGGGGCGTACCGCCCGCCCGGCGCCCGCGGGCTCGCGACGCCGTCGATCTTCAAGCGTGAGGACGAGGGCGGCGAAAGGCACGTTATGGGCATGAGCGGGAGCGCGACGCCGCCCCGGTACAATCGGAGTCCGGCGCCCCCGGGGTCGGGACCGCAGAACGGGTATGGGCATGCGAACGGGAACGGGAAGCGGCACGTTCCCGGGGCGCCGCACTCTCCGAGCCCAGGTCCCGACGGAGGGGAGAAGCGGAACCGGAAGCGGAAGGGCAAGAAGGACGGTGCTGGCGACGAGGGCGCGGAGACGAGCGCGAATGGCAACGGGAACACCAATAACGGCAACGGCAACGGCAACGGTAACGGGCAGGGGAAGAAGGACAAACGCAAGGACAAGGAGAGGAATAACGCCAATGGCAACAATAACGCTAATGCCAACGGCGGGGAGTCGGGTCGGCCGTCGATTGAGGTGACGCCGCCCGTGCTGCCGAAAGCGACCGCCAACGGCGCGCTGCTTTCGCCGGATGGGGAGCCCGCGACGCCTGGCGGCATCGACAGCGCGCTGGACCCCATCGCGAAGAAGGTGCGGAACCTGAACAAGAAGGTGCGCTTTTGTTTGTTACTCTTATATCCACTAACGCGTTTTTTGTGTAGCTCAAGGCCATCGACGAGCTCAAGGAAAAGGCGAAGCGCGGGGAGCGGCTGGAAGCTACGCAGCTCAAGAAGATGGAGGGCGAGGCGGAGATACGGAAAGAGCTTGCGGGGCTCGGCATATAATACGCGCCCTTGCCTCGTTTCTCTCGCTTTCGGTCGTCTGCTCTGTGTGTGCGCTTCTTGCTGGTTATATTTAGAGAACATGGTGCTGCGTTTACAACTTTGCCTGCGGCGCCAACTTCTTGTCCAGCTTCGCCTAGGGACGATCTTAGAAGACAAGTAGACTTGGAGAACGACGCGGACCTTGACCGCGTCCATGTAAACGTCGGTAATGACCCAGTGCTCGCGCTTCATCTCCCTCCCGTGGATCGCGAGGGCGAGATCTTTGGTCATGACCCCGTCCGCGTCAATGACCTCGATACATGCCGTCTCGAGCGCCTCGCAGAACTCGCGCAGCGGACCGTTGTTGTCGAGCTTGGCGCGATGCAACAGCCCGCGGGTCCACGCGAAAATGGACGCGACCGGGTTGGTCGACGTCTCGTTGCCCTTCTGGTACTCGCGATAGTGCCGCGTCACCGTTCCGTGGGCAGCCTCGCTCTCGATGACCTGCCCATCGGGCGTGATGAGCTCGGAGGTCATCATCCCCAGGCTGCCGAAGCCCTGCGCGAGGATGTCTGGAGAGCCGTGAGCGACAAGATAACAGGCAGCGGGAACCTAAGTACCGGATTGAACGTCTCCGTCGTAGTTCTTGGTTGCCCACACAAATCCGCCGGAGGACTTGACGGCCTGGGCGACCATGTCGTCGATGAGCCGGTGCTCATAGTAGATCGACGCGTCCTCAAAGAGCGGCTTGTACGTGCTCTCGTATATCTCCTGGAAGATATCCTTGAACCGGCCGTCGTACTTTTTGAGGATGGTGTTCTTGGTGGACATGAAGAGCGGCATCTTCTTTGCGAGCGCCATCTTGAACGAAGAGTGCGCAAAGCCGGTAATGGACTCGTCGGTATTGTACATGGCCATCGCGACGCCCTTGCCCTTGAAGTCGTAGACGTTGAGCGTCGTCGCAGCGGATCCGTCCGTAGGCGTGTAGATAAGCTGCAGCTTGCCTGGGCCCGGGGCGACAAAGTCCGTGGACCGGTACTGCGACTGTGGTTAGAGGGGGAGCATATGCGTGTCGTCCAACAGACCTGGTCTCCGAACGCGTGCCTCCCGATGACGATGGGCTTCACCCAGCCCGGAATTGGCTTAGGAATGCGCTTGAGGATTATCGGCTCGCGGAAGACGGTGCCGCCGAGGATGTTTCGGATCTACGAGCTGCTCAGGCCAGTCAAGTCGCAGCAGCACACGTACTGTGCCGTTCGGGCTCCTCCACATCTCCTTCAGCTTGAACTCCTCCACCCGCGCCTCGTCCGGCGTAATCGTCGCGCATTTAATGCCTACAGATGAGCTTACAGCAACATGGAAAATCGAGCACGCACCGACTTTGTGCTGGAGGATGGCGTTGGCGGCTTCCACAGTAACCTGGTCGTTGGTCTGGTCCCGGTACTCAAGCCCGAGGTCATAGTACTTGATATTGAGTTGGAGGTAAGGCAGAATGAGCTGCATAGGCTTAGTACGCGCGTCCCGGGCGTTCCGAAGGCCACACACCTCTTCCCGAATCTTCTTCCAGATAATACGGGTCATCTCGTCGCCGTCGAGCTCGACGACGGGGTTGGTAACCACGATCTTCTTCATGTCGCTCTCTGCGAGGAGATGAGCTGCGTGCTGCTGCTGGGGAGGTACTCACGGGCACGCAGGGAGGTGGCGAATGTTCGTAAGGGCGTCAAGCGACGGCCGGCGCACAGCGTTCGCGGGCGCAGGTACATTGGAGTGAGTGTGGGGTAGAAAGACGTGGCGACGTGCGCCGCGAGGTCCTTTAAATGCTATCAAGGCCCGCCAGATGGCCGTCGAGAAGCGAAGAGAAATCATCCATTGATATACCATTATTTCCTTTCCAAGCCGACTATGCCACACAATTCTGGTGTCAGGTAGATTAGCCATGTTCAGAGTAGAACGCTCGGTTGCTCGGTTTGTTGCTCGGTTTCTCGGCTAACAACCGGAGACGTCTAGTCTCGTGGACGTCCTAGGGCGGCCCGCTCCGCTACGCGGAGCTTGTGATGGGTGGTTCCCACCTACGTCTGAAAAGTGATGAAAATGGCCGCCCTAGAACGTCTGGTGTAATTCTATCACAGGCATGCGCTTGCTCACCCGCCAAGCGTGATGTAATGGCGCTGACACATGCACATTTGAGCAAATTTGGACCATACAGCGGTCTCGGCGCACTATGCAGCGCATCTGAGCACCGGAGAGTCGTCAATTGTTGTGAATAAACATATTGGTACAATTTGCGCGCGGAGGAAATGCAAAACATGGGTGTTTGGGCGGTGCCGCTGCTTACCAGTCCTGACGCGATATTTTCCAAAGTGAAGTGTTTCTGACGCCGTTTTCGCTCGGGTTGAGTTGAGAGAAAGTAATTCTAATGGTCCACATCAAAATTTAATGTACTAAAAGCCGGGGGAAGCTACAAACACCAAGCGCAAGGTCTCTGATAGAATTGCACCAGATCTTCGAGGGACGTCTTTCCGCCTGATGGCGGATCCCTCGAATGATCTGGCTCGAGATTAGGAGACGTCAACTTGTGGAATCCATCATTCTAACGAACGATAGCGCCGAGAGCTCGCAAGGACGTGCGCCGCCCGCCCAGCGGTTGGATCCCGCCATCAGCGGTCCAGTGAGGCGTATATTTCTAGTTCTAGGATAATTTAAGATGCCCCCCAGCAAGCTTCTTTTACATTTACTGTGTATTTAACCTCCTACGGCCGCCTTATCCATTCATGCCATGTTGCGGAGGTTAGATTTGGGGTTGCGGACTATGGGGCGGCGCGGCCGTCGGGAGTCGGGGCGGGTCGGGCAGTAACTGAGTACAATGGAAAATTCCCAGGTTGCTGCCCACGCTGTGGAGGAAATGACAAGTTTGACGGCTCCGGTTGTTAGCCGAGAAACCGAGCAACAAACCGAGCAACCGAGTGTTCTACTCTGAACATGGCTATTGCTACTTCAAATTGGGAATAGACCGAACATGCACTAGAGCTGTTTAGAAGCTCTGAAATATGTATGGAATGGTGTCACAGCTCGCCTCATACGAGCTCTACCTAAGCTCGATTCCAAATATCAAACCTGGTATCTCCAAACTCGGGAACTATTAGGTTTTAGATTGTCTTATCCCCAGGATGTTACTCGTTGGCCTCCCTACACCTCACATCCAAGCTCATCCATCATTGCTTGATTGATGCCTTCAAACCCATCCACAACCTCCTTGCTAACAAATGGCTCCAAAACAATTCAATGCCCATTCATGTTTCCTTCTAAAATTCCAAATCTTGCAGCTTCTAAATAGCTCCACCTGAGAGCATTTCAGATGGCAACTTGACGCTCAAAATTCTAGGATTTGAGCCTAGTCATTGGTCGATGGAGCTCCGCTCCCCTTCAGTTCTTGTATTTTTTGAACTTTCAAGCGACCATCTGAGATGTTCTTGTGAACTATTTATTGCCTAAGAATTACAAATGCTACAATGTACGGGCTTGCTGAGGGCTGAGAATATGATGATTCTAGTTATGATTCTGCAGGGAGGTGATGTTTGTAAGGCTTTGAGGTCTTATGCCCTTATGCATAAGTAAGGTCTTAAGTTGAGGCTTAACTGGTTGGACGACCGACTGCGGGGCATTATGCGCATAAGATTTTAAGGTGTCCAGTGATGCCTGAATTCTAGTTAGTACGAGCTGCAACTCAACTAATTCCTTGACTTTGATCGGCTGCTTGGGATTAATAGACAGTTTGCACGGAGTCACCGGGAACCATCATTTGGATGTAGAGTAAGCTGTTGGGATGAAGGCGAGAAGCGCACAGATTGACCTTGGATCAAAAGCATTGAGATAAGTTTGCAATCACAACCTGGTGAGAAGTGAATGCGTCAGGGCAAACAGATGCCCAACACTGTCCGTTCCGTGGGTTTATATACTACAGAACTTGTTCTAGAATATTCTACTGCAGCATCAGTCATCGAGGTAAATGGAAAGTACCAGAAAGTTTGCAAGATGGCGCGTCATACCAGCCATATTCCAACATAAGCCACCATGCGGCATAATGTCAAAATGCCACCCGGTGGCTTCCGGTGGCTCTGCGCAAACTGTCTATTGGCACCATTGAATGGCTTCATTGAGTTGCGCAACCATCTGGTCCCCTTATTGGCCAAGGGTGCACCAGTTTAATCCAGTTGTTGTGTTTTTGGAACTTGCAGGCCGCGAGCTAATATGCTCTAATGATACAATTTCTTGTACACCGGCGGATAGATGTTTTTCAAACTGATTTCATCTTGCTTTGCAAGATCCCCCACCTTGGAAATTAGTAAGCATTTACATGTGGCTCTCAACCCCCACAGCCACTGACCTATCCCCATTTGTGAACTTTCCCACCCCTATTTTCCACCCCCATGGATTCTAGCTTGAAATTCAGAACAAACAAATACAAACGTCAACACAGCCACTGATATAGTCCATCTGTCAGCTTCCTTACCTATTGATAGAGCCCCATTTGTGGGCTTTCCCACTCCTCTATTCCACTCCTATGGATTCTGGACCAAAATTCAGAACGAACCAGTACATCTGCCAATACAGCCACTGATCAAGCAACTTTTCCCAGTGTTTGCTAGCTTCACATGATGTATTGTCAATACAGTATCCAACACTGAGCTTTAGCTACCAAATGTATGCACCCGCTAATACAGTGTTTGAGCCACACACTGTTGGAATCAACAATTACTGATGCTCTCTGTCACTACGATTGATTGATGGACATTTCAGGCCATGTCAGATTATTTTATAGGAACTATTTGGTATATGACATGTGATGGCACACTGTGTACTCATGAGCAGATCTGCTATACATGGGGTACAGCGCTTATCCGGCTACAGATGTGATCGAGTCAAGTTCCAGGCGGCTCCTGGGAGCCACATCTGGCAGGCAGGAGGATAAACCTCCCCAAAATGTCAAAACTTACACATGTGCTATAATATTCAGCGCTGGCCGGAAAAGTTACATGTAAATTGAGCTGTTCTCAACATATTTTTGCACACGCCTTAGAATGCACGCCAGAACTTGAAAATGCACATGACTTCTGGAAAATGAGTATTTTAACCTCAATTACTCCCCGTGGCACTGTATTTCAGACCTAAATTGCCTGCAGGGCAAGCATCCCGAAAATCTGATGTCATGCAAGGTTCGGAACACAGATACCATTCACAATCATGCATGTACCAAATGCCGGATTATGGACTCCGGGTTCCGGGTTCCAGGTTCCGGGTTCCGGGTTCCAGGTTCCGGGTTCCCGGTTCCCGGTTCCCGGATTCCGGGTTGCGGATAGCAGTTTCGGCATTGATATTGAAGTCCCGGCCCATGCAACATGTACTACAGCTCTTTGTGTATTTTGTGAGCTTGATCCTTTGATTGCCAAGGAACACATGAAAGCTCTGATTGTGCTAGTATCTTGCATCCACATTCAACAAACTAATCCCAGAAATGTTCCCACGGCCTTTCCTGTGGAATCGCCTCAATGGAATTGTCTAATATCTGGTTCCAAAATAGTGTTCATTAGTTTGGGCATATTAGAGCATATTTGTTGCAGCTCAAAACCAGGTTTTTGATACACATAATTTTCAAGCTACATAACTTGTTCCAATTGATTCGACGGCCGCTGGGGCTGCATCCCTACAAAATTTAGGCACTGTGGTTACACTGAATATCGGGCCCAAAAACGCCCGCAACTAATATGCTCTATTGTACCAACTTCTTGATACATATGATTTCTGCAGAATATTGTAGTGATTAGACCTTGACTCTTGTTACGGAGCCCAATGGACACAGAGTCATGGGCTCTGCATTACAGGTTACAAAGGCCGTCAGACTTGTGATAGCCACAGCCACTTAATAACTAAGCAGATGGAATATCTCAGTTGCGTTATGTTCTGAACCTACTGGAGAAATTATTGAAAATAAGGCTATAGGGCCGACAAGCGGCAAGGCCCGCTACCATCCATTATTGCGTGGCTTAAGTTTGCTATCTGAACCAAATGCGTTTTCAGGGCAAGCACAAATTTATCTATTCTGTTTTATTCTTCTACAGCAGAAAATGAATGAATTTGAAAGAACCTTACTGGTGCAGTTACAATTGCAACAAAACCCGCCCGCTGGGATATTTAACCAGTAGAGCTTGAACCCCTTCAGCACCTGTATGTAGAATTCTAGGAGCATTTTGTATCAGAAAAAGGTATACTGTACTATTTCGACCTTAAGTCCGGCCATGTAACACCGTAATGCAAGTTGTCCGGAAAGTTACATGTCCGATGGGATCAAAAATTACTATAAAGGGGAATTCCAGCAAAGCCGGGATGGAAAAATTGCCTTTGTGGGCAACTTTGATGGCCAAATCATGTCCACAGCCAGCCTGTAACACGTAACGACAAGCGTACAAGTCCAAATCTGGGCCCCTCTGTAACATGTAACGGAACTTCAGGTCGAAATAGTACAGTATATTAGACCTTAGTAGATGTTATGATATTTGTTTTTCTGTGAAAGAAGTGAATGACTACTCAATTTATTTGGAGCATCCTATGTTATTCAAAGTCATATATCACAGGATCAAACAACTTCTATCTATTTTTTTTGTACCCTGGTATTTGGCTGGGACTATAATACAGCTTGTCTGGCATCCTTGTCTACACTGTGCATATATCCGCCTTTGATATTATACATCCATATCTTGCTGAAATGACTTTATTGACAAAAGTACTGTGACATTTTACAATCCCCTAGTGAAAAAGTTGAAGGTGGGTCTCGGGCTTCAGTCCCTAGCAAAAATATGTCGGAAATTTCCTTTGGCCTTATAAGGACCCGGCCTTATAAGGCCTTATAAGACGTATTATAAGGCAAAATAGGGGATGATAATATGGGGTGCCTTATCATGTTTGAGCGGAATATGTAATAACATTTTATTCAAGGCCTTATAACAGGGAAGAACTCTTATAACAGCGTTATAAGGACTGATCAGCCAAAAAACGGAATTTCCGACATAATAAATTATTAGATAGAGCCAGTGAAGCATGTGAGACAATGGCTGCAACATGGTTTTACATGCACACTTGAAGTTTCACAAATGTCACAAAGTTTTGCTGCCTCTGTGACATTGTGAAACACATACGTAAGATTTATGGCACGGAGAAAAAGTCCAGATAATAAACTATCAGTGACCGGGTGTTCACCACCTAAGAAACATGAGCATTTACAACCCCTGCAATCATCTCAATATTTCACCAACAGAACTTAAGGCTCAGAAGCTCAGCTACTATCCTAGCAAACACGGGGAATTCAGCCAAAGTCTTCCTACTGTGGATATTCTGGTAGAAAATTCAGGAAACTGGGTATACGTAATGGGCCATCCTAGATTTCTCGACAAGTAGAGCACTTTGAGAGATAATGTAAAGTTCATTTTGGAGGTCAGAGGAAGCCTCACTCATAAACGAAGACCATTTTTGTGGGAATATGACAAGCGCGAGAGCAAGCGATGTCCAGTTTACGATCGCACGGCGGTGAAGCTGTAAGTGTGTTAGGGCATACAAATGCCCTACACCGCCTTTCAACTAGTCCCATATATTACACTCCAAGTAGTCTGAAACATTCTGCATAAATCATGCGGAGATCCTAATACTACAGTATCTGCTGTGCTCCCCACCTTGAATCATTTTTGCATTGTGCAAACAAATTGTCTCTTGAACCTTAATATTCAGCATCCGTTTGAGCTGATCGGGCGTGGTCAGTCCGACAGCCCGACCGGGGCATATCAGGCTTGATAAGGCTTGATATGCCCCGACCGGGGAAACAATAAAGTTGCGACACAGACTGCGGATTTGGGGGTAGGGGGGAGGAATTCTTTTTGAACTTGTTAGGGACGGGGGCATTGCTGGCTCAAATTTGAGTTGTGCAAAGATCTTGGTCCACATCAGGGAAAAATGATCTGAGTTTGATTGTTGAAGGGGAAAATTGATGACAAAGCAAGATCTACGCCGCCGCAGGCTGGCACCTGGTTTTTATGGTCTTGATCAGAATTTGATTCCACCGCTGCAAAAAATGCAGAATATTGGTCATACAAGCAGAATTCAGAGCTGTGACTGCTGAACGTGACAGGAAATATTCCGCCACAACTGCAAGGGTGTCATACAGTAAATTCTGGACTTATTTCTATTGTGTACATGTCCGAGTCTGCGTTATCTCATCAGATGCTGAAATACACCGTCCCCCCAGCTGTGAAGCCTAATGTCGCGAGGGTTAAGTCCTCTCCCTTCACCGCAAAATTTACATTTCCGACGGTGGCGGTGTGCTCGCTCAAGAAGAGATAAATCCTTCCGCGTCCTACCCCGTCGATGGCGTTCCTGATGGTTTCCTTCGCCTGGGCCAATGTATCATAAGTGTTGACGGTGATATACGTCTCTCGGGGGTTCGGCTGCCGAGCATCGTAGACACGGAGAGACATTTCGATTGACTGGGGCAAAAATATTGTTGAGGGAGTAATTGATGTGGCGTGGAGGAGACAAACCTTGGCAGTGGTAGGTTGTGAGGAGGAGAGTTGAGGGACAGTAAGCTGTCAGTGTTTAGCTCTGGTTTCTTACGGTAGAAGGGTTAAATAGCTCACGAAGGGGCGAGGCAATTTATTTATGGAAACATTGAATTGTGGAAACGTATCCACCGAGGGGCAAAATCCAGCGGGAAGGGCCTTCAGGAGTCCGAGGGTTTGTCGATTCTCGCCTAGCCTATTACTGCCTTGATTGATTCCTTTGTGTTCTATTCCTTTGTGTTCTATACGGGATCTCGCTGACCCGATCGACCTGGTCACCGCTGGGTCAGCGCTCCTAAGTACCCGCTTGATGTAACTAAGTCCCTGCCGATGCTCTGCCGCCCCCTCCTTTGGCGCGCAAGTCAACGCATTGCCCTCGGCGCTCGATCGTCGTCGTCGGCTGCGTCAACGGATTTCTGCGGGCTGGGTCAACGGCCCCTCCCGTCCCAAAGCGGCATTTGCTGGCCCAAAACCCCGTTTCTGCCCAATCCCTGCCCATATTAGGTCGTGCTCTCACAGTCGCGTATCGCCGCTTCTTGCCTCTCACCCGCCTCTCCGCTCGTTCCTTCCATCCCCGTCCGCTGGCCCTCTCCCTCTCACCTCGGTTGCCATAGAGCGTGAAGACGAATAAATATACAACCGTCTACTCAAACTCCTCCGCCTGTACCCTATACATCATCTTCGCATACTCCCCATTGATCTGCGTGGGCTCGTCATGCGTGCCCTTCTCGGTGATCCTCCCGTCTTTCATACAGCTAGAGAAAGTTGTCAGATAGAGAGCGAACGCACACAATGAGGTCCGCGTGTTTACCCGAACCGATGCGTTACAAAGACCATCGTCTTGCCCTCCCGCGCTAGCCGCAGGTTGTCGAATAGCTGGAGCTCGCGCTCGGGATCGAGATTGGAGCTTGGCTCATCCACGGAAACGAGCTTGACGGTATTGGTCGTGAACCGCATGAACGTGCGCGTGCTGTAGAACGCGCGTCAGGCTAACGAGGAGGGGGAGGAACAAAGGTACGCCACCAGCCGCCGCCTCTCCCCGCCCGAAACGTCGCTCTCCTTCTCCAGCCTCTCCAACTCCGCCGCAAGCAGCGCCTCCTCGCCTTTGCGCACATCATACCCCACTGCAGCCCCGGTGCCCGCTCCAACGCCGTATCCGTCCCGTCCTTCCGCTTCTCCACACCCTTCTTTGCCCCGGCACGCCTCTACGCATCCGCAATCGCCTTCCGGCCATCCACCTCAGGGTCGCCCATCCCGATGTTCTCCGCAATCGAGAGCGGGAGGAGGTGGTGGCCCTGCATCAGCGCCGCCGTCGCGCGACGCAAATCCATAACTCTGTACTGCCGGATATCTCGCGCGGTCGGTGTGGCACCGAGGAGGATCTCCCCGCTGCTCGGCTCGTACAGGCGCATGAGCAGCTTCACCATCGTCGACTTGAGCCGAGGACGACGACGAGCTGCCCAGGCTTGATGGCAAGCGAGACGTCGCGCAGCGCGTTCGCGGACGTGTTTGGGTACGTGAAAGTCGCGTCCTTGAGCTCGGTGGTCATCCCGTCCGCCTCGACGTCGTCAGCGGGTGGGTACGCCGCCGCCCCGCAGCGCGTCGCGTTGTGCTGGACGTTCTCCACGTCGTAGATCGCCTTGACCTGGCTGCCTTGCCGGACACAGTAGCGGACGGAGAGATGATGTCTTGGAACGTTCAGCTGAGGAGGTTGTCGGCCTTTTGGAGGATCGCGAAGTTGAATTTGGCCGGGTTTGGGATCGCGTTGGCGGTGTAATATACCTGCGGCAAACGCGTCAAGAACGAATTTAAAGATGGTGACGCGCTAGGGACGTACCATGGGCAGATCCTTCGCGAGACTAACGGGGACGCTACAGTGGGTGTGTCGCTCTCGCCTGTAGATGTCGTACGGCCACGAGATGTCGGTGTCGCCGAGCAACGAGACTGCCTTGCGAAACTCCTCCAAGATGTGCTGCACGATATCGCCCGTGATAACGTTCTGCTTGTACTTCTTCTCCTTAAGCTAGAGGGGATTGCTACGGCTGACAAAGTTTGGGTTGTTGGGCTCAATCAAGTGCGGCGTTGACCAGAGGTTTCTCGACATCGTGAGCTGGAGGAGGAGGATCGCGGCAGGCCGAAATCGAGCACGCAGGCCACGTCGTTGAAGTCGATGCCGCGCTTGGCGCTCGGTTTGTGCTCAAATGGGCAGGTGCAGCGGAGGGATTATGGACTTTTGGATGACCATATGGTGTGGAGGAGACGTCGGATTGGATCGGCGTCGGGCTGGGACGGTACACCACACGCATGTTAGTTGAGCTTAGAGCTCGCAGAAAACGACAGCGCAGACGTAAGCCGACTCATCGGCTTCGGGGCCCGGGCAACATCGCAGAGATGGTGGGCGTGCGAGGTCAAGAGCGGTTTGATGTGATCATTGCAGCTTGCTAGCGGGACTAGCCTTGTACTCGGAAGGATTCCATCTGTTCGTTTCGTTCCTGTACTCTCTGCCTCGATTAAGCATTCCTAAAGCACGATATATTATAAACACCTCCCATGCCCGAGATTGCGGACACATAAAATTTGGGCGCATGAAAACCGCCACAGCTATAGGTTGTCGATCTATCAGCTACAACACTAAAATCCCACGGTTACAGTGGGTCGCAAGGTTTCCACCATTATATTGACGTCAACCTTGAGCCCCTGTAATGCATGGCTCGCGAATAGATTCCTCGGAAGCGTCAGCCGGCGACCTCGCCGACCGTGGCTGTGTCGTCGTTCGTCGCCGGGCCGCGGTGTGGTGGTGGCCGGGTCCCCGACAATATCCATTGCATCCGACCGCGAATGGGGCCAAATGCAAATAGCCGATTGAGCAATAGTCTCGCCGGTGTGGCCAGATGTATCGCAAATATTAAATCAGAATGCATGCCTTCACGAGACACGACTGATGCCGAGGTCTATTATTGTGGTGGTCAGCGCGCGCGCTGTTTTCGCTAACAATGCTGAATGCCTCCTTCGCTACCATGTGTCTATATCCCCAATTAATTGTCCAGAACTGCGCCACCTATTTAACCCGTCCACGGCAAGAAACCAGATTCCAGAGCCAAACACCGACAGCTTACTGTCCCTCAACTGTCCTCCCCACAACCTACCCAAGAAACCAATCTACCACTACCAAGGTTTGGCTCCTCCATGCTACATCCTTATCGGACCCTCAACAATCCTGCCCCAGTCAATCCAAATGTCCCTCCGTGTTTACGATGCTCGGCAGCCGTACCCCCGAGAGATGCTTTTCACCGTAGGGTGCTGTGAGTAATTCCCAAAGCAACTACTTACCCTGTTTCGAAACCGGTATTGAATACCGGGGTGTTTTGAAACTGTTTTGAAACCGGACACCAGGCACTGCTGGGATGGGATGTCCTTATTGTGGGCAACATTCAATTGTTTTCTTGTCCCTACTTATTCATTAAAAACATGAGATCTCAGTCCTGGTACAGAGAGTGACACAAAGAGGTGCCATTACCACAGTTCCACCCACATCAGGTATTTTTTTTTGATGTGCGTTGATCCCATCAGCTGTCTGATTTGTGTTTCGAAACCACCCAGTGCCAGAATTTATTCAAAACTTACCGGTTTTTAAATACCGGTTTCAAAACTGTTTTGAAACCCTCAATTGCTCACAGCACCCTATTTCACCGTCAACGTTACTGATACATTGGCCGATGCGAAGGCTACCATCAGGGCAAACCTCAGCATGGGAAGAGAAGGAAGTATTTATATCTTCACGAGCCAGGATCTCGCCGAGCGCAGAGCTGCGCTTTACGCAGTGAAGGGGGAGGACACACCCCTCTCGGGTTTCGGCTTCTTCGCGGGGGGTACGGTGTATTTCAACATCTGATGACGCAGTCACGTACACAATAGAAATAAGACCTAGAATTTATTGTATGAGAAATATCCCTGTCAGCATCCCAGAGGTTCAGATGGGCTTCAATGACTCGAAAGCAAGCCTGCAAATAAACTGTCTGTACCTACAAAGTGTATGTATTGCGACAAAAGTTTGTTTACGTTTGTATTAACACTGTAGTGCTTAGACCTTAAGTCCGAAGCCTTTTCTCCTCCGAGATGGCGGAAAATTTTACTTTTGATTTTAGGTGAAGCATCCAATCATCTTGTGTACATATGATTCACAAAACTCAACTCCAAAAAATGCCATGCCGCCTAGCTACCGGTGACAAAGATAACATTGTATTATGCCACGTATCCGTCATCAAACATCACGGACTACGTGCATATGCTCACCGAGGTCGATATCGATGTTGCAGTCGCCACGTAAGCGTGCAAGCTGAGTTGTCAACACCAAGCATTACTACTATATGTTTGGACGCCGGGTCTAACTGTCTGTCAATGTGGTCCGCTGTGTTCGAGCGGATTTGGGTTATCGTACGTGGACCGTCGCGCGAGGCTGGTGCTCCGGTAAGTACGGGGTCGGGACCGCGGCCGTATCCGTATGCCGTACGTTGAGTGGCGAGCCCTAGCGTCACCACCGCTCCACGTACGAATCAGCGAGGGAATATAACTCGGATAGTATACCCGTCCACTGGTACAGAACCTCGAGTGGTTAAATAGTCGCCGTCCGGTATGGATCGGCATAAACTTCCTTTTTCACGCCTCCACCACCTCAGCCTACCTCTGACCTAGACCTACTAGGCTTATAAGAATGAGAAAAATACCAGGCCTATAAGGGGGGGTAAAGGTGGTTGAGGACCATCCCGTTGGTTGTATCCAGGACCCTGGTCGCAACCAGGGTCCTTGTGTGTGTGACACCCTGGATGGCCCCAGGGTGGCTGGAAAGAACCAGGCCGTTTTTTGAAATTGGAGGGGGCAATTCGAGTGAGCTGGCGGGGTCGGGAGTGGGTCTCCCGTCCTCAGTGGAGGCTTGTTTTGTAGGCATAAGTGTGTAGTTTTCAATGACTGAAAGGGAGGTTGTTTGAAGCAAAACTGAGGGTGCTACGGGCTATGTAAGATAGGCATTCTGGGGTTTTTGGGTTGGAAAACGGGCTGCTGGGGTGGGGGATGGGGGTCGTATTGGGCTGTGGAGAGATGGGCGGGTAGGTATGTGCCCCAGGATGGTGTAGCAACAAAGAGGGGGATGTTTGGAGCTTGTTTGACGGATTTATGGAGGGTACAGTAGCCTGTACGGTATCGTGTATGGTGCAGAAGCAGGCGGGCTGGGCAGGCAATTGCTGGTTTGGGGACCCCTGCTTGGGTGGAGAGGTAGTGTTTCAGGCCTGGATTGCATGCATGTATTTGGTATGTTGACAGCTTCTCTCATTGGGATTATATCTGGCATATAAGATTGGGTTGTATTTGGTTTAGATGCCTTTGGCAATGCAAATCTGGGGGTACAGCTGGTTTCAGGTGGGCCCCAGGGTGCATGTATGGGTCCCCCTGGACCCTAGAAGCATATAGGTGCTTTCAGGATGTTGATTGGGCCAGGTGTTCATTTACTACAGCCCGATTCCTGCCACTTTGCTCGAGAAGCGGATGGATAAAATTTGGAAATTAAATACTTTTGTATACCCACAATGTAGAGGAAATTCACCCGGTTCCAACGGTACCCTGGGCGCGGCGAACGGACCATCCTACGACGTGCTACGGCCTATTCTTTCTTTGATTGGCACGATCAAAAGGACGAATGGCAGATTAGATAAGCTGATGCATGCCCACTTTGTAGAGCTCATTTTTCTGATTCTGATAGTATAGCCCAAAACTGATCCCATCAAGTGCTACAGCGTTTTATTTTGGCATCACATCAAAATTGATTGATTATATAATGCGTGATGCGCCCACCGTATAGCGCCGATTTTTCTGAGCAGAACGGTACCCCGGGCGTGTCTGGACGTCCACTCTACGAATATCTGCGCTTGGAATGCACCAAGGTGTTCTAGAGTTCAGAAGGCTTTTGAAGTTCAAAAGGGGATTCGGACTTGTTGACTTGCGAAGAAGTTTGAAAAAAATGAGCTTGAACAAGAGTTGAACTGACAACCACGCGTAGTTGAGGCGAGGCAGGCACC
The DNA here is from genome assembly GCA_014461125.1 of Mycena kentingensis (nom. inval.). Lineage (NCBI taxonomy): Eukaryota > Fungi > Basidiomycota > Agaricomycetes > Agaricales > Mycenaceae > Mycena > Mycena kentingensis (nom. inval.). Next base: position 301,995 of record JACAZG010000019.1, on the reverse strand, counting down.
TTACCAACTACACCAAGTGTCGTTTCTAAAAGATGTCTGTAGTTTGTATACGCCAGCTCACCAGCCGTATTTACAAACAAAAAAAAAAAGAAAGAAAAAGACTTGGACGCGGAAGAGGGTTCGTACTTCGTCGTCGGAGTTTGATTCCCATCACGGCTTGATTGCCGGCTCACCAACCACGCAGATAAAACCAGCCTGGTTAAAACCAGGGTAAAGTACAGATGTAAATAATTAACATTCAACCACCTGGTTATAACCACTCTACCCAATAGCACCAGCCATGGATTTAACCACCCCACCGCCCGACGAACCAGCCCTGGTTCGAACCAGGCGCGGTCACGTGTGAAGCCCCTGGTTACAACCAGGGCTGGTTTTCGCGCGTCAAACGCGTCGCCCCGGTTGAAACCACCACCCTGGATGCAACCAGGGCCGATGCCCGCCCTGGTTGGAACCAGGTTCGGCGCCCAAACACCCAGCCTGGTCCCAACCACCCTCGGGCTCCGCGCGTTTGCAGCCCCGGGTGGTTGGAACCACCCCAGGTATATCGGGGTGGATGGAACCACCCCAGGTATATCGGGGTGGATGTATCCATTCACCTGGATACATCCACCCTCTCTTTTGTATACAAAACACCGCCCTGGTCCCAACCAGGTGCCTTTAAATCCGAATTTAAAAGCACCTGGTGGAGACCAGGGCCCTGGTTATAACCACGCACTCGCGCCGCGCTGGCAAACAGAGACGACAGAATTACAAGTCCATGGATCAGACTAACTAATTACACTTGTAAACAAAGCCATCGTGTACTCGTCGCCAAGGATACGAGCGCCGGTGACGGCGAACTTGTTCGAACGCAGCCCGCTCGACTCCAACACGTACCGGGCGCGCATGCCCTTGGAAGTCCATATGCCGTCGGGGATCTCGGTGGCCTTCGGCGGGGCGTCGGGGTTGATATCGCGTCGATGGGGCCCGTGCCAGAACTCCTCCTTGCGGGCGCGCTTAGCCTCGGGCGCTATATCGTCGTCGTCGGCGCGCCGCTTGGCGACGCGTTTGGCAGCCGGCGCGTGAACCTCATCGTCGTCGTCGGTCTCGTCGGTCTCGTTCAAAGTCGGAGCGGGTTTGGGTTTCGGCGCGGCGGGCTTAGGCTTTGGCACGGCGGATTTGGCGGGTTTGGGTTTGGGCGCGGGGGGTGGGTTGGACGCGGCCTTTGCGGCCGCCTTCCTCGCTTCCTTCGACTCCTTCTCCAACGCCTTCCCCAGCCTCTTCGCGTCGTTCGCCTTTTTCCGCTTGACCTTCTCCGCGGCGGCGCTTTCTTCCTTCTGAACGTCGGCGAGTTGTTCCTGGGCGTCCGAGACGCGTAGGAGCACGTTACCGTTCGCCGAGATGACGAGCGGCTGGTCAAGCGCGTTGTTTAAGTCGACATCCGCTGATGCAACGTAAGTAAGAGCTACATTCGGAGGGCGCCCGACGTACGTTCGTCCCAACGCTCGATAAACGGCGCCTGCGCAGCGTCGCCGCCGAGAGGCTCCGGCACGTCCAGGCCCTGGTATTCGGCAAGCTCGATCGACAGCGCATGGGTGACATTGCGCAGCGCCTTCGTCTCGCCAGGCCCCAGCTTGTTGTTCAGCAGATTAATGTTGAACTTGTCTCCGGGAACGGTGACGTCCCGAGTCCAAGCCTTGGGCCAGTTGCGCCAGAGAAAGCGATGGCGGATGGCGATCTTGCCCCAGGTCTTCCAGTGCATCTGGGAGTACATTTTGACCGCCTCCTCGGCGGTCAGATCTTCGTGCTCCATCAACGCGATTACTAGGTCGATGTATGAGCGAGGATATAAGAAAGGGCAAGAGGGACGTACGGAAGACGTTGTGGATGTAGTTTCCGAAGGTCGAACGAACACTGTCGCGGTTATGCGCGCTGACACGCAGCGGAACTGGGCAAGGGCGTCGAGCCTTGCCTGCTTCCTCCGCACGTATATCGTCGCGGGTACGGCTGGTTGGAGTTAGTAACGTACAATGTATCCAGCAACGAACGTACCGCATAACCTCCAAGAACTTGTCCTGGATCGAGATCATGTCGCCGTTGTAGCGCGACTCCATCTGCTTGAACAGGTCGGACCCGCCCCAGAGGATCGCGTTGTTGCTCTGTTGGGTGGGGTCGATGGCGACGCCCATAACCTCGAGGTCGTGAAGGCGCGCGATGTGATGGGTCTGTAGAATACACATTAGATGGCAATGATAAAACAAGAACAAACATACCTGGGAGAGCAAAGGACGGACGTGCCTGCGGAGAACCTTGCGGCTGTCGCCCTTCTTGGCGTAGTCGGTACTGGTGACGGTAACATCAAGAAAGTCCTCGATGTAAGGTTGAAGGGCGGCAGCCCGCGCCTCCGGGTCGCCCTCAGTCTTCGCCTTGATGGCCTTGTACTCGGCACGGACTTTCTTCATCCATTGTTTGGTATCCACTGGAAGCCATGGCGTCAGAGGTTGAAGTAAGAGAAACGCGCAAAGAACTTACGTCCATCGTCAGGGTCTTGGTCGCGTTTGGCGCGCGCTACGCACTGGAACGCGTCCCAGGAGTTAACATTACGCGTCATTTTTGCGTGAAAGCCGGTGGCAACGAGGGCAGTGTCGAGGTGAATGTTATACTCCCCGCAGATTGCCTTGAGCTCGTCGTAGCAGCGGAAAATAGACTCGTTAAGCCGTTTCTTGGCCTCGCCAGAAACAGGGCCGCGCTTTCGCGCCACCTTCGTCGCGCTCGTCACCAAACTCGTACTCCTGCTCGTCGCCGTTGAGCTCGTCGGGCGTAGGGGGCCGACTTGGGTTCGTGAGCTGCTCCTTCTCCTTCCCCTTCCCCTTCGCCTTCGCCTGCTCTTGCTCCTGCTCCTGCTCCTTCTCCTGCTCGTCGCCGTTGAGCGGGTCGGGCGCAGGGGTAGTCTCCAGCCGAGTGGGCTTCGTGAGGCGAGGTCGTTTGACGGCCCCGGGCTGCGCGTCCTCGTTGTCGTCCGAAGCAACGGGTTGTTGGAAGACGAGCTTGAAGTTGAGTTTCGGGGATGCGAAACGGCGGCGGACCACCGGCGGGGGTGCGGGCGGGGGAGGAGAGAAGAGCGGGGAGCGGGGAGCAGGGCGAGAAGGACGGGGAAGGAGGGGAGGGGATCGGAAGTCGCCATCGTCATTGACATCGTTGTCGGAGGATACAAGAGCGGTTTTGGAAGAACGACGCTTGCCTTGGGGCCGCCGCTCGCGACGCATATCGCGGAGCCATTCTTCGCGATCGTGGCTTTTGAGATCCTCATCGCCGATGGCACGCTTCACGCGGCGCCCCCTGTTGTACTCGATATCCTCCGCGCCGTTGCGGAGGTAGGTTTCCGACCAGTCAGAGCCGGACGGCTCCGATTCGATCTTGTCCTGCTCGTCGTCGGGTAGGATGGCCGCGTCCTCCTTGGCTCCTCCTTCCGGACGGGAAGCAGAAGATTTGGAAGGAGCGGTGGCGGGCGACTTGCGACGCAGCTCGGGGATCGGGGAACCGAGTGTGCGGGAGGAGGGTGTCGTCGCGCGAGACGGGGAACGAATGGGCGCGTCGGGCACGGGCGTGTCTGGAAGCGGTGTCAGAGAAGGGGAGCGGACGGGCGCGTGCGCGTCTGCAGCCGGTGTCGCTGCGCGAGAAGGGGAGCGAGAGGGCGCGTCGGGGATGGGCGCGTCTGGAGCTGGTGTCGCTGCGCGAGAAGAGGAGTGAGCAGGCGCGTCGGGAATGTCCTCGGCGGGAGTAGGATCGTCGGGAGTAGGCGCTTCTGGGGCCGGATTAACCAGCTTGGGCTGTTTAACAGTCTTGGGCTGTTCTGTGCGTTAGATAGACAAATAGATTGTACGATAACGAACCTTTGGCTTGACTGACTGAGCTTTCCGCTTGTGGGGAAGAGGAGGACGCTCAACTCTGGGCTCTTTACGTTCGCGAAGAACCCGTTTGTTGTCGTTGGTGGCGGACATGGTAGTGGGCAAGTGAGAGGCGAGACGTTGAGTCTGGTCGATGTATTATGGGGTCGTTTAGAGGTCGAAGATGGAGTTACATTGTCCTGTGGACGGGGTACATGCGTGTCTACGACTACGCAAGCGCATTGTCCTCACAATGTGACGAAACGACCGGCAAAACAGACATCCCAACGCAGCTGGGCGGTGAGGGAGGAGGAGGAGCAAGGTGGAGACGGCGAGGCAGGTGTTGTCTTCGTGGGCGGGCGCGGCGTCGTCGGGAGTGTTTTGGTCAAACTCTGCTGGCGGTGATTAGTATTGGTGACAGTGAACCAAGGAGGAAAGTGCGCACTGGATGTACCCATCCTGCCGTAGCACTGTCGGTCAACGGCGTCGAGGCAGCCGCTGGTGGTGGTTTTATTGCACCCGGTTTCTGGGTCATTGGACGTGGAGCCCAGGCGGCTCCGAAATCCTCGGCCGAAGATTTCGGAGCCGCCTGGGCTCCACGTCCAATGACCACAGACACGGGTGCAATTGCCAACTCATCTTGACCAAGTCCGCCATCCCGCCCAGGATGGAGGTACGTCCGCCGCCGCCACGCCCCCCGTTTCGCGACTAACGCTCTCGCCTCCACAGACGCTCTCTTCACCGCCGAACTCGGACGATTTGGCCTCGTCCGTGGCCCTCAGCGTACGTGTTTACCATTACCGCTCCGATTGCACTAATGCCCCTTCCAGCCCGCCAACCACGAAGGAAATGCTATCCAACGTTTGCATACAAGCCGTAGACTACGTTCCGCATCCCTAGAGCCCAATATATTGTCCTTCCCGCCCCAATCTGAATCTGACGCTGAGGGTAGCGCAATTCGCGCGCAAAAGAAACCTCGGCGTACGCGCTACAGCGTCGCACAGTTTCTGGACCTGGAAGCTGATGAGTCTGGGCCCGACGACGACGACGAGGACCCCACTAACCAGGAGGATATCGACTTTATCGACGATGCGGAACCCAACCACGCATATTCACGATTCGAGCACTCACAGCCAGACGGCGACGATGACGAGGGTCAAGGGCCCGAGGACCTTGAGGCTATAGCGGCTGGGATTACAGAGCGATCCCGCGCTCGGGATAGACGCGAACGCAATCTCCAAGATCGCGTCGACGCGTGCATGTGGGCCGCCCCGACTGTACGCGAATACTCCCTGGCGGAGAAGTTTGACCAGGCGTCCACTCCCCGCCCCCCTCTCTTCCCCACTTCGAACGCGCCACGGGTCTACATCCTCCCGACGCCAACTCATGCAGAAAACGCCCTGGTCGCCTTCCTCGTCGACAACTGCTCCAGGCACATCTTAAGCACCGGCGCACCGAGCTTCGGCTGCAGCTTCGTGTTCGTCGAGGTAGCCGATGGGGTCAAAATCGTGCACGTATTATCTGCTCTTCGCCAATCGTCGTGGACGCGTCGTATCCACCCGCTCAAGCACATCCCTCTCGAACACCACCAGTACTACCAGCTCTTCGTCTCTCCCGGCAACCCCACATTCCGCAACCCTTTCCAAACGCGTAATGGATTCACTCGGGTACCGGGGAACAGTCTGTACGGGCGGCGATCTCGCGTTTGTCGAGGCGGAGGTGCCCGAAAGGCTACAACAACTGCGCTTTTATGTCTGCCCCCGCTTAGACATTCAAAACAGCGGAGTAGAACGTCCTCGAGCCGCGCTTTGTACGCGCGAGACTATCTTGCTCCACCCGGGTTTCTTCGACGCGAAGGACGCCCGTCGTATCCTGTTCCCTAAACCCACACGCGAACGCCAACTCGAATCGGCTACTGCATCGGGCCCACTCCTTGAGGTCGTAGCGGACGCGTCTGGTCTCTTCCTACCCGGTGCATACATCCTCCACCCTTATCCTCCCCCGGCCGACCTCAACGCCTTCCGAACGGTCTCCCATCCAGCGATGAATGTACCCTTCGTCGGCCATACATGCCCTCTTCAACCTGGCGATCGAGTGGTGCTCCCGGAATACTTACGTCCAAAGGACTCGCTACAGGCTGTTGGCTGGCGGCGAGCGGGGATGGTCGTGGTCATTGCCGACAGGACGATTCCCGACGCGCATGGGAGCGCGAGTGTGCGTATTTGCTTCGCGGTTGTACTGGGTGAAGCAGACGCCGAACATGTGTTTGGCAAGGAAGACCAGTTCGTGGTACTCGATAACGCTCTCATCGAGTCGCGCGGTTTTGTAGTGCCGGTAGCGCACCTACGTCTCCACATACTCGGCTTTCCCCGCCAAATCTGCGTCCAGGACCGCGTTTGTGTCGTCGCCGGAGGGATGACCGGGGTCGAAGGCAGAGTCGAAAAGGTCGATGTCGCCTCCGTCAACCTGGGCGTCGAGGGAGAAACGATATCCGTACCGCTCCGGCTTGTAACGCCGTCGTTCAAGGTCGGGGACGTCGTTCGCGTTCTGCGCGGCGAACATGCAGGCAAGATTGGCTTCGTCCTCAAACTTCAGTTGGGAGGATTGATAAAGTTCTGGCCGGTACGTGTATATGCAAAACAACGACACAGACTAACTACTCTCTCTCTAGGCCGAGGTCAAGAACGAGTATATACATTTACGCAGCGACGGCACGACATCCACGAACAACCTCAATCGCGTTCTGCGCATCCCTTCCTCCGACCTCTGTTTCGAAAATCTCGATTTCCGAGAGCATGATACAGCCGACCACGCGCACGAAAGCGAACAGCGCGCTATCCGCAAGAAAAACGCGTCGCGAGATGGAGGACGACTTGGGCTGGCTGAAGGATATGAACGTGCGGGTCGTCGGTGCCCATAAGTTGAAGCCGGCGATGGGTATTGTCGAGAGCTGGCGGTGGAGAACGGTCGACGAAGCCGAATACGAGCCCGGTACCCGGCCTTTGGACAACCTAATCGTGCTCATCGGCTTGGAGGCGAAGAACGGCTTGCACGAAGTGCCGTACAACAATCTGCGTGAGCGGAGGTGCGCATTCAAACTCGATACATGCATTCAATACTAACAACTACGTAGCACGTTCTTGTCGCTGGCCACCGCCGTGACCTGGGTTCGTTGGGCCAAACGCTTCCGCGTCTACGACGCGCCGCGCGTTCAGGACATCCACGACGCGGCCACAGCTTGTACAGATCCCGCGTACGAGCGCTACGGAGCTCCGCCTCGCGCCGGCACGCTCGATGGTACTTGGCTGCTCCATCCAGGGCTCATCGCCTACGATAAGCGCATCGACGTCTTCGTCACAGATGCGCAGGGCGTGGCGTACGCCCTCAGGACGATTACCCAGCTCAACCAAAACAAAGGGTCAACGACCGTACGATGAGCTTCGTTAACCTGGCTGGCTACGTCAACCCCCAGCCGCAACCCAAGTTCAAAGAGCCGTACCACGACGCCAAGAATGTCCCGAAGCAAGGGCACATTCCTGCGGCGTTGCTCCGCCCTCATCCCTTCAACCCGTACGCCACGCAACGTGTCGTTGTTATTGGCCCCGACGTTCACGAGTTCACGAGCCGTATCGGCGAATATGCGCTGCTCATTCCAAACGCGACGGAGTATCCCGAAAAGGTCGTATTGGTACGCTTCCTGGACGGGACGACAGCCAAGTACCACGTCGAGGCGCTGTGTCGCGCGAAGAACGAGACCATAAACGCAAAGTGCCGGGCGACAGTATTCAATTCCAAGTAAATGAAACGTGTATTCTCAACGAACAATATATGTACTACGTTTTAGAACGGCTCGACGCTGTTTAAGTCATTGCTGACGGTGTTGTCACGCTCGTCGCAGAGAGCAAAGTATTTAAGAAGCGCAGTGCCATGGGCAGGCGAGCGCGGGGCGGTGACCGCCAACGAATTGCACTCGTTACGGGCACGGTCGACTGCGCGTTGGAAGGGGGCGAGGTTGAGCGGCTTTTCCTTGCGGTACAAGACGCGCAAATCGTGGAAAACGTCGAGGTAGTGGCGTCGAGGCGCAACTGGCGAGTTATTATTAGTCGGGATGCAGAAAACGGGAAAATCTACTCACTGAGATATTTGCCGCCCAAGCCCTCGGCGCGAATGAACTTGAAGAACATGAAGTGGGACCTGACTGCCCAAACAAATGAACAAGAGACAATGGTGAGTGGAATAGGCTCACCGTAAGCCGTGACCCGGGGTCCATAGGCGAAGGCGCAATAAGTCAAAGCTCGCGCATAGAGCTCGACGTCCAAGTCGAGATTGACATAGCACCGAGCGCCTGCGGCGTCGTTGCGGAGCATGGTCTCGATAAACTCATGCTCGACAAGGAATCGCATGGTGAAGACCCCGACGTCGTTGCGTGGGGACGCGGGCTTTGGTACGCGGGGCGAGCGTCGGGGCGTGCTGTACGGACTGACGCGCGGGGAAGAGTGAGAGGTGCGGTAGACAGACATCGGAGTAGGTGAGGTCGTTCAGGACTGCTCGTACGTATAAGCCCAGCTTTTATATCTTGTGCGGTTTACAAGTACATTGTCTTTGGCGTTCAAGCGCTCAGGCGAACTCTTATTGTGGCGTTTCCCAAATTCGGTAGAAGTTGAACCTGTCGATCGGATTTGGAAATTTCATTGTTCTTCGAGCTTCGACCAGGAAACTTGGTATTGATCCCTAATCCAGCTCCTACTTCAACCAACTCCCATTCTCCTCGATGTGCCCGCTAGCCTCCCCATCAAAACTGGCAGCCTATCGCGCCGGCGTGCTGCCTCAACCCAGCATCGAGCACCTCAAGTCGCCGTCCAAGCAAATTCCCAAAAGATCTGGGACGCTATCCGTTAGCCAGGGTAATCACGTCGCGGTTTTGAACCCCCAGCGGCCCCGAAAACCGAGACAGACAAAGCCCCAGGGCGCGGACTCTCCGCAGAGCGCCCCCCAACCCGATTTCCCCCAACCCGACTTCCACGTTGATTTGGGTCAAGCCAGCGGCGGAGGCGTTCGAAAACGAGTCAAACAGTACGAGAAGTGGCAGTCGATGCTGCCACTGCTCGTCGACGCGTATCTCGCGTTGCTGAGAGAGACAATGTCGCTGCACGACTTGGCGGGATTGAATCTCGGGTCGGGGCCGGCATGCCCGTGCCACAAACGTGTGCTGAACTTGACGGTGATTCGTTTTACAGGCGCGTTTCATTCTTTCTACTTCGGTTGTCGAGCTAACGATGCATTAGCCATGGAAGAAGTTGGTGTAAATGTCTGTGGATGTGCGGGCGTCTCAGCGCCGGAACAACTTATTTGTGCGGGTCTGTTCCCTTGCAGTCCGACGAATCCAACGCTCGCCGTGGACATCAACGTCCTCAGTTTGTTTCAAGAGTTCTTCCTGCATATCGCGCCGAACAACACAGCCCTATGCAAAACGCTCGAGAACTTCCTCGCGTTCCGGGGCTACAAGCTAGAACTCGGGGTACGCTCGCTAATCCCACGTTTTGTCTTCGAAATTAACCATACAACTAGCAACGCCTTCGCATTAGATTTGGCAACGCTTATACGTGGTTTATGTCTCTCGTTTACGCCGCCCGCAAATGCGTCGACGACGCCATTGTCCCTCCCGAACCCGAACCCGAACCGGTCCCTTCTTCCCCTCCCCCCTCCGCCTCCGCCCCGGCCGAACAAGCTAATCGTTCGGGTCCAAAGACCGGCAGCAAGCGGGCTCGCTGCGACGACGTCGAGGATGAGGATGACGCGCCGTCGCTGCGACCCAAGAATCCATTTCTGAAGCCCCCGCCGCGGACAGAGCCCTCGGCGTATCTGCGCCGGCGCTGCCCCGCCTGTTTCGAGGGCCTCAAGCGCGACCCTACGCAAACGTTCGACGTCTCAGTTTGCATCGACACTTGCTTTACCCAAAAGATACGCGCGCTTTTTGGATGCAACTGCGATCCTGCGCGCATACACGCGTACTCGGTGTTCCTTGCGCGCGAGCTTGCGGAGGTCTACGAAGAGTACGTGGAGGGGACGCGTTCCGCTGGGAAGCAGTCGAAGAAGGCGCGGGTCGGCCCCGAGGTGGAGGACGATAGCTACCTCGGAAAAATGCGCGTCCCCGAGTCGACGCTCAACGGGTATAGCGAGTCGTTCCGCGCCGCCGACGAGAAGCGCGGGAAGGCGACCTCCACGTTCTTTGCCCATACGGGTCTTATGTGCATGGTCTGCCGGCACGATCAGGTCCTGTTTATGGTCAGCATGACTAGCGTCGGGGAGAAGCAGCACTACGCGCTGCTTCTATTCGAGAAACTCTTCCAGCATCTTCCAGAGGGTATCATTGTGGGTGGCATGTACGATATCGCGTGCCAGTTGGCGCGTTCTTGCGAGCTGTGGGGATTTCTGGGGAGTTACCAGGAAAGGCTCGTTTGGGCCGTCTCCGTGTTCCACGCGTTCGCGCATCGCTGGGGATGCCAACTCATCTTCCATCCCCAGAAGTGCATTGGTTTCGGGGATACGAACGGGGAGGGGTCGGAGCGTAATTGGAACGAGCTCTCTCATCTTGTTGGTCACTTTCGGACATGCGGGGTAAGTTGGAATTTCAAGCTGGCGAGGATTACAACTAACAAGTGTATAGTATCATCAGCAAAACTTCGTGCTCGATAGTCAGGTCGACCACGGGCAGCAAGAAAAGCTCAAGACGATGGCGCATTGGGTCAAGGACCGGACGCGCATTACGGAAGGGCGTCTCGAGTCGGCGCAGGAGATCTTGTCGGCCTCGAAAGTACTCCGAAGCCCAGCTGGAGCAATACTGGCATGAGCAGGTCGCATACCAGACTTGCCTGCAGCCTCCGCGTTTGTTGTTTATCCCGTCGAGGTTCTCCATTCAACTAACTTAATTCCAGGCCGTTCAAAAAACCAGGCCGCTCATGCGATTAAGGACATCATACTCATCGAACGCACAATCGAGCTCCTCGAACAACGCGCGGACGCGTTAACGAAGTCGTTGGGCAAGACCAAAGGTGGTGACGCGCTGCGCGCGGTTCAAGAGAAGTTGGCGGATGCGCAGGCGGAGATAGAGAAGGAGACATCGAAGCGGACTCGGCTAATGAAGAGGCTGGGGGCAGACGAGCTTGCGCAGCTCCAGGATATGCAGCTTCGCGCCTATCATAGCGCAAAGCTGGCCGCTCGCACTATACGCGAGCAGTTGCTGGCGAAGCTGACGCAGCGAAAGTTGGAGATGGACCCCGTCGAACGCGCTGTTTGCCGAACGACGAGCGGTGAGTTGTGTTTCTTCCGCCACGGTCGCGCGTTGATTCTTTTTTTAGAGAGGAAAAAAAAAATGAACACGTGACCGCAGCGATTCGAAAGCGCGAGCCGACGATCAAGAAGCTTGTAAAGCAGTTCAACGCTCAGGTTGGGATTTTGGAGAAGCTTATCCAGAGGCGCAAGGCGCCACGGAATGCGGTCGCCCCCACTCGTTTGCAGGAGGACAAAATATTTGATCTCGAGATTGACGACGACGCCATTCGCTGGGGCATTGGTCTCGAGGACGACGACGATGCAACGCGCATGCCCAAAGCAATAATCGACGCGGATATTCGGCGCGATGTCAACGCGCTCCTGCAGAAGCAGCGATGCCTCGAGGAGCGCCATCGCCTGCGTCGCGAGCACGGGCATCTACGCATTTGGTTTGCACGACAATGGCAGGCCATTAACGACGCCATTCAAGATTGTGATGATGGTGCATTTGCCGTTAACCTGTGTCCATTCACTAACAGTCCGCGTACAGCCAACCTTTTGTACCAGCTAATGCTGCGCCGCGAGGACCATCTGCAGCTTATGCTGGTCTGGCGGCGTCCGCTGATGTCGTTGGACATTCCGGAAGACGTTCCTGCCTGGGGACCGACCGACGCAGAACATCTCCGCGCAATCGTGGACCGGTCCAGTGTTGGCTGGAAGGATCGCGCGGCGTCGGATATCTCCAGCGTCGACGGCGAGGATCGAGTTGAAGAGGAGGCGGAGGAAGAAGACCCGGCGCTCATCGGCGTCCTGAATACGATAGACCGAGAGCCAGAGGATGCCGACGATGATGTTTTTAATTAGTTTACATGTTCATGTGTTGTATGAGTATCTGATGAGTACTTATGTGTATTTTTCTGAGCACGGCGCGGGTGTGTGGTTATAACCAGGGCCCTGGTCTCCACCAGGTGCTTTTAAAAACGCCATCTCGGCGAACGGTAACGTGCTCCTACGCGTCTCGGACGCCCAGGAACAACTCGCCGACGTTCAGAAGGAAGAAAGCGCCGCCGCGGAGAAGGTCAAGCGGAAAAAGGCGAACGACGCGAAGAGGCTGGGGAAGGCGTTGGAGAAGGAGTCGAAGGAAGCGAGGAAGGCGGCCGCAAAGGCCGCGTCCAACCCACCCCCCGCGCCCAAACCCAAACCCGCCAAATCCGCCGCGCCAAAGCCTAAGCCCGCCGCGCCGAAACCCAAACACGCTCCGACTTTGAACGAGACCGACGAGACCGACGACGACGATGAGGTTCACGCGCCGGCTGCCAAACGCGTCGCCAAGCGGCGCGCCGACGACGACGATATAGCGCCCGAGGCTAAGCGCGCCCGCAAGGAGGAGTTCTGGCACGGGCCCCATCGACGCGATATCAACCCCGACGCCCCGCCGAAGGCCACCGAGATCCCCGACGGCATATGGACTTCCAAGGGCATGCGCGCCCGGTACGTGTTGGAGTCGAGCGGGCTGCGTTCGAACAAGTTCGCCGTCACCGGCGCTCGTATCCTTGGCGACGAGTACACGATGGCTTTGTTTACAAGTGTAATTAGTTAGTCTGATCCATGGACTTGTAATTCTGTCGTCTCTGTTTGCCAGCGCGGCGCGAGTGCGTGGTTATAACCAGGGCCCTGGTCTCCACCAGGTGCTTTTAAATTCGGATTTAAAGGCACCTGGTTGGGACCAGGGCGGTGTTTTGTATACAAAAGAGAGGGTGGATGTATCCAGGTGAATGGATACATCCACCCCGATATACCTGGGGTGGTTCCAACCACCCCGATATACCTGGGGTGGTTCCAACCACCCCGGGCTGCAAACGCGCGAGCCCGAGGGTGGTTGGGACCAGGCTGGGTGTTTGGGCGCTGAACCTGGTTCCAACCAGGGCGGGCATCGGCCCTGGTTGCATCCAGGGTGGTGGTTTCAACCGGGGCGACGCGTTTGACGCGCGAAAACCAGCCCTGGTTGTAACCAGGGGCTTCACACGTGACCGCGCCTGGTTCGAACCAGGGCTGGTTCGTCGGGCGGTGGGGTGGTTAAATCCATGGCTGGTGCTATTGGGTAGAGTGGTTATAACCAGGTGGTTGAATGTTAATTATTTACATCTGTACTTTACCCTGGTTTTAACCAGGCTGGTTTTATCTGCGTGGTTGGTGAGCCGGCAATCAAGCCGTGATGGGAATCAAACTCCGACGACGAAGTACGAACCCTCTTCCGCGTCCAAGTCTTTTTCTTTCTTTTTTTTTTTGTTTGTAAATACGGCTGGTGAGCTGGCGTATACAAACTACAGACATCTTTTAGAAACGACACTTGGTGTAGTTGGTAAGGTGCCTGCCTCGCCTCAACTACGCGTGGTTGTCAGTTCAACTCTTGTTCAAGCTCATTTTTTTCAAACTTCTTCGCAAGTCAACAAGTCCGAATCCCCTTTTGAACTTCAAAAGCCTTCTGAACTCTAGAACACCTTGGTGCATTCCAAGCGCAGATATTCGTAGAGTGGACGTCCAGACACGCCCGGGGTACCGTTCTGCTCAGAAAAATCGGCGCTATACGGTGGGCGCATCACGCATTATATAATCAATCAATTTTGATGTGATGCCAAAATAAAACGCTGTAGCACTTGATGGGATCAGTTTTGGGCTATACTATCAGAATCAGAAAAATGAGCTCTACAAAGTGGGCATGCATCAGCTTATCTAATCTGCCATTCGTCCTTTTGATCGTGCCAATCAAAGAAAGAATAGGCCGTAGCACGTCGTAGGATGGTCCGTTCGCCGCGCCCAGGGTACCGTTGGAACCGGGTGAATTTCCTCTACATTGTGGGTATACAAAAGTATTTAATTTCCAAATTTTATCCATCCGCTTCTCGAGCAAAGTGGCAGGAATCGGGCTGTAGTAAATGAACACCTGGCCCAATCAACATCCTGAAAGCACCTATATGCTTCTAGGGTCCAGGGGGACCCATACATGCACCCTGGGGCCCACCTGAAACCAGCTGTACCCCCAGATTTGCATTGCCAAAGGCATCTAAACCAAATACAACCCAATCTTATATGCCAGATATAATCCCAATGAGAGAAGCTGTCAACATACCAAATACATGCATGCAATCCAGGCCTGAAACACTACCTCTCCACCCAAGCAGGGGTCCCCAAACCAGCAATTGCCTGCCCAGCCCGCCTGCTTCTGCACCATACACGATACCGTACAGGCTACTGTACCCTCCATAAATCCGTCAAACAAGCTCCAAACATCCCCCTCTTTGTTGCTACACCATCCTGGGGCACATACCTACCCGCCCATCTCTCCACAGCCCAATACGACCCCCATCCCCCACCTCAGCAGCCCGTTTTCCAACCCAAAAACCCCAGAATGCCTATCTTACATAGCCCGTAGCACCCTCAGTTTTGCTTCAAACAACCTCCCTTTCAGTCATTGAAAACTACACACTTATGCCTACAAAACAAGCCTCCACTGAGGACGGGAGACCCACTCCCGACCCCGCCAGCTCACTCGAATTGCCCCCTCCCAATTTCAAAAAATGGCCTGGTTCTTTCCAGCCACCCTGGGGCCATCCAGGGTGTCACACACACAAGGACCCTGGTTGCGACCAGGGTCCTGGATACAACCAACGGGATGGTCCTCAACCACTTTTACCCCCCCTTATAGGCCTGGTATTTTTCTCATTCTTATAAGCCTAGTAGGTCTAGGTCAGAGGTAGGCTGAGGTGCCTCCACCACACTCGTTCGGCGCCCCCTAAATGTTCGAAATCTGACATTAACCATGAAGCACCAATGCCAGTCTCAGTAGTCGACGGAGGAGCTGGAAGGGTAACGTTCGTAACTGTCGACGCAAGCAACACCCTCGCCGAAGCAAAGGACATAATTATGAGGGCTATGAATCTTAAGCACCTCCCCCACATCTTCGTTGATTCGTTCGAGGTGTTCGGCGATTCCAAGAAACTGCGGGATTTTGGAGTCGGCGAGAATGGCCAGGTGTCTTTCTGGAACTAGCATGTCAATTTGAGGTGGAACAGGCTAGAGACGTGTTACAGTAGACACAAACGTTCACACGTTATACCATCAACACCGGTATTGGTTCCGATCCAACATTCACAAACAGTGTAGTTTGTGCTAATGGCTGCCGTGTTTGAGTCCCCATATGCGGGCAAGATTTGTAAGCACTCAGGCTCCCTGGTTCAATCCACGACAGGGGCAAACATTTTTGTTGGTAACTCATTTCTCGAATCACATCTGGTATGTTTTCCCTGTTGTATATATGGCAAGCGGGTGACTCAAGTAAGACACCAGCATCACCGAGATGCCCGGACTCAACTCCATCGGGGCATCATCAGCATCCGGACTTGGAGCCCGGCAACTTGATCTGGGGACCGGCTTTCTTAAAGCAAATAGTATATCGGCCCCATGTACTTGGGTAGCAGAAGTGAGACACAAGTACTGAACACCCCCAAGTGAAGACACCAAAGCTACTAATTAAATAAATACCTTCTTCATTCCCCTTAAGTTTTGTGCCAAATATTATTTATCTACAATAATTAGCTGCACATTTATATGTTGGGGTCAGATAAAAAAGTGATAGGTCAAAATCAGCAAGCAGCTGTGGCCTCGGGTGCTCGGCCATTGCACTGTTTGTGCAATGCCGCGAAGCCGGCCCTACCTCAATCATATTCCAAGGGATAACCGCATAGTGGTTGCAAAGTGAGATGCCGCACAAGAAAAGGAACTGCATCTGATTGGGGAATGCGGTACATAATGCCCCACAGCCATAAAAATGAGCTGGTAATCAAATGATCTGGTCTATTGTGTGTATGTATATTTGGGGGCTCCGCCCCGGCTTTTAATTTGTCCGCAGAAATTGAGAAGCCTTTGGGTTGCTGCAAACTCAACGCCATTCAGAAAAAATTATAAGTTAGAGTTGTGTCTTCCAGGACTTGACTACTTCCCAACGTGCGCACGCGGATCCTACCTTGCGGAGCGATAGGTTGAAAGGTAACGAAAGTCAGATGAACAGCAGCAGCTGGTTATGAGCAGTTGATTCATGGTACATACTCGAGTAGGTACAGAACAGTGGGGTTAGCAATTGTAGCAGAAGCCGAGAGATCTTGAGGTGGCTCGGGTCAAAGGGAGGAGGTTGCGCTGAGCCACTGTGGTCGGAGAAGTGCATGACTTTCATACACCCCCGGTGTGTGAACATCTTATTCATGCACAAAGGCAATGAAGCAAGATTTTCATGGCCCTCTACCTACTAGCCCAAATTGTATATTTCTACTGCCCCGTCGAACAGAATGAAATTCATGACAAGAGTCAATAATTTTCATGGCTCAAAGTTTGACTACAGCAAGGGCAGCAATAACTAGACTAGAGACCCATTATTACTACATATAGACACATTGAACATAGGAATGTGACTCTCCCCTGACAAATATACAGCGGACTTCCGAACATTTAGTTGGGTGGCTGGATATGGTGATCGCGTCTGCTCACATCGCGTGTCTTCTTGGTCTAGTGGTTTTCTGTTCCGTTTCTCGTATCGCAGAGGCCCCCCGTTCGACTCAGGCAGCTGCCCAAATTTGTTCAGAGTGTGAAAATACCAGATTAAGTGCTTTACTCAATATGTGACAGCAAGTAACAAAGGTAGTGAAAATGGTAAATACCACCATGGAAGAGCATGAAATTCACAACCTTCCAGATGTTTCTTTTGGATATTATATTACCCAAAATCAACGCAAAATTGCATACTTTTCACTGCCAAAGTGCATGAAAAAAGGTTGTGAAAGGTTGCATAAGGTATATGAAACTGGGGGTGTGAAATTCATGTACAAGATAGTGAAATACATGCTATTTTACAGTGAAATACATGCTGAATGTGCATGAAAGAAAAGTATGAAAGTCATACACTTTCCCGACCACAGTGAGCTCGCGCGTTGTGCGACGGGCCAACAGACTGGTAACAGTGAAGCTGTTTCTACTGCGGACAAAACAATTGTCTTTTGTTGGGCTCGAGCGTGGATTATTATTGAAGACGACGCGAGATGCCGCATGGGGTCAGATTTAGCAATAGCGTGGTGGGGAGAGACACAGGGAGAGGTGGGCGAAAACTTCAATGGCGGTCGTCGGGCAAGGAGCGGTGGATGGCCCCAATATTTGGGCCGAATTTAAAGCAGGCGCAATAGCAGTGAAACAGCAAAGTCAGCGTCATCGCTGATGCTCGGCCGCTGCGGAGCACCATCTAGCGCGGCGCTTTTATTGCTGTGGAGGCCTGCTGTCCTTGTGCCGAGTGTGGCGTGAGGCGGGAATTCACTGAACGGGCAAAAAAAGCTGTTTTTAGGTTGCCGCATATGGCTAGCATAACAGCTCTGGCATTGGTACGTGCAGCGTCCTTAAGAGAAGAGTAATACATCGGCGTTCTTCTGGGGTTGGGGCGTGAAAAAGTCGGTTGCTGGGGTTATTAGAGGTGCCTGCGTACGTTGCAACACAACTTGCCCAGAGCTGATCGCGGTCGGGTTCTTCTCGTTCCAGAGCTTTGTGCGACATTCAATGCGTAGCCAGAAATAAGCTTCACTGCATACCATCTTGCCCTGCTCAATGACCGCCCGCAAGTCCTGCACGACGAACTTCAAGTCCGGAAACTCCCTCGCCAGCGATAAACACGACGTTCCAACACCCCTTGCGGACATCAACGACGAGCGCACCCTTCGGCAACGCCGCCCAGTTATACGCTTCGGCGCATCAGCAACCTACGGCGGCAGCAGATAGCGGGATACGCACCCTTGGAAATGGTATCGGGAGGCTGCAGCGCCTGTATACCCTGCATGCCTACAGTAAACCGCGCCGCGCGGAACGCCTCCTCTGGGCGCTCGTAGAACTGCCAGAGCGTCTCGGGGCGGCCGATGGCGCGCGCAAACGGCGACGCCGTGGGGTCGCCCGAGTTGCGCGTCGTCGGGTCCGCGAGCGTTTCCCATGCGTACGCAAAGGCTTTGAATGGCTCATCGAGGCTGTGGGCGCCGCGCGTCAGTGCGATATTTCACAAAACGCGCTGCCGACGGAAGCTCACTGGTGCGAGATGAGCGCAACAAGCCCGAGCGTCCCCTCGTGTTTCTTGTCTGGGTTCGCGAGGATGTCCTTGCTCGGCTTGAGAGTATCGAGCATGCTCGAGATCCGGGTGTTGGCGAACACGTTCGGCCGCAGCTCGCGGTAGATATAGTGCGTCGCGAGGTACCGGATGAAACGTAAACACACTTTTGTTGCAATAAATTTCGTTCGCACAGACAGCTTATTTGCAGGCTTGCTTTCCCATTGAATCCCATCTCATCCAAAGCTCTGGGATGTGACAGGGATAACAGTAAATTCCAGGACTTATTTCTATTGTGTAGATGACTGAGTCTGTGTCATCAGATGTTGAAATACACCGTACTCCCCGCGATGAAGCCGAAACTCGCGAGGGTTGTGTTCTCTCCCTTCAGCGCAAACTCCTTATTTCCGCTGTCGGCGCCTTGCCGGCTCATGAAGCAAAAAATACTTCCTTCTCTTCCCATGCTGATGTCCTTCCTGATGGTAGCCTTCGCCGCGGCCAATGTATCCGTAAGGTTAACGGTGATGAAGGTCTGTCGGGGGTTCGGCGGCCGAGCATCGAAGACAGAGAGAGACATTTTGATTGACTGCGGCAGGAGGATTGTTGAGCGTCCGATAATGGATGTAGCATGAAGGAGAAAAACCTTGGTGGTGGTAGGGTTGTGAGGCGGAGAGTTGAGGGACAGTAAGCTGTCAGTGTTTAGCTCTGGTTTCTTGCCGTGGAAGGGTTAAATAGGTCTCGCAGGTACAATACAATTCATTGTGGATCCAGAAGCATATTCATCGGGAGGGGCATCCGTGGCTGTTGCCCTTACCCTGCTATCCTAGCACTAGCCAAGGGAACCTCTTGAACCAGCCACGGCGCTAGCCATCCCATGGTGATTTGCGTGTCGACCTGGACTTGGACACAGAAACATCCAGATTCAGGATTTGCAAGAATGTAAATAGAATAAAATAACACAGCGGGGATTACCTTTGACGCCCCGGAAACAACGCCGTACCAACAGTTCATATGCCGCCGTACTCCCGCCAATGTCACCCTCTTATCAGAGGCTTTTCAGGGGCCACGAGGTGAGCACATAAAATATTCATTGCCCTAACTAACAAAAGTACACGGCTGTGCCATGACTTGGCTTTTGCCTTCGGGTTGAAGGATGGGGAAGGCACAAAACTCTGTCTATAAGTAGCCCAGAATGGCGCTGTAAATGTCACAATTATTTACCGTAATCCGTTTGTTTGCGCAACTGTGATATTTCTTTCCTGCTCGAACTTCTTCAGGTGGCACAAGTCATCACTGCTCCCTGCCTTCCCCGGGAACCAAAACCGATTTTCGGTGGCAGAGGGACCTGAAAACAAAGTCATTCTAAAGAGAGAACAACAACATCCTCCGAGTGCCAATTTACCTTCTCTTAACGACGCGACGCGTACCAGTGCAAACCGGTACGCGCCTAGGCGTTTCGAGCGGTTCCGCCAACAGCTTTTTAACAGCTGTTGCACCTCAAAAAGGCAAAGTTCAACAGCGTCAGTGGAGAGCAGCCCCTTAGCGCCGACAACAGCTCTGTCTCCACGTCATGTATGACGATTTTACAGCTTTTGCTACCCTATAAACACGAGCGGAAATCTGCTCGACCACCAGCGCCCCCGCTTCTACATCGTAACACATTCTTCTGTTCCAACTCCGCAATGCCACTCACGGAGGGGATAACTCTGATTCACAATGGCGGTGAGTTTGATTGTTTGTCTCCGTTGACGGCAGCTCGGCCGGTTCGGCACTGCATGTGCCACAGAATGAGGTCCGCCCCGATACTCGATCCACAATTTCTAGCACTCACGCTTTCTCCGCAGATCATCATGAATTGCCAACGTCGCTGCGATGTAGATGTATTTCCGAATTTCAAGCACTGTCAGCGGAAAGACTCGCAGTTTACTCACCATGTACTGTACTATTTTGATTGTTTCAGAATCATATGGGTTTTTGTCTGTGTCTAAAATTTGAATTCGGGAAAAATCGAGAAAAACAAGGGGAGTTTTCATCCATTGCGCGTTAAAGCACCACATTGGCCAGTCGCCTGACGGAAATAGCTCACCAGTATCGTTCGACACACTCAATGGATCAAGCACAGGCGTCTTCTGGTCGCAAATCATAGGACAGATCGGGTCCGAGTAGTGTAACGGTGCGGACCGTTGCCGAGGCGAAGAGCGGGACGAGGCGAGCGGAGCGAGGCGGGGACGAGGGAATCCGAGCCGAAACTGGCGTTGCAAAGACGAAGCTACAGGTGCGTGTGTTCTATCTTATATATCTCCGGCGCCGATCCTCGGTTGCTCCCGACCAGCCCCATTACACCATCCCCCTTCTAGCGTCGAGCGCAGGCGAGAAACGCGATAATTATGGAGGGCGGCGTGTTGGTTTTTTGGAGGGAATGGGGTCGGACGGGTCGAAGCGGACGGGTGGTTTCGAAACGCGTCCGGTCCGTGTGGTGGTGACCGTGGGCGGCACGTACACCGAGCAAAGGTTCTCGCGGACAGGTGGCGGCGTCGGGGAACGCGTCGGCGCGTTGGGAACAGCGGATTTCGAAGTCGGTGCGAATGCACGCGAAGCGGAGGCGGTAACGGGGGGAACTGGAGAAGAAGGAGAGGATAGAGGGTCTGCGGGACTGGGAGGATCGCTCACCGGGTACGTCTGCTCAAAGACGACGCGTTGAGGACGCGGGGCACGAGGGTGGCGGCGATGGAATCGCTCCAGCAACTCGTTCGAGGTGGTCGGGATGTCCGAGAGCGGAATCCAGACATCCTCTTCGTCGGCGGCGCCGACGAAGCGGACGAGGTACTCGTAGCGACGACCTGTCTTGCGCGCATCAAGAATGGACTTGATTTGCGTAGCAGCATCGTCCTCGGGGGCAAGGGTGAAGCGCAGAGGCGCGGCTGCGGGCCGAATACCCGACGGGTCCTTGTAGGGCTCGAGGAGCGATACATGGAAGACGGGATGGAGCCGGGAGAGGTACGCAGGTAAGCGCAGCTTGAATGCGCGAGCACCGACGGGACGCTCGACCTGGTATGGTCCGAGACGGCGGTGGTCGAGCTTGTCGGAGGGACGGGTCGTCTTGATGTTGCGTCGGAGCAACCAGACGAGATCGCCGGAACGGAGCTCGGGGGACGGGTCGTGCCGCTTGTCGTAGGCACGGGCTTGGACCTCCTGCGCATTAGCCAACTCGGCGCGGAGCTCAGCGTGGATACGCTCAAGACGCGTTGCCAAATCAGCGGCAGCGGGGACGGTAGCGGGGGCGACTTCCGAGATGCGGGGCTCGAAAGTCGGATGGAAGCCGGTCATCGCGTAGAAGGGAGTCTGTTTGGTAGATGAGTTCTCGAGATTATTGAACACGAACTCGGCGAGGGGCAGATAATCGACCCAATCGTCTTGCTGATACGAGACGTAGGCGCGAAGATATGCTTCGAGCGTTTGGTTGGTACGCTCGGTAAGACCGTCAGTCTGCGGATGGTAGGCGGTCGATGTACGCGCGTCCACTTGTAAAAGACGCGTCAGTTCTGACCAGAACTGAGAGATAAATACTCCCCCGCGGTCCGAGATAATTGACTCGGGGAGCCCATGGTGGCGAAAAATGCGGTCGAGGAATAACCACGCAAGGTCGGGAGCCTTGAGCGACTCCTTGCACGGAATAAAGTGCGCGGCGCGGGTGAACCTGTCGCAAACAACCCAAATGGAGTCGTAGCCATGGGAGACGGGGAGCTTGACGATAAAGTCCATGGTGATGGCGAGCCACGGACGCGAAGGAATGTCGAGGGGTTGGAGAGGACCATAAGGGCGGTGTCGAACGGCCTTGATGCGGGGGCAGACGTCGCATGCTGCACAATATTTGCAGACCTGCGTATACAGACCTGGCCAAGAGTAGTCGCGGTTGACGTTCTGCAGAGTTCGAGTGCGGCCCGGATGTCCTGCAAGGGGGTGGTCATGACGTGAGTGCAGAATATCTGCGCGAAGGGATTTGGGGACGAAGAGACGCCCCTTGTGGAAGACCATGCCATTTTCGGCGACAAAATCCGAGTCGCCGCCAGCAAGGGCCTCGCGCCACTCGTTATCAGTGTCCCACTCGCGCTTGAAACGAGCGAGGAGTTCGGATGAGTCCACTGACAACGTAGTGAGGGCGGAAACTGAAATCGGGGAAGAAGAACTCGCCGGGGAAAGAGTTTCGTCGGGGAACAAGAATTCGGTATGGTACGGCTTGAGAATGGTGTTGAGCTGGGCGTCGAACGCCTCATCCCCCTTCTGAGGAACGAAGTCGGGGCGGCGGGACGGCGCGTCGGCAACGTTCTTGGAGCCGGGACCATAGACAAGTTTGAAGTCGAATTCGGAGAGGAACATGGACCAACGTGCCTGTCGGCGGTTCAGAACGCGGGTAGACATAAAATACTCAAGGTTTTTGTGGTCAGAAATGACCGAAACGGGGGTTGAAGTGCCGATGAGCCAAGCGCGCATGTCGCGGAAGGAGTCTACGACACCGAGTAGCTCTTTATCGTAGACCTCGTAGTTGATCTCGGCGGGCGTAAACTTGCGGGAGTAAAATGCGACGGGATGAAGGTCGCCGTTGTCATCCGGTTGTTGCAAGATACCCGCGAGGGCAAAATCGGAGGCGTCCGTTGAGAGCGTACAAGGCCGGGAAGGGTCAAAATGCCGAAGAACCGGGGCGGAAATCAGCGCGGATTTGAGATCGTTGAACGCGTCGCGGGCGGACGCGGAAAATTCGAAGGGATTATCCTTTTTACAAAGGGAGGTCAGCGGAAGTGCACGGGAGGAGTAATGGTCCACAAAGCGTCGATAGAAATTGGCAAATCCGAGGAAAGCCTGTACGTCGCGAACGCAACGGGGCTCGGGCCAGTCGCGGATAGAGTCGAGCTTCTTGGGGTCCATTTTGATGCCATCGGCGCCGAGGATGTAGCCAAGATACGGGACCTCGGCGCGGTCAAAAAGGCATTTCTCGGGGTTAGCGAATAAGCGGGCGGATTTGAGTCGGTCGAGAACTTTCTTGACATGTTCGTCGTGCTCCGCCTGCGAACGGGAAAAAATCAGAATATCATCGAGGTAAACCACGCAGAAGACATCGAGGAAATCGCGTAGCGTGTCCATGATAAAAGCCTGGAATGTTGAGGGCGCGTTTGTGAGGCCGAAGGGCATGACGAGAGTTTCAAACAGCCCGGATGGAGTCCGAAAAGCTGTCTTCCACTCATCGCCTTCCTTGACGCGCACGAGATTGAACGCGTTCTTGAGGTCGATAACCGAGAAGACCTTGCAGCCTTCAATCCTGTCAAGGAGATCGTCAATAAGAGGTAACGGGTAGCGGTTTTTCTTGGTAATGGAGTTCAAACCGCGATAATCAACGCAGAGCCGCAACTCGCCGGATTTTTTCCGGACAAAAAGAATGGGCGCGGCGGCGGGAGAGGTTGAGCGTCGAATAAAGCCCTTGTTGAGGTTGGTGTCGAGGTACTTGGCTAGCGCGTCGCGTTCGTCTTGTGAGAGGCGATATAGCGGACCAAACGGGGGTGATTTGCCGTCCTCAAGATCGATGGAGAGGTCGTAGGGACGGTGCGGAGGGAGCCGGTCGACCTCGATGTCGGAGAAGACCGTCGAGGCCCAGGGCATGTACTTGGGCGGAAGAGCGTGATGCGCGGAATCGTCGTGAGTGTCGTCGGAGCTGTCCAGATCCAGTCCGGGATCAAGCGAGGTGGGCGTCCCCATCGAAGCGAGATTATACAGCGGCGAACCTACGGGATGGTAGCGAATCAGTGATACATCTTCGTTCTTTGCGCTTTTGCGAAAACGCGAAAGACTGAGAAGACGAATATTAAGGGGTCGTGGACGAGGCGGGGGCAAGGGAGTAGAAGAATCAAGCACAGAGCGACCGAAGCCGTTAAGAGCCGTCATCGAAGCGAGGAAACCGGTACGTGGAGGTGGACGAGGCGGGGGCAAAGGTGCAGACGAATCGAGCACAGAACGACCGAAGCCATTAAGCGCTGTCGACGACGCAAGGTACGTAGAACGGGGAAACGAAGCGGGAGGAGTCGATCGAGGAACACCATCATCCCCCGGGTCTGGGGTCAGCGGGCCCGAAACCGACTCTGGGCGCACATCCGCAGATGGCGTCGTGTCTGAGTCGTTGGCCAAACGATCATTATTTGTAGGTACATGGGTGGGGAGCGGAACAGGACGGAATGGAGGACGAGGAGAAATACGAGAAAATGGAATGGACTCGCCGGATAAACCAAATCCGAGACCAACAGAAGTTGCGGAGAGCGAGTTGAGCGAGGAAGAGCCGGGGGTCAGACGCGGACGACCAAAGCCATGTGCGACGACGCGTAGCGGTTCCGTTTTTACGAGGTTGCAGCAGGAGAGCGAAAGATCCATGTTGGACCAGTCGATAGCGGGGTTGTGGCGGCGGAGCCAATCGAGACCGAGAATAACGGGGTACGCAACCGACACAACACCTAACCGGAGCATCTCGACATGAGAGTCGACGGACAACTCCGTGATGATATCGTGTGTAACGAGTCCACCCGCAATAGGGCGACCGTCAACAGCCGTGACCGGAGCCGGGACAGACTTGGGCGTCCGCGGAAGCGAATGCCTAGCTGAGAACCGGTCCGAGATGCACGACCCGGAGGCACCACAGTCGACCAACGCAAAAGTGCGAATAGGCGGCCGACCGGGAAAGGCGAGGCGGACAGAGACAAAGAAATGATCTGGAGAATTAAAATCAGTAGAGGACGCGAACGTATAAACAGGAGGAAGAGGATTTCGAGGTATATAACGTCCATCCGTCGCACGAACAAACGCGGGCTTCGCGGCGGGGATCAGACGTGCCCTATCGTCAGAAACCGAGAGCCCTAGGGCAGGAGAAGAACACTCGGTTAGGCTTTTCCCGCTTTCGCAGGAGCAGCCTTGTTCTGCGGGCTATGCGGGCACTGCTTAGCAAAGTGGCCAGAGCCGCCACAATAGCCGCACAGGCCCTGGCTCCGGCGCCGGTCCTTTTCCGCTTGGGTGAGCGGGCCACGAACACGAACAGCGTCAACCTCCATCGGGACGACGGCGGAAGATGCTGCCGCAGGCGCAGGCGGGGTAACGACGGCCGGGGCACGGGGAGCACGATGGGAATGGGAATGGGAAGAGGAGGAGGAAGACGTAGGGAAATGCATATCGTTCGAATGTTTCTGGTTGTCGAATGCAATAGCCTGTTTAACGTAGTCAGCGTAGGCCGGTTCGGGAACAACATGGGTCATATGGTCTCGGACAAACGCTTTGAGGCCCTGCTTGAAGAACAGCAGCTTCGACGACTCGGAGAGCTCCACGAAAGGAAGCAGCTCCTCGAAGCGAGCCCAATACTTCGAACAGGACCCCGTCTGCTTGAGGCCTTGAATTTCTTTCATCTTCGTGGCGGCACGGTTCGGGTCGCCGAAGATAGCCTTGAAATCCAACAGCAAAGCATCGAAATCATTGAAGACGAGAGGCTTAGCTTCGGAGATGGCGTTGTACCAAGAACGCGGGGCGCCGTCCTTCAAATGCAGGAACAGCACGTCGCGCTTGTCCGAAATGGTCGTGAGCCGAGAAAGCCGAATGTACGCCTCGATCTCCGCGACAAACGGGACGACCTGGTCGGCATGTCCGTTGAAGTCGCGGGGTTCTTTCGCGCGGACGGCGCGATCGACTGCGGGCGGATTCGGACTGTTGGATGCGGGTGCGGGAACTGTGGGGGGCGCAGTATACGAGGGTACGGGAGCAGGAGGAGGGTTCACCGGAGCGTTCATCCGCGCGAACATCTGAGCCATGCCGTTCAACACCTGCATTGTCGCCTGGTGCTGCTCGTTTTGTTGCTTGCGCGACTCGATGTTGCTAGCGTTAATCTCCGTGAGCATTGACATAATTACCGCAGCCTCCGAAGGCTGAGTTTCCGCGGGAGTCTGAGCGGGAGGATCGGAAGCGGGGGCAGCCGATCCAAAATTGTTGGGTTGGGCGCCGCCGTCCCATGATTGCGGGGTGTCGACGCCGGTCCATCCTAGAGACTCGGTGCTCATGAGTGCAGAGAAGAAACGGGAGGTACGAGGAAGAACGAGAGATGTGCGGGGTCGGAAATTAACTGCCAACCGAGATTGACAGCCAAAGGAAGTGGGTGCGAGAGGAAGCCAATAAACTCAGCTTCGGGTTGTTGGTCTTTGCAAACTGTAACGGTGCGGACCGTTGCCGAGGCGAAGAGCGGGACGAGGCGAGCGGAGCGAGGCGGGGACGAGGGAATCCGAGCCAAAACTGGCGTTGCAAAGACGAAGCTACAGGTGCGTGTGTTCTATCTTATATATCTCCGGCGCCGATCCTCGGTTGCTCCCGACCAGCCCCATTACAAGTAGAACAGAGCGATTAAATTTTTGGACAGGCAGCGCACACAGCCAGCTACCCCTTCCCAAAGCCAGGGCGTAGCCCTGGCATGTCTTGTGTCCGTTAACCATTCCCAATAGGGCACTGAGGTTTGTAGATATAAGGCATGAGATCCGGGGCAAAGCAAGGGGGCACCAACATTAGAAAATGTGTATATAGGGTCGAAATTTGGAATTCCGGCCCTTTGGACCCCCCTCCCCCCTCTCCCCTTACTATATCGGGTAATGATTTCCCACAATAAGATTAGATAAAGCCTTCACATGACTGAAAAAGTGCTTCCCACCAGCCAAATTTGGGTCTGTAATACATGCCATAGGCTAGCAAACTAGACGCCAGCAGATGGCTGGCTAAGACCTTGCTTTGGCACCAATAAAATGCTTGCAGTGAAGGTAGTGTTCAATTTCTTTTAAACCTACTGGAAGGCTAAACAATTATTGTGCTTTCAATAGATAGTACATCTAGGTATCCGAGACTGTAGAGAGTGTCCAGTTGATACACATTCTCGTAGCTGTTAAAGAGTTGCACAGGGACAAAAAATTAGATTTTGCATTAATCTCAGACACCATGTAGCAGGACAAAGTAGGCTAACTCAAGTGTTCCGCCCCCAATCAGCAGATTGGAAAGTTTCAGAAACCGAGCCACCGGAGCCACCGCGGTGCAATGCATAAATGCCACCTGGTGGCTTCCGGTGACTCTGCGCAAACTGTCTATTGGTTATTTGACAGAGAGCCCTTTGCAGTAAATGGTCACTGACCCCATCTCTGCTTATACAATAGCTTAGTAAGCCAGCTGCAGTGCAATCTGACAAAGCAATAACCAACCACAGTGACTGAGTCCATTGAGGCATGGACCTTGGCATTTGATCAGTCAAAGAACCTTACCAAGCATTGCACTTGAAGTTAGTGAATAAAATGACTGCCCCGGGATAGAATTAAACCAGGGACCTGATCATGTGATTGCCAAAATAGCCTTACTAATCGTTCCATTTTTACACGCGTCGAACACGTGTTCGACCGCGTGTGAAGGGCGTGTTATGGCGTCGAGTACAATTAGAAAATCAAGGAATTATGAGGAGAGATTCTCCTAGGGCCAGGTACAGTGCATGAACTCATCCCCAATGTAATTGGGCAAAAATGGAACATTTTCCTGTGCATCGAGAAGATTAGTTGTTTCAGTCCGTTCCGACAGCCATGGGAGTTTGTTCTTTGCTCGCCTGTTGTACATTTGTCTATCGCCTGAGCTACTACTCGTGCCAAACGCCTCGCCTCGTGCCCCCAGTGCGACCATTGTGATTGTCACTTCTGCTCACGTGCCACCCCCCTAAGCGCTTGGCCACTGGCCTGAGAATTGCAAATTCAATGTTGTTCCAAACCAGGTGCCAGCCTGCGGCGCCGTAGATCTTGCTTTGTCATTAATTTCCCCCTTCAACAAAATTGAACTCAGATCATTTCCCTGATGTGGTCCCTTATCTTTGCACAACTCAAATTTGAGCCAGCAATTTCACCTTCCCTGACAAGTTCAAAAAAGAATTCCTCCTCCTTACCCCCACATCTGCAGTCTGTAGATCTGAATGCGGAACATTAAGGTTTCAAGCGACAATTGTTTGCACAATGCAAAGATGATTGAAGGTGGGCAACACAGCAGATACTGCAGTATTAAAGACAATTCAGGAGAAGGTTTGGTGTGTGACATTAATACCAAACCTTACCTCTTGGTGTCGTGTCCCCATTGGGCAATTATGCGCTGAACGGGGGAAAATGCAAAATTTCCTTTGTGGAACACGGATTTTGGGGTTCCACTATGACTGCCAAATTGACTTTAAGACTACAGTATGCGAAGTTCATTGGTATATCCGCTGTGGGAAGGAAAATGCCCCAAAGTGTGTTTCACTTCATCGCAGGCCAAGTCGCTGAGCCAAGTCAAGGGAAATTGAGGCAGATCAAAAAAAGGTTCTGTCAATTATCTGAATTTGTATTGTAACATCTGACCAAAATACCATGGAACATGCGGGAGTCGCACCCGCTACCGGTCCGCTAGTATGTCCCTTTGGTCTCGCTGTAACGCCAGTCCGTTACATCCGCCCTCCTGCTGAGGTGATCGGAAGCTCAGCATAATCTGCCGGCTGCGGGGTTCGAACGCTCGACCTTCCACCAAATGTAACATCTGACCAAAATACCATGGAACATGCGGGAGTCACACTGGAAACCGGTCGTACCTCGACCGGAAACACTAGAGCACTCACAAGGGGACCAAATCCAACTAAACCCTGCGGTGGATACCAGAAGCTAATCGACGGTACAGGGGGAGGATCGGGGTCAGGAACAAGCAAGCGCTGGCTCCCGTGATCCTGTATCTAATCTAATCTACTGCGCGATGTAAACCGGCGGGTTTACAGCACCCGCTACCGGTCCGCTAGTATGTCCCTTTGGTCTCGCTGTAATGCCAGTCTGTTACATGTATGTTGACCAGAGAATCACGTGTTTTGAACTGGAGGTTGTCCTGTGGCATTTTAAGCAATTCGGCACGGGGTTTGGCGCGTGACACCCGCGCCCGAAAAGAACCTTTCGGCATCCGCGCGGCGGCAGCGTGACTGCCGAAATTCTTTGGCGCGGCGCTGATACAAAGGGAAATTTCTTTAGCTTTTTCAACCTTGTTTGGGGCAGATTAAGTCCTTCAGTAGAGTATTTGAAACCATGTAACAGTTTCAGTAGAGAAAGCGGACAAATTATGCCGCCCTGCAGGGCCTTTTTTTTTTTTTTTTTTTTTTTTTTTTTTTCCAAATTCATGTTGTCCGAAACCTTTCGGCGTTGGTTCGAAGGTAGCGTGACCGCCGAGAATATTTGGGCGCCAAAGAGGCGCATGATGCGTGACTGCCGAATTGATTAAAATAGCACAGTATGCACAGTTGTAATGTTGTGGCTTTACAGTATAGTGTAAATACATTAATTTTATACATCAAATATCACACATCATTTCAGAGACGCAACCCAGATAAATTTGATTTCTTGATCTATTTTATTTATTGGTGTGGTTTGCTCCCATCAAAGTGACATGTGCTGAAATTCCAGCTACCTTAGGTAGTGGGTCTATAGACAAAGTGCACCATTTACGTCCAAAATCTCGTGTTTTGCTGTTCCGCGATTCCCAGATCACAACAAATATGGAGCTCCAACTACAAATTTTTGAAACAAAAGTGACCATCCAGTACAACAGGGAGAGTGCTTGTTGAAGCCTGCTGTTCTGCCGCCTTGGTCCTCAAACTGTTATCCTGACTCTGGCTAAGGTCAAGTTGACATTGTTTCGAAAGTAACTGTAATTTTTTGTCTGGTATAAACTCGGAAGGAAGGTAATTACTATCTATGTGACCACCTGCCAAGATACCGGGCAAGGCAAGATCTGAAGAATACAGGAGAAGGTCCAACATCTTTTGGATTCTTCAGTCCCTACAAATACTCATCATCACACGAAGTAAACACCAATTGGTGCACGGTGGCACCATTATTGATGCCATCAGCGAGATATTCATACTGATGGAAGGGATCAAAACTGACTACCGACTGCCAAAGTCTCGTTTAATTTTGCCGCCAGATGGCCGAGAAACATTGATATCCTTCCAGGATGTCATTGCTAAACAGGCTGAATTTGGGCCCACTTTGAACAGAAAGATAACTAGAAAAATGCGAAGAATTTGACCTAGCTTAAGAAGGAAGAGCTGCACTCTCAAGAAAAATAGAGGCCAGGTTGAGGATCCCTTGGTGCCTCCGTCCATAAATTGATGGCAGTGATGGCAGTGATCCTGATGTGCAATAGCCAATTTGGTCATATTTTGAAAAGAGGCTGGTGAGATATCAGATTTGATCAAGATAAAGTTAGATTTGGCGGAGTTATAGGAAACATGATCAGGTTATGCTACAGTCTTGGATGGGCCAATGGCACAGGATCGCCCAATGGCACACCTGATGTAATTTGATTCCTGCAGCCTATGTACTGTGTCTTTTCCTACAATAAGTGGAATTCATGTCCTAATACTTCCCCTGCATGAGCTGGTACAGCGTGACCGTAAGTCAAGACCTTAAGTTCCGGGCAGATTTGCATGAAACACCTTCATCTTTTGTTCTATTCGGGAGGTCAGTGGTGTAACTAGATAAACTATGTGAAAAAATTGTTCAATTTTGCCTTGTGGCCTGGCAGAAACAACATTGGAACATGGTTGATGGGGCCATCAGTCACCTATCACAAGCACAAATAACTGGACAAATGCTCACAGTAAATGGCAATGAGTCACAATCCATGAAGATTAGTGCCCTAAGCAGGTAGGAAGTGCCCTTTATGGTCTGGAACCCTACATGAAGCGGTATATAGAGGGGATCAAAATGGGTGTGCCATTGTGCCATTGACCCATCCAAGACTGTAAACAAAATTTGACACCTGATGTCGCAAGTGTCATTGAGATATGGACGTGTTGGTGTTTACTTTCCGTGATGATGAGTAGTACAATACTGTAGTGATTAAACGTCAAGTCCGGAGAAATTGCATGAGTCCGGAGGGGTCCATAACCTGTAACACATTCAAACAAGCTTGAAGTCCTCTCAGTCCGCTGCGACAAAGGCAATGTCAGAATGCTGGAATGGTCGGTCTGTGCAGGGGATCAATTCATTTAACAGAATTCTCATGCACATGGCAGCCTCTTCACTGAAACTCTACACCAAACTCCATGCACGGCCCTGACATTCAGGTCGAGATATCCAATTTATTGAACTACTTTTCCGCTTGGAAAAAAAAAAAAATGAAATTTGCTCCATCAAAATTTACCCTTGTTGGCCCATTTGTTGCATGTCCGGCGACCCTTGTAAGCTGTAATCCAGAGCCCATAAGTCCGCATGCGTCAGGGTCCATAACAGGACTTCAGGCCTAATCACTACAGTGTTCAGCAGAGCTCATATGTATGAAAGGCCCAAATCAATGAATACTACTTGGGAACCAAATCCTAGAAGATTGCTTGATGCAAGAGCCTTCAAACCAGAAAGTTCATGTTTTCCCTGGCAAGCAACGGGTTAAGCTCACAAAATATACAAAGGACTGTAGTACATACATGGGTTCGGGACCCGCAATGCGGAACCCGGAATCCGCAGCCCGGAATCCGGCCAACCCGGAATCCGCAACCCGGAATCCGGCCAACCCGGAATCCGCGACCGGAACCCGGAATGCGGCATTCGGAACTCAGCATTCGGAAACCCGGAATGGTTATAAAATGGGATATAGCATGATTGTGAATGGTATCTGTGTTCCGAACCTTGTCCAACGGCAAATTTCCTTGATGCTTGCCCTGCGGGCAATTTAGGTCTTACCGGAGGTAGCAGTCTGGCTTTGCAAAAATAATTTAGGTCTGAAATACAGTGTCACAGAGAGGAATTGGGGCAGAAATGCTCATTTTGCAGAGGTTAGGTGCATTTTCGAGCGCCGGGGCTCAGAGACATGCAAAATATGTTGAGAACAGCTCAATTCAAGCGTAACATTCCCGCCCAGCGCTGGATACTGTAGTACACATGCAAGTTTTGATTTTAAATGTATAGCAGATCTGCTCATCAGTACACAGTGTACCATCACATGTCGTGTACCAAATAAATGTGCATCAATCAATTCTAAGGACAGAGAGCATCAGTAATTATCAATTACAGCAGTTACTGTTTGTGGCTCAGACGCTGTATTGGCGGGGGCATACATTTGGTCTAAAGCTCAGTGTTAGATACTGAATAGACAATACACCATGTGAAGCTGGTAAGGGCTGGGAAAGGTTGCTTGATTGGTGGCTGTGTTGGCAGATGTACTTGTTTGTTCTGAATTTCAAGCCAGAATCCATGGGGTGGAAAATAGGGGTGGGAAAGTTCACAAATGGGGATGGTTCAGTGGCCGTGCTACCAAATGGGGTTGAGAGCCACATGTAAATGCTTACTAATTTCCAAGGTGGGGGATCTTGCAAAGCAAGATGATGAAATATCATACAGTATTTGGCCCAGTCCGGATCCACAAGCTCACAAGGGAATTAGTAGTGGATATTGCTACAAGGTCCATGTCCCCGAATAAAGCATGTTAGTGTAAAGCTCGGCGTCGCTCCCATACTCGTCATCTTGAAAGGTTAACACCAATTGGTGTATGGTGGCACCATTATTAATGCCATCAGCCATGTAGTCACAATGGTGATGAAATCAAACTTGAATACCCACTCCCAAAATCTCATTTGCTTTCGCCGCAGGATGGCCGAGAAATGTCATGACACGACTCCTACCGCGACCCTCCTCTCTGCCCGATCCCCACTATCCTCTTCCGCTCGATCCCGACAGTCGTCATCTGTCCCCGTATCCCTATACGCTTGTCCGTAACCCGAAAACCGACACCACCCTATACGTTTCCCCGTAGTACTTATACCCTACGACCACGCCTGTACTGTAGAGTATTCTCGTCTATTCCCCAGGAGCGAACCTGGACGTACTGCTTATCCCGAGGGTCGCCTAGAGAAGCCCGAACCGAACCGTGGGAATCCCAATCCGGAATCCCGAAACCCGCCTGAGAATATCGGGTTCGCCTTGTTGCTGACAAGAAACATTGATATATTTCCACGATCTAATTGCTAAATGGGCTGAATTTGGGCCACTCTGAACAGGAAAATGTTGGATTCCGTGGTCCGGGCAAGATGTTGCGCGCCCAACGCCGCCCGTACAGCTCTGGCTCAGAGCTGTTGCCGCCCGTGTCATTGCTGTAGCATAGGCTGTGTACTTGAAGAGTATATAGTATAGGTAGCTCTATGTATGTATCTCACCGAGTTGCCCTCGGGTATTTCCTTTGTTTGCTCCCCGCTCCGAGGACAAGTCGGATGTTGCCGTTGGTATAAACTCTACGGAAAATTACCAGAAAATGGGAAGAAATTGACCTAGGAAGAGATGTACTCCCACGAGAAGTAGGGAGCGGGTTGGTAATCCACTGGTTGTTCTTCCTTTTTTTGGGACCATTTTTTATGTAAATTCAAACCGCAGAAGTTTCTTGAGTTTACGGCTAGAGACACTGGAAAAAAATAAACCAGTCTTTGCCGGGAAGTTGACCACTCGGGAGGAAACACCTTTACACACATTATACCAGTGTGGGAATCTCTGCTTGTGGGGTTTATCCCACTCCTTATTTATCCCTTAATAGCAGAATACCCACCAAAAACCCCCCTTCTTAACGAGATGTGTTGTTTTATCCAATTGTTGGGCAAAGCATCTTCGTCTAGTAATAATCCACTCCATGTGTTCAGAACCTTCTTTTCATCTTAGGCAAATTGACCAAACTTTGCTTTGTCTGTCATTATCTGTTCTCTTTTCAGGTTCAAGTTCATAGTTTTCACCCATTTGTTGTGCACAACTGCTTTGCTGAAAATTACATCTGGGTTTTTTATTCTCCTCTCATGCCTGAAATTCCATATTAGATTCCAGGTTGTTGCTATTAGTGTGGTAAAAAAGTCTTCCTTTTTGGGGAATTATCTTGCCCTTCGAGGATCTGAATCTTGGAACGGTACATCCCATGATCAGACCCCCAAGTGAGTTCTGGCCAATGATTAGATTTGCGTACTGGACATTCCGCCCTCATTTCACATGTAGGAATGTGGTCCCAATAAGTTCCCACTCTGTATGTATTGTGTGGTGTGTTCCATAGGAGCTCCCGAAGGTTAATAGATAAGCTCGGGTTTCTAATTGATGTCCAAATTTGAGTGTCTGAAGGAGTGTCGTTAAATTCGGAGAAAATGGTAGCCTTCACTGGCTCGGTATTCATCCATGTACTTTTCCTTTTAGGTTTCTCTCACAGAGCAAGAATTATTTTTGTGAATATTTGTTGTGAGCCCATCTGTAGTGGTACTCAAGGGTTTCTGAATGTAATATCTGTTTGAACCTCTAGCATATATTCTGAAATATTCATTGACAATCTGGTTAAGAAAAGAGATTATTTTGAAAATAACCTCACAAATCCGGCTGTGGAACTAACTCATTCGTATGGCAATAGCAACCCCCCAAGAACGAGGAGCAAGGACCCATATATCACTTACGGCAGACAACATTGTAAAATTGATCCAAAGATGTTGAGCGCCGAATTACCTGCTACTTGACTAAAGTGGATGAACTGGATATTTAAAGGAAGTTGCATAAGTAGCAGTCAGCGCAAGATCCGGCTTTGTTGCTGAGCAATTCAGTTCCGACTTGATGAGTAATTCCTCTTAGCAAGAAAGAATATTATATAGTGTTGCTGGGTCATGGTCCGCCCGGCTCATGCCAACATCCGCCGGCTTTGTCCACGATCTATTGCCATCGTCCTGTATCCAGTTTAGTTGGAATAATACCCGTGATTCATTCCTGCTGCGAGAGCTTTGTAAACTTCCTGTTAACCTGGCTCCGTAATGTGAGGATATTTTGATTATACCCAGTGGTTTGCCATATGATATAAGCAAAATCAGTGGCTGTGTTGTCCGATGTACTTGTTTGTTCATGAATTATGGGTTGTCATGAAACACCCCCATCACCGATCCTCAACATCACCGATTCTCAACTACCAACAGCCCTTTATGTAACACAAAGGGTTACACAAAGGAGGACAGCCGGACAGAGAGGGTTAATAAAGGGAAGCTACCAGTATATAAACCCGACTCGATAGAGCCTTACAGTAGCTTCTATCTCGTCTTAGTAATGACCCCACCTGGGGCTTAACCCGTCCGTCGTCGTCTCAAGCAACCGAAACCCGACCGCCCGTCAGGAAACTATCGGGAAACTTCCCGAACCCCGATTTCGTCACCGAGCCCTGCCTGGCCTTGTTCTGACATGGGTTTGACAGCTTGGGTTTCCCGGAAGCTTTGTACTTGTTTGGCTACAGCTCTATGATCCGATCATCGGCACTGCCAAATGGTGGATTACGTAATTTAGACCGAGGGGGACCTAGCAAAGCAAGGTGATGAATCTACCAGATGTGTAGGCCAGCCACTAAGCTCTCACCACACCCAATAGCTAGTTTGCAGCATTGATGGCACTTCCATATTTGGTAGTTCTGCTTTGACCAGAGGCTCCTTGTCGGCTTTCCAGCGCCAACTCTACTGGGATATATTCCCAAGCATCTATGCTCACTGTTGACAATGAATAGATTCATTCCTGAGTCCTGGGAGGCCCACAGAGCTTTGTATATGCCCCCAAAGTTTACATGTAAAACTTTTTGTTTTGGGCCTTGACCCCCCCTTCCCCGTTCCATCAATTTTTGATCTGACACCCCCTTGGGGCAAAGGCCCCTTTGCAATGACTTGGCTATCGAGTTAGCTAGCACATTCAGGGCACGAATATTTCAACCCAGACAAGTTGATCAGACCGCAGTGTAGACTCCTCTGGCACCATTCAACCACCAACAAAGGATCATAGATTAAAAAAGTTTTCAATTTGTAGGTTGCGGGTCACAGCCGAATGGCTCTATAAAGATTTGGGAAAGAATTCACAAAAGGTTTTCACAACACCGATTCGGGAGAAAAGGTTTTTTATTGTCCTCAAGAACTACGCGAGTAGGCACCATTACTTGGTGGGCTTATTCAAATTATTGGTCCAAATTGACTCCTGTAAGCTGGGCTGGCCAAATTGATCATCAGCAAGGGAAGTTTTTAATTGTTCAAAGGATAGAAATAAAGGCAAATTCACTGTCAGCCACTTTTGGACCCATAAGTCCAACAAATAATAGAGCCTAGTTCTCAGCCAGTATTTCCATCCAATAAGGGCAAAAGTCTAGGTCCATTAGAGTCCAAAAAAAGGGCAGCTGCGAAATGTGCTATTATTTCCACCATTGAATCTTTGAAACCCCATTTGGGCAATTCTGGGGGAGGATGAGATAGAACCTGAGGATGCGGCTGAGGTTGGGAGCCTTGGGCGCCGGCATGCGGAAGGAAATGCAATTGAATCCCGCGGGAGTTGGGTGATTTTCGCGAAAATGGGACTTACCGTCGCCAAACCAGAAGCGGAACAGACCCAGAAGCGGAACCAGCGGGATTGACGGTCATTTATGCCATCAAATTTTGATGGTAGGTTTATACCATCAATATAGTCATGTCCACCGAATTTTAGCCCGATAAAGTGATTACTCAGTTCCCTGCCAGGGTTATATTGTGAATTTCTCAATTAAGACATTTCTTCACAGAAAACAGTGTATAAAGCAAGGTAAAAGGGCTCTACCTGCATAGAAAACTCAGCATGGACCCCAAATATAAGTTTACTTAATTTAACCCACTTTCTTCGAACCGGAGGTCATTATTTGCCACGAAAATGCCATGTTCCGCT
This sequence comes from Mycena kentingensis (nom. inval.), assembly GCA_014461125.1. Lineage (NCBI taxonomy): Eukaryota > Fungi > Basidiomycota > Agaricomycetes > Agaricales > Mycenaceae > Mycena > Mycena kentingensis (nom. inval.). The sequence continues at coordinate 264,964 of JACAZG010000019.1, read as the reverse complement.
TCTGGGTCAAATCCCGGAATCTTTCAACTGCTGTTGCACCGGCGATTGCGGAGCAGGAAATGGCAGTAAACACATGAAAATTTGGGAATATGAAAATTACATGGTATGAAATTGCAAGCCACCATCAGATTTGATCCCCGAACTTCCGATGTCGCATAGAAAGCTTAAATATTAGGCTGTTCCGCTTCTGGGTTTGCGACGGTAGTTACCAAATTCATCGGTTCCACCTTCTTGCAAGAATGTAAATAGAACAAGAATGTAAATAGAACATCGTCGTGGCGCCATTCTATATACATTCTTGCAAATCCTGAATCTGGATGTTTCTGTGTCCAAGTCCAGGTCGACACGCAAATCACCATGGGATGGCTAGCGCCGTGGCTGGTTCAAGAGGTTCCCTTGGCTAGTGCTAGGATAGCAGGGTAAGGGCAACAGCCACGGATGCCCCTCCCGATGAATATGCTTCTGGATCCACAATGAATTGTATTGTACCTGCGAGACCTATTTAACCCTTCCACGGCAAGAAACCAGAGCTAAACACTGACAGCTTACTGTCCCTCAACTCTCCGCCTCACAACCCTACCACCACCAAGGTTTTTCTCCTTCATGCTACATCCATTATCGGACGCTCAACAATCCTCCTGCCGCAGTCAATCAAAATGTCTCTCTCTGTCTTCGATGCTCGGCCGCCGAACCCCCGACAGACGTTTATCACCGTCAACCTTACGGATACATTGGCCGATGCGAAGGCTACCATCAGGAAGGACATCAGCATGGGAAGAGAAGGACATATTTATATCTTCACGAGCAAGGAACTCGCCGAGCGCGGAGCTCCGGTTTATGCGTTGAAGGGAGAGTCTACACCCCTCTCGAGTCTCGGCTTCTCCGCGGGGAGTGTGGTGTATTTCAACATCTGATGAGACTTAGACTCAGTCATATGCACAATAGAAATAAGTCCTAGAATTTACTGTCATCCCTGTCACATCCCAGAGCTTCGGATGGGATGGGATTCAATGGGCACGCAAGCCTGCAAATAAGCTATCTGTACAAAGTGTACTTATTGCAACAAAGGGTTGTTTACATTTTCATTAATATTCAAGCATCCCAACAGAAAATTTCCGGACATTTCTGTACATATGGAATGCTATGCCACTTAACTACCAGTGACAAAGATACCAACGTCGTATTGCGCCAGTAATCGCCGCCTCGCCATACGTAGCGTCCCGGTGCACGTTCTCCATGTTGTAGATTGCCCGAACCTGGCTGCCATAGTACCGCACGAAGCGCTGCTTCGCGCGGATGAGGCTCACCAACGACCAGCCGAGCTGACTGTCGATTTTCTGCGGAGTAGTGATGGTAGAAAAGCTGAATTGTGTCGGGTTTAATATCGCGTTGACGGCGTAGTAGACCTAAAAACCCGCGTTAGTTAATGCGCCGGACCAGCCCAACACACACCATTGGAATTTCCTTTGCGAGACGAACGAGGACACTCCAGTAGGTACGTCGCTCGTGTTTGTAAAAGTTCTCGTGCGGCATTAAAATGTCGATATCGCCCAGCAACGAGACCGCGTTGCGGAATCCTCGCAGAATGTACTGCCCGATATCGCCCATTATGATGTCCTGCTTGTACGTCTTCTCCCGTAGCTTCAAAAGGTTGCTTCGGCGCACAAAACTCGGATTGTTAAGCTCGATCAAGTGTGGGGTCGACCATCGGCTGTTCGACATCGACGACAGACACGAGGAGAGGATGAACGAGACAGGCGATGATGAAGAATGGGCTGTGCGCGCTGGCGCCGATGGCGCGGAAGACGTACGCGAGGGTGGTCGCACGCCAACGAGCTGCGTGGTGAGTGAGATTGTGGAATGCATTCCACGCGACGTCTTCGTAAACGCTGCGCTTGATGAGGTCTTGTGCGCCGGTCAGTCTCAATTTTGGCTAGGAGGCAGATATGAGGGGAACGAGGGAAGAATTCGAGGATATACACTTCAGAACGATGGAGCTCAGCTTGAATTTAAGTCCGCGTTGCATTTTCTGATGTGTTTTTTGAACGCTGTGATCCACCAGGTAAGTGCGGAGACTTACGTACATAATTGGCTCAATGAAATGTGTGACCACGGTGCAGAGTGAGCGCAGCGCTACAGCGCAAATAATATCCACCGCGTCTAGCGTCCCAGTCTTCACGCCGCTCTCAATCTATTCGATAGGGCATTGAAAAAGCACGCGGAACGAACGATAACCAGGTCATACTGGCCAAGTGTAGGCTCAGAAATGGTTCAATGGTCGAACTCCAGAACATGTGCACGAGATAGCCGCAGAGGTAGTGCGGACCCACGGAGTAGACGTCGGCGACGAGGCGTTGGAAGCTTGGGACGACGAACAATAGCTGGTCCCAGTGCTCGCGTAGCGTCTTGCGATCGCTCGGCTTCTGGGTCACCAGTCGGTACGGGCCAAACTGCGATTCCTCGATTGGAGGTCCTGCGGGCGAAGATGTGCTATGGATAGTCATGAGGGAGGAGACGGAAGCGGCAGTACAGGTGCGAAGCGGACCTTTCACAGCTTGGCGTAGCCGCACGGTAAACGCCATTTCTGAATGGACTCAGCGAGCGCGCCCGTCGCGTGCCCTCGCCAAACGCCGCGCCAGAATGGAGCCGTCAAATCGGCAGCTTCTGCGACTCCAAGAATGGATTGACATGCATCGAATTCCGTGCGCCGACTGACGATTTGCCGGGCAGTGTGGCCTTGAACTGAGAGGCGGTGTGAGAGGAGAGGGCAGCGTCGTTGCAGGTATTGATCACCCAGAGCCGACGCGTGTTGAACGCTATTGGAGCATTGATGGAGACGGTGGTGGTGGTTCAAAGCCAGGCGGGTCACATCGAATAGCTGCCGCCCTCAAAATACTTCCAAGATGAGTACGTGTGACTGATGGGAAATCGCGCTTGAACCGCTACCACCACCACATCCACAGGTCATGGCGTCCCACATCCCAAAAAACTCCCCCCTCCTGTCCATTCCAGCCGAGATCGTTGGCGAAATCCTTCTCCAATGTCTCCCAGCCTACCCCGGCCGTCCTCCAATGTTCGGCGACTCTTCTCCAACAAAACTCGGACAGATATGCAGCTCCTGGCGTCGAATCGCGCACTCAACGCCGCATCTCTGGCGCACCATTAATCTCGGGAGCAAAGTGGCCGACGGTCCCTCTGGAGCGGCGGCGCAGCTGGAAGTGGCACGGCTCTGGATCCGGCGTTCTGGCGCCCTAGCTCTTTCGGTGGCATTGCAGGAGAGGAACATCTCTTTCGGCGATCGCGACGCCGCACTCATGCTCCTCTGTGATGCCCGAGACCGCTGGGAGCATGCGTACATCGATCTATCCTGGCCCGACAACTCGGCATCCCGGCGCTTATTCCACGGGGATGCGCCACTGCTCGTACAACTGCACGTCGTGTTTGAAGACGGGCCAATTTCGGAGTCGCATTCGCTCCAGGCACCGAGACTCCGTACCGCCCTTTGTACTCTGCGACACACGTCAAGCGCTGTCCTGCTCGCCAGCATGCCTTGGAGTCAGTTGACGAAGATTCTTCTGGACCGCGTATCCCTGGTCGCCGCCGTCACTGTGCTCGCGCAAGCCGGCGCCGTGGTTTCCTGTCGCCTCTGTCTCCCTGACGAGCTGGCCGAGCTAGAGAACTTCAGGCCTCCCGTGCTCAACCTGCCCAACCTCACCACGTTCATCCTCGAAATCTCCACTGACGTCGAAATCTCCGAAGAGGTTGCGACAAACGTGACGCTGCTGCTCAAAGCGATGCGTACGCCAGCTCTGACGCGTCTGCACGTTGAGGAAGACGCATTGGGCGAGGAGCCAGCGCTCGTTCGCGCAGCGGTCGACGCCATGGAGTGTCGAGGATTGGAGCACCTCCGTGTTGCGTACACGCACAGACCCGACCATGAAGTGTATGCGGAGAGGTTCCCGCAGGTCGCCACGATCTCGCTCGATATCGCAGGAGAGTTCCCGGACGATTGGGGACAGTGGTCCATGCTGATGCTGTGAGCTTTTTGTACTCTGTGTAATGGTGTCCCGACTAGCTCGAGTTATTGGCAGCAGGTCGATTATTAGATAGTCTCACACAAATTCGACCGTGCGCCAGCATGCACTTCCCAAGCTCAGACAGACGGAGCCGAATATTTGGCCTTGCGATTTCTAGGCTTCGAGCCGTACGCAATTGCAAGCCGTACGCAAGTTCCGATTTCCGAAACCAACGTTCCGCGCGGCGGTCATGAGCTCAACTACCGTTGCGCTCCTTTCTTGAGCGCGAATGGACACCTCGTCCTCGCTGGCTATCGAATGACGGCGCAGAAGTACATGATCAGCCGTAGAACCCGGGAAATGGCAGCATTCAAGTATCAAGATAAACTCTGGGCACTACTTACTAGTCTGCCCACAGTCCCGCAGACCGCGTCACAGCCCACAACGAGTACTTCGCCATCGGATCGTCCTCGACGCTGTGACTCAAGAAAAACACCCCCTTGGCCTCGAGCACCCCGAACGCCTTCCGCACAACGGCAACATGCGGCCCAACATCTGGCTGCGGCCCCGGCTCGTAGCGGTTCTGCCGAAAGGACATCGTCCAGTTGAGCTTCTGCAGTGCGGGATGGGTGAAAGCTGCATAGTCGACCCCGGAGAGCGTCGCGTTCAGCCGAGGATGCGGCGCGTGGTAGCGAATGGACGAGGTGTGCCTGTCGAGCCGGATATCAAGGGTATGCAGGGCGGGGGACCCCGCCAGTGCTGAGACGAGTATTTCTGGGAGCGGGGCGTATGCTGCTGTATCCAAATCGCCACCGGAAAATTCGAGCGCCAGGCTGGCGAGCTTTGGGAGCGGAGGGAAGCTAAACGGCGTGGTGGCTGGGATGAACGTGAAAATCAAGAAATGTACGGAATGGTACAACGCACGCGATGGGAGCGTTAGGTTGATGCTTTCAAGAGTGGCCGCCGCCGCTTCACAGAGAGCCAACACAGACACCTGGTCGGATGGGCTTCGGCAGACCACGGAGATGTCGCGAAGAGCGCGGAACGTGGTGACGGTCTCGGGGAGGCAGAACAGCGTCAGCAACGTCGTCGCAGCCAAGCATGTGAAGGCTTCTGTCGCCGAAACCACTGGGACTTCTGTGATCGTCGGAAGGCGATGGTCGTCCTCCGCCGATTCCGAGATGTGGCCATCCAAGAGGTGTCAGATCCTGGTATCGTGGACAGGCCATCATTCACGGGGGGTCGACCCACCCCCCAAATGCGGAAAGTGTTTCATGTTGTAATCGGTGTTAGTCAATACATCTTTTTTGCTTCCCGCCGTCAATCGCGGTCATTCTGCTCGATTTCGACGCGTCGCGCCGCGTCGCAGGCACGGAAGGCGTGTTGGTCAGCACTCCAGTACCTGCCCCCCTCTTTTTAACACGTTTTCCCCGTGGCGCACGCTTATGCCGACGCACAAACTGTACCATATGTAAATCCGCCACAAACACCCCAACAAGCTTTCGCGAGCTCCTCAACGGCTCGCAACACGTTCAGTCTGCATACTGGGCTCCCTCCTTCAACTCACACTCCGCACACTCCCACTCCGGCATCTCAATCCGCCCTCAATCTTGAGGCAGCCAAATCTTGCCCGCGATGCTACATGGTCTTCAAACCGCGCACTAATGCGGCTTCAAAAGATACACACATCCGGAGCGAGAAGTGTAAATGTCTGTGCGCACTCTAAACCCTCTCTATATGCTGAAACTCCATATAGTTGGGGCGGATGCCATCGCGGCTTATATCTCCCATCTCGAACGCGCCGCCGACGCGCCACCTCCACTTCCTCCCGCAATCATCCCGCGACCTTTCCCTCCGACCCCGTCTGACCTCCCCCCCGCCGCCACGCCAATATCCCTGCGCAGGTTATTTTTTCAAATGGGGTTTCGGTGACTTCTGGAAAGACTATCCGTGGCAGCTTCATTCCCTCCTTCTTCGGTATAAAACACCGTATTTTTTCGTCTCGATTGACCCACCAAACGTCCGACACGAGCGGTGCCACCAAGTCGTAAACGAGCTCGGAATCTGCTGCAAAGCTTGCGCGGGACTTTCTCTCGAGATCAATATCCACCGAGAACGCGCCGCGCGACCGCAGGAGGGCGTTCAGCAGCACGATCATCTCACCTGGGCTCAACTACGCTCCCGCCTCGCAGCCAAAGACGAGCAGATAAACTCTCTGTGGCTTGAGGTGTGTTGCAAGCCGCGAGACATCCGCCGCTAACCATCACTCTCAGATTGCAAACTTGCGCAAAGCCCTTGGACGCTCTCAGGCGCACTCAGAGAAGCTCGAGGAGCTATTTGGGTATCTCCAGACGACGTCCGTCCCCGCACTGTATCGCATTCTGCGGAACGCGGGCAAGGAGGGCTGGAGCGCAGAGCTCACTCTCCGCGAGTGCAGACGCGCTGTTGCGGGCAAGTACCATCCCGAAAATTGGCTCGACTGGGAAGTTGATTTGGCGATGCTGGTATACGAGATTGGAGGGCTGAGCCTTGTCCACGCCTTCAACCACTCGATGCTGCTGTTCCCCAGCCGCAACACACTGCAGAAGACGCGTCGGGACCACAACCTGCATGCCTGTATTTCGGGTGTGCGGTTCACGGACGTTTACGACAATGTCTCGACGTACTTTGCCGCGGAAACACAGACCCCGGGTGACCAACACTCCCCGATTGTACGCTATCTTCATACGGCTTGTTTTGACGAGACCGCGAAGACTGCGACAGTGGACTACTTCCCTGAGACGGACGAGTTTGGAGGCCTCTGTTTGGAGCACCTCCGCGAGCTGCTGAAGGATGTGCAAGTTGGTGATACGGTGGAGGTGCTGGAGCAGGCAGCGCAGCTCGTTCGCGATGGGAAGCTGCACGTCGGGTCAGAGATCTCCGTGGGGGCAATATTCAGCCACTCGGAGACAAACTACGGTGCTAAACCTGTCTTCCTCGGCCCATCGTGCAAGAAGGGGAATTGGTTCACCGTTCTCCTTGTTGTGCTAACGGTTCTGGAGGTTTGGGAGCGGCATCCGGAGGGCGCGGCCAAGCGCGGCCCGATTTCATCTGTATCTTCGGACGGCGATGCCAAACGGCGCGTCGCATTCTTCCTCCTTTGCATGTTGCGGGAGGTAAAGGAGGACGATGCCATTTACGAGCACTTGAAGGACGTTATTGGGCTAAATTTGTTCACAGGAAAGAACAACCTCACCATGGATTTTGACGCGAAGCACGAGCTGAAGCGTGAGCCTTTTTAATTCCCTTTGTTCCACATCTCAAATTTATTCACTCACAGGCTTTGGCACAACACTGCGCTCTCCAGAAGGTATCCTCGTCAAGGGGATCCAGATCAACCGCGACCTGCTGCTCAAATGGCTCGAGCGTTTGACTTGTCACGACTTTTCTGAGGTGTCGATCCAGGCACTGCTCAACCCAATTGACGCCCAGGACGTTCCACGCGCCGTTAAATTGCTCATCGCTATCATCGACCTCAAGAGTCTCGAAAAAGACGCGTCCGAATTTAATCCCACCGAGGTTGCGCAGCTCGAAGCCCTCCGTCTACTCGGCGCCCTACTCGACGCACTTCTCGCGCCCCTCACCGACCCCACACTCGATCTGACAACTCAAATCACGTCCCTACTCAAGTTCTCGTACATGCTCTGCGCGATGTACGTGCAGCATGGCACATCTTTCATCCCCAACCAACTATACGGGGATCTTCAGGCTATGGTCAAAAACGCGGTCTTTATGGTCGCCAAGACGCGTCTCTTAAACCCGGAGCTAAAGGTGTTCATTTGTCTGCTCGGGGACGACGTTCTCGAGACTCTCTTCGGGCGCTGTCGGATGATTGGCGGCCACAATCCGACCACTAGCCTCGCCGAGTTTCTGCGATACTGCAGCTCTGCGATGCACCTCGACAGTATATTCCAGCGCCGCCCCGAGCAGGAACGAAACCCGACGCGACTGAGCTATGCCCGGATCGGACACGTCGACCACCTCCGCCCGTCCGATTGGCGGAACTGCGAGCTGCGCGCTAAGACCTGCAACCTCGGCCGTTGCTCGGCGATGGCACTCGCCCAGGCAGTCGCTACTCTCGAGATGTTTCACGCGCCGCTGACCGTTGTCGATGGAGTAGAGCGGCGACGGCTGTCGTTTACGGCGCTGTTCCTCCGCCCGCAGACGGACTTGCTGCGTCCGAATGGATGGAACGAGCGCGGGAGATATCCCTCCGTGGCCGGCGGCGCAGACCGTTCACGTATGGATGGTGCTGCTGACGACGCAACGGCAGATGTCGACCTTGACGCGTATACCTACCGCGATCCGTATGCGGGGTATTCCACGGCCGAGATCATCGAACGCGAGCTCATCGTGCCTCTGCTCGGACCGCAGGAGAAAACAGCATATGCACGCGTCGACGTTGACGCCGATAAACGCGTGCACAAGAGCTCGGCGGTCCGTATAATTTTTGACATGTTTCTCGACTTCAAGCAGGCTCATGACCGGCTCTATCGTGTTCGCGGCTTCAGCGCCGGCGGCAAGTTATCTTGGATGCAAGATAACACACCTGGAGGTGTCGTACATTCTCCCTCGACGCATTTCCAACTCGGAGATGTATTCACGACGCTAATCTCGCATAACGGCGTCGACATCGGGCTCGCAGTCGCAACGGCGATATCGATTAAACACACTAACGGCAGCTCGACGTCGGCCATCCTCCGTAGCGACCTTCACCTTCCCAGCTCTCCCTACACCATCCGCGGCCAAACTCTATCCCTATCCCCACTCCCCCACACGACCTCGGACCCCAATGCCCCGACCATAGCTTGGGTCTGGGACCAGTCCTTCGTCGAATTTCTGCTCAACAAAAAAGCGAAGACGACGGGAGTGGTATCACGGACCAGGAACGTCGTTATCGACGTACCAAGCCGTCTAGCTGAGCCCTTTACTGAGCGCTCATTCGAATTTCATTCGGCTGACCTTCCAATCCATATGTTTGGAACCCAGGAGAAGACGTGGTATTTTATGCACGAAGATTTGAGAGATGCCTGGGCGGCTATCTGGGGGCGTTTGGAGAAGGATTCGAGCCTCGGTAAACGTATCCCACGTTTTCATAGCGTCAAACCTGGGGACGACGCTGCGGGGAATTGTTTTCCCAGCGTAGTTGCAAGTGAGTTTTCTTTCTGGTCCTTTGCTACTTTCAACCTCGTTTAGGCGCGGATACCCAGTCGCTTGTCATTCCCGCCTCCGAAACGTCGATATCGACGATTTTTCTGGATGCCTGTGTCTGCCCAATTTGCGGAAAGGCCGGCGCTGCCGCGAATCGCCAGAAACACATGGGCAAGCACATTCTCCTCTTCCTTCTCGGTGTCCACGAATCGAAGGCGAAGCATTCCGTGCGTATTTTTCTGGTCCAATCGGCGTATTTGCATCTGACCATCCTGAAGGTTTCTCGGCACTATCCCTGTGGATATTGCGGCGGCTCTGGGTGCTCTATTAGCATCGGCGCAAAAGGAAACATGTCAGAGTCGAACTGCCCTCTCTTCCATCCCTTCCGGGCCACCAACGCCGGGAACAGCACTGTCTCCAATCCATGCACTAACACCCCCATTAAGTGCCCGTTCGAGACCTGCCGCGAAACTCATTGGAAATACAACTTTCCTCTGCACTTCCGCGACAAGCACCAGAACTGGCGGGTCGATTTTCCTCCCGATTCGTCGTTTATCGCGGGTTTAGTGGTCTCCAACGACGAGCAGGCCAAATCAGCGGTTCCCGTTCTTGACCGGCGGCTTTGGTTGACACTCTTCCCTTCCCCTCCGGCTCTCGGCACCATTCCTATTCTTCCTCTGCCTCCAAGTACACCATCTCGACGTTTCAGGTCCGCCTCGACAACACCTAGTCGCCGCGACAGAGGCCAGCCTTCTCCGCGCCCATATGCGGTCTCCCCGGGCAGTCCTCACAAGCGCCGCCGCATAGATTTTCTATAATATGTAATTAATAGCTTATCTACACGCATTTTGCACTTGTACTCCCGCGAATCGCGTCCCGGACACGTAGAAATCCACCACTAATTAACGCACTTCCGGGGTTAACACGCCATGCACGTGCATCAATCACTGTACGAGATCCGGAAATCTGACACCTCTTGTGGCCATCCGGGAAGTAGACGTGGATCGCCGTCAAGGAACGAGCGGCGCGCATGACTTTGGGGACAGTCTCGGCAGGCCACCCTGGGGATTTCATGCATCATTGCCCTCTCATGAGAGATGCGCAATGATGCATCAACATGCAAGACGAGAGAACGATGCGATGCATCGTTGCACGTCTCTAAGCAACTGATACAGCACCATCAATACCACGCGGTCGCCGCCAGCCTCCCGCCCTCCCATCCGCCTCCTTGGCGTCGGGATCCGCGGGAGAATATCCGCTGCGCATCAATGCCGCTTAGGCGCCGCTACCGCCGCTGCTGGCCTCGCAGCATTCAGGGGGGGGGGAGGCGATGTTCTCTCTGCACACATGCAGTTATATGCACCCCACTACACCTGCATTCGGGGCAGGTTCCCACCACCCGAGTGGGATTCCAGTGTGTATTCCAAGTTCTGAGGTAGCTCGGGGCCGTACAGAGTTCTGTCTATGCGCAATATAACGTCTTATTTATGGCTCCTGTACCGTCTCTCCTTACCTGGCCTTCCCGGTCCGTTATTTGCGGCCAAACAAAGCCCCATCAATCCGTGATGCCACAGGAAACACCCCCGGAATCCGGCCAGGTGACGGCTCAATGCGACGCGTAGAGCTCTCTAGGGATCACTTCAAATTTCCCCACCGTCTATTTTCGGCCGGCAGAGCCGTTGTAGCAGCGCTAGCATTATTGACGGACCTTCTGTATCCCGTCGACATGCCGCTGGCGGCGGCGCGAGGCCTAGTACCAAGACCCAGGCAGTATTTAACCACGGGTACAGCTCACGAAGTCATCAAAATGTGCCCGCCCAGAATATTCCCTCGGACAACTTCAAGTTCGAACTTAGATCGGCCTCGCGTCCGGAGGGCAATGGGTACAGACGCTAGGGGTCCTCCCAGGACTAAGTACCATGCGAGGTATTTCCTGCAACAGATCACGCAGCATCCTTATGTGCCTATGAGTGACCCAGTTTGCATCGAGAAACTTCTTCAAAACTGGCCAGAATTCTAGGGACATTTTGGTTGAGTCAATCGTCGAACAAGGCTATTCTAGAAAACTGCGTTGACTGTATCTTGAGCTGTAGTTCAGCTATGGGGATGAATTTTGGACTTTTCCGAATCGTCCATTCACGTAGAACAAGACTACAGTATAATTCAGTCATAAAAGTGGGATGCCCGACCGATATGCCCGTAAGTCTAGTTGTTCTGATTAGTCAAAGTGCACTTGACAGGAAGGTGAGCATGTAGTTGGGTAGAGAAGGTTATTCTGGGACTAGCTACGTTTAAAATTAGTTTAAAAATGCACTGTAAAGCGCACACGACGCGAACCTGTCGTCCCGGATATATGTCCAAATCGCGTAATCCCGCGATCCGTTTGACAGATCATGGTGTTTCCCAGGTACCAGCAACTTGCAATGGTGCGCGGCGCACTTTTTTTTGGGCTGGTGCTTGCATGGAAACATGTACGCACTGGCACGCGCTCGGCGTATCCCGCACGCACTGAAGCCGGGATGGCGAGTCGCGCATGCAGCGTTTATTTGCACGCGCGCGCGGATTTGAATGGTCGAAGATTCAGCGGAGTGTCAGTGCACTGCTGATTGGCGCTTCAGCGCGCGTCTGGTGCTCTCCTGTGAGTCGGAGCAATTGCCCACATGTGATACCGACACTTGCAGGCATGCATGGTTGCGCTCTGAGCTCAATAACGAGGGTGACGGTGTCCGTCAGCGGTTGCCCGACGCCGATGCGGTTAAAGGGAAGCTGCCTGTACCGCTCGCGCCGTCCAGCGCCATGTTTACACCATAGCTAGCCGGGCAGGTTGATATGCTAATTACGCAATAATTGGGGTGTGGACTCCGTTAGCAGTAGTGAAATAGGCAACACCGGGGCTATTTATATATCGGGCAATTTTTCCGGAATTTTAGGGATTTTTTCTGGGGTACTTTCGGCTACCCTTGAGCTCACTGTTGATGCCGACGCTGAACAGCTGTCGTCGTCGGGGCGGGCGATGATCACAGATGTATTCCCATCGCGGCTCCAATAGTCACCTAACCGGTAAGCTTGTAGACCACAGCAGAATGATGCATCGCGAGTGCGTCTGTAGCTCTTGCATATTGATGCATCATTCCACTTCTCTCATTAGAGAGTGTGATGCATGAGATCCCCAGGTTGGGTACGTCTCGGAGGGGACGTAGTGGATGCCAAAGAGCGTCAACTTTTCCAGTGGACGCGCGATGTACTCCGCAGCCATACCGAGCGCGGGCCCGGAAACTTGGAATTTCTCCTCCGTATTTCCGTAGATGCAGAGATTCTGAACTCTCTGGAGGAGGTGGAAGATGGCGCTGATCGACGGTTCCTGCTCCGTCCACTCGGCTGGCGTCGTCGAGAGATGGAGGCAGAGTTTGGTTACATGGCGGCGTAAATGAGGGAGCTCGATGAAGCGAGTCTGAACATCGGTGTAGTGTTTCGCGCTCTTGATGCACCATTTCGGGATTCCCGCTGCTCTGACGGGCCCTGCGGCGCCGGCGATGGATATAGCGCTGAGAAGGTGTTTCTGACTTGCGTCGCGGAAGATCGAAGCAACAAGAGAGCAGGCCTTGAGCGTAGCGTTGTCCGGGATGAGCTCAGCGATGCGTTCAATGAGTTCGAGTGGAAGAGGGCAATCCATGGTGGTGGTCGGGACCAAGAAGGAATCAACCTCGCACGTGCACGAAACCTAGGCCTTCTCCATCAGTGTCACAAGTCCTCGAGCGGGGATGCAGATTTGGACTGAGAAGCCGAGCTGAATGTCCTTGGAAAGGTGCCCCAGCATCGAGTTCATTAGCCGCGTTCCTCTGAAGATCGCAGGACGTGCTTACTGTCGCTGACGAACGACTGACGAACCGAGATCGACCGATCCTCGCAGCCTCGGTCAGCTCCGACTCAACCCGGGCGTTCAAACCCGACCATTCGCTGCGACGCCATAAATAAGCCGACCAATCTGCTAGCCCAACCTCATGCTCGCCTTCATCTTTACTGCTCTCGCTGCTCTACTCCCAGTCGCAATGGCCCTCAAAGGCGTACCTGACTCCAAGTCCACGGTCCGCGTATTGCGCTTCAACGTCGCGAATCTCACCGCCGCCGGCATCGTCGACGGGATCTACCGACCCGTCGTGCCCGGGCACGAGAGCGTGACGTTTCCGGTCTACGCGTTCCTCGTCGAGCACGGAACACGCAAGCTGCTCTTCGACCTCGGCGCACGAGAAAGGATGTGGAGAACTTTGCGCCAGCGATCGCTGGGCTCTTTGCGAGCGGGGCATTCGTCCTCGAGGGCGAGAGGGATATCATCGACGTACTCGGGGACGTGGGGATTCCGCTGGAGAGCATCGAAAGTGTTGTTTGGTCTCACGCGCACCTTGACCATATCGTGCGTGGGCTGCTTTTTTGTGTTTCTCCTCGCTGATTGCACACAGGGAGACATGTCCAAGTTCTCCGGCTCGACGAACCTCGTAGTTGGTGGGGATACGGATATATCGACATTCCCAACCAACCCGAATTCGAGTTTGTTAGAGTCAGACTTTGCGTGCGCATGTGCTAGCCCAATTTATTTGTCTGAAAGTTACCCGCAGCGGTCGCGAGGTGACGAAGATTGACTTTGGGGCGAGTGAGCTCAAGTTCAACGATCTCCGCGCGTTTGATTACTTCGGAGACGGCAGCCTCTATCTGGTTGATGCGCCCGGGGTGCGTGAATCCTCTCCCGTTTACCATCTTCTGCTGACGAGACCAAAACAGCACGTCGCTGGCCACCTCGTCGGCCTCGCCCGCGTCACTCCCTCCCCAAACCCAACCTTCATCCTCCTCGGCGGAGACAGCTTCCACCACGCCGGGCAAGCCCGTCCGCGCCCCGCCTTCCAATCCGCCTTCCCCTGCCCCGCGCACCTCCTCGCCTCTTCCACCACCCACATCTCCACCGCCCACTTCTTCTCCTCCCCGGCTCTCATGACGGGCACTTCGACCTCCCCTCGCGCGCGGCGCCGCTCCTCTCCATCGCCGACGCCGGGTCCGTGCTGCGCTTCAGCGCGGACCCCGTGCAAGGCGCGGTGACGCTTGAGAAGATCGCGCGGTGGGATGCGGATGAAGACGTATTGGTGCTCATAGTGCATGATGCGAGCGTCGTGTCTGGGGATGTGCTGCCGTACTACCCCCGGGCGCTGAATGGTTGGAAGAAGGCGGGGTGGAAGCAGAAGAGCGTGTGGCGGTTCTTGGATGTGGACGGGCCTGCGTGGGTGTTTGGTCCACGAGTGGACTTAGGACACAGACCCGAGGAATTTTCTGAACATATGGATTAACGCAATATTCAAAACGACAATCCCAACAACGCTACGCCGCCTAACTACCAGTGACAAACAAAATGTTGGGCTTGGAGGAGGTATAATCAACACTGTGCGACCCATTGCGCCACGTATCGCACGTATAATAATCCCCCGTCTCGTCATAAAACGTATAGTAGTAGTGCTTAGTGTTGTCAAAGGTCAGCTTGCACGCGTCCGTGGCGACTACGTCGACTTTGGTGAGCGTGTAGTCCGTGATGGACGCCGTGTCCTGCACATCGGAGGTGGTGGGGATGTTGCCGGGGCAGAGCGGGGACTGCGCCTCCCAGTGGACGGTAATACCAAAGTCCTCCTTGTCTGCGCTGGCCAAGGTCGCGGCGGCGGGCTTCGCGCCCTTGGGTCTGGTGACGGTGTATTCCTTGCCTTTTCCACTGAGGAGCGTGACGGTTTCGGTTTCGACTGTGGTCATGCTACATGTACAGAGTATCAGATGAATTGTGCGCCAGCTCCAGACAGCCTTTATAGACTGGTACAGACCGCTCCCTCGCGAAAGCAATCCGTTCCGGCTGTCAGCGAGAGTGTTGTTTCCGGGACTCTCGCAACACCTGAGCAGCAGGAATGGGTTTGGCGAAGCAGTCGAGCTGTTTGAGGACCCTTCGTTGTACGACGCGGCATGCACACATGTATGGTCTTGTATGGTTCGGTAGATACTCTGAATCTATAATGGAGACACGCCTGACCTTGGCTGCTGTCGCTATCGAGCCTCCTGACCTCGGAGACGGTATCCACCGGTCCCGTTCTTGGCGTGGCAATTATCGCACCGAGTCCCGACGCTGGCAGCCAGAATTTGAAGTGTTGCGGATTAGTATCGGAGAAGCCATAGTGCGCCCTTTTCTCTTTGTTTTTAGAGCAGTACGGACATGGGGTTGCAATTGAGACCATGTCGCCTATCAATCTTAATCCTGCAATGTTCTCTCTGATGTTCTCAAACCAAGATTCCCACGGTTCGAAGTTGGAACGACGGCGCTAATGAACGCGTGAATGATCGCGATCTCTTAACGGAAGCGTAGTCCGCAACACCTGAATACATTCACATCAGTCCGAACCATCCTCGAAGCAAGTAAACTGCCAGCGGTCCGAGATACCTGCCGGCGTGCAGCTCCGGCGCCAGCAAGGCGCTTACGGGAACCGGTAGCACCTACGGCCAAGTTAGTCGAGCATTACCAAAGAGGGTTGAAACACACCAGACTTTGCGCGTTTTGCGGGAACATCTCCATCGTCCGAATCCGACTCATTCTGCGTTCATGCTCAGGGTCCTCCTCATCCTCGTCCACTCCGCAGCCGCCCCAGACTTGACCATCATCCTCTCCGCCGGGGGACTCCTCACGTTCGCCGATGAGGGGACCGCGACCCTCAGTGCTGGAGTCGTCAGAGATGTCGATTTGGTTGGGGACAGAAGATGGCGATGCGGGAGGGGATATGGACGGATCGAGCGGGTTGAAAGGGAGGTCGTCCTCGGGAAGAACATCTGGGAGCCGACGCCGACGGAGTTCCATGCTGAGCAGAGGTGGAGGTACGGAACGGGTGGTTTTGCGGCTATTGCGATGGGTGGAACAAGAATCCTGGACTCCGAATGAGCACTCGAACGCGCCGCCGAAGCAGACGACTCGGACGCACCTTGAATCGTGTCTGTAAGTGCAGTATTGGTGGAGAACGAAGGCTTGGAGTTGAGGTCACGAATGTGACGACTTGCGAGTGCTGGTGAAGAAGAACAGGAGGAGCTGCGGGGGCGTGGTTGGTGGGGTTCGAAAGTACTCGGAAGGGGCCTTCAGGCGCACCTGAAAACACCTCTCCACGACCGTTAAGACGGGAGATCGAGAGCACGAGATTTTGGTGACCAAAACTGCGGATGGGACCGCGTCAAACGGGCGAACGGATGGAGCTACGGTCTAGCGGTAAGCACCAGCGTGTAGAGGAGGAGGAGGGCTTTCGAACGCACCTTGAGGCGAGGCGAACGGCCCAGAGGGACGTCCAAACGAGACGCGACAAAGTGGGCGCCGAGCTGGTGCGGCTGGCGGAATCTGAGTCTGTGGATGGTAAGAAATGGTCTCCTGGTGTACACTAGGTTGTATCCCCGGCCAAGGCGAGTAGAACGCACCTGGAATCGTCGTGCTGCGATGTCTGGTTGTGGCGGTAGAGGCCAGAGAAGATTGGCTTATTTAAGCTGTGATTTCGGGAAAATCCGTGATGTGACAAGGTTTTTGCAAACAGCAATAAACGTCGTCTGGAAGCCCGGCGGGACCTTGGAAATGAAAGGGACCTCCCAGAAAGTGAAAGATACCGCTTCCATCGACCAATGGGCCATCACACAGGTCGACCCCAACTCGTCCGGGGTCTACAGCTGCACTCTCTACTTCTACAGCACCAAGCATTATTACTATACCTTTTTTGACCAGACGGGGCATGGACACACCTGCAATACGTGGGCCAACGGCGACCACAGCGTCAACTACGACTCGAAGAAGCCGACAATTGTCTTCATCACCGGAAGTTAGGAGCAGGTGAGGATTCGCTGCATTTCTTGTCATTGTTCATCGTGACTTATGGGACCCAGACCATGCATGCTACCTACGTACATCGCTGTTTTTGTGTTTGATGTCCTATCGAGGTTGTCAAAAAAAAAAAAAAAAAAAAAAAACATTGTTCGCGGCTACTATTATGTGTGCGGAGTTCGAACCCCATGATAGCCGTCCGCGCGCAACCAGTTCGGGAACTTTGGAGGACAAAGGATTTCGTGATCGATCGGAAAAAAAAGGACCACCGCTTGCAAATGCTTTTCAGCGCTGAAGCCAGCGCGGTATATTCCTCCTACCAAGCTTTTGTCACCGTATACGTAATCATTTCTGTTTTTTGTAGTTCTTTCCCATCCACTTTGGCTTTCGTAAAATCTGTACAATTGCCAAAAAAACGGAACTGGTGAAGCAGTTGGGCACCTTTTCCAAAATTTAAAATTTTAATCACAGCTGTGTAGCTATCGCAATTTACGACATACCTGGTTGGAGGCTGGGGAGTGCAGAGGTTCACTTCACAGTGCATGACCCGGTCCAGTATCAGTTTGGGCCGCGCCCAAATTTGTAGCCCTAACCCACAGCGCCAAAAACGGAAACAAAACCGAAACAGAAACGGAAAGCGGAGGGACAACATACTCGGTCTCCGGCTAACCAAAGGACATCAACTTGATCCCGTCCGCACGCGTGTGGAGCCGCAGCATCTGCCATAGCTCCTGCTCAGGCCTTCTGAGCGGGAAGTTGTGAAAAGGTTGTCGGTGAGAGGAAAAAAAAAATTAGACACTTTGCGCATCAGCCACCAATGTCACCTAATATGGCGGCGATTTCCGCCCTTTTTGGTTCATTTGTCCATGACCAGATCCCTCCCCGCCTTTTCTCTCTCTCTCTTGACCAAATTACCGCCTTTCATCAAGTTGCTGCTGTTGTTGTACAACAGGGTTTGTTTGAGCGGAGCAGAATTCTTGGAGCTTCCGGAAGATATTTGAGCCCTAGTTATTAATTGTTTGCGATTTCAGCCCTTAAGATATGCTGTTATTTAATTTCAGCTTTGAAATCTTTTACAAAATGGGAGGATTGCCGTTCTGATCGAGCCTTCCTCAAGCTTCCTCCCACCATGAACATCACGCAAAAACCCGCGCTCCTCGTCGTCCGCTGCGAAGACCTGTGGTTCTCGGACGGCAGCATGGTCCTCCAAGCCGACAACACCCAATACAAAGTCTTCCACAGCATCCTCTCCCTTCGGTCGCCGATCTTTCGGGATATGCTCTCAATCCCGCAGGGAGCGGATCTCGAGCGCGTAGAAGGGTGCCCCCTCGTGCGGCTTCCCGACGCCGAGCGCGATGTTACCCCGTTCTTGAAGGCGATATACACCCCTCTGTGCGTGCGCTGGTCTCGATATCGGTTCTTTGATTGAGCTGAGTACAGGTCGTTTCCATCCTACCCCAACGACGTTGATGTGCAGACACTCCTCGGCTGCTTCGCTCTTTCGCACAAGTACGAAGTCGAGGACCTCCGCCGACGAGCTCTGGCCCATATCGCGCAGGGCATCGACTTGCAGCCGCCCGAGTTCACGCCGAAGGGCTGCAAATGGAGCGAAGAGGCAGATTGGATGCATATTGTTCGTTTCGCTCGCGTTGCGCGCACTACCGGCGACCTGTGGGTATTGCCCTGGGTGTTCTTGTGTCTGTCCAGAGGGCTAGACAGAGAGCTGCGGGTCGACGAACTTTTACAAGGCGTCGGCGAGCAAGGAGAGGTGCTTCCGCTTTCCGAACTCCCGACCCTCCTTGGTGGCCGCGATTTGCTGAAGAACGCGGATCTCGAAGCTGCAATGGCCGCCTTCTCCACAGCTCCAGGACGGATCGATGGCTGCACTGGCTACGTGTGTCTGGAAATGCGCCTGACCTTGCTCAAGAAGCTTTCGGAGAGTGTGAGGGAAGAAGAGCTTTCCTCTTGGGTGACTGTCCGTGCCGCACTTACGATATTACGGGAGGATCAGGCGCTTGGCGACGAGCTCTGCGCGCGGTGTTGCAAGGTGCTACTCGACGCCCAAGAAGCGAGATTGACGAAGATGTGGCAAGACGTTCCTGGGTTTTTCGGCCTACCCGATTGGCCAGAGCTGGATGCGATGAGGGAGCAGGCGGTTGGACCAAACATATACTGCTGAGAGTACGTTTATCGTCTGGAGTCGAAACCAAGAAATCCACAACCGTCCACTCAAACACCTTCTCCCCGTATCCTGTACATCTTCGCGTACTCCCCATTAATTTTTATGAGCTCGTCATGCGTGCCCTTCTCGGTGATCCTCCCGTCTTTCATGCGCCTACACCGCACGCTTTGGAACGCGCGTCAGGCCAACGAAGAGAGGAAGATATGAAAGAAAACGTACGCAACAAGTCTCTGCCTCTCCCCGCCCAAAACCTCGCTCTCCTTCTCGAGCCTCTCCAACTCCGCCGCAAGCAGCGTCTCTTCGCCCTTGCGCATTGCAACCCCGGGACCCGCTCCAACAGGGTGTCCAACGCATCCTTGAGCTTCTACGCAACCTTCTCCGCTCTGCCCCACCTCGCTGCGTCCGCGATCCCGTCCCGGTCATCAACCCGCGCCGGGTTCCCCGTCCAAATGTTCCCCGCAATCGACAGCGAGAACAGGTGGTGGTCCTGCATTCAATCTTCTGGGAGGCTTCTCCGCCCCGCCCCGCCCCGCCGCATTTAGGGAGGATGCCGAGCTGGCCACTGCGAGCACCACTCGTTTCTCCCCCCTCATCCGCTCCGAAGGCGGTCGAGGCGAACAACAGTGCCATCCCGGGCCTGCCCGACGAGCGCGCGCCGTCTGCCCAACGCGATGTGTATACGCCCGGCGTGACACCGTACTCGACGTCGGTTTTGCGTTTGGCGCTCAAATTCTGCTCATATGGACGGCAGCGAGGAAATCAACGCGCCGGAGGAGACGTCGGATTGGGACGGTGTCGCGCTAGGACGGCACGACTACGCGCGTGTTAGTAGAGTTCGCAGAAAATGAGAGCGCAGATGTACTATCCAGCTTTGTCGTCAGCCTGCTCATCGGCTCCGTCCCGCGTCGTCTTCCGTATTCATTTCCCGCCGCCGTTCTCGTCCGTCGTAGACGCTCAGGATGAACTCCTGCACGCAGCTCTTGGATAACGACGCGAGGAATAGGTCGAGGCGGTAGGAGCGCTCGACGTCGTTGACGAAGTGTATGTACTTGCAGTCGATGAGCTTGGTATACGCATAGGTGAGCAGGAGCTTGTCGGCTTTCGTGCAGCTGCGGAGCATAAACATCGGGAAACGGGGAGGACGCGGAGGGGCGCAGCAAGCGGAATACTGCGCTGCCTCGTCTTCGTCCTCCCTCAGCTTGATCGGCGCGGGGTTGCGGAGCAAAACGCCCTTGAGCAGCTCGACGTCAGGGCAGCGCTCGTGAGGAGTGCCTAGTAGACCTTCGGGAGGAGCGTCTTGCTGGAGTCTGGCGGACGTCCTCATCATGCCTGTACCTGAGAATGAGGTCCGCCTGAGGGCTCGCGAGTACAACGTCCGTATTTTCCGATAGCAGCATCCTAGACATTGACAGAGAATGAGCTCTGAGCCGCTTGGGAAGTACGGCGACGTACCCGCTGCAGATGGGTGGTCGTCCCGACATTCGAAACCATTCCCTCCTCCTCGCAGCCACTTCAGGCACGCGGGAACCGCCACCCAGCTCCCTCGTCGAGTCGACCTCGACACCGGATTGAATCAACGCGCGCGTCGCCTGCGCTGTATCCGTGTCAGCGCCTCCGTCCGATCTCCGCAACGCCGGCCCACCTATGCCTATCGCGTTCAGTATCTTCTAGGCCATGGGCCCGCTGTAGGCTGCGATCTTGCCGCTGCCGGTACGCATACAGCGAGGATGTCGCGGTTTTTGAGCGCACGGGATTGCCGGTGCTTAGACGAGCGTCGGTCGGGCGATGCCCTTATCGGCTAGGGCGGATGCGGGCGTCGAGTAGGCGCGCCTGGGCCAAGGAGTCAAATGTGGCCTTTTGGTCGGGGACGGGATCCGTCATATGCATGGTAGCTTGTGTCAAGAGTGTCGCGCGTGCGTAACACCAAATTGCTGTCGACCTCGATGGCGACTGCCACCGGAGATAGTCGGCGGTCCCCGTCGTTTCAGCACCAGCGTCTGAGCGTAGACTGTGCGGCGCCCGCCGTGTGGGTTTTTTTTTTTTCGTTTTTTTTTTCTTTGCTGCTGGGGTCAGTAGATGTAAACCCGAGGTTCACTTCACAGCGCATGACCCAGACCCCGTATCAGTTTGAGCCGCGCACAAAGCCGTATCCTTAACGTTTAAACTCTGCATTCCAAATGCCATTTGGCTCACATCAATCAATACCGCCGACTAGTAGTAGCAGTAGTAGCCTGCAACCTCGGCCTCCACCTCCTCCCATTGCAGTCCAACAAATGAACACCGTCTTCCAGGAGGTGCTCCGCCAGCGGAACCCACGGATCTTTTGCGATATCCCGCCTGGAGAGGGGCAGTCAGCGTCAGCCGGGCGCCAAAAACGAAAAAGGAAGCGCCAAAAACGGAAACAGAAACGGAAAGCGGAACGCGACAACGTACTCGGTCGTCGGCCAACCAAAGCACATGAACTGGATCTCCGTAAGGTTGGGCGCCGAGGTTTTGTAGTCCCACTGTGCGAAGAATGTGGTCCAGGCCGCTGAGATGTCCTTGGATTTCCTAGAGTATACGCCCATCAGTATATACTACTAGGTGGGGGAAGGTCAGAAACGCGTTACACGGATTTATGTTTGCGAAACGGCACGGTGAAGGCCAGTGCGGTCAGCGTTGTGGACGGTTGTGGGGGGAGAGAGTGGTCGCCAGAGGAGGGGTATCCTGCGGGGGTAGATGAACGAGCGTACAGAAGCCGGAGTTATGATCAATTTCGTACCTGGCGCGCAAGCGCAATCGTCAGCGTCGCCACCTGCGTGCACAACTGCAAGAAGCGCGTGCCCAGGGCACCGGCGATGCTGGCTGAGATGTACAGCGTCCGAAGTTTAGGAGCATGCGCCTCGACGAGTTGCGCGCATTCAGCGGTGCGCTCTACGCGACGGGTGTTGCAGTCGCCGAGGAACCGCAGCACTTGCAGGCGCGGTAACCTGGGAGGATAGATTAGTTCCGCTACGGTAGTGTGGGCAAGGACGTACTCAGAGCGCGCGAATAGCGCTAGGAACGACTTGTCGACAGCCCTCACCGTAAGCTCTTCGAGAGCAGGGGCGGCGCTCAGCGTGTTCCGCCGAGAGGACACCCCGATGTTACTATCCCAGCAAAGGCGCTTAAGAACGGTGAGCTGAGCGAACGAGGCGCCATCAAGCCGAGCTCCATCGCTCCAGACGCTGATGTCGCAGTCAACGAGAGTCGCGCCGTGCAGCCTCGCAACGTCGACGAAGACATTCGTCGTGTCCGCATCTCCGGTAACGCTCTCAACGGAGGTGCACCGTGCTTGAATGGCGCGGAACCATACGCTGCTGCCCCACCTGAGCCTTATGTGCGAGTGGAAGATGGGGAATCCGAGTTTCTACGCAAATTAGGGTGGGGCGTGCTAGCGCAGCAAAACATACCAAAAACTCTTTAGAAACCAAGAGGAACGGCAGACGAGGCGGGTGAGTCGGAACCTGCTCGCGGTCGACGTTCGCGTCGACGCGTGCATCATGAGCGCGCTGCGGACCATCCATCGCGAAATAGAGGACGCGCGCCCAGATTGCTGCGCGGACATCTGCGGGAGCATTTTCGAGTGGGCGGAAAAACGGGTTCAACGGCGGCGGGAGTATCTGCGCAGAGGAAGCCTCCGTCTTCGACGCGGCCGCACTGTAGAACTATGTCAGCGCTCGGGATTCCAAGTGCAAAAACAACCCACTCAGAACGGTATTTGTAAGTGATCTTGGGTACGCGATTTGGGGGCTCGGCGAACTGATTGTAAGCGGACTTCTTCTCCTTGCTCTCGATTGTACGCAGCGGGCAGTGTTGGACCAGCGGATACGCCCAGCGGTTGACGTTAGCCGAGGGCAGGATGAGATTCTGGAGCCGGTTGGCGTCGGAGAAAGCTTCGAATATGGTCGAGGCGCCTATATCGAGGTCCTCGCCGTAGAGGAAGGGCGTATTGAAGGTAATCTTCCCTGATGTTTTACCTCGGAAGCGGCGGGCAACTAGCAACGCACCAGTCGATCCCATCCCCGTATCGCTGCAACCAGCGCGTCGACGAGCGCCGCACGCATCTTGTTGTCCGTGTCGCTGGAGGACGTGAGGATGAGGCTCGTTGGGCTGATGAGCTGCAGGCCGCTGCAGAGGCCGGCGGTGTTGTCGCTGGAGTAGATGTCGAGGGAGAGGAAGAGGTCGACGACGTTCGGTGTGAGGGTAAGGATCTTCTTCATGCACGGCCCGAAGCCTCCCTCAACGCGCAGACGCTTCACGAAGCGGCCAAAGTCCTTGTTCTTGGTGAGCACGTCGGCCAGTGCGACAGCCTGGGCTTTTGAGCGGAGGACGACAGTATGGTAGAGAAGAGGCGTGGATACGCGGAGCCACGCCTTGTTGACGAGAAGGTAGGCGGAGGTGCTAGCTGCGGATGAGCGAGGAATGGATGGCGCGACTGCGACGCACGACTCCTGGTAAGTGGCAAACGCGCCCGTGGAAGCGTCGGAAAACACATCGTCTGCGACCTTGAGAGCCGGGGACAGGATCTCCGAAAGGATTTCGTCGGGAAGAGAGGTGTCTGCCATGGCTCCCAGAGTTTTGCGACGCGTCGAGGTCGTGGCACAGCGTGGCACGCGAAAAGAAGCGTTGATGGTGTAGCTCCGAGTCACACGGGAATCAATCCGGGAGATCCGGTCCAAATTACAAGTAGAACTGCTCAATTCATAGCTTTCGGGAGCGCAGAAAGCAGGATTCAAAAACACTCTCTGGCTTCTCGAGACTCTTAGAATTGAGCACATCTAGTAATGTAGAGCATATTCGAAGCCGCCAAAACCGTTGTTTTCAATACACAGAATATTGAAGATATACACACACGGTTTCCATTGAGTTGCTGCCCACTCAATTGAATCGGGGCATTAAAATACACAAATTGCTGCTCATTGTTACACATAGTTTTGGGCCAAAAACCCGCTTCAAATATGCTCTAGAGTACCAGAGCTGTCCACTAATAGAGCTGTTTAGAAGCTGTGAGATTTGGAATTTCTGAGAGAAACATGAATGGGTACTGAATTGTTTTAGAGCCATGTTTTTTGAAACCACATTTCAGAGCTTCTAAACAGCTGTATTTATGTGTAAATAATAATGCACATACAGTAGACCCATTCAAAAGCGAGAGGGTGCATGTTTTTATGGATTTAGCCGTCAGAAATTTACAGTGCAATGTTGAAAAAAGTCCACTTTTATTTCTGAATCGCCCTTGTGTTTGGTGATTGCACTGGGAGCCTTCCCGTAACATAGAAAGTATTGCGCAAATAGACCGCGGTGCCAGTGATGTCGGCTAACCGCTAAAAATATCGCTCATAAGTCTATGTTTGGAAGGGGGGTAGGGACCCTCCCTCAGATTTGAGAGCTTTCTGTCTGATGGCAAATATTTCTTAATAGATTTTTGATTTGGGGTCCTGACAGGAAGGAAATGGATATGATATTTTATTCTTTTGCACAGAATCTATCTTGCGGGAGGCACCCACTTTCGCCATATATTGGTTTGTTGCTCTCCCGTGCAAATCTTACTTTACATGTTACGATAGAGGCGCTGGGCCCGGTCCTAGGAACGTAGCCGCTAACAACCACTGCAGTTTACCTGAGTGGACTCCGGAATTCCCAGCAACTTCCCAGATGATACTTGCGCTACTGTAGTATTTCATGCAATTCGGAGGTCATGGGTCACAGTGCTATTTTTCTTCAATTAAATCTGAGCCATGTCACACTGAAATCTCAAAATTTGCTTCCCAAAAGGGAAGATCTGTAGATATTGATGCAATTTGACTGTGAGAACTACCTCATGGGGACAGATTACGAATTGCGAATTTCGTAGTTGATGTCACACACCCGAAGCTCATTCAGATTGAATAAAATACTACAGTAGCGGCTGCGGGACCCGGCAAATGGCCAACAGCTTACTTATACACCTGATGCCAGGCAAAGAGAGAAAAGTCGGAAGGGGAGCTGGACGAGTCAGAGAGTAACATACGCCACCCTGTAATGATTGAGAATAGGCCGACCGCGCGGCATGGCACAAACTTCTTTTTTGGTTTTGTTTTTTTGCCATGGGATAAAACTCGGACAACAATAACTGTACAATCTCCCTCTCACTTGGCATGTTTTCGACTCTCTGTTTCCATGCTTTCCTTCAGTTTCTTTTCCTCCCCTTAGTGTTTAAATGTAGTACAGCTGGTTAGACATTTATGTCGGAGATGAATGGCGAAGGGTAAGCAAACCCAAGCCGGGACCCGAGCCCGAGCCGTTCCGGGATCGCTCTTGACTTTTCTCATCCGCCCCCTTGCCCGATTTGGTGAATTGCGGATCGGCGACGGGAGGTCTGAGATGCGAGGCGGGGGCTGCCATCCGGCTGCTTGCTTTTGTTTGGCCACCATCCTTGTTACTCTGCTTGGCGCTGGCCTCTCCAACAGCACGTCTCCCACCGCGTCTCCTGCCGCCGCGCACATACCTCCCTGGGCCGCCGCACGCCATCTCTCGACTGGGTCGACTGGAGCGCGCTGCCGGTGCCGATGCTGGCCTTCTTGTTCGCCAGTTGTACATTTCAACCCTTTCCGTTGCTACACACATCCAGACCCCGATTCGGCACCGCCCACACCATCTGGCGTCTCGCACTCTGTAGCAGTAGTCCCGTTTATCGTCGAGTTGAATGAATCGCGCTCGCTTACACGATAAATATACTGCGCAACGCCAAGCAGCTGCCGACCCTCGCTATGGGTCGAAGTCGACGCTCGGAGTGGGACTTGGCGCTGCCGACACGACGAACGCGTCCGTCTCTGACTCTCTGCAACGGAATCCGCGGCCTCGATCACACCCGCAAAAAAAAATCCTAAAAAGAACAGGGGGCGGATGAGAAAAGTTCGCAACTTTCCGGGATTGCTAATTACAACCCCGAGCCGTTCCGGGTGACAAACCCCGCACCATTCCGGCCCGGGATGACCACGGCGATACTGAAAAGGTATCGGCCCGGAGTTGGAACACAATATAAAGGGCCTGTACCATAGCTGGAAAATTATCGAGTTTTGGCTACTACTGGAGCTCGATAATTCCAACAATTTTGGACATGGGCTGGTGAAACCCTACGTCAAACCTTAGTATTCTGCTAATAAATTGCAGAGAATTACGACTATTGCTATATGTGGCCCTACATCAGGTTCCATGCACAATGTGTGGGGATCAGCAATTTCCGTTGCCAGACAATGCCAAACACAGCACTAATTCTCCCTGGCTCATATGCAGCTAATTTAAACTTGAAACAGAGCACATTTTTTTTAATTCTTTACATGATGGATATAATGGCAGATTTACCGGTGCCCCAATTTTGGACCAATGAATCCTACCAATAATGGTGCCTAGTTCCCAGCCACCAATAGTGGCAAAAATCCAGCTTTGTTATTTGTTAAATTTCTAGGCCCAAGGAATGGCCCCTCTTGAATGTGCCATTAGTTCCATCATTTTAATCTTCAAAAAAAAAGCTCTGTTTTATTTAGGCATTGGTGTTGTGAAAAATGATCCTGAGTGGATGGGTACTGCCACTGTTGTAGGCAATTGATTCAAACATGCCTGCTTATGAAACAAAGTGTTTTCACGGTATGCTGATCCACTAGAATATTTATAAAGCCCTACCAGCTTGGATGATCAGCCGGCCATGTTCATGGTAAATCTGGATAATCTGATGAGCGGTGGTGCCCCACCCAGTGCGGAACCAACAGTGCGCAGATAAGCAGACACCAGGGGGTTGGGCAGATAATCCGCTGAGAGGATTATCGACTGAAACGATGATCACTCAAGCGGCAAAAATGGCGGCCAGGGCGAAAGTTGAACCCGAGACCTCAGCAGATCCAAACGGGAGAGCGAGCACCCTAACCAACTGCGCCAAGATAGCAACGGATTCACTGCAGAATGTTGCCAGTATAGCCCATTCCCTGTGTCGACTTTGAAAAGGTAGGGAGGCATTCTGCCT
Source organism: Mycena kentingensis (nom. inval.) (assembly GCA_014461125.1). Lineage (NCBI taxonomy): Eukaryota > Fungi > Basidiomycota > Agaricomycetes > Agaricales > Mycenaceae > Mycena > Mycena kentingensis (nom. inval.). Next base: position 237,689 of record JACAZG010000019.1, on the reverse strand, counting down.
TCAGAGAGTCCCAAGGCTTGATGGACTGCAACATAGAAGGCTCAGGAGCTGCTGAGAGTTAACAGGATCAGATGATCTGATGCATATGATAATAAGGAAGGAGGAAAAAAAAAAAAAAAAAAAAAAAAAAAAAAAAAAAAAAAAAAACACAATCAACTCCAAAGTGTCACAAGTGCCCTCATGGTGAGTACCCTTGTCTATTTCTGTCTACTTAGCTTGTTGGACATGTGGATCATGGCCTTGTCATCTTTAACTTGACTAGCTGGCTCACTGTAGACCACTTCAACCTAGCCACTTCAGCGAAGACAAAGATTTGGAAGGCAGAAACGCGGGTTGAGGACCGCACCCTGCTACCAATCTGCATGTCCCCTTGGTATAGTGGTTGCAGTCACTTTGACCACCTCGCTTTTTTTCAAAGTCGCTGGTTCGAACCACGCTGTGGCCTTTTTCCTGGTTTCCAGACTTCGCATCCCCTCGCTAAGTTGATAATCCAGATTTACCATAAACATGGCCACCTGATTATCAGACCTGGTAGGATTCTTGAATATTTTCGGGTAATTCTCAGAATTCTTTTGGCAATGTTGGAACCAAGTTGGAACACCAATTGGATAAAATCTTGATTCTGATTTGTCATCCAGTGGCTATGCTGCTTACCAAGATTTTACCCCTACTGTGCTGACCGGGACCTAGGGCTGGTCACATGACCAGAAAGAGCCTTACAAATCAGCCGCCACTTTTGCTCTCATAGCACAAACAGAAGTTTGTGAACGTCACCTGCACACTATGGCCAGCTGGGTTACGAGTACCTTACACACTGCGGATAGGAAAATTTCAGCGGGGCTGAAAATGAAGCCGACATGGGATCTTTCAGCATCTTATTGAAATCATGCTGAAAAACATTATTTTTAGCACACCTGCAAACGCCTAAAATTTCCCTCTATGGTAACTATGGCACTGAAAGCACTGAAGGCTTATTTCAGTACAGATTTCAGCTTCCTGCAGTTAGGGTTATTTTTTATGAAATGAATGATTTTTCACTGGGAATTTCCTTCATTTTCAATATTGTGCTTAACTCATTAATATTACAGGATAAGGTAACAATGGAATCTGCTCATTTCACCTTCCATGGACTCCAGAGAATCCTTAGATTGACAAGGCGAGAAACCACACCAGTCACGTGACATGTGACACAGAGGAAAAACAACCCTGGTAAATTTTACTAAAATATATATTTCTTTTTTCGGCTTTTTCGGAGGTCAAAAATAATAAGAATAAATAAATCAAAACTTGTGAACATCCCGTCAGAATGCTACAGTATAAGAAACCACTTATATCACCGAGGCAAAAAAATAGCCCTTTCAGGCTTGGCTCAATGATTTTGCAAGTAATCATTCTGTCACAAACCCTCAACAATTTCTACCAACAAACTCTTAAACAGTAAGCAGCTATAGCTTTCAAGCAGCCTGCGGCGAGTTATTCACCAATCAACAGTCGATGTAACAATGCCAAAGCAACTCCGAATAATAAGGTCTTGACGTGCCGAAATCCCCAGCGTGGCTTGTCCATGTCCAATAGTACTCCCGGCCCGAGAATGGCTGTGTGTATTTATCAGTTCCGGCGGTGTTCCACTTTGAAGTAATGACTTGCCTTCGAATTTCTCCCGATCCGAAAGGGAAATAATAGGGAGCACGGTCATACCGCCGGCCGTAGGATTCGAGTCCTGCTGGAATCTATCCAGGACATACTTCCATATGCTGCCGATTTCAATTCACGAGCCTGGGTAGACGCGTTACGACAAATACCGCGTCGTCGATATCCGTTATGATATCGCTAGCTCCCGTGTCTCCGAGGACAACCCGCCAGAAGGAATATTTGGATCCCCTTCCTTGCGCGCAACAAATAAATAAGGCTGCAGAACAGAGCTGCCGTCTGGTCTCGCCGCAATCCGGCAGCTGGCAATGTTCTGCGCCGATATGCCGCTGGAATCCGGAGAACTTGGCTGTCCGGCGTCGAATGGGACCGGGGGAGGCCGTAGAAGCAGTGGCCAGTACAAACTGACCATTTCCCAAATCACGCCGAATTCCGTCCACGTCTCGAGTTCTTCTTGGTACATCGGGGATATGTGGTGTGTCATAGAGACATCCGCAGAAGCTGGAATAATCGACCAGCCACATAAGATATCTGGAGGAGGATTCCGTCGGCGTCTGAGCTATCTCGTCGCTTCAGTTGAGCAACAAAGAAAAAATGACAGCGCCCACTTCGAATTTCCCGATGGGACCTTCTTCACTGATAGCGGTGCGCGCAGGGACGAATATCATGTCATATTTCGCGCAAACCGCAGGAGTGTCGAGGGTGTCCGAATATGTCCAATGGCATTGGACAGTGAATTTATATCGTAGCCTAAACGGCGTCGATGTGGTCATTCAGAGTTAGAATCCTCAAAGATTCCACTTACGGATGCTCCGCAAAGTTGTCGGAGACGGCCATTCTCTTGCTGAAGGTTACACGCAAGTGATGCAAAGGAAACTCTTGGAGCGCGTGATAATCGACGGAAATAGGTTCTTGTTCTCTTGACGCCACGATGTAGGCCTTGACATCTGTTCCCGACCGCTGGAGGATGGGCATATTCCAAGAAGGGAGGTTTGGAAGGTCGTTTCCAGCGCCGGATTGCGGGTGCTGTGACGGTGACGCTCGAACCAAAGTATGGAGACCGGGAACTTTGCTGCCGATACGCCATGCGAAGTCGGAGTCCCGGTCATATTGTGAGGCGCCTGATGCGTTGGCCATCGGGGATTATGTGTGGCTATTCTGGGACGAGCAGCGAGAGGCTTTATGGCTGGCCGGGAATCAATTGGCTGCCCGAGTTCCACAGCCAAACAATACCCTCCTTATGCCGTTTGCGGGGTGGCCACACTAGCACAGCCGTTGGTCTTCCTTGTGACCCCACACACCACGTCGCCATTATATCCAACCGCGGCCCAGCACGTGCCGTTGCAGGCACTCCTCCCACCAGAGTGGATTGTTAGTCGAGGTGAACTGCACGCTGCGGGAGCCCGGTCATCGGAAATCATCGCCGCCGCTGCGAAGTGACCGAGCAAACTCCCTCGGCCCAGGTTGAAGCTCCGACCACGCGCTTCCCCGAACTCTTCGATGTCCCGGATGTTGCGGTCGCCAGCTGCGTAAGTACTTGTGGAACTTATTTAAATCTTAGACTCAGGTACACGATATCGGGCGAGGTGAGATCTTGCGGTTGACATCGTTGGCGCGTCGACGAGACGAGAGCTCTGGATATCCGAGACAGCAGGTACGGACACTGAAAATATGGAGTTGCCCAACAGCAGAGTCCCTCGAGCGCTGTTCGGAGTTATCGTATGCTGGTAGTACAACGCGTGTCAAGACAGAGTGGCGCCGGTTTATCGGTGGTCAGTGTCGGGAAGATACTAACTGCAGAGCTGGTGTATATTGTGCTGCAGAGTCGCAGATGGGTGAGGGTGTGTTCGGATGCATGTTTGCTGCTAGTCGACGAATTCGAGCTAGCACGAGTGTAACAAACGGAGCTTGCGTGAGCGGACATTCGCGTTGGACGCTGCGGTAGATACTTCGATATGCTGTCGGAGCTCACCGGTCAGCGCGCCACGAGATGGTGGACGTTGAGGGCAAGAGCAAAAGCGTGTGAGTACGTTACCAAAATGGGTTTTTGCTGCTTGCTCTCAACGCCCATGTCATCCACAGCCCAGCCGCGGTTTCCGCCCGAGCTTGAGCGCCTCATCTTCGAACTGGCGGCCCATAGCTCTCGCAGCCAAGCCCTCTTGCTGTTGACTGTCGCAAAGCGCGTTCAAATATGGTACGTCGCTGTCTCTCGCCTTGGTCCGAAGTGACAGCCCTCAGGCTCGAGCCCATTCTCTGGCGAAACATCGACGCCAGGGGAAACGACCGGCTCCCCGATAAGTGGCGCTCAAAGTCTCCTAAATTGCTCCGCAGCGTACGCCGAGTCGTCCTCAGTTCCGGGCGCAATGACGCGGTGGAGTTTCTGCAAAATTGCACGGGCATTACGCATCTCGCTGCACTGCCCCCCTTCTGTCCCTTACCCAGTCTTCTCCAAAATTTTGCCCTCCAGCGTCTAACTCTGGAATTGGCGACAGTCTACCCAACGGAGGAGTACGAGACTCTGATACCAGTCGCAACTCAGGCAAACTTTTCGGCGTTAACCCATCTCCACACCTTCGACTCCCTCAAATATGATCCTCGGCTCGTACCCTTCCTCATCGCGCTGCCAGCGTTGACGCACCTCGCGTTCCATCGTGCTCTCGCCGAGGAACACATTCGCAGCATTCTCCGCGGATGCCAGCATCTCCGCGTCCTTGTTCGGCTCGTAACTCATGTCCTCGCCGTCCCGCAGCTGCTGTACGAGTTCTCGGTGCTGGATGACCCTCGCTGGTGCATTTGTGTCTTGAGTGACTGGGACGAGGGCGCGGCGGATGCGTGGTGTTTTTGGGATGACGCGGACGCGTTCTTAGCCGCGAAACGCGCTGGAGAATATGGGTGTAAGTCCATCTTGGTTGAGAGATGTTCCGCTGATCTTTGGTCACCAGCGAACGAGTTTCACGCACCTAAACAAGTAAAGGCGATGTAACCCAACCAACACGGGAGGGCATTCGAACAGAGCAAATATGAATCGGGGTTCGGTCCAATTTTTTTGCTACGAAGGATGAGAGCGTTCTACTCCTCATACGGCGGCGGCTCCGCCCCCAAATCCCTCAGACGCTCGACCTCCGCGGTAAGCGCTGCTATCTGCGCATGAAGCTCAAAATTTCCCCCTCCATCCTCCGCGACGCGGAGAGTATGTAACTGCCGTTGGACGGCGTCCAGTCGTGCGTCCAACGCTGCTTGGCTGGGCTGCAAGCTAACGCCAGGTGTGGTGTCGAGGAACACATCTGCAGCGTCGTCAGATGTTGAGTGCCGACTCGGTTAACGACGTACGGATTGCTTCTTTCGAATGTCGTCGACGTCGAGAGCGCATGCACCTAACAAAATTCTGAAACTTCGCTCAGAAACAGGTTGCTAAATAAACTTTACTTACACCAAATCTTGCAGGCCGAAATTTGGTGTTTACTCTGTGTAATTCACAAACAGAAGTCCTCATGGCAGCCGTGTTTGAGTCCCAATATATGCGCAAAATTTGTAAGAACTGGTTCAATCCACGACGGGGGGCAAACATTTTTTATGCAACTTGTTTCTCGAACCACATCCGGGTTTTTTCCCCTTATGTTTTGTGCCAAATATTATCTATCTACAACATTAGACCTTATTAGAAGCTATGAGATTTAAATCTTTCTGAAATCCATGAATGGCCACTCAATTGGGTGACTTTCCTTAAGCCAGATTTGATGTTTGGAGTGACAAAAATATTCAGACCTTCCATTCCGGGCTTTGCATCAGGACCACAGATCTACCTTCCAGCTTGCTGGAAGAACAGGTAGAGAGTCTGGCTAGGCGAGACAACTGTAGTATTTAGACCTCAAGTTCATTGATTTTGGTTTTTTGAACATCCGAGATGGCCGAAAAAAAAATCCTTTTGATTTTAGGTGAATTTTTCCGAGGACTTTTTTTTGGCATCTTACACATTACACGAACTTGAGGTCTAAATACTACAGTACCCCGGATCGCAGATCTCCAGACTTTCCGTCGTAGATGCCTCTTACAGACTAGAATCTGTACAAGGGGGGTACACCCCTCTTGCAGACTAAAAATCTATTCCATGCACCCATTTAGAGTCTTTGCTCCCACGGCGTATTTTGCTTGTCATGGTGGCTTCTTCCAAACGCAGCGGGCAGAGAGTGCAGGCATCTCCCACTAATCCGCATTTGATGAATTTGTTCAGCGTGAAGAGGGGAGCTAAGCGGAATTTGATGTGTCTTTTGTTGCTGTTTTTACGTCTTTGTTTCATCCGAAACCAACCTTCAGCGCCTCAGCGTCTGACATATGTTCCTAAACACCCTCACAATCCATGTTATAAAGTGTTCGGAATCTTGTATCAGCCTGCGGCACAAACCGGATTAAGGGCATGCTGTTGGCCGCACTGTCGAAGAGCACTATGACCACGGTGGCGAACGCGGCAGCTAGTATCGAGCCTAGTACCGCTCCTGCGATTATGCGCGGTGTTGGCGCCTATCTTCCCGATGCCGCCACGCCAAAGTCTACCAGCCATGGAGTCGCAGACGCAGTGGTCGTCGACGATCCTTCAGTCGACGTCGCAAGTTCGTTCACAGCACTCATTGTCGTCTCTAACAAAATTGTTTCTCCGCTCGCGAATAAAACAAAGCTCGCTGTAGAAGACGCACGGATCGCATTAAACGTTGCCTGAGCCACCGCCAATCCATCTTTGAGCGCCACATTCGTCGGCGTCATTATCCAGAAAAATGGATAGCTGATGTTCGCGCCGTCCCACTTGCGCGCCCGTTCGCCGAACCAAGCCTCACTTACCACGACCGTCAATACTCCGCTTTGCCCTGATGGGTTCGGCACTTCGGGAAAGTGGAGAACTTGCTGCTGGGTGTCGGCGTGGAAGAGGTAGATGTCCACCATTCCCGGTCCGGCTGTGAATTGGGTGTTATTCGAGTTCCCTGCGGAGAAGCTCAAGTTGGAGGCACGAACACGAGCGCAGCACGAACAAAGAAATGATGTAAACTGGTCTTGCACTACGACAGTATGCTGGGTTGGGTAGCACGAAACAACCTCGTTGGTTACATTATTTCCGCAGTTCAGCTTTACGGCCGCTGCGAAAGGAAATCAGGACACGCTCGCGATGCCGGGGGAGGGAAATCAGCGCACCAATTCCAGCTTGGTCAGCCACAGACATGGGGGGTGGGGTTGGGACTGGAGTTGCACGGTGAACTTGGCTCTTTATATATCCCACGGCTCTTTATGGCCCAGCGATGCCACAGGAAAATCACCAGAACGCTGGATGGCTTCCCGAAAGCACCAATCCACTTACACCGCAGGCGAAGTAAAGCGCGGATTGCACATTTTACAACGGAAAAGTGCGCAATCCGCGCTATTCTTTGCCCGCAGTGTTACATTCGTTTCTGGTCCCCAGGACAATGAGTACCTCATAGCTTACACCCAAATAGACGGGTTTATCGGGCATCAAACATCCGACGCGTATAAAGTCGTGACCGCGTTCAAAGATAGCGCGCTGCGGACAGTCCCGCACTTCCAGGAGCTTCTTGGGCGCGTCGGGTGGGATGTTCTCGCGGTTCACCGCCAGTTGGGAGACAGTTAGTTCATACAGAGTATGGAGGCGAAGAAGGCGAGGATTTGAGACTGGGCTGCATCGAGAGGATTGATTAGAGGATAAGAAGCAGTTATGTGCATGCTTGTCGTACGAAGCACAAATAGGTGGAGTTTCGCGCAGAGAAATGAGCATAAGTAGTCTGCCTCAGACTAGCCATTGAGAAGACTAGACTCGGACGAAGAGTGGATAGGCCTCATAGGCGGCCAGCTTGAGACTTGAGATCTTGAGGACGCAGGTTAGAAGCAGCAGGGCGCAGGCTGAGGGTGCTCGGATGGATCCTATGAGCAGTTTCGACAAGGGTTGTGGTGGTTGAAAGCAACTCGCGTCAAGTCAGGTCACGCGTCTCTGCTTTTGGTTAACACCACCATCTTCGCAACCAACCCCCGCATGCTCCGCTTCCCCCAGACGCGTCTCCCCATTCCTGGACGCACCCTATGCGTCGCCCGTACATCCACGACGCGCAGACTCGCTACGCAGCACCCAACGTCCGGTGAAGCCAACGGTCCCCGCCAAACCCGCAAATTGACCCCGCTCTCCACCCTCGACGCGAATAAGCTGCACCCCTCGCAATACCGCGACATCTGTTCGCTCCCTCGGCTGTTCAAATGCACCTAACCTATGCTCCACTCAACAACGTCACGGGCGTGCTGCCTCCCTTCCCGCCGGACACGCGCGGGTTCTTCTACTTTTACCGCCCGGCTGACGCGCTGCCGACTTCGCTCGCAGGCGCGGTGCGCTTCCGCAAGCTCCCGACGCGCGAGACGCCGTTCGCGAGTGGGGAAGACCTCCTCGTGCCCAGCGGGGAACCCAAATGGGAGTATCCGCTGCTCAAGATCCTTGCGAGCCATCCGGAATGGACGGAGGTGCTCCTCAAGGACCGGCTGATCACGTCGGAGCTGGTCGAGCTCGGTCAGAAGGTCGCTGCGACGGTTTCCCTTGTGAATACCCCCGCGTTGTGTTACAATCGTTTGGGCAGCCGTTCGCGATGACGCTGGGACTTGAGCAGTATCTGCTCGTTGTGCTTCGCGGGGAGGCGCATAAACTGAGTCTCAAGGGGCCGTTCACCGACTGCAGGGTGCGGCGGGCGCCGTCACGCGGGTTTGCGCCGTTTGCGGGTGCGTACATGCATGTTTCAACGCGTGCGGCCTGAGGTTCACGAGGCTCTCTAGGCAAGGCGCTCGTGCGCTTTGAGCTTTCCGACGACCCCAAGCACCGCGACGCGCCGAACCGGCGCGCCGTCCTGCGCGTGCTTAAGCTGCTCCGGCCTGTATCGCTGGCTGTGCCCGTATACGACTGGCACGTCCTCCCGCCGATGGAGGGTGAGCTTGTGCGCCGTCACCAGCCGAACGAAGACATCTCGGAACGCACCACGCGGCTCTGCAATGCATATATCGAGGGGTTCCAGGCGGGCCAGAGTCCCAAAGGCTTCGAGGTGAAGGGCAAGATCAAGCCGTGGCTGTTGCATATCGATACGCCAAAGTGGGCGCCGTTGGCGCAGCTTTTGGACGAGGAGCAGAGGTCGAGTCCTAATTCGGCAACTACTTCGCACGAGCCCCGGTTATAAGGCCAGCGCGCCCTCGACGCCTCTTTCCTTCACGCACTCAAGTCAAATTGCAGACGCTCATCCACCTGTTGGTTGTCTGTGCCAAAATAGTGCGCAGAGCGACGAGGGACGTCTTAGCGCTCTTTGCTGGCTCGCGACGGCTTTTTTTGGCTGTGTGGAATGGGCTGGCTGAGCCGGGGGTTTCTACATCCATTTGTCGTAGTAGAATCCAGTTTGTACAACGTCTTTTCTGCTCCACGTCCTCGCCCGCTCCGTCCTCGCCGCCGTCCTTGGCGCTGTCCTCGAGCTGGCTGGAAACGGATCACAGCACCCACAGGTTTCCTCTGCCCGTCATCCCCGCTGCTCGTGCGGTCCAAAAACGCCTTCTAAATGTGTCTAACGGGCCCCCCAGGCAGTCAATTGCAAGACTCTACGGACATGGGCGCAAGCGACCGCTAGACGAGACGGGAATCTCAGCGAGAGTCAGCGCAAACGGCAGCGAGAGGCGGGATATGCATCTCAATGACGATGGTGGGGCTCGCAAACGGCGGGAGAGCAGGCGGGACGGCTGTAGGGAGCGGGAGGTGGACGGGATGGGCGTGACCGCGGCGGACGAAACAAGCGCGACCACGGACGACGAGCGAGACCCAGCGCAAACCACCACTCACTTCCCGCAAGATGCACCCCACTCCGCCTCCACCCGACGAGCGCGAAGAGGGCGAGATCTCTCCTCGTCCGACACCTGCAGCAACACCTGCGCCCGCTGCGTCGTTGGCGCCAACGCCGATGCCAGTGGGGAGCGCCAGCTGGACTTGATTCCGTCGCCGCCGCCTCTCGAGTAGACTCGCTGACCGACGGCCATCCTGGCGCGTCATGCGGGACACCGATGCTAGGTCCCCCAACGGTGCGTGCTTCCTCTTCCTCTCGCTCTGCCATCTCATGTATCCAAGGTACCCCAGTGCCTCCGTCGGCCGCACTAGCACCCTCCAAACCGCCGTCTCGAGCATCGTCAAGCCCACGAACCAGCTGCTCCCTCGGCTTCCAACGACGGTCAAGCCAACGCCGTCCATTATGACCCGTCGCGGGACCGGCGCGAGGACGAGGGCAGGCGCGGTCGTGTCCTTTCCATTTCCACTCCCGTCGGTCCCGTCTCCGACGACGAAGACGACGATACGTTCGCGTTCGCGTCGTCCAGGGCCCCCAAGGAGAAGGAATAAGGAGAAGCTCGTCGCTGCGCCCATCATCCCTCATCAAATCCTCCATCTTCCGACTTTGAGGTTACACCATTGTACTCGGCGGCGCTGTCGGCCGGGAAGCACTACCACGCGAGTATTGGGCGCGCCGTTGTCCTTCGAGCGCGGGTGTTGGCGGAGGGCGACGCGGAGAGTGCTAGACGGCGGGAGGTGGCGATTAAGATGGTCCGCTCGCAGGAGGTTATGTACGTGTCCTTTTCGCGTCGTTTTTGACCACTAACGCTTTCGTAGGCGCCGCGCTGGATTGAAGGAACTGGCCATCCTTACCCAGCTGCTAGCGGCGGACCCGGATGACAAGAAAACATCTCGTTCGCCTTGAGCGGACGTTCGAGCGTCGCGGGCACCTCTGCCTCGTATTCGAGAGTCTCAGCATGAACCTACGCGACGTCGTCAAGCGGTTCGGGAGGGACGTCCGGCGTGTGCACCAGCTGTTCCAGTTATCGCGCTCAGTACGTGCGACAGGTTTTTCAATCCGTTCCCGCCGCTGACGAGCCCGCAGCGGTCCCGTCTCCGACAACGAGGTCGACGATACGTTTGCGTTCGCCTCGTCCCAGGGCCACAAACGGAATAAGTAGACGGCAAAGAAGGAGAAGCTCTTCGCTACGCCCACCATCCCTCAGAAAATCCTCCATCTTCCGGGCCCCGAGGGCTACAACGGTGTACACAGCGGGCACGTCGGATCGCGAGCGCTACCAGGCGTTCGCGAGTATCGGGCGCGGGCTGTTTATCGTCGCTCGAGCGCGTGTGTTGGCGGAGGGCGGAAGGTGACGGGGAGGGCGCTGGAGAGCGGGAGGTGGCGACGCTCAAAGGAGGCTATGTACGTGTTCCGTTCGCGTCGTTTCCGACCACTAACCCGCCTGTAGGCACCGCGATGGATTGAAGGAAGCCGCCATTCTCAACAAACTGCAAGCGGCGGACTCGGCGGACAGGAAGCATCTCGTTCGCCTCGACTGGACGTTCAAGCATTGCGGGCACCTTTGTCTCGTATTCGCGAGCCTCCGCATGAACCTCCGCGACGTCCTCAAGCGGTTAGGGAATGACGTCGGGCTCAACATCCGTGCCGTCCGCGCGTACGCGCCCCAGTTGTTCATCGCGCTCAGCCGCCTTTGCCAGCTCGGCGTTATGCATCCGGATATCAAGCCGGTCAACATTCTCGTACGTGCGACGCGTTTTTCTAGCTGGTGTTGCCGCTGACGATCCCGCAGGTAAATGAGTGCAAGACGCTGCTCAAGCTCTGTAATCTTGGGTCGGACGCCGCGAGGAACGAGGAAATGAGTGCGTCGCCTGTTCCTCTCCTCCATCGACACGTATTGACCGTGTTTCGTAGTTCTTGGCGTACCATACGACCCATCGCTCGATATCTGGTTCGGCGGCTGCACGCTGTACGAGCTCTACGCGGGCAAGAAGTTTTCCCGGGACGGAGCAACAGCCATATGCTATATGCTGCTGCATATCCGGAAGGTCTTGAGATATATGTCTCGAGACATGTCTGATCTTGAGGCAGGTGAGCGGCGAGGCCGGGTCTTATCTTAAGATAGCCTAGGCTAGTTTTACGCATGTGGCGGCTTACCAGCAAGATGATCAAGCGCGCCAAGTCCGGGGATATGTGTATTTTGACGAGATGGGCGGGTTTGAGAGTGTGGGGCGGGAAAGGGCGAGCAAGAATGTGGGTTTTCTTTCTGTATCGTCTTCAGATTCGATGCTACACTGACTCCAAAAAAGAATTGGATCACCCGGGTTCGAATCTTGCAACGGCCATTTCTCCGCAATGCACCTGCACAGCCACACAATTTCTGCGAATACTTGAGCCCGCTATGGTCTACTATGTCTCTGCCGAATATGAAGTTTAACCATGTACTTGTCCATAAGTAACAGTCAATTGAACAGTGTGAGGTGATCCAATTGTTTTTGTGCATTTTGCTTCATCTGCAAGATGCTGTCGCTGGTGCACGAAGAAAGCAGAGAATGCTCTGCAACTGGTATGAGGGGCAGTTATAGGGTGGCCCTATAGTCCATCATGATATCAGCTGATGGGCATCAATTATGGACTCATACCATCCCTCGGCAAAGCACAGCTTCTGTGATTCTCTTTCCCCTCAAAACCGTGCTCTAGGTGAACCGAACCGAAAGCACATTCTGGAAAAAAGCATTAATCTTGGAGATGAGAGCCTATGAGTTTTATACTGTGACAACGAAACCATCAGCACAATCATTGGACAATGGGCAAGAGCTGCAAGGCTGAGGATTGTCGATATTCATTTCCTGCGCGGCATATATCAATTTACTGAGGTCCCATACATATAATCGATTGAAAATTGGTGGTCTTGGAGAGTGCTCCGGATGGCCCCCTTTGATATCCACACTTGAATTGATGAGTACACAATGCTGTTTGTCCAGCATATTTGCTTGAGGTTGTGACAAGTGACATGTTGTAGATGACCTCCCTCCTTGAGCCGATTTCAGGCATTTCTCTGGAAGTAAGGCTGCTATTGTGAATGAATGGAACTTGTATCATCATTTTACAACCCTCAAAAGCTGATGCTGCTGATCAATCTGTCCCGGGAGCACTACCAAATCTAGCACTGGGCCACAGTCACAGTGAAGCAAGCACAGAGCATGCCAGAGGAGTATTGATCCCATCAGATGGGTAATGTTTGATGAGGCATCTTCTACTGTGCTCTCCTTACCCATTGAAATCTCTCATAAACTTCTCCTGGGTTCTCAGTGAATGATCATTTCCGGTAAATGTGGGCCTGTATGACCAATTTTTAACTTTACGGCTCAGTTTCCTGACCCAGAGAGTGCACTACTGCATTTGATGCAATCATAACGTTTCATAAGGATGCCCTCTGCCAGATGGCATCATCTAAAATTTGATCAGGTGTTGATATGGCTCAACTATAGCTTGGTTTCCTATACAGGCCAACAGTTGTGACTCGCGCCGTTCCAACTGGATTTGTGGAGGTATGCCGGATTCAAATCAGTCAAAATCGGGTTCTATGGTAGCTGGGAGCTTCTGCTACCCGTGGTAGCAATTCTAGATCATTACATCAAATTTCTGGGCCGCGGCTATGGCAGCTTTCAAAAATGGCAAACAACAAAAAAACAATTGGATCGGCTCAAGGTGTTCAGTGGATCATTACTTGTGAGCAGCAGCATGCAGGAGCTTGATTCTCTGTGTGCATATAGTGCAGCATGTGATACATCAGGATCATCAAAAATATTGTGGCTGTGCAGGTGCATTGTGGAGAAATGGCCGTTGCAAGATTCGAGCCCGGGTGATCCAATTCTTTTTTGGAGTCAGTGTATACTGACGACGCGTTTGTCTCTAGGACGCCATTGGCAAGGTCTGCACCCAGAAAACGACGCGGGACCTGCGGGCGCGGCGTATCGGCGTCGGCGCGGGACGGACGAGCCACAAGGAGACGCATTTCGTCGATCTGCTCGACCGGTGTTTGGCGCGGGACTCTGCGCGGCGGAGTAATTTGCGGGGGCGCTTGGACACCGGTTCATCCGCGGCTCGACGAAGTGAGTAAATTGGCCGTCAGTCGACGTATATGTACGTGTCGCCGAGTAACGCGCAATCCATTCTATCTTGCTGCATCGTGCGCGTCGGATGACCCTAGTCGCGGCCGCTTTTTTGCAAATCAACGTCGAGAATGTGTCGGCGGCAAACCACAAGACCGAAAAGAGGCATGATATGACCTTGGACGCTTCGATTTCCCAATTTAACGCGCCTTTTGTAGGGAGAGTATCATTGACGCAAGACGTCCTGTTGTCGCTTTCCCTCCACGACCGGTATGACGGCGAAGCGACTGAGCCTCGTCGTTGGGCATTTCAAGGCACTCTTGCGGCCCAAGGACGGCGAGAACGACAAGGCGCACAAGCAGGATTGGACGACGGCCCCGCTTCCGCTATTCGACGCCCTCCCCGCGTTCAAGAACTTCCCCGGGTGTGCGTGGGGCGTGTGGGGCGCGGAGGACGAGCTCGGGACGGTGAACCTGCTTACGGACGCGGTCGTCAAGCTTGCCGCTAGCGAAGAGATTAGGCTTGGGCGGTCGGTGGGGCTTAATTGGTGCGTGCCTCGTGCTTCGTTGCCTTCTCTACGTTTAGCTCATGGTGTCGATAGGCCGCTAAACTTCCCGGAGAAGGTTCGCGGAGCGGACAAAGGCGTTAGGATCCGTCGACTGACTGCTTCTCGGGGCGTAGCCTATGTTTGCGAGGAAGGCGCCGGAGATAAATATGACCGTTCGCGAGCCGAGGGAAGTTGGCGTGCGGGACGATGAGATACATATTGTGCGTGCCCGACCATCCAAAACTATAGCAGGTTAACTCGGTGCAGAACATGCAAAGCGGGACGCAATGGGACGGTTTGCGGCACGTCCCCATTATCGAGCACGAGGTATTCTACAACAAGTTGAGTGGTGCGTAGTAGTGTTTGGTACGCTCACTGACGGCTGTTAGTACGCCCGCGGACGCGCTGACACGCGGAATCATCCCGCTCCCTGATTCGGCTAAGGTTGACCCCGCGCATGCCAAGCTCGGAATCCAGCGTAGGCTTTGACCTTGACGCGCTTCTTTAGCCCCCACTTACGCGCTTATAGATTGGGCTACGCACGGAATCTGCGGGCGCGGCGTCCTCCTCGACCTTGTCGCGTACCAGACGTCGCTCTCTGTAGACAAGACGCTGCCGTACGACCCGTGGTTGACGCGCGCAATTAGCCTCGCGCAAGTAGAAGCGTGTGCCGCTGCGCAGGGACCCAAGTTTTGTCGCGGGGACGTCCTGTTGTGCGCGTCGGTTTTATCAAGAAGTATAACGAGGCGACGCGTTGGCGGAGGTTACGGAGACTTTGTACGTGCAGCTTTGCGTCTTAATTCAGCTGGCTAACTAGACGGGCAGTGCGGGGATCGTGCAGTCGCTGGAGATGAAATGCTTTCTTTGGTACGTATATGTGGCTGACGCGACGCGACGCTACAGGAACAACCCCTTTGCGGTAGTCGCCTCAGACCAGCCTGCGCTCTAGGCAAGTCCGCTCTCCCGTACTCTACGCGCTAGAATCGACCCGCGTAGTGTTGGCCTCCGCCGAGCGAGCTTCTGCATCAGGTACGCGTCAAGTCGCGTCTCGAGGGTGTATCTGACGCGTTTCTGTCATTAGACGATTCTTGGGTGGTCTTTGACCGATAGTTTGCGCGTTTGAGTCCATCGGTATAGACTCTGGGGTATGCCGATTGGCGGATTCTTCGACTTGGAGAAGCTGACAGAAATTTGCGTGGAGACGGGGAGGTACAGCTTCTTCTTCTCCTTGTGGCCTCTGAACATGTGCGGCACTTGCTTTCGGAATGGGAAATGCCTAACTTGCTGCGCAGAATCGGTGGATGCGCGTCGCCGCCGAACGCAGCTGTAGGTGTCTCTCGGCTTGGAGGTCTTGATTGTTATTATGCACAAGGTCCAAATACATGACACCATACCGTAGTCTGTCGTGGTAGAAGCATTTCCCGATTCGCTTGACAGCTGAGAGAGCCCCAGAGCCCCACGTCCCTTGCTCCCGCCTACGACAAGCATCCGATAACGATGTCCACCGACTGGACCACCGCGCCTCTGCCGTCGTACGACGAGCTTCCCGCGTTCAAGAACTTTCCCGGATGCGCCTGGGGCGTCTGGGGCACGGACGATCAGCTCGGCACTATCAATTTGCTCACCGACGCGGTTGTCCAGCGGGGTGCCGCTGAGCAGATTCGGTACGTCCGGGATGCAATGCTGTCACTGTAAGCGCTCAGTTAACCGCGTAGGACCGGGAAGACGGTGTCGCTGAACTGGTGAGTGGGGTTCCGGTATCCTTGATGCGGGAGCGAATAAAGGAATTCTCCCATAGGCCGTTGAATTTCCCGTCCAAGGTCCTATGCCCTCTGTTCCGGACGCGACGGGCTCATTATGCGCACAGCCAATGTTTGGCCGCCTCCCGCCGACGATAAACTACATTCAGAAGCAGAGAGAGGGGCGGAACGCCTCCCGGTGAGTAGACCGATGCTGTTCGCTGCCTGCTGTTGAACCCCGCGCAACTAAAGGGATGATGAAATCCACATAAACACCCAGTCGGGCTCCCAGTGGGATGGTGCGTATACCGGTTTCAACATCTTTTCTTTATTGTGTTCTCATTTCTGTAGGTTTGCGACACTTTCCGATCCTGGAACACGAAACTTTCTACAACAAGTGAGTGTGCTTCCGCGTGCGTAGCGCCGACCAATTTCGATTCTCATAGCACCCCCGCTGTTGACCTCCCGCACGGTGTAATCCCCATCGACGACCCCGAACAGATCGACGCGTCCATGACGCGCATCGGAATCCAGAGTACGCACGCGTCTTTCGTCCTCGGCTTGGGTTCCTCCGGCTGAGTGTAATCTGCGTGTAGATTGGGCGAACCATGGTATCTGCGGACGCGGGGTCCTCCTCGACCTCGTCGCGTTCCACGGCCAGAGCGCGCCAGACGGCTCCGACGTGCTGCCCTACGACCCATGGACGACGCATGCGATCACCGTGGCGGAGCTCGAGGCGTGCGCAGAGGCACAACAGGTTGAGTTTCGGCGCGGGGATATTTTGATCCTGCGCGTGGGGTTCACGCGGCGGTATTATGCCGCCACGCAGGAGGAGCGGGATGGGTTGAGAGGGAAACCCGAGACGTTGTATGTGGATTTGCCTTCTTGGATTTACTAAACTGAAACTGAGTACTTGCAGCGCTGGGATCGAACAGTCGGAGGACATGAGGCGCTTTCTCTGGTTTGTTCCTCACGCAACCTGTGTGGAAATGCTGAACGCTGACGCAGGAACAACCATTTTGCGGCGATTGCGTCGGACATGCCGTGTATGGAGGTGCGTGTCTCGGCGAACTCAGAGAACTAAGTCACAAAATCTATCCCAGCGCTGGCCGACACCGGAAGGCGTCCCACACATGCACCAGGTCAGTCCTCCGCGCGTCGAGTTCGAATTTGAAAGGAAATATCTGACTGGTCGCAGACGATTATTGGGCAAGTCTTCCAGCTTTGTTCTCCACAACTGACGCCGTACAGTCTGTGGGGCATGCCGATCGGGGAGATGTTCGACCTGGAGAAGCTCTCGCAAGTCTGTGCCGAGTACAACCGGTACACGTTCTTCGTGTCGTCGTGGCCGTTGAATATGTGCGTTCTTTTTGAGAGCGAAACCATTAGCTGTGATAACTGGTTTGGGGATAGAATTGGCGGAGCTGCTTCGCCTCCGAATGCAGCGGTTTGTGCTCATCTTTGGCAGTGTTTTCCGTGTATTAATTAACTCGATTGCAGGCGTTCTTTTAGTGCTGTACTGTAAATTGTGAATTGAATTCTCGAATGTATACCATCGTAGCGCGCGCGCTGCGCGCACCCACATCAACCTTTAATTTCGGGCGTCGATAGGCCGAACCAAGGAACGCGTTAAACGCAGATTTACGGTTCAATGTCTGTGTCAGATATGCACGGCGTCAACGCAAGATCGACGCGCGGAATGCAAAAGGAGATCCGGCGTTTGGGGTGGTATGTCCGAGAGGCAGAGTCGGAGAAGCTGTCGCTGTCGATGGGGGGACGACGGCAGTGTGTCGATAGCAGCTTGACCATGCGAACTGCATGCATTACAAGTGATATACTAGGACTCTTCGTCGATAGCTCCTCGAGGAAAGACGATGGAAGCCATCTCCCACATGCGCGGACCGCTGAGAGCGCGGAGGACGATCCGCCGCATCGCAAAGAGGGTTTTCATCAAGCAAACGAGACGCGCTTCTTCGGCTCGGTCGGGGCAGGTGCGGGATCGGAACTGGAGAGCTGCTTTCGCCGCTTCTTCCGGGCCTTCTTGGACTCGGACTGCTTAGCTGCGAGCAGCGCTTTCGTCTCTTTCTGTACCGGCCAGCTCAGTAACGATAAACGACAAGCATGATGCAGATTACCAGCTTAATTCTTGATTCAGATTTCCGGGGTAGGGCTGGCGAATGGGGCTGCGCATGTGTAGCCTGCACAACGACGATATCAAGGGTTGCTCGGATCGCACGGATGCGGACCACGGGACAGACCTGCGCGCGTTTGTCGACCTTCTTCTGTGTCTTCTTCTCGAGGGAGTCTGCGATGGATTCTGCGAGTCCACGAGCAGCCTGCGCACCATTAGTTGACTGTTTGGTATGAGTTAAGGTGGCACATTGAGGTCGAGGAAGTTCTTGGGCTGTTTTCCCTTGCCATTGGTCTTGCGTGCAACGACCATGACGGTAGAAATCAACCGGGTCAGTGACACGTCACACCGAAAAACTCTGTTCCTGCCACCACCACCAACGGAAAATACGAGGAAAAGGTCTACTAATCTTCCGCAGTGGCTCAGGATTGCCGGGTCTGTATACTCAACCTTCGGAACATCGAATGCTCGGCTTGCTGAAACTGCTCCCCGCTGAACTCAGTTCCCATCCATTCCCCGAACACGCACCCGAATTCCATGCCTGGAAGCAAGGAACAGATCTGCGCATTTGAAGCAAGCTACATGGTTCCCCTTACCACCTAGCCTGATAGTCAGGCGTCTACCACCTATTCGAAGCCTAATCAGTCTTCAAATTAACTTGCGCCGCGCTGCGTCGTGCGTCTTGCGAAACCGATGCCCGCCATTTAACCCGAGAGACGGGCGGGAGGGAGTATCTGTCCTGACCTACATCATAATAGCCAGCAGCCAGTTTAAAAGGCCCTGGACCCGAGCACTACCTCCCTATCCTCCTCCTCGCCTCCCACTTGCTGCAATGTGCCGTTGGCGCCAGTGAGAGCTCATCTCCGCCTACTGCTAAACGCTGAACAAGAAACCGCGCAGCGTCCGAAACATGTACCTCCGCTGCGGCCACTCTGAGAACTTGGTGCGTTGACGGTCGTGTGCACGGGATTGGCTCGTAATAGTTAAATGCTAATCTCCCGCCGTAGCCGCCCGTCGAGGTGAGGCTTCTCGACCGAAGATCCCCGCGTAACTCAACCTTTTTTACGAACCCTAGGTTCACTGCGACAGCACCCACTGCAAGTTCAGCCCGAACCATCCGAGGCGGTGTCTCCCGCCGTCCTGCAATCGGACGTGCAACCAATAGTGCGTGCCCGCTTCCGCGGCGTACAAAATACTGACGGCGGGCAGCCATCTCTTCCCCGAGCAATATAGTGAGTGCGATATCGAGACCGGTGCACTAACTAACACACCGCTAGCGCCTACGATTAACGGGTACTGTTCGACGTGTCTCAACCCTCGGGGCCGCACCTAATCACTCCGCCGCCCGAGAAATAGCAACAAATACATGTATACGCAGTAATGTGGCCAATCCGAAATAGGCATCGTATAATAGTGCGGGATTCCTTTAGACTACAAGTATTTATGCGCGTTCCTTGATGAAGCTCTAGTTGATCAGAATCCCGCGCGAAGGAGCATACACATGCTTGACGCGCGTGGACGCCGTCGACTAGCTAACGCCACCCAGTACGACCTCGCGGAAGCTGACGCCTCACTAGTAACTCGCGGCGTCCAGGCCTAAGCTTCGCGCTAACAGCTGAACTTGGAATTTAGATTCAGAGTCTTCCGGCCCCGAATTCGAACGCGTGCCGAACGCGCGCGCCTGTGGTAGCATTTAAGCGTTCTTAAGCGCGGGGCCGGGACACATCCACGCGTGAGCCTCAGGCCTGATCTCGAAGGGCATTAATGTTGCCGACGTGTCGCCGCGGACGAAGTACTTCCAACTGCGAAATCTAAAAGAGCATTCGTTTGTTCTTTGTTCTCTGTTATGGAAGGAAGTATCTGTCATGGATCACCAGACGCGACGTTCAGCTTCAACGCGACGTCCAGCTTCATAATGTCAGTTTTCCGTAAACAAACTAGTCAGGTACTATACGCCAACAAAGATTTTCAAGCTGTGATGCATGCGGTACGCTAGCTAGCTCCGACACGCTAATACTCTAGTCCTCCGTCCCGAGTAAGCCACGAATCCGAAGGCGAGCTCGAGCTGGGAAGTATTTACTAGCTTTCCCAACGTGTAAAACTCAAATCATGTTCGAATTGTGGTCTGGCTTATTCTCTGTTCTGTAGAATGGACGAGATGAGACGGTGGGCGCTAGTTTCCTTATCTCCGATACCGCCGCTGCCAAACAACTTATCGGGGAACAAAGGAAGCGCGGTCGCTAGCTGCTCCTCAACGAAATCAATGGAGGCCGTTGGGAAGTATACTTACTAGCTTTCTCAACGGCTAAAATTCAAATCAAGTTGGAGTTCGTGAGCGAGCTTCTTTGCTTCAAGTTCTTTCTGGTCTGCAAAATGAACCACGGGCACTGGTATCCTTACCTCCGATGTTCTTGGAGAACAAAGGGAGTGCGGTCGAGACGTGCTCCTCAAAAAGTTTAATTGCGGCTGTCCGCTGGTATCCAGTAAGTATTACAAATCCACTAACAAGCAACTCGAACATTAATTACGCCCCGAACCACCCACTCTGGGCGGCCAACCCAACCACGCCCAACTCGACACACGCGGTCTGATTCTGGTGCACCGTGAACCCGGGCATGCACTTGTACACCGTACACCGTCCCGCGCGGCACGCGACATCCGCGACGCCCTCGATCGCGGTGCAGTCCTGGCCGATGGGTGCGAGGATGGAGTCTGGGTTTCCGCGTTTGGAGTACACGCATCCGCCGCCTGTGATGTTTGTGTTAATCGGGGAGTAAGAGAGAAGGAATGGCACGTACAGCTCTCGAGATCCCGCTTGGTGTCGACACACTCCCAAGCGCGGAAACCTGGGACGGGACACGCCGTCTGGCCTCTCGGACATTCGTCGCTACGCCTCGCCGACCGGGGCGGCAGGACGACGCCGCTCGGACAAAGCGCGCTAGGGAGGCATTGTCCGCTGCATAAAATCGTCCCAACGATGCAGGACGTGCACTCGCCCCCGGGGTTACAAGTTGCGCAGTTTGCGGAGCAGGGCGAACATATGTCCCCCGGGGCCGGGAATGTTCCTGCTGGGCAGAAGTTCACGCACTGACCCTCCGGCGTCCGCCGGAACCCCGGGATGCAAGACGTGCATTCGCCTCCGGGAGCACAAGTAGCGCAGTTTGCGGAACAGGGCGAGCACACCCCTCCGTTCGCGAATGTCCCCGCCGGGCAGACGTTGACGCACTCGCCCTCCGTCGTCCGCAGGAATCCGGTAGTGCAGGATGTGCACTCGCCCCCGGGGTTACAAGTAGCGCAGTTCTCGGCGCAGGGCGCACACGCGTCTCGAGTCGGAGACGTCCCCGCCGGGCAGACGCTAACGCACTCACCCGCCGGCGTCCGCCGGAGCCCGAAGCGGCATATAAGGCAGTCGGTGGCGGAAGCGCCGGAGCAGGTAGCGCAGTTCTCGTGGCACGTATCGCATGAGCCCGGCATGTCCCAGCGCCGCTCGAGGGTCGGCGGGCCGCACGTCTTGTCGGCGTGCAGTACGTGCGCGGGGTTAGCGCAGGCGAGACATTGGTTCGCGTCGGACCCGGAGCATCTGCTGCACGAGGGGTCGCATGCAACGCCTGCAGTTACAAGTCAGCCGAGCAGAACGAAAAACAAACAATACGCACAGCCGTCGGAGGTGGTATACTGGCCTTCCGGGCACTGGCAGGTGCCGCCAATGAGAGTCGCGCCGGGGTAGCAAGTGTTACACGAGCTCGAGCCGGCGGAGGCACACGTCTTGCACGAAGCGTGGCAGGGAACACCTACAACAAAGGGTTAATCGGATAAAGCAAAATTGCCAGACGCGTACATCCAACCGTTCCCGCAAACGCCTGCCCCGGCGGGCAGTCGCACGATCCGCTTGATGCGCCGGATAGTGTGGCTCCGGGATAGCAGCTGGTGCAGCCGGTGCTACCGGTCGTTGTGCATGTCTTGCATCGAGAGTTGCATGAAACACCTGCAGAAAGCTGGAAAGGAAAGAGAAAAGTAGCTGGACGCCTACTTACACACAGAGTTGATGAAGGATTTATTGGCCGGGCAGCTGCATTTGCCGGTAGCAGAGTCCAAAACGCCTCCGGTGAAGCATTGCAAGCACTTGTTCGGATTGGTGGCGTCGCAGATGGCACATATGGGGTCGTCGTCCGGACATACGGAGCCTGGAGATTGTCTCAGATCTCAGCATTGGTATCGCAAACAAAGAGAAACGCGACGCACAGACGACGGGCGGTCCAAGGCTGCTCAGATACCTTCGAGTACCACAGAGGGCGCTGCAAGACTTCCCAAGGGCCGTTGAACCCTCCGTGTATCCCGTACGACAAGTCGTGCAGCGGCCATTTTGGGACGCGGCGTTACATGTCTCGCAGCCAACGTAGCAGGGTCTGCAGATGCCCGCGCCGCCGGCGACGGTTCCCGAAGGGCAGGGTACGCAAGTGCTGCCGCTGAGCATGAACCCGACACCGCAGGAGAGGCACTTATCCGATCCGGGGCCGGAGCACGTCGCGCAGGAAGCGTCGCATGCAGAGCCTATGAACGAGTTAGCGAAGGGTGGAGAAGCGCGAGAGTGAACGCACATTGACCGACGCTGCTTCCGTACTGGCCAGCGGGGCACGGCGTACACGTTTGCCCCGCCAAGGTGTACCCGATGGCGCAGGACAGGCAGTTGTTGGCTGCGCCAGCGCAAGAGGTACACTCGGAGTTGCAGGCAGCGCCTTTAACGACGCGTCAGAAACGAAGTTAGGCGAGCGAGACAGGAGACGTACACTGGCCGGGCGATGTTTGGTACGTTCCAGTAGGGCAAGAGCAGGTCGTTCCAGTCAAGACGAGATTACTAGGGCAGCTCGTGCACGTCGAGGCATCACCGGCGCAGGTGCCGCAGCTGGAGGAGCAGGGTTCGCAGGTGGTGCCGCTCTTGAAGGTGCCTGCCGAGCAGGAACACGTCCTCGTCGCGGAATCGAGCTCGGAGCCGGTGGGACAAGTAATGCACTCAGTTGCGCTGGGGCCGGAGCACGTCGCGCAGGACGGGTCGCAGTCATCTAGGAGAGTGTAAGGAACGCAGTTACAAACGACGCCACGACGCACATCCAGAAACGGGAAAGGTACCCGCGGGGCAGACGCTGACGCAGGAACCGGCGTTGGTGAAGGTATCGCCCGGACAAACTTGTCGAGGAGAGGAACGAGAGGCGGAGGTTACGATGAGCTGCACGAAGTCAGTTTTCCGAGCGTTATTACCGCCATTGGACATACACTAGAGAGTAGCAGACATGCTACAAACGAGAGATTATGGCGGACAGGCATCCGACGATGAGAATGAGCGGAGGGATCGAGTACGAGTGGGCCTAGCCGCTAGGAGGAGGGGGAGGGACAAGGCTAGGAGCTTGCATCGGCGCCTTATATTGGACGGTGGCCGAGACAGCGTCTAAGGAGGAACATTCCAACTCCCTGAGACCTGTACCAAGAGAAGGTTAGACTGTGAGGCGGTGGCTCCAAAAAATGGAGATTCGGAGTCGACATGATGGTTGGGTTCAAGTTGGTTGCGTGACAAAAGCAGTTATTTGCAGAAGCCGAATTCGCTCAAACTGCCACAAGTAACGGAGCTCAAGCTCACCGGCAAACGCGAGCGTGAAAGTCGTACAGGACTCTCCGTACGGGCAAAATTCATTCCGATAGGCATATGCACGCTCGCTCGAAGACACCAATCTCCGTCAACAAATATTCCATATCGAATAGAAACGGAGGAAGAGAGGATGAGGAAACATACATCAAATCTCCCTCGGCATCAACTGCAGCCCCTTGCGCCTTTCCCCGCTGCAGAACAGCCAGCAACACGTAGTGGAAAGCAGTAGAACGCGCACCATCCAGACACTGCATTCAGCCCCCGGCTCCACGCGACGTGTGGGAGCCAGTCGGAGCTAGTGTCAAGGCACATCAAAGCCATTTGGAGCCCCGTCTAGCCGCCTAGATCGCGCGGCTCTGTCGCAAACGATGGAGCTAGCCGGAGGTAGAGGAAAGCCGGTCTCTCGAGCCATAAGCAAGCCACTATGTATCCCAGCCCAACCAGCCGCTCCTGAGCAATGGCTTCAGTCGCTCGTCCCTTGCTCGTCGCCCTCGCGACGCGACGGCGTTATACATTATTACATTCAGTTGCGGCCTCTCACGCGGAGCTTGGACTGATTTCCGCAGCTGGTTGGCACAAAAGTGGTGCCGCTGAAGTGGCTCGGGCGTAGCGTCCTCGTCGACCATCCGTGGAAAGAGGACAGAGGGTGAATTGCACAAAGCACATCCTACTTGATCCTGGAATATACATATGGCACAATAAGGGAAAGTGGGGGCGAGTGGGCATAAGGAAGCTGGTGCGGGTAGACGGAGTCGTCGGCGGATGCCCACTTGTCGGAATCGCGCTACGCTGCGGGGTCGGCATTCAGGCCGTCAGTGAGGATGCAGACTCCTAGGGGGGCAAGTCAGCGGTGCTCTCTCGACGGCGACGGCCAATAAACACGCACCGGGGATATTCTGTAGACTACCTGCGCATGCTGCTGGCGATGGACGCGGGTGAGGAGAAGAAAGCTAGCTGAAGGACTACTAGTACGGAGCAAGGGGTTATGTCCTGCGGGGACGAGTGGCTCGATTGTGGTGAGTGAGGGACGCGGAGGCAGAAGGAAGCTCAGCGGAGGCGTCTACAGAGACCTCGCTCTGGCTCCACTCGAGTGTTGAGCCAGTTTGATGATGGAGCTCTGTCTAGGCCACGTCTAGCCGGCTCCACCGCGTCTGATAGAGCCAGGCGCTGAACGCAGTGAGATACACGTCCACTCGTTAACAACCGTCCTTAAACGGGACGTGGCGAGTGTCGCGCGTCGGGCGCGGGAGCGGGAGCAGCTCGACGTTGCGTACGACTCGAGGTCGCGGTCGATGAGGGTAAGGATTACATGCGATTGTGGGACGAGGGCGAACCACCACATCGCCTAGCGGAGCGCTAGCGTAAGCGCGAGAGGCCGAAAGGGGCAGCGACGTAGATGTACCATATTGCGGACGAGCGCCAGCCGCTCGAGCACCCTCACCCTCCCCGTCCTCAAAGTTGCACAAGTTTGCAGAAGGGCGGCACTGATCATGACAGCGCGTCGTGGACGCCTCCGACGCAGCCCTCAAAGCTCGCCGCTCGCGCTCCCCAGCGTCCGTCGGCCCGTGCTGGGCAGGGTTACCAGCAGCATCGCTATTGTTGGTGTGAGCAAGACCGGGATCGTCTGGCGCTCCGCCGGTCGGGATACCAGTAGCGGATGTCGATCGGGAAGGATTCGAAGTGGGCAGGGCACCGGCACCGGAACTCGACGCCCGCGCGCGGATGGGGGTTGGCGAGGAGAAGGAGCAAGGACGCCGCCGGGGTAGGTCGACGAGTCCGAATCCAAACTCCGGCGGTGGACGCGTACGGCGGTACCGTCGAGATTGGGGCGGAGAGGTAGGTGAGGATGTTGGATACGGTGGACACGTTCGGCGTTGGCTGCGACGCGGAGAGGTGTACGTCGAGAGCGAGATGCCTGGGATATCGATGGGGCAGGGCGGGAGGCGGGGTCGTTTGCCGTCTGGTACCATAGTTAGCGTAATACGACGGGGTAGAAGATATGAGCATACCCCGTTGGTGGCCATACTGGTAATCCACCGAAAGTGGGGTATGCGTGCGCAGGTCGAGGACGGCTACGTGGTCGACCTGAAACCCGGAGTTGATGATATGGAGCCCTAGCAGACTCGGCAGCTGCTTCAAAAGGTGCTCTAGCACGGTCTCGCTGAGCTCATGAGCCGACTAGGAAAGGGAGTGAGCTGCAGGGCACAAGCTCTATGGCCAAATGCGCACGTATACGGCAGATTCGCGCTCAGTGTCCTCGACCACCCTGGAAGTTGCCACACGACGCAGAGTCGAGCGTAATGTCGCGGACGTTGACCAGATGCACGAGTTTATGACTCTGCTCGGTCGTGAGCGACGCGTGGATGCGCAGTTCGCGCAGTCGCTCTTTCTCCGCTAACGGGCCCAATGCCGCCAGGCTGCAGCGGACGTTCGGGTAGAGCGAGAGTGCGTGGATCCACTCCTGCACGAAACGCGGGTTGAAACGCGACTTGACGATTGGGACGTCGCGGGCGGATGTCTGCGGTACGGTCAGCCCCAAAGCCTCAGGCGAGTATGGCACGTACCGATGTCCCGCACTTGAAGCGCATACTCAGGGTGCAGCGCGACAGCGAAGAGGGAGATGTCTGCGCGGTAGCGCTTCGCGTTGGGGAGGGCGAAGCTCAGTGTGGAAGAGGCGGGTCGACGCCGGCGAAAAAGCGCCGACATACGGCGGCGACGCAGGCAATGTCTGAGCCAGAGGGATATCCGAACATGTGCTCGAGACAGTCGAGGTTGAGCCCGTCGGCGCGGACGATGGTGGAGGAGCGGAGTACGAAGGGTGGTCACATCGGCGCGCCTTGTCCCGACACCGATGTACGCGACTCCAACGGTGTCTTTGTCTGCCTCGGAGCCTTCCGTGTCCTCCCGGTCTAGCCTCGGAATATAACCAGCGAGAATCCTAGTGTCTCCAGCTGACCGACACGAAGACTCCCCAGCTATCTATTTATGTGGTCGTTTTCTAACCGGATCCGCGCCCTACCACTCGATCGGGCCGCCCCAGTTTCCCCGTTCTTCAGTATGGTGACCTTACTGAGGCACTCGCCGGCTGCAGCGGCCGTCTCTCATGACGCTGAGTTGCAGCCGATGCACCAGCGAGATTGACCCGGCGCATCCTATATGTCCAGAATATAGGCCATGTACGCGTCCAGGTACGAAGGATTCTTTCGTCTATCCAGGATGCTTGAAAAGAGCTTGGTCCTTGCTGCGCTTCTTGTCGGAAACGCGTGGGCTGTCGTCCCCGAGTTCGGTGCGTTCTCTACCTTCGTTCTGTGTGCGCAGCACTGACAGGAAGACGTGAAGGCCAGTGCGGAGGACAGTCGTATTCAGGAGACACAGGTCCCAGAGCCTCTCTACTCGACTTCTGCTGACGATATCTCGCAGTCTGCGCAACCGGCCTCGTCTGCGCTGTCCTCAATCCGTTCTTCTTCCAGTGTCTGCGTCCCTCGCAGGCATCCACCTTTACGACCGTTCCCTTCAGCACCACCGCGCCCGCGTCGACGACCCAGGGCTCAACGACATCGCGTCCTGCCAGCACGACCAGCGCGCCGCCCAGCAGCGTCACCGGCTTCGTCAAAGCCACCGGCAAGCGCTTCACGCTCAACGGCGCGGCGTTCCCCGTCACTGGGTGCGCGTCGTTCCCCACCCGCGGTTCCTCTGACCGAAGGCAGAACCAACGCCTACTGGCCGGCCCTCCTCGGCTTCAGCCCCGAAGACAACACGCTCGCGTTCCAGGACATCAAGAAGACGGGCGCGACGGTCGTGCGCACGGAAGCGTTCAACGAGTGTACCCTCGCGCAGGCTTCGCAGTTTATCTGCTACCACATCTGGAACGGTACTAGCGCGACGGTGAACACGGCTGCGGGGACGGGGCTGGGTACTCTTGGTGTGTTTTTGCTTCTGTTCACTATCTAAGGCTCAGTGTGCCCCAGACGTTCTCATCGCGGCTGCAAAGGCGCAGGGAATTCGTGTTATCCTCGTCCTGTACGCGCTCCCTCCGAACTTTTTCTGACAAACTAACGCGTCTTAGGACGAACAACTGGTCGGACTTTGGTGGCATGGACGTCTACACGAGCCAGATCCTCGGCAGCGGCCAGGCACACGACGTCTTTTACACGAATCCAACCATCATCGTATGCCCTTCCTTGTGTATCTTGCGTAATCTGACGAGCATATAGGCAGCGTTCAAGACCTACGTCCGCGCGATCGTGACGCGCTACGCGAACGAGCCTGCAGTCTTTGTGTGTATCTATCTGTGCTTTCTCCTTGCCCGTTTAATAGCTGTTGTAGGCATGGGAGCTTGGTACGTCGTCGTCCCGCATCCCCTACCCATATCCTACCCACCGTACCTCCAGCAAACGAACCGCGCTGCGCCGGGACCAGCACGTACGCACCCCACCCACTCTCTCTCTCTCCCTACCCCCGATATTGAAGCTAGTCCACTCAGCGTCGCTTCCTCGACCTGCACCCCCGCTACGATCACTACCTGGGCAAAAGACATCCCCGCTTTCATCAAGAGCATCGACCCGAACCATATGGTCGCCATCGGCGACGAGGGCTTTTTCAACGAGCCGGGGAGCCATAATTTTGATTTTGTTTACCAGTGCGTCAGCTTTCTTCTCTACTGGCCATGGGGAATAAATGAAATGAAATTTATGTAGGGGAACGCTCGGGATCGACTTTGCGGCAAATATGCAGATCAGTACGATTGATTTCGGTGCGCCGACATTCCAATTTTTACTCCGCCCCGCTGATATCCACCGCTTCGCAGGCACATTCCACATGTACCCCGAAAGCTGGGGGCACGCCGGCGACCCGCTGCCCTGGGGCCAACAATGGATCCTCGACCACGCCGCGGTGATGAACACGACAAACAAGCCCGTGCTCATGGAGGAGTACGGCCTGCAGAATGTACAGGGTACCGCGCGCCTGTCGGGCTATCAGACCTGGTGGAGCACGATTGTGAGCTCGGGGGTGACGGGGGATTTGTATTGGCATGCGGGTTCGACGTTCCCGGATGGGAGGACGAGTCCGCAGGATGGGTTGGCGATATTCCCGACGGATCCGGTGTTTGCGGCGTTGCCGGCGCATGCGACGGCGGTGAGGGCGAGGGGGTGAGGGCTAGGAGTGGGAGTGTAAAATGAGAGTTGTGAATTTATGAATTGGATTTGAGTGTAGAAGGAGCGCGATGCGGATTCTGGGTTTCCGCCATGGCTATTATGTTACACGAGACACAAGTCCTTCAATGGTCATGCCCGTTCGACGCGGGGTCGCGCTGATGGGTCATAGCATTCACAAGTGGTTTGGTTTTAATATATTTTTCTTATCTTGTTTTCCAGTTGCCACAGAACCTAGAGGGATGAGGCGAGGTAGTGTAAAATATTCCAGCTGTTGCGGCGGGAGGCTAATTTGTGGATTCGATAGAATGAGGGGAGCGAATGCGGATGAGTCCCGCCATGGCTGTTATCTTGTGTACGGATTATTAAGCGAGTCGTTCGATGCGGGGTCGCGCTGTTCACGAATAGCTCACTCAGGGCTTACTATTTTATTTTATTTCTCACTTGGCACAGAGCCTGAGTGCGGCGTAGTCGGAGTGTAAAATATTAATGTTCCAGGAGGCGATCCAAGTTTCTGCATTCGATTTGAGTGTAGGGCCGAGGGCCTAGCGAGCGCAATGCGGATAGGTCCCGCCATGACTGGGACTTGGAAAGACACAGAGGAAATCAACGGTCCTGCCGTTTCGCTGCGGGGTTGCGCCAATGATTCTTAAGGTTTACCTTTTTCTTATTTTTTTTTTTTTTTTTTTTTTTTTTTTTGTTTCATTAGAGCATATTGGCAGCGCTTAGAAATGATTTTTCTATGTTGCAAAATGAAGAAATAATTGTTGTGAAATGAGCTTTTGATATGGAAGCCCCCATAGCAGCCATGAATGGCCATCTTCTTCACCTCATCATGAACCGACGTAGTCTCGCCGTCGCGCTATGGTGGATGGTCTCGCCGGAAGAAGAGGGACTGCTCTTAAGGGCAACAGCTCATATCTTGTTCTTTTTTCCGTTTGCAGGGGTTATTGGGATGAGAGTGGAGAGTTGCAGATTAAGCAATTTTCTTTTGTAAGAAAATCTGAATCTATAACAGCTGCCAATATGCTCTATTGTTCGCTTCAGACAGAGTGATGGTCGTAGTAGCATAAAATCTTCATCTTGCAATTCATGTGGCGCGAGGCGGATTCAAAAAATTGGATGGAGTGTGGAGGGAGCGCAATGCGGGATGGTCCCGCCATGCCATGGCTGTCACTTGTTGGGTTGCGAAAGCGAGTCTAAGGTCATGCCCGTTCGATGCGGAATTGCGCTAATCCAGGACTGATAGCTTTTAAATGTTTTAATTCTTTTAATTTATTGTATCTTTTACTTCGCGGAGAATAACGCGGCGTACAGTAGTGATTAAGCCGGTAGGAGTGTAATATATTCCAGCTGGTGTGGCGAGAGGCGAGTTTATGGATTCGTTCGAGACTTTGTTAGCGTAGGGACATGCGGATGGGTCCCGCCATGATGGGTTGTCGATTTCCCCGACGGATCCGAGGGGCGGCGTTGCCGAGGGCCGTGCATGCGACGGCGGTGAAGACGAGGGGGCGAGTAGTAGCGGTCACGCGTGTGAAAATGAAGGTTGTGTGGGGAGGGCCCGCGGCCGGGTGAATTTATGGATTCCATGTGAGTGAAGAAGGAGCGGGATGCGGGTGGTTCCGAGTCGCCCCGCCATGGCTGCTACCTACCCCAGTGCAATAAATGCTACGGCCATGCCCGTTCGATGCGGGGTCGCGCTCATCATTCCTCGGGTTAGTTTATGATTTTTTTTATCACTTCACGCCCAGGACTATGGTAGTATGTACGTATGACTATGCCAACCTGTGGGAGGTGGATTGATGACTTCGATGGGGGATAGGGAGCGCAATGCGGGATTCAGCACAACTTCGAACGCAAGTAGTCAAAATATTTCAGCTAGTGTGGCGGGAGGCGGATTCATGGAATAGATTTGGGTGGATGTGGAGCGCGACGCGGGATGGGTTCCGCCATGTCTATAACTTGACGATACCCTTAGTCAATTGGTCCGGTCGTGCCCGTTCGAGACGGGGTTGCGCTCATGGCTGGAACGTGGGTTGTTCATTTCTTTTTTCTCATTTTTCCGTGGTCCCTCCATGGATCTATAGGCCCTGATTGTCAAAGTGTCTGCGCCACAGCTGAATATCCTCGTTCGCAGAGGGGCTTTCTCAGGAGGTTTTCCGCACCATACTGCGCGCATACTGAACAATCTGAACCTGAGATCATCATGCGTTGCAAAATAATCTCCTTCGGCGATTTTTTTTTTTCGGGATCGCGCCAGCCTCGAGGCACTGCAACGCTCGGAAATTTGAAGCTGGCGATTCGTGGAGATACTTCCACGGCATATAAATGGAGATAACTCTTTGTTCGTCGAGGCACCAAATATGGACCGCTATGCTATGCCGAGAGAGCAAGGTAATAGGCGCACGCTCACCCGATTCATACTCACAAAAGAAGCAAAGGGAGGGCCGGAATTTTGGGTCATCTTAGTATGAATGGCAAGCTATGTAGCTATGGACCTCCGGCAGTAGCCATCGCTTGTACAACCGGGACGCTCATCAGAAATCTGTAGTTAAATTTCATCTCAATTTCGCAGCTTAACTTCCCATTCTGTTGCAAGAGAAGACAAGTTATTCATAAACCTCGGTTCTTAGCACACTTTGTCTTTGTAATGGTCAACAAATTCGGCCGAGGTAAATACTTGATTTTCATGATCGAGAGTATGCCAACTCCGCGGCGTGGCACAAACTTTAGGTTGTTGTTGTGCAATTTTTCTCAAGGGCCTCACGACAGCAGCATGGGTCGCTATCATTAAAACATCACAGAAATCATCGTTGCCTGTAGCAGATAGTGTGCTGGCAAAGTCCCAGGCCAACCGCAATATTCTGCGAATAGATTGCAGAGGACTACTTATGATTATGGCTAAATGTGGCACTGCATCAGATGCCATACTCGTTGTGTGGTGATCAAAATTGCCATTACCGGACTGATTCCGACAATACTAAAAACCAACCCCAATGGATAGAAAATGTGGATGTTGCAGGTAATTTATTAAAAGATCCCTGCGTCTTAAGAGTAATATTTACACAGTGAGCTGGCTCACCAGAATAGTTTCAGTATTTCTTCTGGCAATCTTAGATCATAAATGAGATAAAACCGTGAGGCTGATTTGTCATCAAGTGGCTGTGTTGCTGTTGCTGCCAAAAAAAAAGCTTCCCCGATGAGGAGTTGAACCCAGGACTGGTCAAATGACCTCAAGAGAGCCTTACAAATGATTGAAAGTAGGCCGACCCTGCGGTGTTGCACAAATTCCGAATTATTTGCAGGGACAATTGCAAATCACACAACATTCTGAGGTATCTGTACGAGATACCAGCGGTTGGCTGGCTCAGACATAGCTTTGAATAATATTTACCCTTTTTTTGTCCCCTGGTTGCCCTTATTTAATTTATTGGAGAGAAAATCTATCCTTTCTTTCTTTCTTGATATGGCTAAATAGAAAGGTCCCAGTGCCTTGTCTTACCCCCTGATAAAATGTGCGCTCTGCGCCGATCCTAACCATACCACAACCATCCATAACGGATCAGAATTGCCAGTGATTGACTGAAACACAAAGATGGCATTCACACTACAGGCTTTCCCACAAGAATATTTTGGGCAATTTCTACAATTTTTCCAGGTCAACGGGAACAAGACCAAGCTGAAATATACTGTGTGGTTAGTCATCAGGTGGCTGTGTCCGTCACCAGCTGTTCCTTCTATACAACCACTTGCCCAAAATACTCACTGAACCCATTTCTGCTTATGAAATGGCTTAGAAAGCCAGCTGCAGTGTGCAATCGGACAAAAGCAGTAACCCACCGTGTTGGTTGAAGTTTGTGACTGAGTCCTATTGAACCAAGATCTTTGGCGTGTGATCAGTTGAAGAGTTTTTGGCTACCTAGCACAAACGTGAAGTTTGTAAATCAGCGGTCACTTTTGCTCACCTAGCACAAACAGAAGTTTGTGAAAAACGTATAGAAGGGTATAGAAAAAAATACGATAATCCTGCGGAGAAGTCACGTCCGCCGCCGCACGGCCGACGACGACGACGCCGGTGCTTGCATTATTTCGGTGGGACCAAGGCACATGTGACATGGCCGCGGGACAACGTTAACTTTTCCGAGTCCTGCTTTCCCCACGCGTCCTACTTTAGACTTGACCGCTGACCGCTCTACGCACGACGCTGGCCTTCGATTACAAAAAGGCAGAGTAACGCCAGTCATGCCCGTTCGATGCGGGATTGCGCCAATGGACGAAATGGATGGATGGCTTTTGAGTTTTTATTAAATTTATTTTATCTTTTACTGCACGCAGAATGACGCGGCGTAGTCGAAGCGTGAAACCCAGCTGTTGCGGCGGGAAGAAAATTTATGGATTTGATTTGAGCGTAGCGGGAGTGCGATGCGGGATGGCTCCCGCCATGTCTGTAACCTATGTTAGGCAGTGTAGGTCCACGGTGATGCCCGTTCGATGCGGGGTTGCGCTTATGGCTGTTGGTTATTCCTAGTGTTTTTCTTTTGTATTTTCTTCTTTTATTATTAGACAGCTTGCGATGCAGCCATTGAAGCCATTCAATGGCTGAATTGCATTGCAATTTCCAATGGCTCCCGGTTATGGGCCAAATTTCAGTGGCTGTATATTTTGGTGAAAACATTCTTTGGTAACCTAGAAGTGTATTCCCTGTTTCAACGTAGTGCTGATGTTATCATTGCTACTAACAAAACCAATAAAACACCTAATTTGCCATTTTAACATGATTTCACATCTGTCCGGAGGGCAGATTACCATTTTTTGACCTGGATGTAGTCGAAAGGATGCCAATGCACACTACTAGACAGAAAGTACCAATTTTGGAACAGGTTTCAGAGCCATTGGCCCCGCAACGCATTTGAGCCATTGAATGGCTCCAATGGCTGCATCGCAAGCTATCTATTGTCATTCCCCGTCGCACAAAGTACGTAATAAAGCCGGTAGGGGTGCAAGATACTCCAGCTGGTACGGCGGGAGGTAACTTTATGGGATTCAATTTGTCCGGTGTGAGCGGCGTTACCGGGCTTCCGGGGCATGCGACGGCGGTGAAGACGAGGGGGGGTAGTAGCAGTTACGCATGTGAAAATGAAGGTTGTGCGGGAGGCCCGCGGCGAGGTGAATTTATGGATTCCATGTGAGTGAAGAAGGAGCGGGATGCGGGTGGTTCCGAGTCGCCCCGCCATGGCTGCTACCTACCCCAGTGCAATAAATGCTACGGCCATGCCCGTTCGATGCGGGGTCGCGCTCATCATTCGTTGGGCCAGCTTTTTAACTTTGATTTTTTTCACTTCACACCCATTGGATGTACCACAACCCAATTGCCGGATGCTCTCGGATGTACGACGTAGAGTAAAACATGAATGTTCCAGCTTATGAATTGGATGGAATATAGGGAGCGCAATGCGGGATTCAGATGGGTCCCGCCAGGAGGCTTTCAGCATAAATTCGAAAAAGGTTGATCTCGCTGGTGTGGCAGGAGGCGTATCTATGGATTAGATTTGGGTGGATATGGAGCGCGATGCGGGTGAGGTCCCGCCTTGACTATCACTTGCGATGGTCGCGAGAGTTAACGGTCATGCCCGTTCGATACGGGGTTGCGCTCATAACTGGAGCGGGGGGGGAGGTTTTTCCTTTTCTACCCATTTCGTTAAACGGTTCTCATAGGCAGGGAGAGCCAAGGTATTTGCTCTGGACCTGAATGCGACTTGTCCCCAGAATGTCTTTTAAGTTTTTCGGCGGATGCTGAACAACCCCAGGTCATTATGGACTGCAGAATAATGTCCTTGGAGACCCGCTATCGTCCGCGTGATTGCCCAGCGGCGAGGAATCAACGCTCGGAAAGCTGGCAATTCACAGAGATGCATCCAGGATGTATAAATAGAGCTAACTCTTTGTTCGTCGAGGAAGCGAATACGGACTGCTATGCTGAGAGAGAGCAAAATAATAAGCGCACGCTCATCTAACTGCGACTCAGACGGCTCTAGAGTAAAGAGCGAGGCTGGAGGGATTCCCTGTATAAAAAATGAAGAAGGGGGAGGGCTGGGATTTTGTTTAATCTTAGTACGAATGGCAAGCTGAACGTCCGTCGACGTTCACCGCCGCCACATCCCGGACGCTCGCCAGAAATTCTAGTTTCTTCTTCTTTGTGAGAAGGGGAAGGTTTTGGGACAAAGGGAACTTGAACCCAATTTCGCACCTCAACTACGCATTCCGTTAGAGAATAGGTCAAGTCAGACCTCGCTTTGAAGCACACCAAATTGTCAGAAACACTAAACAAATTTGGCCGAGGTTTGATTCTAAAATACTGCTATTATTGTTGAAGACGGGGAGTGCAGAAAAAGAAAATGTGGTACATAAATGTGGTGAGATGTCGCGGTCTCATGTCCAGCGACGAAGAGGACCGAACATGAATTGTTTCTGGGACCAGGCGCATAGTCGCGCGAATTGTTTGACAACAACTGCTGTCACGGTTTGGCCGCGGCTTCTGCCTTGGACTTGACCGCCACGACTATGACGGCTCCACGGACGACTAACCCTTCGATTACAAAAGGACGGACCCCTTTCTGTTCACGGTTGAGGAAGCACGCCTCCGCGTATTCGCAGATCCCTGCTGGAGCCGATGTCCGCTGTCGCGTTCACCGCCGGCGCATCATTCATTCCGCCTATTTTGCAGTATTGCTGTCTGCGGTCGCCGTCCGTCCACGTCTACTGCTTGTTGTTCCTCTTCACCGGGGCTAAGACGGAGCTTAGGTACGCCAGCGCGCTGGATATGGCGACGAACGGCATACTGACTACACGTTTACTCTACGCTGGCGCAGGTGTAGCAGTGGCACGCGGCTACGATCCTCGCGCTTTGCTTCCGCTCTCGTACCACCCCCGGTCTCAAGTCGACCAGCAACGACGCGCCCGCACACTATGGCTTCGGAGCGGGATCCTTTGCTTGTCCGCAAACCCAAGGTCGATCCACCGCCGGGGCCGCTGGAGCTATCGACATGGAATCGGAGGGCGATCTTGTGCGGGATATGGATGGCGACGTTCCTCGGGGTGAGCATTGACAAGCGCGCGCGCGCCATGCGGTTTTCGTTCTAACGCTGCTGCTACCTCTAGGCGCTGAACTGTGCGCGACTATCGATTCTTGCTGTGAGAGGTACTAACCCGCGCGGACACGAAGCGACGCTTGTGCCAACGAGTGAGTGGTCTTGGATGCATGTGGTGCGCTGGCTAACGACCGCTCGGGA
The DNA here is from genome assembly GCA_014461125.1 of Mycena kentingensis (nom. inval.). NCBI lineage: Eukaryota > Fungi > Basidiomycota > Agaricomycetes > Agaricales > Mycenaceae > Mycena > Mycena kentingensis (nom. inval.). The sequence continues at coordinate 201,571 of JACAZG010000019.1, read as the reverse complement.
AGTGATGCCCGCGATTTCGTCCGAGTTCCAAAAGTTTCACCAGGCGGGATGGCTTGGGACGGCGTACGCCCGCTTCAGCTTCAGCTTCTTTGCGCGCTCTGACTGCTTCCAGATATCTCCTCGCGACCTGCACCTTCACGCCTCTGTATGGACGACTCTGTAATGTCATGGGCCGTCGACGCGCCAACCACACCGCCCTCGCGTTCGCCGCCCTCGGCGCCGTTGGCTGCGCGATGTCGACGAGTATGGAGATGCTCATCGCTGCCCGCTTCGTGCGTCGGCGTCTGGCTCGCGTCTCCGTGGAGTATAGGCTCATTCTCGGCGTAGATCGCGGGCATGGGCGGCGGCGGAATCTTCACGACGGCGAGGTCCGTCCCGTTCCATTCTCGGATGGCGCAAAGGCTGACGGCTAAAAGCATCATCGTGAGCGATATGTACACTCTGCGCGTTCGTGCTTCGCTTGGTTCTGTTCTTCAGAATGGATGCTGAATGGGCTGGGTAGGATCGTGGGCTGGTGCAGGGCGCGGCTAGTTGTTTCAACGGGGTGAGTGGTTCTTGTACGCAGCTTGAGTGCTATCCGACGCGTCGTGTAGCTAGGAACGGGCCTTGGTGGACTATTTGGCGGGATCATAACAGACTGGTACGTACTCTACTCCTTCTCCACAATGACCGAATCCAGCTCCCTAGGCTCGGCTGGCGCGCGGCCTTCCTCATCCAACTTCCGTTCTTCTTCATCTCGTTCCTCCTCACGTCCCACAACCTTCGCTACGCGACCCCGGTAAGCACCCGCGTCTTCCCCCGACAACCTCTAAGCGCGGAACAGGGAAAGTCAAAGAACGCCGTTGACATCCTTAAGCGGATCGATTACCTCGGGAGTGGGACGCTGCTCGTCGGACTGGGGTCGGTGTTGATGTTCCTCAGCATGCGGTACACCGAGATGCTGCCTGTGCGTGGTATCCGCCTCTCCGACGCGTCCCAAGCTAATTGTCAATGGGCCCCCTATAGTGGTCCGACGCGTGGGTGTACCTCCCCTTCGCCGGCGCCTGCACGTTCCTCGTCCTATTCCTCCTCGCAGAGGTGTTCGTCGCGTCCGACCCCGTCCTCGCGCCGTCGATGCTACACGCCAAAGTCCCCGTCCTCATCGGCGCGTCGAATTTCCTCTCGGCGACCTGCAACTTCTCCGTCAACTACTTTGCGCCGGTGTGGTTCCAGGTGGTGATGCTCGAGAGCGCGTCGATTGCTGGTCGGTGTCTGCTTCCGCCCCGTTTTTTAGACGCGGCACTAATCGGCATCGTGTAGGCAGGCCTGCACATGTCGCCGAATAGCGCCGCGACGTCCCTCGGGTCGGTATTCGCGGGATGGATGATGCATAGGACGGGGCGGTACAAGGCGATTAACCTCGTCTGCGGGGCGTTCCCGTTCGTCGGCGCGGTCTTGCTCGCGCGGATGAGGCTCGATTCGGGGCCGGTGCAGTCTTGGCTGAGCATTGTGTGTCGTTTGATTGGTCTCGGACCGTGGGCTACCGCTGACGGAGGGTGTAGATTCCGCTCGGGTTCGGCAACGCGGTTGTCTTCCAGACGAATCTGAGTGAGTTGCTTGCGGTCGTGTCTAGATAGCCCGTTGGTGACGCGGAGCTTTTTGTAGTCGCGTTGCTTGCCCATTTGGATGGTACGTCCGCCCTCGCAGGCTTCCCATGAACGCCGACCTCCTTTCCTCCCACCTTCACAGAATCACAAACCGCAGTCGGCACCGGGTTTGGCGCCCTCTTCCGCGGAATCGGTGAGCGCCAACACCAGGCGGATTTCATTTCATGTCGTATCGTATCGATCGTGCTTGCAGGCCAAGTCGGCGGAGTCGCGGTGTCGTCTGCAATCTTCCAAACTCGGCTGGATAGCGCGTTGCGGGAAGGGATTACGGGGGATGGGGCGGGTGAGGTACGTCTGATTCGGTCCTGCTGTAGTTTATTGTGTACTGACGCGTCTGCAGCTCATCGAGGCCATCCGCCGCTCGAGCAACGTCGTGCGGAGCCTCCCGCCGGAGGTGCAGCGCGTGGCGAGGGACGCGTATGCGAGTGGGTTGAGGGCGGTGTTTGTGTTGGCGGCGGTGGCAACGGCGGGGGCGTATTTGGTTAGGCTGCCGGTGGGTTTTCTTTCTTCGTGTTTGGGGTGTTGGGTATGGGTGCGAGGCCTGAGACGGTGTAGATACCGGACCGCGATTTGGATAAGGCGTATGAGCGGCGAAGTAGGGGTCGGGGTCGGGGTCGGCGCGTGGGTGAGGGCGAGGGAGAGGGAGAGGAGACGCGTACGGGAGCGGGCGTTTGAAGACAGACGAGGATGCGCTTAGATGTTTTCTAAACGGTAGACACAGATAGAGTGTTTCTTGGAGTCGCGTCGATAAAAACTGGAGAACGACTCGAATACCAACGACGCTCTGCTCGCGGAAAGAGATATTAGATACCTTCTGCTGCATGGTATAAATGGTAACATCTTGCGTGGGTCGGTCTACATCGTCAGTAGCGAGCATACCGCCCCGCGATCTCGGAATATTCCGCAAGACAATCAGGCGGCGATACGGGGGAGTGGCGAGGAGATGACTGCTCGCGTGGCGCACCTATCACCTATCGACCAGCTGGAGAACATGCGGATCTACATCGCGGGGCTACCTCTGGGGAATCACAGTGAGATAGCGGCGGAGAGCATCCGGTGCGAAATGGAAGACTGGGTTGCCAAGTTCTGGGACGGGTTGTCCGGATTTGAATCGACTTTGGGGCTGTTTTTGGGGAGAAGATGATTCGAAGCGGCGGCCATGAGCAAGTCGTGGTATAAACAGCGCCGGGTACCGTGAGTTCAGAGCCATATAGCCAAGAGGGGATAGAGTGCATGTCCTCGAGGCTATCGTAACCGCGTCTCGAGACCACAGACCGCAGGAATCGCTTGCTGAGACGCGTCCTGGGCGCGATGGAGTGGAAGCATGCCATTCGTCGCGGTTGGACAGATTTTGACGCGATTTCGAGGCGGGCCTCGTGTTGGTATCGAATTGGGATTTGTACTTGCGGGATATGTACCCGGAAATCTCCCCTTGGCGAGGCTGGACGATAGACACAAGGACTTGTTGAACGGACGCGGAATTGCGTGCAGAGGACGGTAACCAACTTCCAGGACCCGCTGCAAGGACGAGGAGGCCGGGTGCAAGCGGACGGTGTGACCATCAACAAATCCGGGTTGGTTTGCGCTGCCACGACCTCGACGACGACGAGGCCCTCCCGACGCCGCTGCCGACGATGAGCAGGCGAGAGTCCCGCGTGTCCATGGGCGCACGCCAGAACGACGCCCTCGTCGAGTTTGAAAACTGTACGTCGCCGCTGCCCTCGTCCCAGACTCGTCGCGCTAACCCAGCTCAGTCAAGAAGAAATTCCTCCTCGCAAACAAGCATATAACGAAGTGCGTCGTCTTCCTACCTCATGGAGTGGTCGGCGCCGCAGTAGGCCATGGCTCGAGCACGATTCCCGGTCGGTCGCCGACCAGCGCCCCGGGCTTGCCACCCTCCCAACCGCCTTCCTCTCGTCTCTGACGCCATCTCCCGCATCCGCTGACGCGTCTCCGTTCCTAGACTGAACTCGACACTGAGCATGAAGATCGAGGAGCTCAACACCGAAATCTCGACGCTCTACTCCGAGAACCTCCGACTGCGCGCGTCCGAGATAACCCTCACAACCGAGCTCAAGCGCGAGCGTGAAAAGTCCCGCAGGATTCTCTCCGACGCCGAGTCTGTGGTGCGTGCCATGCGGCATCCCATCATCGACCCCGCTGACCGCCCTCCAGGCCCATGCCCTCACCTCCCAACTCGCAACGCTGCGCGACACGTACAACGTCCCCCTCACGGCATCCCCCACGCCGACGCCCCCACGTCGCACGACTCCTTCGCCCCGCAACAGCGCGTACAACAATAATCCGACCGTTAACCGGCTATCGCGCGAGCCCCAGGTACCCAACATCAACGAAGACGAGGAGGAGCCGGAAGATGCGCCCCGGAAGGCGAAGAAGAAGGCCCGACTGAGCGCGTCGCGGCTGCCTCTCCCCGCTCGGTCCAGTACGCCGCCGACCGAGGTACCGCCTCTGGCCTTTTCCGATCCCACACCCACTCCCCTCCCGCTCGACTTCTCCACGCTTGTCCTACCCACGAAGAAGCGACGCCAGAGCGGGCTGCTGCTGGATCTGGGCACAGTCGACCTCGACGCGCTAGAAGTCGATGACGGGGGCGCGAGCGCCAGGGAGAACGAGATGGAGCGGGAGAACGAACGGTTGAAGGAGAAGGAGCGAAAACGAGCATTGCGGGAGGCGGCGGGCATGCAGGTCAAGCCCAAGGCGAAGCTAAAGGATGTCACCAACGCCAATTCTCCTCGGACGACCAAAATCGAGCACGACCTACCCTCGCGCGCGTTCCTTGTACCTGCGCCGCCCAGCCCGCCGCCCGCGGAGCCCCAACCGCTACCCGTCCCGCCTATGCCCACACCCGTCGTCTCCGCCGGCTCGTCGTCGTCGCTGGACCGCGACAATGCCGCCGGTGTCGGCGCTCTTTCCGAGGCCGAGGGCGGTCGCGAGCGGCGAGTGCGGAAGAGCGTCAACTACGCCGAGCCCAAGCTCAACACCAAGATGCGGAAGCCGCCGGGGAGCGAGCCCACGACGACGACGACGAAGCGGTCAAGGTCGTCTACCTCGTCGGTGCCGGTGAGCACGAGGAGACCGTCTCCGCCGCTACCCGGGCATGGGCGGGCGCCACCGGCGGAGGAGGAGGTTGTGGATGTCGAGGAGGATGGGGACGGGGAGGACAGCGATGCGTGGGCGGATGGGGGAGTACGTCCCGCCGGGATGGGCTGGGGCGCATGTTAACTTGGATGTGAGGAGGCGCGTCGGGGCGGGCGCGGGCGGTGCGTCGAGCTCAAGGAGGCATAGCTCGGGGGTGTAGCGCGGCGCGTGCGCGTGCTGGCGTTCTTCTCGGTCCGGTCCATTCCTTGCTTCCTCCCCTCTTTGTATCCTTCTCTCCTTCCTTGCTTTCCTTTCATTCTGCACTGTGTTACATTCCATTCCTTTTACGACAAGATATGAGAACAAACAACAAGCACGTACATAGCCAGGGTAGGTACAATATGCGGGCATTCATTCTTCCTTGTAATACGTATGTAGGCGCGTAGTGGCCTTGGAGGGGAGGGGGTCGCTGCTGGCTATAATAACTTGATTTTCTGGGCGATGCGATTCGCGATGGAGGGAGGTTGGGATGTGGAGAAGAACGAGGACGCGTTTGTTCGACTTGTTAACGCATGGAGTGGATGCCCTCATGAATGGTACAGCGTCGACCACAGACTGTACAGTGTCGGGTCGGTCGGCCTCAAATCCGTTGAGATCTAAGAGTCGACCGAGCTCAGAGCTTCACAACAGCGCTGGTTTCGTCTGAGGGCAGCTAGCGACTCGGGCATCGCGGGCTCGGGCTTGGGCGCATCTTAAGATGCGCGGTCGACATGTCGCGACGTGTTGAGTAGATCTAGAGGGTTTGTTCCCTCCGGCGCAGTACATGCTACGCCCAATACCGTCCTCTAAGCTCTTCGCGACGCCGACAGGACTTTCCTCTGCTCAACAGAGCCCAGTTTCGCGTGTCGATTGGCCCGACTAAGATGGCTTGCGGAGTCGGCTGGTGCGTTCCAAGTCGGAGACTTAGGCTTGATTCTGGAGGAGGAGGGGGTAGAATTCGCCCTACATTGGTGGGATATTTTAGTCGTTGTATGCGGACTTCGCGAGCGATTCAAGTCAGAGCAGCTTGAGGACGCGCAGATTCAGAACGGCGCGTCAGAGTACTTGGTGACCGTGCTGCAAGGGGAGGTCGAGACTAGGTCAGCCTCCTTGTCTGTCGGCTTTCACCAGAGCAGTACTTGAATGGGGGGAGAATCAACGAGCTATCCAGGTATTACACTGCGAACGACGCAGATGCTTCACCAATTGAATTTGCTCGTCGGGGCCTTTCGCCCTTGTCAGAGTCTGTCGATGGAATTGCAGCGAGTTTGCGCGTGGTCAATGTACGGGAGAAGGGGCGGCTGCGGCACGTCCAGGGGAGGCAAGCTTGGCATCAACGACTCGCGTCGATGATGGTGCTAACCAAGAGCAGGTGGGTGTGACAAGGGGGTGGCACGTGTGCGGAAGTGACAATCACGCCGGTCGGTCGGCATTGGAAAATGCCTTTGAAAATTACACATTGTCCATTGTTGAAAACCCTTCCGGAAACGGCAGGTTTTCTTTGTTGGAAAATGTGTTTGGAAACAGGACATTTCCCAACAAAGAAAACCCATTTGGAAATGTCACGTTTTCCAATGTGTTTTCTTTGTTGGGAAATCCGCCGTTTTCGGACGAGTTGTCGAAGGAATTTCCAGATTTGGTAAATTTCACATTTTCTAACTAACTTCCCAAATCGGAAAACTGCTGAAACGGAGCACACACAATTTTCTTCATGTATTTTGAGAAATTACAAGATCCCCGAGGTGTCCGATCATTTCCATCCATTTTCCATTGCCGCTTCGAGTTCACTGTAACTTTTTCTTCGTATTTCTAGAGCGCGGTGTGAGCTTTCTATGCTCCGTACAAGCCTATACTGTAGTATTTCACTCAATTCGTATGTCACGTGTCACAGGGCATTTTTTTCTTCGAAAATTTAAGCTATGTCACACGAAAATCGCAAAATTTGCCTCCCAAAAAGGGAAATCAAGAGATTGTGATAACATTTGATCATGGGAATTGCCTAATGCGGATAGATTACGAATTGTGAAATTCGTATGCGATGTCACACACCGAAAGGCCATCCGAATTGATTGAAATGCTACAGTATACTGTGCTCATTGCGCCCGACAGCGACGACGAGCACCGCGGCGGCGCCGACGGGATGTCCGGGACAAGGTCGGTGTCATCGCCGACAGCGGGCGTCAGGCAACGGGTAACACCCGTCACCTCCCCGGTGTCCTGGACTCAGCCCTGGCCCCTGCGCTGGGTCTAGTGGTAAAGGGCTGCATTTACGCAGCCCTTTATGCCGCCATGCCGAAACCGACAAACTCCCCACACATTAGTGGGGGAGAGCCTGGCTCTCCCACTAATATGTGGGAACTCTAGGTGCCGGCAGCGGCCATTGGTGGCGTGACTTGCTGAGACGGAGAAATTTATTGAGACCCGTTCCTTGCTACGAACATTTCTGCTGCGCATGTCGACACGTTGTCCTCTGCCGACAGTGTCTGACCACTTTCTAACCTTTCTGCATTGGGAGATCTCGTTCCGGGAGAAGTTGCGCAAAGAGCTCATTTACTAACTGGTCTCCATCGCCTTCGGCGCTAAGCCCTCAGTCTTTAGAACCCGCGCCCCAAACCCTCGTCGGGCTCATCATCCCGGCCGTTCCGCGTCTCTGGGCCGCGCCGTCGATTGTTGCTGGGTTTGCTGCCGGAGAAGCAACAAGCTGCGTGTTAGGTTAGGTTAACCATTGGTATACGGGTAACTGTACTACGAAAGCCGTTCATACGCTGGCGTTGAACTAGGCTCGCGAGCGCATCGGATACTGTAGTATTTTAATCATTTCGTCAGGCCTTGGACGCCGTGACATGCCTGACGAAATTGAGAATTCGTCAGGCCGTCCCCATTAGGAAATTCCGCGCCGAAGGCGCGGGAAATTCCGTGAAATTACCCTTTTGGGAGGCCATTTTTGACCTTTCCTGCGTGACTGACAAAAATATTTTGTCGCAGCCAGGCCCTGTGACCCGTGACTGACAAACTGATTAAAATACTACAGTATTTTTGGCCAAATATATTCACAATTCTTGGTGGATTGTAGCACACTGGGATCCCGCTTAGTCAGCTACTTCTTCACGAACATATGCAGCTCATGCTCGTTCCAGTGCCCACGATGATAGCCCTCATCGTCTTTCCAGTTGCGGTGAACATACCCAGCATCCATCGCGCGGGCCGTGAAGCACCCACCCAGCTCCGTGTGCCCATATCCCGCCCTCTTCGCCGTACTCAGTGCATCCTCCCAGTCGTAGTGGCAGAATGCGCCAGGGTCGGTGATGATCCCGATGAAGATCGCATCGCCGGCCGTTTGGACCTTGGCGGCGGAGGTGATGAAGTTCTGAATCAATCCGGGGATTTCATTCCACCACCCCCAGGGACATTGGAACCATATATTGCGTTTGGTTGGAAGCGGAGGCTGGCCTGGCGTGCCGAGGAGCTGTGCGTCCACCTTCGTCATGCCCAGGCGGGACACGACGTCCTTCCTCGCCATCTCTTCAAGCTCCATCGTGGCCTCCTTCAACTCGTGGATCAGGTCATTGACAGGCACTCGCTGCCCCGCGCATCCTGATTAGACATTGGTGTCAACATCCGGGTCCATAGGGAGAATGTGAGCCGCACCGCGCCAACGAGAGGTGACATCGTTCCGCTTCACGCGTTCCTCAATTCCGTTCCATAGCACCTTCTGCAGCAGCGTGTCGGACTCGACGGCCACCAAGGTCTCGGGCTCTATCGGGACGAGCCATCGTTTATCCAAGTCGCTCGCCCAAATCCCCTGCCACGTCCGCCGGAGGACAGCCAGCGCAATCGCCATCGCGCGGGAGGTGGACTCTCCGACGAAATAGATGTTCTCCAGGTCGCTGATGAGGCGCTGGAATACCGCCGCATTGTGAGCGCAAGGAGAAAACGATAAATGGGGGATAGTGGCTGCCTCAGCGAGGTGAGGTGGATCTTCGATCTGCCTTTTGGACGAACCTGCACCCAAGGCATCTTGGTCAGCAGATTCCCTCGAATGCGGGGTCGAGGGACGGCTCTGCGTCTCATATAGCGCCTCCTCACGGTGGGTCTTTCTGTCGGGGCCCGATGCCCCACTGTCAACGGCCAAGTCCCCCGAATCCAGACGCACAGGCGGCGTGTCGACAATTCGGAGCTTGGCTTCAACTAGGTGCGTGAGATCCTCGACAGACATGAAGGGCGGAAGAGAGGATGGACAGAGATCGGATAGGCGCTGTAGGTCCCGATATAACTGCCCGCGTTTCCACTAATAATGTTCATGGAGTGCGGGCCGAGACCTCGTATATTCTGGGAAGTGCCACACAAGAGCAATGGGTGCTGTCGCAGTGAACCTTGTGTTTATAAAAAATGTGAGTTACGCGGGGATCTTTAGTCCAGAAGCCTCAACCCAAAGCAGGTGGGTGTAAACTGGAGTTCTACTTTGCGCCTTTTGCGCCGTGTTCCCCAACTTGACGCCTCTCCGATTCAGTATCATTGTTCAAGGTGTTCCTAGGTGAATCCAAACAGACTTCGGCATGTGAAACAAAGGGATCCGGCAAACGTGTTCGGATACCCGAACTGCGGCGACCCTCACGGCGATTGCGAACTTCTCTTGGTTCGGCTTTCTATCTTACCGATTGTCTAGTCACTGTTCATTTATACTGTATTTTCTACTACTAGTTGTGTTTGGCTCGCATTATGATGTTTTTCTCCTTGTATGTTTATTGCTGATTTCAAGTTTGTTGTCCGGACGGAGTTTTTGAATAAACATTTCTTGCCCTAGATGAGAACACAAGTAAGCCTCTTGTGGGCTCAATTCTGCCCGGAATCGGATGATATGGGTATCATCATGGAGGGATTTCAGCAAGCTATCGGGGCCGTCTGCTCGCATAATTCTGCTGCTTGCCTGCGGACTGCTCTATTGGATATATACAGATTTTGGCTACCTCTTTTTGTTTTGTCTCTTGCTCTGGCAATTTAGGTCCGTTTAGGCTGCGATGTGGACATTTTCATGGTCATTTTGCGCGGCAGATCGAATGAGCACCATCACATTCTGATCTGATGACATCAATTTTAACCTTTGATCAGTGCATCACAAGAGCAGCACCATTGGAAAGCCCTTGAGAAACTGACTTGCAAACCTATCGTCCTCATCGTGCCCCAGTGAGATTATGAGGCACAGCAGGCAAAACAAAATCACAGAGTTTTTGGCTGGAAATTTCATTTAAAAATGTCACAGCAGAGCCCCAGTGAGTTTCTAAAAATTGGCAATCACAGGGTGTGAAAGCCCCTCTCAATTCCCTGCAGAATGATACCAAAATTGTCGCATTCTAAGGAAAATTCAGCCCGCAACAAGCCCACACATCTCGGCATCTATCCTTTCCAGAAAATGTTTCTTTTTTTCAGAAACTCCGACCGGACAACAAACTTGAAAACAGCAATAAACTAGATACAAACCCGAATCCAAGTCGGTTCTCGCTCTACCTTTATCAACACGGTCTATCGACGCCGGAAATTCAAACTTGATATGGGTGCGCAGGCTTTCATCCAGTCAACGTTACTCTACAGCACTACTAGAAGAATGCCTGTGATCGCGTCAATAACCAAAAACAATGCCCAAGATGTGTACAAACCGCTGCATTCGGAGGCGAAGCAGCTCCGCTAATTCTATCCCCAAACCAACATTACAGATACCAGCTTTGCTTTGAAAAGGGACGCACATATTGAACGGCCACGATGACATGAAGAACGTGTACCGGTTGTATTCGGCACAGACTTGCGAGAGCTTCTCGAGGTCAAACATTTCCCCGATCGGCATGCCTCACAGGCTATATTTCTCCAGTTACGAAGAACACAGGTGGAGGACTTGCCCAATAATTGTCTGCGGCCAATCAAATATTTCTTTCAAACTCGAAGCGCAGAGGACTGACCTGGTGCATGTGTGGGACGCCTTCCGGGGTCGGCCAACGTTGGGATAGGGTTGGTTTATTTGTTGATTTCTGTGCATAGAATTCGCCGGGCCACATACCTCCATGGACGGCATGTCCGATGCAATCGCTGCAAAGTGGTTGTTCCTGCCTTATTATTGAGCATTTCCGCAGGCGGCCCGAGGAACAAACCAGAGGAAGCGCTTCATGTCCTCCGACTGTTCGATCCCGGGGCTGCACGCACAGGTCCTCATTTTTAGTACTTGTAAATGCAGGAACCACGCCACATACAACGTCTCGGGTTTCCCTCTCAACCCATCCCGCTCCTCCTGCGTGGCGGCATAATACCGCCTCGTGAACCCCACGCGCAGGATCAAAAAATCCCCGCGTCTAAACTCGACCTGTTGTGCCTGCGCGCACGCCTCGAGCTCCGCCACGGTGATCGCATGCGTCGTCCAGGGATCGTACGGCAGCACGCCGTCGCCGTCCGGCGCGTTCTGGGTGTGGAAAGCGACGAGTTCGAGGAGGACCCCGCGTCCGCAGATACCGTGGTTCTCCCAATCTACACGGGATACAATCAGTCGGAAAGGTGAATGCGAGAGCGAAAAACGCATGCGTACTCTGGATGCCGATGCGCGGAGGTCAACAGCGGGGGTGCTGTGGAGATTGGTTGACGGTACAAACTTGCGGAACTGCACTCACTTGTTGTAGAAAATTTTGTGTTCCAGGATCGGGAAGTGTCGCAAACCTGTGGTAATGAGAACAGAATAAAAGGAAAGGTGCTGAAACCGGTATACGCACCATCCCACTGGGATCCAGACTGAGTGTTTATGTGGATTTCATCATCCCTCGAGTTGCGCGGAGTTGGAGTTCAACAGCAGGCAGCGAACAGCATTTCACTAGTCACCGAGAGTAGTTCCGCCCCTCTTTCTGCTTCTGAATGTAGTTTATCGTCGGCGGGAGGCGGCCAAACATCGGCTGTGCTCATAATGAGCCCTTTGCGTCTGGAACAGAGGGCATACCGACCTTGGAAGGAAAATTCAACGGCCTACCGCGTAATCCCTTTATTCGCGTCCGCATCAAAGATCCCGCAAACCCACTCACCAGTTCAGCGACACCGTCTTCCCGGTCCTACGCGACACACTAAGCGCTCACGGTATGTAGCAACGGATCTCGGACGTACCGAATCTGCTCAGCGGCACTCCGCTGGACGACCGCGTCGGTGAGCAGGTTGATAGTGCCGAGCTGATCGTCCGTGCCCCAGACGCCCCAGGCGCATCCGGGAAAGTTCTTGAACGCGGGAAGCTCGTCGTACGACGGCAGGGGCGCGGTGTGGGAATGATGGCCAATTTGGTTTGGCTGGGATTTTCGGTTGTGTGTGATCATGTGTGACTCCCCTACAGTAGAGTGGCCAAATCCAAACCTGGTCATGAGATCGATGAGCTCATATCTCACCCAAATTTGGATATTTTGACTTATTCCTCCAGCCAAAATGTTCAGATTGTGATTCTACACATTTTGGCAGGAGGAATTTTTTAACAGATCAGTCACAAAAATGTTCCCACACTATACGAGTTTAGTGGTGACTAAATAAACTGCACCATAACACAAAGGATTGTTTAGGGTTTGTTGATACCATCAGATTTATTTGATGGAATCATGTCAGTTGACCGTACTGACCAAAGCATAAAGCTCAGCTAGAATTGTTCTCAACATCGTGCTGTGGTCGACGGGGACATGTTTTTGCGCTGTCTAAATAGCAGTGTACATGTTTGTAACTAAAATATGCCTTATTGCCGGAATCCTGGCATATCGGGGCATACCAAGCCCGACTGTCTCTCAACGGGTGCCGACCGTCCCCCGACCGTAAGCCGATCCATGCTGACCGGCGCCGACTGACCTTATAGGCGTTGACCAGCACCCGACCGAGCCGGGTCACCCAACGATCGGGCTGTCGGCCATGACCGGGGAAAAAAGAAAGTTGTGACAGTCCAGTCGGTGGGCATCGTTATCGGATGCTTGTCGTGGGCGGAAGCAAGGGATGTGGGGCTCTCAGCTGACAAGCGAATCGGGAATCTTTCTACCACGACAGACTACGGTATGCTTTCGTGCATCTGGGCGTTTTTAACAGCAACATGGTCATTAGAATATTGCCTAAGAATCCAATAAGCCGCGTCAAACCCTGGCACTTGATAGACTTACAGCTGCATTTGGCGGCGACGCGCATCCACCAATTCTGCGAAACATGTCAGAGGATTTCCCATTCCAAAAGCAAGTAACGCGCATGTTCAGCGGCCACGACGAGAAGAAGAACGTGTATCTCCCCGTCTCCGCACAAATCTCTGCCAGCTTCTCCAAGTCGAAGAACTCGCCAATCGGCATGCCCCAGAGTCTATACGGATGAGCTCAGACGCGCTGACCGCCAGTCAAAACACACCCGAGGATCGTCTGATCACAGAGACGCGTTATATACACCCTCGCGACGCGACTTGACGCGTACCTGATGCAGAAGCTCGCCTGGCGGAGGCCAACGCTACGCGGGACGTTTTAGCGCGTCGAGTACGAATAGGCTGACTTACCTCGAGCGCAGGTTGGTCCGAGGCGACAGCGGCAAAGTGGTTGTTCCTGTAGCGTCGCGGCAAGGTCAACGATAACCCACTACCAAGCAAGCGACAACGTACCAGAGTACTGCTTGATATCCGGCGACTGCTCGATCCCCGCACTGACCGCCTTGTTAGCCAACTCAAATGGAAAGCAAAGCAGCACGCACAAAGCGCCCTTCCCTCCGCCAGCGTTGCCTCGTTATACCTCTTGATAAACCCGACGCGCAACAACAGGATGTCCCCGCGACGGAACTTGACTCCCTGCGCAGCGGCACACGCTTCTAGTTGCGCGACGCTAATTGCGTGCGTTGACCACGGGTCGTACGGCAGCGTCTTGCCTGCGGAGAGCGACGTCTGATACGTGACGAGGTCGAGGAGGACGCCGCGCCCGCAGATGCCATGCATCGCCCAATCTACGGACGCGTCAGCGTGGAAGAAGCGCGTCAAAGTCAACGCATACTCTGGATTCCGAGCTTTGCATGCGCGGGGTCGACCTTGCCCGGGTCGGGGAGCGGGATGATACCGCGCGCAAGCGAGTCCACGGGCGTACTAACAACCGTCAGCGAGCGTATCTAACACTTCTATGCTTCGCTCAACTTGTTGTAAAACACCCCATGCTCGATAATCGGGACGTGCCGCAATCCATCCCATTGCGTCCCGCTTTGCGTGTTCTGCGCCGAGTTAGCCTTCTGTAGCTTTGGATGGTCGGGCACGCACGATGTGTATCTCATCGTCTCGTACGCCTATCTCCCTCGGCTCGCGCACGGTCATATTAATCTCCGGCGCTTTCCTCGCAAACATGGGCTACACCCGCCAGAAGCAGTACTATTCAGTCAACGGATCCTAAAGTCTTTGTCTGCTTGTCGCACCTTCTCCGGGAAGTTTAGCGGCCTATCGACACCATGAGCCAGACGTAGAGAAGGCAACGAAGCACGAAGCACACACCAATTAAGCCCCACAGACCGCCCAAGCCTAATCTCCTCGCTCGCGGCAAGCTTGACTACCGCCTCCGTAAGCAGGTTCACCGTCCCAAGCTCGTCCTCCGCGCCCCACACGCCCCACGCACAACCGGGGAAGTTCTTGAACGCGGGGAGGGCGTCGAATGGCGGGAGCGGGGTCGTCGTCCAATCATGCTTGTGCGCCTTCTGCGCCTTGTTGTCCTCGCCGTCTTTGTGCCGCAAGAACGCCTTGAAATGTCCAACGACGAGGCTCAGCCGCTTCGCCGACATAGCGGTCGTGGAGGGAAAGCGACAACTGTCAGTGATACCCTCCCTACGAAAAGCGCGTTAAATTGGGAAATAGAAGCGTCCGAGGTCAACCCATGCCTCCCCTCGGTCTTGTGGCTCGGCCGCCAACACATTCTCGACGTTGACCTGCGAAAACGCGGCCGCTACTGGGTCATCCGACGCGCACGATGCAGCAAGATGCGATAGATTGTGGTAGTACTCGTCGACACACCTATACATACGTCAAATCGCGTCCAATTTACTTACTTTGTCGAGCCGCGGAGAAACGGATGTCCAAGCACCTCCCGCGGACTAATTCGCTAGGCAGGGTCCAGCGCCGGTCGAGCAACTCGACGAAATACCTCTCCTCGTGGCTCATCCGTTCCGCCCCGGCGCCGGTACGGCCTGCCCGCAGGTCCCTCGTCGAGGTCTGGGTGCGGGCTTTGCGAATGACGTCCTGGAGAAAAACGCGGCGTCAGTACATCGTCGAATCTGAAGACGATAAAGAAAAGTCACATTCTTGCTCACCCTTTTCCCTCTACACTCTCAAACCCGCCCATCGCGTTAAAACACACATCCCCGAACTTGACGCGCTTGATCATCTTGCTGTTAAACCGCCCCCGCGATAGCATATAGCTGTTGCTCCGTGCTGGGAAGACTTCTTGCCCATGTAGAGCTCGTACAGCGTGCAGCCGACGGACCAGATGTCGAGGGACGCGTCGTGTGGGGCGCCAAGAACTGTGAGCGACGGTTAGTGCGCGTCGATAGAGGTGGAAAAGACGACGCACTGATCTCTGGCGCGCGGTAGACCCCACTACCGAGGTACGGCGTGATCTCGAGTCTCGTTCGCCGTCGCGTCCGACGCGAGCCCAAGACCACAGAGCTTGATCACTGTCTTGATTCCGTTCACCTGCAGGCCCGTGAGCAGCAGCAACAGCCGGAAAGACGCGTCGCACGCACGAGGATACTCTCCGCCTTGCCAGACGCGGACCCAAGATCCGAGTCGCAGAGGTTGAGCACCGTCTTACACTCGTCCACCTATCGGCTCGTGAGCGAAAGGAACAACTAGAGAAACGCGTCGCACGTACGAGGTCACTCTCCGCCCCGTCAGACGCGGATCCAAGATCCGAGTCGCAAAGCGTGAGCACCGTCTTGGGTTCGTTCACTTGCGGGCTCGTCAGCGGGAGCAACAGCTAGAAAAACGCGTCGCACATACGAGGATATTGTCCAGCTTGATATCCGCATGAGTGACGCCGAGCTTGCGGAAGCGTATGCGCGGACGGCGCGGCGGAGCCCGACGTCCTTCCCGAACCGCTTGACGACGGTGCGGAGGTTCATGCTCGGGTTCTCGAATACGAGGCAGAGGTGCCCGTGATGCTTGAACGTCTGCTTGAGGTGAGCTACATGCTTCTCGTCCGCCGCGTCCGCCGCTTGCAGTATGTTGACAATGGCGGCTTCCGTCCATCCAGCGCGCTGCCTACGAACGCGTTAGTGGTCAAAAACGAAACGGGCAGGACGCGTACATAACCTCTTGCGACCGGACGATCTCAATCGCCAGCTCCCGTCCTCCCTCGTCTCCCTCCGCCAACACGCGCGCTCGAACGACAACGGCGCGCCCAATACTCGCGTGGTAGTGCTTCCCGACCGACAGCGCTGCCGAGTATCACGGTGTAGCCCTCAAAGTCGGAAGGAGGGAGGATTTGCTGAGGGATGGTTGCGCAGCGACGAGCTTCTCCTTGTTTCTTCTCCTTGGGGGCACTGGACGACGCGAACGCGAACATATCGTCGACATCGTCGTCTGGAACGGGACCGACGGGAGTGGGAAAGGGAACGGACACGACCGCGCCTGCCTCGTCCTCGTGTCGGTCCCGCGACGGGTCATAATCGCGTCGTTGCTTGAGCGTCGCTGGAAGCCGATGGAGCGGCTGGTTCGTCGGGGTGGACTGGTCGTCCTGCTTCACGGCGTAGAAGAGAACCGAGATGGCGGTTTGGAGACGGCGGGCAGCAGAGGGAAGCGGCGGAGCACCTTTGGGTACATGAGGATGGCGGAGCGAGAAAGAGGCAGTACGCACCGTTCGCGGACCCTCGCGTTGGGGCGTCCCGCTCGCATGACGCGCCAGGATGGCTGCGCGAGGAGCCCGTCGGTCAGCGAGAGTCTACTCGAGAGGCGGTGGCGACGGATTCAAGTCCAGCTCGCGCTCCTCGAGATGCATCGGCGTTGGCTCGGTACTGGGGTTGGCAGTGGAGGTCGGAGGAGAGGTCCTCGCGCTCGTCGGGCGTGGAGGCGCGGATGCGGCGACGGGGAGTGAGTGGTCTCTGCTGGTGTCGGCCTCCGTCTCGCGTCCGCGGTCCCGCCCATCCCGTCCACCTCTCGCGCTCCCTATGCCCGCCCCGCCTGCCCTCCTGCCGTTTGCGAGCCCCACCACCGCCGTTGAGCTGCACATCCCGCCAGTCGCGCGCCGCTCTCTCATCCGTTTTCGCTGACTGCTGCGGTGTCCGTCTAGCGGTCGCTTACGCCCATATCCGCTCCTTGAGGAATATTGGCTGCCTGGGGGCGCGTTAGACACGTTTAGAAGGCGTTTTTGGACCGTACGAGCAGCGAGGGGATGGGGGTAGAGGAAACCTGTGGGTGCTGTGATCCGTTCCGGGGCTCGGGGACGGCGCCGACGACGGCGCTGGCGAGGACGAAGAGCAGAAAGACGTTGTACAAACTGGATTCTACTACGACAAATGGATGTAGAAACCCCCGGCTCAGCCAGCCCATTCCATACAGCGAAAAAAAGCCGCTGCAAGCCAGCAAAGAGCACTAAGACGTCCCTCATCGCTCTCCGCACTACTTTGGCACAGACAACCAACGGGTGTATAAGCGTCTGCAATTTGACTTGAGTGCGTCAAGGAAAAGAGGCGTCGAGGGCAGGCTGGCCTTATATCTGGGGCTCGTGGGAAGTAGTTGCCGCATTCGGACTCCACTACCCAGTCGCCGCTCGATACCGCGTCTCCTCGTCCAAAAGCTTCGCCAACGGCGCCCACTTCGGCGTATCGATATGCAACAACCACGGCTTTATCTTGCCCTTCACCTCGAAGCCTTCGGGAGTCCGACCCGCCTGGAACCCCTCGATATATGCATTGCAGAGCCGCGTGGTGCGTTCCGAGATGTCTTCGTTCGGCTGGTGACGGCGCACGAGCTCACCCTCCATCGGTGGGAGGATGTGCCAGTCGTATACGGGCACAGCCAGCGATACAGGCCGGAGCAGCTTGAGGACGCGAAGGACGGCGCGTCGGTGCGGCGCGTCGCGGTGCTTGGGGTCGTCGGAGAGCTCAAAGTGCACGAGTGCCTTGCCTAGAGAGCCTCGTTAGGCCACCTCCGCACGCGTTGGGACATGCATGTACGCACCCGCGTATGGCGCGAACCCGCGTGACGGCGCCCGCCGCACCCTGTAGTCGGTGAACGGTCCCTTCAGGCTCAGTTTATGCGCCTCCCCGCGTAACACAACGAGCAGGTACTGCTCCAGTCCCAGCGTCATCGCGAACGGCTGCCCAAACGCGTGCAACACCACGCGGGGGTAATTCACAAATTCACAATGGAAAGTTGGAAACCGTCGCAGCGACCTTTTGACCGAGCTCGACCAGCTCCGGCGGGATCAACCCGTCCTTGAGGAGCACCTCCGTCCATTCGGGGTGGCTCGCAAGGATCTTCAGCAGCGAATACTCCCCTTTGGACTCCCCGCTCGGCGCGTGGAGGTCCTCGCCACTGGCGAACGGCGTCTCGCGCGTCGGGAGCTAGTGAGGTCGGCAGCGCGTCAGCTGGGCGGTGAAAGTAGAAGAACCCGCGCGTGTCTGGCGGGAAGGGAGGCAGCACGCCCGTGGCGTTGTTGAGTGGAGCATAGGTTACGGTGCACTTGAACAGCCGGGGAAGCGACGAGATGTCGCGGTATTGCGATGGGTACAGTTTATTTGCGTTGAGGGTGTACAACGGCGTTAATTTCCGGCTTTGCCGTGCTGCACTAGACGTTGGGTCCGTCGACGCATCGGTAGCGAGTTCGCGCGTCGTGGATGTACGGGCGACGCATAGGGTGCGTCCAGGAATAGGGAGACGAGTCTGAAGGCGGAGCATGCGGGGTTTTATCGCAAAGATGGTGGTGTTAATCAAGAGCAGAGACGTGTGACCTGACTTGACGCGAGTTGCTTTCAACCACCACAACCCTTCTCGAAACTGCTCATAGGATCCATCCGAGCGCCCTCAGCCTCCCTGCTGCTCTTAATCCGCGTCCTCGAGATCTCAAGTCTCAAGCTGGCCGCCTATGAGGCCTATCCATTCTCCGTCCGAGTCTAGTCTTCTCAATGCCCAGTCCTCGCCTGCTACGTCGAACGCCTCAAGCTTTCCGTCTTATCTGAGGCAGACTACTTATGCTCACTTCTCTGTGCAAAACTCGACGTCTTTCTGCTCTAAATTCGTACGACAACGCATGCACACAGTCAACCCTCTCGATGCAGCCCAACCTCAAATCCTCGCCTTCTTCGCCTCAATACTCTGTATGAACGAGCTGTCCGCCGGCTAGCAGTGAAACGCGACAACCTCACACCCGACGCACGTAAGAAGCTCCTGCCACTGTGACTGGGAGTGCAGGACCGTCCGCTCTCTTCGAACACGGTCACGATTTTATACACGTCGGATGTTTGACGCCCCGTCTATTTAGGTGTCAGTTACGAGGTACTCATCGTTCTGGTGACCAGAAACGAATGTAAGTGGATGGGTGCTTTCGGGAAGCCATCTAGCATCTGGTGATTTTCCTGTGGCACCGCTGGGCAGGTAAATGAGCCTGGGGATATATAAAGAGCCGCATTCCCCGTACCTGCGCCCCACACCCCGCCCCACCCTACCATGTCTGTGGCTGACCAAGCTGGAATTGGTGCTCTCAGTTGAATTCTCCGTCCCCCATCATATGCTGACTCTCTTTCGTAGAGGAGGCGAAAGTGAACTGCGGAAATAATGCAACTAACCTGGTTGTTTCGTGCTACCCAACCAAGCAAACTATCGTGGTGCAGGACCAGTTTACGTCGTTTCTTTGTTCGTGCTGCGCTCATCGTAGCTATCCGTGCTTCTAACTTGATATTCACCACAGGGAACTCAAACAATACGCAATTCACAGCCGGACCGGGAATCGTCGACATCTACCTCTTCCACGCCGACACCCAGCAGCAAGTCCTCCACTTCCCCGAAGTGCCAAACCTAAGGGAGCTGGAGCATTACGGAGTATTGACGGTCGTGGTGAGTGAGGCTTGGTTCGGCGAACGGGCGCGCAAGTGGGACGGCGCGAACATCAGCTATCCATTTTTCTGGATAATGACGCCGACGAATGTGGCGCTCGCAGATGGGTTGGCGGTGGCTCAGGCGACATTTACTGCGATCCGTGCGTCCACTGCAGTTAGCGCTACCTTATTCGCGAGTTGAGAAACAATTTTTGCAGAGACAACAAGGAGCGCTGTGAGCGATCTTGCGACATCGACCAGTGGATCAACCACTGCACCCGCGAGTCCATCGCTGGTGGGCACTGGCGTATCTGCATCGGGGAGAAAGGCGCCGCGGCCAACACCGCGCATAATTGCAGGAGCGGTAGTAGGCTCGATACTAGCTGCCGCGTCGGCCACTTTGGTTATATTCCTCCTCCTGCGCGCTCGACGTCGACGGCATTCGAAAGAAGCAATCCGTATGTCGTTCTCGGAGTCGGCGTCCAACATCTAACGAAGCTGCAGATGTTTTCCTCGACACAACACCTGGCATTAGCCCGCGGCCCAGCAAAGCAGCGCTGGACGCACAGATGGACGCCGTCCAACGGCGGTTGAATACTCTCCGCGTCGCGGACAACGGAGAGGAAAATTCTGAGCTTCATGCGCAGATAGCGGTGCTTACCGCGGAGGTCGAGCGTCTAAGGGCTTTGGGAGCGGAGCCACCGCCGTATGAGGAGTAGAATGTTCTCTTCTGTATTTGTTCGGTTCGAAAATAACTTCCGACTGTCGGGGCTACATCGCCTTACATAGCTTATTTAGGTGTGTGAAACCCGTCCGCTGGCGACGGTAACCGAAAATCAGGCATTTGTAGTCGGCAAGTTTGCAAATGGCAAAATTGCCTTTTCGCTTCCCTTTGTTTTCGTGGAATATAAATAGTAAATAGAGCTTGATGGCAGCCCCTCCCGACCAGATATTTCACGACATCTGAATGAGATTTCAGGACTCTTGTGGCCCCACCTCCAAATTTCTACAAATTTTATCTAAGAATGAGGTTGATAGCAGTGGAAACGTGGTAACATGAATGTTATTCAGCGGCAAGATAAAAAATCCGGACTCTCCCTCCGCCGTTATCTTCACCGACCACCGAGGACCAAGAAGGTGGGGTTTGCTGACGAGTTGTCATGGGAACAACATCTTCATTTGGGGGACCTCCGACGCCGTTTTTACATAGAACTAATTTGTAAAACTACCTGTTTCTAAATTTGACTAAATTCCGCAAGAAACCGGGCTCCAACTTCTAAAATCCCCAACAAATAAAAGTTGTTTCAAAACTTTTGAGGCCGTTTTTAGCGGCTGCCAATACTCGTTGGTGACGGAAGTGAACACCCAAGCAGCTTGTGTGGTGTCAAATATGATCCGATCAACTTCATATTACAGAGGACGTTTTGTAAAGTAGTTCCTGTCAACCACACAAAATTTGGGCTCCATACAATCCATGGAAGCGGAGGAAATTCAGGATTCCCCAAAATGGTCCAATTAGGCAATTATACCTGAACTTCTGCATCATAATGATCAGTGAAAGGGCAAACATGGTAGAATAGCCTTAGGTAACAAGATCTCCTTGACATCATGATCATGGTGGACGTCTTTTGAAGATAATTTCCAAAATACAGGGATTTTCGCCCCTGTGACATCGGTGAAATTAGCCAGAAATTGCAAGGTTTATAGCATACATGCGGGAAAGAAAGAGCTCTTGTGCCTCAATGGTTGATGGTGTAAATACCATATTCCCAGGATTGAGAGTAAATTAATGGCAGACAACAATCCTTTTGCATCAAATTGATCGGATCATCTTTGACCCCCAAACAAGGCCCTTGGGTGTTCACTTCCGTCAGCATTGAGTAAGCTCTAATAGGACATTTTCGGGCATGCAAGCCAGTCGCACACGCCCAAATTCAGTGATACCTTTGTGCCGCCTTAAAAGCTCTTTGAAAAAGACTTTTAATCCTGTTTATGTCTTGCAGAAGGCGATAAGAATGATGCTTTCTGCCTCTAAAATAGTGTTTTCCTTGTCCAAAAACTCAACGAAAAACAGAAACTTTCTGGCTTCCAAAAAATCTCTTCAAAGATTTTACATGTTTCGTCCGTTTATTGGCCGCCAAAGTTCCTGCACCGCGCGATGTCCCTACGCACTCGACGCGCTAGATACATGTACTATGCCCCAAGACAATCAGTACCCGCGGGATATCCAGGGAGGCAGAGTACAGCCCGAGTCGCGCACGATCCGGCCGACAGGTTATTTTCAATTCGAAACTATAAGCATTTGGAAGGAAGAGAAGAAGAGAGCGCACCACTGTTGTATCCATTCCGGGCCAAATACCAGTACTGCTGCGTCGCTATTACGACCTCGATGGTCGTTCGTCGAATACCGAATGGCGCCAGCGCAGCTCTGTCGGGGTTAGCTACGGATGGTGCGAGCGGAGAATCACGTACACGCGACTGGCGTTGAGACTCGTGGACATGTCCGCGATCCTGTTTCTCGTCCCGTTGGTTAGCTGCGGTAAAGGGCGGAGGAAGAGGTACCTTTTGAACCGGTTGGAAGGCCGCCGGGCTGGCCGGAATGCTCGGGCTCCTCCACGAACGAGGCGGGGCGGTCGCATGCAGCGTGCATCGGCCTAGCAGGAGAATAAGAAAGGAAGCGAGCGAGTGAGATATCGATACCCTGATGACGCTGCCAGCGGCTACGATACATAACACCCCGCCGAGAACAAGCCAGTCGAGGTCAAGCCCCCAAAATGAGCACCGATGTGCCTTTGTTGAGACGACCTCAGGCTAGCATGTTTTCTGGAAACGAGTCAGTCTGAATAAACATGCGTTAGTGCCGCACCTTCGGGCACGAAGCAGTCCTCGAATACCAGCTCGCCAGTGTCACTGTTGCGCCTCCCGACGGGCTGGTCGAGAACCCGTCGAAAGTGCGCTGGATCAGGAACGCAGTTATGCCCGTCGGGCGCGGTCCTGTGCCCACGACGACCGTCCACGCGACGGGCTCGTAATTCTGCACAGGTGAGCACCAGAACGCGCAAACTAGCGGGATAGCGCACCAGAACTTGCGCCCCGTCGGTTTCGACTCTCCTCCGCGCAGCTGGACGCTCACGACGTCAGTCCCGCTCCCAACATCCCTCATCGTCAGGCTCTCCCGACCTGCTCCCCGCCACCAAGCGTCAGGCGATCCTCATTCTTCCGCGCATGTTGTGCTGGCGGATCTGGTTGGCGCATGTATTTGAGTGCGCCCCATATCCTAGCGCGGCGCGCGCGAGAGCGCCTCCTTCGCGAGCATGTGTCGCAGGTACTCGAGCCCAAGCCCTCCGTACTGCAGGGGACAGTAATACGCGTCATCCTGTGCCATAGATCTTGTGTGCGGAGTGCGTCAGTGGAGCTCCGGCGCAGGCGGCAACGACGCACCGACGGAAGCGTCAAATGTTATTCTTCAGCGCGTGGGGCAACCGCCTTGTCGGCGTAATAGGTTGCTGCGTCGGGAGGTGCGCGCCGGCAACGAGAGGACGCGGAGAGGACCGTACGTCGGTTTCTTCGTCGGTGAGCCCTGCCACGTTGGCGCTGTAGAGCGATGCGAAGCCGCGTCGGGGTGCGGCAAATCTCGTTCTCGGGCCCTGTGTTTCGCGATGCGAGGCGCGGGCGGCGGAAGGCGCAGGAGGAGAATCAGAGAGACCGGAAGTCCACTTGGATGCATGCGTCCGTCGTGTTTGCGGTGTTTGGCGACGAAGGAGCAACGGAGGCGTGGTGGACACCGAGGACATGGTCGTTGGAAGCAAGAGAACAGTTTCCGTGACATTCCCATCTTGACTTCTACCCGCGCCGCGCAGAGCTCTGCCCAGGCTCTCGAGCTGAGGCTACAACGACAAATATAACGTTGGAACCGCGACCGACACGGACCTAGGCTCGGTCTCTTTCCGCTGCGTATCTACGAGCACGCATTCAAACTTGTCCGGCGGCTGCACCGTCACCACACTCGTGTCGGGAGGAAATGGATCGGGCGGCTCGGAAGGGAGGACCTAAACCTAATTGGCCATTACGGCAAAGCTCGAACCTCACCGAGGAACTTCGATGAGCAAATGCACAATTCCAGGGTTCTTTTCCAGCATAGACACTCGAACTATGAGCCCACGTTTGCCTGAAAACCTCCATCGCTCTGCGGGCAAGTATGGATGGTTTGATTATTTGGTGGACAATGAACGCTGCGAGGTCCGGCATCGAATGAAAGTCTAAAACGTCTAGCGCATTCAACGGTTACAGAGGGACTGAGCTCGAGCTGAAATTGAGGAGGCGGTGGATCCGAAGGTTCGGAGGCGCTAGCAGGAGAGAATTTGTCGGTGCAACTCTATAGATCTACCATAGCGTGCAACTCGCGTGAAATTTAGTGCACGACTGGATCTTTGTATATAAGAATGGATTTTGACCCGTGTCGGAGAAATGCGGTTCTCTGAATCTCATTTATTTCGTTCACGCACGCATCTGTTCATTATTCACTCAAGACCGCCGCTTTCATAACCTCGAGCTCGTCCCAGTCCGGAAGGTCGAAAATCGAGGGTAGCCGCCGCCAAAAGCTCTCTCGTGCTCTGGTATGCGCCCGCTTCAGCGCCGTAAGACACGCAGCGCAAACGTCGTCGGCAATGTTCTTGTCCTTCCAATCGCCGTTGTTCCAGAGCTCGAGCGGCATGAAGCACAACTCGGCCCGCGAATATTTCCGATCAATCTCCGACAAGCGACGGGCCGAGATTCTCGCCTCTTCGCACATCCTCCGCGCACAATAAGGGACAATGAGGGGATTCCAGAGGAAGTCGACCATCTCCCCCGTCTCGTTCACAGTCATCGTGCGGCAGCCTACCACCCAGCGCAGTTTATCGTCCTCGGCCATGCTGCAGCGCAGCAGATCCCGCTCGTCGCACAATTTGACCGCCTCGTAGAATGCCGTGGGTAGTACCCAGTCCAGACCGGTTAGACGCGCGACGTCGATGACCTCGTACATCGTCAGATCGGAGACCGCCAGGTCGATCTTCTTGGTTGTGAGGCTGTCGTAGTCGGCGAGGGTGGTCGGGAAGACGGCGGAGAGGTGGGTGGCTGCGCGTTTCCGAAGTGAGGTAACTTCGTACTTGTGGCTCATGCGGAGTATGCTCGCCAGCACGGAGAGCTGGTTGCTGTTCAGGCCAATGGAGAGGTAGCTGACAACCTTGCTCGGTCATTAGAATGGACAGCGACTCAGCACATACTCGTGATAAAACAGTGCCTTCAGAAATGGGGTGAAGTTTGCTTCCGAGTCGGGAAGGAAGACGAGGGGACATCCGTCAAATGTCTCGACGTTGGGTGGCGATGGTAGAGCAAGCATATCGCGGAAGATCGGGGAGTGGATCGCCATGAAGTCGCGGGAGACGCGGTAGACGGTGTTCTCGGCGCGGATGACGAGCCCGCAGTCAGAAAACCAGAGCGCGTCGCAGCGGTTGAGCTCTGTGTCGGACAGATCCATCCGATAATCGTGGTACGGGCTCAAGAAGCGTTGATGGTGTAGCGTGTCAAACCAGCTTTCAACCCGTCCACCACGACCTCTCATGCATCGCAGCCAGCTGCCCGTCCGTTCAATGCCCCTCGCACCCAGAAGCTCTGAATGCGTACGACAGCTTAACGGAGTGTTCACTACACCAATAGCCATAATTCGTCCTATGCGTGCGCTGCATCCAGCTCGTCCTGCTCCGTTGCGCGCGGGTCCATCTGACTCACCAACCGCGGTCTTACACATAAAGGCTTGCTCCCCGATATCGATATCAACCGAAGAGACGCTCCACGGCAGCAGGGTTCCATCCGTTAAACAGAAGGTGCATGCCGCGTCGAGGAAGACCATGACACTGCTGCAGTAGCATCCGGGGTCGTCCAAGTCGCACACATTTACGAAGATAAAACCGGGGCCGTTGCCCTGCTTGTCTGCGAGCTTAACACAATCGTAGTGTGGTTATAGACTGCGGATTACGGATAAAGGGTGACACACGACGGTGCAATTTGACATGCTGGGGGTGTCGAGACTAGGAGCACGACTTCACCGACTTCACCTGCGTAGAACCCGCATTATGAGGCCGTGTTCGCCTGTAGACAATCCGCCGCGCTGTGGGAGAGTTAAGATCATCTGACTTCTCGGTGTACGCCGCGAGGTCTGGCATCGAAAACGGTAGTTGCTGCACGTTCGAGATGCTGGACTCGGGGAGGAGATCCGCTGTGGGATAATCGGTGGGTGGATACGTGAAGGAGCATATATTCACCGTCGGGACAATTGGTATAATTCATCTCGCGGTGCGATTCGTTCTCGCTCAGCGCCGGTCCAACATTGAACACAACATCCACAAGGTCTGCGCCGCTCCTCATCCAATAAGTTTTTATGATTACAAACGGCGGTTTAGCGCCGTCGCTGTACGCGTACGTCAAAGCCGCCTCTGCACCCGAAGGTTGCGGACTGAACTTGAAGGCGGAGATTCTACGCTGCATGGGCAAGTTCAACTTGAGGAGCACATCGCCGAATATCATTGTGCTGTGACCTCGGTTTGAGCGGTGGTGAGCTAGATAGCTGAACATGCTACCCCAGAGTCCAGACCGTGGCACCGGCGCATGAGATATAACCCGGTGGCGCAGACCGTAAACGCCGGCTGCCGCGACGACTGGTACATGTGGCAACTCCAACCTACGCCACCGCATCCGCCACACAGGCTATAAAAGCACGCCTTGCGGATACCCACTTATCCAACAAATGACAGACGAGGCCGGGAACAACACTCTCTATCCCCTCATCTTGAGGGGCTCCAGATGGGAGAACCTCGAGGGAACTGCCAATCAACTGACACGCTATGCTCAAGAGCATTATAATCGCGGTGACGGGGCCACCAGCCTCGTTTGCCTCATAATCAACGACATCCTCAACCGCCGGTATGAAGATGATGCAACAGAGGACACAGCCTCGCCTAGCACTGACGGGTGCCCGCCATCACCGACCCTCAGTGATAGTGGCAACCTGTACGGGGACGGCGCTCTGTTGTTCGACTTCGCCGCAGTCATCTCTCTGAGTACGCCAATGTGCGACGAGAGCTGGCGTATCCGAGACATCTTCCTGGGTTCAATTGACGGGAACCCCGAAGGGCCGCGAGCGATTCTCAACTTCCTCAAGTGGAGATTAGACGAAGCAGAGGGCTTTTATTCCATCGACTTCAGATTCTTTCACGTGGCGGCATGCAGCGTTTTGTGTGAGTCAATCATGACCGCACCCTTGGTGCACCAGGACGGTAGAGAATCCGGTCAGCGGAACCTGGATCAACTACTGGTGGACCGGATTGGCCGCGACGATATCCGCAATCTTATTTGCCAGATTAATGACAAGAGGGCGATGAAGGGTAGGATTGGGAGCACTGGCTACAACGCTGAATACGACGATGTTCGCGCAACATTCCAGTCTCTGCAAGGCCAATTACTGCGCACTCCGATGGAGAATAATTGAAGAGAGTTACGGTAGAGTAGCTGGCGGTGCACGATCCCTCGGGTGATGAGGAGCTGAGATGAGCAAGTAGCTTAGAGGATCCGTTCTGTGACCAAGATAGAACAAAGATACAGGATATAAAATCCATTTTGCAACACCGCGGCCCTCCGCGAACATCCTCATTCATGTCTGCTTCTATTGACTTCCCATGATTTCCTATTTTTTATTCCTTTCTTTTTTTCTAGCACGGGTTGGGAAGAATGGAGACAATTCCGAGCGGTGCGAACGAGACATGTAACACATTAACCCATCGGATCAAAACTGCCTGCTTCCGCTCCACCATGTCGAGTCCACCCGAGTCCTCCCCGACCGAAACGCGCCCCTGGCCAGGAATCAAAACATGCTTCACAATTTACAACAACAGCTCTGCATCCTGCGAAACCGCCGCCATCAGCTGGTCAGTTCTTAACGCGTTTGTTGCAAAAAATGTCCCTGAGTTAAGTATCCTCCTGATCATGCAGGAAGCTCTCGACACTCTCTTCTAGAGTCTATTTTCCTCCGTGACACACCCGAAGGGGGTGCCACCCCTCTATCGGATCTAGGGCACCGTCGCACTCAGCAAGCCACAGCTATGGACTTCCGAGTTTGGCGCAGCGTGGCACGTCGGAATGCGGAGAACAATTTCGCCTACGACTTATGCGTTTTGGAAGGGGGCAAGGGGCGGGAGGCGTTGTTGACGGTGACACACCCCAAATATACGGATCGCTTGGTGGGTAGCATTGGTGTCCCTGTTCACAACATATACATATTCACCAGAGGCAGTGAGACATGTCGTCCCTCCCTCCAATCACAATATCTTCTGCCTATAACGATTTGGCCGGTCGGATTCTTTTTTGGATTGCTTGGTTACAGTGACGTGAGTCGAACGTGCTTTGCCATCACGGATGTGCCACGGTTCATGTTTGGGCAGACGACTATGTCCAAGGCTTTTTGCCTTGGTGTATTATGACGCTGTGCGGGTCACATCATGTATGGATAAGACCGGAATCGAAGAGGCCAGTCTAGCCGTAGCGAGACCCAGTCCAGGCAGTGACCAGCACAGAAGCTCTACCGCGCATGGAAAGGAAATCGGCGAGACCGTCCGCACAGAAACGAAGCGCTCCACTCCCTTCCTTCAGTACGCCACCGTGCTACTCTCCTCCGCAGGGAAAGAAGATATTATCCAGACAAAGCGCTCGACACGGCCAACCAACCTGCGGCTACTTTGGAAACGCGGAACGTCGACTCTCCAGTCACTTGTTGCTGCTATCATGGACGTAGCTGCCGAGAGAATCGCAAGATGCCCCCAAACCGTAGAACAGCCGCTTGCTACTCAACAGCGACTCCGAGGAGGGAAGGAGAACCTCGAACGAGCCCTCTGGATTGTGACCTCGCTCAGAACCGCATGCGAATACGCCTCAACGTCCGATCGCCACCAAAGCAGAGAGGCTTGCGTTCATTGGCGTCATTGGATGGCTTAATTGTGGGGCCCGGCATTTGGTATGTGTCTGATGGCCCATTCCCATGGCACCGCCACCCGATTCTGTGTCCGCCCCGTTAGAGCACTCCCTTCACACTAGCTTACTTAGCACTAAACACAAACTACCAATAAATTTGAGTGAGGTTTCAAGCTGCAGGTATTTTCTGGGTAATTTTAAAGTCCACCATGCTCAAATTGCTGAAATACCTACATTGTCATCATAGTAGTCACCTCTTTTAACACAAATTCAAGCTCAATAGATTCTTTGCATGCATATTCTGTTCTAAATTTCATTTCTTTGTGCATTGACCAGGTTGTGGTGGCATAAACAGACAAACAATGTCTTCAATCAGAGCCTAGCAGCAATTTCTTGGCCCAAATGCCGAGCTCTCCATTGATTGTTGTACTTGGGTCTGATAGTGAATTATGACTAAAATTCCCATATCTAGGTCCTCTTCAGAGGAAATTCAATAATGTGGGAAAAAAGCTGAGATACCATGGAAATCTCAAGAAGCAGACCTTAGAGAGAAAAATCCTCTGAAGAGGACCTAGATTTTAAGTCTAGCTACAACATTCATTATTTGAGTGAGGTGCCAACATGTAGTACTGGCGAGGAATCCGGGCCGGCAGTTTTAGCATGTGTATCCGGCCCTGACACGTCACCTGATCAGCCATCAGACACATACCAAATGCCGGGCCCCATTAATTGCATTGCGCAACCAATGGCTGCAAAAACCTCCCAGAATGGTATAATTTCCAGTGTATTGGCAGACAGTTTGTTCTAGCAGCAATTCCACCCGCCATCAGGGTCAACATTCCAGGCCTGAAACAGCGGCCAGCGCATTGATGGCTGAAAATCAACGAATTCCACCGGTGGACAACGCCCACCAGGGAGCAACCACCCACCCAAGATATATAGCGCTGTATCGAGAATACAAGTGACCCTCGCAGTTCTGTCTCAAAACCAGCTTTGGTCCCATCATCCGACTGGCACTCCTAGTCGGATGATGGCATCAGCCCATCACATCATCCGACTGGGACTCCCAGTCGGATGATGGCGTCAAAACGCCTCGAACAACCCGCTCAAGCACGCACAAAGAACATAACAGAGAAAAATCCATGGAAGAATATTCCCATCATCCGACTGGGACTCCCAGTCGGATGATGGCATCAAAACGCATCGGAAAATTCACCCAAGCATGCACAAAGAAAAGTAACCCAGAAAAACATGGTGAAACAAATCATGAAAAAAATTCCCATCATCCGACTGGGACTCCCAGTCGGATGATGGCATCAAAACGCCCCGAAAAATTCACCCAAGCATGCACAAGAAAAAGCAACCTAGAAAAAAATCATAAAAAAAAAAATCCCATCATCCGACTGGGACTCCCAGTCGGATGATGGCATCAAATCTGGCTCTTGGAACCGAAAAGGTCACGTGATGGCTCGAACGCGAGCAACGGACACGTGAACTTGTGGCATGCCTTGACACAAAAAAAATCTCTACACCCCACGTCCAGCCCAATTCTGTTCACCTTGCATCCGAACACACACCCATGGAGGAAAACTGATCCCATCAGTTGATGGAATCAACTTTTGGTGCCCAAAACAAAACTTACCCATTTTTACAGCGCAAACTCGGTCCTATGCCCAAAATTGATCACATCAAATTTATTTGATGCCATTACAGCCCCTCCTTTGTTCCCTTTCATCTAACCCAAAAGTTGTAGCCCAAAGTCCGCTGCAGAAGCTGGTTTCAACCCCCAACCGCCAATGCACCTTGGTGCTTCAGAATACACGAAACGCTCAAAGATCGCGTTGTAGGCCCGTGAATATCGGTTTTCATAGAGCATGTTCTGTTTAAAGATTCTTCCTAACTCCATTTTGGACAACCTTTCTCTTTAAACTTTTGATGCCATCAACTTTTTCTGATCAGCCCAGCACAATACGTCGGGTGTTCCTAAACCGATACAGGCAGGCACAACTCAACGTCCACAGAGTGAACCTAGGATGTTGTATAGCACGCAATTTCACCTTGTCTACAAGAACAATGAACTCATCTCCAAGCAACATCAATTGACAAGCCCGGTTCCACTCGAGACTCGAACCGAGAGTAGCTTCAACTTGAACAAAGGGATGCCTGTTCCCCGGTCTAACTACGACACTCCATCTAACCTGTACCAGGCCAGCTGCGCACCCAGGATTCCATCGACAAGTCCGCAGATGCCGTGGTGTCACATCAAACGCGCCTCTCTTCGCTTCCACCACCATGTCCCAGCCAGCACCCGAAAACCAGCCAGAACCAGCCAACCCGCACAAGGCCATCTATGCGCGCATGCAGCAAGACATCGAGACCCTTCAGAACAGCACCCTCGCCCGCACCGGCAGCGACAAGGCCGCCGAGCGCCAGCTCCTCGCGCTCCTCTGCGCCGTCAACGGTGTTCCGGACCCCACTGCGGAGGTACGTACGCTTAACCCTGTCATTGTCCCTTACCCTCAACTCGTGCAGGAAGAGTCTGAGGATGAGCGTCCCCGTCGCACGCGCAAAGACTCCGCGACAAAGCGCGCCGAAGCTTTCCTCACCCTCGAGGCAATCATCCCTCTCAGTCTCGGGCACGCCATCACACCGTCCGAGTACGCCGCCACCGTCCTCAAACCCCCTCGCTTCGTCAGCTTGGCGCACAAGAACAACACCCTCATCGATCTCATGAACGGGATCGCCGCCCCCAGCGGCAAAGATCTTGTACGCAAACCCCCGCAGCATTGTACTCGCACTGAACCTTCTAGGAACCGGACATTGGTTCCCTCCGCACCCACAACCACCGCTCCCTTCTCGATATGACCTCCGCCGTCCCTCTCCCCGCCCTCCCCGTTTCCAACCCAGCTCCGGGGGCGTCTGCAGCCCAGATTGCCGACGAGGCCGCCCGGCAGCAGCTGGAACACGATACCGCCTCCCTCCTCGCCCTTGATACGGCCGTCCGCACTGTCAACGTACAGCAGCAGACGAACGTCTTCCTGCAAAAGTCTGTTGTCATCGCGCGCGCCGTCAACTTTCAGCGCAAATGGACGTCCGCGAGCTTGGCGTCTGGTGCGCAGACGCGCTACCTGCGCGAGCGCTTCGTCGCTGCCTACCCAGACCTCTTCGCCAACGTTGCCTCGCATGAGCAGAAACTCGCCCTCTGCGCGCCGGGAAAGCTCCATGCCGTTGCGATGAAGGAATTTACAAACAAGGTCGGCGACCCAGAGACCCGCGCCCGCGACATCATCCTCAACCTCTTCGACACGGTACGTCTTCCACCACCTCCTTACTAAGGTTATTGCGGTTCCTGGCCCACTCTCATTCCCTTGGATTTTAGCACAGTCGATTCTTTCATTTCCCCTTTCTTTGGGTTCCATTTGGACTCGCTCCTGGTTGGCGTCCTCAAGCTTTCTCTTATCTTTGCCCTCAACCCGTCTCTCACCCTATCTCCACTCATCTTATCCGGTATCTTATCTGGTATCTTATCTGTTATCTTATCTGTTGTCTTATCTGTTATCCTCATTCATTCCCTTACACGCCCCGTTATATCTGCAACAGCGCTTATTATTCTGTTAGAAGGTACAACACTTATTTGTTTCTAACTGACTATCCCAAGATTCCTCCCTTGCTTTTACTCCCGCAACACTGCGGGAGTAACTGCCCCAGCCATCAATTTTAGTCCCGCAACGCTGCGGGAGTAACTGCAGTAAGTGGTACAACCAGTGGGTTTTACTCCCGCAATGCTGCGGGAGTAACTGGCCCAGCCATCAATTTTACTCCCGCAATGCTGCGGGAGTAACTGCCCCAGCCATCAATTTTACTCCCGCAACGCTGCGGGAGTAAACGGGGAACCCAAAGAAAGGAGCCAAGGCCGAGAAAGGTCACGTGCAAAAAGTGGCCCGACCGAGAATCGAACGTGGGATGGGTCTCCACGTGATCCAAATTTCGGACAACGCTTGTAACCGTTACACCACAAGGCAGAATACTTGTGTAGCCTTCCCTTCCACCATATGACCCTCGGCCCATTCCACACATACAACCCCGCCACTGGTATTTAACTCCGCAATTGAGATACCTCTTCCTCCCCGTGTAGTAAGTCGCCTTCAGGCCCGTTATTACTGGCCCTACTGGCCCTGGTCTTCTTGTGCCCGCCGCATATATACTTTGAATGCAACCACCACAGCCAATGACTATCCTGTGCAGCCTCCGCCATTGGAGGAGAATTGATGCCATCATTAAATACATCAAAAAACAACCTCGGAACAAAAGTCGCACCGTTCCACGAGGAGAATCCGATCCCGCACACGAAAATGACCACATCAAATTTATTTGATGGCCATTCAACGCCTCCGCCGTTTTGCTTCGTTTAACCGCTGGCATGTCCGTTCCATCTCAGTGCACTTGCTGCAACTCGAACATAATAGCCATTTTATTCGCACGGTTCGATATCAGGGCTTTTCTGGAACATTGCTCTATATCTCCGCCGTTGTTCACTTTGGCGGCATGATCCCCGTTGTAGACACGGTTGGAACTTTAGTCCGGAGAACTTTCCTGTTTGCACTTTTGATCCCATCAAAAAAATTGAACTTGGCTTCATATCTCCGTCGTTGTTGACTTTGGCAACATGGTCCCTCTTATAATCTCAGTCGGGCTATTTGTTCGGATAAATTTTGATGCCATCAAATATCCGAGCAGTACAGCCAAGCAGCACTGCGTTCTGGCACCCAAGACCTGTAGCTGCATATGACCACCGGCGGATGAAAACCACCGGTCCAATGTAGTACAGCGTTCCAGGTACCGGTGGTCCTCGTTAGTTACGACGCTATACTATTTTCCCACGCACTTTGCTTTACTCGTCCCGAAACAAAGAAAAAACTTGGTCCCTGTTATAAACTGGTTCACTACAATAAAATCTCTGTCTCGGACAGTCCTAGTCTGAATTACTTTTCTCTCTATGGTCTGCTTGTGTCTGCAATAGAAAGAGCATACAACCAAGAAGATGTTTAGATTTGGTACAAGATAACAGCCTATCTACTACCGATGGCGGCGCCAGTAAATCTCGGACTTCCAGTCCAACTGCCCCAGACGAAGCCAAACCTCCGCCCCGGCGTGTTTGTTGCGACGCGGGTCATCGTCATCGCCAGGGTGGGTGCTCGTGTATGAGACGTCAACGTGGGGCAGAGCACGGCTCAACCGCGCTGCAACGGGGCGACATTTTGATGGATGGCCGGAACGCGGCGACGCACGGTCCAGGTCGAGGCGCCGGAGCTTCGCACCCGTAGCCTCCAGGACCGAATACGAGAGCGACGCATGGTGCACCTCCCTTGTCGCAATCCCGAGCTTCTCCAGCGCCGGCAGATAGACCGAGCCGAGCAGCGAGAAGACCGGTCCGACCGAACCCTCGATGAGCAGAATACGGATGGGACGCAGTGTCACGCGCGTGGCCCTCGCCTCATCGCGCACCGCCAAAATGCCGCGCGAACTTCGAGCGAGGGAAGGCTCGACAGCAGCATCGTCAGCGTCATCCCGACACTGGTGTTGTCGACATATTCGAGCGTACGCAACACACACCCGTAGATAATGGGGTATGTCAGCGCGCTGCACTGCAGGTCGAGAGGGTACTTGAGATTGAGCAGCGGCAGCTCGTACTCGACGCGTCGTCCGATGGGAGGATCGCCAGCTCGCGAATGTCCGCCCGATACTATGTGCAGCAGGAATTGGACGTGGGACACGAGAGGCAGAAAGAGTGCCGGCGCCAGTATTTCGAGCCAAGTTACCGCTCCGTGCTTATGCCCCAGCAGTTCCTCGATTTGCACAAGACCAGACCGGTCAGTGGTCCGGAGATTGAGGCTGACATGTAGTGCACGCTGCCGCGCGAGAAACGCGCTGAACGGCGCGTCGTTGAGAGGCAGGTAGGTCCACAGCTCGCTAGTCTCTTCGACGAGCTGCCGCATCAGCTTGCACACGCAGAGCAAGGACGTCCGCATGGAGATGTCGATCGGCGAATTCCCTGATTGGAGAACAAACAGCAAGATGTTCTGGATGACCTCGCGCGGGATAGTGAAGCAAGAACGGGCGACTAGAGAGAAGGCCATTGGGGGAAGAGGTAAGTCGCTACTTGGTGTTTTGACACTACTTGGCGCTTCGACGCTAATTGGCGCCTTGACGCTAATTGGCGCTTTGACACTACTCCGCCCATCAGAGACCGCGCCGCAGCGTCGCACCGGTGGATGCAGACCACTGCAACCATGGAGTACGACGCCCCAACCAGCTACAGCGATGACATGAAACTATATTATCTCCCAATCACACACTCTGCTTTATTCAATGAAGAACAAAGGAAAACATTCCTCACCGCACGCAATGACCCTCAACACTACAAAATTGCTTCAGCTGAATAACACTCTTGTATTAAGCTCAACTGTTTTCTTTGTATCTATGAAATTATAGCCTACATCCCATCCAGCCCTGCCCATACTGATATTTATATCATACCATACCTTTTGAACTTGCTCAGGACCTTACGCGGAACAATGTATCTTCTTATCGTCCGCTTGTGCACCCAACGGAAACCGCCATCTTGCGATAATTCACCATGGGCAGAGCTGGGACGCCCTGCCCGGACGATTTCCATGCAACATTATTTGTTTCACCACCATCCACATCTTTCCTGTTTACAGTTCCTTTCAATCCCGGGCCGCAGAGCGTAATACAGCAGAATCGAACTTTTGCCTTGCAACTCCGCAGTGTGACCATCAAACTCAGCCGTAGCTCTCTCTTCTACCACCACCACTGACGCAGCCCAAACACACTCCTCTGTCCCACTCCGCACCCGCTGCGTCGCTCAACGTCCTCCGTCTGCAATAAAGGGCTAGGTAAGCCCGCGATCCCGTCCTCTGCGTTCTGACAATCCCCGCTGTCAGAATAGTGTCTCCCAGCGCCGCAGGTCCTGTCGTCTCCCTCACTGCTGCACCGGAGTATTCACGCGACCCTATTACCAGACAACCATGGCTCCATCCTTGCCTTCATCCAGCCCGATCCCAGGCAGCTCACGCTGTTCTTCCCCCGCCCCGCCGCCCGCCACCCGTCCCACAAAGCAAACTCATCCTTTTCTGTTCGCCGTCCGCATAAATGCTAACAAGCACTAACCCATCTCCCAGTGACCTCAACACGCTTGTACTGGACCGCAACGGCAGACGCTACATAAAGCCAAAGCCCGCTCCCATCTCTGGGTCCCTTCCCAGCGCACCTCCCGACCCATTGTAAGCCAACCTCCCGCTTATACATAGCTTCTAACGCGTCTACAGCGACCTCTTCTCTGAGGTGGACCAGCAGCCCGTCCACTTCTCGTCTATCCCCGGCATAAACTCTCGCAGGTGCGCCGCTTCCCCCACAGCACCCCCATCCGACGCGTATGTCAGTGACGCGCGCGCAATGCTAGCCAGAATGAAGGCGACGAGGTTATCTCGGCGTCCAGAGTGCGTACCAGTCTTTGTTCCTCCACTCCCTCACGCGTTCCAGGCCCTACACTCCCTCTCCTCGCCGTCCAAACGGTCCCGTATCGCCTTTGTTCACCCTCACCATCCCTGGATCGTTCCCGGGCCCCTCCCGTCTTTTCGGCGTCCATCCAACCATAATCCCCGGCTGCGGCGACCCCTTCTGCGGCCACGCGCAGTGTTCACCGCCGGATCCAAACGCAGCGGATGCCGGACTTGTAGTCTAATCCCCCACCGTATAATACTTTCCCGTAGCCAGACCACTCCTGTATGTACCCCGTGTTCAAATGTACGACCCCGTAACAAAGATCTAATCCATTGCACCCGGCGGACTCGGTCCACCAGACGTGGGACGGAAATAACTCCGCCGCCGGAGATAACTCCGCAGCTATCTTCCCCACCACCACCACTGACCCGCCACACGGCGCACAACGGCCGAGCAACCTTTGGACTGCACCCCCGGTGGACTCGGTCCACCGGTCCCTCCCAGCGCTACAACGTGAGACGGCAATAACTCCGCTGCCGGAAATAACTCCGCAGCCATCTTCCCCACCACCACCACCATCGACACAACACCGAGCGCACAGCGGCCCAGCAACCTTCGGACCGCACTCCCCGACCCACTCCACTCAAACAGCTTCTTTCCATTTTCCGCGCATCGACATCCGCCATCGATTACGCCGACCCGAATAACAGAGTACATATAGGAGGACCTGGCCATCCAAGTACGCCCATTCCGCCCCCCATGCACGCGTATAAACCACCCATCCAGAAGCCCATACCGCCTGTCGACCCCTACACCCACGAGTGCGCATTCTCAGTGTCATCGACTGTCGTCTGACGCGTCCACAGCACGCGTTTCGCGATCCCGTACGCGCTCCCGTACACCACGACCCCCCAACGTCCCCAGCGCGTCCCCGACCTTGGACACGCCATCACTCTCCCCATCGATATCTTCCTCGCCCTCCGTCAACTCTTCCGTGGCGTCAACCCCATACACTCCCTCGCCTCTTGGTCGCAACTCCAACCCCAAGTATCCGTACCTGTGCGTTTTCCGCCCCTCATCGCCGACCAACTCTCCTTCACAGGGACCTCAACAAACTTGTGAAGAAGAGTGGTGTTTACAAGAAGCGCACTCCCAAGACCCCATCGTCTCCTGCATCTTCTCCGTTCTCGACGCCCGCATCCAAACCGTGCGTCCCCTTTTCGGCGTCGTTCTCCTCTGACGTGTCTCCCCAGCGATATTGCTGCAATGAAAGCCGCCCGGCTTTCGTCTCGTCCCCATGCTCCTTCGTTCGTCGCCCATCTGCGCAATCGCTCCGCTAACCAGGGTACAGTGCCCGTTCGTCCACTGCTGCACACCGTCCCTTGTCTGCTGGTCCTCAAGCTTCGTCGTACGTTGCCGATTCCTCATCTGCTTTGCAAACACATCTACAGTTCTCGTTTGTCCACTCGCTCGTCTACTGCTGCACGTCCTCCTACGCCTCCGTCTGTCCACCTCCTCGCGTACTCGCCTCGCCCCCCGCTGATCCACGTATAGCTCACGCTTGACCACCGCTGCACGTCCTACATCTTCTGGTCCTCGTACGTCCTCTGCTGCACGCTCGCCTGCTCCTCCGTGCGTCCATTTCTTCGCGTCCTCTCATCGCTCACCCACGCTAGCCTTCCGGACGCCGCCCTCATGCCCGTCGCGATGCGCCTCTTTGGCGTTACTCCCAGCCCAATGCTCGGCGACCGCCCAGGCTGCAGCGACGTCTTCTGCGGACACCCTGGGCACACTCACTCGCACCACGGCCACGCCCACACTCACGCGCATCCTCCGGGACACACGTGCAACAACGCGCCTGCCGACAACCAAACCCCACCCGCAACGCCCTCCAACGTTCACAGTGGCGCCAATACCCCCGAGGGCCACCCGCCCCCGCCGCCAACACCGGGTAGTGCAGCCGCTGAACGTGGTGGTCGTCGTTCGGGTAACCCCGAGGAAGATGGCGACGGCGACGGAGACCAGCAGGAGGATAGTCCCCGCAGCGAGCGTCGCGGTGAGGGTGGTGGCGGCGGCGCCAACACCGGTTGGGATGGGATAGGGTCCGTATCTTCTTCACCCCGGCGTATATCAACCAACTCCATTCGCAGCAACGACTACCAACCCTTTTTCGACCCCAAGCCGATTCTCCCCAAAGGGTACGACTATGGCATTCGCGCCCACGACCTCGAGGTGTCGCTCTACACCGCCCTCCCATTCTTCTGCACGCGCTGCGTCATCTGCGCGCTCAAGGGATACACCGACTACCAGGACCACACTCTCGACGAGTGCCCTCTCGGCATCGGCGTATCCAAACGCGACAACCGCTACGCCAGCTGGCACCGCGACGGGTGGCCATTCCCAGACAAGGGTTGGTGTAAGACGTGCGTCATGGCGCTGGTACGTCCCTCGGCGCGTCCGTTTTCCCTCGCTCAACGTTCTTCGCAGCCGAGCATTTCGGGGTGGCATCCAAACGGCTTTGGTAACCAATGCGTGCATATGCAGGTAATAAAGCCTGCCATCTGGATGCTCTTTACAGATCACCACTCTCCTCTTCCGCATATCTCTACGTCTGGTCTCGTTCCCATCCATCTTTTCTTGGACCCGCACCCCAAACTATATCCACTCATGGAGTGGGCTACCACTCCCGTCCCCTCCCATACCTACATTATGAACGCCGCATCTCCTCCTTCTTTGGCTCCTTGACCGACTCGGACTGCAACCCATCCCAAAGTCGCTCCGCCCGCTCATTGTTCGTCTCTATAAAGAGACCCAACTTGCTAATGAACAGAACGCGCTAGACTAGAAACTGTACCTACTTGTTGTAACTACTCTGACCTGCTTTTGTACGCTAATCGGAAATTGTGTCACGTTGCGCCTCTTGCCCGCATGTCCGACTTTGACGACAAAGACACGGTCCCTCCCAGCGCCAAAACCTGGGACGGAAATAACTCCGCTGCCGCAAACAACTCCGCTGTCGGAGATAACTCCGCCGTCGGAGATAACTCCGCTGTACAGCTCGGGTGGTATTGGGCGCGTATCTCCCTCCCGCCCATCCCCCATCCGCTTCGTCCTCTAATTCTACGCCCTCCCAAGCGTCGACCGTGTTTTCTTGTAGAACCGAAGAATTGTGCTTGATGAAAATGCGTGATCAATCCAATCTCGACCCGACCTCGATGTCCTCCGACGACGAAGACGAAGACCCTCTCTGCCCAACCTGCCAGCGCCGTGTCAGCATCTCCCTCGACATCCATGACCAAAAGTACCACGTCGAGCGCGTCGCTGGCGCCTACCCCGATGGAACTGCGTTTGAGCTGCATAGGGACGCGGCCGACGGCAATTTTGCTTGCCGGTGCGGAGAACGCGAACAGCGTTCTTACATGGCCATGGTGCGTCCTACCCTCGTCCACGAAAAACGGCACTTATCGGATATCTAGATACACGCTACAAGGTGCACCAAACCACCCGCGTCGAGCGTTCCACCCGCTGGTGTTCCACCCGCTGGCGGAACTGGTCCACCGGTGACCCCAAGCAGTCCTCCAGGACCTGCCCCGCGTCCTCCTACTCCCACTCCCCCGCCTCCGGCCCCAACTGCCCAAACTGGCGCGACCGTCACGTCCACGTTTGTCGGCCCCGCCGCTCCCATAACCGCGCCACATGTCCCCTCCAACCGTCGCCAGCCTCCCCCACGCCTTCATTCGTCCGACGGGCACACCGTCACGGTCCACCACACGTACCCCATCGCCCACTTCTCCCTTGTCATCAACACATACTGGCACATCCTCATCTGCCTCGAATGCCACATCGCGCTGTCCCCCGACGCTGCGCACAGGCACATTCTCGAAGCTCATCGCCATTTCGGCAAGCCGCCCGCACTTATGCTCCCCCAACTCAAAGCCGAGTACAATCTCGTCGATCCCGCCACCATCCCGACGCCAACCACGCGTCCCGCTCCCATCTACGGACTCAATCTGTCCCCGCGGGAGCTACTCGAGTGCGGGAGATGGCGCGCACGCGTACACGGCGAACGACGCCTTCCGTAGACACGAATGCCCCGGTGGGGTACATCCTCCGCGTCCAGACTCGTCCGCCTATGGCCAACAGTTCTCTTCCGGCCGACACAACACATTCTTCTGCGTCGACCTTGCGGGTTATCCACCAGAACCCGCCCGTCGATGTCAACGCGTTTGTCTCCGGCCTCGACTTTCGTGGTCCAGACCTCTCTTCCGGCGTCGCCCCGCAGCTCGCCGATGAGATGAAGAACAACTTTATTCAAAGCGAGCATTGGGACGACCTCATGCTCCAGAATCCGTACCCGGGCGCCCGCGAGCAGACACGCATCTCCAACAAGACCGATGACCTCCATGCGCTCGGTCCCTACGTAGTCGGCTACACCTCCCGCTCCCACTCGCGCCTCCGCAATTACGCGACCTTTGGGCAGCAGCACGTCCTAGCGTCGTTTGGCATCCAGTACGTTAACATTCTGCGTTGGTTTCCGCCTACTAATCGTTTTTCTAGGTCGCCTTCCCTCCACACATTCAACACCCTCCGACCTCGCTCGCGCGAGCAATATGGCCGTACCGGTTGGGCATTTGCCTTCAACATACTCCGCCAGGTCGAGGCCAAGGACGGGTACAAGCCGCATACGCTGTATCCGCTCACCGAGCCGCAAACCAAAGCAGCAAAAGCGCTTCTGTCTGCTTGGACGTCGTTTTTCGCGCCGCGCCGACGGCCCTCTCCCCGACTACACCGATACGCAGGGATCAGCTTGACCGCAACGAAGACCTCGAGCTGCACGACGACGACGGGCCGGCGGACAATGACACGGAGCCTACGACGGACGAAGAACACTCTTCCGTTCTAAACGCCGCAATTCACAACTTTTTCCTCGCCTTTTTCCGCCACGAACAGACCGGGCCAACGGAGAAACGCTTTTTCTCGGCGTTGCTCCTCTTTGTCGCGCTCTCGAGCATCAAGTCGGACGGGTCGTTGCTCCTCGCAAGCTCGATAACCCAGCGCATTGCCCATCTCACACACATTGGCCGCCTCTCGTTCATGAACGAGATCGAGGACATTCTGGTCAAGGAGCCGCACCGAACGTTTCACGAGTACGTTCTCATTTCATACTTTGGATAGCACTAACACGTCTATAGTGTCCACGAGCGCGACTTTAAGCGCTACCATACAGACGGCTTTGCGACACCGCTAGTCGCGCTATTCCACCTTTTCGCCATCCTCCGACTCGTTTCCCATACAGAGATTGCGCCGATGCTCGGTAGCTGGCACACTCCTGGCAAAGTAATCGACTGGGACGGGTACCTCATCAAAGTCGAGGATATCCATCTCCCGTACGACGAGCTCCTCGACGACATCGAGGCTATCTACCGCCGCGACGTTTTCCGCGACAAGCCCATCCCCGCCCATCTCTCCCCCGACGTCTTCCGCGGCCTCGATATTACCGATCCCAACGCCAATCGCGCCGTTGGCTTTTTGCGCGCTTGACCACGCCCCAAACGCGTTCGCGGACAAGGCGTCCACCTATGTGGACTGGCTTCTCTCGCCACGATGATCTCCGCGCCGAGTTCACGATCCCCGTCGAGGGCGGCTTCATCTGGCGCCCCGTTGCTGTAAAGCGCGTATTCGACGCGTTGGACACCATCGTGCTCAAACTCGCTGTCGCCCACCAGCTCGGATCTCCCTGCCTCGCTCGGCGCAAGCGAGGTTGCCAACCTCAACATCCGCAACGTCGCCAACAGCACTGAGCGCAATCTCCAGTTTATCCACAACATCCTCGCCATTGTCAACATCCTCCACAAGACGTCCAATAAACGACGCGACTACCACTACATCCCCGCCGCCCCTCCCGCCCTTCTTGCCCGCCAATTCCTCCGCTACAACGTCTTCTTCCGCCCCACGCAGGTTATGTGGGCAAAGGAGTTTTTGTTGGCCGACGTCGTCCACCGGTACCATACCGCGCTTTGGCCGCGCCTCGACGGACCACTCACCGGCGATATGCTGAGCAAGAATCTCGGGCAGATTACGCTCAAGCATTTCCACGTCCCGCTTCGTATAACTGCTTATCGGAAGCTCGCGGACGATGGTCTTGAAGAAGCGCCTCCCGAAGGACCTTGTCCACGGACACGATGTTATCGACAAGATGGCGAGCCATAGCGCGTCAATCGCGGCGGCGCATTACGACCAAGACGTCGGTCTGCCTCCGGGCGTCTCCGCCGTCTCCGCCCACAACCACCTCCTACTCTGCGCCTTTTGGCAGAAGATTACGGGCACGGATCGTGGGGAACCGCTCCCGATAGTCGACGATATCGACGGCGACAGTGAATATGCCCGTCCGTACCGCGAAATCGCGTCCGATATTGGTACGATTGCGCTCTTTGACTGTGGTCAAAACTTGATGATTTTTTTAGGTCCTTTTGCGGCCGGCGACGCGTCGACCGAGGACAGCATCTCCGCCCGTCGCAATGCGCCACCTATTCGGCGAATTCAAGCAGCTCATGGCCAAGGAGATCCGTCAAGCAATCGGCGATATGACCAGCCCCATGAACGCCCAAATCGCTACTTCCATCCGCGAGCAAACGCTCCTACAACACGCAATCCTCTACCCCATTCCTCCCCCCGTATTCGCCCACTACGAGCTCCGCGACGTAGCCAATATCAAAGTCCATCCATCCCGCTACCGACTCCTTGACCAACTCGTCGGCGGCGATGAGCCAGACTTTAGCTGCGTCGAGCAAGCCGTTTTGCTCGAGAAGCTCGACACCAGTACGACCAACGTCCTCTGCTGTATTCGCTGCGGCTCGGGCAAGACGTGGCTACCAATGGCTGCGTTACGTCCGTTGTCTGGAGGACGCCAGCTCATTTGGATAATTGGGTTGAGCGGGTTAACCGCGGATACCTTGCTCTGTGCTGAAAAGCTCGGGCTAACAACGTCGCGTTGGAAGGCGGACGGAGCTTTTAATCCAGACGCCGACATTGTTTGGGTACCAATCGAGGTACTCGACAACCCCGCCTTTCACGGTTGGGTGCAAAAACGCGTCAACGAGAACCGCGTTTGGTGGATTGTACTCGATGAGGTCCACCTCTTGCTCACCTCCATCCACTTCCGGCACGCGTTCACCCAGCTCATTGCCCTCTCCCGTTACGGAGCTCGTTTTCTCGCCGAATCTGGAACTCTCCCTCCCCAACTCCTTCCCATCCTCCTCGCAATATCCGGTATCCACGTCTGGGGACGTTATCCGGACGTCCATCGGCCGCAGCAACATTGCGTATTCGATTCAGCATCACGAAAAGACGCGCCGTCGCCCGCGAAGCGCTGGTCAAGGGTGTTCGAGAGGCGATGAAGCTGTTGGCGCAGCAGGATCGGATAATGGTGTTTTGCCGCACGCGCGGGATGACCGAGGATCTGGCACGCGAGTTTGGGACGCACGCGTTCCTCGCCCATCTCAACTCCACTGAGCAAGCCGACGTCAACAACCGACTCCTTCCCGCTTGGCGCTCGGGCTTGAACTTGGACGGGCAACCCTGCCCCGTCATCTTTTCCACGTCCATACTTGCCAACGGGGTCAATTACCCCAACGTCGCCTATGTCTTCATGCTCGAGCGCCCCGCCACCATGTTTGACTACCACCAGCAGGGAGAACGCGCTGGGCGCAAGAACCAACGCGCTCACGTTGCTCTTTTCGCGAGCGACGAGGACCTCCGCACCGTCCCCACCAACGACGCCCGACGGGCGTTCTTGGTGTACCCGAGCTCGAGGCGCTCATCCGTGATACCAGCGTCTGTCGGCGCGCAATACCTGCGGCATTCTTCGATGGCGTCTACAGCGACTGTGTAACAACGCCCCGGACAACCACAGACGGACGCCGTCCCGCGCTTTGCGACTTTTGCACCCACGAATACGGAAACCAACCACCGCCAAACCCCGTTCCCGTCCCAACCGTCGAGACGCGGATGACCATTGGTCACCAACCCCCACTCCAGCGTCTCGTCCCTCCCAAATTCAAGAAAACGCCCCGACAGAACCCGCAGCCGGTGGTCCCATTAATGCCAACTCGCCCGGCTTTGCTTCCCCCTCGAATCCAAAAGTACGTTTTCTTGTTTTCCAATCTGTCCGTACCTAACGAGTACCAGGACCAACAAGACTATCCCCGTTCAGGCCCCGCCCACCCTCCCCA
This sequence comes from Mycena kentingensis (nom. inval.), assembly GCA_014461125.1. Lineage (NCBI taxonomy): Eukaryota > Fungi > Basidiomycota > Agaricomycetes > Agaricales > Mycenaceae > Mycena > Mycena kentingensis (nom. inval.). The sequence goes on along the minus strand of JACAZG010000019.1, from coordinate 157,005 downwards.
CCACCAATCGACCATCCACCATACCCCGACTGGCTCCCGCCTCGCAACCCGCTCCAACCGCGCCAGTCGTACCTCCGCCAATTCCGTGCGTATCTCGTTTTTCTTCATTGACACTAACAAGCCACAATAGTCTTCCTAATACGTCGCGCCCACCAACACGTATCTCAAGACCCATCCCGCTTGCCCACAAGCCTCCGTCGTATGTTCCGCCGTTGCAGGCTACTTGTCCTTATCTTTGTCCCCAGCCCCGTTCGTCCCGCGCTACCTCCCGGTTTCAAGTCGCGTTCGACCCAGTAAGCGCTTTTGACCATTCTACACGCGCCTTGACGCGTCCTAGACATCCAAGAACCCAGTAAGTCTGTTTGCCAACTCGTCGCGTCGTATTGACGCGTCAAAAGCGCCGATGTCGTTATCGGACATGGAAACTCTCTACTTCCGAGGTTGCAGGCCGAGGGTCGGACATGGGGAACACGTCGCGTCGAGGTTCAGAAGAGCTGGGCTGTTGGTATCGACTACCTCCGCGGCAAGTGTCCGTTCTGCTGGGCACTCGGGCAAAGCGACTGCGCCCACAGCCTGGATGCTTGCTCCGTCGTCAAAGTCAAAGACCAGACCTGGCGGAGTTGGGGCAAACTGGATGGCTATTGCTTTGCGTGCACCGTCCCGCACGTACGTCCTCGTTCCGCTTGCCCGAAACCAGCTAACGCTTTTGAATATCAGCGCCGGGATGGATGGCACCCAGAGGTCGAGCCGCAAAACTGCCCCGATACCAACCTGATCCTGCCCGCAATCTTACGCATACCTCATGCATCCTCCGCAGGACCTGCCGCCGACGCGGGCGCGCTTTATCCCTCCCGAAATCTACTCCGCAGGTCGATTCAACGCGACCGTCTTCAAGGATTGGGCGGAGACTGGTGTTCCCGACGCCGGTCCAATGCTCAATCTGCACGTTCTTGCCCTGTGGCTGCTTGTTCACCGCAACGCTGTAGCATTATCTCCAGAACTAGAACCGCTCTTTCATGTACGAGGTAGTTAGAAATCTAGACAACGCGACGCGCCCATCATACCTTTCTTGGCTTATACCACCACTATGTCCATTCTTGAAACCACTCTCTGCGCTCTCCTCCCTCTACTTGCCGCCGTGAACCACCACCTCCTCGACCACGACCCCACCGACGAAGAAGCCGAGCTCGTCGCCCAGTACCAGCAAGCGATCGACCGCGCCAAGCCAACCACCAAACGGCCAGCCGCCGAAGACAGCGACGAAGAGCAGTCCGATTCAGCAGTGCGTCCCTCGTCATCCAGTGTTTCGCGTCTCTGACCCGTTTTGCAGCCTGCAAAGAAGCGCACCAAGACCAAGGCGGAGCCGCGCTTCCATCGCCGACACCAGACTCGACGATCTCCTCCCCGACACCCTCCCTCCGCCCATGTCTGCCCGCCAGCTCGTTGACTATATCCGCTCACCTCCGGCACTCGCCAACTCGGAAGACGAGGATCGCCTCGTAGTGCAGCTCTTGGCGGGATTCGCTGCACCCGTCCAGCCAGACACTTGGGTGCGTGCGCCGCCCTGCCCCTTGAAATCCGCTCACCCCGTCCAGACCTCCCTTCTCAAAGCCGCCGGTATTCATTCCAAACAGCACAGCGTCCTCGACGATGTCCTCAAGCTCGATATCACCCTGGGGAAGCCGACGAGGGACCAAGTCCGCCAGCGCGAATCGGCGCGTCGTCATCTCCTTCCCTGGGCCCTTAATGACCTCCCACAGCATGTCCATAGCTCCGTACATAAGCACTGCGCCGTCACTTACGGCGGCGAACGCCTGCTGCTCACCTCCGCCATCGCCACCGCCCACACTTGGAACGCCCTCGGCAGCAGAACCAAAGGCCCAATGTCGCGCACCCTGTACATTTCCCTCCACCCGGACGACTTCCAAGGTCTCTCCGCGAGGCAGAGTCAGGACAAACTCATCAAAGGCGGTCCATGGGAGGATCGAATGTCGGAGTTCCTCAAGAATGAACGCGAACCGCTGGTGCGCGCGCGCAACCAGGCCGCCCATTTCTACTACGCGGTACGCGTCCCTTGCCCGCCGACGCGTCCATAACCCGAATCCCAGGTCGGCTGGAACGTCATCCTCCACCCCGCTGTTTCCCTGAAATCCCTCGGCCGCAACCGCCCCAGCCTCACGCTTGTCAGCGAACGACTTGCCTCCGCCTTGAAGGAACGCGTCGAGCTGCGCGATGAGGTCGAGAAGAGGGCGAAGGAGTGTGTCAAGATTGCTCGCGACTTGATGCGCGCCTTGAGTCGTTCGGACGACAAGGACCGTGTGCGCACTTACATTACCAACTTTGATACCCTCGTACCCGCGTTTGTGTATTAGACCCGTGGAACGAGACCACCATTCGAATTCTTTTGTTCACTGCGCCAGTTGCTCAAAAAAAAATCCCTTGTAGCTACAGAACAACTAGTCCGTCTTTCGATTCACGATCGCCAACTCCGCAAAACGCAATTTGCGCGACATACGACTGCGTAGCATATACGTTTCCACAAAGTCTCTGAACGCACTGTGCACCAAGTCCTCCACAACAAAACCAAATTCCTCCAGGCGTGGCGTCGCGTACCCAGCGCACGAGTCCACGACCACGTACAGCCTCGCATCCGCAGACTCTACGCGTTCTGGATTTCCGATGGTGATTCGCCGCAACTGCTCCGCCGGACTCTTCATGGATGCGAACACGAGAACGAGGCGGATATGGGGGATTTCAAGCTCTTGCAGACACGGCAGCCGAATGTTGGTCCCACCTTCACAACTTATTAGCTCGTCTTCGTCGGAGATAACCAACGCACTTTTAAACTGGCAGTAGCCCTCCAGAACGAGCTTTGTCAGGCGCATGAACGCCGGAGTACCATCCAAGCGAGTGTGCTCGAGCATGCCGTCCAGATCGACGATATAAAGACTCTGCGGAGCAAGATGGACGTCGCCGAGCTGCGCTACTGCTGACGCCACCGGCTTCTGCAGCCGCAGCTGTCCCACCGTGATTACGGGCCGCCGAATCTTGAGGAGACCAAAGCTTTGATACGTAATGCGTTCTAGAGACAGTGCGGAGAGTGTCGGCGGGGCAAAGATGAGAAGACGAGCGATCATTGACGCGTCGAGGCTCCGCTCAGAATACAGCCCGTCGTCTGTGAAGAAACGCGTCGAAAGATGAACTTGGCGAATCGTGTCGGCGCGAGAGCAGCTGCGCCGACGAGTGGGAGGAGGAAAAGCTTGTCGCCATTGGTGTGGTAGACGACCACCTCCACGCGTCTGAGTCCCCGAGCTCGATAGCTATGCAAGAACCTCAGGATCTCCAGCACCTTCCCCTCCCCGCTGTACGAGTCCACGACGATCCGGTACCCCGCAAGGCCGTCCCCCGCGCGGAGAGCCTTGAGCCGCAGGTCGGTCTTGCTATGGCTGCTGTCCAGTACGACGAACGCGCGGAGTTGTTTGAGCGCAGTGGCGCTGAGCGCGGCACAAGAGAGAGAGACGCGAAGAAGAGATTGGGGGCCGAGGTAGGAGAAAATACGCGTCGTCAGCTCATTCGGGAGAGCCGTCAGCGATGCCATGGTGGGCGGACGGAAGCCTAATCAGTCGTGACAGCTGATTGACTCCCCCACCGCCAAACGGGATTAATTCTACGATTCCCAAAGAACAAAGAACTTTTATCGCTAGACCTTTGTATTTTGCTTTTTACTATCCAATTATCAAAGATCTCCACCGGATGCGCACTGTAGCCATATCAAATATCTCGACAAAGAAACATTTCTGTTGAACCTATCTTATCGCAGCCAAACATATCTCCGACCATCGACATTAATTCCGAAAACACCTCTTTAACGGAGAACCGGGAGGGCCTGTGTGTCCGAGAGCCGGTGTTGCCGAGGAGAATGCCAGTGAGAGTGAGGAAGCGGGGCCACCTTTTTACTATCCAATTATCGAAGATCTCCGCGTTGAACCTATCTTATCGCAGCCAAACATATCTCCGACCATCGACATTAATTCCGAAAACACCTCTTTAACGGAGAACCGGGAGGGCCTGTGTGTCCGAGAGCCGGTGTTGCCGAGGAGAACGCCAGTGAGATTGAGGAAGCGGGGCCACTTTTTACTATCCAATTATCGAAGATCTCCGCGTTGAACCTATCTTATCGCAGCCAAACATATCTCCGACCATCGACATTAATTCCGAAAACACCTCTCTAACTCCGCCGTCTACCCGACCACAACCCCGCCTAGAATCCTGTTGCGGATATCTTCTAAATGCTCATAAAAAGCTTTCTTTTTGGTTTGCGGACATACCACGCCACCTGTTCCTCTTCAATGTACGCACAACTTTTCTGTTTTGAGTTTCCTTACTTGTGCGCTCAGGGCCAGTCTGCCTTTGCATCCCATCACCGCCGCCTAGGCGACCACCACCATGTCGCACCAAACTCTCGTCCTCCCCGCCAACACAGTTACTCTACCGGTCTACGAGCTCAATACCGTCGCCAGCGACGTAACCCAGCACGCCTATTCCACCGCCGCTTGTCGCGAGTATCCGCGCCCCACCCCCGTCCAGTCGCAGTCTAACCACACTCGCGCCCTCGACACCATGCAGCACATCTCCGACACCTCTGCGGACATTGGTGCCGACGCCGGGCTCCATCTCGACGATTTCCTCCAGCACCATCTTGTCGATGTCGGACCAACCCCAGCGCGCGCCCCAGTCCAAGCGCAACCAACCCAGCGGCGCCTATATCTTCACGCATTCCCCGCAACGGGACCAAACCCCGGCCATCTGCAACTGCACGACTACCTCCAGCCGGACCCTCCACAGCCCGCCCACGACACGTTCATCTACCGCGTCCCCGGTAGTGGCCAGGCAACCCCCGGGCGCCACATAGCCTTCCAGCTTGGCTCTGGTCTCGGTGCTCACGACGGCACTCCCCCGAGCGACCGCGTCCGTCTTCCCCGACGCAAACACCCGCTCCTACCCCACCTCCTTCCCCACGCAGCCCAAGCAACTCGTCACCAACGTACCCCCGCCCGCGAGCACGTCGTCCGCAGCTATGACTTCCAGAAACCAATGCGCAGTCGTGTTGCTGACAAAGCAAAGCGCCTTGTTCAAAGCCACGACATGCCCGCCATCCATCTCACCCCAGAGCAGTACGCCAACACCACCAGGGTTACAGCAGTCGAAAGTAGGTTCCCTTCCACACCTCCTACACCCTTTGACTCGATACAGTCGAAATTCCGGAAGACGAAGAGCTCTTTACCATCTCCCCCGGCAACTGGTGCGCTGCAGTCAACCGTTGTCCATTCACTAACGCTCTACAGCTACGGAATGGTCCCGTACCACGAGGAACCGGCGAGCTACCGCGGCAAGCTTTGGTATGCCCAAGCTCTCGACGTCGTCGAGACCGATGACGGCGACACCTACGTCCACATTGTGCGATTCCTTTGGCCGCTCCAGTCCTCCGACGTCGCGTCGATTCCCGGATAGTGCGTCGCTCCATCTACATCGCCCGCCGCTGACGACCTACAGTAACGCGGAGGACTTTGTCGAAAACGAGCTCGTACATTCCGACGTCCACGACTACGTACTCGCCCGACACCTTCCGCAGTACGCCATCCATTGACTTGCATCCCCTTGCCAACTTTTTTTTAGCCAAAGTCGAAATCGCCAAACTCAGTACCAGCGATCCGCCGCCCACCGACTCCCAGCAGCTCTTTTACCGCCGCTGCGCGTGGTTCCAGTTCAAGGACGACGAGGACGACCACGGCCTGCTCACTCGCGCCGAGGATCCGGACTCGGAACTATTCGATTCCTCGGACGAGGAGGAGGAGGAGGACGAACGGTACGAAAGCAGCCGCGACTAAGCACAAAACCCAGCAACTGTATTTCTCATTCAACGCGATCGACTTACACCCTGTACATCGTCCGAACCTAAGCAAAGACCCGCGGATCCGTTTCCACCGGCGCCTCGTAACCCTACAGGGTGTGCCCTATGTTCTTGGTTTGCGTCGCTCTGTCGTCCTTCTGCCAGCACCATACACGTCGCGGACACGTCTCCATCGTGCCTATACCTGGTACATGCCGTCGTAGGTTTTCTGGGTTTCCGCCGGTGTTATCGCCGACCTGACATTATCTCCACAGAATCCGCACATTCCACAAAGACGAGTACAGTGGCGCCGTCCCGCCACAAGCAGGCACGTCGGGGGCATTCCCCTGCACGTCCCAGACGCGTTTTCACTGTTTTTGTACGTGTTTTATCGCCCACACGGTGATGATTTTAACCGCCACCTCCAAGTCCGCCAACTCCTCTTCCGATTCGGCGTAAACACGCAGCAGGTTGGGCGCGGATGACGGGGAAGAGTCGCGCCTACATCCCTGTGCAGCCTGCTTTGGTGCGCCATCGTCTTTGGGCTTTGCGTCGGGGTCATCTTTGATTGCCCCAGATTCTACTCGCCATATACGACACCGTCGACCTTCCGCCATCGCCAGACACGTCGGGGACATTCCCTTGCACGTCCCAGACGCCTTTTCACCGTCATCGTCCGTGGTATATAGCCGCGCGCTGGCGATTTTGACCACCACTTCCAGGATCACCTCGAACCCAAAGTCTGACTTTACTTCTCCGATTTGCCGTTTCCATACGTGAAATTTGGTGCGGGTGGTCGGGAAGAGTCGGGCGCTACGTCTCTACGTCGCTCGATGAGGTTCGTTGACGTCCTCGTAGCAAATTGTTGTTCGGGCGCTAACACCACCGCAGAACGCGTTCACTGCCGACCTTCCGCCCGTTGTATATACGTCCGTGGTACCCTTCCCGGCGTCGTGGACGCCATCGTACGCGTTCCATAGCCCGCACGCTGCCCGTTTTGACATGGACTCTCAGGACCGCCCCGAATCCAAACCTCGACACTCATCTTGGGATCCGCCGTAATCTGCTGGGGAAATTGGCGGGGGTCGTCAGGAAGAGCAGCGGCGACGCCTACGTATAACCCGACAAGGTGTGCCGTATGCATTTGGCCGGGTCATCTCCGATATGCTGATATAGTCGCAGACTCTGCGCAATCCACACAACCACAACCGCGTCGGCCACACGTCCACATGACTCTCTTGGACGTCCCCAACGTGTTCTCACCGTGCTCGTATTTGGTTTATAAGCCGCACGCTCACAATTTTGACCTCGATTTACAGGATCGCGCCACGGACTTGGCTTGATCTTCCGCGAAACGTGGCGGGGATGGCGGGCGCAAGCCGGGGTTACGTTCCCGTGCAGCTCAACAAGGTGCGCCGTATGTTTTTGGCCTTCCGCCAGTGTCATCTCCGAACTGAGATTATCTCCGCAGAATCCGCATATTCCACAAAGATGAGGACCGTCCCGCCCTTCCGCCCATTACAGACACGTCGGACGAACCCTTTTACACGTCGTGGATGCGCTTCCACCACCATAGTACGCCGTTCATACCTCGCACGCTGCTCGATTCCTCATCGACCCGTAGGATCCCTTTGAATTAAATCCAGCGCCATCTGCCGGGAAAACCGCAGGGGGTGGTGGGCGCGAGCGGAGGCTACTTCCCCGTGTAGCTCGACAAGGTGTGTTGCATGGTTTCAGTTGTGTTATCTCCAATGTGCTCACATAGCCGCAGAATCAGCTCATTCCACAAAGACGAGGACCGTCCCGCCCTTCCGCCCCCACTAGACGCGTCAGGTGAACCCTTCTACACGTCGTGGACGCGTCTCCATCGTGCTTATCCGTGGTACATTGCCCTTACGCTGATGATTTTCAGAAACCGGTACTCCATCGATTCTGCGTAATACGTTGAGAACAAGGGTTCTGGTTGTGCGGACTAGCCGCGCCTACACCCCTGTGCAGCTTGGCGCGGTGCGTCGTGTTGCTTGGAGGGTTTACTCCGCAGTTACCTCCGATGCATTCCACAATACACCGACTATACACAAACTACTCTACCTTCAACCTCCCCCCACCCCAGACACGTCGGGCGAACCATTCTACACGTCAGTGACCCGTTTTGACCGTCTTCGTATGTGATCTATGCCCCGCATGCCGACGATTTCGACAACAACTTTCAGGATCACGTCGAACTCACAGTCCGACCGTGCTCCTCCGAATCGGCGTCGTCTGGCAGTAAAACGGGCGTCAGTGGTGGGGAATGGTCGGGATCTTGGAATACGATACATTATCTGAACACTCTCCCGTTCTTGAGCATGTCCTCCGTCTTCACATCGGCTCATCAAGCATCTTATTGCATATCCAAAAGTCCGCCGGACGGCGAACCCATAAACCACCTGTATCCGTAGGTATATTGTAGCAAATTTATCCTGTAGACTCTCAAACTACGCGACTTTAACGGTCACACTCGCAGCCGTATGTGACCAGAGAACCTGACCTCAAACCACCACCATGCCGCCCACCCCCCAGAACAGTACCGTGTCCGACCAGTCCAGTCTGCCAAGAAGCATAGAGACGGAGATGCTTAACGGATCCCCTCACGAGGTGCATCGAGGAGACCACCGTGAGTCGCGTCAGATTTTGGCCGTCCCGGTTTAACCACCTCCAGGCTGCAAACGCTGTATCGATGACAAGCTCGAAAAGTGCCTCACCGAAGTCGGACGAAGAAAGGGAGCACATTCGTGCAATCTATGCGTATTCCTGAAGAAAACGTGCGACTGGGGCAAACGTCCAGAGGAGCCGGAGCAGCAGGAGAACAGCGATGAGGCGCACGACGAGGGCGAGGCAAGGAAGACGCCGCTGTTCCTCTCCGATAGTGAAGACGATGTTCCCCTATCCACTTCCCATCCCCCCGCGCCGTATCACCGTCAACAACGCTCCCGCGCCCGCTGAGCGCGTCGAACCCTCTGCGTCCGCTAAACCAAGGGCAGCGGCGTCCGCGGCGTCTACTCTGCCGAAACCAAAGCAACGGACGTCTGCACCGGCGCAAAGCAAGCCTAGAGCTATTACACCCCCAGATCAGAGTGTGATTACAACCAAAATCTGCGGCATAGAGCCCTATATAGGGCCACGTCCTCTCATAATTTTTTCATAATTTTTGAAGGTTAGACGGTATTTTAAACCGCATCCGTTCTCTTTTTCCTTGATAAATAAATAAATAAATAAAATAAACGTCACGTACAACCTCTCCACGTCACACAGAGGGCGCACGTGCCCGCTCTGTGCAGCTGCACAGAGCTCGCACATGACCTGTGTCCAGCGACCGAATTTTGCGCATCTACCCCGACCCGGTATGCCACAAAATCCAGTCGCTGGACCCCGCACGTGCCCGCTCTGTGCAGCTGCACAGAGCTCGCCACGTGCACACTCACGTGCCCACTCACGTGCCCACTCACGTGCCCGCTCCGTGCAGCTGCACAGAGCTCGCACATGACCTGTGTCCAGCGACAAAATTTTGCGCAACTACCCCGACCCGGTATGCCGCTGGACTCCGCACGTGCCCGCTCTGTGCAGCTGCACAGAGCTCGCACGTGCCCGCTCTGTGCACCTGCACAGAGCTCGCTCTGTGCACCTGCACAGAGCTCGCACGTGACCCAACCCAGCCCAATCCCGTTCCCTCTTTGCAACTGCCCGCGGCTGCCCTCTCTACAACTCCGTTGCCTCTCTGGACACCAAGTGGCCATTCCACTGTGACGACCTAGATGGAGGAAAATTGATGAGATCATTGATGGCATCAATTTTTGACCTCGGAATGAAAGTTGCTCCGTTTTTGGCGCTGAATCTGATTCTGCAGTCGAAAATGATCCCATCAAATTTTATTGATGGTTAGCTACCCTCTCCACGCCTTCCCTTCATTGAACCGAAGATACATCCATCTCAAGTGCTAGCAACGCTTGGTTTAACCCGTGAAATGCCATTGCTTGCCTATGGCTTCCTATAGCCATTTCTTTCAAAGATTAGCCTGTTACTCTGCAACCATAGACATTGGCCACTCGGCGCCTGTTGTAAACCTGGTCAGAATATTCACCCGGACAACTTTTCTGTTTGAAGTTTTGATGCCATCAATTTTGTCGCAATTACTCTGGATTTCACCACTGTTCTGATATAGTACAGCATATAACTTACTACAAAATCAGTTCAAACTGATTATTTTGATGGCATCAACTTATGGGTCGTGTTTGCAAACCAGCGTCCGGCCAATGGAAGGCTCAATCAGGGAAGTTCCTTTGTTCGCATCTTTGTAACTCTGCTCTAAAAAATACAACACCCGACGAAGTTACCGCGTCCCCGTCCCCAACGTCCCCATCGACTCTGTTGACTCCGACGACTCCAATGTGCTGATGTCTCCGATGTCTCTGATGTCTCCGATGTCTCCGATGTCTCTGACGGCTCCGATGTCTCTGACGGCTCCGATGTCTCTGATGTCCCCAATGTCTCTGACGGCTCCGATGTCTCCGATGTCTCCGACGTCCCCGATGACTCTGATGTCCCCGATGTCTTTGATGTCCCCGATGTCTCTGACGGCTCCGATGTCCCCGTTGTCACTGAGCTTTTTCAACCCCGAACATGCGCACAATTACTTCTCCCACCCACCCACATACATACAGGACGCACATTTACAAGGCATGGTGGTACCCAACCACTACTGACCAACACCCTGTAGCACGTCAGTCATTTCTCCCTTTGACCCATCCGAGATGACTACAAAGGCGCCACTACTTCGACACCAACTAATGTCAAACGCCAGCATCCCTCTCATGCGCTCCCCCATCCCCGTCGAAGTCCTCCAGCACGTATTCGTGCTCGCAACGGAATCCGAAACAGCGCCTCTTGACATCCACACCCGCACTGTCCTTCTATCCGTCTGCCGCACCTTCCACGCAGTCGTCCGCGGTACCAGCGAGTTGTGGACCTACATCCCATTCGGCCGCTGCTCGTTCACCACCGTCCTCGCAAAAGGCCGCAAACTAAACATTTATATCAACCTCAACCACCAGTCCCTCCCAATGCGTACCCAAGTCAGGCTCTTCCTCGCAGGCAACGATACCGTTGACAGCCTTACCCTCCGTGCACCAAACAATGGCGTCCCGCTCCTCCCCGACCTCCTGCGAATGCACGACCGCATCGCACCTCAGGTCCGCAAACTCGCCATCCTCCCGTACCCGCGATCGTACGCACTGCGCGGTATTCTCCGGCGTTGTCTACCCTCTCACCCTCCTCTGCAACTCGCGTACGGAGCCGCTTATCCCAGGACACGCCGTCCACACACTCGAATACGAGGAAGACGCGCGGGCACCCATCACCATGCCGTACCTCGGTTCCGTGTATACGCGCTTGCATTCCGCGCGTCTCAAGCTCGAGCGCGGTCCCGCAATCAAGGGGCGTATTATCTGGCCGGTCATCCACACTCTCATCCTCGAGGGTTCCGCCGCTGCAATTATCGCGATGCTCAACTCCCTCAGCCTCCCCGCCATCGAGCGGCTCGGGTTGGGTACGCGCGACCGTACACCACTCAAGATTTCAAAGGCCATCCGTCGTGCCTGTGGGCCTTCTCTCCGCCGCGTAGACCTCGAACGAGGATCGCCAGCGGTCGGCGCTCCATTCCACTTTGCGCGCGTCGCATCGCGCATTGCAGAGGACCTCCCCGACGTAACCGTGTCGTTCACCAGCTCCCACCCGAGTACCCTCTTGGATCAGCGGCGCAACAAAGTCGTTGCAGCAGATACGCAATGGCTTCGTACGGACCATGTTGGCTGGGCGAAGGACGCGTATTGGTCGCGTCACCTGTAGTCGCTGGTATATCTTGGTTAAGCACCACGTCGGACTACTCCGTCGAACCCGCTTTTTGTACTTTGTCAGACTGCTCCGTCGAAACCGCTTTTGTAATTCGTCAGACTGCTCCGTCGAACACGCTTTTACTTCGTCAGACTGCTCTGTCGAGCCCGCTTTTCTACTTCGTCAGACTGCTCTGTCGAGCCTGCTTTTTTACTTCGTCAGACTGCTCTGGTTGCTCCGTCGAATTCGACATAATCGCCTCTGCAATCGCAATCGCCCAAAGTGGAAACTGACCACTAAACAATTCTCTCCTTGCTTCAATCCATGACTACCCTGTATGCCCCCGCCGTCACCCCGGTGGACGTCGCAATGCTCGTCAATGCTACCAAGCGCAATGACCTCTTCCTACTCGACTCCCACCGCTTGATCTGGATCTCGCTCCTGGCCGAAATTGAATCCTTCCAAGATAAACCCCTCCGAGGCCGGCGCAGTTACGTGCTTCGCGACAACACCGGCACCATCGATGCGTCCATTCCCAACCACGGTCTCCAATTCGAAAAAACACGCTGGTTTCCTGTCAAGGGCAGCGGCAAGCAGGTCCATGTATATGGTCAGCTCAGCCGAAGCGTAGACAAGCGCAGCCTCGACATACACGAGATATTCTTTGCCGACGACCCTGCGTTCACCGCTTTGCATGCCCGGCAGGTAGTCGCTGCCGCCCAAGACCGCAAGCAGGCACTGGTGCGTCGCAGTCGACCAATCCTTTGTTTCACTAACCACCTACAGGCAGCGCAGCTCGATAACGCAACGGAGGAGGAGATCGCAGACTTCCTCGCTGGTGAAGGACCTCCATCCTCGGACCCCCGTCCACCCATCCGTGCACCAGACTCCAACGCGCCAGCTTCGGATGCTGCGCCACCCGCTTCCAACTCCCTCGCTCCAGACGAGCTATTCCCCGACCTACTCTTCGCAAACAACGCCAGCCACACGGACATCGAGCACATCCCCAAGCTCACGGACCTCATTGACTTTGAGATGCCAGTGTGGACGGCTGTCCTCAACGACCACCCCGCCAATACCGTCCCCGGGACACAGCAGCAGTCGTTCCTGGAACTCGGCCCAGAGCACCTGTTCGACGATGAACAGGACCCACTTCCCCTACCACCTGCCACCGTCCCACCGCCTACCCTCGACGAACGCATCATCGAGTATATCCGCGTCCACTCGGTCGAGTTTCCAGTCAACATGCAGCAAATCCGAGACAATATCGGCGCACCAGTCGACGAGTTCTTCATTGCACTTGCACACCTGCATGAGCAAGGCATCGTCCATTCGCCCACCGGAGGACTCGGGTTGAAACTCAAGTAGCGTAGTGTCGCCTTTGTACATTTTATGAGATGTCATCGACTTTGTCTCCAATGTCGCTGATGTCCCTGACGCCCTCGGACGTCCCGACGTCCTCGACGTCCCGATGTCCCCGATGTCCTTGACGCCCTCGACGTCCCGATGTCCCCGACGACCCGATGTCTCCGTCTAAATTCATACCGACGTCCCCAACTTTTCAGACTTCATCTGCAAACAGGTTGTGTCACATTAGTGGAACTCGACCACCACCACCATGCTCCTCGCACCGCCAATCCTGCCCGTCAACATTGGCATGCTTCTCGACGCGCAGAAAGTCTAGTTATATCGACCGGAAACTTTTGGAGCATTGTACAACCGCCCGGCTCGGCCCGGCATTTGATGCCATCACAAAAATTCTGATGGGACTAGGTAGACAAGACTCGTACCTCTAGGACTGTTTTTGGCCCCGCGCCGATACACAGTGCAGCCGTCGAGATATTGGAAGCTCTTTCCGGGCTCTTTTTTGCACCCTTTCGGCAAAGATCTGGATCTATCCCCGCGTAGAGTACGAATGGCAACTAGCGCTTTCGAGGGTAGGTTCCTAGTATGCCTAGGTATCAGGGTTATTAATATGCCATCAATTCCATCACTCGCTCGTCCGCAACCGCGTCCCTCGCGTTTTCCAATGACCATTCGCCCCGCGATCCTTCGTTTTTCGTCGCGCGAGTTTTCTCTTCGACAGTCGGCGTATTCGCCCCCGATACGTCTGCCGTCCAAATTTCGTGTGTCTAGCTCGAGTGTAGCCTGCGCTACGCCGCTCGCAATCTCGCCGGAGGTCCGCCCTCCATGAATCCGCGAGTCCCAGCCCGCTCATGACAACGTTCTTTCCCGATCGGGAAGTCATCTTTCCCAAAACGGAAATGTTCCCGCGGTCTCCCCCGCCTGGCAGCCCGCCATGAAGCCCTTTGGCCCGTCGACACCCCCCGCGAGGACTCTGTCACGCCCGCCAGCCCGCGACCCAGCCCGCTGTGACGCCCGCTGTGGACGCCCGCAATACCGGTCGTCCCGGCCCGCGCCCGCGGGTTCCCTTCTATCGCCCCGCCCCGCGACAACCCTCGTCGCCCCGCGTCACAGCTCTTGCCCCGCTGTCAACCTGGACACGCCCGCTGTGACAGAGCTAGTCCAGCGGGCAGCCCCGCGTTCTCGCCCCGCGTTCCCGCCCCGCGCCCTCCTACAACCCGCCCCTTCCCTCCGCGGATCCCGACGTCCAACCCGTTCCGTCCCGCGGTATCGCCCCGCGCCGCCCCTCGCCCGTCCCCTCTCACCTCGCTACTCGCCCCGCGCCCCCGTTCAACCCGGGGTCTATCCCGCCCGCCCGATCCCGCCGCCCGATCCCTTCCCCCGCCCGGGCTATAGCCCCCGCGTTCGTCGCCACTAGCGTCCCGCCCGTGTCGCCGTCACTGCCCTGGCCCCGCGCCCTCGTTCAACCCACGCCCCAGCCTATCGCCTACCCCGCCGCCAATCCCGTTCCGCCCCGTTCCGTCCCGCGTCACCGCCACGCGTCTCGCTCCGCTCCGTCCCTCGACGACCAACCGCAGCCCTTGCTCACGGCGGGCAGCCTCCGCTTCCCCCCCGCCGAATCGCGCCACCGTCGCGCCCGCCTACCAGTCAGCCCGCCGCTGCGCCCGTCCACCGCTGCTGCGCCCGTCCCCCCCGCCGACTGCCGCCCCTCCCCACCGCCCTTCCTCCTCTGGTGCCGCGCTCGCCACCCGCTGCCCACCGCGTCGCCCGCATCCACGCTCCCCTCCCAGCCGCCCCTCGTCGCAAGCCGCCTCCATCCCCAGCGCCGTCCCCTCGTCACCGCCACGTCACCGCTACCCCGCTCTCCCGCACACGCCGCCGACTAGCGCGTATGCACTCCCGCTACCGGCGCGCCCGACCCCGCCCACGTAACCGCCACTCAAACGGCACTGCCCCACGCTCCGCGCCTCTGCCTGCACCCGCCCACCACCGACCTTCGTCCCCGCGGCGCAAACGCGAGCGGTTAGGATTCCTCCGCCGAGGAGCGTGTTTGCGGTACGCGGGACGGGTTGCGGGCGACGTGTCGCAGTCGCGGGCGGACGTCAACCGGAGGGAGGCAGCTCCTGGACTGCGGCGGCGGGGAGGAGTCGGCTTTGGTATCCCGCACGCCGCGTCCATTTGCGCCTCCGGGGACGAGCTGGGTTTCGCATTGCAGAGGACGGGGAGAACACGACCCAGCCCGCGCGCTGGTGCAAAGTACGGGGAGTTGGCGCGAGCGCACCGCGGGACGACCAGGAGAAGGTAGGGTCCGCAGCGCGCCGACTCTGAGGGACGGGGAGGAGGCGGCTACACGCGCCGCAGGCGGCGGCGCTTCGATTCGGAGGTGGCGGGTAACGCGGAGGGCGACCCTCGGTGGACGGGCAGGCGGTGGTTACGCGGTGTAGGTGGTGCGCACTACCAAGCAGCACCTTGGTCGGGAGTTGCGTGCATTGCGGAGTACGAGGAGGAGGCGGTTCGTTGGGCGGGTTAGGCGCTGCGGGGATTTGCGGGGGATGCGCTCGGCGAGGCGTCGGAGGAGAAACGTTAAGGGCGGGGACGTCGGCACCACACTCGTTACGATTGTTGTACCTACCAAGGACATGAATTCGATTATGCAGTATAGCGATTCCCTCCAACGTTACACAAACCAGTTTGGCGGAAGCTGGCCACCCAGCCAGATATTTCCAACCTCCATTCTCGTAGACCAAATACATATTCCAATACTTACTACTCACGCTTAACATCTCTGTTCTCCCATATAATCGATACACGTATCGAGCAGTCTCAACTAGGCTGTTTGAATACCGGCAGCTCATTATAACACCCTCTCAAATATGTAAACCAGCCACATACCCTCATGTACAAAGAAAGCATTATTCAATTCAACAGTTCCCACTTCGAGGCTAATTCAATAACCATAAAAAAATGAAAATTTAAAAGATAAAAAAACGCTGCGAATAAAATACGCCCAGCCCCGGACTAAACCGGGTATCGACTCAGATAATCAGCTCAACTGCTTTCTATTGAACAGTCTGGACTGGGCTACCCGCATATCAGCTACGACCAACCATAAGAGAACTCTCCAGTAATTTGAACACTGTCCTCTATAATAATCCTGGGATCCTGCATGCAAAAAAAAAGTACATATAACTCTTGTAATATATCTTGAACACACTGATTATTAAAAAAATGTTCAGTGCTCGGTGTGACCGAGGTTCAGCCCTTATGCTATACACACGGTTTAAAAATGGGTTATCCAGCTGGGAGGTTATCTCCAGCTAAAAGAAAAACCAAAACAGAAAAGCAGAATTAAAAAAAAAAAAAAGGCTGTTCAATGCTCGCTTTGAACGAGGGCCGGGTGTCCAGCAGTCTCTATACCACAATTGACCTGCGGCGGTAATGACAATTACCATTGAACTGGTCTATCAACAGCTGACCTGCTTAAATACCACCACCCCCTCACAGCAGTACAGAACGACCCCCAGCAAGCCCAGTAACATATTGAATGCAACGTTGATTCAGGAAATGCACAAAGTGTCTATCTACTCCAAAGTTTAATGGGCGCGCAATTCTTGCTTAACAAGAATTCCTTAAAATTATCTTCTATATATACTCACCATGTCTTACTCTGAAAACTTTTCACTTCTAGGATAGCACTCTTTTAAGTTGCAAAACAGAAATGGGGCAAAAAAAAAAAAAAAAACAACTCTGCCGCGACTCATTGCTCTGCCCGGATGCGATCCAGCTACCCTCTGATGGAAAGTCCTCAAGCGGAGAACACTCACCTAAGCTGCAGCCAGCCTGCCTAGAATCACCTGGAAGAATAACATAATTAGCACTTCCTTCATTTCGGGTACCAAAATACAACGCCAATGTGCCGCTCCGCTTCCGCCCCTCAGTTGCTTCGACGGCCCCTCCAGTGTGACCCCCCGTTCACTCCGCCATCTCTCCCACCACCACCGGAGGAACAGGTTCCACCATCCACGCATGCAACTCCCGACCCAGTCCAGAATTTCCACGCATGAATTCCTGCCATGGAGGATTTAAAGTTGTGAGCCTGCCCCCCGTAAAAAAAAATATAAAATTCGCTCGGCATACAGATCTATGTCATGGCTACCACTTGCCCAAAAATCTCGATCTGCCACTCCAAGTTTATGCGTAATTTCACAACCCTCCTTATCGAACCCCTGCTGTTGGTGGAAGTTGGCCACTCATTCTCGGGAAGACCCATAAGCTGAGGAAAATAGGTCGCTAAAATGCAATACTCCTGAACCTATCTGTATACCCTTTGTGATACTACGTTTTTTTTATACTTGTCATTACCCAGAATTCCATTCAGAGTACCCAGATCAAGAAAAATACAGATCCATACAATAATGCCCAATGCCCGCTTCGAACGGGAGCCTGTCTGTACCGGATTCATGAATTCCCTACACATTCGCGGCTGCAATATCGTATGCCATTGGGTTGCTCCAAGCAGAATTATCCTGGGTATCAACCCCAGACATTACTTGTGTCACTCCCAACTGGCCCGGGACGCAGTTAGGGCCGTGCTAGATGAACCAAAATTAAAATTAGGCTGATGATACACAAGGGAAGAAAATAAGCTCAGAAATTTGTTGAAGTTGAATTAGGCGCTATTCTACAACTAAATGCGAGCCCTGGGAAAAAATGGATTTATTCGCCCATTAGTTTTATGGATACTACAAAAGTGAACAAAAGGGGATTAAAGTAGACATAGGAAGTTGGAGACCCAATGAACTTGTTACAACTTTACTCCAACTTGCACCAGTCTCGGATCCCCTTACAAAAGAGTTCGCTTATCTTCTTTGGCCAAACAACACACATCCAACTGCCATTCTTAATGAAATATTCCCAATGGCAAATAAGATTTTAACAGCTGCTACTTGCTCAATATGGGCTATAAAAAGTCGTGGCTTGTCGGATATGCCCAGCCCCGGATTGAACCGGGTATCGACTCAGATACTCAGCTTAACTGCTTTCTATTGAACAGTCTGAACTGGGCTACTCGCATACCAGCTGCAACCGACTATCAAAAACTCTCCAGTAATTAGATTCTTGGGAAAACCTATAAGCTGAGGTTTATGAAGTGAAATACTCCTGAACCTATCTGTATACCCTTTGTGATACTAGGTTTTTTTTTTTTTTTTCAGACTTGTCCTCTGTGTCCCCATGTGTTTTGCACAATTTGTACTTGGCGCTTCGAGGCAAATCACCTGAACATTAAAAAGAACGCAAGAAATGGAACCATGCCCAGCCCTGGATCGAACCAGGTATCGACCCAGCTCATCAACGTGCATCTTATTGAACAGTCCCATCCGGGCTGTTCGGACTGCAAACGAATGATTTTAATAGCCTCCAGAATATCTCTTAGACTGACACTGGCTGCGTATCAATATCCCCGGCGCTTTTTCTGGATTAGTATATTAGCTCCCACGGACCACCTCTCTTTCGCCTACCACCACCGTCACCTCCGCGGTCTGATTCCCCGCAGAACTAGGGAGGCCTGCAACACCCTCGAACACCCGCCTATACTCTCTGCGACTCTGTGCGGCTAGGCCGCCCTTGCTCAGTGACTCACCACAACTGTCCCTTCACGACTACAGCGGCTTTCTTCGCATCTCGGCGACACACCATGTTCAACCCTCGCTCCCGAATGCCGAAACACAACGCCGCCGCACTATCTGACACTGCAGCTCGAGTAACCCTGCAAGCGCCACCCGGATCGACGAAAACCACTCGTTCTCGCCAACACCTGCTTACCCTGCCACCCGCCGTACCTCCTCCGGTGAGTATTTACTCTCTCTATCGGACTGTTCATCTGCGAGGTCGGTAAGATGGAGCCTTCAGATAAACCAAGCCATCCGCTGAGCCGGCTTGCAGTTTTCGCAATCCAATACGGGATCCAATCGTTCTCTGCGACGCCGACGTCCCCCGCCACCTATCGCAGTTCCCCCGGTGCGTATTCATCTTCCGCATCGTATGATAAATTTCCGACGTCGGTACGCTAAGCTGGCCTTATACACGAGGCCATCCGCTCATGCAACTCACATTTTTAGCCATCCAACACGAAAAGCCCTCCCTCTCTGCGATGCCTACGACCCCCGCTACTCAGAGTGGCTCTACAGGTGCGTATTTACTCTCCCTATCGATCTACATACTTCCTAGCTTGGTACGTTCACGCAGTCTCGTGAACGAAGCCCTGCGCTGATCCTATCAACAGCTTGTGCGTCCAACAGCAGAACCCCTCCTTCTCCCTGCCGCCGACGACCCCTGCTATGTGGCAGAGCTTCCACGGTACGTACCTCTTGTATCAATCGAGGGGATCATCCTGGATGATGGTACGATCCCGCATTCCCGTCGAGGAAACCGCGCGCTGCCCCACTAACTGTTTCAGCACACAACTACCAAACACACTCGTTCTCGACGACGCCTGCGGCTCTGGGGACCATCCGCGGTTCCCACGGTAGTGCTCCACCATCCTCACAGAATGATTTATGCGCAACCCCGGTACTTTCCCGTGTCCCCACAAACGAAGACAAGCACTGACGCTACTATCAGTTTCAGTGATCAGATGCGAGAACTGCTCGTTCTGCCCGACGCAGACGTACCTCGCGACCTAATGTCGTCTCCACGGTGCGTAGCCATAGCCCCTGTCGAACGGGGTATGTTTGAACGCGGTACGCGCCCGGGTCCTCACAAACGAAGCCATGCGCTGATACCAATACCAGATCAACGACTTATTCCGATTCACTGAACTCCCCGCAGGCCCCGTAATGTACTCCCACCTCTTTGGAATACTTCCTTGACTATCATCGACAACTTTGCTGCGCCGCAACTCTCCAAACAAGTTCAGGAATATCGAAAAACCTCGAAAATCTGGGGAACCTCGATTTGTTGTCCTCTGTGTGTGTGGCCTGGGTCCACCTCTTCCTCGAAGGTGTGGCGCCAACTCTCTTCCACATTTCTATCCTGTTTCCGGAACCCTATTCCCCCTCGCGACGACGAACTGCACGTGTCACGACGCGACATCACAAAACCGCCCGTTCTTCGCGACGATAGCATCTCAAGGGATTACCCATATACTGAGAGGTAAGTACTCCTTTTCCCCTTCGAGGGACCCTACCTGCCGCTCACCTGGATGTCGTCAGGTTTTAAGAAACTTGATCCTCAGTCGCCGAAACCCCGCAGAGCCTCGACCTTAACCTTTTCCGTTTGAATTCCTCCGGTCCATCTCTCCCACTAATGCGTTTATTCGCGTCCCCTCCACCTCCCTACGTTGTTTCCGGTCCCTCCTGCGCTTCGCGCGACGAAGAATCTGTGTAGTCACTCTGTGACAGCGGGAAACGGGCGCGTCATTTGCGGCGCAGACATATCGCAGGATGTGATGTATGCCTGAATGTATAGTTTCAGCTTGAAAATAGATTAAATGGGTTCACACCATCTGAACTACAAATACTGGTCAGCCCTTCGAATTTATTTATTATCCGGCTGCAGCATCCATAAATCCGGTTTACCACGCTGATTTGAGCTCAAAGTTTGTCCGGAGTACGGGTTCATGGTAAGGAGCAGCCTCACGACCGCTCAAATTTGTAGACAACCCGAGCAGCTCAAAAAAAAAAAAAATGAATTTTCGCACATCTGAGTTGCAAGCTTCAAAACTCGAGTTTTCCACGCTGAAACTCCACAGAACTCCTAGGGGTCTACAGAAGCTCAATAACTTCATCGCGGACAGAGGAAATAATGCAAAACTTGTAGATACATGAAATATAGCTAATCATCAGCAAGAAGCTCGTCGAGCCACTTCCAGTAAGAAGTGTGAGTAAAATGAGCAACCGCAATCCGCTGTCCGTGTTCCCAGTTCTCCACCAGGTGCTCGACGGCCTTGCCGCGGATGAGGACCAAGTCGCGGTGTCCGTAACGGATGCGCGCGTTGAGTTGAGGGAGGTTAAGAACACCGCCCTTGGCACCATCGCCATCGCTGTAGAACGCCTTGAGCGCCGCAAAGCTCTTTGCGTAATCGGAATAGTCCTTGTGTTTCGGGCTTTTCCGGTTGTACATAAATTCCCGGCCCTCGTATCGGCTGGAGATCGTCAGCGTCGGCGTTCTTGATATCGGCGCGGTGGCGTGGACCGCCTTCCGGCGCTCCCACATCTCGGCATGAGCTCGGGCTCAGCGTGACGCAGAGCCGAGTTAACGATGGAGGAGAGAGGCCGGAGATGGCGAAGGAGTTCGGCGGACTCGGCGTGGGCGCGCCCGCTCTTCAGCATATCCCGCGAGAGGCCCGGCTCTTTGTGCTAGAACACAAAGTAGTCAGTATGTGTACAATCGCGGGCTGTAAACGCACTGAATGTCCGATGGCATGCCACGGCTTGACCATCTTGAACTGCCCCGCGATATGTCCGTTGCCCGTCACGTATGAGCCCGGATCGCTTCGGGTCTTGCCATCGGCACCCGCGTTCCCTTCGGTTGGCGGCTGGATGTCGACGGAGATGCCGAAATCGACGAGCGCGTTGAAAGTCCGGTCCTAAAAAAAGGAAATCAGCAGATGAAGGAGAATTTGCGAGACCTACGTACACCCGTGTCCTCAGAAATCACATTTGGGAAATACCACACCAATGTCACCCCATCCTTGTCCTCCAGAGCCCGGCACTTGTTGTCGAAAAACTCGACGGCGGGCGAGGGTTTCTTCGCCTTGAGCTGGGGCTTGACCGGGTTGCTCGTCGCGCGCGCAAAACTAAAGTTGGGGTCGCGATCTACACGGATGTTAGTGTACAAAAATTCAAAAGCCACTGTTGCGTACGCCGGATAACCTTCTGGACCATCTTTTCGAGCAGCTTGTCCCAGCGGTTCATCGCGCGCCGCTCTTGGATCGGGTCCCAGTCGTACTTGGGCATGAGAGGGCGCGGAGGTGCGGGGATCTTGATTTTCTTGGTGCGGGTGGGCTGTTCATCCGAGGGCGCCGCCTTGCGCTTGCGGTTGGTAGAGGGGTTGGGAGTGCGAGGTGGCATGAGGAAGTGAGAGTGGTAGAGCGTACACGATTGCGTTTATAATGCCCCTGCAGGAACACAAGTCCATTGTTCTTCGAAAAATACGCAAGTGTTTGTCAAGCGCATCGCGCAGGCGCAGTATCCCAATTTGGAAATCTCTCAAGCGGGCTCCCATTGTCCTCAACATCTATATAATGAATGCAACAACTTGAAACACTCCCCGCCTTCTCTCCTCCATCGATACGGTCTGGCCACGCCGTCACTCATGTTGGGGGAGGTTGTGCCACCAATCCGAGGTATGCTGGTGGGGACGCCCGCCTAGCTGCTTCAAAAAAATCTTCAGGGGTTAGTAGGGTATTTAACCTGAATTGCCTCAAGTAGGGTATTTAACCCGAAAAAAACTCTCCGTGGTTAGTAGGGTATGTAACCTGAATTGCCACAAGTAGGGTATTTAACCTGAAAAAAACTCTCCGTGGTTAGTAGGGTATTTAACCTGAATTGCCTCAAGTAGGGTATTTAACCTGAAAAAAACTCTCCGTGGTTAGTAGGGTATTTAACCTGAATTGCCACAAGTAGGGTATTTAACCCGAAAAAAAAACTCTCCGTGGTTAGTAGGGTATGTAACCTGAATTGCCACAAGTAGGGTATTTAACCCGAAAGAAATCTTAATTTAGCTTGAGACGTGGATGGGTTCAACCCTGATCAAACGACATCAATAGCTAAAAAATTTGACGACGGTAGAGAGCCCAACACCCAATGCCGTTTTGAACGAGAGTCCCTACGGAATGAAGCACAAGATGCACCAGGGACTCGGCTGCATGCCATTGGGTTAGCTCCAAAATTTCTATCAACCATAGATACCAGAGCATCCAGATGAATTTCGAAGCTCACAAAACTAGCAGTTGTGTGTGCTCATTTGGCTTTGTAATTGGCTCATAATGAAACAAACAAACATCTTGTATCCAGGTTAAACCAATGAATATATAAGAAAAAGCAACTCCACTGTCCCCATGTATTAAATAGATCCTCATCTACATTTGAAGATTTATACTCAGCCCTAAAGGCCTGTATGCTTTTTGTGCAGTCCCTGCATTGGCCCTTATTATCTTATCTCAATAACATAGGATTCTCAAAGTTGAATGACTGGCCCTTTCCGAACAAAGACCAAAAATAAATAAATAAAAATCCATGATGCCCAATGCCCGTCTCGAAGGGGGGCCGCTCAAAGGTGCTTCACCCTGCCTATACACAGAACCGCGTCCGCATGATGCCATCCCATTGGGCTATCTACAAAGAAAATCCTCCTCATTATTCCTTCAATGTTGATTCAAGCCAGCCAACAACCACAATCACCACACTGAGCATACTCTCACCATCAAAAGCTGTGGAACCACCGCCGGTAGCTTCTGGAATTTGGTGGGGGAGAATTGAACCCTTCGGATGTGTGACATCCGAGACGGAATTCCCTTTCGGATGTCACACATCCGAGAAATTCACTGTGTGCTGCTGATATTCCAAAGGTCGCTTTTGATCTAGGCTTTCCACACGCCTCCAAAATCGCTTTTCCTTAGCCATTTGGTCAATGGTTTGCACAGTGTTCAAATATTCGAAGAAAAATAATGGACACCCCACATATGTTCAATGCTCGGTTCGACCGAGGGCCCGCTGTAAGGAGCTCGTACAAGAGGTTTACATAGCCGGGCTGCAATCCAAACATTGCCATTAAACTTGTGTCCTAAGCAAACGTCCACTAATTTTCTAGCATCTGTTCCGGAAAATTCAAGCATTAAAATCGTTATATGAACCTTTCTATTCAATCAGTAAATTTTTGCCATTCCAGAATGCAAACAAAAACGCTATTAACGCAATTCTTGATGTCCAACGCCCGCTTTGAACGAGGTCGTGTGTAGAGCTGTCCCGCGAGGAAATCTTTTACGACTGCAATTTTTTACATGCCATTGAACTTGCTAAAACAAATTAAATTCACGAGTGGAAGTGGTACCACCATCACACTTTGCACCTGTCTTCCCGACTAAATCAGCCGGCTGAGCTCAATGATTCCTTTGTACATTCCACTCGTTGCACAGTATTTCTCTCTAGGGCTTCTGATCATCCACAAAAAGGTAACTTACGACTAAAAAGCCCCGCATGCCCCGCCTCATGGTCGGGGCTGCTTCCCGACGAGAAGCCCTCCCTGCTCTCCCCCCACCATGTCCCCTCCCGCCCATTTCGTCGGTAAAAGTGCGTTAAAAGCTTGTCTACATCCCCGCCTAACCCTCACTAGGAGCGCTTTTCAGCCCCAACGTTCCGGAATACAACATACTCGCCTTCGGTTCGCAAGCCAAGTACGCATTAATACGCGCTAACAAGCTTGGTAGTTAACAACGGCGGCAAAAGAATTCTCAAACCCGCCGACGCGGACTATTTCTTCGCATCTTCCTCGACGGACGTCGACTTTATTCGCAGGTAAGTTTCTCTGCTACGTTGAAGCTCTGCACTCAATTTTAACCAGTGCGTATTCTGGAGACATGCGGGTACGTACCAAATCTATTCCTCTCCCTCGCGCGGCTACTCAGCTCTCTAGATTCTCGACCAAGAGTTTATCGTTGACACGCTCACCCAGAGCGACCATCCGCCCGCGCCCTACAGCTATTCCATCGCTGGTACGTCCCGTTTGCTGGACTTGAATTGCACTCGCTCATATTCCGCAACTCTATCCCAGTCGACGCCAACGGCAAAATTGTGCCCGCGTTCCAGGTATTCCAGAACATCGAGTCGATCGAGAATTTGCGCAAAGTCCATGCCATCCCGTCCGCTCCACCCTCCCCGTTCAGCGCCGCCCGCAGCGCCTCCGCGGCGCGCAATTCACTCAAGCGCCGACACTCGTCGGAAGGTCCTCCTGGGATTTACATCGGTCCGCTCTCTTGGGACGCCAGTGTCGCCCAGTCGGCGCTGGCGGGTCCGGATATGCGGACGCCCAAGAAGAAGGCTCACAACCGCGATTATTAGCACGACTTTCTTTGTATCCTGTAGATTGCAGAGTCTGTTCTCTTGCATTGCGGGATCGGCGCCTATTTGGACCAATAGACGCCCATCAAGCGCCCATCACCTTTTGCTTCCCGCCTCCATCTCCCCATGGAACGCGATCCCGATACACCTGCCCCACGCGCCCCCGCCGCCCAGGACAGTTTCTGCCCACAACCCGGCTGCGGCCGCATCTCCACCTCCCTCAAGTACCACACGCGAGTCATCCACCAAGCCGAGACCCAGGTCACCTTTTCCACCGACGTCCAAGCCACCATACCCCGCGTCAACGGCAACTTTGCGTGCCCCTGCGGCAGCCATAAGACGCGCGACCCCAACGCCATGCGCCAGCACGCTCGTGGGTGCGCCGGCGGCACCACTCTCGACGTGGACGACCCGCCCATCGACCCTCCGTCCTACTCGCGCGCCGAGACGCTCCCTCCTTCCCCGTCCCGCCCGTCGCTCCCTCCGCACGGCATCACCACCCAGCCGATGTCCATCCAGAAGCAGCTCGACGACTTTGCGCGTTTCCGCGAATGGGAGTACGCGCGTGCACCGGAGCCAACGACGGTGACGTCCCATCCGTCTATCCCCATCGACAAGTACTCCCTGTTCGTCAACAACGAGCTAGGTTTCGTTGGGTGCCTCGACTGCGGCAAGGCCGTGTCGCCGCATGGGTCCGCCGCGTACGGGCATGTAATCGCCCATGGCCTCGTCAACAACCCATCCCTCGAGCTCGGGCCGACCCTCTCTTCCGCGTTTAAGCTCTCCCCAATCCACGAACTCCCTCATCCCACCGGCAAACGAGCACCGATGTACGGTCTCAAGATCCTCGCGCCCCATCTCTTTTGCACTCGCTGCCATCACGGCTTCTCCACTCCCAATTCGCTTCGCACCCACCAAAACCAACACTGCCCGCGCGACGACGGTGAAATTGACGAATACTACGTGTCGTACGCGCAGTCGTATGGCTTCACCACCGCCAAGTTCGCCGTTGACCCGTTTCTCCTCCCCCACGCGACCGATCCCAACCTCTACAACGTCTTCCGCACCACACGCCCTCCTCCGACGGACTACTCGCGCATGCCCGTCGTCCAGCCCCTGCACGAGCAGGACCTGGACCAGTTTTACCACCGGGTTGGTTGGGCGGCGCATGTGGAAGGGCGGAGCCCGCACGACCTCCGCCAGCTCGTCCGGTCGCCTGCGAAGACAGAGCTCGTGACGCGGAGAAGTTGCGCGACGCCGTTGGGGAGTACTTTGAGTGCGTCCAGACCTACATCCGCAAACACCACTCGCACGGGCTCAATCGTATGATCGGGCAAACGACCAAGTACGTCTTCCTCTACTCGTTCTTTCTCTCGCAATACCCTCGGCAACGTTGGGGCTGGGCTCCCCGCCCCACCCCGCTTGCTGTGGACGCATCTTTTGACGCGTCTTTTGACGCGTCTTTTTTGCGCTCCGTCCCCGCTACCCGCTTTTCACGCTTGCTGACCCTTTTGACAGTCAAGATACGTCGAACGAGTTCCGCTTTCTGCAACCGCACTCTGCGACTGAGTACGCTACGGAAATGTACCGGGTACTGGTCGTATCGCTGCTCGAGACCATTACTCCCGCCGAGATCACATACTACCACCTCTCCGAGCCCCAGCGTACGCTGCCTCCGTCGGCTGGACACCCTCCTCCGTGCCGCACGCCCATCGGCGACGCAGCTGTCATCCCTACTCCACCAATCCCTCTTCTCGCTGTTCACGCAGCAGCTGGAGCATGGCGGGCAAGACCGGCGTCGCATACCCGTCTACTCATATCTCATCGCGCGCTGCATGGGTCCCTCCGAATGGGTTCGCGCCAACCACATTTCCCCCGTCCTCGCCAAACTCATGTACGCCATCCGCGCCGTCGTCCTCTACCAAATCGAGCTAGATATGGAGGCGGAGAGCCTTTTGACTCGTGTGTACGTCGCGCGATTCTGTCTACTTGCTGTTTTTGACCTGTTTCATAGCGCCTATGGTCGTTACGAGCGGTATCTGACCCAGGGGAACGACACCGTCATGTCGTTCCTGTACGAGGACGTACGCCTCGTCAAAGCCATCCGCAGCGATGAGTACGCGGACGCTTCATCGCGCATCAACGACGACCAAGGCCGGGAGCTAATCTTCCATGGCGTCTCGCTCTATATCGAGCAGGTTGGGAATATGCACCGCGGATTGGTGGCCGACTGGATGGCGGAGCTCAAGACGGTGTTTGCTGGGGAAGAGCCTCCCGATTGGTTCAAGCAAGACATCGAGATTGACAAGGTACGCGTCCCGTCCTTCTGCACCTACTTGCATCTAATCGATTCAAGATCGTGGACGATCCTCAAAACAACACCGCCGGCTACTGCTTCCTCGACAACCCGCAGAACGAGGTTAACACCCATGCCGACCGCTACGTCGAATGGCTACTCTCCGACCCTCAGCGCGCGTCGCGTTACGCGTCCGTCGTCAACGGCGCCCTCCATTGGAAGAGCGAAGCTTGCACCAAGCTGCTCCAATCCTTTTTCCAAGCTGCGCCGCATCCTGGTCGTCCTCAAAATCATCGATGTCGGCTGCTCCGTACGCGCGACCGAGCTGGCGCGGGACCTTTTGCGAAACCTATCGGGGTCGTACATCCGCAACTTGCTCTTCCTCTTCCACCAGGCGGCGTTCGTCGGCACGCAGGACAAGACGTCCCATCGTATTCTCAAGCGTCGCTGCACCGCCCGGCGTCGCGTCCAACCGCACGCAGCAGTTCCTCCTCAAAATGCTCGTCTACTTCCGCAAATTCGAGACCGATCTTATTCGTTACTTTCGCGGCGACGCCGAGGCCCACCGGTACCACACGTACCTGTGGCCCGACATTCGGCGGAACTTTACGGGCGAGGAAATCAGCGAGTGGCTGGGCGACGAGTCGGAGAAGTATTCCCGATGCGCCTCCAGATCCTCGAATACCGCCACGTTAGTACGGCGTACATGCGGTACTGGGACGCCAGCGTCGAGGCGGAGGAATCCGACAAGGCGTACGACATGCTATCCAACCACAGTACAAATACATCCGAACCGTTTACGGCGTTGACCGCGCTACTTTGGCGTTCTCCAAGACGTCTTCCCTCCGCAAGATGGTCGAGACGGCGCGTCTCTGGCAGGAAAAGACGGGGATATCTTCCGACCAGCCCGCCATTCGCGCGGCGCGTCCGACGCGTCTTCGGACGTACTCCTGCCCGCCGTCGCCGCAGTTTTGCCAAAGCCCAAGTCGGACGTGCAAACACCGCTGACGGAGGAGCGCCTCATCGAGATCCTTGACGCGCGGCAGACTCGCGCTCCGCAGCCCGACGTCGCGACCCTCCAGCAAACGTTTACTCCAATCGTGACATCCATCGTCCGCCGCTGCGCCCGACGCGACGCCGCATCCGACCAAGAACATCCTTCGCCCCGCTGCATTTACAATCCCCGATGCCGCCCTCCTCGCGAAATTACGCGTCTTTTTTGGGACGGGACGACGCGCATTGGCGTTCGCCGCAACAGGCCGAGCTGGTCACCAAGATGGTCGAAGGAGCGGACCACATCCTCGGGGCGCTTGGGCCCGACTCGGGCAAAACATCCATGATCTTATTCGTCACCAAGTACTTTGCGCCCAAGAAGATTACCATCCTCATACTCCCACTCACCGGCCTGCAACGTGCTATCTACGACCGCGCCGTCGCCGCTGGCCTCAACGTCCACTTGTGGACTCCGGACTCGAAGCTAAACAGCCTCGACCATATCCAGCTCATCATTGTCTCCGTTGAGCATGCTATCCTGGGCCAGTTTGTCCGGTACGTCTTGCATTTTATGTTTTGGACTCCGTACTAATGGACTTTGTAGTCTTAGTCAAATCCTCGCTGGCTCCGGTCGACTCGAGCGCACCATCATCGACGAGGCCCATCTAATCCTTACCGCCCTCCACTACCGCGACCCGATGGTGGCGCTGTTTGGGATCTTTTTGCCCGCCGTCCAGATTATCTTCCTTACCGGGTCGCTTTCCGCCCCGCTCGTCCCACCATTTCTTGAAATCCTCAAAATCGATTCGCTATACATAATCCGCGCGCCGACCCACCGCCCCAACGTCAAATACTCCGTCCAGATGGTGCCTCCCGCCGAGGTGGACGCGGACCATCGCATTCGTCCAATCGCGCCTCGCAGCGTATAGCCCGTCAAACCGGATGATGGTCTTTTGTCGTACTCGATCCGACGCGGGGCGCATCGCCGACGTGCTTGGTCTGACTGCCTACACAGCCCAGACGCCGGAGGAAGATCGCTTGCACGTGTGTACTTGTGTTGGAAGGATGGCAACGACAAAGTCATTGTTTGCACCTCCATCCTCTCCTGCCGGTATCGACGAGCCCGTCGTTGATGTCGTGCACCACAACCTCGGGCACGACATCCTCTTGCAGTACCAGGAGGATAATCGTGTCGGCCGTAAGGGTACCCCGGGCGACGTCAACTATTTTGTGAGCACGTCCAGCCGCGCCGCGTCGTTTGAGCGTCTCAAGCCGTTTGGGCAAGAGCTGTTGCTCAGTTGGGCAAAGGGAAGCAAGTACAGGCGCAAAATGTACTCCCTCTTCCTAGATGGGTCCGACGTGAGCTGCATCTCGCTTCCCGGCGCGCATACCTGCGACAACTGTACCTCTGCGTTGGCCGACGCGTCCCGCGAGCCGCCCGCCCGTCACCGAAGTTGCTAGGGGTGCCAGATACGCCGAAGGGGCTGTTGCGAGGTATGTGCAAACACTTTTGCAGCATCTTATCCACTAACGCGTTCATAGCAGCAAGGAAATGGTGTACGGGGCCGTCACAAGGTAACCCATCTTTTGACGCGTCGTTTACCCCAACCGACGCGTTTTTATAGCTCAAACCAGTCCAAGTTGGGCGCAACCTCATCGTACGTGCACCCATAATCTTTTGACGCGTACTAACAGCGTGTAGGAACCTCTTCAAGTCTGTTTTTTTGATCCAGTCTCCGCCAGTTCTAATTTTGATCCAAGTGCCCACCAAAACGCCTCCGCGCCGGCAAAGCTGGCGTTCCCCGCCCGGTATGTGCCCTCCTCGGTGCGAGGGTTAGTCTAACGTGTCCTAGTCGCGCAACAAACTCAGTGTACGCGTCTTTTGGTCAGAATACACTTTACTGACCTTTTACAGCCTGAGCACTCCGAGCCGCGCCGGCGGGCAGCCCGTACCTCTCGGGAACGCGCCAACGCCTACAATCTCACCGCCCGCGCAGCAGCAGCCCGTATTTTTACCCCCGTACGTCTGGCTTGTTTCTTTTGCCTTGCTGACGCGTCTCCCTCAGCATCGAGCCCAAGGAGGACGAAATGGACACGTTTGGAATGCCTCCCCCGGGGTATGGGACTCTATGCAGCTCGTAACAACGCTAACTTGGTTATAGGTCCCTTCCTCAGCTCGTTACCCCTCCGCAGCAGCAGCAACTCGCTCCGCCGTCAACGCAGGTCTCTTACCACCAACCTCAGACCCCCGTCATCCCGCCTGCCCCCGTATTCTCTGTGAGCAATCAACTCCCGCTTCAAACCCCGCCGCAATCCGACGCGTTCGGCTTCCGCCTCACGCCTACGGGATCTACGCTTGGCGTCAACGGACTTGCGAGTAGCCAGAACGTCGCGAGCGGCCAGAACCAGGCGCTCGCCATATTGAGCCAAATTGCGGCCGGGTTGGAGGCGGTCAACGCGCCCAACGTGTGCGCATTCTGCGTCGGCGTCGGGCTGGCACATAACCATCCAGTCAACGGGTGCCAGTACGTCGAGAACACGTTTGCCGACTTTCAGCGATACCTCGGGAGTGTCACCAAAGCCCAGAGCTGTTACGACTGTTACCGTCCGATGGTATGGTTACCTGTGCTTCATTACAAGTTCTAACTGCTGTCTAGGGAGGCGCGAACGGGGCTCAAGCACGAGTGGAAGGATATCGGTGTCCCCTGCCGACTCCAGGGCGTCAATCTTCCTTTCACGGTCTACGCTTTATTGCGGCACGGAACGGAGGAGCACAGTGGGTTGAGCGGGCTGTTGCCGCCCGAGGTCATTGAGATGGAATGGGACGCGCGTTGGGCGTGGGTTATGAAAGTGCAGGACGTGATTGTCGGGACAAAACGTTTCCATAAACTGTTTGTAGATATTGTTCGCGCTCGTGGTCTGTTGTAGCTCTACGTAGTTGTAGTCGAGTCTCGATAATGTACATTGTCTCTTGGTGATCAAGGTGGATCCGTAACTTGCTATCCACCACCATCATGCCTCCCAGCTCCGCCGAACGCCGTCGCGCCGTTCGCGACGTCTTTGCGCGTGTTCCTTGCCTACACGCCAGGCCACGCGCCGCCGCCCCTCACGTCTGACAGCCCCGGCGCTGCTGAGCTGACGAGCAAACTCCTCGCGTCCACCAAGCAAGTCGCTGTTCGCCAACCCCGTTCCCCGCCCGCCCGCGCAGCCTCAGCCCGGCGTATCTTTGTCTTCCCCGGACGCCACCCCGTATGGAACTCCCCACGGAACCCCGCCTGCACCGCCTGCGCCGAACCCGCCTGCGCCGACCCTGCCCGACGCGACGCAAGACTCTCCCGAACCCGGCGACGTCGCTACACCTCCGCAGGCGCAGGTTCCCCCAGCCGCAGATGGAGCAGATCCTGACACCGAGGGCGAGGACGAGGACGAGGCGCGTCCCGCATGCACACTTACTTGGCCACCGCTGACAGCTTTGCAGACTCACCGCGACGTCCATCTCATTCGGGCAGAGATCGGACGCGGGTTCGTGCATCCCAAAGAGTATTCTGAGCTCTACACTCGCAACTTCAACGTCCTCGGGAACGGGACTCGCAAGGACGCGACCAAGACGCGCGCCGTCGGCCTCGGCATGCTCGTCCGCGGGTACGACACCCTCGACTCGATGGACTTGGACGACATCCAGACGCACTGGGTGCGTGCTGGACTCGGATCCTCAGTCTCGGCTAACCCGCGCGCAGGAGCAGGTCGCCGAGGCCTTTCCAGCCGACGAACCCATCTCCGCCATCGCCAGCGGGTACACTGCGCCGACCGACTTGGAGAACGAAGCGCTGGGGGAGTGGTACGTGGCTACTATGAACGTGCGTGTATATTCCTTTTCCGGGGGTTAGTTCTGAATCTGCCCAGGACACCAATCGCGACTGTGCCGCCGTCGACGCGCGCGCTCTCGCCACCCACCTCGTCAACTGTGTCCGTCTTATCGAGTCCCACGCCGCATGGATTGCTCTCCCCGCCCGGCGGCAAGTACAAGTACACGCAGCAAGGCAATTCGCGCCATGTACTTTGAGCGCGGACCGCATTCAAAGGAATTCAAGGACGTTCCCGAGCCGCTCGCAGTCCGGGCGCTCCGCACCGAGAAGCACAAGAAGGACTTCAAAACCTTTAGCAACAAGCACAAGGAACTCGTGCGCGGACGCACGAATTTTTATCGTCTTTATATGGCGGTGAGTGCATTCTACTACTACCGCCGCGTTCTAACGAGGTGAAGTTTGGCCCGCACGTTTTCACCGACCGCCAGTGGACGCCGAACACGCCACGCAAAGAACGCCGAAGATTTTTTTCGACCTTGTCGACGAAATTAGTGATTATCCGTCTCTCTATCGTGGCTGGGAACGCCACATCGACTCGCATTGCGAGGTTAACACTGTCGCCGTGCTCGGCATCGCATATGCCCTGGATCCCGAGCTCTACACCCTCCTCGACGAGTTCTTCAAGCGTTTTCCGTCCAACCCCGCCCAGGTCAAGCGCAGTAGGTTCAAGCTTACTTGGTTTTATTTCTGCTGAAATGCTTCTGCTCTAGCTCCTGGTAAGTAGGGTATTGTAGGTCTGTAAACAAGTGAATTGCTGTTGAATGGATTAAACTCGGACGATTTCAAAAACGCTATCGGACGGCGCCTTCTGTAGCAGCCGCTTCATCCTCTGCTAAATCAATGGAATGAGCTACCTTTACCTCCAACACCAGCGACTTCAAATCGGGGCTGGGTTCAAGTTGTGAGACGGTCGTCTACAGACAGAATAACCTGTGTTATTCGTCGAATAGCATGTGTGTTAATTTGGAAAATAAATATCAAAAAAAAACGAACAAAGGAAATTCATAGTCGACGGCACTGACCCGAATTGGATGATGACGGATCACTCCTTCTTGCTCTTGACCACCATGGTCATCCGCCAACGCTCCCTCCTACTCGCGCTGCCCGCAGAAATAAAGCTCCTCATCTATCAGAACATCGACGCATGGGATTCAAAGGTCGCATTCAGTCTGGTGCGTCGCCATACCGCTCCCTTTGCCCGCTAACTCGTCTCCAGTCGTGCAGCCATCTCGCCTACTTTCTCCTCGACGAAACTGGCGCCATGCGTAGATATTTCCAGCACAATGGCACCCTTCTCCGCACCCACCCCGCCGCTCATATTCTCTCTCCGCTGTTTTGGCTGCACCGAATCTTTCAATTCCCGCTCCGCTGGACTCTTTCGCCCGCTTCGCACTCACCACCGTGAACTCCCCAACATCGGAGGCGTCCCTGCTTTCACCGCCGGAGATGTCTGCATGCTCGTCAACGGCGGCAACGCTCTTCTCGTGTCCCACCGCAACTCCCTGCACTTGCTCGTTCTTTCCAATCTGCAATACGTCTCCCTCGACCTCGGGGCGCGAATTCTCCGCGTCGCGGTCGACGAGTCCGATCCGGACAATTTCACCGTCGTCGTCATCACCGAGCGTCTCTCTCGCTACTCTCGGAATCAGTTTGCGTACGTCGATTATTTCATTTGTGCGCTCAGCTCACCGATAATTGTAGATGTATTCAAGTCGTGGACGCCGCCGTCTCCGCAGCTTCGGCGGGGTTCATTTCTGTTGCACATCTCGAGCTTCGCTGCACCATTCGTCTCCCAAAGTGGTCCCGCGGGCGTAGCCCAGCGGAATCTTTTTCGCGTTTGGAATTTCACGGGTCCCTCGTCGTGGTCTCGGACGTGTCTGATTATTTCTTCCTCATCGACCTCTCCTCCGAGCGCGCGGTCTGTATCAAGGACGCCCACTTCCCATACGAGTCGACGATCCTCCCCGTCGCCGGGGGCTTTCTCGTCATTGTTCGCAACAACCACGAACAGCTACACTTTTCTTACGCTCCCGCCCGCCAACTCTTCGAAACACGCGGCTACATATATTCCGCGTCTGCTCCTCCCCGCGAAACCTCGGACTACACGCAGATCGCGGACCTCCATACCGTCGGTGATTCCCTCACGATCCCGTCGTACGACCATGCCCAGTCCTACGTTCGGGTCAGCGAATGCCAATTCCGTCGCAAACTCGTTTACCGCATCTGGATTCAACACAGATACCGGCCTTTCTCGAATAATCTGACGCTCGAGACGCAAGTTCTCCTCTCGCGCTAATTAAGAGCTCATCTGATTTTTCACAGAGTTATTTTCCGGGTTTCCGATACTTCTCTGGAAGAAGAGTTGCAGCGCTTCATTGACACAGACATCGACGTTCGTTTCTGTGGTTGGCGCGGTGAAATCATCGGGACGAATGCTGCTTCCCAGCTCGTCTCGCTCGATATGGCTTCTGAGTTGTCGTCCGCGATCCCCGTCCAGGCCCTGGGCCATAATTTCCACGTCCTCGGGCAAGCAATTTCGTATATGAGCACCGCCGGCATCCCGACGATTACTTATTTTTTGTAACCCTCTAGACACGCCTAGAATACCGTAGAATTTCTTGTAACCCAAACGTAGAATACTCTAGAATTTTTTGAAAGAGGAATGGGATTTGGAGTGTGACTGCGGGATCAACGCGTCTTCTTCTCATACCACCACCACCACGATGAACTCGCCCATCGTCGCCTCCACCTCGCCGCCCAGCGCATCGCTCGTCTGCAGCTCACCAGCACCGAACGTGCAGACCTCGCCGCCATCGTCGCCTCGCTCAGCACTCTCCTCGGCGAGGAGAACAAGGAGAAACGTCGGCACCAGCTTCCCGGTGCGTCTGTTCTCCCCGCTCTGCTCACAGGCTGACTCGGCGTCAGTCGTCATCCAAAGCCGCACCTCTGGCGACCCAGGCCGCCGCGCCCACTCGCCCGACGACGCGCTTGACGACGCGCCCGACGACCCGCCCGATGCGCCCGAAGCGCGATTCAGTGCTGGACATTCAGGTGCGTCGTTGTTCTGCCCCAGGACCACGCTCATAGCTCTGGCAGAACCTCCCTCCTCCGCTGCGCATAGACGCACGCTCCGTCGTATATCTCCAGACGAGCAACATCCGCTCGCCGAGTTACGGGCGCGACCTCGTCATCGGCTACGCTATTGGAGCTGAAGATTCGGCGGGTGACAGCGGATCGGAATCGGCCTCGACGGATGCAACGGGCGCTGGAGAATTTGAGGGTTGTGGGCTTGAGGAGCTGCTGCGCACCTACGCGTACGAGCATTCCTTGGAGCAGGCGCGTATCGCGCCCTTCATGCATGTGCGCACCACCTCTCTGTCTTTCTTTCCCCGCTGACGGTCTCCCAGCGTGCCGCCGAACTCGAGGACCTTGCAGCTCACCGCCGGTACCCCACGGACCGCGCGCTTGTCGCCCTGCTCATCGCCGCTGGCGAAATCGGCGGTCTACCCTTGACTCATGAGATGGCCGCCGCCGCAGCCAACGCCGCCGCACTCTACGACTTGGTACATGTTTTGCCCATTCCACTCGCGTCCTCATCGCCCGCAGGTTGGCGCCTCGTTCCTGCTCCACCCCGCGACGACGTTCGACGCCTGCTTCGACCCACACCTCGGCAAGGTCGCCGCAACGATCAAAGCCTCTCTCGCCAACTTCGACACCCTCGAGGAGCGCGTGCGGTACAACAAGCGCGAGGACGCGGAGAGTGTTGCCTTTATTGTACGCAACGGGTGTGCCACCGTCGAGGAGGATGTTTGGGAGCGGTTTTGGGCTAGCTTTCTCGGGAACGGGCCCGTTGTGGTGGTCTCGTAAAGGTGCGTTTCTGTTTTTATGTTTTGTTTCTCTCGCTGAACAGGACCAGCATTATGAGTGGAAGATTGTGAATTGTACTTTTCGCAGCTTGTTGTACACGCAAATGTTGTACACGCGAATGGAATAGAATCGTGAAATGTAACTTGTGCAGTCGGTCTCGTCTTGACCTCCAACAAGTCGTCCACGTACCTTGAGTGGTGGTTCGGGTTCACGGCCATACGCGTGGGGAGTTGCGAGTCCTGGAGCTCGGTCAGGCCAGAGCGCAAACAGCGCGCTGCCGTCGGGTGGTTGCGTGGGGGCTAAGTAAAATGGAAAATTATGGAGACAAAGAGACCCATGTTCAATGCTCGGTTTGAACGAGTGCCCGGTGTACAGCAATCCATTTATTATTTGACCCGCGGCGGTATTCCCAATTACCCATTGAACTGGTCAATTAAAAGCTACCCTGTCTAAATGCCACTACCGATCTCACAGTTATACATATATGCCTCAGCACAACTGCCTCAGTTAATATTATACGCAACAAAAATTGGAGGAAGCAGAAGAAGGAAATAAAGAATTGTAGACGCGCCAAAGTCTAATCACCGCGCAATTGGCGCGTGGGACATCAAGAAGAGCGCTCTTGCTTCCTGCCTCCATGTCGCAAGTGAGTCCGTCCATTTCTTTCCAGCGCTCACATTCCAACGGGCGGTTAGGTCAACCATAATCCTTTGTCGACTACCGGCTATGACGACGACGATATATCTAATGTCTCTTCGTTCGTTATGGACGACGCCATTCTCCAGATCCTCGCAGCCCGTGACGCCGACGCCAAAGTCTACCACGCCAATCGTTCGGCCACAGCAAAACGTCCTGCTACTCCCACCACGTCTCCTGCTGCTGTCGAATCGCACTCTGCTGCACTGGCACCCGCGACTGACCATGCTGCGCGGACGTCGCCGATGATCTGCCCGCGCCGCCGGGTGCTCCAACCGCTGGACCAGCCATTCAGCTCACCGCTGAGCAGCAGCGCATGCTGCAGACTCTCGTCAGCGCTGTCGCCGGACCTGTCCTCGGTGCTGCCCTTCAGAACGAGGCAACCACGGGTACGGTGTCCGTCGAGCGCCTGACGCAGTCTCTCGCTGCGGCGCTCGCCCCAGCGCTTGCTAGGCGCCCTCGCGTCCGCTGTCGTATCTGCCTTGGCTCCGGGCTCCAACTCGCTCGCTGCACCCCCGCAGGGCTCGGGATCTCCGTTGAGCGACGTCGCCAAACCCCACGATAAGTACAAGATCTCCGACGAAGTTGTGGACTTCATCTTCGACCACCGTTTGGAGGCTCGGGGAATGCCGGTTGCAGTTGTGCAGTCGTGCTTGTCGGGGAGTTCAGCGCGAAGGAGATCGCTTCCGCGATTGACGCTCTCGTCGGCGAGGGAGCACCCTCGCGACGCACGGAGGGGAGTGGGTCATGGTGGTGATGAATGAGGGAGGGATCCCGGGTCCGTCTACGGCGATGCGGGTTTTGAATTTCCTGGGCGGCTGCAAGAATGGCGCCGATATCGGCGAGATTATGGATCGCGTCAAGGCCCGTGGCCAAAGCAAGCTCATCGGCGATGTGCTTTTCACGGTCGCATATCGCAAGCTTATCAAGTACAACGACAAAGAACAGAAGTATCATATCGTGTAGGCTTTGTAACCCAGTTGTCAATTTATACGAGCTTCACTGGCGTACATCTCCACAGTACCACTTGTGCTGGCACTGGGTATCCGTTGTCAACAAGGTGTGAAGACTGAACAGCTATACCAATGTACATACTAATATTTCCACTACAATTACTTTAACAAATGCCCTCCTCTGAGCGCTTCCTTTTTTCCGATTTTTTGGGTATGGTCATCAGCCATGTGACAGATGGTCACAAAACCGCCTATGGGAGCTATATGGACAAGTAGTGGGCGTATCCGGCCAATTCAAGCTGTTCTGGAGACGGCATGAATATCCCGATAAAATGGGGCCATGCGCCAACTGATGTCATCAAAAAAGCTGTTAAAAACCCGTCCACGAGCCTTGTTTGAAAAACTTGCTAACCGAAATATGCATTTCTCCACGAGGAGGTTGGCTATCGGCACGGTTCTTGAACGGTGTAGACTTGTTTGTAGAGGGCCATCTCCGAGTGGTTGAACCGATCTATTCTGGTGGTCCATTGCCGCCCTGCGGACGACGCACGGCTTGGAGTAGAAGATTTGCTGCCGCGGGTGCGCCAATCAATTTAATCTGATGGGACAACTTGAAAATGGGTTCTATGGCAGATCCGCATCCCTGGTCCAAAAATCATCCCGAACCAAGACCGTTTCATTCTCACCGTAAAGTTGCGTTTCCCTTGCAGAAAATTACCAAACGGGCCATAGCGGGACGAGGAGTGGACGGTTTCGGATGATTCAACTTGTCCTGGGCTGGTATTTCCAAGCCAGAGGTCGGTGGCCTCATGTCGGGTGATGGCATCGAACCTGAACGCAAATACTCAGGGGCATACTGCCATATATGGAAATTGGAGTTGGTACCTCCAGTTGAGCTTCCAGAAGGGTTTCCTGAAAAGGATGGCCTGATGTGACCTCTGACACCGAGTGCAAACTGGCTCATTGTGTGGAAATCCAGGCACGGACCGTGTGGCTGTTGGGGAGCTCGGACTAGGCTTCAAAGTGCGGGTTTCCTAGGATTCAGCTGCTGTTTATGAAAATAACCTAAATTTTTTGGAACAAGCCTGTCGGAGACTAGTAACGGGAAAAGACGGATCAAGCCTGGTTACAGGGCTGAGTATCCAGCCTTGCGTCATGAAATGACCATAAATTTTTTGGAGCGAGGAATTGTTAGCTTGGAAGGCTATGGACCCAGCCCCCAGTGTCGATTTTTACAGGACTGGCTTGTGTTGGGACACCGCCTGTGAGCCCAAGTTCTTTATTCTGCCAGGTCAATGGACCGGGCGACTTTGGTTTCCATCCATCTCTGAGCGCTTCCTTTTTTCCGATTTTTTGGGTATGGTCATCAGCCATGTGACAGATGGTCACAAAACCGCCTATGGGAGCTATATGGACAAGTAGTGGGCGTATCCGGCCAATTCAAGCTGTTCTGGAGACGGCATGAATATCCCGATAAAATGGGGCCATGCGCCAACTGATGTCATCAAAAAAAGCTGTTAAAAACCCGTCCACGAGCCTTGTTTGAAAAGCTTGCTAACCGAAATATGCATTTCTCCACGAGGAGGTTGGCTATCGGCACGGTTCTTGAACGGTGTAGACTTGTTTGTAGAGGGCCATCTCCGAGTGGTTGAACCGATCTATTCTGGTGGTCCATTGCCGCCCCCGGGGCGACGCAGGCTTGGAGTAGAAGATTTGCTGCCGCGGGTGCGCCAATC
The DNA here is from genome assembly GCA_014461125.1 of Mycena kentingensis (nom. inval.). Taxonomy (NCBI): domain Eukaryota; kingdom Fungi; phylum Basidiomycota; class Agaricomycetes; order Agaricales; family Mycenaceae; genus Mycena; species Mycena kentingensis (nom. inval.). The sequence continues at coordinate 117,416 of JACAZG010000019.1, read as the reverse complement.
AATTTAATCTGATGGGACAACTTGAAAATGGGTTCTATGGCAGATCCGCATCCCTGGTCCAAAAATCATCCCGAACCAAGACCGTTTCATTCTCACCGTAAAGTTGCGTTTCCCTTGCAGAAAATTACCAAACGGGCCATAGCGGGACGAGGAGTGGACGGTTTCGGATGATTCAACTTGTCCTGGGCTGGTATTTCCAAGCCAGAGGTCGGTGGCCTCATGTCGGGTGATGGCATCGAACCTGAACGCAAATACTCAGGGGCATACTGCCATATATGGAAATTGGAGTTGGTACCTCCAGTTGAGCTTCCAGAAGGGTTTCCTGAAAAGGATGGCCTGATGTGACCTCTGACACCGAGTGCAAACTGGCTCATTGTGTGGAAATCCGAGGCACGGACCGTGTGGCTGTTGGGGAGCTCGGACTAGGCTTCAAAGTGCGGGTTTCCTAGGATTCAGCTGCTGTTTATGAAAATAACCTAAATTTTTTGGAACAAGCCTGTCGGAGACTAGTAACGGGAAAAGACGGATCAAGCCTGGTTACAGGGCTGAGTATCCAGCCTTGCGTCATGAAATGACCATAAATTTTTTGGAGCGAGGAATTGTTAGCTTGGAAGGCTATGGACCCAGCCCCCAGTGTCGATTTTTACAGGACTGGCTTGTGTTGGGACACCGCCTGTGAGCCCAAGTTCTTTATTCTGCCAGGTCAATGGACCGGGCGACTTTGGTTTCCATCCATCTCTGAGCGCTTCCTTTTTTCCGATTTTTTGGGTATGGTCATCAGCCATGTGACAGATGGTCACAAAACCGCCTATGGGAGCTATATGGACAAGTAGTGGGCGTATCCGGCCAATTCAAGCTGTTCTGGAGACGGCATGAATATCCCGATAAAATGGGGCCATGCGCCAACTGATGTCATCAAAAAAAGCTGTTAAAAACCCGTCCACGAGCCTTGTTTGAAAAGCTTGCTAACCGAAATATGCATTTCTCCACGAGGAGGTTGGCTATCGGCACGGTTCTTGAACGGTGTAGACTTGTTTGTAGAGGGCCATCTCCGAGTGGTTGAACCGATCTATTCTGGTGGTCCATTGCCGCCCTGCGGGAGCACGCACGGCTTGGAGTAGAAGATTTGCTGCCGCGGGTGCGCCAATCAATTTAATCTGATGGGACAACTTGAAAATGGGTTCTATGGCAGATCCGCATCCCTGGTCCAAAAATCATCCCGAACCAAGACCGTTTCATTCTCACCGTAAAGTTGCGTTTCCCTTGCAGAAAATTACCAAACGGGCCATAGCGGGACGAGGAGTGGACGGTTTCGGATGATTCAACTTGTCCTGGGCTGGTATTTCCAAGCCAGAGGTCGGTGGCCTCATGTCGGGTGATGGCATCGAACCTGAACGCAAATACTCAGGGGCATACTGCCATATATGGAAATTGGAGTTGGTACCTCCAGTTGAGCTTCCAGAAGGGTTTCCTGAAAAGGATGGCCTGATGTGACCTCTGACACCGAGTGCAAACTGGCTCATTGTGTGGAAATCCGAAGCACGGACCGTGTGGCTGTTGGGGAGCTCGGACTAGGCTTCAAAGTGCGGGTTTCCTAGGATTCAGCTGCTGTTTATGAAAATAACCTAAATTTTTTGGAACAAGCCTGTCGGAGACTAGTAACGGGAAAAGACGGATCAAGCCTGGTTACAGGGCTGAGTATCCAGCCTTGCGTCATGAAATGACCATAAATTTTTTGGAGCGAGGAATTGTTAGCTTGGAAGGCTATGGACCCAGCCCCCAGTGTCGATTTTTACAGGACTGGCTTGTGTTGGGACACCGCCTGTGAGCCCAAGTTCTTTATTCTGCCAGGTCAATGGACCGGGCGACTTTGGTTTCCATCCATCTCTGAGCGCTTCCTTTTTTCCGATTTTTTGGGTATGGTCATCAGCCATGTGACAGATGGTCACAAAACCGCCTATGGGAGCTATATGGACAAGTAGTGGGCGTATCCGGCCAATTCAAGCTGTTCTGGAGACGGCATGAATATCCCGATAAAATGGGGCCATGCGCCAACTGATGTCATCAAAAAAAGCTGTTAAAAACCCGTCCACGAGCCTTGTTTGAAAAGCTTGCTAACCGAAATATGCATTTCTCCACGAGGAGGTTGGCTATCGGCACGGTTCTTGAACGGTGTAGACTTGTTTGTAGAGGGCCATCTCCGAGTGGTTGAACCGATCTATTCTGGTGGTCCATTGCCGCCCTGCGGGCGACGCACGGCTTGGAGTAGAAGATTTGCTGCCGCGGGTGCGCCAATCAATTTAATCTGATGGGACAACTTGAAAATGGGTTCTATGGCAGATCCGCATCCCTGGTCCAAAAATCATCCCGAACCAAGACCGTTTCATTCTCACCGTAAAGTTGCGTTTCCCTTGCAGAAAATTACCAAACGGGCCATAGCGGGACGAGGAGTGGACGGTTTCGGATGATTCAACTTGTCCTGGGCTGGTATTTCCAAGCCAGAGGTCGGTGGCCTCATGTCGGGTGATGGCATCGAACCTGAACGCAAATACTCAGGGGCATACTGCCATATATGGAAATTGGAGTTGGTACCTCCAGTTGAGCTTCCAGAAGGGTTTCCTGAAAAGGATGGCCTGATGTGACCTCTGACACCGAGTGCAAACTGGCTCATTGTGTGGAAATCCAGGCACGGACCGTGTGGCTGTTGGGGAGCTCGGACTAGGCTTCAAAGTGCGGGTTTCCTAGGATTCAGCTGCTGTTTATGAAAATAACCTAAATTTTTTGGAACAAGCCTGTCGGAGACTAGTAACGGGAAAAGACGGATCAAGCCTGGTTACAGGGCTGAGTATCCAGCCTTGCGTCATGAAATGACCATAAATTTTTTGGAGCGAGGAATTGTTAGCTTGGAAGGCTATGGACCCAGCCCCCAGTGTCGATTTTTACAGGACTGGCTTGTGTTGGGACACCGCCTGTGAGCCCAAGTTCTTTATTCTGCCAGGTCAATGGACCGGGCGACTTTGGTTTCCATCCATCTCTGAGCGCTTCCTTTTTTCCGATTTTTTGGGTATGGTCATCAGCCATGTGACAGATGGTCACAAAACCGCCTATGGGAGCTATATGGACAAGTAGTGGGCGTATCCGGCCAATTCAAGCTGTTCTGGAGACGGCATGAATATCCCGATAAAATGGGGCCATGCGCCAACTGATGTCATCAAAAAAAGCTGTTAAAAACCCGTCCACGAGCCTTGTTTGAAAAGCTTGCTAACCGAAATATGCATTTCTCCACGAGGAGGTTGGCTATCGGCACGGTTCTTGAACGGTGTAGACTTGTTTGTAGAGGGCCATCTCCGAGTGGTTGAACCGATCTATTCTGGTGGTCCATTGCCGCCCTGCGGGCGACGCACGGCTTGGAGTAGAAGATTTGCTGCCGCGGGTGCGCCAATCAATTTAATCTGATGGGACAACTTGAAAATGGGTTCTATGGCAGATCCGCATCCCTGGTCCAAAAATCATCCCGAACCAAGACCGTTTCATTCTCACCGTAAAGTTGCGTTTCCCTTGCAGAAAATTACCAAACGGGCCATAGCGGGACGAGGAGTGGACGGTTTCGGATGATTCAACTTGTCCTGGGCTGGTATTTCCAAGCCAGAGGTCGGTGGCCTCATGTCGGGTGATGGCATCGAACCTGAACGCAAATACTCAGGGGCATACTGCCATATATGGAAATTGGAGTTGGTACCTCCAGTTGAGCTTCCAGAAGGGTTTCCTGAAAAGGATGGCCTGATGTGACCTCTGACACCGAGTGCAAACTGGCTCATTGTGTGGAAATCCGAAGCACGGACCGTGTGGCTGTTGGGGAGCTCGGACTAGGCTTCAAAGTGCGGGTTTCCTAGGATTCAGCTGCTGTTTATGAAAATAACCTAAATTTTTTGGAACAAGCCTGTCGGAGACTAGTAACGGGAAAAGACGGATCAAGCCTGGTTACAGGGCTGAGTATCCAGCCTTGCGTCATGAAATGACCATAAATTTTTTGGAGCGAGGAATTGTTAGCTTGGAAGGCTATGGACCCAGCCCCCAGTGTCGATTTTTACAGGACTGGCTTGTGTTGGGACACCGCCTGTGAGCCCAAGTTCTTTATTCTGCCAGGTCAATGGACCGGGCGACTTTGGTTTCCATCCATCTCTGAGCGCTTCCTTTTTTCCGATTTTTTGGGTATGGTCATCAGCCATGTGACAGATGGTCACAAAACCGCCTATGGGAGCTATATGGACAAGTAGTGGGCGTATCCGGCCAATTCAAGCTGTTCTGGAGACGGCATGAATATCCCGATAAAATGGGGCCATGCGCCAACTGATGTCATCAAAAAAAGCTGTTAAAAACCCGTCCACGAGCCTTGTTTGAAAAGCTTGCTAACCGAAATATGCATTTCTCCACGAGGAGGTTGGCTATCGGCACGGTTCTTGAACGGTGTAGACTTGTTTGTAGAGGGCCATCTCCGAGTGGTTGAACCGATCTATTCTGGTGGTCCATTGCCGCCCGCGCGGGCGACGCACGGCTTGGAGTAGAAGATTTGCTGCCGCGGGTGCGCCAATCAATTTAATCTGATGGGACAACTTGAAAATGGGTTCTATGGCAGATCCGCATCCCTGGTCCAAAAATCATCCCGAACCAAGACCGTTTCATTCTCACCGTAAAGTTGCGTTTCCCTTGCAGAAAATTACCAAACGGGCCATAGCGGGACGAGGAGTGGACGGTTTCGGATGATTCAACTTGTCCTGGGCTGGTATTTCCAAGCCAGAGGTCGGTGGCCTCATGTCGGGTGATGGCATCGAACCTGAACGCAAATACTCAGGGGCATACTGCCATATATGGAAATTGGAGTTGGTACCTCCAGTTGAGCTTCCAGAAGGGTTTCCTGAAAAGGATGGCCTGATGTGACCTCTGACACCGAGTGCAAACTGGCTCATTGTGTGGAAATCCGAAGCACGGACCGTGTGGCTGTTGGGGAGCTCGGACTAGGCTTCAAAGTGCGGGTTTCCTAGGATTCAGCTGCTGTTTATGAAAATAACCTAAATTTTTTGGAACAAGCCTGTCGGAGACTAGTAACGGGAAAAGACGGATCAAGCCTGGTTACAGGGCTGAGTATCCAGCCTTGCGTCATGAAATGACCATAAATTTTTTGGAGCGAGGAATTGTTAGCTTGGAAGGCTATGGACCCAGCCCCCAGTGTCGATTTTTACAGGACTGGCTTGTGTTGGGACACCGCCTGTGAGCCCAAGTTCTTTATTCTGCCAGGTCAATGGACCGGGCGACTTTGGTTTCCATCCATCTCTGAGCGCTTCCTTTTTTCCGATTTTTTGGGTATGGTCATCAGCCATGTGACAGATGGTCACAAAACCGCCTATGGGAGCTATATGGACAAGTAGTGGGCGTATCCGGCCAATTCAAGCTGTTCTGGAGACGGCATGAATATCCCGATAAAATGGGGCCATGCGCCAACTGATGTCATCAAAAAAAGCTGTTAAAAACCCGTCCACGAGCCTTGTTTGAAAAGCTTGCTAACCGAAATATGCATTTCTCCACGAGGAGGTTGGCTATCGGCACGGTTCTTGAACGGTGTAGACTTGTTTGTAGAGGGCCATCTCCGAGTGGTTGAACCGATCTATTCTGGTGGTCCATTGCCGCCCTGCGGGACGCACGGCTTGGAGTAGAAGATTTGCTGCCCGGGTGCGCCAATCAATTTAATCTGATGGGACAACTTGAAAATGGGTTCTATGGCAGATCCGCATCCCTGGTCCAAAAATCATCCCGAACCAAGACCGTTTCATTCTCACCGTAAAGTTGCGTTTCCCTTGCAGAAAATTACCAAACGGGCCATAGCGGGACGAGGAGTGGACGGTTTCGGATGATTCAACTTGTCCTGGGCTGGTATTTCCAAGCCAGAGGTCGGTGGCCTCATGTCGGGTGATGGCATCGAACCTGAACGCAAATACTCAGGGGCATACTGCCATATATGGAAATTGGAGTTGGTACCTCCAGTTGAGCTTCCAGAAGGGTTTCCTGAAAAGGATGGCCTGATGTGACCTCTGACACCGAGTGCAAACTGGCTCATTGTGTGGAAATCCGAAGCACGGACCGTGTGGCTGTTGGGGAGCTCGGACTAGGCTTCAAAGTGCGGGTTTCCTAGGATTCAGCTGCTGTTTATGAAAATAACCTAAATTTTTTGGAACAAGCCTGTCGGAGACTAGTAACGGGAAAAGACGGATCAAGCCTGGTTACAGGGCTGAGTATCCAGCCTTGCGTCATGAAATGACCATAAAATTTTTTGGAGCGAGGAATTGTTAGCTTGGAAGGCTATGGACCCAGCCCCCAGTGTCGATTTTTACAGGACTGGCTTGTGTTGGGACACCGCCTGTGAGCCCAAGTTCTTTATTCTGCCAGGTCAATGGACCGGGCGACTTTGGTTTCCATCCATCTCTGAGCGCTTCCTTTTTTCCGATTTTTTGGGTATGGTCATCAGCCATGTGACAGATGGTCACAAAACCGCCTATGGGAGCTATATGGACAAGTAGTGGGCGTATCCGGCCAATTCAAGCTGTTCTGGAGACGGCATGAATATCCCGATAAAATGGGGCCATGCGCCAACTGATGTCATCAAAAAAAGCTGTTAAAAACCCGTCCACGAGCCTTGTTTGAAAAGCTTGCTAACCGAAATATGCATTTCTCCACGAGGAGGTTGGCTATCGGCACGGTTCTTGAACGGTGTAGACTTGTTTGTAGAGGGCCATCTCCGAGTGGTTGAACCGATCTATTCTGGTGGTCCATTGCCGCCCTGCGGGGTGACGCACGGCTTGGAGTAGAAGATTTGCTGCCGCGGGTGCGCCAATCAATTTAATCTGATGGGACAACTTGAAAATGGGTTCTATGGCAGATCCGCATCCCTGGTCCAAAAATCATCCCGAACCAAGACCGTTTCATTCTCACCGTAAAGTTGCGTTTCCCTTGCAGAAAATTACCAAACGGGCCATAGCGGGACGAGGAGTGGACGGTTTCGGATGATTCAACTTGTCCTGGGCTGGTATTTCCAAGCCAGAGGTCGGTGGCCTCATGTCGGGTGATGGCATCGAACCTGAACGCAAATACTCAGGGGCATACTGCCATATATGGAAATTGGAGTTGGTACCTCCAGTTGAGCTTCCAGAAGGGTTTCCTGAAAAGGATGGCCTGATGTGACCTCTGACACCGAGTGCAAACTGGCTCATTGTGTGGAAATCCGAAGCACGGACCGTGTGGCTGTTGGGGAGCTCGGACTAGGCTTCAAAGTGCGGGTTTCCTAGGATTCAGCTGCTGTTTATGAAAATAACCTAAATTTTTTGGAACAAGCCTGTCGGAGACTAGTAACGGGAAAAGACGGATCAAGCCTGGTTACAGGGCTGAGTATCCAGCCTTGCGTGCATGAAATGACCATAAATTTTTTGGAGCGAGGAATTGTTAGCTTGGAAGGCTATGGACCCAGCCCCCAGTGTCGATTTTTACAGGACTGGCTTGTGTTGGGACACCGCCTGTGAGCCCAAGTTCTTTATTCTGCCAGGTCAATGGACCGGGCGACTTTGGTTTCCATCCATCTCTGAGCGCTTCCTTTTTTCCGATTTTTTGGGTATGGTCATCAGCCATGTGACAGATGGTCACAAAACCGCCTATGGGAGCTATATGGACAAGTAGTGGGCGTATCCGGCCAATTCAAGCTGTTCTGGAGACGGCATGAATATCCCGATAAAATGGGGCCATGCGCCAACTGATGTCATCAAAAAAAGCTGTTAAAAACCCGTCCACGAGCCTTGTTTGAAAAGCTTGCTAACCGAAATATGCATTTCTCCACGAGGAGGTTGGCTATCGGCACGGTTCTTGAACGGTGTAGACTTGTTTGTAGAGGGCCATCTCCGAGTGGTTGAACCGATCTATTCTGGTGGTCCATTGCCGCCCCTGCGGGGACGACGCACGGCTTGGAGTAGAAGATTTGCTGCCGCGGGTGCGCCAATCAATTTAATCTGATGGGACAACTTGAAAATGGGTTCTATGGCAGATCCGCATCCCTGGTCCAAAAATCATCCCGAACCAAGACCGTTTCATTCTCACCGTAAAGTTGCGTTTCCCTTGCAGAAAATTACCAAACGGGCCATAGCGGGACGAGGAGTGGACGGTTTCGGATGATTCAACTTGTCCTGGGCTGGTATTTCCAAGCCAGAGGTCGGTGGCCTCATGTCGGGTGATGGCATCGAACCTGAACGCAAATACTCAGGGGCATACTGCCATATATGGAAATTGGAGTTGGTACCTCCAGTTGAGCTTCCAGAAGGGTTTCCTGAAAAGGATGGCCTGATGTGACCTCTGACACCGAGTGCAAACTGGCTCATTGTGTGGAAATCCGGCACGGACCGTGTGGCTGTTGGGGAGCTCGGACTAGGCTTCAAAGTGCGGGTTTCCTAGGATTCAGCTGCTGTTTATGAAAATAACCTAAATTTTTTGGAACAAGCCTGTCGGAGACTAGTAACGGGAAAAGACGGATCAAGCCTGGTTACAGGGCTGAGTATCCAGCCTTGCGTCATGAAATGACCATAAATTTTTTGGAGCGAGGAATTGTTAGCTTGGAAGGCTATGGACCCAGCCCCCAGTGTCGATTTTTACAGGACTGGCTTGTGTTGGGACACCGCCTGTGAGCCCAAGTTCTTTATTCTGCCAGGTCAATGGACCGGGCGACTTTGGTTTCCATCCATCTCTGAGCGCTTCCTTTTTTCCGATTTTTTGGGTATGGTCATCAGCCATGTGACAGATGGTCACAAAACCGCCTATGGGAGCTATATGGACAAGTAGTGGGCGTATCCGGCCAATTCAAGCTGTTCTGGAGACGGCATGAATATCCCGATAAAATGGGGCCATGCGCCAACTGATGTCATCAAAAAAAGCTGTTAAAAACCCGTCCACGAGCCTTGTTTGAAAAGCTTGCTAACCGAAATATGCATTTCTCCACGAGGAGGTTGGCTATCGGCACGGTTCTTGAACGGTGTAGACTTGTTTGTAGAGGGCCATCTCCGAGTGGTTGAACCGATCTATTCTGGTGGTCCATTGCCGCCCCTGCGGACGACGCACGGCTTGGAGTAGAAGATTTGCTGCCGCGGGTGCGCCAATCAATTTAATCTGATGGGACAACTTGAAAATGGGTTCTATGGCAGATCCGCATCCCTGGTCCAAAAATCATCCCGAACCAAGACCGTTTCATTCTCACCGTAAAGTTGCGTTTCCCTTGCAGAAAATTACCAAACGGGCCATAGCGGGACGAGGAGTGGACGGTTTCGGATGATTCAACTTGTCCTGGGCTGGTATTTCCAAGCCAGAGGTCGGTGGCCTCATGTCGGGTGATGGCATCGAACCTGAACGCAAATACTCAGGGGCATACTGCCATATATGGAAATTGGAGTTGGTACCTCCAGTTGAGCTTCCAGAAGGGTTTCCTGAAAAGGATGGCCTGATGTGACCTCTGACACCGAGTGCAAACTGGCTCATTGTGTGGAAATCCGAAGCACGGACCGTGTGGCTGTTGGGGAGCTCGGACTAGGCTTCAAAGTGCGGGTTTCCTAGGATTCAGCTGCTGTTTATGAAAATAACCTAAATTTTTTGGAACAAGCCTGTCGGAGACTAGTAACGGGAAAAGACGGATCAAGCCTGGTTACAGGGCTGAGTATCCAGCCTTGCGTCATGAAATGACCATAAATTTTTTGGAGCGAGGAATTGTTAGCTTGGAAGGCTATGGACCCAGCCCCCAGTGTCGATTTTTACAGGACTGGCTTGTGTTGGGACACCGCCTGTGAGCCCAAGTTCTTTATTCTGCCAGGTCAATGGACCGGGCGACTTTGGTTTCCATCCATCTCTGAGCGCTTCCTTTTTTCCGATTTTTTGGGTATGGTCATCAGCCATGTGACAGATGGTCACAAAACCGCCTATGGGAGCTATATGGACAAGTAGTGGGCGTATCCGGCCAATTCAAGCTGTTCTGGAGACGGCATGAATATCCCGATAAAATGGGGCCATGCGCCAACTGATGTCATCAAAAAAAGCTGTTAAAAACCCGTCCACGAGCCTTGTTTGAAAAGCTTGCTAACCGAAATATGCATTTCTCCACGAGGAGGTTGGCTATCGGCACGGTTCTTGAACGGTGTAGACTTGTTTGTAGAGGGCCATCTCCGAGTGGTTGAACCGATCTATTCTGGTGGTCCATTGCCGCCCCTGCGGCGACGCACGGCTTGGAGTAGAAGATTTGCTGCCGCGGGTGCGCCAATCAATTTAATCTGATGGGACAACTTGAAAATGGGTTCTATGGCAGATCCGCATCCCTGGTCCAAAAATCATCCCGAACCAAGACCGTTTCATTCTCACCGTAAAGTTGCGTTTCCCTTGCAGAAAATTACCAAACGGGCCATAGCGGGACGAGGAGTGGACGGTTTCGGATGATTCAACTTGTCCTGGGCTGGTATTTCCAAGCCAGAGGTCGGTGGCCTCATGTCGGGTGATGGCATCGAACCTGAACGCAAATACTCAGGGGCATACTGCCATATATGGAAATTGGAGTTGGTACCTCCAGTTGAGCTTCCAGAAGGGTTTCCTGAAAAGGATGGCCTGATGTGACCTCTGACACCGAGTGCAAACTGGCTCATTGTGGAAATCCAGGCACGGACCGTGTGGCTGTTGGGGAGCTCGGACTAGGCTTCAAAGTGCGGGTTTCCTAGGATTCAGCTGCTGTTTATGAAAATAACCTAAATTTTTTGGAACAAGCCTGTCGGAGACTAGTAACGGGAAAAGACGGATCAAGCCTGGTTACAGGGCTGAGTATCCAGCCTTGCGTCATGAAATGACCATAAATTTTTTGGAGCGAGGAATTGTTAGCTTGGAAGGCTATGGACCCAGCCCCCAGTGTCGATTTTTACAGGACTGGCTTGTGTTGGGACACCGCCTGTGAGCCCAAGTTCTTTATTCTGCCAGGTCAATGGACCGGGCGACTTTGGTTTCCATCCATCTCTGAGCGCTTCCCTTTTTTCCGATTTTTTGGGTATGGTCATCAGCCATGTGACAGATGGTCACAAAACCGCCTATGGGAGCTATATGGACAAGTAGTGGGCGTATCCGGCCAATTCAAGCTGTTCTGGAGACGGCATGAATATCCCGATAAAATGGGGCCATGCGCCAACTGATGTCATCAAAAAAAGCTGTTAAAAACCCGTCCACGAGCCTTGTTTGAAAAGCTTGCTAACCGAAATATGCATTTCTCCACGAGGAGGTTGGCTATCGGCACGGTTCTTGAACGGTGTAGACTTGTTTGTAGAGGGCCATCTCCGAGTGGTTGAACCGATCTATTCTGGTGGTCCATTGCCGCCCTGCGGGCGACGCACGGCTTGGAGTAGAAGATTTGCTGCCAGGGTGCGCCAATCAATTTAATCTGATGGGACAACTTGAAAATGGGTTCTATGGCAGATCCGCATCCCTGGTCCAAAAATCATCCCGAACCAAGACCGTTTCATTCTCACCGTAAAGTTGCGTTTCCCTTGCAGAAAATTACCAAACGGGCCATAGCGGGACGAGGAGTGGACGGTTTCGGATGATTCAACTTGTCCTGGGCTGGTATTTCCAAGCCAGAGGTCGGTGGCCTCATGTCGGGTGATGGCATCGAACCTGAACGCAAATACTCAGGGGCATACTGCCATATATGGAAATTGGAGTTGGTACCTCCAGTTGAGCTTCCAGAAGGGTTTCCTGAAAAGGATGGCCTGATGTGACCTCTGACACCGAGTGCAAACTGGCTCATTGTGTGGAAACCGGCACGGACCGTGTGGCTGTTGGGGAGCTCGGACTAGGCTTCAAAGTGCGGGTTTCCTAGGATTCAGCTGCTGTTTATGAAAATAACCTAAATTTTTTGGAACAAGCCTGTCGGAGACTAGTAACGGGAAAAGACGGATCAAGCCTGGTTACAGGGCTGAGTATCCAGCCTTGCGTCATGAAATGACCATAAATTTTTTGGAGCGAGGAATTGTTAGCTTGGAAGGCTATGGACCCAGCCCCCAGTGTCGATTTTTACAGGACTGGCTTGTGTTGGGACACCGCCTGTGAGCCCAAGTTCTTTATTCTGCCAGGTCAATGGACCGGGCGACTTTGGTTTCCATCCATCTCTGAGCGCTTCCTTTTTTCCGATTTTTTGGGTATGGTCATCAGCCATGTGACAGATGGTCACAAAACCGCCTATGGGAGCTATATGGACAAGTAGTGGGCGTATCCGGCCAATTCAAGCTGTTCTGGAGACGGCATGAATATCCCGATAAAATGGGGCCATGCGCCAACTGATGTCATCAAAAAAAGCTGTTAAAAACCCGTCCACGAGCCTTGTTTGAAAAACTTGCTAACCGAAATATGCATTTCTCCACGAGGAGGTTGGCTATCGGCACGGTTCTTGAACGGTGTAGACTTGTTTGTAGAGGGCCATCTCCGAGTGGTTGAACCGATCTATTCTGGTGGTCCATTGCCGCCCTGCGGGGGACGCACGGCTTGGAGTAGAAGATTTGCTGCCAGGGGTGCGCCAATCAATTTAATCTGATGGGACAACTTGAAAATGGGTTCTATGGCAGATCCGCATCCCTGGTCCAAAAATCATCCCGAACCAAGACCGTTTCATTCTCACCGTAAAGTTGCGTTTCCCTTGCAGAAAATTACCAAACGGGCCATAGCGGGACGAGGAGTGGACGGTTTCGGATGATTCAACTTGTCCTGGGCTGGTATTTCCAAGCCAGAGGTCGGTGGCCTCATGTCGGGTGATGGCATCGAACCTGAACGCAAATACTCAGGGGCATACTGCCATATATGGAAATTGGAGTTGGTACCTCCAGTTGAGCTTCCAGAAGGGTTTCCTGAAAAGGATGGCCTGATGTGACCTCTGACACCGAGTGCAAACTGGCTCATTGTGTGGAAATCCGAAGCACGGACCGTGTGGCTGTTGGGGAGCTCGGACTAGGCTTCAAAGTGCGGGTTTCCTAGGATTCAGCTGCTGTTTATGAAAATAACCTAAATTTTTTGGAACAAGCCTGTCGGAGTGTCACAAACAAAGCTCGGATCAGGCGGATCAGGTAGGATTGATCAGATCAGGCTTCGTTATAAGCACACAAGTTAAAGGAGGTTCAATCCGTTGATATTGTTGTGTGCACAGAAAGATGACAATCTGGTGCACCTAGTCGAGTTGAGGTAGGTTGCGGTAGATGGTAAGAATAAAAGGATTAAAGCTACGGTGCTAACGGTCCTCCTTATATACTACTCGGAAGCCATGACATCAGTGCTGCGGAAGTGGAGCATCGGTGCTGCGGAGTGGAGCCATGGGCGCTGCGGGCTGCTGCGGAGTGGAGCCGCTGCTGCGGAGTGGAGCCGCTGCTGCGGATTGCTGTAATGGTGCTACGGAATGACATCGTCAGTGGAGCAAGTGGAGCAATGAGCTGCGGAGGCTTCCGATGAAGCGAGTGTGGTGGTATGAGGTCACGCCACGTGTAACAAGGCAGGATCGGTTGATCGGTTGTTGCTTGATGGTCACAATCCCCTTCTGCATCAGCAGGTGATGCCAATGCTTGAACTGTGATGGCAGCTGATGGTTGTGTGATGGGAACTGATGTGGGTGATTTAGAGGGTGTTTGTGACATTACCCCCCCTCTATGGTCAATGTCCTCATTGACTTGAGGTACCGAGTTTGTCTCCTCAATTCTGAATGTTGACAAGTGAATTTGTCGGTTCCCCTGTGTGTTCAAAAACTCATGTATATGTTCCTGTGCATTGGTAAGATTACGTGCAGGCTCCCATGAGTTCTCGCTGTGCGGGTATCCCTTCCACTTCACCAGGTATTGCCGACCACGTCCTCGTTTCCGCGATTTCAGGATGCATTCAACCTCCCATTCCGGTTGACCTTGAATAATCTGTGCCGGTGGTCGTTCCTCTCGTCGATGAGCCGGTGGTTCCCGATACGGTGTAAGCACTTCTTCATTGAATACAGGGATACTTGTAGTCCAGTCCAGGCACTTTCAACTTGAAGGCCGCTGGTCCCACTTTCTCCAGAATCTCGTAAGGACCCAATCGTTGATCCGAGAACTTCTTTGAGGGTCGTCCCTGGTTGATATTCCTGTTTGATTCAAGCCATACCTTGTCTCCAATCTTGAATTCCGGTGCGGGCCTTCGTTTCCGGTCATAATTTTTCTTCATCCGCTCCTGGCTCTTTCGCATTGATGCTTGTGCATCTTCTCGCACCCGCTTCATCTTATTTGCAAAGAGCTGAGCGGATTCGTTCCTTGATTCGACACCATTCTCCACACCCTGCCAGGGGTGGTAGCCATGGTCCAGGTAGAATGGCGAGACCTTTGTTGCAGAATGAATAGCATTATTATATGCAAACTCAGCAGTTGCAAGCCATTCAGACCAGTCTGTCTGATGGAAGTTCACATATATCCGGAGATAATGCTCAATTTCCTGATTCATCCGCCTCGGTCTGCCCATCCGTTTGTGGTCGGTATGCGGTACTTGGGTTCATCTCTATGCCAATGAGTCTGGTAAGCTCAGTCATGAACCTTGAAAGATAACGAGGATCTCGATCACAGATGATCTTTCGTGGTAGTCCATGATATCTGATGACTCGGTCGTTGATCAGCCTGGCTACACCTTCACTATTCAGCTCCATGGTGGTTGGTTCAATATGGATCCGTTTAGTGAACAGGTCGACAAAGACTTGAATGGCATTGAATCCACTGCTTTCAGGCAGAGGTCCAATCAGGTCCATTGAGATGGTTTGCCACGGCTTGTCGGGGATGGAGTGTGGATTTAACAACCCATGTTTGTGCCGTCGGTATCGTGTCCTCTGACATGTTTCACAGGTTCGAACATAGGCCTTCACGTCGTTTCCCAAGCGAGGCCACCAGAAGTTTCTCTCAATCAGCTCCTGGGTCCGATACTCTCCCGGATGGCCAGCAAGAGGATTATCATGGTGATGCTTGATGATCTTCTCCCGCAAAGTCGGATTCTTCGGTACGTAAATCTTGCTTCGATGTGTAATCAAATCACCTTCCCGAGCCCAATCTGGGAGTGATTTCTCGAGTGCAATTTTGACCGTCGTGTCAAGTTGCCGGCTGGACTTGATTTCCTCCAGAATTTCTGTGTCAAGTCCCTCAAACTGGAGCTCGGTTGCTCGGAACAGTTCAGGTTTCAGCAAAGTAACATTCTTGTTGTCGTCCTTGCCCTGGTCATGGTCTGCACGTCTTGACAATAGATCTGCCTTGCGATTCAGTGCTCCAGGCCGATGGTGTAATGTAAAGTCGTATTGGGATAGTTCCGTGAACCAGCGAGCCTGTCGTCGATTAAGTTTCTGTGGTTTCTTGAAGTATTCCAGGTTTTGATGATCCGTGAATATCTCAAATGTCTCGTTTGCTCCCATGAGCATTGGTCTGTACTCATCAAGGCCAGACATGATTGCCAGCATCTCCTTGTCATATATCTCATAATTCCGCTCTGTTTCACTCAGGCTATGAGACATAAAACCCACTGGACGCCACTGTCCGCCTTGGCTCTGGCTGAGGACAGCACCAATCGCTCCTTCGGATGCATCTGCTTCCAGCCGGAATTTCCCAGTATCCGCTGGCAATGCCAGAACTGCATCCTCTGCAACACGAGATTTTAAGGCATTGAATGCCTTCCGTTGTTCGTTCCCCCAAGTCCACCCAGACTTCCCAGTTAACCTGGTCAAAGGTTTTGCAACTTCACCATACCCACGAATAAACCGTCGGTAAAAGTTGGCAAAACCTAAGAATGCTTGAACCTGTTTCACATTCTTGGGTTCCGGCCAATCCAGAACACCCTTGATCTTAACAGGATCCATCCTCATTGAATTATGTGAGATGATAACTCCCAGGTATTCAATCTCCGTGCGTTCAAACTCACACTTCTCTGGTTTGAGGTACAACTTGTGCTCAGCAAGGATTCCCAGCACACGCTTCACGATCTGCCGGTGCTCTTCCAGATTCTCGGTAAAAATGAGAATATCATCCAGATAAACAATGACATGACCCTCATGTATGAGTTCATGCAGAATATCATTCATCATGGTTTGGAAGGTTGCAGGTGAATTCGTGAGTCCAAAGAACATGACAAGTGGTTCAAACAACCCTCGGTTGGTCCTGAAGGCTGCTTTCCACTCATCCCCTTCCTGGATTCGCACATTGTTATAACCCCAACGAACATCGAGCTTTGTGAAGTGGCGAGCACCTTGGAGCTTGTTCACGAGTTCCGAAATCAGCGGTAGCGGGTACCTATTCTTGACCGTCATTTCGTTGAGCTTTCGATAATCCTGTACCGGTCTGAGTGTTCCATCCTTTTTCTTTACAAAGAAGAATGATGAGGCCATGGGTGACTTTGAAGGTCTGATCCGCCCTGATGCCAAGTTTTCTGTTAAGAACTCATCTAGCTTCTCTTGCTCTGGTCGAGAGAGAGGATAGATTTTGCAGTCAACAGCCTTCGCACCAGGCTTCAACTCAATTGCATGATCCCAGGGTCGTCGTTCTGGGAGAGAGTCAAAGGATTCCTTTGAAAAGACATCTTCAAATGACCGGTAGTGCTCGGGGATTCTGGTTGTCGGTTTTGACCTTGCGGCTTCCTCGGCCAGTCGTTGAGACTCGGTTGCCTTGAAGCGAATGTTGAGTGCTGGGGTAAAATCGACAAGTAGAACAGACTCCCCATCTTCTATGGTGGGTTCCTCACAACCTGATTCACATTCACCACCCTTCATATTGCATTCTGTGGGACAACCTGTGAAGAAGATTTTATGTTGACGCCAGTTCACGGTTGGGTTGTGCTTGAGTAACCAGTCATATCCAAGGAATATCTTGGACTTTTTTAGACGGGTGACTAGGAACCGGTGCTTTTCTTGATGTGAACCAATCTTCATCAGCAGCTCAACATAATGTGTGATCTTGCCTTCCACATTTGGCCTTCCGTCCGCCATGATAGGGGTGATGTGAACGTCAAGTTCCTTCATTTCAAAGCCCTGAGACTCCACATATGCCTTATCAATACAGGTTGATTGGCAACCGGAGTCGAGGAGAGCCTTGGTGCAGGAAATCTTCCGAGTGTTGAGGGTGGTAAGGGAAACCCTGACCATGAATTCATGTCTCCGCTCATTCTTCCAAAATTCCTTGAGCTCTTGAGTAAGTCGATCGGGCTTTGGACCCTTTTGCTTAGCTGCAGCTTCTCGAATGCGTACAGCAATTGGGGTCTTGGTTTTGCGCCATGCCGGAATCGGAGTTTCGGTTTCTAATTCATCACCAGAGTCGGTCGATGGTTGAGAACTTGGTGTTTTCGCACGAATACCGCGAGTTGCACGTTTCCTTTGGGCCTTAGGCTTTGCAGCCTTAACTTTAGGGGCAAATACTGTCTCATTCTCTGGAGCATGTACAACAGGAGTATCTACGCGATTGTCCGTGTCTGCATGCCCCAAAGAGAACAGTATATCTCCCATAACGTTTCTCAGAATCCGCGGCCCCGGGACCTGAGTTCTTCAAAAACCCCGCTCACGCAACTTTGTGGCAAGCGTCTGAAGCACCTCACTGTCCTTCTCCAGATCATCAATCTGTGTGCAGAGGGCACGAAGATTGAACTGTTGCTTTGGAGCCTCTGGACAGTTCCTACGTATATGGCCCGGTTGACCACAGTTGTAGCAGGTGAACGGCTTCTTGTTTCGGTCTTGCCCGTCAACATCCATTGGAACAGGCCCATGATCAGTTGATCTCGAGAGGTTTGGTACTGAACCCGTTGTTTGACGTGGCTGATGGGGCGTATGAATAACCTTGGGCTTCATGGTCGGTACTGCATGCTGGCGATTCCGACGCATCTTGCTTCGCTGTAGGTTGCCATCAATCTGCTGTAGGCGTTCCTTGAAGAGCTTGTACGTAGTTGGGAGAGCGTCTCCTCCAACATAAATCTGACTGACAATGTCCTCATTCACATTTTCCTCCAAGAGTTCAATCAGAAAGGCATCATAGTCATTGTCCTCATTGTGTGGAGAATAACCAGCCTGTTCTGCATTGAGCTCAAATTGTTGCAGAAAGTCATTAAGCATAAGCTTCCCCTGATGGGTACTAGTTAACCGCAAGTGCGCAAGCTGCGTGAGGTTCTTGTCCTCAAACGCAGACCTGAGCTCCTCGACAAGTTCTGCAAAGGTGTAGGAAATGCGAAGTGTGCCATCGTCGTTCAGTGTACGTTTCTTCCAGTTGCGAACCCAGTCAGCAGCAACACAAGAAGAGCCATCTTCTTTGCGTAAGAACGAGACAGTGAAGAAAATGCGCTTCTTGTCGGTGTTGAGTTCATCGTCGTAAGCAGCAATGTAAGTCGTCAGTGCATCATTGAAGTTGTTCCATTTTGAGGCGGTTCCGTCGAAGAACGGGGGTAGAGAGGCGAGTACAACTCTAATCGTCATTATAGATCAAGTTGCAAGTTTAGGTGGTAGGAGTTGTTGTTGTTATTGGTGTTGGAGTTGGTTGTAGTTGTTGGTACGAAGGTATGATGGGATCCTTTTATTATGTCACAAACAAAGCTCGGATCAGGCGGATCAGGTAGGATTGATCAGATCAGGCTTCGTTATAAGCACACAAGTTAAAGGAGGTTCAATCCGTTGATATTGTTGTGTGCACAGAAAGATGACAATCTGGTGCACCTAGTCGAGTTGAGGTAGGTTGCGGTAGATGGTAAGAATAAAAGGATTAAAGCTACGGTGCTAACGGTCCTCCTTATATACTACTCGGAAGCCATGACATCAGTGCTGCGGAAGTGGAGCATCGGTGCTGCGGAGTGGAGCCATGGGCGCTGCGGGCTGCTGCGGAGTGGAGCCGCTGCTGCGGGAGTGGAGCCGCTGCTGCGGATTGCTGTAATGGTGCTACGGAATGACATCGTCAGTGGAGCAAGTGGAGCAATGAGCTGCGGAGGCTTCCGATGAAGCGAGTGTGGTGGTATGAGGTCACGCCACGTGTAACAAGGCAGGATCGGTTGATCGGTTGTTGCTTGATGGTCACAATCCCCTTCTGCATCAGCAGGTGATGCCAATGCTTGAACTGTGATGGCAGCTGATGGTTGTGTGATGGGAACTGATGTGGGTGATTTAGAGGGTGTTTGTGACACGGAGACTAGTAACGGGAAAAGACGGATCAAGCCTGGTTACAGGGCTGAGTATCCAGCCTTGCGTCATGAAATGACCATAAATTTTTTGGAGCGAGGAATTGTTAGCTTGGAAGGCTATGGACCCAGCCCCCAGTGTCGATTTTTACAGGACTGGCTTGTGTTGGGACACCGCCTGTGAGCCCAAGTTCTTTATTCTGCCAGGTCAATGGACCGGGCGACTTTGGTTTCCATCCATCTCTGAGCGCTTCCTTTTTTCCGATTTTTTGGGTATGGTCATCAGCCATGTGACAGATGGTCACAAAACCGCCTATGGGAGCTATATGGACAAGTAGTGGGCGTATCCGGCCAATTCAAGCTGTTCTGGAGACGGCATGAATATCCCGATAAAATGGGGCCATGCGCCAACTGATGTCATCAAAAAAAGCTGTTAAAAACCCGTCCACGAGCCTTGTTTGAAAAGCTTGCTAACCGAAATATGCATTTCTCCACGAGGAGGTTGGCTATCGGCACGGTTCTTGAACGGTGTAGACTTGTTTGTAGAGGGCCATCTCCGAGTGGTTGAACCGATCTATTCTGGTGGTCCATTGCCGCCCCTGCGGGTGACGCACGGCTTGGAGTAGAAGATTTGCTGCCGCGGGTGCGCCAATCAATTTAATCTGATGGGACAACTTGAAAATGGGTTCTATGGCAGATCCGCATCCCTGGTCCAAAAATCATCCCGAACCAAGACCGTTTCATTCTCACCGTAAAGTTGCGTTTCCCTTGCAGAAAATTACCAAACGGGCCATAGCGGGACGAGGAGTGGACGGTTTCGGATGATTCAACTTGTCCTGGGCTGGTATTTCCAAGCCAGAGGTCGGTGGCCTCATGTCGGGTGATGGCATCGAACCTGAACGCAAATACTCAGGGGCATACTGCCATATATGGAAATTGGAGTTGGTACCTCCAGTTGAGCTTCCAGAAGGGTTTCCTGAAAAGGATGGCCTGATGTGACCTCTGACACCGAGTGCAAACTGGCTCATTGTGTGGAAATCCGAAGCACGGACCGTGTGGCTGTTGGGGAGCTCGGACTAGGCTTCAAAGTGCGGGTTTCCTAGGATTCAGCTGCTGTTTATGAAAATAACCTAAATTTTTTGGAACAAGCCTGTCGGAGACTAGTAACGGGAAAAGACGGATCAAGCCTGGTTACAGGGCTGAGTATCCAGCCTTGCGTCATGAAATGACCATAAATTTTTTGGAGCGAGGAATTGTTAGCTTGGAAGGCTATGGACCCAGCCCCCAGTGTCGATTTTTACAGGACTGGCTTGTGTTGGGACACCGCCTGTGAGCCCAAGTTCTTTATTCTGCCAGGTCAATGGACCGGGCGACTTTGGTTTCCATCCATCTCTGAGCGCTTCCTTTTTTTCCGATTTTTTGGGTATGGTCATCAGCCATGTGACAGATGGTCACAAAACCGCCTATGGGAGCTATATGGACAAGTAGTGGGCGTATCCGGCCAATTCAAGCTGTTCTGGAGACGGCATGAATATCCCGATAAAATGGGGCCATGCGCCAACTGATGTCATCAAAAAAAGCTGTTAAAAACCCGTCCACGAGCCTTGTTTGAAAAGCTTGCTAACCGAAATATGCATTTCTCCACGAGGAGGTTGGCTATCGGCACGGTTCTTGAACGGTGTAGACTTGTTTGTAGAGGGCCATCTCCGAGTGGTTGAACCGATCTATTCTGGTGGTCCATTGCCGCCCCTGCGGGCGACGCATGGCTTGGAGTAGAAGTTTTGCTGCCGCGGGTGTGCCAATCAATTTAATCTGATGGGACAACTTGAAAATGGGTTCTATGGCAGATCCGCATCCCTGGTCCAAAAATCATCCCGAACCAAGACCGTTTCATTCTCACCGTAAAGTTGTGTTTCCCTTGCAAAAAGCTACCAAACGGGCCATAGCAGGACGAGGAGTGGACGGTTTCGGATGATTCAACTTGTCCTTGGCTGGTATTTCCAAGCCAGAGGTCGGTGGCCGCATGTCGGGTGATGGCATCGAACCTGAACGCAAATACTCAGGGGCATACTGCCGCATATGGAAGTCGGAGTTGGTACCTCCAGTTGAGCTTCCAGAAGGGTTTCCAAAAAAGGATGGCCTGATGTGACCTCTGACACCGAGTGCAAACTGGCTTATTGTGTGGAAATCCTAAGCACGGACCGTGTGGCTGTTGGGGAGCTAGGACTAGGCTTCAAAGTGCGGGTTTCCTAGGATTCAGCTGCTGTTTATGAAAATAACCTAAATTTTTTGGAACAAGCCTGTCGGAGACTAGTAACGGGAAAAGACGGATCAAGCCTGGTTACAGGGCTGAGTATCCAGCCTAGCGTCATGAAACAACCATAAATTCTTTGGAGCGAGGAATTGTTAGCTTGGAAGGCTATGGACCCAGCCCCCAGTGTCGATTTTACAGGACTGGCTTGTGGTGGGACACCGCCTGTGAGCCCAAGTTCTTTATTCTGCCAGGTACATGGACCGGGCGACTTTGGTTTCCATCCATCTCTGAGCGCTTCCTTTTTTCCGATTTTTCGGATATGGTCATCAGCCATGTGACAGATGGTCACAAAACCGCCTATGGGAGCTATATGGACAAGTAGTGGGCGTATCCGGCCAATTCAAGCTGTTCTGGAGACGGCATGAATATCCCGATAAAATGGGGTCATGCGCCAACTGATGTCATCAAAAAAAGCTGTTCAAAACGCGTCCACGAGCCTTGTTTGAAAAACTTGCTAACCGAAATATGCATTTCTCCGCGAGGAGGTTGGCTATCGGCACGGTTCTTGAACGGTGTAGACTTGTTTGTAGAGGGCCATCTCCGAGTGGTTGAACCGATCTATTCTGGTGGTCCATTGCCGCCCTGCGGGCGACGCATGGCTTGGAGTAGAAGTTTTGCTGCCGCGGGTGTGCCAATCAATTTAATCTGATGGGACAACTTGAAAATGGGTTCTATGGCAGATCCGCATCCCTGGTCCAAAAATCATCCCGAACCAAGACCGTTTCATTCTCACCGTAAAGTTGTGTTTCCCTTGCAAAAAGCTACCAAACGGGCCATAGCAGGACGAGGAGTGGACGGTTTCGGATGATTCAACTTGTCCTTGGCTGGTATTTCCAAGCCAGAGGTCGGTGGCCGCATGTCGGGTGATGGCATCGAACCTGAACGCAAATACTCAGGGGCATACTGCCGCATATGGAAGTCGGAGTTGGTACCTCCAGTTGAGCTTCCAGAAGGGTTTCCCAAAAAAGGATGGCCTGATGTGACCTCTGACACCGAGTGCAAACTGGCTTATTGTGTGGAAATCCTAAGCACGGACCGTGTGGCTGTTGGGGAGCTAGGACTAGGCTTCAAAGTGCGGGTTTCCTAGGATTCAGCTGCTGTTTATGAAAATAACCTAAATTTTTTGGAACAAGCCTGTCGGAGACTAGTAACGGGAAAAGACGGATCAAGCCTGGTTACAGGGCTGAGTATCCAGCCTAGCGTCATGAAACAACCATAAATTCTTTGGAGCGAGGAATTGTTAGCTTGGAAGGCTATGGACCCAGCCCCCAGTGTCGATTTTACAGGACTGGCTTGTGGTGGGACACCGCCTGTGAGCCCAAGTTCTTTATTCTGCCAGGTACATGGACCGGGCGACTTTGGTTTCCATCCATCTCTGAGCGCTTCCTTTTTTCCGATTTTTCGGATATGGTCATCAGCCATGTGACAGATGGTCACAAAACCGCCTATGGGAGCTATATGGACAAGTAGTGGGCGTATCCGGCCAATTCAAGCTGTTCTGGAGACGGCATGAATATCCCGATAAAATGGGGTCATGCGCCAACTGATGTCATCAAAAAAAGCTGTTCAAAAACGCGTCCACGAGCCTTGTTTGAAAAACTTGCTAACCGAAATATGCATTTCTCCGCGAGGAGGTCGGCTATCGGCACGGTTCTTGAATGGTGTAGACTTGTTTGTAGAGGGCCATCTCCGAGTGGTTGAACCGATCTATTCTGGTGGTCCATTGCCGCCCTGCGGGGCGACGCATGGCTTGAGTAAAGTTTTGCTGCCGCGGGTGTGCCAATCAATTTAATCTGATGGGACAACTTGAAAATGGGTTCTATGGCAGATCCGCATCCCTGGTCCAAAAATCATCCCGAACCAAGACCGTTTCATTCTCACCGTAAAGTTGTGTTTCCCTTGCAAAAAGCTACCAAACGGGCCATAGCAGGACGAGGAGTGGACGGTTTCGGATGATTCAACTTGTCCTTGGCTGGTATTTCCAAGCCAGAGGTCGGTGGCCGCATGTCGGGTGATGGCATCGAACCTGAACGCAAATACTCAGGGGCATACTGCCGCATATGGAAGTCGGAGTTGGTACCTCCAGTTGAGCTTCCAGAAGGGTTTCCCAAAAAAGGATGGCCTGATGTGACCTCTGACACCGAGTGCAAACTGGCTTATTGTGTGGAAATCCTAAGCACGGACCGTGTGGCTGTTGGGGAGCTAGGACTAGGCTTCAAAGTGCGGGTTTCCTAGGATTCAGCTGCTGTTTATGAAAATAACCTAAATTTTTTGGAACAAGCCTGTCGGAGACTAGTAACGG
This sequence comes from Mycena kentingensis (nom. inval.), assembly GCA_014461125.1. Classification (NCBI taxonomy): domain Eukaryota; kingdom Fungi; phylum Basidiomycota; class Agaricomycetes; order Agaricales; family Mycenaceae; genus Mycena; species Mycena kentingensis (nom. inval.). The sequence continues at coordinate 93,576 of JACAZG010000019.1, read as the reverse complement.
GAAAAGACGGATCAAGCCTGGTTACAGGGCTGAGTATCCAGCCTAGCGTCATGAAACAACCATAAATTCTTTGGAGCGAGGAATTGTTAGCTTGGAAGGCTATGGACCCAGCCCCCAGTGTCGATTTTACAGGACTGGCTTGTGGTGGGACACCGCCTGTGAGCCCAAGTTCTTTATTCTGCCAGGTACATGGACCGGGCGACTTTGGTTTCCATCCATCTCTGAGCGCTTCCTTTTTTCCGATTTTTCGGATATGGTCATCAGCCATGTGACAGATGGTCACAAAACCGCCTATGGGAGCTATATGGACAAGTAGTGGGCGTATCCGGCCAATTCAAGCTGTTCTGGAGACGGCATGAATATCCCGATAAAATGGGGTCATGCGCCAACTGATGTCATCAAAAAAAGCTGTTCAAAACGCGTCCACGAGCCTTGTTTGAAAAACTTGCTAACCGAAATATGCATTTCTCCTCTGAGGAGGTTGGCTATCGGCACGGTTCTTGAACGGTGTAGACTTGTTTGTAGAGGGCCATCTCCGAGTGGTTGAACCGATCTATTCTGGTGGTCCATTGCCGCCCTGCGGGCGACGCATGGCCTTGAGTAGAAGTTTTGCTGCCGCGGGTGTGCCAATCAATTTAATCTGATGGGACAACTTGAAAATGGGTTCTATGGCAGATCCGCATCCCTGGTCCAAAAATCATCCCGAACCAAGACCGTTTCATTCTCACCGTAAAGTTGTGTTTCCCTTGCAAAAAGCTACCAAACGGGCCATAGCAGGACGAGGAGTGGACGGTTTCGGATGATTCAACTTGTCCTTGGCTGGTATTTCCAAGCCAGAGGTCGGTGGCCGCATGTCGGGTGATGGCATCGAACCTGAACGCAAATACTCAGGGGCATACTGCCGCATATGGAAGTCGGAGTTGGTACCTCCAGTTGAGCTTCCAGAAGGGTTTCCCAAAAAAGGATGGCCTGATGTGACCTCTGACACCGAGTGCAAACTGGCTTATTGTGTGGAAATCCTAAGCACGGACCGTGTGGCTGTTGGGGAGCTAGGACTAGGCTTCAAAGTGCGGGTTTCCTAGGATTCAGCTGCTGTTTATGAAAATAACCTAAATTTTTTGGAACAAGCCTGTCGGAGACTAGTAACGGGAAAAGACGGATCAAGCCTGGTTACAGGGCTGAGTATCCAGCCTAGCGTCATGAAACAACCATAAATTCTTTGGAGCGAGGAATTGTTAGCTTGGAAGGCTATGGACCCAGCCCCCAGTGTCGATTTTACAGGACTGGCTTGTGGTGGGACACCGCCTGTGAGCCCAAGTTCTTTATTCTGCCAGGTACATGGACCGGGCGACTTTGGTTTCCATCCATCTCTGAGCGCTTCCTTTTTTCCGATTTTTCGGATATGGTCATCAGCCATGTGACAGATGGTCACAAAACCGCCTATGGGAGCTATATGGACAAGTAGTGGTCGTATCCGGCCAATTCAAGCTGTTCTGGAGACGGCATGAATATCCCGATAAAGTGGTGCCATGCGCCAACTGATGTCATCAAAAAAAGCTGTTCAAAACGCGTCCACGAGCCTTGTTTGAAAAACTTGCTAACCGAAATATGCATTTCTCCGCGAGGAGGTTGGCTATCGGCACGGTTCTTGAACGGTGTAGACTTGTTTGTAGAGGGCCATCTCCGAGTGGTTGAACCGATCTATTCTGGTGGTCCATTGCGCGCCCTGCGGGCGACGCATGGCTTGAGTAGAAGTTTTGCTGCCGCGGGTGTGCCAATCAATTTAATCTGATGGGACAACTTGAAAATGGGTTCTATGGCAGATCCGCATCCCTGGTCCAAAAATCATCCCGAACCAAGACCGTTTCATTCTCACCGTAAAGTTGCGTTTCCCTTGCAAAAAGCTACCAAACGGGCCATAGCAGGACGAGGAGTGGACGGTTTCGGATGATTCAACTTGTCCTTGGCTGGTATTTCCAAGCCAGAGGTCGGTGGCCGCATGTCGGGTGATGGCATCGAACCTGAACGCAAATACTCAGGGGCATACTGCCGCATATGGAAGTCGGAGTTGGTACCTCCAGTTGAGCTTCCAGAAGGGTTTCCCAAAAAAGGATGGCCTGATGTGACCTCTGACACCGAGTGCAAACTGGCTTATTGTGTGGAAATCCTAAGCACGGACCGTGTGGCTGTTGGGGAGCTAGGACTAGGCTTCAAAGTGCGGGTTTCCTAGGATTCAGCTGCTGTTTATGAAAATAACCTAAATTTTTTGGAACAAGCCTGTCGGAGACTAGTAACGGGAAAAGACGGATCAAGCCTGGTTACAGGGCTGAGTATCCAGCCTAGCGTCATGAAACAACCATAAATTCTTTGGAGCGAGGAATTGTTAGCTTGGAAGGCTATGGACCCAGCCCCCAGTGTCGATTTTACAGGACTGGCTTGTGGTGGGACACCGCCTGTGAGCCCAAGTTCTTTATTCTGCCAGGTACATGGACCGGGCGACTTTGGTTTCCATCCATCTCTGAGCGCTTCCTTTTTTCCGATTTTTCGGATATGGTCATCAGCCATGTGACAGATGGTCACAAAACCGCCTATGGGAGCTATATGGACAAGTAGTGGGCGTATCCGGCCAATTCAAGCTGTTCTGGAGACGGCATGAATATCCCGATAAAATGGGGTCATGCGCCAACTGATGTCATCAAAAAAAGCTGTTCAAAACGCGTCCACGAGCCTTGTTTGAAAAACTTGCTAACCGAAATATGCATTTCTCCGCGAGGAGGTCGGCTATCGGCACGGTTCTTGAACGGTGTAGACTAGTTATATCGACCGGAAACTTTTGGAGCATTGTACAACCGCCCGGCTCGGCCCGGCATTTGATGCCATCACAAAAATTCTGATGGGACTAGGTAGACAAGACTCGTACCTCTAGGACTGTTTTTGGCCCCGCGCCGATACACAGTGCAGCCGTCGAGATATTGGAAGCTCTTTCCGGGCTCTTTTTTGCACCCTTTCGGCAAAGATCTGGATCTATCCCCGCGTAGAGTACGAATGGCAACTAGCGCTTTCGAGGGTAGGTTCCTAGTATGCCTAGGTATCAGGGTTATTAATATGCCATCAATTCCATCACTCGCTCGTCCGCAACCGCGTCCCTCGCGTTTTCCAATGACCATTCGCCCCGCGATCCTTCGTTTTTCGTCGCGCGAGTTTTCTCTTCGACAGTCGGCGTATTCGCCCCCGATACGTCTGCCGTCCAAATTTCGTGTGTCTAGCTCGAGTGTAGCCTGCGCTACGCCGCTCGCAATCTCGCCGGAGGTCCGCCCTCCATGAATCCGCGAGTCCCAGCCCGCTCATGACAACGTTCTTTCCCGATCGGGAAGTCATCTTTCCCAAAACGGAAATGTTCCCGCGGTCTCCCCCGCCTGGCAGCCCGCCATGAAGCCCTTTGGCCCGTCGACACCCCCGCGAGGACTCTGTCACGCCCGCCAGCCCGCGACCCAGCCCGCTGTGACGCCCGCTGTGACGCCCGCAATACCGGTCGTCCCGGCCCGCGCCCGCGGGTTCCCTTCTATCGCCCCGCCCCGCGACAACCCTCGTCGCCCCGCGTCACAGCTCTTGCCCCGCTGTCAACCTGGACACGCCCGCTGTGACAGAGCTAGTCCAGCGGGCAGCCCCGCGTTCTCGCCCCGCGTTCCCGCCCCGCGCCCTCCTACAACCCGCCCCTTCCCTCCGCGGATCCCGACGTCCAACCCGTTCCGTCCCGCGGTATCGCCCCGCGCCGCCCCTCGCCCGTCCCCTCTCACCTCGCTACTCGCCCCGCGCCCCCGTTCAACCCGGGGTCTATCCCGCCGCCGATCCCGCCGCCCGATCCCTTCCCGCCCCGGGCTATAGCCCCGCGTTCGTCGCCACTAGCGTCCCGCCCGTGTCGCCGTCACTGCCCTGGCCCCCGCGCCCCTCGTTCAACCCACGCCCCAGCCTATCGCCTACCCCGCCGCCAATCCCGTTCCGCCCCGTTCCGTCCCGCGTCACCGCCACGCGTCTCGCTCCGCTCCGTCCCTCGACGACCAACCGCAGCCCCTTGCTCACGGCGGGCAGCCTCCGCTTCCCCCCGCCGAATCGCGCCACCGTCGCGCCCGCCTACCAGTCAGCCCGCCGCTGCGCCCGTCCACCGCTGCTGCGCCCGTCCCCCGCCGACTGCCGCCCCTCCCCACCGCCCTTCCTCCTCTGGTGCCGCGCTCGCCACCCGCTGCCCACCGCGTCGCCCGCATCCACGCTCCCCTCCCAGCCGCCCTCGTCGCAAGCCGCCTCCATCCCCAGCGCCGTCCCCTCGTCACCGCCACGTCACCGCTACCCCGCTCTCCCGCACACGCCGCCGACTAGCGCGTATGCACTCCCGCTACCGGGCGCGCCGACCCCGCCCACGTAACCGCCACTCAAACGGCACTGCCCCACGCTCCCGCGCCTCTGCCTGCACCCGCCCACCACCGACCTTCGTCCCGCGGCGCAAACGCGAGCGGTTAGGATTCCTCCGCCGAGGAGCGTGTTTGCGGTACGCGGGACGGGTTGCGGGCGACGTGTCGCAGTCGCGGGCGGACGTCAACCGGAGGGAGGCAGCTCCTGGACTGCGGCGGCGGGGAGGAGTTGGCTTTGGTATCCCGCACGCCGCGTCCATTTGCGCCTCCGGGGACGAGCTGGGTTTCGCATTGCAGAGGACGGGGAGAACACGACCCAGCCCGGCGCTGGGTGGGCACGGGGAGTTGGCGCGAGCGCACCGCGGGACGACCAGGAGAAGGTAGGGTCCGCAGCGCGCCGACTCTGAGGGACGGGGAGGAGGCGGCTACGCGCCGCAGGCGGCGGCGCTTCGATTCGGAGGTGGCGGGTAACGCGGAGGGCGACCCTCGGTGGACGGGCAGGCGGTGGTTACGCGGTGTAGGTGGTGCGCACTACCAAGCAGCACCTTGGTCGGGAGTTGCGTGCATTGCGGAGTACAGAGGAGGAGGCGGTTCGTTGGGCGGGTTAGGCGCTGCGGGGATTGGGGGGATGCGCTCGGCGAGGCGTCGGAGGAGAAACGTTAAGGGCGGGGACGTCGGCACCACACTCGTTACGATTGTTGTACCTACCAAGGACATGAATTCGATTATGCAGTATAGCGATTCCCTCCAACGTTACACAAACCAGTTTGGCGGAAGCTGGCCACCCAGCCAGATATTTCCAACCTCCATTCTCGTAGACCAAATACATATTCCAATACTTACTACTCACGCTTAACATCTCTGTTCTCCCATATAATCGATACACGTATCGAGCAGTCTCAACTAGGCTGTTTGAATACCGGCAGCTCATTATAACACCCTCTCAAATATGTAAACCAGCCACATACCCTCATGTACAAAGAAAGCATTATTCAATTCAACAGTTCCCACTTGAGGCTAATTCAATAACCATAAAAAAATGAAAATTTAAAAGATAAAAAAACGCTGCGAATAAAATACGCCCAGCCCCGGACTAAACCGGGTATCGACTCAGATAATCAGCTCAACTGCTTTCTATTGAACAGTCTGGACTGGGCTACCCGCATATCAGCTACGACCAACCATAAGAGAACTCTCCAGTAATTTGAACACTGTCCTCTATAATAATCCTGGGATCCTGCATGCAAAAAAAAAGTACATATAACTCTTGTAATATATCTTGAACACACTGATTATTAAAAAAATGTTCAGTGCTCGGTGTGACCGAGGTTCAGCCCTTATGCTATACACACGGTTTAAAAATGGGTTATCCAGCTGGGAGGTTATCTCCAGCTAAAAGAAAAACCAAAACAGAAAAGCAGAATTAAAAAAAAAAAAAAGGCTGTTCAATGCTCGCTTTGAACGAGGGCCGGGTGTCCAGCAGTCTCTATACCACAATTGACCTGCGGCGGTAATGACAATTACCATTGAACTGGTCTATCAACAGCTGACCTGCTTAAATACCACCACCCCCTCACAGCAGTACAGAACGACCCCCAGCAAGCCCAGTAACATATTGAATGCAACGTTGATTCAGGAAATGCACAAAGTGTCTATCTACTCCAAAGTTTAATGGCGCGCAATTCTTGCTTAACAAGAATTCCTTAAAATTATCTTCTATATATACTCACCATGTCTTACTCTGAAAACTTTTCACTTCTAGGATAGCACTCTTTTAAGTTGCAAAACAGAAATGGGGCAAAAAAAAAAAAAAAAACAACTCTGCCGCGACTCATTGCTCTGCCCGGATGCGATCCAGCTACCCTCTGATGGAAAGTCCTCAAGCGGAGAACACTCACCTAAGCTGCAGCCAGCCTGCCTAGAATCACCTGGAAGAATAACATAATTAGCACTTCCTTCATTTCGGGTACCAAAATACAACGCCAATGTGCCGCTCCGCTTCCGCCCCTCAGTTGCTTCGACGGCCCCCTCCAGTGTGACCCCCGTTCACTCCGCCATCTCTCCCACCACCACCGGAGGAACAGGTTCCACCATCCACGCATGCAACTCCCGACCCAGTCCAGAATTTCCACGCATGAATTCCTGCCATGGAGGATTTAAAGTTGTGAGCCTGCCCCCCGTAAAAAAAAATATAAAATTCGCTCGGCATACAGATCTATGTCATGGCTACCACTTGCCCAAAAATCTCGATCTGCCACTCCAAGTTTATGCGTAATTTCACAACCCTCCTTATCGAACCCCTGCTGTTGGTGGAAGTTGGCCACTCATTCTCGGGAAGACCCATAAGCTGAGGAAAATAGGTCGCTAAAATGCAATACTCCTGAACCTATCTGTATACCCTTTGTGATACTACGTTTTTTTTTATACTTGTCATTACCCAGAATTCCATTCAGAGTACCCAGATCAAGAAAAATACAGATCCATACAATAATGCCCAATGCCCGCTTCGAACGGGAGCCTGTCTGTACCGGATTCATGAATTCCCTACACATTCGCGGCTGCAATATCGTATGCCATTGGGTTGCTCCAAGCAGAATTATCCTGGGTATCAACCCCAGACATTACTTGTGTCACTCCCAACTGGCCCGGGACGCAGTTAGGGCCGTGCTAGATGAACCAAAATTAAAATTAGGCTGATGATACACAAGGGAAGAAAATAAGCTCAGAAATTTGTTGAAGTTGAATTAGGCGCTATTCTACAACTAAATGCGAGCCCTGGGAAAAAATGGATTTATTCGCCCATTAGTTTTATGGATACTACAAAAGTGAACAAAAGGGGATTAAAGTAGACATAGGAAGTTGGAGACCCAATGAACTTGTTACAACTTTACTCCAACTTGCACCAGTCTCGGATCCCCTTACAAAAGAGTTCGCTTATCTTCTTTGGCCAAACAACACACATCCAACTGCCATTCTTAATGAAATATTCCCAATGGCAAATAAGATTTTAACAGCTGCTACTTGCTCAATATGGGCTATAAAAAGTCGTGGCTTGTCGGATATGCCCAGCCCCGGATTGAACCGGGTATCGACTCAGATACTCAGCTTAACTGCTTTCTATTGAACAGTCTGAACTGGGCTACTCGCATACCAGCTGCAACCGACTATCAAAAACTCTCCAGTAATTAGATTCTTGGGAAAACCTATAAGCTGAGGTTTATGAAGTGAAATACTCCTGAACCTATCTGTATACCCTTTGTGATACTAGGTTTTTTTTTTTTTTCAGACTTGTCCTCTGTGTCCCCATGTGTTTTGCACAATTTGTACTTGGCGCTTCGAGGCAAATCACCTGAACATTAAAAAGAACGCAAGAAATGGAACCATGCCCAGCCCTGGATCGAACCAGGTATCGACCCAGCTCATCAACGTGCATCTTATTGAACAGTCCCATCCGGGCTGTTCGGACTGCAAACGAATGATTTTAATAGCCTCCAGAATATCTCTTAGACTGACACTGGCTGCGTATCAATATCCCCCTGGCGCTTTTTCTGGATTAGTATATTAGCTCCCACGGACCACCTCTCTTTCGCCTACCACCACCGTCACCTCCGCGGTCTGATTCCCGCAGAACTAGGGAGGCCTGCAACACCCTCGAACACCCGCCTATACTCTCTCCGGACTCTGTGCGGCTAGGCCGCCCTTGCTCAGTGACTCACCACAACTGTCCCTTCACGACTACAGCGGCTTTCTTCGCATCTCGGCGACACACCATGTTCAACCCTCGCTCCCGAATGCCGAAACACAACGCCGCCGCACTATCTGACACTGCAGCTCGAGTAACCCTGCAAGCGCCACCCGGATCGACGAAAACCACTCGTTCTCGCCAACACCTGCTTACCCTGCCACCCGCCGTACCTCCTCCGGTGAGTATTTACTCTCTCTATCGGACTGTTCATCTGCGAGGTCGGTAAGATGGAGCCTTCAGATAAACCAAGCCATCCGCTGAGCCGGCTTGCAGTTTTCGCAATCCAATACGGGATCCAATCGTTCTCTGCGACGCCCGGCGTCCCCCGCCACCTATCGCAGTTCCCCCGGTGCGTATTCATCTTCCGCATCGTATGATAAATTTCCGACGTCGGTACGCTAAGCTGGCCTTATACACGAGGCCATCCGCTCATGCAACTCACATTTTTAGCCATCCAACACGAAAAGCCCTCCCTCTCTGCGATGCCTACGACCCCCGCTACTCAGAGTGGCTCTACAGGTGCGTATTTACTCTCCCTATCGATCTACATACTTCCTAGCTTGGTACGTTCACGCAGTCTCGTGAACGAAGCCCTGCGCTGATCCTATCAACAGCTTGTGCGTCCAACAGCAGAACCCCTCCTTCTCCCTGCCGCCGACGACCCCTGCTATGTGGCAGAGCTTCCACGGTACGTACCTCTTGTATCAATCGAGGGGATCATCCTGGATGATGGTACGATCCCGCATTCCCGTCGAGGAAACCGCGCGCTGCCCCACTAACTGTTTCAGCACACAACTACCAAACACACTCGTTCTCGACGACGCCTGCGGCTCTGGGGACCATCCGCGGTTCCCACGGTAGTGCTCCACCATCCTCACAGAATGATTTATGCGCAACCCCGGTACTTTCCCGTGTCCCCACAAACGAAGACAAGCACTGACGCTACTATCAGTTTCAGTGATCAGATCGAGAACTGCTCGTTCTGCCCGAGCCTAGACGCACCTCGCGACCTAATGTCGTCTCCACGGTGCGTAGCCATAGCCCCTGTCGAACGGGGTATGTTTGAACGCGGTACGCGCCCGGGTCCTCACAAACGAAGCCATGCGCTGATACCAATACCAGATCAACGACTTATTCCGATTCACTGAACTCCCCGCAGGCCCCGTAATGTACTCCCACCTCTTTGGAATACTTCCTTGACTATCATCGACAACTTTGCTGCGCCGCAACTCTCCAAACAAGTTCAGGAATATCGAAAAACCTCGAAAATCTGGGGAACCTCGATTTGTTGTCCTCTGTGTGTGTGGCCTGGGTCCACCTCTTCCTCGAAGGTGTGGCGCCAACTCTCTTCCACATTTCTATCCTGTTTCCGGAACCCTATTCCCCCTCGCGACGACGAACTGCACGTGTCACGACGCGACATCACAAAAACCGCCCCGTTCTTCGCGACGATAGCATCTCAAGGGATTACCCATATACTGAGAGGTAAGTACTCCTTTTCCCCTTCGAGGGACCCTACCTGCCGCTCACCTGGATGTCGTCAGGTTTTAAGAAACTTGATCCTCAGTCGCCGAAACCCCGCAGAGCCTCGACCTTAACCTTTTCCGTTTGAATTCCTCCGGTCCATCTCTCCCACTAATGCGTTTATTCGCGTCCCCTCCACCTCCCTACGTTGTTTCCGGTCCCTCCTGCGCTCGCGCGACGAAGAATCTGTGTAGTCACTCTGTGACAGCGGGAAACGGCGCGTCATTTGCGGCGCAGACATATCGCAGGATGTGATGTATGCCTGAATGTATAGTTTCAGCTTGAAAATAGATTAAATGGGTTCACACCATCTGAACTACAAATACTGGTCAGCCCTTCGAATTTATTTATTATCCGGCTGCAGCATCCATAAATCCGGTTTACCACGCTGATTTGAGCTCAAAGTTTGTCCGGAGTACGGGTTCATGGTAAGGAGCAGCCTCACGACCGCTCAAATTTGTAGACAACCCGAGCAGCTCAAAAAAAAAAAAATGAATTTTCGCACATCTGAGTTGCAAGCTTCAAAACTCGAGTTTTCCACGCTGAAACTCCACAGAACTCCTAGGGTCGCTACAGAAGCTCAATAACTTCATCGCGGACAGAGGAAATAATGCAAAACTTGTAGATACATGAAATATAGCTAATCATCAGCAAGAAGCTCGTCGAGCCACTTCCAGTAAGAAGTGTGAGTAAAATGAGCAACCGCAATCCGCTGTCCGTGTTCCCAGTTCTCCACCAGGTGCTCGACGGCCTTGCCGCGGATGAGGACCAAGTCGCGGTGTCCGTAACGGATGCGCGCGCGTTGAGTTGAGGGAGGTTAAGAACACCGCCCTTGGCACCATCGCCATCGCTGTAGAACGCCTTGAGCGCCGCAAAGCTCTTTGCGTAATCGGAATAGTCCTTGTGTTTCGGGCTTTTCCGGTTGTACATAAATTCCCGGCCCTCGTACGGCTGGAGATCGTCAGCGTCGGCGTTCTTGATATCGGCGCGGTGAGCGTGGACCGCCTTCCGGCGCTCCCACATCTCGGCATGAGCTTCGGGCTCAGCGTGACGCAGAGCCGAGTTAACGATGGAGGAGAGAGGCCGGAGATGGCGAAGGAGTTCGGCGGACTCGGCGTGGGCGCGCCCGCTCTTCAGCATATCCCCGAGAGGCCCGGCTCTTTGTGCTAGAACACAAAGTAGTCAGTATGTGTACAATCGCGGGCTGTAAACGCACTGAATGTCCGATGGCATGCCACGGCTTGACCATCTTGAACTGCCCCGCGATATGTCCGTTGCCCGTCACGTATGAGCCCGGATCGCTTCGGGTCTTGCCATCGGCACCCGCGTTCCCTTCGGTTGGCGGCTGGATGTCGACGGAGATGCCGAAATCGACGAGCGCGTTGAAAGTCCGGTCCTAAAAAAAGGAAATCAGCAGATGAAGGAGAATTTGCGAGACCTACGTACACCCGTGTCCTCAGAAATCACATTTGGGAAATACCACACCAATGTCACCCCATCCTTGTCCTCCAGAGCCCGGCACTTGTTGTCGAAAAACTCGACGGCGGGCGAGGGTTTCTTCGCCTTGAGCTGGGGCTTGACCGGGTTGCTCGTCGCGCGCGCGCAAAACTAAAGTTGGGGTCGCGATCTACACGGATGTTAGTGTACAAAAATTCAAAAGCCACTGTTGCGTACGCCGGATAACCTTCTGGACCATCTTTTCGAGCAGCTTGTCCCAGCGGTTCATCGCGCGCCGCTCTTGGATCGGGTCCCAGTCGTACTTGGGCATGAGAGGGCGCGGAGGTGCGGGGATCTTGATTTTCTTGGTGCGGGTGGGCTGTTCATCCGAGGGCGCCGCCTTGCGCTTGCGGTTGGTAGAGGGGTTGGGAGTGCGAGGTGGCATGAGGAAGTGAGAGTGGTAGAGCGTACACGATTGCGTTTATAATGCCCCTGCAGGAACACAAGTCCATTGTTCTTCGAAAAATACGCAAGTGTTTGTCAAGCGCATCGCGCAGGCGCAGTATCCCAATTTGGAAATCTCTCAAGCGGGCTCCCATTGTCCTCAACATCTATATAATGAATGCAACAACTTGAAACACTCCCCGCCTTCTCTCCTCCATCGATACGGTCTGGCCACGCCGTCACTCATGTTGGGGGAGGTTGTGCCACCAATCCGAGGTATGCTGGTGGGGACGCCCGCCTAGCTGCTTCAAAAAAATCTTCAGGGGTTAGTAGGGTATTTAACCTGAATTGCCTCAAGTAGGGTATTTAACCCGAAAAAAAACTCTCCGTGGTTAGTAGGGTATGTAACCTGAATTGCCACAAGTAGGGTATTTAACCTGAAAAAAACTCTCCGTGGTTAGTAGGGTATTTAACCTGAATTGCCTCAAGTAGGGTATTTAACCTGAAAAAAACTCTCCGTGGTTAGTAGGGTATTTAACCTGAATTGCCACAAGTAGGGTATTTAACCCGAAAAAAAACTCTCCGTGGTTAGTAGGGTATGTAACCTGAATTGCCACAAGTAGGGTATTTAACCCGAAAGAAATCTTAATTTAGCTTGAGACGTGGATGGGTTCAACCCTGATCAAACGACATCAATAGCTAAAAAATTTGACGACGGTAGAGAGCCCAACACCCAATGCCGTTTTGAACGAGAGTCCCTACGGAATGAAGCACAAGATGCACCAGGGACTCGGCTGCATGCCATTGGGTTAGCTCCAAAATTTCTATCAACCATAGATACCAGAGCATCCAGATGAATTTCGAAGCTCACAAAACTAGCAGTTGTGTGTGCTCATTTGGCTTTGTAATTGGCTCATAATGAAACAAACAAACATCTTGTATCCAGGTTAAACCAATGAATATATAAGAAAAAGCAACTCCACTGTCCCCATGTATTAAATAGATCCTCATCTACATTTGAAGATTTATACTCAGCCCTAAAGGCCTGTATGCTTTTTGTGCAGTCCCTGCATTGGCCCTTATTATCTTATCTCAATAACATAGGATTCTCAAAGTTGAATGACTGGCCCTTTCCGAACAAAGACCAAAAATAAATAAATAAAAATCCATGATGCCCAATGCCCGTCTCGAAGGGGGGCCGCTCAAAGGTGCTTCACCCTGCCTATACACAGAACCGCGTCCGCATGATGCCATCCCATTGGGCTATCTACAAAGAAAATCCTCCTCATTATTCCTTCAATGTTGATTCAAGCCAGCCAACAACCACAATCACCACACTGAGCATACTCTCACCATCAAAAGCTGTGGAACCACCGCCGGTAGCTTCTGGAATTTGGTGGGGGAGAATTGAACCCTTCGGATGTGTGACATCCGAGACGGAATTCCCTTTCGGATGTCACACATCCGAGAAATTCACTGTGTGCTGCTGATATTCCAAAGGTCGCTTTTGATCTAGGCTTTCCACACGCCTCCAAAATCGCTTTTCCTTAGCCATTTGGTCAATGGTTTGCACAGTGTTCAAATATTCGAAGAAAAATAATGGACACCCCACATATGTTCAATGCTCGGTTCGACCGAGGGCCCGCTGTAAGGAGCTCGTACAAGAGGTTTACATAGCCGGGCTGCAATCCAAACATTGCCATTAAACTTGTGTCCTAAGCAAACGTCCACTAATTTTCTAGCATCTGTTCCGGAAAATTCAAGCATTAAAATCGTTATATGAACCTTTCTATTCAATCAGTAAATTTTTGCCATTCCAGAATGCAAACAAAAACGCTATTAACGCAATTCTTGATGTCCAACGCCCGCTTTGAACGAGGTCGTGTGTAGAGCTGTCCCGCGAGGAAATCTTTTACGACTGCAATTTTTTACATGCCATTGAACTTGCTAAAACAAATTAAATTCACGAGTGGAAGTGGTACCACCATCACACTTTGCACCTGTCTTCCCGACTAAATCAGCCGGCTGAGCTCAATGATTCCTTTGTACATTCCACTCGTTGCACAGTATTTCTCTCTAGGGCTTCTGATCATCCACAAAAAGGTAACTTACGACTAAAAAGCCCCGCATGCCCCGCCTCATGGTCGGGGCTGCTTCCCGACGAGAAGCCCTCCCTGCTCTCCCCCCACCATGTCCCCTCCCGCCCATTTCGTCGGTAAAAGTGCGTTAAAAGCTTGTCTACATCCCCGCCTAACCCTCACTAGGAGCGCTTTTCAGCCCCAACGTCCGGGAATACAACATACTCGCCTTCGGTTCGCAAGCCAAAGTACGCATTAATACGCTAACAAGCTTGGTAGTTAACAACGGCGGCAAAAGAATTCTCAAACCCGCCCGACGCGGACTATTTCTTCGCATCTTCCTCGACGGACGTCGACTTTATTCGCAGGTAAGTTTCTCTGCTACGTTGAAGCTCTGCACTCAATTTTAACCAGTGCGTATTCTGGAGACATGCGGGTACGTACCAAATCTATTCCTCTCCCTCGCGCGGCTACTCAGCTCTCTAGATTCTCGACCAAGAGTTTATCGTTGACACGCTCACCCAGAGCGACCATCCGCCCGCGCCCTACAGCTATTCCATCGCTGGTACGTCCCGTTTGCTGGACTTGAATTGCACTCGCTCATATTCCGCAACTCTATCCCAGTCGACGCCAACGGCAAAATTGTGCCCGCGTTCCAGGTATTCCAGAACATCGAGTCGATCGAGAATTTGCGCAAAGTCCATGCCATCCCGTCCGCTCCACCCTCCCCGTTCAGCGCCGCCCGCAGCGCCTCCGGCGCGCGCAATTCACTCAAGCGCCGACACTCGTCGGAAGGTCCTCCTGGGATTTACATCGGTCCGCTCTCTTGGGACGCCAGTGTCGCCCAGTCGGCGCTGGCGGGTCCGGATATGCGGACGCCCAAGAAGAAGGCTCACAACCGCGATTATTAGCACGACTTTCTTTGTATCCTGTAGATTGCAGAGTCTGTTCTCTTGCATTGCGGGATCGGCGCCTATTTGGACCAATAGACGCCCATCAAGCGCCCATCACCTTTTGCTTCCCGCCTCCATCTCCCCATGGAACGCGATCCCGATACACCTGCCCCACGCGCCCCCGCCGCCCAGGACAGTTTCTGCCCACAACCCGGCTGCGGCCGCATCTCCACCTCCCTCAAGTACCACACGCGAGTCATCCACCAAGCCGAGACCCAGGTCACCTTTTCCACCGACGTCCAAGCCACCATACCCCGCTCCAACGGCAACTTTGCGTGCCCTGCGGCAGCCATAAGACGCGACCCCAACGCCATGCGCCAGCACGCTCGTGGGTGCGCCGGCGGCACCACTCTCGACGTGGACGACCCGCCCATCGACCCTCCGTCCTACTCGCGCGCCGAGACGCTCCCTCCTTCCCCGTCCCGCCCGTCGCTCCCTCCGCACGGCATCACCACCCAGCCGATGTCCATCCAGAAGCAGCTCGACGACTTTGCGCGTTTCCGCGAATGGGAGTACGCGCGTGCACCGGAGCCAACGACGGTGACGTCCCATCCGTCTATCCCCATCGACAAGTACTCCCTGTTCGTCAACAACGAGCTAGGTTTCGTTGGGTGCCTCGACTGCGGCAAGGCCGTGTCGCCGCATGGGTCCGCCGCGTACGGGCATGTAATCGCCCATGGCCTCGTCAACAACCCATCCCTCGAGCTCGGGCCGACCCTCTCTTCCGCGTTTAAGCTCTCCCCAATCCACGAACTCCCTCATCCCACCGGCAAACGAGCACCGATGTACGGTCTCAAGATCCTCGCGCCCCATCTCTTTTGCACTCGCTGCCATCACGGCTTCTCCACTCCCAATTCGCTTCGCACCCACCAAAACCAACACTGCCCGCGCGACGACGGTGAAATTGACGAATACTACGTGTCGTCACGCGCAGTCATGGCTTCACCACCGCCAAGTTCGCCGTTGACCCGTTTCTCCTCCCCCCACGCGACCGATCCCAACCTCTACAACGTCTTCCGCACCACACGCCCTCCTCCGACGGACTACTCGCGCATGCCCGTCGTCCAGCCCCTGCACGAGCAGGACCTGGACCAGTTTTACCACCGGGTTGGTTGGGCGGCGCATGTGGAAGGGCGGAGCCCGCACGACCTCCGCCAGCTCGTCCGGTCGCCTGCGAAGACGGAGCTCTCGTACGCGGAGAAGTTGCGCGACGCCGTTGGGGAGTACTTTGAGTGCGTCCAGACCTACATCCGCAAACACCACTCGCACGGGCTCAATCGTATGATCGGGCAAACGACCTGGGCACGTCTTCCTCTACTCGTTCTTTCTCTCGCAATACCCTCGGCAACGTTGGGGCTGGGCTCCCCGCCCCACCCCGCTTGCTGTGGACGCATCTTTTGACGCGTCTTTTGACGCGTCTTTTTTGCGCTCCGTCCCCGCTACCCGCTTTTCACGCTTGCTGACCCTTTTGACAGTCAAGATACGTCGAACGAGTTCCGCTTTCTGCAACCGCACTCTGCGACTGAGTACGCTACGGAAATGTACCGGGTACTGGTCGTATCGCTGCTCGAGACCATTACTCCCGCCGAGATCACATACTACCACCTCTCCGAGCCCCAGCGTACGCTGCTCCGTCGGCTGGACACCCTCCTCCGTGCCGCACGCCCATCGGCGACGCAGCTGTCATCCCTACTCCACCAATCCCTCTTCTCGCTGTTCACGCAGCAGCTGGAGCATGGCGGGCAAGACCGGCGTCGCATACCCGTCTACTCATATCTCATCGCGCGCTGCATGGGTCCCTCCGAATGGGTTCGCGCCAACCACATTTCCCCCGTCCTCGCCAAACTCATGTACGCCATCCGCGCCGTCGTCCTCTACCAAATCGAGCTAGATATGGAGGCGGAGAGCCTTTTGACTCGTGTGTACGTCGCGCGATTCTGTCTACTTGCTGTTTTTGACCTGTTTCATAGCGCCTATGGTCGTTACGAGCGGTATCTGACCCAGGGGAACGACACCGTCATGTCGTTCCTGTACGAGGACGTACGCCTCGTCAAAGCCATCCGCAGCGATGAGTACGCGGGACGCTTCATCGCGCATCAACGACGACCAAGGCCGGGAGCTAATCTTCCATGGCGTCTCGCTCTATATCGAGCAGGTTGGGAATATGCACCGCGGATTGGTGGCCGACTGGATGGCGGAGCTCAAGACGGTGTTTGCTGGGGAAGAGCCTCCCGATTGGTTCAAGCAAGACATCGAGATTGACAAGGTACGCGTCCCGTCCTTCTGCACCTACTTGCATCTAATCGATTCAAGATCGTGGACGATCCTCAAAACAACCCGCCCGGCTACTGCTTCCTCGACAACCCGCAGAACGAGGTTAACACCCATGCCGACCGCTACGTCGAATGGCTACTCTCCGACCCTCAGCGCGCGTCGCGTTACGCGTCCGTCGTCAACGGCGCCCTCCATTGGAAGAGCGAAGCTTGCACCAAGCTGCTCCAATCCTTTTCCAAGCTGCGCCGCATCCTGGTCGTCCTCAAAATCATCGATGTCGGCTGCTCCGTACGCGCGACCGAGCTGGCGCGGGACCTTTTGCGAAACCTATCGGGGTCGTACATCCGCAACTTGCTCTTCCTCTTCCACCAGGCGGCGTTCGTCCGGCACGCAGGGACAAGACGTCCCATCGTATTCTCAAGCGTCGCTGCACCGCCGGCGTCGCGTCCAACCGCACGCAGCAGTTCCTCCTCAAAATGCTCGTCTACTTCCGCAAATTCGAGACCGATCTTATTCGTTACTTTCGCGGCGACGCCGAGGCCCACCGGTACCACACGTACCTGTGGCCCGACATTCGGCGGAACTTTACGGGCGAGGAAATCAGCGAGTGGCTGGGCGACGAGTCGGAGAAGTATTTCCCGATGCGCCTCCAGATCCTCGAATACCGCCACGTTAGTACGGCGTACATGCGGTACTGGGACGCCAGCGTCGAGGCGGAGGAATCCGACAAGGCGTACGACATGCTATCCAACCACAGTACAAATACATCCGAACGCGTTTACGGCGTTGACCGCGCTACTTTGGCGTTCTCCAAGACGTCTTCCCTCCGCAAGATGGTCGAGACGGCGCGTCTCTGGCAGGAAAAGACGGGGATATCTTCCGACCAGCCCGCCATTCGCTTGCGCGCGTCCGACGCGTCTTCGGACGTACTCCTGCCCGCCGTCGCCGCAGTTTTGCCAAAGCCCAAGTCGGACGTGCAAACACCGCTGACGGAGGAGCGCCTCATCGAGATCCTTGACGCGCGGCAGACTCGCGCTCCGCAGCCCGACGTCGCGACCCTCCAGCAAACGTTTACTCCAATCGTGACATCCATCGTCCGCCGCTGCGCCCCCGACGCGACGCCGCATCCGACCAAGAACATCCTTCGCCCCGCTGCATTTACAATCCCCGATGCCGCCCTCCTCGCGAAATTACGCGTCTTTTTGGGACGGGACGACGCGCATTGGCGTTCGCCGCAACAGGCCGAGCTGGTCACCAAGATGGTCGAAGGAGCGGACCACATCCTCGGGGCGCTTGGGCCCGACTCGGGCAAAACATCCATGATCTTATTCGTCACCAAGTACTTTGCGCCCAAGAAGATTACCATCCTCATACTCCCACTCACCGGCCTGCAACGTGCTATCTACGACCGCGCCGTCGCCGCTGGCCTCAACGTCCACTTGTGGACTCCGGACTCGAAGCTAAACAGCCTCGACCATATCCAGCTCATCATTGTCTCCGTTGAGCATGCTATCCTGGGCCAGTTTGTCCGGTACGTCTTGCATTTTATGTTTTGGACTCCGTACTAATGGACTTTGTAGTCTTAGTCAAATCCTCGCTGGCTCCGGTCGACTCGAGCGCACCATCATCGACGAGGCCCATCTAATCCTTACCGCCCTCCACTACCGCGACCCGATGGTGGCGCTGTTTGGGATCTTTTTGCCCGCCGTCCAGATTATCTTCCTTACCGGGTCGCTTTCCGCCCCCGCTCGTCCCACCATTTCTTGAAATCCTCAAAATCGATTCGCTATACATAATCCGGCGCGCCGACCCACCGCCCCAACGTCAAATACTCCGTCCAGATGGTGCCTCCCGCCGAATTGGACGCGCGGACCATCGCATTCGTCCAATCGCGCCTCGCAGCGTATAGCCCGTCAGACCGGATGATGGTCTTTTGTCGTACTCGATCCGACGCGGGGCGCATCGCCGACGCGCTTGGTCTAACCGCCTACACGGCCCATACGTCGGAGGAAGATCGCGTGCGCGTGTACTCGCGTTGGAAGAAGGAGGGCAACGACAAGGCGATCGTATGCACCTCCATCCTCTCCTGCGGTATCGACGAGCCCGTCGTTGATGTTGTGCACCACAACCTCGGGCACGACGTCCTCTCGCAGTACCAGGAGGATAATCGCGTCGGTCGTAAGGGGTACCCCGGGCGACGTGCAGTATTTTGTGAGCACATCCAGCCCGCCCGAGCCGTTTGAGCGTCTCAAGCCGTTTGGGCAAGAGCTGCTGCTCAGCTGGGCCAAGGGAAGTGAGTGCAGGCGCAAAATGTACTCCCTCTTCCTAGATGGGTACGACGTTAGCTGCATCTCGCTTCCCGGCGCGCGTACTTGCGATAACTGCACCTCTGCATTGGCCGACGCGTCCCGCCAGCCGCCCGCCGTCGCCGAAGTTGCTCGGGTTGCCAGATACGCAGAAGGGGCTGTCGCAAGGTATGTGCATACGTTTTTGGATGCTCTTCCCCACTAACGCGTTCATAGCGGCAAGGAAATGGTGTACGGGGCCGTCACAAGGTAACCCATCTTTTTGACGTCGTTTACCCCAACCACGCGTTTTTATAGCTCAAACCAGTCCAAGTTGGGCGCAACCTCATCATCGTGCACCCATAATCTTTTGACGCGTACTAACAGCGTGTAGGAACCTCTTCAAGTCTGTTTTTTTGATCCAGTCTCCGCCAGTTCTAATTTTGATCCAAGTGCCCACCAAAACGCCTCCCGCGCCGGCAAAGCTGGCGTTCCCCGCCCGGTATGTGCCCTCCTCGGTGCGAGGGTTAGTCTAACGTGTCCTAGTCGCGCAACAAACTCAGTGTACGCGTCTTTTGGTCAGAATACACTTTACTGACCTTTTACAGCCTGAGCACTCCGAGCCGCGCCGGCGGGCAGCCCCGTACCTCTCGGGAACGCGCCAACGCCTACAATCTCACCGCCCGCGCAGCAGCAGCCCGTATTTTTACCCCCGTACGTCTGGCTTGTTTCTTTTGCCTTGCTGACGCGTCTCCCTCAGCATCGAGCCCAAGGAGGACGAAATGGACACGTTTGGAATGCCTCCCCGGGGTATGGGACTCTATGCAGCTCGTAACAACGCTAACTTGGTTATAGGTCCCTTCCTCAGCTCGTTACCCCTCCGCAGCAGCAGCAACTCTCGCTCCGCCGTCAACGCAGGTCTCTTACCACCAACCTCAGACCCCCGTCATCCCGCCTGCCCCCGTATTCTCTGTGAGCAATCAACTCCCGCTTCAAACCCCGCCGCAATCCGACCGCGTTCGGCTTCCGCCTCACGCCTACGGGATCTACGCTTGGCGTCAACGGACTTGCGAGTAGCCAGAACGTCGCGAGCGGCCAGAACCAGGCGCTCGCCATATTGAGCCAAATTGCGGCCGGGTTGGAGGCGGTCAACGCGCCCAACGTGTGCGCATTCTGCGTCGGCGTCGGGCTGGCACATAACCATCCAGTCAACGGGTGCCAGTACGTCGAGAACACGTTTGCCGACTTTCAGCGATACCTCGGGAGTGTCACCAAAGCCCAGAGCTGTTACGACTGTTACCGTCCGATGGTATGGTTACCTGTGCTTCATTACAAGTTCTAACTGCTGTCTAGGGAGGCGCGAACGCGGGGCTCAAGCACGAGTGGAAGGATATCGGTGTCCCCTGCCGACTCCAGGGCGTCAATCTTCCTTTCACGGTCTACGCTTTATTGCGGCACGGAACGGAGGAGCACAGTGGGTTGAGCGGGCTGTTGCCGCCCGAGGTCATTGAGATGGAATGGGACGCGCGTTGGGCGTGGGTTATGAAAGTGCAGGACGTGATTGTCGGGACAAAACGTTTCCATAAACTGTTTGTAGATATTGTTCGCGCTCGTGGTCTGTTGTAGCTCTACGTAGTTGTAGTCGAGTCTCGATAATGTACATTGTCTCTTGGTGATCAAGGTGGATCCGTAACTTGCTATCCACCACCATCATGCCTCCCAGCTCCGCCGAACGCCGTCGCGCCGTTCGCGACGTCTTGCGCGTGTTCCTTGCCTACACGCCAGGCACGCGCGCCGCCGCCCTCACGTCTGACAGCCCCGGCGCTGCTGAGCTGACGAGCAAACTCCTCGCGTCCACCAAGCAAGTCGCTGTTCGCCAACCCCGTTCCCCGCCGCCCGCGCAGCCTCAGCCCGGCGTATCTTTGTCTTCCCCGGACGCCACCCCGTATGGAACTCCCCACGGAACCCCGCCTGCACCGCCTGCGCCGAACCCGCCTGCGCCGACCCTGCCCGACGCGACGCAAGACTCTCCCGAACCCGGCGACGTCGCTACACCTCCGCAGGCGCAGGTTCCCCCAGCCGCAGATGGAGCAGATCCTGACACCGAGGGCGAGGACGAGGACGAGGCGCGTCCCGCATGCACACTTACTTGGCCACCGCTGACAGCTTTGCAGACTCACCGCGACGTCCATCTCATTCGGGCAGAGATCGGACGCGGGTTCGTGCATCCCAAAGAGTATTCTGAGCTCTACACTCGCAACTTCAACGTCCTCGGGAACGGGACTCGCAAGGACGCGACCAAGACGCGCGCCGTCGGCCTCGGCATGCTCGTCCGCGGGTACGACACCCTCGACTCGATGGACTTGGACGACATCCAGACGCACTGGGTGCGTGCTGGACTCGGATCCTCAGTCTCGGCTAACCCCGCGCAGGGAGCAGGTCGCCGAGGCCTTTCCAGCCGACGAACCCATCTCCGCCATCGCCAGCGGGTACACTGCGCCGACCGACTTGGAGAACGGCGCTGGGGGGAGTGGTACGTGGCTACTATGAGCGTGCGTGTATATTCCTTTTCCGGGGGTTAGTTCTGAATCTGCCCAGGACACCAATCGCGACTGTGCCGCCGTCGGCGACGCGCTCTCGCCACCCACCTCGTCAACTGTGTCCGTCTTATCGAGTCCCACGCCGCATGGATTGCTCTCCCCGCCCGCGGCAAGTACAAGTACACGCGCAGCAAGGCAATTCGCGCCATGTACTTTGAGCGCGGACCGCATTCAAAGGAATTCAAGGACGTTCCCGAGCCGCTCGCAGTCCGGGCGCTCCGCACCGAGAAGCACAAGAAGGACTTCAAAACCTTTAGCAACAAGCACAAGGAACTCGTGCGCGGGACGCACGAATTTTTATCGTCTTTATATGGCGGTGAGTGCATTCTACTACTACCGCCGCGTTCTAACGAGGTGAAGTTTGGCCCGCACGTTTTCACCGACCGCCAGTGGACGCCGAACACGCTACGCAAAGAACGCGAAGATTTTTTCGACCTTGTCGACGAAATTAGTGATTATCCGTCTCTATCGTGGCTGGGAACGCCACATCGACTCGCATTGCGAGGTTAACACTGTCGCCGTGCTCGGCATCGCATATGCCCTGGATCCCGAGCTCTACACCCTCCTCGACGAGTTCTTCAAGCGTTTTCCGTCCAACCCCGCCCAGGTCAAGCGCAGTAGGTTCAAGCTTACTTGGTTTTATTTCTGCTGAAATGCTTCTGCTCTAGCTCCTGGTAAGTAGGGTATTGTAGGTCTGTAAACAAGTGAATTGCTGTTGAATGGATTAAACTCGGACGATTTCAAAAACGCTATCGGACGGCGCCTTCTGTAGCAGCCGCTTCATCCTCTGCTAAATCAATGGAATGAGCTACCTTTACCTCCAACACCAGCGACTTCAAATCGGGGCTGGGTTCAAGTTGTGAGACGGTCGTCTACAGACAGAATAACCTGTGTTATTCGTCGAATAGCATGTGTGTTAATTTGGAAAATAAATATCAAAAAAAAAAACGAACAAAGGAAATTCATAGTCGACGGCACTGACCCGAATTGGATGATGACGGATCACTCCTTCTTGCTCTTGACCACCATGGTCATCCGCCAACGCTCCCTCCTACTCGCGCTGCCCGCAGAAATAAAGCTCCTCATCTATCAGAACATCGACGCATGGGATTCAAAGGTCGCATTCAGTCTGGTGCGTCGCCATACCGCTCCCTTTGCCCGCTAACTCGTCTCCAGTCGTGCAGCCATCTCGCCTACTTTCTCCTCGACGAAACTGGCGCCATGCGTAGATATTTCCAGCACAATGGCACCCTTCTCCGCACCCACCCCGCCGCTCATATTCTCTCTCCGCTGTTTTGGCTGCACCGAATCTTTCAATTCCCGCTCCGCTGGACTCTTTCGCCCGCTCGCACTCACCACCGTGAACTCCCCAACATCGGAGGCGTCCCTGCTTTCACCGCCGGAGATGTCTGCATGCTCGTCAACGGCGGCAACGCTCTTCTCGTGTCCCACCGCAACTCCCTGCACTTGCTCGTTCTTTCCAATCTGCAATACGTCTCCCTCGACCTCGGGGCGCGAATTCTCCGCGTCGCGGTCGACGAGTCCGATCCGGACAATTTCACCGTCGTCGTCATCACCGAGCGTCTCTCTCGCTACTCTCGGAATCAGTTTGCGTACGTCGATTATTTCATTTGTGCGCTCAGCTCACCGATAATTGTAGATGTATTCAAGTCGTGGACGCCGCCGTCTCCGCAGCTTCGGCGGGGTTCATTTCTGTTGCACATCTCGAGCCGCTGCACCATTCGTCTCCCAAAGTGGTCCCCCGGGCGTAGCCCAGCGGAATCTTTTCGCGTTTGGAATTTCACGGGTCCCTCGTCGTGGTCTCGGACGTGTCTGATTATTTCTTCCTCATCGACCTCTCCTCCGAGCGCGGTCTGTATCAAGGACGCCCACTTCCCATACGAAGTCGACGATCCTCCCCGTCGCCGGGGCTTTCGTCATTGTTCGCAACAACCACGAACAGCTACACTTTTCTTACGCTCCCGCCCGCCAACTCTTGAAACACGCGGCTACATATATTCCGCGTCTGCTCCTCCCCCGCGAAACCTCGGACTACACGCAGATCGCGGACCTCCATACCGTCGGTGATTCCCTCACGATCCCGTCGTGACGACCATGCCCAGTCCTACGTTCGGGTCAGCGAATGCCAATTCCGTCCGCAAACTCGTTTACCGCATCTGGATTCAACACAGATACCGGCCTTTCTCGAATAATCTGACGCTCGAGACGCAAGTTCTCCTCTCGCGCTAATTAAGAGCTCATCTGATTTTTCACAGAGTTATTTTCCGGGTTTCCGATACTTCTCTGGAAGAAGAGTTGCAGCGCTTCATTGACACAGACATCGACGTTCGTTTCTGTGGTTGGCGCGGTGAAATCATCGGGACGAATGCTGCTTCCCAGCTCGTCTCGCTCGATATGGCTTCTGAGTTGTCGTCCGCGATCCCCGTCCAGGCCCTGGGCCATAATTTCCACGTCCTCGGGCAAGCAATTTCGTATATGAGCACCGCCGGCATCCCGACGATTACTTATTTTTTGTAACCCTCTAGACACGCCTAGAATACCGTAGAATTTCTTGTAACCCAAACGTAGAATACTCTAGAATTTTTTGAAAGAGGAATGGGATTTGGAGTGTGACTGCGGGATCAACGCGTCTTCTTCTCATACCACCACCACCACGATGAACTCGCCCATCGTCGACCTCCACCTCGCCGCCCAGCGCATCGCTCGTCTGCAGCTCACCAGCACCGAACGTGCAGACCTCGCCGCCATCGTCGCCTCGCTCAGCACTCTCCTCGGCGAGGAGAACAAGGAGAACGTCGGCACCAGCTTCCCGGTGCGTCTGTTCTCCCCGCTCTGCTCACAGGCTGACTCGGCGTCAGTCGTCATCCAAAGCCGCACCTCTGGCGACCCAGGCCGCGCGCGCGCCCACTCGCCCCGACGACGCGCTTGACGACGCGCCCGACGACCCGCCCGATGCGCCCGAAGCGCGATTCAGTGCTGGACATTCAGGTGCGTCGTTGTTCTGCCCCAGGACCACGCTCATAGCTCTGGCAGAACCTCCCTCCTCCGCTGCGCATAGACGCACGCTCCGTCGTATATCTCCAGACGAGCAACATCCCGTCGCCCGAGTTACGGGCGCGACCTCGTCATCGGCTACGCTATTGGAGCTGAAGATTCGGCGGGTGACAGCGGATCGGAATCGGCCTCGACGGATGCAACGGGCGCTGGAGAATTTGAGGGTTGTGGGCTTGAGGAGCTGCTGCGCACCTACGCGTACGAGCATTCCTTGGAGCAGGCGCGTATCGCGCCCTTCATGCATGTGCGCACCACCTCTCTGTCTTTCTTTCCCCGCTGACGGTCTCCCAGCGTGCCGCCGAACTCGAGGACCTTGCAGCTCACCGCCGGTACCCCACGGACCGCGCGCTTGTCGCCCTGCTCATCGCCGCTGGCGAAATCGGCGGTCTACCCTTGACTCATGAGATGGCCGCCGCCGCAGCCAACGCCGCCGCACTCTACGACTTGGTACATGTTTTGCCCATTCCACTCGCGTCCTCATCGCCCGCAGGTTGGCGCCTCGTTCCTGCTCCACCCCGCGACGACGTTCGACGCCTGCTTCGACCCACACCTCGGCAAGGTCGCCGCAACGATCAAAGCCTCTCTCGCCAACTTCGACACCCTCGAGGAGCGCGTGCGGTACAACAAGGCGAGGACGCGGAGAGTGTTGCCTTTATTGTACGCAACGGGTGTGCCACCGTCGAGGAGGATGTTTGGGAGCGGTTTTGGGCTAGCTTTCTCGGGAACGGGCCCGTTGTGGTGGTCTCGTAAAGGTGCGTTTCTGTTTTTATGTTTTGTTTCTCTCGCTGAACAGGACCAGCATTATGAGTGGAAGATTGTGAATTGTACTTTTCGCAGCTTGTTGTACACGCAAATGTTGTACACGCGAATGGAATAGAATCGTGAAATGTAACTTGTGCAGTCGGTCTCGTCTTGACCTCCAACAAGTCGTCCACGTACCTTGAGTGGTGGTTCGGGTTCACGGCCATACGCGTGGGGAGTTGCGAGTCCTGGAGCTCGGTCAGGCCAGAGCGCAAACAGCGCTGCCGTCGGGTGGTTGCGTGGGGGCTAAGTAAAATGGAAAATTATGGAGACAAAGAGACCCATGTTCAATGCTCGGTTTGAACGAGTGCCCGGTGTACAGCAATCCATTTATTATTTGACCCGCGGCGGTATTCCCAATTACCCATTGAACTGGTCAATTAAAAGCTACCCTGTCTAAATGCCACTACCGATCTCACAGTTATACATATATGCCTCAGCACAACTGCCTCAGTTAATATTATACGCAACAAAAATTGGAGGAAGCAGAAGAAGGAAATAAAGAATTGTAGACGCGCCAAAAGTCTAATCACCGCGCAATTGGCGCGTGGGACATCAAGAAGAGCGCTCTTGCTTCCTGCCTCCATGTCGCAAGTGAGTCCGTCCATTTCTTTCCAGCGCTCACATTCCAACGGGCGGTTAGGTCAACCATAATCCTTTGTCGACTACCGGCTATGACGACGACGATATATCTAATGTCTCTTCGTTCGTTATGGACGACGCCATTCTCCAGATCCTCGCAGCCCGTGACGCCGACGCCAAAGTCTACCACGCCAATCGTTCGGCCACAGCAAAACGTCCTGCTACTCCCACCACGTCTCCTGCTGCTGTCGAATCGCACTCTGCTGCACTGGCACCCGCGACTGACCATGCTGCGGACGTCGCCGATGATCTGCCCGCGCCGCCGGGTGCTCCAACCGCTGGACCAGCCATTCAGCTCACCGCTGAGCAGCAGCGCATGCTGCAGACTCTCGTCAGCGCTGTCGCCGGACCTGTCCTCGGTGCTGCCCTTCAGAACGAGGCAACCACGGGTACGGTGTCCGTCGAGCGCCTGACGCAGTCTCTCGCTGCGGCGCTCGCCCCAGCGCTTGCTAGCGCCCTCGCGTCCGCTGTCGTATCTGCCTTGGCTCCGGGCTCCAACTTCGCTCGCTGCACCCCCGCAGGGCTCGGGATCTCCGTTGAGCGACGTCGCCAAACCCCACGATAAGTACAAGATCTCCGACGAAGTTGTGGACTTCATCTTCGACCACCGTTTGGAGGCTCGGGGAATGCCGGTTGCAGTTGTGCAGTCGTGCTTGTCGGGGGAGTTCAGCGCGAAGGAGATCGCTTCCGCGATTGACGCTCTCGTCGGCGAGGGAGCACTCCTCGCGACGCACGGAGGGGAGTGGGTCATGGTGGTGATGAATGAGGGAGGGATCCCGGGTCCGTCTACGGCGATGCGGGTTTTGAATTTCCTGGGCGGCTGCAAGAATGGCGCCGATATCGGCGAGATTATGGATCGCGTCAAGGCCCGTGGCCAAAGCAAGCTCATCGGCGATGTGCTTTTCACGCTCGCATATCGCAAGCTTATCAAGTACAACGACAAAGAACAGAAGTATCATATCGTGTAGGCTTTGTAACCCAGTTGTCAATTTATACGAGCTTCACTGGCGTACATCTCCACAGTACCACTTGTGCTGGCACTGGGTATCCGTTGTCAACAAGGTGTGAAGACTGAACAGCTATACCAATGTACATACTAATATTTCCACTACAATTACTTTAACAAATGCCCTCCTCTGAGCGCTTCCTTTTTTCCGATTTTTTGGGTATGGTCATCAGCCATGTGACAGATGGTCACAAAACCGCCTATGGGAGCTATATGGACAAGTAGTGGGCGTATCCGGCCAATTCAAGCTGTTCTGGAGACGGCATGAATATCCCGATAAAATGGGGCCATGCGCCAACTGATGTCATCAAAAAAAGCTGTTAAAAACCCGTCCACGAGCCTTGTTTGAAAAACTTGCTAACCGAAATATGCATTTCTCCACGAGGAGGTTGGCTATCGGCACGGTTCTTGAACGGTGTAGACTTGTTTGTAGAGGGCCATCTCCGAGTGGTTGAACCGATCTATTCTGGTGGTCCATTGCCCCCTGCGGGGACGCACGGCTTGGAGTAGAAGATTTGCTGCCGGGGTGCGCCAATCAATTTAATCTGATGGGACAACTTGAAAATGGGTTCTATGGCAGATCCGCATCCCTGGTCCAAAAATCATCCCGAACCAAGACCGTTTCATTCTCACCGTAAAGTTGCGTTTCCCTTGCAGAAAATTACCAAACGGGCCATAGCGGGACGAGGAGTGGACGGTTTCGGATGATTCAACTTGTCCTGGGCTGGTATTTCCAAGCCAGAGGTCGGTGGCCTCATGTCGGGTGATGGCATCGAACCTGAACGCAAATACTCAGGGGCATACTGCCATATATGGAAATTGGAGTTGGTACCTCCAGTTGAGCTTCCAGAAGGGTTTCCTGAAAAGGATGGCCTGATGTGACCTCTGACACCGAGTGCAAACTGGCTCATTGTGTGGAAATCCGGCACGGACCGTGTGGCTGTTGGGGAGCTCGGACTAGGCTTCAAAGTGCGGGTTTCCTAGGATTCAGCTGCTGTTTATGAAAATAACCTAAATTTTTTGGAACAAGCCTGTCGGAGACTAGTAACGGGAAAAGACGGATCAAGCCTGGTTACAGGGCTGAGTATCCAGCCTTGCGTCATGAAATGACCATAAATTTTTTGGAGCGAGGAATTGTTAGCTTGGAAGGCTATGGACCCAGCCCCCAGTGTCGATTTTTACAGGACTGGCTTGTGTTGGGACACCGCCTGTGAGCCCAAGTTCTTTATTCTGCCAGGTCAATGGACCGGGCGACTTTGGTTTCCATCCATCTCTGAGCGCTTCCTTTTTTCCGATTTTTTGGGTATGGTCATCAGCCATGTGACAGATGGTCACAAAACCGCCTATGGGAGCTATATGGACAAGTAGTGGGCGTATCCGGCCAATTCAAGCTGTTCTGGAGACGGCATGAATATCCCGATAAAATGGGGCCATGCGCCAACTGATGTCATCAAAAAAAGCTGTTAAAAACCCGTCCACGAGCCTTGTTTGAAAAGCTTGCTAACCGAAATATGCATTTCTCCACGAGGAGGTTGGCTATCGGCACGGTTCTTGAACGGTGTAGACTTGTTTGTAGAGGGCCATCTCCGAGTGGTTGAACCGATCTATTCTGGTGGTCCATTGCCGCCCTGCGGGCGACGCACGGCTTGGAGTAGAAGATTTGCTGCCGCGGGTGCGCCAATCAATTTAATCTGATGGGACAACTTGAAAATGGGTTCTATGGCAGATCCGCATCCCTGGTCCAAAAATCATCCCGAACCAAGACCGTTTCATTCTCACCGTAAAGTTGCGTTTCCCTTGCAGAAAATTACCAAACGGGCCATAGCGGGACGAGGAGTGGACGGTTTCGGATGATTCAACTTGTCCTGGGCTGGTATTTCCAAGCCAGAGGTCGGTGGCCTCATGTCGGGTGATGGCATCGAACCTGAACGCAAATACTCAGGGGCATACTGCCATATATGGAAATTGGAGTTGGTACCTCCAGTTGAGCTTCCAGAAGGGTTTCCTGAAAAGGATGGCCTGATGTGACCTCTGACACCGAGTGCAAACTGGCTCATTGTGTGGAAATCCGGCACGGACCGTGTGGCTGTTGGGGAGCTCGGACTAGGCTTCAAAGTGCGGGTTTCCTAGGATTCAGCTGCTGTTTATGAAAATAACCTAAATTTTTTGGAACAAGCCTGTCGGAGACTAGTAACGGGAAAAGACGGATCAAGCCTGGTTACAGGGCTGAGTATCCAGCCTTGCGTCATGAAATGACCATAATTTTTTGGAGCGAGGAATTGTTAGCTTGGAAGGCTATGGGACCCAGCCCCCAGTGTCGATTTTTACAGGACTGGCTTGTGTTGGGACACCGCCTGTGAGCCCAAGTTCTTTATTCTGCCAGGTCAATGGACCGGGCGACTTTGGTTTCCATCCATCTCTGAGCGCTTCCTTTTTTCCGATTTTTTGGGTATGGTCATCAGCCATGTGACAGATGGTCACAAAACCGCCTATGGGAGCTATATGGACAAGTAGTGGGCGTATCCGGCCAATTCAAGCTGTTCTGGAGACGGCATGAATATCCCGATAAAATGGGGCCATGCGCCAACTGATGTCATCAAAAAAAGCTGTTAAAAACCCGTCCACGAGCCTTGTTTGAAAAGCTTGCTAACCGAAATATGCATTTCTCCACGAGGAGGTTGGCTATCGGCACGGTTCTTGAACGGTGTAGACTTGTTTGTAGAGGGCCATCTCCGAGTGGTTGAACCGATCTATTCTGGTGGTCCATTGCCGCCCTGCGGACGACGCACGGCTTGGAGTAGAAGATTTGCTGCCGCGGGTGCGCCAATCAATTTAATCTGATGGGACAACTTGAAAATGGGTTCTATGGCAGATCCGCATCCCTGGTCCAAAAATCATCCCGAACCAAGACCGTTTCATTCTCACCGTAAAGTTGCGTTTCCCTTGCAGAAAATTACCAAACGGGCCATAGCAGGGACGAGGAGTGGACGGTTTCGGATGATTCAACTTGTCCTGGGCTGGTATTTCCAAGCCAGAGGTCGGTGGCCTCATGTCGGGTGATGGCATCGAACCTGAACGCAAATACTCAGGGGCATACTGCCATATATGGAAATTGGAGTTGGTACCTCCAGTTGAGCTTCCAGAAGGGTTTCCTGAAAAGGATGGCCTGATGTGACCTCTGACACCGAGTGCAAACTGGCTCATTGTGTGGAAATCCGGGCACGGACCGTGTGGCTGTTGGGGAGCTCGGACTAGGCTTCAAAGTGCGGGTTTCCTAGGATTCAGCTGCTGTTTATGAAAATAACCTAAATTTTTTGGAACAAGCCTGTCGGAGACTAGTAACGGGAAAAGACGGATCAAGCCTGGTTACAGGGCTGAGTATCCAGCCTTGCGTCATGAAATGACCATAAATTTTTTGGAGCGAGGAATTGTTAGCTTGGAAGGCTATGGACCCAGCCCCCAGTGTCGATTTTTACAGGACTGGCTTGTGTTGGGACACCGCCTGTGAGCCCAAGTTCTTTATTCTGCCAGGTCAATGGACCGGGCGACTTTGGTTTCCATCCATCTCTGAGCGCTTCCTTTTTTCCGATTTTTTGGGTATGGTCATCAGCCATGTGACAGATGGTCACAAAACCGCCTATGGGAGCTATATGGACAAGTAGTGGGCGTATCCGGCCAATTCAAGCTGTTCTGGAGACGGCATGAATATCCCGATAAAATGGGGCCATGCGCCAACTGATGTCATCAAAAAAAGCTGTTAAAAACCCGTCCACGAGCCTTGTTTGAAAAGCTTGCTAACCGAAATATGCATTTCTCCACGAGGAGGTTGGCTATCGGCACGGTTCTTGAACGGTGTAGACTTGTTTGTAGAGGGCCATCTCCGAGTGGTTGAACCGATCTATTCTGGTGGTCCATTGCCGCCCTGCGGACGACGCACGGCTTGGAGTAGAAGATTTGCTGCCGCGGGTGCGCCAATCAATTTAATCTGATGGGACAACTTGAAAATGGGTTCTATGGCAGATCCGCATCCCTGGTCCAAAAATCATCCCGAACCAAGACCGTTTCATTCTCACCGTAAAGTTGCGTTTCCCTTGCAGAAAATTACCAAACGGGCCATAGCGGGACGAGGAGTGGACGGTTTCGGATGATTCAACTTGTCCTGGGCTGGTATTTCCAAGCCAGAGGTCGGTGGCCTCATGTCGGGTGATGGCATCGAACCTGAACGCAAATACTCAGGGGCATACTGCCATATATGGAAATTGGAGTTGGTACCTCCAGTTGAGCTTCCAGAAGGGTTTCCTGAAAAGGATGGCCTGATGTGACCTCTGACACCGAGTGCAAACTGGCTCATTGTGTGGAAATCCGGCCACGGACCGTGTGGCTGTTGGGGAGCTCGGACTAGGCTTCAAAGTGCGGGTTTCCTAGGATTCAGCTGCTGTTTATGAAAATAACCTAAATTTTTTGGAACAAGCCTGTCGGAGACTAGTAACGGGAAAAGACGGATCAAGCCTGGTTACAGGGCTGAGTATCCAGCCCTTGCGTCATGAAATGACCATAAATTTTTTGGAGCGAGGAATTGTTAGCTTGGAAGGCTATGGACCCAGCCCCCAGTGTCGATTTTTACAGGACTGGCTTGTGTTGGGACACCGCCTGTGAGCCCAAGTTCTTTATTCTGCCAGGTCAATGGACCGGGCGACTTTGGTTTCCATCCATCTCTGAGCGCTTCCTTTTTTCCGATTTTTTGGGTATGGTCATCAGCCATGTGACAGATGGTCACAAAACCGCCTATGGGAGCTATATGGACAAGTAGTGGGCGTATCCGGCCAATTCAAGCTGTTCTGGAGACGGCATGAATATCCCGATAAAATGGGGCCATGCGCCAACTGATGTCATCAAAAAAAGCTGTTAAAAACCCGTCCACGAGCCTTGTTTGAAAAGCTTGCTAACCGAAATATGCATTTCTCCACGAGGAGGTTGGCTATCGGCACGGTTCTTGAACGGTGTAGACTTGTTTGTAGAGGGCCATCTCCGAGTGGTTGAACCGATCTATTCTGGTGGTCCATTGCCGCCCTGCGGGACGACGCACGGCTTGGAGTAGAAGATTTGCTGCCGCGGGTGCGCCAATCAATTTAATCTGATGGGACAACTTGAAAATGGGTTCTATGGCAGATCCGCATCCCTGGTCCAAAAATCATCCCGAACCAAGACCGTTTCATTCTCACCGTAAAGTTGCGTTTCCCTTGCAGAAAATTACCAAACGGGCCATAGCGGGACGAGGAGTGGACGGTTTCGGATGATTCAACTTGTCCTGGGCTGGTATTTCCAAGCCAGAGGTCGGTGGCCTCATGTCGGGTGATGGCATCGAACCTGAACGCAAATACTCAGGGGCATACTGCCATATATGGAAATTGGAGTTGGTACCTCCAGTTGAGCTTCCAGAAGGGTTTCCTGAAAAGGATGGCCTGATGTGACCTCTGACACCGAGTGCAAACTGGCTCATTGTGTGGAAATCCAAGCACGGACCGTGTGGCTGTTGGGGAGCTCGGACTAGGCTTCAAAGTGCGGGTTTCCTAGGATTCAGCTGCTGTTTATGAAAATAACCTAAATTTTTTGGAACAAGCCTGTCGGAGACTAGTAACGGGAAAAGACGGATCAAGCCTGGTTACAGGGCTGAGTATCCAGCCTTGCGTCATGAAATGACCATAAATTTTTTGGAGCGAGGAATTGTTAGCTTGGAAGGCTATGGACCCAGCCCCCAGTGTCGATTTTTACAGGACTGGCTTGTGTTGGGACACCGCCTGTGAGCCCAAGTTCTTTATTCTGCCAGGTCAATGGACCGGGCGACTTTGGTTTCCATCCATCTCTGAGCGCTTCCTTTTTTCCGATTTTTTGGGTATGGTCATCAGCCATGTGACAGATGGTCACAAAACCGCCTATGGGAGCTATATGGACAAGTAGTGGGCGTATCCGGCCAATTCATACTGTTCTGGAGACGGCATGAATATCCCGATAAAATGGGGCCATGCGCCAACTGATGTCATCAAAAAAGCTGTTAAAAACCCGTCCACGAGCCTTGTTTGAAAAGCTTGCTAACCGAAATATGCATTTCTCCACGAGGAGGTTGGCTATCGGCACGGTTCTTGAACGGTGTAGACTTGTTTGTAGAGGGCCATCTCCGAGTGGTTGAACCGATCTATTCTGGTGGTCCATTGCCGCCCCTGCGGGCGACGCACGGCTTGGAGTAGAAGATTTGCTGCCGCGGGTGCGCCAATCAATTTAATCTGATGGGACAACTTGAAAATGGGTTCTATGGCAGATCCGCATCCCTGGTCCAAAAATCATCCCGAACCAAGACCGTTTCATTCTCACCGTAAAGTTGCGTTTCCCTTGCAGAAAATTACCAAACGGGCCATAGCGGGACGAGGAGTGGACGGTTTCGGATGATTCAACTTGTCCTGGGCTGGTATTTCCAAGCCAGAGGTCGGTGGCCTCATGTCGGGTGATGGCATCGAACCTGAACGCAAATACTCAGGGGCATACTGCCATATATGGAAATTGGAGTTGGTACCTCCAGTTGAGCTTCCAGAAGGGTTTCCTGAAAAGGATGGCCTGATGTGACCTCTGACACCGAGTGCAAACTGGCTCATTGTGTGGAAACCAGGCACGGACCGTGTGGCTGTTGGGGAGCTCGGACTAGGCTTCAAAGTGCGGGTTTCCTAGGATTCAGCTGCTGTTTATGAAAATAACCTAAATTTTTTGGAACAAGCCTGTCGGAGACTAGTAACGGGAAAAGACGGATCAAGCCTGGTTACAGGGCTGAGTATCCAGCCTTGCGTCATGAAATGACCATAAATTTTTTGGAGCGAGGAATTGTTAGCTTGGAAGGCTATGGACCCAGCCCCCAGTGTCGATTTTTACAGGACTGGCTTGTGTTGGGACACCGCCTGTGAGCCCAAGTTCTTTATTCTGCCAGGTCAATGGACCGGGCGACTTTGGTTTCCATCCATCTCTGAGCGCTTCCTTTTTTTCCGATTTTTTGGGTATGGTCATCAGCCATGTGACAGATGGTCACAAAACCGCCTATGGGAGCTATATGGACAAGTAGTGGGCGTATCCGGCCAATTCAAGCTGTTCTGGAGACGGCATGAATATCCCGATAAAATGGGGCCATGCGCCAACTGATGTCATCAAAAAAAGCTGTTAAAAACCCGTCCACGAGCCTTGTTTGAAAAGCTTGCTAACCGAAATATGCATTTCTCCACGAGGAGGTTGGCTATCGGCACGGTTCTTGAACGGTGTAGACTTGTTTGTAGAGGGCCATCTCCGAGTGGTTGAACCGATCTATTCTGGTGGTCCATTGCCGCCCTGCGGGACGACGCACGGCTTGGAGTAGAAGATTTGCTGCCGCGGGTGCGCCAATCAATTTAATCTGATGGGACAACTTGAAAATGGGTTCTATGGCAGATCCGCATCCCTGGTCCAAAAATCATCCCGAACCAAGACCGTTTCATTCTCACCGTAAAGTTGCGTTTCCCTTGCAGAAAATTACCAAACGGGCCATAGCGGGACGAGGAGTGGACGGTTTCGGATGATTCAACTTGTCCTGGGCTGGTATTTCCAAGCCAGAGGTCGGTGGCCTCATGTCGGGTGATGGCATCGAACCTGAACGCAAATACTCAGGGGCATACTGCCATATATGGAAATTGGAGTTGGTACCTCCAGTTGAGCTTCCAGAAGGGTTTCCTGAAAAGGATGGCCTGATGTGACCTCTGACACCGAGTGCAAACTGGCTCATTGTGTGGAAATCCAAGCACGGACCGTGTGGCTGTTGGGGAGCTCGGACTAGGCTTCAAAGTGCGGGTTTCCTAGGATTCAGCTGCTGTTTATGAAAATAACCTAAATTTTTTGGAACAAGCCTGTCGGAGACTAGTAACGGGAAAAAGACGGATCAAGCCTGGTTACAGGGCTGAGTATCCAGCCTTGCGTCATGAAATGACCATAAATTTTTTGGAGCGAGGAATTGTTAGCTTGGAAGGCTATGGACCCAGCCCCCAGTGTCGATTTTTACAGGACTGGCTTGTGTTGGGACACCGCCTGTGAGCCCAAGTTCTTTATTCTGCCAGGTCAATGGACCGGGCGACTTTGGTTTCCATCCATCTCTGAGCGCTTCCTTTTTTCCGATTTTTTTGGGTATGGTCATCAGCCATGTGACAGATGGTCACAAAACCGCCTATGGGAGCTATATGGACAAGTAGTGGGCGTATCCGGCCAATTCAAGCTGTTCTGGAGACGGCATGAATATCCCGATAAAATGGGGCCATGCGCCAACTGATGTCATCAAAAAAAGCTGTTAAAAACCCGTCCACGAGCCTTGTTTGAAAAGCTTGCTAACCGAAATATGCATTTCTCCACGAGGAGGTTGGCTATCGGCACGGTTCTTGAACGGTGTAGACTTGTTTGTAGAGGGCCATCTCCGAGTGGTTGAACCGATCTATTCTGGTGGTCCATTGCCGCCCTGCGGGCGGACGCACGGCTTGGAGTAGAAGATTTGCTGCCGCGGGTGCGCCAATCAATTTAATCTGATGGGACAACTTGAAAATGGGTTCTATGGCAGATCCGCATCCCTGGTCCAAAAATCATCCCGAACCAAGACCGTTTCATTCTCACCGTAAAGTTGCGTTTCCCTTGCAGAAAATTACCAAACGGGCCATAGCGGGACGAGGAGTGGACGGTTTCGGATGATTCAACTTGTCCTGGGCTGGTATTTCCAAGCCAGAGGTCGGTGGCCTCATGTCGGGTGATGGCATCGAACCTGAACGCAAATACTCAGGGGCATACTGCCATATATGGAAATTGGAGTTGGTACCTCCAGTTGAGCTTCCAGAAGGGTTTCCTGAAAAGGATGGCCTGATGTGACCTCTGACACCGAGTGCAAACTGGCTCATTGTGTGGAAATCCGAAGCACGGACCGTGT
Organism: Mycena kentingensis (nom. inval.); assembly: GCA_014461125.1. Classification (NCBI taxonomy): domain Eukaryota; kingdom Fungi; phylum Basidiomycota; class Agaricomycetes; order Agaricales; family Mycenaceae; genus Mycena; species Mycena kentingensis (nom. inval.). Next base: position 57,332 of record JACAZG010000019.1, on the reverse strand, counting down.
GGCTGTTGGGGAGCTCGGACTAGGCTTCAAAGTGCGGGTTTCCTAGGATTCAGCTGCTGTTTATGAAAATAACCTAAATTTTTTGGAACAAGCCTGTCGGAGACTAGTAACGGGAAAAGACGGATCAAGCCTGGTTACAGGGCTGAGTATCCAGCCTTGCGTCATGAAATGACCATAAATTTTTTGGAGCGAGGAATTGTTAGCTTGGAAGGCTATGGACCCAGCCCCCAGTGTCGATTTTTACAGGACTGGCTTGTGTTGGGACACCGCCTGTGAGCCCAAGTTCTTTATTCTGCCAGGTCAATGGACCGGGCGACTTTGGTTTCCATCCATCTCTGAGCGCTTCCTTTTTTTCCGATTTTTTGGGTATGGTCATCAGCCATGTGACAGATGGTCACAAAACCGCCTATGGGAGCTATATGGACAAGTAGTGGGCGTATCCGGCCAATTCAAGCTGTTCTGGAGACGGCATGAATATCCCGATAAAATGGGGCCATGCGCCAACTGATGTCATCAAAAAAAGCTGTTAAAAACCCGTCCACGAGCCTTGTTTGAAAAGCTTGCTAACCGAAATATGCATTTCTCCACGAGGAGGTTGGCTATCGGCACGGTTCTTGAACGGTGTAGACTTGTTTGTAGAGGGCCATCTCCGAGTGGTTGAACCGATCTATTCTGGTGGTCCATTGCCGCCCTGCGGGGGCGACGCACGGCTTGGAGTAGAAGATTTGCTGCCGCGGGTGCGCCAATCAATTTAATCTGATGGGACAACTTGAAAATGGGTTCTATGGCAGATCCGCATCCCTGGTCCAAAAATCATCCCGAACCAAGACCGTTTCATTCTCACCGTAAAGTTGCGTTTCCCTTGCAGAAAATTACCAAACGGGCCATAGCGGGACGAGGAGTGGACGGTTTCGGATGATTCAACTTGTCCTGGGCTGGTATTTCCAAGCCAGAGGTCGGTGGCCTCATGTCGGGTGATGGCATCGAACCTGAACGCAAATACTCAGGGGCATACTGCCATATATGGAAATTGGAGTTGGTACCTCCAGTTGAGCTTCCAGAAGGGTTTCCTGAAAAGGATGGCCTGATGTGACCTCTGACACCGAGTGCAAACTGGCTCATTGTGTGGAAATCCGAGGCACGGACCGTGTGGCTGTTGGGGAGCTCGGACTAGGCTTCAAAGTGCGGGTTTCCTAGGATTCAGCTGCTGTTTATGAAAATAACCTAAATTTTTTGGAACAAGCCTGTCGGAGACTAGTAACGGGAAAAGACGGATCAAGCCTGGTTACAGGGCTGAGTATCCAGCCTTGCGTCATGAAATGACCATAAATTTTTTGGAGCGAGGAATTGTTAGCTTGGAAGGCTATGGACCCAGCCCCCAGTGTCGATTTTTACAGGACTGGCTTGTGTTGGGACACCGCCTGTGAGCCCAAGTTCTTTATTCTGCCAGGTCAATGGACCGGGCGACTTTGGTTTCCATCCATCTCTGAGCGCTTCCTTTTTTTCCGATTTTTTGGGTATGGTCATCAGCCATGTGACAGATGGTCACAAAACCGCCTATGGGAGCTATATGGACAAGTAGTGGGCGTATCCGGCCAATTCAAGCTGTTCTGGAGACGGCATGAATATCCCGATAAAATGGGGCCATGCGCCAACTGATGTCATCAAAAAAAGCTGTTAAAAACCCGTCCACGAGCCTTGTTTGAAAAGCTTGCTAACCGAAATATGCATTTCTCCACGAGGAGGTTGGCTATCGGCACGGTTCTTGAACGGTGTAGACTTGTTTGTAGAGGGCCATCTCCGAGTGGTTGAACCGATCTATTCTGGTGGTCCATTGCCGCCCTGCGGACGACGCACGGCTTGGAGTAGAAGATTTGCTGCCGCGGGTGCGCCAATCAATTTAATCTGATGGGACAACTTGAAAATGGGTTCTATGGCAGATCCGCATCCCTGGTCCAAAAATCATCCCGAACCAAGACCGTTTCATTCTCACCGTAAAGTTGCGTTTCCCTTGCAGAAAATTACCAAACGGGCCATAGCGGGACGAGGAGTGGACGGTTTCGGATGATTCAACTTGTCCTGGGCTGGTATTTCCAAGCCAGAGGTCGGTGGCCTCATGTCGGGTGATGGCATCGAACCTGAACGCAAATACTCAGGGGCATACTGCCATATATGGAAATTGGAGTTGGTACCTCCAGTTGAGCTTCCAGAAGGGTTTCCTGAAAAGGATGGCCTGATGTGACCTCTGACACCGAGTGCAAACTGGCTCATTGTGTGGAAATCAAGCACGGACCGTGTGGCTGTTGGGGAGCTCGGACTAGGCTTCAAAGTGCGGGTTTCCTAGGATTCAGCTGCTGTTTATGAAAATAACCTAAATTTTTTGGAACAAGCCTGTCGGAGACTAGTAACGGGAAAAGACGGATCAAGCCTGGTTACAGGGCTGAGTATCCAGCCTTGCGTCATGAAATGACCATAAATTTTTTGGAGCGAGGAATTGTTAGCTTGGAAGGCTATGGACCCAGCCCCCAGTGTCGATTTTTACAGGACTGGCTTGTGTTGGGACACCGCCTGTGAGCCCAAGTTCTTTATTCTGCCAGGTCAATGGACCGGGCGACTTTGGTTTCCATCCATCTCTGAGCGCTTCCTTTTTTCCGATTTTTTGGGTATGGTCATCAGCCATGTGACAGATGGTCACAAAACCGCCTATGGGAGCTATATGGACAAGTAGTGGGCGTATCCGGCCAATTCAAGCTGTTCTGGAGACGGCATGAATATCCCGATAAAATGGGGCCATGCGCCAACTGATGTCATCAAAAAAAGCTGTTAAAAACCCGTCCACGAGCCTTGTTTGAAAAGCTTGCTAACCGAAATATGCATTTCTCCACGAGGAGGTTGGCTATCGGCACGGTTCTTGAACGGTGTAGACTTGTTTGTAGAGGGCCATCTCCGAGTGGTTGAACCGATCTATTCTGGTGGTCCATTGCCGCCCTGGGGGCGACGCACGGCTTGAGTAGAAGATTTGCTGCCGCGGGTGCGCCAATCAATTTAATCTGATGGGACAACTTGAAAATGGGTTCTATGGCAGATCCGCATCCCTGGTCCAAAAATCATCCCGAACCAAGACCGTTTCATTCTCACCGTAAAGTTGCGTTTCCCTTGCAGAAAATTACCAAACGGGCCATAGCGGGACGAGGAGTGGACGGTTTCGGATGATTCAACTTGTCCTGGGCTGGTATTTCCAAGCCAGAGGTCGGTGGCCTCATGTCGGGTGATGGCATCGAACCTGAACGCAAATACTCAGGGGCATACTGCCATATATGGAAATTGGAGTTGGTACCTCCAGTTGAGCTTCCAGAAGGGTTTCCTGAAAAGGATGGCCTGATGTGACCTCTGACACCGAGTGCAAACTGGCTCACAGTGTGGAAATCCGAAGCACGGACCGTGTGGCTGTTGGGGAGCTCGGACTAGGCTTCAAAGTGCGGGTTTCCTAGGATTCAGCTGCTGTTTATGAAAATAACCTAAATTTTTTGGAACAAGCCTGTCGGAGACTAGTAACGGGAAAAGACGGATCAAGCCTGGTTACAGGGCTGAGTATCCAGCCTTGCGTCATGAAATGACCATAAATTTTTTGGAGCGAGGAATTGTTAGCTTGGAAGGCTATGGACCCAGCCCCCAGTGTCGATTTTTACAGGACTGGCTTGTGTTGGGACACCGCCTGTGAGCCCAAGTTCTTTATTCTGCCAGGTCAATGGACCGGGCGACTTTGGTTTCCATCCATCTCTGAGCGCTTCCCTTTTTTCCGATTTTTTGGGTATGGTCATCAGCCATGTGACAGATGGTCACAAAACCGCCTATGGGAGCTATATGGACAAGTAGTGGGCGTATCCGGCCAATTCAAGCTGTTCTGGAGACGGCATGAATATCCCGATAAAATGGGGCCATGCGCCAACTGATGTCATCAAAAAAAGCTGTTAAAAACCCGTCCACGAGCCTTGTTTGAAAAGCTTGCTAACCGAAATATGCATTTCTCCACGAGGAGGTTGGCTATCGGCACGGTTCTTGAACGGTGTAGACTTGTTTGTAGAGGGCCATCTCCGAGTGGTTGAACCGATCTATTCTGGTGGTCCATTGCCGCCCTGCGGGCGACGCACGGCTTGGAGTAGAAGATTTGCTGCCGCGGGTGCGCCAATCAATTTAATCTGATGGGACAACTTGAAAATGGGTTCTATGGCAGATCCGCATCCCTGGTCCAAAAATCATCCCGAACCAAGACCGTTTCATTCTCACCGTAAAGTTGCGTTTCCCTTGCAGAAAATTACCAAACGGGCCATAGCGGGACGAGGAGTGGACGGTTTCGGATGATTCAACTTGTCCTGGGCTGGTATTTCCAAGCCAGAGGTCGGTGGCCTCATGTCGGGTGATGGCATCGAACCTGAACGCAAATACTCAGGGGCATACTGCCATATATGGAAATTGGAGTTGGTACCTCCAGTTGAGCTTCCAGAAGGGTTTCCTGAAAAGGATGGCCTGATGTGACCTCTGACACCGAGTGCAAACTGGCTCATTGTGTGGAAATCAGGCACGGACCGTGTGGCTGTTGGGGAGCTCGGACTAGGCTTCAAAGTGCGGGTTTCCTAGGATTCAGCTGCTGTTTATGAAAATAACCTAAATTTTTTGGAACAAGCCTGTCGGAGACTAGTAACGGGAAAAGACGGATCAAGCCTGGTTACAGGGCTGAGTATCCAGCCTTGCGTCATGAAATGACCATAAATTTTTTGGAGCGAGGAATTGTTAGCTTGGAAGGCTATGGACCCAGCCCCCAGTGTCGATTTTTACAGGACTGGCTTGTGTTGGGACACCGCCTGTGAGCCCAAGTTCTTTATTCTGCCAGGTCAATGGACCGGGCGACTTTGGTTTCCATCCATCTCTGAGCGCTTCCTTTTTTCCGATTTTTTGGGTATGGTCATCAGCCATGTGACAGATGGTCACAAAACCGCCTATGGGAGCTATATGGACAAGTAGTGGGCGTATCCGGCCAATTCAAGCTGTTCTGGAGACGGCATGAATATCCCGATAAAATGGGGCCATGCGCCAACTGATGTCATCAAAAAAAGCTGTTAAAAACCCGTCCACGAGCCTTGTTTGAAAAGCTTGCTAACCGAAATATGCATTTCTCCACGAGGAGGTTGGCTATCGGCACGGTTCTTGAACGGTGTAGACTTGTTTGTAGAGGGCCATCTCCGAGTGGTTGAACCGATCTATTCTGGTGGTCCATTGCCGCCCTGCGGGGACGACGCACGGCTTGGAGTAGAAGATTTGCTGCCGCGGGTGCGCCAATCAATTTAATCTGATGGGACAACTTGAAAATGGGTTCTATGGCAGATCCGCATCCCTGGTCCAAAAATCATCCCGAACCAAGACCGTTTCATTCTCACCGTAAAGTTGCGTTTCCCTTGCAGAAAATTACCAAACGGGCCATAGCGGGACGAGGAGTGGACGGTTTCGGATGATTCAACTTGTCCTGGGCTGGTATTTCCAAGCCAGAGGTCGGTGGCCTCATGTCGGGTGATGGCATCGAACCTGAACGCAAATACTCAGGGGCATACTGCCATATATGGAAATTGGAGTTGGTACCTCCAGTTGAGCTTCCAGAAGGGTTTCCTGAAAAGGATGGCCTGATGTGACCTCTGACACCGAGTGCAAACTGGCTCATTGTGTGGAAATCCAGGCACGGACCGTGTGGCTGTTGGGGAGCTCGGACTAGGCTTCAAAGTGCGGGTTTCCTAGGATTCAGCTGCTGTTTATGAAAATAACCTAAATTTTTTGGAACAAGCCTGTCGGAGACTAGTAACGGGAAAAGACGGATCAAGCCTGGTTACAGGGCTGAGTATCCAGCCTTGCGTCATGAAATGACCATAAATTTTTTGGAGCGAGGAATTGTTAGCTTGGAAGGCTATGGACCCAGCCCCCAGTGTCGATTTTTACAGGACTGGCTTGTGTTGGGACACCGCCTGTGAGCCCAAGTTCTTTATTCTGCCAGGTCAATGGACCGGGCGACTTTGGTTTCCATCCATCTCTGAGCGCTTCCTTTTTTTCCGATTTTTTGGGTATGGTCATCAGCCATGTGACAGATGGTCACAAAACCGCCTATGGGAGCTATATGGACAAGTAGTGGGCGTATCCGGCCAATTCAAGCTGTTCTGGAGACGGCATGAATATCCCGATAAAATGGGGCCATGCGCCAACTGATGTCATCAAAAAAAGCTGTTAAAAACCCGTCCACGAGCCTTGTTTGAAAAGCTTGCTAACCGAAATATGCATTTCTCCACGAGGAGGTTGGCTATCGGCACGGTTCTTGAACGGTGTAGACTTGTTTGTAGAGGGCCATCTCCGAGTGGTTGAACCGATCTATTCTGGTGGTCCATTGCCGGCCCTGCGGGCGACGCACGGCTTGGAGTAGAAGATTTGCTGCCGCGGGTGCGCCAATCAATTTAATCTGATGGGACAACTTGAAAATGGGTTCTATGGCAGATCCGCATCCCTGGTCCAAAAATCATCCCGAACCAAGACCGTTTCATTCTCACCGTAAAGTTGCGTTTCCCTTGCAGAAAATTACCAAACGGGCCATAGCGGGACGAGGAGTGGACGGTTTCGGATGATTCAACTTGTCCTGGGCTGGTATTTCCAAGCCAGAGGTCGGTGGCCTCATGTCGGGTGATGGCATCGAACCTGAACGCAAATACTCAGGGGCATACTGCCATATATGGAAATTGGAGTTGGTACCTCCAGTTGAGCTTCCAGAAGGGTTTCCTGAAAAGGATGGCCTGATGTGACCTCTGACACCGAGTGCAAACTGGCTCATTGTGTGGAAATCCAGGCACGGACCGTGTGGCTGTTGGGGAGCTCGGACTAGGCTTCAAAGTGCGGGTTTCCTAGGATTCAGCTGCTGTTTATGAAAATAACCTAAATTTTTTGGAACAAGCCTGTCGGAGACTAGTAACGGGAAAAGACGGATCAAGCCTGGTTACAGGGCTGAGTATCCAGCCTTGCGTCATGAAATGACCATAAATTTTTTGGAGCGAGGAATTGTTAGCTTGGAAGGCTATGGACCCAGCCCCCAGTGTCGATTTTTACAGGACTGGCTTGTGTTGGGACACCGCCTGTGAGCCCAAGTTCTTTATTCTGCCAGGTCAATGGACCGGGCGACTTTGGTTTCCATCCATCTCTGAGCGCTTCCTTTTTTCCGATTTTTTGGGTATGGTCATCAGCCATGTGACAGATGGTCACAAAACCGCCTATGGGAGCTATATGGACAAGTAGTGGGCGTATCCGGCCAATTCAAGCTGTTCTGGAGACGGCATGAATATCCCGATAAAATGGGGCCATGCGCCAACTGATGTCATCAAAAAAAGCTGTTAAAAACCCGTCCACGAGCCTTGTTTGAAAAGCTTGCTAACCGAAATATGCATTTCTCCACGAGGAGGTTGGCTATCGGCACGGTTCTTGAACGGTGTAGACTTGTTTGTAGAGGGCCATCTCCGAGTGGTTGAACCGATCTATTCTGGTGGTCCATTGCCGCCCCTGGGGACGACGCACGGCTTGGAGTAGAAGATTTGCTGCCGCGGGTGCGCCAATCAATTTAATCTGATGGGACAACTTGAAAATGGGTTCTATGGCAGATCCGCATCCCTGGTCCAAAAATCATCCCGAACCAAGACCGTTTCATTCTCACCGTAAAGTTGCGTTTCCCTTGCAGAAAATTACCAAACGGGCCATAGCGGGACGAGGAGTGGACGGTTTCGGATGATTCAACTTGTCCTGGGCTGGTATTTCCAAGCCAGAGGTCGGTGGCCTCATGTCGGGTGATGGCATCGAACCTGAACGCAAATACTCAGGGGCATACTGCCATATATGGAAATTGGAGTTGGTACCTCCAGTTGAGCTTCCAGAAGGGTTTCCTGAAAAGGATGGCCTGATGTGACCTCTGACACCGAGTGCAAACTGGCTCATTGTGTGGAAATCCGGCACGGACCGTGTGGCTGTTGGGGAGCTCGGACTAGGCTTCAAAGTGCGGGTTTCCTAGGATTCAGCTGCTGTTTATGAAAATAACCTAAATTTTTTGGAACAAGCCTGTCGGAGACTAGTAACGGGAAAAGACGGATCAAGCCTGGTTACAGGGCTGAGTATCCAGCCTTGCGTCATGAAATGACCATAAATTTTTTGGAGCGAGGAATTGTTAGCTTGGAAGGCTATGGACCCAGCCCCCAGTGTCGATTTTTACAGGACTGGCTTGTGTTGGGACACCGCCTGTGAGCCCAAGTTCTTTATTCTGCCAGGTCAATGGACCGGGCGACTTTGGTTTCCATCCATCTCTGAGCGCTTCCCTTTTTTCCGATTTTTTGGGTATGGTCATCAGCCATGTGACAGATGGTCACAAAACCGCCTATGGGAGCTATATGGACAAGTAGTGGGCGTATCCGGCCAATTCAAGCTGTTCTGGAGACGGCATGAATATCCCGATAAAATGGGGCCATGCGCCAACTGATGTCATCAAAAAAAGCTGTTAAAAACCCGTCCACGAGCCTTGTTTGAAAAGCTTGCTAACCGAAATATGCATTTCTCCACGAGGAGGTTGGCTATCGGCACGGTTCTTGAACGGTGTAGACTTGTTTGTAGAGGGCCATCTCCGAGTGGTTGAACCGATCTATTCTGGTGGTCCATTGCCGCCCTGCGGGCGACGCACGGCTTGGAGTAGAAGATTTGCTGCCGCGGGTGCGCCAATCAATTTAATCTGATGGGACAACTTGAAAATGGGTTCTATGGCAGATCCGCATCCCTGGTCCAAAAATCATCCCGAACCAAGACCGTTTCATTCTCACCGTAAAGTTGCGTTTCCCTTGCAGAAAATTACCAAACGGGCCATAGCGGGACGAGGAGTGGACGGTTTCGGATGATTCAACTTGTCCTGGGCTGGTATTTCCAAGCCAGAGGTCGGTGGCCTCATGTCGGGTGATGGCATCGAACCTGAACGCAAATACTCAGGGGCATACTGCCATATATGGAAATTGGAGTTGGTACCTCCAGTTGAGCTTCCAGAAGGGTTTCCTGAAAAGGATGGCCTGATGTGACCTCTGACACCGAGTGCAAACTGGCTCATTGTGTGGAAATCCGGCACGGACCGTGTGGCTGTTGGGGAGCTCGGACTAGGCTTCAAAGTGCGGGTTTCCTAGGATTCAGCTGCTGTTTATGAAAATAACCTAAATTTTTTGGAACAAGCCTGTCGGAGACTAGTAACGGGAAAAGACGGATCAAGCCTGGTTACAGGGCTGAGTATCCAGCCTTGCGTCATGAAATGACCATAAATTTTTTGGAGCGAGGAATTGTTAGCTTGGAAGGCTATGGACCCAGCCCCCAGTGTCGATTTTTACAGGACTGGCTTGTGTTGGGACACCGCCTGTGAGCCCAAGTTCTTTATTCTGCCAGGTCAATGGACCGGGCGACTTTGGTTTCCATCCATCTCTGAGCGCTTCCTTTTTTCCGATTTTTTGGGTATGGTCATCAGCCATGTGACAGATGGTCACAAAACCGCCTATGGGAGCTATATGGACAAGTAGTGGGCGTATCCGGCCAATTCAAGCTGTTCTGGAGACGGCATGAATATCCCGATAAAATGGGGCCATGCGCCAACTGATGTCATCAAAAAAAGCTGTTAAAAACCCGTCCACGAGCCTTGTTTGAAAAGCTTGCTAACCGAAATATGCATTTCTCCACGAGGAGGTTGGCTATCGGCACGGTTCTTGAACGGTGTAGACTTGTTTGTAGAGGGCCATCTCCGAGTGGTTGAACCGATCTATTCTGGTGGTCCATTGCCGCCCTGCGGGCGACGCACGGCTTGGAGTAGAAGATTTGCTGCCGCGGGTGCGCCAATCAATTTAATCTGATGGGACAACTTGAAAATGGGTTCTATGGCAGATCCGCATCCCTGGTCCAAAAATCATCCCGAACCAAGACCGTTTCATTCTCACCGTAAAGTTGCGTTTCCCTTGCAGAAAATTACCAAACGGGCCATAGCGGAGTGGACGGTTTCGGATGATTCAACTTGTCCTGGGCTGGTATTTCCAAGCCAGAGGTCGGTGGCCTCATGTCGGGTGATGGCATCGAACCTGAACGCAAATACTCAGGGGCATACTGCCATATATGGAAATTGGAGTTGGTACCTCCAGTTGAGCTTCCAGAAGGGTTTCCTGAAAAGGATGGCCTGATGTGACCTCTGACACCGAGTGCAAACTGGCTCATTGTGTGGAAATCCGAAGCACGGACCGTGTGGCTGTTGGGGAGCTCGGACTAGGCTTCAAAGTGCGGGTTTCCTAGGATTCAGCTGCTGTTTATGAAAATAACCTAAATTTTTTGGAACAAGCCTGTCGGAGACTAGTAACGGGAAAAGACGGATCAAGCCTGGTTACAGGGGCTGAGTATCCAGCCTTGCGTCATGAAATGACCATAAATTTTTTGGAGCGAGGAATTGTTAGCTTGGAAGGCTATGGACCCAGCCCCCAGTGTCGATTTTTACAGGACTGGCTTGTGTTGGGACACCGCCTGTGAGCCCAAGTTCTTTATTCTGCCAGGTCAATGGACCGGGCGACTTTGGTTTCCATCCATCTCTGAGCGCTTCCTTTTTTCCGATTTTTTGGGTATGGTCATCAGCCATGTGACAGATGGTCACAAAACCGCCTATGGGAGCTATATGGACAAGTAGTGGGCGTATCCGGCCAATTCAAGCTGTTCTGGAGACGGCATGAATATCCCGATAAAATGGGGCCATGCGCCAACTGATGTCATCAAAAAAAGCTGTTAAAAACCCGTCCACGAGCCTTGTTTGAAAAGCTTGCTAACCGAAATATGCATTTCTCCACGAGGAGGTTGGCTATCGGCACGGTTCTTGAACGGTGTAGACTTGTTTGTAGAGGGCCATCTCCGAGTGGTTGAACCGATCTATTCTGGTGGTCCATTGCCGCCCTGCGGGCGACGCACGGCTTGGAGTAGAAGATTTGCTGCCGCGGGTGCGCCAATCAATTTAATCTGATGGGACAACTTGAAAATGGGTTCTATGGCAGATCCGCATCCCTGGTCCAAAAATCATCCCGAACCAAGACCGTTTCATTCTCACCGTAAAGTTGCGTTTCCCTTGCAGAAAATTACCAAACGGGCCATAGCGGGACGAGGAGTGGACGGTTTCGGATGATTCAACTTGTCCTGGGCTGGTATTTCCAAGCCAGAGGTCGGTGGCCTCATGTCGGGTGATGGCATCGAACCTGAACGCAAATACTCAGGGGCATACTGCCATATATGGAAATTGGAGTTGGTACCTCCAGTTGAGCTTCCAGAAGGGTTTCCTGAAAAGGATGGCCTGATGTGACCTCTGACACCGAGTGCAAACTGGCTCATTGTGTGGAAACCGGGCACGGACCGTGTGGCTGTTGGGGAGCTCGGACTAGGCTTCAAAGTGCGGGTTTCCTAGGATTCAGCTGCTGTTTATGAAAATAACCTAAATTTTTTGGAACAAGCCTGTCGGAGACTAGTAACGGGAAAAGACGGATCAAGCCTGGTTACAGGGCTGAGTATCCAGCCTTGCGTCATGAAATGACCATAAATTTTTTGGAGCGAGGAATTGTTAGCTTGGAAGGCTATGGACCCAGCCCCCAGTGTCGATTTTTACAGGACTGGCTTGTGTTGGGGACACCGCCTGTGAGCCCAAGTTCTTTATTCTGCCAGGTCAATGGACCGGGCGACTTTGGTTTCCATCCATCTCTGAGCGCTTCCTTTTTTCCGATTTTTTGGGTATGGTCATCAGCCATGTGACAGATGGTCACAAAACCGCCTATGGGAGCTATATGGACAAGTAGTGGGCGTATCCGGCCAATTCAAGCTGTTCTGGAGACGGCATGAATATCCCGATAAAATGGGGCCATGCGCCAACTGATGTCATCAAAAAAAGCTGTTAAAAACCCGTCCACGAGCCTTGTTTGAAAAGCTTGCTAACCGAAATATGCATTTCTCCACGAGGAGGTTGGCTATCGGCACGGTTCTTGAACGGTGTAGACTTGTTTGTAGAGGGCCATCTCCGAGTGGTTGAACCGATCTATTCTGGTGGTCCATTGCCGCCCTGCGGGACGACGCACGCCTGGAGTAGAAGATTTGCTGCCGCGGGTGCGCCAATCAATTTAATCTGATGGGACAACTTGAAAATGGGTTCTATGGCAGATCCGCATCCCTGGTCCAAAAATCATCCCGAACCAAGACCGTTTCATTCTCACCGTAAAGTTGCGTTTCCCTTGCAGAAAATTACCAAACGGGCCATAGCGGGACGAGGAGTGGACGGTTTCGGATGATTCAACTTGTCCTGGGCTGGTATTTCCAAGCCAGAGGTCGGTGGCCTCATGTCGGGTGATGGCATCGAACCTGAACGCAAATACTCAGGGGCATACTGCCATATATGGAAATTGGAGTTGGTACCTCCAGTTGAGCTTCCAGAAGGGTTTCCTGAAAAGGATGGCCTGATGTGACCTCTGACACCGAGTGCAAACTGGCTCATTGTGTGGAAATCCGGCACGGACCGTGTGGCTGTTGGGGAGCTCGGACTAGGCTTCAAAGTGCGGGTTTCCTAGGATTCAGCTGCTGTTTATGAAAATAACCTAAATTTTTTGGAACAAGCCTGTCGGAGACTAGTAACGGGAAAAGACGGATCAAGCCTGGTTACAGGGCTGAGTATCCAGCCTTGCGTCATGAAATGACCATAAATTTTTTGGAGCGAGGAATTGTTAGCTTGGAAGGCTATGGACCCAGCCCCCAGTGTCGATTTTTACAGGACTGGCTTGTGTTGGGACACCGCCTGTGAGCCCAAGTTCTTTATTCTGCCAGGTCAATGGACCGGGCGACTTTGGTTTCCATCCATCTCTGAGCGCTTCCTTTTTTCCGATTTTTTGGGTATGGTCATCAGCCATGTGACAGATGGTCACAAAACCGCCTATGGGAGCTATATGGACAAGTAGTGGGCGTATCCGGCCAATTCAAGCTGTTCTGGAGACGGCATGAATATCCCGATAAAATGGGGCCATGCGCCAACTGATGTCATCAAAAAAAGCTGTTAAAAACCCGTCCACGAGCCTTGTTTGAAAAGCTTGCTAACCGAAATATGCATTTCTCCACGAGGAGGTTGGCTATCGGCACGGTTCTTGAACGGTGTAGACTTGTTTGTAGAGGGCCATCTCCGAGTGGTTGAACCGATCTATTCTGGTGGTCCATGCGCGCCCTGCGGACGACGCACGGCTTGGAGTAGAAGATTTGCTGCCGCGGGTGCGCCAATCAATTTAATCTGATGGGACAACTTGAAAATGGGTTCTATGGCAGATCCGCATCCCTGGTCCAAAAATCATCCCGAACCAAGACCGTTTCATTCTCACCGTAAAGTTGCGTTTCCCTTGCAGAAAATTACCAAACGGGCCATAGCGGGACGAGGAGTGGACGGTTTCGGATGATTCAACTTGTCCTGGGCTGGTATTTCCAAGCCAGAGGTCGGTGGCCTCATGTCGGGTGATGGCATCGAACCTGAACGCAAATACTCAGGGGCATACTGCCATATATGGAAATTGGAGTTGGTACCTCCAGTTGAGCTTCCAGAAGGGTTTCCTGAAAAGGATGGCCTGATGTGACCTCTGACACCGAGTGCAAACTGGCTCATTGTGTGGAAATCCAGGCACGGACCGTGTGGCTGTTGGGGAGCTCGGACTAGGCTTCAAAGTGCGGGTTTCCTAGGATTCAGCTGCTGTTTATGAAAATAACCTAAATTTTTTGGAACAAGCCTGTCGGAGACTAGTAACGGGAAAAGACGGATCAAGCCTGGTTACAGGGCTGAGTATCCAGCCTTGCGTCATGAAATGACCATAAATTTTTTGGAGCGAGGAATTGTTAGCTTGGAAGGCTATGGACCCAGCCCCCAGTGTCGATTTTTACAGGACTGGCTTGTGTTGGGACACCGCCTGTGAGCCCAAGTTCTTTATTCTGCCAGGTCAATGGACCGGGCGACTTTGGTTTCCATCCATCTCTGAGCGCTTCCTTTTTTCCGATTTTTTGGGTATGGTCATCAGCCATGTGACAGATGGTCACAAAACCGCCTATGGGAGCTATATGGACAAGTAGTGGGCGTATCCGGCCAATTCAAGCTGTTCTGGAGACGGCATGAATATCCCGATAAAATGGGGCCATGCGCCAACTGATGTCATCAAAAAAAGCTGTTAAAAACCCGTCCACGAGCCTTGTTTGAAAAGCTTGCTAACCGAAATATGCATTTCTCCACGAGGAGGTTGGCTATCGGCACGGTTCTTGAACGGTGTAGACTTGTTTGTAGAGGGCCATCTCCGAGTGGTTGAACCGATCTATTCTGGTGGTCCATTGCCGCCCTGCGGGGGACGCACGGCTTGGAGTAGAAGATTTGCTGCCGCGGGTGCGCCAATCAATTTAATCTGATGGGACAACTTGAAAATGGGTTCTATGGCAGATCCGCATCCCTGGTCCAAAAATCATCCCGAACCAAGACCGTTTCATTCTCACCGTAAAGTTGCGTTTCCCTTGCAGAAAATTACCAAACGGGCCATAGCGGGACGAGGAGTGGACGGTTTCGGATGATTCAACTTGTCCTGGGCTGGTATTTCCAAGCCAGAGGTCGGTGGCCTCATGTCGGGTGATGGCATCGAACCTGAACGCAAATACTCAGGGGCATACTGCCATATATGGAAATTGGAGTTGGTACCTCCAGTTGAGCTTCCAGAAGGGTTTCCTGAAAAGGATGGCCTGATGTGACCTCTGACACCGAGTGCAAACTGGCTCATTGTGTGGAAATCCAGGCACGGACCGTGTGGCTGTTGGGGAGCTCGGACTAGGCTTCAAAGTGCGGGTTTCCTAGGATTCAGCTGCTGTTTATGAAAATAACCTAAATTTTTTGGAACAAGCCTGTCGGAGACTAGTAACGGGAAAAGACGGATCAAGCCTGGTTACAGGGCTGAGTATCCAGCCTTGCGTCATGAAATGACCATAAATTTTTTGGAGCGAGGAATTGTTAGCTTGGAAGGCTATGGACCCAGCCCCCAGTGTCGATTTTTACAGGACTGGCTTGTGTTGGGACACCGCCTGTGAGCCCAAGTTCTTTATTCTGCCAGGTCAATGGACCGGGCGACTTTGGTTTCCATCCATCTCTGAGCGCTTCCTTTTTTCCGATTTTTTGGGTATGGTCATCAGCCATGTGACAGATGGTCACAAAACCGCCTATGGGAGCTATATGGACAAGTAGTGGGCGTATCCGGCCAATTCAAGCTGTTCTGGAGACGGCATGAATATCCCGATAAAATGGGGCCATGCGCCAACTGATGTCATCAAAAAAAGCTGTTAAAAACCCGTCCACGAGCCTTGTTTGAAAAGCTTGCTAACCGAAATATGCATTTCTCCACGAGGAGGTTGGCTATCGGCACGGTTCTTGAACGGTGTAGACTTGTTTGTAGAGGGCCATCTCCGAGTGGTTGAACCGATCTATTCTGGTGGTCCATTGCCGCCCCTGCGGACGACGCACGGCTTGGAGTAGAAGATTTGCTGCCGCGGGTGCGCCAATCAATTTAATCTGATGGGACAACTTGAAAATGGGTTCTATGGCAGATCCGCATCCCTGGTCCAAAAATCATCCCGAACCAAGACCGTTTCATTCTCACCGTAAAGTTGCGTTTCCCTTGCAGAAAATTACCAAACGGGCCATAGCGGGACGAGGAGTGGACGGTTTCGGATGATTCAACTTGTCCTGGGCTGGTATTTCCAAGCCAGAGGTCGGTGGCCTCATGTCGGGTGATGGCATCGAACCTGAACGCAAATACTCAGGGGCATACTGCCATATATGGAAATTGGAGTTGGTACCTCCAGTTGAGCTTCCAGAAGGGTTTCCTGAAAAGGATGGCCTGATGTGACCTCTGACACCGAGTGCAAACTGGCTCATTGTGTGGAAATCCGGGCACGGACCGTGTGGCTGTTGGGGAGCTCGGACTAGGCTTCAAAGTGCGGGTTTCCTAGGATTCAGCTGCTGTTTATGAAAATAACCTAAATTTTTTGGAACAAGCCTGTCGGAGACTAGTAACGGGAAAAGACGGATCAAGCCTGGTTACAGGGCTGAGTATCCAGCCTTGCGTCATGAAATGACCATAAATTTTTTGGAGCGAGGAATTGTTAGCTTGGAAGGCTATGGACCCAGCCCCCAGTGTCGATTTTTACAGGACTGGCTTGTGTTGGGACACCGCCTGTGAGCCCAAGTTCTTTATTCTGCCAGGTCAATGGACCGGGCGACTTTGGTTTCCATCCATCTCTGAGCGCTTCCTTTTTTCCGATTTTTTGGGTATGGTCATCAGCCATGTGACAGATGGTCACAAAACCGCCTATGGGAGCTATATGGACAAGTAGTGGGCGTATCCGGCCAATTCAAGCTGTTCTGGAGACGGCATGAATATCCCGATAAAATGGGGCCATGCGCCAACTGATGTCATCAAAAAAAGCTGTTAAAAACCCGTCCACGAGCCTTGTTTGAAAAGCTTGCTAACCGAAATATGCATTTCTCCACGAGGAGGTTGGCTATCGGCACGGTTCTTGAACGGTGTAGACTTGTTTGTAGAGGGCCATCTCCGAGTGGTTGAACCGATCTATTCTGGTGGTCCATTGCCGCCCTGCGGGGCGACGCACGGCTTGGAGTAGAAGATTTGCTGCCGCGGGTGCGCCAATCAATTTAATCTGATGGGACAACTTGAAAATGGGTTCTATGGCAGATCCGCATCCCTGGTCCAAAAATCATCCCGAACCAAGACCGTTTCATTCTCACCGTAAAGTTGCGTTTCCCTTGCAGAAAATTACCAAACGGGCCATAGCGGGACGAGGAGTGGACGGTTTCGGATGATTCAACTTGTCCTGGGCTGGTATTTCCAAGCCAGAGGTCGGTGGCCTCATGTCGGGTGATGGCATCGAACCTGAACGCAAATACTCAGGGGCATACTGCCATATATGGAAATTGGAGTTGGTACCTCCAGTTGAGCTTCCAGAAGGGTTTCCTGAAAAGGATGGCCTGATGTGACCTCTGACACCGAGTGCAAACTGGCTCATTGTGTGGAAATCCGGCACGGACCGTGTGGCTGTTGGGGAGCTCGGACTAGGCTTCAAAGTGCGGGTTTCCTAGGATTCAGCTGCTGTTTATGAAAATAACCTAAATTTTTTGGAACAAGCCTGTCGGAGACTAGTAACGGGAAAAGACGGATCAAGCCTGGTTACAGGGCTGAGTATCCAGCCTTGCGTCATGAAATGACCATAAATTTTTTGGAGCGAGGAATTGTTAGCTTGGAAGGCTATGGACCCAGCCCCCAGTGTCGATTTTTACAGGACTGGCTTGTGTTGGGACACCGCCTGTGAGCCCAAGTTCTTTATTCTGCCAGGTCAATGGACCGGGCGACTTTGGTTTCCATCCATCTCTGAGCGCTTCCTTTTTTCCGATTTTTTGGGTATGGTCATCAGCCATGTGACAGATGGTCACAAAACCGCCTATGGGAGCTATATGGACAAGTAGTGGGCGTATCCGGCCAATTCAAGCTGTTCTGGAGACGGCATGAATATCCCGATAAAATGGGGCCATGCGCCAACTGATTTCATCAAAAAAAGCTGTTAAAAACCCGTCCACGAGCCTTGTTTGAAAAGCTTGCTAACCGAAATATGCATTTCTCCACGAGGAGGTTGGCTATCGGCACGGTTCTTGAACGGTGTAGACTTGTTTGTAGAGGGCCATCTCCGAGTGGTTGAACCGATCTATTCTGGTGGTCCATTGCCGCCCTGCGGCGACGCACGGCTTGGAGTAGAAGATTTGCTGCCGCGGGTGCGCCAATCAATTTAATCTGATGGGACAACTTGAAAATGGGTTCTATGGCAGATCCGCATCCCTGGTCCAAAAATCATCCCGAACCAAGACCGTTTCATTCTCACCGTAAAGTTGCGTTTCCCTTGCAGAAAATTACCAAACGGGCCATAGCGGGACGAGGAGTGGACGGTTTCGGATGATTCAACTTGTCCTGGGCTGGTATTTCCAAGCCAGAGGTCGGTGGCCTCATGTCGGGTGATGGCATCGAACCTGAACGCAAATACTCAGGGGCATACTGCCATATATGGAAATTGGAGTTGGTACCTCCAGTTGAGCTTCCAGAAGGGTTTCCTGAAAAGGATGGCCTGATGTGACCTCTGACACCGAGTGCAAACTGGCTCATTGTGTGGAAATCCGGCACGGACCGTGTGGCTGTTGGGGAGCTCGGACTAGGCTTCAAAGTGCGGGTTTCCTAGGATTCAGCTGCTGTTTATGAAAATAACCTAAATTTTTTTGGAACAAGCCTGTCGGAGACTAGTAACGGGAAAAGACGGATCAAGCCTGGTTACAGGGCTGAGTATCCAGCCTTGCGTCATGAAATGACCATAAATTTTTTGGAGCGAGGAATTGTTAGCTTGGAAGGCTATGGACCCAGCCCCCAGTGTCGATTTTTACAGGACTGGCTTGTGTTGGGACACCGCCTGTGAGCCCAAGTTCTTTATTCTGCCAGGTCAATGGACCGGGCGACTTTGGTTTCCATCCATCTCTGAGCGCTTCCTTTTTTTCCGATTTTTTGGGTATGGTCATCAGCCATGTGACAGATGGTCACAAAACCGCCTATGGGAGCTATATGGACAAGTAGTGGGCGTATCCGGCCAATTCAAGCTGTTCTGGAGACGGCATGAATATCCCGATAAAATGGGGCCATGCGCCAACTGATGTCATCAAAAAAAGCTGTTAAAAACCCGTCCACGAGCCTTGTTTGAAAAGCTTGCTAACCGAAATATGCATTTCTCCACGAGGAGGTTGGCTATCGGCACGGTTCTTGAACGGTGTAGACTTGTTTGTAGAGGGCCATCTCCGAGTGGTTGAACCGATCTATTCTGGTGGTCCATTGCCGCCCCTGCGGGACGACGCACGGCTTGGAGTAGAAGATTTGCTGCCGCGGGTGCGCCAATCAATTTAATCTGATGGGACAACTTGAAAATGGGTTCTATGGCAGATCCGCATCCCTGGTCCAAAAATCATCCCGAACCAAGACCGTTTCATTCTCACCGTAAAGTGCGGTTTCCCTTGCAGAAAATTACCAAACGGGCCATAGCGGGACGAGGAGTGGACGGTTTCGGATGATTCAACTTGTCCTGGGCTGGTATTTCCAAGCCAGAGGTCGGTGGCCTCATGTCGGGTGATGGCATCGAACCTGAACGCAAATACTCAGGGGCATACTGCCATATATGGAAATTGGAGTTGGTACCTCCAGTTGAGCTTCCAGAAGGGTTTCCTGAAAAGGATGGCCTGATGTGACCTCTGACACCGAGTGCAAACTGGCTCATTGTGTGGAAATCCAGGCACGGACCGTGTGGCTGTTGGGGAGCTCGGACTAGGCTTCAAAGTGCGGGTTTCCTAGGATTCAGCTGCTGTTTATGAAAATAACCTAAATTTTTTGGAACAAGCCTGTCGGAGACTAGTAACGGGAAAAGACGGATCAAGCCTGGTTACAGGGCTGAGTATCCAGCCTTGCGTCATGAAATGACCATAAATTTTTTGGAGCGAGGAATTGTTAGCTTGGAAGGCTATGGACCCAGCCCCCAGTGTCGATTTTTACAGGACTGGCTTGTGTTGGGACACCGCCTGTGAGCCCAAGTTCTTTATTCTGCCAGGTCAATGGACCGGGCGACTTTGGTTTCCATCCATCTCTGAGCGCTTCCTTTTTTCCGATTTTTTGGGTATGGTCATCAGCCATGTGACAGATGGTCACAAAACCGCCTATGGGAGCTATATGGACAAGTAGTGGGCGTATCCGGCCAATTCAAGCTGTTCTGGAGACGGCATGAATATCCCGATAAAATGGGGCCATGCGCCAACTGATGTCATCAAAAAAAGCTGTTAAAAACCCGTCCACGAGCCTTGTTTGAAAAGCTTGCTAACCGAAATATGCATTTCTCCACGAGGAGGTTGGCTATCGGCACGGTTCTTGAACGGTGTAGACTTGTTTGTAGAGGGCCATCTCCGAGTGGTTGAACCGATCTATTCTGGTGGTCCATTGCCGCCCCTGCGGGCGACGCACGGCTTGGAGTAGAAGATTTGCTGCCGCGGGTGCGCCAATCAATTTAATCTGATGGGACAACTTGAAAATGGGTTCTATGGCAGATCCGCATCCCTGGTCCAAAAATCATCCCGAACCAAGACCGTTTCATTCTCACCGTAAAGTTGCGTTTCCCTTGCAGAAAATTACCAAACGGGCCATAGCGGGACGAGGAGTGGACGGTTTCGGATGATTCAACTTGTCCTGGGCTGGTATTTCCAAGCCAGAGGTCGGTGGCCTCATGTCGGGTGATGGCATCGAACCTGAACGCAAATACTCAGGGGCATACTGCCATATATGGAAATTGGAGTTGGTACCTCCAGTTGAGCTTCCAGAAGGGTTTCCTGAAAAGGATGGCCTGATGTGACCTCTGACACCGAGTGCAAACTGGCTCATTGTGTGGAAATCCGGCACGGACCGTGTGGCTGTTGGGGAGCTCGGACTAGGCTTCAAAGTGCGGGTTTCCTAGGATACAGCTGCTGTTTATGAAAATAACCTAAATTTTTTGGAACAAGCCTGTCGGAGACTAGTAACGGGAAAAGACGGATCAAGCCTGGTTACAGGGCTGAGTATCCAGCCTTGCGTCATGAAATGACCATAAATTTTTTGGAGCGAGGAATTGTTAGCTTGGAAGGCTATGGACCCAGCCCCCAGTGTCGATTTTTACAGGACTGGCTTGTGTTGGGACACCGCCTGTGAGCCCAAGTTCTTTATTCTGCCAGGTCAATGGACCGGGCGACTTTGGTTTCCATCCATCTCTGAGCGCTTCCTTTTTTCCGATTTTTTGGGTATGGTCATCAGCCTAACACTATACTTTCCGGGATTGGCGCCAGCGCTGATGGCCCATCAAACGGCCTTTCTAGCAGCTATGAGCGCTAAATTCTGTGAAAATCCTTATAAGTGGGCTTCTGCAACAAAATACGGGCGCCATCATGATGAAATCGCTGCCATCATGATGGATCCAGTGCCATCATGATCGTACTCGCCCCATCATGATGGCACCCGCGCCATCACTGATCCCATCCGAAATTATCTAGCAAACATGTCTGTTGGAGTGTGTTTTCTCTTTCCTTCAGTGCGGCCACCAAAAAAGTAAAACAGCAATCCTCCTTATTTAGTGGATTTGCTTCTTGTATATATTTGATTTGTGTCCAGGGAATCTGTCCCTCTTCAATTTATAAGGAATTTTATCTCCCAAATACCCCTCATTCTGGTGGACATATTTTTACGGGATTTTGCGGCCCTCTCCTTTTTAGTAGTTATGGTGCTTGAAATATCATTTCGCTTTGAATCTTTCTTTCGCCTCCCGGTAATGCATTTTATTTTTCGCACTTTTCTAACGTATCTGGGAGCAAAATTTCTGCAGGAAAACATATCTTATAATGTCCATTACAAGCGATCTGCAACTTCATCCACCTCTGCACACCCATGTTCCGCAAGCCACTCGTCAAGCATCTCACGGACATTCTCTGCAGCGCGATGCGGGGTGATGGTCCAGTCCTGCGCGTGGTCGTCCAACCAGCGTTCAACAGCTGCTGGTGTGCACATTGCACACGCTGCATCATCTTCGGCCTGGTCAAAAACCTGGAGCCAGAACAAATCACGGATCCCAAAATGGACTTTCTCTCTGGTGGTTCGCATTTAGCGGAGATGTCTGCTAGATAGCCAAAAACGCACTTTTCGAAGTGCTGGTTGAGCTCCAGGTAGCGGACCTCAAAGGAGAGGAGTTCATCGTCGCGCATGTGCTTGGTGATTTTCTGGGTGCGGTGACTGAACGACTGCGGTCGATGAATTCCGATGATGTCCTTGGGCACAATCGGCACATAGCCGGATGCGAGGATGATTTTCCCACGATCCTGCTTCTGCAGCGCATATTTCTGCAGACCCGCCTGCAGGTTGGCGAGCCCAGTGAGCGGGTGTCCGTCGAGCTCGTCCTCGAGAGCGTCCAGGACATCGTCTTGGGTGATGCAGTTTCTGGAGAGATGGGCGAGCAGAGGGCGCATTGCTTCCGCAAGTGTGGGACTGTATGCGGTTCCAGTGTCCGAGCTGGGGAGTGGGCTGCTGTGCATGGGGGAATGTGGGTAAAAAGAACACTGAAAGACGGCCCTCCTTATATGTACATCGGCATGACGAATTTGGCAGATTTTTTTCTCAAGGTCAGGTCATGTGATTTGAAAGTTTTCTTTGTCTCATAACGGTAGAAGCGAAATTCCGTTGCCAAATTCAGCGGGGGCAATCATACTCAAAAAAAAAATAATAATTAGGTGCTGCTCCGAAATTATGTACAGCTGGCGAGTCCAGGGTTACGAATCGATTTCCGCTCAACTAGGTGCCCGAGGTGGCAAATCCAGGGTTTCAGCCAGCTCGTCGCAGATCCGGGCAAAATGGCCGGCCAGAATGAATAGCTCATTTGAATTGCCAGGTTGTCACAAATGCGGGTAGAAATCAAGTTGAACTCCGAAGTTGAATTAAACCCTGGAGTAGCCAGCTCGTGGTCGTCGGCGGCGACTGAGGTGGCGAATTCAGTATATAGCAAAGATATCCCTTAGAATGGGCGGCCGCGCCACCTTTGAATTAATTTTGCCACCTCATGGGCGTCACATGACGTCGTGGGAAATCAATTGTCAGGGCTAGGGTTGACCCGGCACAGCCACGGCCCCCAGGTGTATATAAAGAGGGCCCAAAAAGCGAAATCTTCCTTCTACCCAACTTTTCCCCCCATCAGAGAAACATTCCCACGATCACACAATGGCCGGCGGTGCACTTGACTCCTCTACCCAACCCAAGCCTAAAAAGGCAACCAAAACCCGCATGCCCAAGCAGATAGATGCAAGTGTTCTTTTGTCCTTTTTTGGCTGCATTTTTTTCTAACTTATTTCCTTTTTTAGAATCTCAGCATCTTCAAGGATCCTGTCAAGAAGCGTGACCTGGTATGTGTCACATATCTAGCAGACATGTCTGCTAAATATCTGGTGTGCAGGTCAAGACCGACGACTACTTCAAGGGCTGGGCTCTTATGTCCTGCCTTGGCACCCCCATCACACCGCTCGAAGGACTCCGCATTGTCAACCACCATACCAAGCAGCCGGTCGTTGACCTCCACGAGGCTGGTCTCCTCCGCCCTCTTGCTCCAGGCAATGCCATGGATGTCATGATTGACCCGGTGAGTATTTCCTTTTTTTTTTTTTGTCCTTCAGGGACTAATTTTTTTTTTTTAGAAGGACATCAACATGGACAAGCTCATCCGGGAGCTCAAGCCCGACACGGAGCTTCCCTTGCTCGAGTTCACGAACCCCAAGTATCGAGGCAACCCCTTCATCCCCCGTGACAAAGGCGCCGTCATCGTCATGGCAGGCCAGAACCGTTACGCGGTCATGCGGGACCTCTACAAAGATGCTGTCGCTGCCTATGCCGCTTACACCGATGATGACGCCGACCTCAATGGGCCCCAGAAGAAGTATCTCCAAGCCATTATTGAGAGGTTCGAGACGATAGGTGTTTGGGCTGTCCGTGTTTGGAGCCGTGAGTTTATTTTATTTTTTTTCTTTGATGTTGGTTAACCCATCATTCACAGCTGATGCCAAGAAGGCGCCTGACCACGTTGCCATTATTCGCACAATCAGCGGCAACAACTTCTTCCACGGAACCCCCGACACGCCTCAGCACGTCCTCATCAGCATCATCACCGGCATTTTCACTGCGAAAACCGAGGAGGAGCAGTGCGTTCTTCTTCTTCTTTTTTTTTTTTTCTTCCAGATTTTAATTTTATTCTAGGCTCAAAGTCCGCGACATCTTCCTGACGGAAATCAACACGACCAACAAGAAGCTCCTGCAACAGAACTACCCCGTTGTGATCGATCTCTCGGAGCTGGCGCACTTCCCCCTCATCATGGACAACTTCCCCCTCAACACCGCCAAAATGCAGGACTTGGCCAAGGGCATGTTTGGGGTTCGTCTCTCTCTTATTATCTAGCAGACATGTTTGCTAAATAATTGCAGGTCTTTGCTCACTTCCTCGACCGCATGCGGGTTCAATTCGACGAGGTCCTCGATGACACGACAACAACGCCCCGCATCCGAAACTGGATGGTCGCCATCTTCGAGGACGCCTTCACGCAGCATCTGAAGAAGCCAATGCAGCAGAGCTATCTCCAGCGCACCTCCTCCGTGTGGACAAAGGGTCTGGAGAAATATGGCAAGGCCCTCGAGTACTCGGTGTGGGCGCTGCTGGCCGACAACCTGCAGCCTGGGGATTTTGCGGCGGCACGCGAGTCTGTCGGGGCAGAGGTCACGGCTAACAAGCCGCGCACATTGGAGGATAAACTCTCGGGCGACGAGATCCGTGTCCTGGTCGACCTCCCCAAGAAGCTCAAGCAGGTCTTGAAGCAGGCAGACGAGGACACGTTTTGGACTCCCCTCATCTGCCCGAGTTCGTTGAAGGCGGTCTATGCGCTCTGCAAGGAGTGGGAGCCCATGTACACAATGGTGAGTAATATCTGTGCGCGTCTTGGGCGTCTGCTAATTTTTTTTCTAGCTCACGTTCATCTTTGCGCCTGGCTGCGTCGATCTTCTCAACACTCGCGGCCGCAGCGACTCTGGACTGGTCGACTGGTTCTTCGGGCGGCTCCGCTATGAGTTTGGTCTTCTTAACCTCCAGGACTGGGCTACACACACTCCTCAGTTTTTTTTTTTTTTTTTTTTTTTTTCCTTTTGCAATCAGAATATACTAACTCTTGCTTAGGGAAATCTTGGATGCCAAAGACGGAAACGACTACAGGCGCGTCTACACTGAGCTGGTCAGCTGGGTGAGTTTTTTTCCTGTTATCTAGTGCACATGTTTGCTAAATAAACGGCAGATCATACACCTCCTCTGCCAACGTCGGCACCACTGGCTGTTGCTCTCCCCCCAGATCAAGAACCTGAACCTCTATTGCAAGATAACAGCAAAATTCAAGGCGAACCACGAGGACGACGCAAAGAAATTTGCGACACACGCCCGCAACTGGGCCTCGCACGCTCTCGTCAACCGCCGCAAATTCCGCACCGCTGACGAGACCATGTCCCTTACACGGCAAGTCTATCTTTGTCTGACCCCCCTGCCCACCACTTACTAGAAGCCTAGTTTCATGCCTGGGGTTCCCAAGGACATCCTCTCAGCAAGTAAGCCCCTTGTCGTCCAAGATGCGCTCCACCTGGCGCAATCTTCGCACGTGGCCACGCTTCAGGAACCAAACCCCAACGACGTCAAGACCTATAAACGCCTTTTCCATGTGTTCAGATATGAGCGGTTCAAGGTATGCTAACCCTTTATTCCAAAATACAGTGGTCTGACTTGCAAAGTTCGACAAAATCTACACCTTGCTCGAGAACAACCCCGAACTCCTCTCCATCGTACATGCAATCAACACGCGTATTGAGAAAACACCTGGGCTGGGCTCTTTCGAGTTGGCGTATAGCCTTCCCAAGGAGAAGAATGCAAAAAGGCTTGGGAAGGCCGCGACGGACCAGGATGTGACGAGGGTGGCTGAGGAGAACGCGCTGATCACGGCTCGCGAGCGCCTTGAGAAGCTCCAGAAGACGATCCTGAAGGGGATCATCGACAGCGGACTGGGGGTGATCAAGGTTGTCGAGGTCGGAGAGGTTGAGAGCTATGAGAACACGCTCGACCGGGAGAAGCTGCTTCCGGCCATCAAGATGCTGTTCAAGGTACGTTTCTTGTTTCCTGCTTCTTCATCAGTACTGATCCGATTTTTTCCAGGTGTTTGATACTCTCGAACCCACAAAGGAAGTCAGCCCAGAGGACGGCGAGGTCAAACGGAAGAAATTCGGCAAGACCCTCTACCCGTTCTGGGTACCCAATGGTGCGCTTCCATCATTCTAGCAAACATATCTCTTATATTTCCCAGCGCCCGCCGAGAACGACATGGAAGTCGATGAAACCGCAAACGTGACCAACGGTGTGTTATATACAGCAGACATGGTTCTTATATTTACGCCGTTCCAGACCCGCAGAACATGGACGTCGACGATGAAGAGGAGGAGGGTCCGACTCCAGAGGAGCAGGAGGAGGAAGATGATCCCGATGGTGAGATTTTTTGATCAATTATGAACATCCGCTGATTTTTTAACAGCCAACCAGAGTTCCGATGATGAAAGCGATGATGAGGAGGCGTCGGATGCTGATGCGGCCCAAGAGCAGGGTGACGTTTTCTTTTCGGTTTGTTATTCTCCCTTTAACCAAACCACAGACGAGATGGAAAAAGCAATCAGTGAGTTTTATCTAGCAAACATGTCTCTTAAATAACTTTTCTTTTTCCAGATGCAATCCTCATCAACGACGATGACGACGACAATGACAACGCCCCCAAAGGTCCCTTCACCCAGCGTCCCATCAAGCAGGAGGTCACCAGCGATGGGGATGATGATGGGGAGATGCCCGCCCTGACTCTGCCCGAGATCACCGAAAGCGACGACGAGAACGACGCACCGGAGCCTGTGGTGAAGAAGGAGCCAGAGGAGGTGCCTCAGCTCAAGAAGCGCACCCACGAGGAGATGGCGGTGCCTGGTGCGGAGGAGGATATGCAGGACGCCGTTGCGGAGGTTCCTGCGGCGCCGGCTGTAAAGAAGACTAGGACCAGCACGCGGAAGGCGCCTGCAGCACGTGGTTCGTCGCGTCGTTAGGTGTATGCACGTATTTACTCCGTATCCATAGTCATGGCCGGTGTATGAATTTTTGCTGCTTTGTTTGCTTGCGCTCAAAAAAAAAAAAAAAAAAAAAAAAAAAGGTTCTGTTGCAGTTCGAGATAGCTGGGAAACTCCGCTTAGAATCGGTGCTGCAAGGGCTCCTGAGACAGTGCGAAGAAGGAGATGGAAGGCATCTACTCTGGGCGCACGTCGAATGCCTTCGCCCCGCGTTCGAAAAAGGCTTTGGACGAACAGGAGACGCTGCATGGGAGACGGCCCGCAAGGAGTACATTCGGCGGGTGGTGACCGATGTTGCCCACTCGGGGTGCCAGGGCTTGCCCAGACGGTGCTAGCTGATCTGAAAACTGCGGGTGAGCTGAGGCACAGTCCGACTTGGTGCGGCGGTCTGTGCGAAGCGTTTATGGAGGATCTCAACGCGCTTCTCTCGCATGACGAGAACCTCTGGAAGGTTGTGATGATTTATTTTAAACAGGGGGCAGCGACGACGCTCGACCTGATCAAAAGCTTTCGCGACTACTCAGAGAACACCTGGGAGGTCATCGATGCGCAGTACACGTTTATGCGCACGGTGCTCCGGCTGCGGCCGGACGGTGAAGTGCCAATGCGCCATCCCGAGGTCAATTTAGCAGACATCGCCGTTACAGAAACGCTGCTGAAACGGACAACGCTTCTGGACGGAGCCACCGGTGCTGCAGCGAATGGCGGCGGAGATGAGGTGGCAGAGAGCAGAGGGCCAGCGGCTTGTGCAGGAGCAAGGGCTCGGGCCGCTGCTGCGTGCGCTGGAGGAGGGAGTGCGGAGCATCCCGTCGTTCTCGGAGTATCGGGCCGCTTATGTAATTGATTGATTGATGTAAAAGATATATATCACCCCAGGGGCATATATAAAGGCTAGGGTTCTTGAGCAGACATTTCCCTCTTTCCCTCCCCCCCATCAAAAATTATGTCACACCCTGTCACACCTCCGCAGTCCATCCTGTGAGCCATCCATCAATTATCTAGCAGATATGTTTGCTAAACAACAACAAGGGACACAACTACCGTCGAGCTGGAGGAGGAGGAGGAGTTTACAGCAGTGGCCGATCGAACGTCGGGGCTCGAAAGCGCGACCGGCCCCGGTCTAAAAAACACTCCGACGATGATTCCGAAGCATCCCAACAGCCGGCTGCTATCAACGCCGGCGCTGCTGCGCAACGACGTGGCGTTCCATCCCGACCTAGGGCTGTTTGTTTGCTGCCAGCAAGCGCACCTCGCAACCGGCATCCTGGGGCATCTGCGCAAGGTGCACACCATCAACCAAGTGAACCGCGATGGGCCGAAGCTGAGGCTCGACCCGGAGATGCTGGCCGACCTCAAGGAGCTGCAAAAGCTTCCCGGCCTCGCCATCTCTGTGCCGACGCCTCCGCACGGAAGCGAGCCGTACGAAGGGTTTGCAGTTGAGCCGCGCCAGGCGTGCAGCATCTGCAAAGAGGTGCTCACGCGGACTGTGAACCACC
The DNA here is from genome assembly GCA_014461125.1 of Mycena kentingensis (nom. inval.). Lineage (NCBI taxonomy): Eukaryota > Fungi > Basidiomycota > Agaricomycetes > Agaricales > Mycenaceae > Mycena > Mycena kentingensis (nom. inval.). The sequence continues at coordinate 28,906 of JACAZG010000019.1, read as the reverse complement.
ACAACCGAGAGGCGGGCCACACCGGAGAGGCGGTCAAAGTCAAGGCAATGCGGCTCAGCCGCGGGTTGGGGACCAAGTACTTTTGCGTCACCGAGCCAGTGGCCACCGCTGCTCCCCCTCCAGGGCCGACGGTGTCCTTTGCGTCGGAGATGCTGGCGACAGGCCTGGGCGACGCACCAGATGGTCAGCTTCCCAATGCGCGGGGGATCAGCCCGCTGCTTCTGCGGACACGGTGGCACGAGGCCGTTGACGTAAAGCACGCCCCCGAGCTCTGCACGCTTGTGACGGCTCCGGCCAATGGCGAGCTTCCAGGACTGGCCCAGAGGCTGCGGGCGTACTTTTCGCGTGCGGAAGGCCTCGTTGTCGACACGGACTTTCTCGTCCTACAGGAGCTGAACACTTCGGAGCCGGCAAAGTAAAATCGTTTTATCTAGCAGACATGTGTGCTAAAAAGCAAACCAGGGGGACATCCAATGTGCCGTTCCACCTCCACCACCAAAAGACCACTGCGGCCGAGTATACGCAGATTGTCACCCGTCTCTTTGCTGCCCTGCTTCGCAAGGAAACTCCGCACATGCAGTTCCCCAAGCATCCCAGGCTGAAGACGGCGCTGGACGCGCTCCGTGGCGACCTGCAGAACAAGGCTGACAACAGCGACGACGTTGACACCAAGGTGCACGACGTGCCATGTGCGCTGTGGCTCCGCGAGCACCAGGAGCGGCACGCTGGGGACCTGCACGACCCCACGATGGTCTTTGTGATGCTGCTGATGCTCACGCGGGACGGCGGATGGCAGCCACCCTCGGGGGGCAACGGCTCCCGTGGCGAAGCTCTGCTGGGCCATCCGGCTGGCTGTGCTTACCGAGGTGCACCGACGGGATCCATTGTGCATGGCAGAAGCGCAGCTAGCAGTGTGGCGGGGCTTGGCGCAGCACGTCCAGGAGCACCGGCTGAACACATGGAGCTCGCTGCGGAGCCTGACGCAGTACTGCACGACGCTGGCCAACAACACGCTGGGCAGCGACGTGGTGACGTGGATCGACGGGGTCGACGCCGGGGACGGCACGCCGCACCACACGCAGCTGTACGTGCAGGGCAACAAGGTGACGGTGGGGCAGCTGGGCGAAATTGTGGGAGTGCTTGAGCAGAAGCTGATCCAGATCTGGGACGATCAGCTCGTGTTCGGAACAGGGGTGCGGGCGACGTACAATGCGCTGGCTGACGACATGACCAACTCGGAGCCGTCCTACTCCTTTCTGTCGGAGCAGGAGAACGCCTCTCTTGCAGGTCGGTGCTGCTTATATCCAAGGAACATGTCTGCTAAATGAGCGCAGGACAGTCGAACGTGCTGGCGGAAGCGATTCTGACGGACGAGAAGCTGGCGGCGCTGTTCGTCAAGAACGGCAAGGTGAACGTCCAGGCAGCGCGGTCGTGGCTGCTTTCACTGTCGCAGTTCGAAGGGATCCTGATGCTGCTGATCATGCTGAGCAGCGGGGTGCCGCCGCGATCGCCCGAGCTAACGGCGCTGCAGGCGCTCAACACGCCGTTCCGCACGCGCAACCTGCGGGCGCGCGGACACTACCTGCTGCTGCTGCGGCAGTACAGCAAGACGACGAACAACAAGCAGGGGGACACGATTGTGCCCAATGCGCTGCCGGCGTTCTCCTCGGACATGGTGGTGCAGCTCCTGGTTGTTTTGCGACCAATGGCCCGCGCGATGTGCCGCATCGTCTTTCCCGACAATGCAGACGTGCTGTACAGCTACAGCGTGATGCTGTTCATGTCCTATGGGCGCCAGTTCAGGGCCCGCGACGTCAGCGAGCTCATGGCGTTCTGGAGCCTTCCGGTGCTGCGCTGGCCGATGAAGACGGCCAAGTACCGGCACGTGTGCATAGCGCTGCGCAAGCACCACGTGCGAGTCCTTGTTGAGGGAGGTGGCGAAGAGTATGGTGACGATGACGACGACGACGAGAACGAGACGACACTAGAGGCGGCTGGGGCTCTGCAGGCCGGGCACTCTAGGCGGACGGACCGTGTCCGCTACGGGCTGTCGCAAGACGCGTTCTTGGTGGCGAGGCCGGAGATGCTGGACCTGTACGTGCAGGCGAGCGTCGAGTGGCAGCGGCTGGTGAGGGTGGTCCCCGCGGGCACGATGCTGCCGTTCAGGGAAGCGGTGCGGGAGCGATTCCAGGCGCTGGTCAAGGTGCCCCCGAGGCCGGAGAGCCTGTTTGAGTTTGTGAGGGAGATGCTGCTGCGTCAGGAGGTGCAGACTCGGGAGACGAACGAGAAGCTGGCGGTCGTCGAGCAGCAGGCTAGGGAGACAAACGAGATGGTGGCAGGTCTGCAGCAGCAGACGCGAGAGACGAACGAGAGGCTGGCCGGACTTGAGATGCTCCTGGGCAGCATCATCAACCAGGGTGCGGGCGCTCTGCCTGCTCCTCCTCGGCCGCTGGCGCTCATCGAAGACGCCGTGGTCGCCGCCGCCGCCGCCGCTGGAGCTGACGGATGCGCCTCCCGGAGGAAGAGGAGAACGGTATGCCGCCTCCCGCTGTCGTCGTCCCCAAGCCTGGGATCGAGCTCGATGGTGTTCTTTGACGAAGACGACGACGAGGCGATGCCGGCTGTGGAGGAGCAGGAACAGTATCGGCCGCCCATCTACGAGCGCCCTGCAAACGAGATTGTGCCATGTGAGTCGGGGTCGGTTTTATCGAAGAAACATGTCTGCTAAATATCGCCAGCGCCTCCCCCCATCAGCCCAGTGCCGGACATGCTGCAGGTGGTGCGCAGGCTGCTGAAGCTGCCGACAGCGTGCTGGACGGAGCCGAGCCAGCGCGAGGCGGTGAGAGCGCTGCTGGCGCTGGAGCGGGACGTCTACGTGATGATGCGGACGGGCGCAGGCAAGTCGCTCGTTGTGGTGGCGTGCACAGCTGTGGAGTCCGGGGTGACGGTGCTGATCGTTCCGCTGCTGTCGCTCATGGACGACTGGGTGCGCCGCGCGCGCGAGTTTGGCGTCGGGTTCGAGCGGTACCAGGCGGGCGGAGGCCTGTCGGGCAGAGCACGGCTGGTGCTGGTGACCGCCGACATGGCCAAGACGATGGAGTTTGTGACGGCCCTCAAGCAGCTGAGCGTCAGGATCCCAGTGCTGAGGGTCGTGCTCGACGAGTTCCAGTACTACACCACGGACTACACGTTCCGAGGGACCGCGTTCGGAGCGCCGTTCATGCTCCGGTTCCTGGACACGCAGTTTGTCTTTGTCTCTGCGACGATGCCGGAGAACGTGCGGCAGATGGTGTCGCGGCTGTTCTGCTGCAGAGACCCGGAGCTTGTGGCGGGCAGGATGCACCGGCCAAACATGCAGGTGGAAGTCAGAGTGCGGGAGACGATAGGGGAACTGGAGCGCATCATCGAAGACAAGGTGGCGCTGTCAAAACGGGTCTTTGCGCCTGGGGACCGGTGGATCGTGTTTGTGACACAGTGGACGGCGGGACACAGGCTGGCGGCCAGGCTAGGGGTTGAGCTGTACCACTCGGACTCGAGCGACCATCCGATCACGCCGGAGGAGCGGCGGGCACGCTACCAGAGGTGGGTGGAAGGAACGTACCCTGGGATGGTGACGACAAAACGCGATCACGGTGGGAACAGACTACCCGCACATCCGGTGGACCGCGCACCTTCAGGTTCCGTACGAGTTTGTGCTGGTGTACCAGCAGTGCGGGCGCGGCGGGCGAGACGGGGGTCCGTGCACCAACTACCTGCTCGTCCTGCCGCAGGAGCGCAAGATCGTCAAGGTCCCGACAAGCAAGCTGCACCCGGAGTTTGGAGACATTTCTGGGAGGCAGGTGACGATCGACGTGCTGAGAGGCCAGACGTGCCACAACCAGCTTGTCACGAGGTTCCTGTCCGGAGGCGAAGGGTCCGACTGCAAGGCGCTCAACTGCCGCGCTTGCCAGGTCTGCCGCACAGGTGAGGGGGAAAAAAAATATATATATATTCTTTGTCTGAAATTTAATATAGCGCACATCGCTGTTGAAGAAGCGGAGCACGTTCCGAACACGGCCAACCTGCCTGCTCTACCTTACGTCCCTCTGAGGGGCAACGTGGCTCAGCAGCTCAAGGCAAGGTTCGGGGAGTCGACGAACGCAGCGCAGGAGCTGGCGATCGAACACCAGCAGAGGCGCACGCTCGTAGCGACAATGCTGATGGACCTGCAGACGGAGGTGGGGCTGGGTTGCGGCGCCTGCTTCTACTACAACAAGGGCACGGGCAGGGGGGCTGCAAACCACAGCCATCAGCACTGCCCTCGGATTCCCCGACAGCCACAAGGCGGAGCTGACGAGGTGGAAGGCTCCGCACGGGGCGTGCTTCAACTGCGGGATGTCGAGCCTCGGCGCAGACTACCTGCACCCCCGCTACGGGAAGACAGCAATCTGCCCGAACCCGAACCTTCTGCGCGGACTTGCATGGGCGATGTGGAACGACGCCAAGGTGCGGGGTGAGCTGCGTGCATATGCAAAGCCGCTGGCTCCGTGGCAGCACTGGCACGTCCTTTCGGGTTTCCTTGGATGGCTCCAGGCGGGGACGGTGGACACGGACAAGGCGACGGTGACGCTGGTGGGATACTTTGTGGGGAGTGTGCAGCCGTCCTGGCAGTAGTAGAATTTAAGGGACATGTCTGTTAGATAAAGCAATTAAATCTATGGAGAAGTGTTCCATCGTGGGAAAATCAAGGGCTAGGGTTGATCAAGCACAGCCACCACCACCAGAGGTCTATATAAGAGGGGTTCAGAAATGAGAGATCCCCCTTCTACTGCAGGCATTTTTTTTTTCCTCTGATTTTTGGACCAATTGCTGATTTCCTTTTTAGGAAACTCCGCACTATGCAGGAGAAGAAGAGAATTTCTGAGCACCGTGACAGCGTATGTGTCACATATCTAGCAGGCATGTTTGCTAAATAAACAGGAGCTTCCTCCTGACTGTGTTATGACTGAGGTCATGGCACACGTCGAGAACCTTGTCACCGCGGCCCAGGTGTCCCGCTTCTGGCACCATCTCAGCCAGTTTGAGATGTATCGACACATCATGTTGGTCAAGACAGAAGCGCTCTCTCTGCTCAGCCGCACGATCCAAAACAAACATGACCTCGGGAGCCTCATCCGGAGCCTGAGCTTTGGTTCAGGGAATGAGGACCTCAGGGTTGTGTTCTTGGACAGTGGCTTCGTAGGCCTGGCCGGTTTCCGCTGTGACGAATGGCACAAGCGTGCCGAAGTTGAAGTGATCCTTGCTGCCTGCGTCAACCTCCGCAAACTTGGTTTATGGCTTCCCCTCAGCCAGGCCTGCTCCGAGGTCATCCGGGCAGGAATTGCAGATGTCCTGGGAAATGGTTGCCTTGTGGAGCTGGAACTCTGGGACATTGAGTTCACCTCGGTGGACACCCTCTCTGAGATCCTGCTTCAAGCAACCACCATCAAGACTCTGAAGATAGGGCGCTGCAGCATCAACCCAGGCTCTCCGAGCAGCCAGGCGTCGATGAGACACCGACATTCCAGCGTGACTACCATCCACCTCCACGCCAATGTCAGTGTCCGTGTTGTTGCAGTCATTGCAGCCGCCGTCGACATGTCCTTGGTGAAGGCCTTCCTTATCGACCAGGCCACCTGGCAAGAGGCACACAATCTAATCCAGGAGATGATGCAAGGAATGGCCAACCTAGTGCTATTACCCTCAGGGATCAAGGTCTGATTAACCGATAATCCATGAACATACGGCTTCGTTCATATGATTTTTTTCTAGCTCATATGATCTTTTCGTAGCTTATATGATCTTTTCGTAGCTTCAATGATTTTTTGTAACTTATATGATTTTTTTTGGTAGCTTATATGATTTTATGGTGGCTTATCTGATTTTTTGGTAGCTTATATGTTTTTTTTGGGTAGCTCATATGATTTTATTTGTAGCTTCTGCACCGTGGTCGTGTGCCTACACTCCGCACCCTGCGGAGTGTTGAACCCACCCAACTGACGACACTCCACACAATGTGGACTGTTGAACCCACTCAAGTGGCGACACTCCACACAATGTGGACTGTTGAACCCCCTCAAGTGGCGACACTCCGCGCCCTGCGGAGTGTTGAACCCACCCACTGGCGACACTCCACACAATGTGGACTGTTGAACCCACTCAAGTGGCGACACTCCGCACGTTGCAGAGTGTTGAACGTGAATGGCGACACACCGCACGATGTAGAGTGTCGCCACCGCGGGACGAACCCAGGGCGAGGTCAAGTGCAAAAAGCGGCCACAGCGAGAATCGAACGCGGGAACGGTGGGCACGTGACCGGAATTTCGGGCAAGGCTTGTAACCGCTACACCACAAGGTAGAATACCGGTCTGCCCTCCCATCCCACCATAATACCGTCGACCCAATCAACACACATAACCCGCCCTCTTCTCTCGACGCACCACTAGTATTCATCCCTGTGTCTCTCCTCACACTGTGTAGCCTTCCGGCGGCATCTGAGTGGCACTCCAACGTACAGTCCTCGTCGTTGGAGGAGAAATGATGGCATCATTGATGTCATCATATTTTGACCTCAGAACCAAAGTTGCTCCGTTTTTCGAGTAGAACCTGGTGCTGCTGAAGAAAATGATTGCATCAAATTTATTTGATAGCTGTTCAACGCCTCTGTGGATTTGCTTCGTTTAACCGCAGATATGTTCCTCTCATCCGAGTGCACTTGCTCCAACTTCAACATAACAGCCTTTTTATTCCCACGGTTCAATATTAAGGCTTTTGTGAAACATTGCCTCATTTCTCTGCGGCAGTTGACTTTGGTAACATGCTCTCTGTTGTAGACCTGGTCGCAATACTTGTCCGCAGAACCTTTCTGTTTGGACTTTTGATGGCATCAAAAATCCGAAGATGGCTTCATATCTCCGCGGCTGCCGACTTTGGTGACATGGTCTTGCTTGTAAACTTGTCCGGACTATTTGTCTACAGAACTTTCCTCTTTGCACTTTTGATGGCATCAAATTTCTCATTTTCTTTCTACCGGCGTACCAGGGCATACGTGCCATACCCGATACCGCAAATTGGATTGGGCTTAAATTGAAGGGGTTGTATTTACTCTGGTTGCATCAATTTTGCTACAACTACTGTAACCATTCAATAGGATAATTGTCCTTATGACCAGTGGACGAAGACCACCAGTATAGGCGTGGGCAACATAATACATCACAATGTACTTCGCTTCACAAAACGGGAAACAAAGAAACTTGGTTGGCATCATACATTGGTTCAGAACAATAATCCTCTACTTTGAGCTCAGTAACGGATAATCCTGCTTTGAACTGCCCCTTGATTTTTAGCTTGGAAAGAACATACAACCAAGAAGATTTTAGATTCGGTACAAGATAGCAAGATAACTACAAGCGATGCCGGCGCCAATAATTCTCGGACTTCCAGTCCAACTCCCCAAGACGAAGCCAACCCTCCGGCGCCGCCGTGCTTGTTGCGACGCTGGTCAGCACGATCACCGGGGTGGGTGCTGGTGTACGAAACATCGACGTGCGGAAGAGCGCGGCTCACTTGCGCCGCAATCGGCCCACATTTGGAAGGACGCCCGGAGCGCGGGGATGCACGATCAAGGTCGACGCGCCGGAGCTTCGGACCCGTGGCATCTAGGACCGAGTACGCGAGCCAAGCAGGATGTGCCTCCCCGCGTCGCAAGTCCCATCTTCTCCAGCGCCGGCAGATAGAGCGAGGCCAGCATCGACACAACGGGTCCAATGGATCCCTCGACGAGGAGGATACGAATCCGACGCAGTGCAACGCGCTCCATCGCCGGAAGATCCCGCACCACCAAGATTCGCGCAAACTCGAGCGACGGAAGACTCGCGAGCAACGTCGTCGGCGTCATCGCGACATTGGCATCGTCCACATACTCGAGCGTACGGAGAACGCAGCCGTAGATAATCGGATACGTGAGTGCGCTGCACTGCAAGTCGAGTGGGTATTTGAGATCGAGCAGCGGCAGCTCGTACTCGACGTCGTTGGAAGGGAGGATCGCCAGCTGCCGAACGTCTGCCGCTATGATATGCAGCAGGAAATATACGTGGGATGCGAGGGGAAGGAACACCGCCGGTGCGAGTATTTCAAGCCGGTTGACCGGTCCGTGTCCGTTGCTGAGTAGGTCCTCGATCTGCGTCAGACCGCTCGGATCGGTCGTCCGGAGATTCAGGCTGATGTCCAGCGGACGTTTCCGTGCGAGGAACGCGTTGAACGGTGCATCGTTAAGCGGAATGTACGTCCAAAATTCGCTGCTCTCTTCGACGAGCTCTCGTACAAGTTTGCAGACGCAGAGTAAAGTCGTTCGCATAGATATGTCGATTGGCAGGCTGCCAGAGCGGAGGACGAGGAGTAAGATGTTCTGGAGCACCTCGCGCGGCACAGTGAAGCAGGAACGGGTGATGAGCGTGAAGACCATGGGGGGCGAGAGCGAAGTGGGCTTGGAGTGGCGCTTGACGCTACTTGGCGCTTTGACATTAATTGGCGTTTGACACTATTTTGGCCATCAAAGCCCGGACTGCAGCGTCCCACCGGTGGATGAAGACCACCACCGCAGCACATTACAGCGCTCTACAGTGATAGCATCAAATTTATATTATCTTCCAACACGCTATTTGTTCACTTTGCTTGATCTAAACAGGAACAAAGGAAATAACGCACCAATGACCTAGACCATCTGGCTTATGCTATAGATTGGTTCAGAATAATTAAATGCACAACATTTCTGTTTGAAGCCCAACTGCTTTCTTTGTAATTACACTCACTATGAAATTTTATACTACTTGGAGAAGATGCCATCTAGCTGCACCAATATTCATATTCATAACATGGTGTCTGTTTTAAAGTTGCTCAGAATATTGATCTGAAGAATGTTTCCGTTTATGGTTTGCTCGTCCACGCAATAGAAGGTGTCATTCCGCAATCCATCACTTTTTAGAATAAAGACAATAACATGTAGCACAGCCGGCCAGGCAACCACTTTTCCAGCTAAATATTCATATTAATTAAATAAACAAACTTCCCGTTTAGATCCGGGCGGAAGTTAAATTGAGTGAACAACTGCAGCCAAACATCGAACAAAGGGATTTCAATATGGAACGCCAGCCATTGATTAATTCAATTCGTTAAATATTCTCAGCCCACTTAATAAACTAGCATCTTTAACTTTTTGATGCCATCAAATATGTCACCAATTCATTTTTTTTTTAAAAAAAAAGTCAAGTACTACGAGTTACCACAGGACCGACCGGATCGAACCGGATACCAAGCGTGTCACAGCGTTCTAAAATCGACACAGTTTCGCTCGCGGTCGTGCTATTACACCCAATGGGACGCGGATATTCTACAACTCATCCAACCCGTCGCCTGTAGCATCTCCCTCCTGCCCATCCACCTCGGATTCCTCTTCCCCTCCTTCTTCGGCAGCCTCTGCGACCTCGGCGTCCTGTGCGATGGGGACGATGGTGATACGGCGCCGTCCATCGGGGAGCACACTATGCTCCGTGCGATGCTTGGCGTAGACGTTGAGCCGCGGGTCGTGGGCCTTTTTGATGCGCAGACGAGTCGGGTCAAACGGGCGGTCGACGGTGCGCTGCAGCCAGGGTCAGGAATGACAGAAGGAGGAGATGGAAACGTACCTCCGGAATACGCACGACGCGGACCGGCGCACGGGTCGGAAGCGAGGCGGGACCAGGTGCCGGAGAAGACGTCGCCGCCAGCAGCTTATCGGTGAACGCGCTGGCGGCAGGGGTTGCGGCGGTGTTCTACAGGCGTTGGCCGCGTAGATAGACCGGTCAAAACTCACCTTGAACACGTTCACGGACGAGCTAGAGCCTTTGAGCGGTGGGGGAGCCAGCGTCCGGCGTGAACGCGTTAAAACGCTGAAAAGCGGTTAAAAACAAACGGCAGTGGATGTTGCCTCACCTGTGGGGTTTGAAGACGAGCTGGGTTGAGCGCGGGCGGTTCGCGGGGCTAGCGAGTGGACATCAGAGGGATTTCGGGTCTGGATGGTGGTGGTCAAGAAGAAGCCTTATCGCGCGTGATCAGCGCGCGTAGGCTAATAGACTCGTTCAACACGGGCCATGGCCGTGTACTTCTGCTATTCGCAAAGTTTTTTTATCTCTCGTTCGATGTATGCAGACTACAAATACACACGATTTCTTTCAACGCGCGCCACCCTCGTACCCAGCGGGACCCCACCCTTCGGCCGACGGATCGTATGCGGCCTCGCTGTGCACCTGTAACAGGACAGTCCGCCGAAAGTCGAACTTGAAGGCGTTCGTATCCACGCCTGGATCAACGAGAGCGTGGACATGCTCGTAAGCCTTGAGAGTCGCGTGTACGTCTTTCGCAGCGTCTGTAGGAAATTCAGCACGATTGCACAAACGAAACAAGGACCACAAACACTGCAGCTGCGTCTCGCTCAACTCGCGCGCCGCCCAGTCGGACCTCTGCTCTTCCCTTGTCCAAGGCAAGATTGAATACACACGAGACGATATCTTCGAGCGACGCCCCGTTGACCCAGGGTTGCTTCGCCTGCAAGACGGTCGGGTACGCCAACTTGGCGTAGAGACCCAAAGTCGAGAGCATTGCGCATGTTTACGCCGAACGAGTCGAAGAGTGCAAGAGCATCGGCTGCTCGCATCAGCAAACGAGAGCTCTGACGCACAAAAGACGCACCTCGAATTCCGACCCCAACTTTCACCACATCCGGAGACTCCAAAACGCGGACAAGCTCACGCGGGAGCTCTGGGACGCGTTACCGAACAGTATTCCGCGGAATAGCACGCACCTGTTTTATCGAGGCAGTCGTAGATATGAACGACGTCGCTACCCAGGAAGGCCCACTGGACGAGGCGGACCGTAGCACTCATCTTGGGGTCGCGTTCTCCCACCGCCTTGCCCCCGCCCTTTCTGTGGCAGACCTCCTCGCTTCTTCTTCGCAGTCGCACCGTCGAAAAGCCACGCGAGGCTCGCCAGCGCCTGGTCGTACCCCTGGTCGCTGGAGCGGATGCTGGTACCCCTGCGTTCCGTAGAGCGAGGAACGGGTGGCCACTCGAGGTCCATGATGAAGATCCCGACGTTGAATTCCGCGAGCTCGGTGTTTACGCGTTGGGCGTCGTTGGTGAGAGGCGAGGTCGACGTTTGGATAGGCCTTTGGGTTGTCCATGGCGGTTTGCGTTCAAAGAGCTGAGCGTGGGAAATGTTCGCCGCTGCAGCTTCGCCGTCGGCGATGTTCAAACACAATGTTCAGCTTTCGGACCCCGCCTCGCCCGGAGGATCCAGTTCCGCCGGTAAACCAAACGAGGCTCAGAAACCGCGCAATAACATTAAGAATAATAATAATAAAAAGACTTTGTTCTCGTACGACTAACGGCCCCGCCTGGATGCGACCCAGCTACTTTACAATTGAAGGTGCCCGGACGGCAAATTGAAAAGTACCTCAAGTCCCATTATACACTGCAGCACCCGATATAATTATATCCCACAATGCCCCAGCTCGCACTGAGATGGGTCAATTTTGGCCTACCATCAACGTCAGACGCGACTCTCTTCTTGACCACCACGGTGACATTGAAATTTTACTATCCTACCACTCTAACGCAAGTCCACAGCTGCGCGCCCCTCTAGTGCTCATTATTGCCTGCCCTCTACGCCGTCTCAACTGCCCCATTGTCCGACGCCACCCTGCCCTGCTGTCAACTAACACTGCTCTGCGGCTTATTCAACACCGCCCATCTTGCCAACATCGACTCTAGAAACTCGCCTCGCGCCTCTAGGTTCTTGTTCTCCGACTTCGCCCGTCCACAACGTCCTTCCACTCCGCCATCTCTGACACCCACCCTGGAGGAACCGATTCCACCATCCCGCCACTAACCTCCCCGTCGACTGGCGCGCCCTAGTCTCCGCTGACAGCACCCGGACGACCGGCTCCCTGACCAGCGGGTGCGTTTCGGAAGCAGCGACTACAGCGCGGCTGGAGCAACGCCTGACAGAGCAGCAACGCGAGCGGGAACAGTGGGCGCAGCCAAATAAGATCGACGGTGAAAGCGCCAAACACAATATGTTCCTCGCTATCGGCTTCTCGCGTCGGGCGCATCGGGATGGTTAAACGGCGCAGCGAAGACAAACATTAGCCCTGGACGGTCCTTTTCTCCCATCTCGTCTCGTCTTGGCCGTTATTTGGTGTCGTGTGTTCTGCTAACCCACCCCAGTAGACGACTCTGATTAGTATGCCTCGGGTATCCGCACCCTCGGTGCCAAGAAGCCAACAGCATGCGCCCCTCCTCATTGAAGACCCGTATACGACTTGGAGATGAACAGCAACGACTGCGACAACCAGAACAGGGACGACGGTGTGTAGCTCCAGCTTGACGCGTGTCTACACGCTTCCCACTTCGATACGCAGCCTCCCGGACACTAACCACCACCATTTCCTTGTTTTACATCGCGACCCAGTGCCCGGAAAGCCAGTATACTCAACTTTTCGCCTCCCCTACTCGATCTAAACCCATCTACAGCGCCTAGTTTCACGCTTCAACAATAGTTGAACCAGTACCAGGACAAATCGGCTAGTACCTCGACGCTCGTTAATATTTGCGCTTCACTGCGCGTTCTAGGGTTACTCTAGACGGCACTTGGAGCACACTTTCTGTTTAGACCCAGCCCGAAACTAACAGTTTTTTGCACACTGACCTCTGCGTACAAACAGAGAGGACAATCTTTTGTACCCATATCCACAACCACGCACATCAGCAACCAGGTACAAGCTATGAACATGCAACGCAACAATTGGGTTTACTCGAATACCGTGCTAAACGCCGTAAACCCAGCTACCACCACAGAGATCGAAAGGCCCTGAGTTATCTTCACAGCTACAGGTCCCGCGACTCGATTTGTGTTGTAGACAGGTTCGTATAATACTTATGTCATCGTCCAGCCACAAAACGGAACGCGCCGGCGGTTCCCACCCACCACTGCCCAAAAGGGTAGCTGAAGGTTTGGCCAATAACTTTACACGATGTCTCGTTCGTATCTAGGTCCCTGTTGTAAAATTGCTCAGCAGACATATACAAACAACTTTCCTGTTTACACTTTGCACCATAACTGCATTATACAAAATCACAGTAAACGAGCATCTTGGTTCAGTCTGACTAAGGCTTGTATCGCTAGGGTTCCTCTTGTAAGGTTGTTCAAAATAATCTATTGCACAACTTTCCTGTTTAGAAGATTGTATGGATTTAATCACCAGGTCTACTTGCGGCGCAGCGGACCAACAATTGCTTATCCTGGGTGTAAAATAGCTTGGAGAAATCTTCTTGATCCTACCGGTGGAACTCAGTAGCCGGGGGGAAAAAAAAAAAAAAAAAAAAAAAGAAGAAAAAAGGCACTGTCGCAAGACTATACGCTTTGCCTGGATCCGATCCAGCTACTTTTTGACTGAAGCGCCCGAGTTTAAGCTTCAGCTAGTCAGCACAAAGCTTGTTATTCTGTTCCAAAATTACCTGGAATAACACACTGAATCCCTCCTTTCTTCAAAAAATTTTGAGGCCCAATCAGAACATTTCTATGTGTTCAAAACAGCGAATTTTCTCCGCAGCAAATCATGTTCATGCTTCGCTCATGGCTGTAAAAAAGTCGATAAAATTTCAACGAACAACTATTCTGTTTTACGCTTTGCACAAAACGCACTCGTTGCCCTTCTGAACGCAAAATCACATTTCAAGACGAAATTGCGTATGGCTCAATGAATTTTCAAAAGTACGCTCTAGTCCCTGTTGTAAAGTTGATTGTCTTCCTATTATCTAGAACTCTTCTGTTTACAGATTTACAATAGGACATCGGAGTGCTTTGAAAACAAGGACCGAAATTTTTGTACCAACTCGGCCGGTCAACAAATCAAACGCCGGCGCAGCCGTGTTCCCAACCACCATCTGCCCCGGTGCGGATTCCCTTTCGTCTATCGCACATCCCTTACAATAGCATACAGCCGTCTACCCGGACACGTCCTCTGGGCTGTCTTCTCCCTCGACGACGAGCGCTACTTGCAGCTTCTCTGGACCAACCAAAACCGACACCAGTCCACACCACCCACTCCGAACGATCCGCGCTCCCGACACCGACTCCAGCCAACCTACCCGCTCACTTTGCCGCATTCCCCACTCGGACGTCTATCCACCGAGCTCCCCAAACCCCGCCATCTCCGGCATAAGCGCCCGCCGATCCACATCCACCCCCCGCTCTTCCAACGCCAACTGGCTGCAGCAGCGGCCCCAGCACCACCTCCCTAGCCACAGCTAGAGCCCCCGCAACCACCGTCCTACTCCGACGCGCCGTATACGGCGTACTACCATTCCCGCCATCCCCACCTGCCCAACCCCGCTCATCCACACCCACACATGGGTTACCCCCGCGTGCAGCGGCCCGCTCGCGTCGTCAACCAGGCCGAGTTGCTTTCGCGCTGTTGGCGGGTGGCGGAGCGGCCTCAGTACAAGCGGGAGATGATGCCGCTCGAGGACAGTTATGCGCCTCGTGGCGAACGCCAGTGGGCACGGTGCGCGGGGACGAATGCGACGGAGACGGACGCAGGGACATCCTTGGGCGCCGACGGAAACGTATCCGGTACGGGGCGTGTCGGGATGGGCCCGCCGACGAGTACGCCAACCCTCCTGCCACGCAAAGCGTCCAGCAACACCACCGGGACGTCAACCCGCCTTCCCAACCACCGACATTCACTCAGCCTCAACTGACGACTATCCCCAAAGCTACCCCCGAGTCGATTCGCGAGCCGGCGGTAGAGGCTTACCGGCACAAACTGGCGGAGGCGCACCAACACCAACTCCAATGACACCATTCGCAGCAGCCACCGTCCGTCGGGGCATTTGGCAGTCTGCGCGACGCATGCACGTTGGGTACCCGTAAGTGTGTTCCGTTCTTACCCCTCCCGCCGTCCCCGTCCCATCCACCATACCTCCGCACCGTCAACCCGTCCACTAACACCAATTTACCACAGGATATAATCCATATTCGGACGTCTATTCCCCACCCCCGTCGCCAACTATAACGACATCTTCCCCAGCGAAACGGCCCGACCAATCCGCAGGTGCCCATGACTTGGGAGCGCTGCTACGCCAAAGACGGCATCGACGTCTAGAGCGGCAACGACACGCGACGCGGGCTTGACACGCAACCCCATGCGTTCTTTTTCCGCCGTCCCCGACACAAAGCCACCGACACCGATACAAAAGCCGCCGACTTTGCAAATCGGCGCAATCTCGTCGTTCCTCGTCGCGACGCGAAACCCGATGAGCTCATTCTCCATTCTCATCCCCGAGCCCCGTTCTACGCGCAAAGCAAGTCCGGGTGTGGGCGGGGCGCCTGGGGACGTGGGGCAAGCGCGGGGTACGCCGGTCGTCCCGGTTGAGATGGTGGTACAGACGAGTCAAAGGGGAGCAATGCCGGAGGTTTACGCAGCCGCCGCAGAAGCTCTCCGTCGTGCATTCAGACGACCGCTTTTGAATGCAGCTCTGGAAAGGGTTAGTGTTCTTCCTGCCGTTGCCTTTTGCCCGACGTTCTGCTAACACAATGCGGTAGACATCCTCAACATCCACCGCTTCCCATTGCCCACAAAGCCGGCATCTTCCTCTGCAATACGACGACCTGAACCCGCAAGCGCTCGCCTCGAGGACCCCAACAGCGACGACAAGGCGGAAGAAGAGCTCGACGCGTACCTTGACGCGTACCTTGCTCCCAAACCCCGTATGCCGACGTCGCAGTCGTTTAGCAGCACCAGCCCAATGCGAACGTCGGCATGCTCCGAACCTCGGGCATCCTTATACGCGTACATCAATTCCGACTATGGGCGCGACGCGTCGGGATATCGGGCACGCGGCAGCTTTTTCAGGAGTCGCTGGCGGGGACATACCAGCATCAACGGTCAACGCAGCTGCCGAAGGAGTCGTTGGATGTGGATTTGGACCATGGCGTTCTGTAAATGTAAGCATTGCTCTCCCATCTTTGTTTCTTCCTATTTCGACTCTAAACGGAGCCTTTACTAACACAACACCGTAGACATCCCGTATTCCGCCTACCCCCGTCCCCAACGACACCGACACCTTCTCCACCAATACGGCGAGCTGCAAAGTCGCGTTACGGACAACAACACAGAACGCGCTCTCGACGCGCACCTTTACGCGTACCTTGCTCTCAAACCCCGTATGCCAAAGTCGCGGTCACCGAGGACCCCGTTTCAACGCGTTTTTACGCCCACGAGCCAACAGGACGCAAACGTCCGCATGCGCCCGCCGCAGGGTCCGCGTTCCGATCCCCTAGCACATCTACACGCGTATATTGATTCCGTCCGCGCGCGGGGCGTGTCGGCACCATCGATTCGGTCCAGACGGTGCTATGCACGACCGGGACGGGACTGCGGGATGCGTAACCGCATCCGCATCCGGCGAAATGTGAGTGTTCTCCTCCCCTTCTCTGTTCCTTCCCGTTTTCGCTTTCAAGTCGGAACGCCCACTAACGCGACGCGACAGATATCTCCGATATACACCACAACCTACGCCTACACCCGTTGCCAACACAGCCGGCATCTCCTTCAAGCCAAACCACAAGTGCCCGCGCTGAGGGCGACAACGGCGACAACAACCCAGAAGACGAGCTTGACGCGTACCTCGCCGCGTCGTTTGCTCCCCACGCCCATATGCCGACCTCGGGTCGCCAACCAGCCCTTTTTGACGCGATTATGCGCCCAAAAGCCAGCCAGACGCGAAGGTCGGCACGACCTCTACACGGATCGAAGGACTGCCCGATTCGATCTGTATGGACTACTGCGCCATTTTAGGGCGCGTCGCGTCGCCACATGACGCGTACTCTAACAACTTTTCCGACGATGACCCCAACGCCGAGACGGCTATCGAGGAAGACGTGGACGCCCGCGATCTTGCGTTGGACGATTGGGCACGGAGTACAACACCAGTCGACTTCTTCTACATCACCACCCGTCGTAAGCGCTTCTTCCCAGTCGTTCCCTCGCAATCTAACGTTTCGCAGCCTACATCCCGACATCGGTATCAGCGCAATCCATCCCGCTCCTTGGGCTGTCTCCCGAACGCCGTCTCCGCCCCACCAACTCGACCGAGAAACGCAGCACCAAGCGCCTACTCCCTGCCATCCTGGCGTCCCCGGTCCATAGCGCTGGCCATGCCGCCACCTCCGCGCCATCCTTTTCCCGCCGATGAAGAACGTTGTCCGAATCCCACGCGCCGATAGCCTCCGCTGGACGCGTTTGACCAATACCATGCGTTATCGCGGGAGGGGGAACGCGAGGGGGACAACAATCTGTTGGGCATTGCGGTAACTCTGCTCGGCCTTCGGGTCCATTCCTTCGTCTGCCCACGCTCCCTCTACGTACAAAACCAAGTCAATCTCCCTACATACAGCCAAGTCGGCGTCCTTCGTACCTCTACTCTACTTATACTATACTTGCTCTCTATGCCCGTACTACTGACTATACAAATGTACATGGTTTGGACCCAAAAGTCTTTTAGACCGGCAACCAGTGCCCGCTTTGCTTCAGATGCCGTTATAAAAATGTCTCAAACAACCGAAGGGACAATTTCCTCTTTTTCAGTACATCGAAAAACCCTTATATACTCCCAGAAAGTACTCATTTCTGTTCAGCTTCTGTTGTAGAAAAATCTGGAATAATTCAATGAACACTCTCTGCAATAGCTGTCCTTCTGAACTCCAAAACATGATTTCAAGATCTAAAAAAATCGTACTGACCACCAACCAGTGCTTATTCCATTTAGGTCCTCGTTGTAGAAAAATCTGAAATAATACAATTAACAGTTCATCTGTTGTAAGTATTATGTAATTTCATTTGCAAGCCCTTCTATAGGTCAAAACTCATTTCAAGATTGAAAAATCTCCACAACACCAACCATTGCTTGCCTTGCTTAGGTGTCTGATGTAGAAAGGTCTGCATTAATCCAATGAACAACCTTTCTGTTTTAAGTATAATATAAACTTGACTCTCCGCCCTTCTGAACGCGAAAAGACGTTTCCAACACAGAGTTGCATCCAGTTCAGTAGATTCTTGAAATTTCACCAAGCTTCCCGTTGTGAACTTATTCATTGCACAGTTACCTACAACTCTTCTGTTTACCGCTTTTACATCGGAGCACTGTAGAGCTATGAAAAATTGAACCAAAGTTTTGTAGTACAGCTCCGCATCAAGTCAATCACAGCTCGACGCGCCTCTGTTCTCGACCCCCACCATCGACGCACCATCGAGCAGAAAGGACGCAAACACGTCCCCGGGCCTCCTCCCGACCCGGCCGCGTCCCCACCCCGCCGCCGTCGCCTCTCCACGCTCTCTGTCCCAGCCTCCAATCAAGGTACGCTCCCCGCTTTGTTCCACTCGACGCCAGCCTTACGTGCCCGTTCACAGACTAGAGTACTCTATTATCGTGCGCCGTTCACTCCCTCATCCCAGACACCCAAATAATCCCACTGACGCGTCTTTTCAGCGTGTCTCCGTACGCGTTATGCTGAAGGACGAAATGGCCTCGTACACGCCTCTCTCGAGCCCGATACCCGGCAGCTATCACTCCTCCCCGCCCACGCTCTCCCCGCTGCCGGAATCCAAGCCCGTTATCAAGGTCCCGACCCCGCCGCCCGCCAAGCTTCAGCCCGACTTCAAAATCACCCATCCGTTTCTGTGCGTCGTCCGTATTATTGTCGCTGAGCACCACTGACGCGTCTCACTAGGGACCTTAATACTCTCGTTTTCAACGGCAAGAAATGGACGAAGCCCAAGCCCTCCCCTACCTTGTACTCGGCGTCTTTGTACATGGGCCGTCGCCCGTACGCGTAGGTCTTGTTTCCCTGTACCGTGCTCTTCTCAACGCGCATCCAGCAATCGTGTCACCAAAACGGACCAGCACTCACCTTCCCGGCCCTACCCGCTTCATAACGCGCCTGACGCGCGGCGCAGCAAGATGCGCGCGCTGTTGGCCGAAATGAAAAAGGCGCGGCTGTCCCAGCGCCCACGGTGTGTTCCAGTATTCTTCCTCTGCCCCTCTGACGCGTCCCAGGTCCGTCTCGTTCTCTTCCAGCTACGAACCCTCTTCCGCATCGTCTTCGTACGCCGTTCCGGCACTTCCACCGCCTCAGCTCACCATCCCCAGCTTGCACTCCACTCCCGTCCTCCCTGCCCGCCTTTTCGGCGTCGAAGCAGGTGGACTGCCTCCGTGCGGTGACCCGTTCTGCACCCATCCCCATAATCCTCCGACGCACAACGAAGTTCTCGAGCATCAGGCCGGGCACGCGTCGGGATCTTTGAAACCACCACGTAGTTAATCGCTGTATTGAAATTTCTTGTAGCCCAACGAATGCATGTACTCTGCACGACTCGTTAACAAAGACTCGACCGGCGGAACTGGTCCGCCGGTCCGTGAAATCAATTACTTTCTCTCTTGTCTCTCACCACCACCATGTCCATCCAGTCCGCCGAACGCCGTCGCGCGGTACGCGACGCCCTTCGCGTTTGGTTCGCCTACACGCCCAACACCCGTCTCGACGCCCTCGCCTCCGAAAGCCCCGGCGCCGTCGAGCTCGCCGTCCAGCTCGTCACCACCACGAAGGAAATCCGCGCCCGCATTCCTCGCCCACCACCCCAGATTGCTGCTCCGCCTTCCACCACCGGCGAGTCGCCTCCGCCGGCTCGCTCCCCTCGACTCGATTCTCCCGGCAAGCGCGGTCCCAGCGCATCGCAGGACACCGACGGCGAGCAGGACATGGGCGAGCAGGGTGCGGGCAAGGAAGACAAGGGCGGGACGGACGACGAAGAACAGGACGAGGGACAGCATGCTGCTGGGCTCGACGAGGACGACGAGGTGCGCCGCCCACTCCCGCGTGTCTACTACCTAACACACTACAGAACTACCCTGAAGTCTACTCCATCCGCGAAAAACTCGGTCTGGGGACTATCCAGCCGGCCGAGTACCTCACGCTCTACCACGCCAACTTCAATGTACTCCTCAACGGAACCCGCCGCGACGCGCGGCACCACGCGCAGCAACGGCCTCGCCAACCTCGTCCGTGGATTCGACGCCGGTGGGTGCAAGGACACCAACGCCGTGCAAAAGTATTGGGTGCGTATTTCTATCTCCACCCGCTCCTACTTACAGTCTGTAGACGAACGCGACGACCAACGCGTTCCCGTACGATGAACCAATCTCCGGCGCCGCCCTCACCTTCAAGTCGTCCACCACCCAGCTCACTAATCAGGACGTCGGCCAGTGGTACATGAACGCGATCCAGGTGCGCCGTGTCCCGTCTTGTTTCTCTTCCCTGAATCCTTATAGGACTCCATTCGCGACGCCGATTCCGTGGACGCCCGCGCCCTCGCGCTGCATCTCGTCAACGCAGCTCGCCTCATCGAAGCCCACGACGCGTGGTCGCGCTTGCCCAAGCAGGGGCGCGGCTACACGCGTAGTAAAGTGGTGAAGATGATGTACATCCAGCGCGGCGAATACTTCGACGATTTCGCGGGACTCAACAGCGCAGCAGCACTCAATCTCCTGGCCGATCCCAAGTACAAAAAGACGCTCCGCAAGTTCCAGTCGCGCCACAAAGATCTCGCCCGCGGACGCAAGCATTTCTACGATTTGTACAAAAAGGTGCGTGTCTATTCCCTCTCCTCGGCCCTCTCTCATTCGAACTAGGTCGGGCCACAGGTTTTCGTCGACCGCCAGTGGACGCCGGCGACGCTCACCAAGGAGCGCCAGCCGTTTTTCGATCTTCTCGATGAGATTACGGACTACCCGAGCATGCGCCGTGGATTCGACACCCATATCGACGCCAACTGTAGCGTCAACACCGCCGCTGTCCTCGGAATCGCATACGCCCTCGACGCCGACGTCGGCCGTCTTCTCAAGGACTTCTTTAAGCGCTTCCCCTCCCATCCGGCCGAAGTTGAGAAAGGTATTCATTTTATTGCTACGCGTTCTACTCTAACTTCTTGTAGCGTTCCAGGTGGACAAGAAAAAGCGTCGCGCCGCTCGCGTCCCAAGCAAACAACCCTCGCGATGAAACCGATTCCGAGTAGATTACCAGTATCGTTCCGCTGTCTTTTCGAAATTTTGTACTTGTATTCAAACCTACCAATACAACCATCCAGTCTGGATGACGCTATCGAACAACTTTTCTGTTTGGACCACGGCGTCAAACTCGCTTTTTTGGTCTAACATAGTCAAATCCCTTTGTTCGAACAAAGGAATGTTCGTGTAGAATAGCGCACTACACAGTCATTGTTTTGCTTGGGTTTCTGTTGTAGAGTTGCTTGGAATAATCTAACGAACGAAATTTCTGTTTGGACCCTTGTCCGAAACCCACTATTCGGCATAATGTAGCAGAACGCATCACAAAATCGAACAAAGGAATCTTCATGTAATATAGAGGTCCACACAGTCATTATCTTGACTAGGTTCCTGTTATGGAGTGGTTTAGAATAATTTACTAAACACACTTTCTGTTTGGACTTTTGTATGAAATACACTTCCAGCCCTTCTACACTGGAAATACATTCCAAATGTAGAATACTGAAATCCATTCTAGCCGGTCAGCCGTTGCGTATCGTGCCTTGGTTTCTGTTTTAGAAATGTTCAGAAAAAAAACGGCGAGCAACCCTTCTGTTCCAAGATTTACATGAACTTTATTCACGGTATCCAAAATCTTGATCGTTCAACAATTTGGCCAATAACTTTATGGCCTCCAGAATATATGCTCTACTTTCTGTTGTAGGATTTTTCAGTAAATTATTACCCACAACTTTTCTGTTTACAGTTTGTATAATAATCCTTTCTATGGCTTTAAAAGTGCCCAGAGCTAAAATTGAAGTTTTGCTTTGTAACTTCTCAACCAAACAGAATCAAGAAATACTGTCTGTTGTAGACTTGTTTAGAATCTTACTTCCAACAACTTTCCCGTTTACAAATACTCTGTATACAAGCTACTGGAGGTTTTCAGACAAAGGCGGCTTGAGCTGATTATATCATCAGCTTAAGCCTGCCTCCGCCCACCATGTCGCTTCGACAATCCACTCATCCCCGTTTCTATCCCCATGCTCTACGAAGCCCTCATCGTCAAGGACCAGCTCACACTCGACGAGCAACCCTTCCTTTACTTCTACACAGTCGGCACAATCAAGAAAATCACCGAGCAAGGCCAAAGTCGCGAGTATCGTTTGGCGGACGAGAGCGGTACGGTAATCCGCGGCTGGATTAACAACAACGCGGTCCCCTTCAAAGACTGCTCGTGGTACCCAGTCAAGGAAGAGGGACGGCGCGTCGTCGTCTACGGCTCGATTAAACGCAAGGCCAACTTTCGGTGTATCGCAATCGACCGCGTCGCGTACATCGACGACTCCTACGCCCTCGCGTTTGTCGAAGCTGTGAACGCCGCGCTCACTCAGCGCAAACTGGTGCGTCGTCCCTGATAACTTTCTATTCGCCTAACTCTACGACAGGCGCAAGCTGCCCAGAAAGCGCTCGCCGCCGTCCCTCCTACCACCGACCAGATCGACACCCCCTCCGTCGTCCACCCACTCGCCCCCGCGGGCACCTTGCTCGTCGGACAGCAGCATCCGCCGCCGCCCAAGCACAAAATCCTCCCTCCCCCGCCGAACCTCTCCGGCAAGCAACTGCGCGCCTTCGTCATCCAGCAGGCTGTCAAGAACTCGCCGAAGAAGCCCGAGCAGATTGGACAGGGCGGGACCAAGGGCGAGGCAGGCGGGACGGCGCATTCAAAGTCGAACGCGCAGCAGAACGCGCCGCAGAAAGCGCTGCAGAACGCGTCGCACAATGCGCCGTTGCTTTTGGCCCGTCGCTCGTCGTTTGGCGCACCCGACTCTAAACGCTTCAAGCCGCAATTCAAGCCGGCGTCTGCAGCGCCCGATGGACAGAACGTCCACGCGAAGGACGCGCGCCCTGCGCATCTCCAACTCCAAGCGGAGCCGCTCCCCGACGCCAAAGTCCTCCAGCGCGCCGGCGACACGTCGCTCACCGCCCCGGAGCTTGATTTCGACCTGTCTCTGTTTACCCAATCGTTCAACTCCTCCTTCCCCAGCGACCCCTCCTTCGACACCGTTGTTGATCAGTTCCTCGCCAACCCCGAGGCGTACCAGTACCAGCCGGGCGCGCCGGACCCTCTCCTCCTTGCGCCCAACATGGAGGACGAGCCCATGCCACTCGTCGGCCAGCAGCCAATTTACCAGACCTTTCCCGACGACTCCCGCGGCCCCCAGCATCTCTTTGACAACGACAAGCCCGCCCCAATGGGTTCCTCTCCACCAACTCTTTCGCCAAAATTCCTCCAGGCATATTTCGACAAGGCCGACGCGGAAGCGGACGTCCAGCCCCAGCCGACCCTCCGCGAGCGCATCGTCGCCCATGTCCAAGCCAACGCCGGCGTCAAGAACGTGACGCTGCGCAGCATGCGGGACGACCTCAACATTGGTCTCGACTGCCAGCTGTACTTTCGCACCGTCGGCGAGTTGCGTGAAGAATCGGTCCTTGACACCACCGACGATGGACGCTTTATTGTCATGAAGCCGCAGAAGCCTTGAAATCGTAGTATAACGCGTGTTTGTACACCTGAATCGAATTTTTTTGAACGCGTTTTACACCCGCGGGATGCTATCTAACCGAGCGCCAATCCTGTATTGGATTGGCGCCCATCGAGCGCCTATCACCGCGCGCAATGCCCTTCTTCTTTTACCACCACCATCTCCACCCCCGCCTTGCCCCCGTCCTCCCCGACTACCCCGCTTCCCTCTGGATGGCCTTCCCCGACTCGACCCGAACACCACGACTGTTCCGCTGTCGCACGCGGACCCGAATAGCGACTATAAATCGTCACACATTAGCAGCACCTCCTTCTTCCTTACCACCACCACCCCGCGTCCAGATGGTCGAAAAACGCGATCTCCCCTACGAGTACGTCCTCTGCCTGCCCACCCTCGCTTTGCTAACCTTTTCCATAGCTCCGACGCGAGCGATGACGAGCAGCCCATGAAAAAGCCCCGGCCGCGCTCTCCCTCGTCCGACGCTGCCGGGAACGGCGCTCTCCACTCGTCCCAGTCGAGTTCGGACGCGCCTGCCACCTCTACCACCGAGTACGCCCCCCGTTCCCTCTGGTCTTCCTGTCGCTAACCCCAGCCCCAGCACCAGCACCAGCTCGACGTCCACCGAGCCGTACGTCGCACATCTTCTATGTTGTATCAATCTAACCCTACCCTAGACGTCTCAGTGGCATCGACAAGTACGCTCCGTCCAGCCCAACAGCGCATACTAACCCCGCCAGGTTTTTTCGCGACACCATGGGATCGGTCCGCAAGAAGACCGATAGTGGACGTCCCCTCAACGCCACGCCTTCGTCAACGGCTACTCCTGCCATGTACGTCCTCGTCGTCGCCGTTAGGACATCTATTAACTTGGATATAGCGATCCCAATAGTTTGTGCGTATCGTCTTCCTCCCAACCTTCTCTACTAACTGCTCCTCCAGTAATAGTCCTACGGTTACGATCCCTACTCCCGTCCTCGTCCAGCTCCTCGAGGCGTATAATGAACATCAGCGCGCGCAGACGCAGACACCCGCACGCGTTATGGGCGACCGCCCGCCCTGCTCCTCCAGCACATGCGACCATCCCGCCCACGACCACCGTCGCTCCTCGCCCGCACCCGATCGCGCGCCAGCGTCGTCCCAGTCCGGTCCAACTCCCGACGAGGACATCTTCATGGCTGACGCGACCAGCGGTACGGGCACATCCACCTTCAATCCCGGCGTCCCTCCTTCTCGTACCAATGCTCCCCGCCACAACGCCAACTCGTCGTCGTCGTCTTCCTCGTCTACTCCGTCGCACGGGCATGGGCACGGGCATGGGCACGGGCATGGGCACCAGCACGCTCGTGGCGCCGGCCAATCGTGCAACCACAGCCACGGTCGCGCTCCCGCTCCCGTACCGCTCGCTGCGCGCTCTCTTAACGTTGTGCCGCCGACGTCGAGCCAGCAGTCGACTCAAGGCGGCGGAGATGTGGGTTACGGTGGTATCGGGTACGTCCGAGATCCACTGGTCCTGCGTTTACTTACCGTCGTTTCCAGATCCCATTATCGAGAGTATTGGACGCACCCGCTTCTCGCCAAGAACGACCAGACCTACGAGCAGCGCCGCTCTGCCCTCCCCGGCGTTTTCGACCACGCTTTCCGGTTCTTTGCCGACCACTGCGTGGTCTGCTGGCTTTCGCGGTCTTCACCATAATCACCGTCCACGACGACTGCCCCCATGGGATCGCCCTCTCCGAAGTCGACGAGAACTACGGCATGTGGGGGACCCGACGCGTTCGATTTCGCCGCGAATATCATCTGTTTCCTTTGCCTCATCCCAACGGTACGTCCATCCCATTTGCCTCATCGTCGTCCCTCTCATCGTGTACATAGCGCGCTGCCCCGCGGGTGGCACAGATACCCGTACGGCCGTGGTTGTACTCAACGCCACATTCTCAAACCACTTCTCTACGCCCTCGTAATGCATTCAGCGGCCAACCGCCACATTTCCACCTCCGGTCTCGTCCCCGCTCGGCGTCCTTAACGACCCCGAACCCAACTTGGCCGCGTACCGCCCGCTGGGCAGCCCAGCCCATCGCCGCCCAGCCCGGGCTCATGAATATGCACGTCCTCTTGATGTGGGTATTCGACCGCCATGGCCTCCGTACCCTCCCAGCCGTCCTTCGCCCGCTCGTCCACCGAGCTCGCGGCGCGTACGTTGGCCGACGACACGGTCTACGCCGCGTCTAATTCGAACAACGCGAACGGCGCGTCTGGCTCGGGCAGCGGCGCATCTGGCTCGGGCAGCGGCGCGTCTGGCTCCGGGCAGCGGCGCGTCTGGCTCGGGCAGCGGCGGCGTCTGGCTCGGGCAGCGGCGCGTCTGGCTCGGGCAACGACGCGTCTGCCTCTCGCTAATTCTTGTCGTGCACTTATTCATCGCGTCGCTGCATACACATCGTCTCCGTTCCTCGCATTTGTCCCTTCTTGCCATTGTCTCCTGCTCGCACTTGCATCGTCCCGTATTGCTGTTACCGTCTGCTACCTTGCCTCGTCCATATCGCATTCAGCCCGTCATGTATCGCCCTACATCCATCCATCCCGCCTCGTTTGTGTATTTGTACCTATCCGAAACTGTCTGCTGCTGTTACCTGCTCGTAGTTCGTATCCTGCTCCCTGCTGTAGTCTGTCGTAGTTCTTTTGTAGACGTCGCTGAAGAAATCAAATCCATTTGCGGCGCGTGTAACAACTGTGACCCTCCTCCTCCAAACCACGTCCGTCGATGGCATGGACGTCGACGACCGTCCGATCTGCCCTACGTGCAAACGCCCATACACCGAATCGTCCCTCTACAACCACGAGCAGAGCGTCCACGTCCAAGAACAATAAGCTTCCCGGTCAACCACCTCAGACCTTGACGCGTGTCGAGGGCGTTTTCCGCTGCCCCGCTTGCCCGCGCACGGACAAGAATGCTAGATTCATCTTGGTGCGTCTTCCCTGTCCAATTATTCGGCGCTCTGACGCGTCTTTGGTGTAGGTGCATTGCAGAGGCTGCGAACCTTCTGACCAGCCCAACCCGCCTCCTCCCGCCCGAACCCGACGAGCAGAACGAACATCCTCCCTCACCAGTGCGTGTCCCAGTCCACATTTCCCTCTCCGCCGACGCGTTTCTTAGATGTTGGTCGATATTGTCACCCCGGATATCCCCAGCCCGACGCGTTTCCCGCTCGCCGTCTCCAGACGCCATGAACACCTCCGAAACCACTCCCAGTATCTTCCAACCCGTCCTCCGGCCCTCCTCATCCTCCGTCATATTATCCCTCCCCGCGCCGCACGACATCCAGTCGTTTGGCCTCGTCATCGACACCGTCCTCCAAATCCTAATATGCTTCAACTGCTCGTCCGCCCTCGAACCCCGAAACGCGGGCAAGCATCCTTGCTTGAACAAGCGTGGTATGCGCAAGGCTTCACCCAATCGTTCGTGGACGAGCTACAGCGTCGATTCGGGCTTCGTGCGCTCAAGGACGTCTCGCGTCCAACCAACCATCCTCCACCCACGTTCGGCCTCGCGCTCACCACGGACAAGCACTATACGGAATGCTCCTACTGCAAACGCGCGTTCGGGACACTCGCGTCGCTGAGCTGCCACAAATGCGGCCGTCCTCCTGGCTCTGCAGTCGTTCCCGGTCGCAGCGGGTTCCGCTCAGCGCCTCAACGGCGACGCGCGATCGTTCTGGATTGTCGACACTGACCTCCGCGCATCCTCTCCCATGGAAGCTCTATCGGACGCGACGGGCGCGCCTCGATCTTGGCGTTCCCGACTATACGAGCCAGCACCTGCCTCTGACCGACGTTTGCGGCAAGATGGACGTATTCCTTAGGCGCGAGGATTGGGGCTCCCTGTACAACCGCGATAAGCCCCCGCGGATGGTGCAGAGATGACGCGACCGTCCAACCGACAAGGACCCGCTGCACAAACTTTCCAGGATCGCGACTGGGTTCGTCCTGCGCGTCCAACCGCAACTGCGAGCATACCGCACGCACGGGCAACAGGCTGCATTCGCCGACTTTGGCTCCGAGTACGTCGATGTATGCAGCTGTCTGTTGGTCTACTAACATACGTTTTCAGTACCAAGTGTCTCCACTCGTTCCATGTCATGGAACCGGCATCTTGCATCAACTACGGCCGTCCCATATGGGCCTTGGTATTCGCCCTCTCCTTCGCCAAGTCGACCCCAAATCCCCCGATCTTCCTCACAAGTACCCTATGTGGAACAAGTTAAAGGACGCGCTGCTCGGCGCTTCTCGATCTCGCCAAGAAAGCGCCCGGTTGGATGACTTTGGGCAGCCGCTCGAGAGCGATGTGGACTTGGGGCACGAGGAAGAGGACGTACTTGACGACCCCGACGACGACGACTACCATAACGACTTCCTATTCGGCGAATCGAAAATGCGCCCACTCACGCCGATCGAGGCCGCGTTCCAAGACGTCGTTCTCGTTCTCTTCACTCAAACCCAGACGGGGCCCACGACCACCAAGTTCTATTCACCGATCCTCATGTTTATCGTCCTCTGGTCTCGCAAACGGCGACGGTGGCATCCGTCCCCGCCAACCAAATCACCCAGATCAACGCCAAGTTTGTTTCCGTCGGACGAACGGCGCTGGTATTCGAGGTAGAGCGTATTCTACCGCGTAGAGCGCGATATCGAAGTTCATGGAGTATGTTTTTTTGTGCCTATAGTCGATATTTGACTGACTTTCTGGCAGGCGCCCACAAACGTATAGCGCGGTACCACCAGACTCGGACTGCCTGCCCAATCGCCACGCGATTGTCCAGTGGCAGGTCTTGGTCAAGGTCGTATCCAAGTCGCAGGTATCCAACTTCGCTGGACGTTGGGACAACGTTGACCGGACGCGGCTCGTTTGGTCGGGTCATCCCATAACCGTCGCCGAGATACGCCGCCCCTACGACAGCCTCATCCGTGAAATCTTCAACACTCGTCTCGCTGGATCTTTCACGGCGAAGCGCGTCCCGACAACCTATCCGCCGACTTTTTCTTAACCGATCCCTCGTCGAGTTAGGGTTAGGGTTAGGTTAGGGTTAGGGTTAGGGTTAGGGTTAGGGGTTAGGGTTAGGGTTAGGGTTAGGGTTAGGGTTAGGGTTAGGTTAGGGGTTAGGGTTAGGGTTAGGGTTAGGGTTAGGGTTAGGGTTAGGGGTTAGGGTTAGG